>CM010612.1:13457961-14852246 GCA_003430845.1 Xanthoceras sorbifolium
CGCAGGAGCGACATATTAGAGGTTGGTGAATTGCATGTTCGAGGGTCAAATCGGGAGGAATATGGAAGTGTATGTCGATGACATGTTGACCAAGTTCTTGAGGTCCAGTAACCACCGAGCAGACCTTGAAGAAACCTTTAGGACACTCCAAAGGTACAATATGAAGCTCAATCCAGAGAAGTGCACCTTCGGAGTATCTTCAGGAAAATTTCTTGGCTTCATGGTTCACCATTGTGGAATCGATGCGAACCTAGATAAGATAGAGGCGATCCAAGAGTTGCAAAGCCCTAGGATGACGAAGGAAATTCAAGGGCTCACATGACGCATTGTCTCTCTTGCGAGATTTATCTCACGCTTTACGTATCGTTGCCTACCATTCTTCAAGGCTTTGAAGAAAATTAGTTCAAGTCAATGGACTCCAAACTGTGAAAACGCCTTTAGAAAATTGAAGTCATATTTAGCAGAGTCACCGATGCTGTTAAAGCCCTAGACTTGGGAAACTCTATACTTGTACTTGGCTATCAGCGCGGTGGCGGTGAGTTCAGCCTTAATTAAGGAGGATGATAGAACCTAGAGAGCCGTATATTATATGAGCAAAGCCCTGGCAGCCTAGAGACTATGTACGCGGAGGTCGAAAAAATAGTGCTAGCATTGATAGTCTTAGCGAGGAGGCTCCGACCTTACTTCCAAGCACATCTGATCACCGTCTTAACAAATTATCCCCTTAGACAGGTGATGCAGAAGCTAGAGGCATCAGGTCGGATGATCAAGTGGTCTGTTGAGCTGAGTGAGTTCGATCTTACTTATAAGCCGAGAATGCGATCAAGATCAGGCAGTAACCGACTTCTTATTGGAAAGTACCCACGGAGATCGTTGGCTCCATTTCTTGATCAAAAATAGGCCTTCATTAATACTTCTCTTTACCTTCTTTTGTCCCGTTGCGGGTAATTATCGGTTGAGTATGCAGGTTTAGGTCTTTTCGGTGATTTCTGTCAATTCCAGTCATTTTTGTGCGAAGGGAGAGAGACACGTGCTTACTCGCAAGTTGCCAAGTCGCGAAGGCCATTCACTTCAGAAATCCAGAAAGACACGCAACTTGGACTTGCGATTTGCTCGCGAGCTGCCAAGTCACGAAGGCAAATGTTGCAGCTGAAACCCGAGGCTCACGCTACTTGGCCGCGACTTGCTAAGTCGTGAAGACCAATTTTCAGCAATTCTAGAGGCTCACGCAACTTAGACTTGTGACTTGGCCGCGACTTGGCCAAGTCGCGAGCGTGCCTGGGAAGACCTAATCGGGTTGTTATAAAAGGAAAACTTAAGAGTAAAAGAAAGAGAGCGACCAGAGTTTGGCTAAGGCTCTAAAGAGAGGACCAAGAGGAGAAAAAGAGAGAGAAGAAGAGATAAAGGGGGAGAAGAAGATCACCTTGGAGACAAGAGGGTTTGGATTTAATCATTGAGCCATATTCTAACCATCAAGCTTGGATTTGGAGAAATTGGAAGCTAGAAAAATTCGCAACAGGAGGAGGACGAGAGTTCATCGCACCTAGAGTTTTTCTATCCCTTTCCTTCTTATTTTCTTGCTTGTAATCTCTTTTATCATTGAAAAACATGTTTGGTTGTAAATATTTGATTATGAACTAAACTTGTAAGTTAGGGTTTTGATGGATCATTTTTTATGAAACTTGAATGAATTGATTGTTTAATTTGTTGTCGTTGATTATTATGTTGTTGAGTGGTATTATTATGCTGAATGCTTCTGAATGTAATGGCCTGCATTTAGTTGATTTTATGGTTCTGTGTTATGTACCGAGAGGAGACGCCCACAACGTGCTCGATGTAATATCCACCATAGGTAGAATTAGATAGAGATATACTAATTTACTTGTGTGATCATATAGGGTGTTTATTGTGACTAATGCATTCTCATACACTTGATATACCTTCGAGAGATAGGATATTAGTGTATGTAATAGGTCCGATTTACCTCAAGAAGGGACTTTGGATAATTTAGATAAACACGGTCATCAACATGAATAATTAAACCACAATGATGTGCTTTCATGAAACTCAACTGGATGGATTAGGTGAATTCAAATACCCTAACTAATCTCTCATATTGGTTGTCTGCTTTCTTTTTATGTTTTTTATTGTTTATCTTTTAATTTCTTCTTTTACACCTTCTGATTGTCCAAATAGAAGTAGGCTTAGTTAATTTTAGTACTCAACGCCTAAATATCCCTTTGGAGATGATAATTTACTCATCATTGTATTACTTGTGCTGACCCCATATACTTGCGGGTATAAAAAGGCGTAACAGAGATGCACTCAACATTGACCGATCGAAAGAAGAGTCTTAGAAACTCTTTGTAGATGGATCCTCCAATCGGCATGGAAGTGAAGTAGGGATCATAATACAATCCCTAAATGGTAGGGTAGCCCAATTGGCCCTCCGTTTCGGATTTCGGGCAACCAATAAGATAGCAGAGTATGAGGCTCTAGTCCAAGGCCTCCGGCTTGCTATAGAATTGAAAGTTGAGGTTCTGGTCATATTTAGTGACTCACAGCTCATCGTGAATCATGTTAACGACGATGATCAGGCGAAAGACACAATAATGATGCTCTACCTGCATATGGTAAAAGCATTAAGCAAAAGATTTCGGGAGTGCAGGCTCACAAGAATATCAAGAGAAAAGAACTCCCAAGCAGACGCTTTGGCAAAATTGGCCTCAACTACCGAAGCTAAACTCCTTCGGACGATAACAATAACAGAGCTACCTGATCCAGGTGTAGAAGTTGAAGAAGAAACCATGACCACCGAATGGAATACATATGAGGGATCATGGATGCAACCAATCATCTAATTCCTCTGAGACGAACAACTCACTGTTGATAGATTACAGGCGAGGAGAATTGCACGGGTTGCCTCGAGTATGTGGTCCATGACGATGTGCTTTACCAAAGGAGTTATTCACACCCTCTCCTAAGGTGCCTGGGGACCTCCGACGCTGAAAAGGTCCTTCGAGAGATTCACGGGGAGTATGTGGAAGCTATTCGGGGGAAAGACCCTAGGGCACTGGGTCCTCCGCTAGGGGTACTACTGGCCTACCATGTTTAGGGAGGCAAGAGACTTCGCGTTAAAGTGTAATAGATATCAGAGGACGACCAACATACCCAGACTGCCTTCAGAGAAGTTGAAGCTAATGGCAAGTTTGTGGTCATTCGCCTAATGGGGGATCAACATAATAGGGCCTCTGCCAATAGCATCTTCGCAGAAGAAGTATGCAATTGTCGCGATCAATTATTTTACCAAGTAGGTTGAAGTGGAGGGCTTGGTACGAATTATAGAGAGTAAGGCCACAGAATTCGTAAAGAAAGCTAAACTATACCGATTTGTGGTTTCGTAAGTTATAATGATCGACCATGGAACACAGTTCGATAATCAAAACTTTCGAGCATTTTGCCAACAAAGCGGCATCAACCTCAGATTTGCATCCCCCGTACATCCACAGACCAATGGACAAGTAGAAGCCGCGAACAAGGTGATCAAGCACTTGCTGAGATGCAAGTTAGAATCTAAGAAAGGGGGCTGGGTCAAAAAAACTCCCAAGTGCTGTGGGAAATAAGAACCACACCTCATTCTGCTACTGGAGAGACTTCCTTCTCACTGGCCTTTAGGACCAAAGTAGTTATGCCCACTGAGATAACCCTGAAACCAAAAGAGTGGACAGATTTTCCCTCACCGACATTGAAGTTAAACTCCGGGCTGCCTTAGATGAGCTGGAAAGCAGGCGAGACGAAGCGAGTCTTAGGATTGCGGTGCTCCAACAAAGAGTGGCCAAATACTACAACTCAAAGGCACCGGTTAGGTAATTTTAGCCAGGAGAGTTAGTGCTGAAGAAGGTGATCCCAAGCACAAAGAATCCTGTGGAAGGAACTCTCGGGGATAGTTGGGAAGGGCCACACCAGATGGTGTCAATGGCGAGAAATGGGACTTACCGGCTCTCCACACTCGGGGAACGCCCCTAAAAAATCCCTGGAATGTAAGTCACTTAAAAAAAATATTATCAGTAAATTTAGAAGAAGAGGTGTATTGGAGGATTGGAGGATGATTGTTAATTCCCTCCTAGTTTCGTTAAATGAAACCTCATTCGATCACGGGCGTTACTTAATGAATCCTGTATGAATAGTTTAGGATGCATAAAATCTACAACATTAAACACCGATTAAAGTGATCAGGAAGTGCTACAGGACCAACACCGATCAGAATTATCAAGAAGTCCTACGAGACCAACACCGATCAGAATGATCAGGAAGTCCTATGGAACCAACACCGATCGGGAAGTCCTACGGGGCCAATACCGATCATAGCAATCAGAAAGTCCCGTGGGACCACCGAATGCAGACGGACAAGTTTTTCATTTTGTTTTGTCACAATCATAGTGTTACCACCGAACATAGGTGGTTGTAAAAAGAATGCAAGGAAAATGCGCAACTTAAATTGCAAGTCAATTACTGAATTAAAATCGATCAAATGCTCGAAATCAAATACTTGAAATTAAATGACAAAATCAAAGTACATGTCTAAATATAACCCACAATTAACCAACAAAATCACAAAAGAGACAAAGCTAACAAATTTTATATCATGAGTCCCAAACAGTCATAACAAAAGTAAAAGCTGAAACACGACGTAATGCTACTCGCCGCCGCTACCCACTTCTTCAACTTCCTCTCCAGAAAGCTCAATGTCAGCCACAAGTAGGGAATCCTCCTCTTTCTCGGGAGTATGAGCCTTCTCCGCGGCCTCCCAATGCCCTACTCGGCGGCCTTGATCTCTTCAAACTTCTCGAAGTCAAAGTTCGGGTCAACTTTCGAGACCAAATACTGTGTATCAAGCGAACCCCTTGAATTCATCGTTGATGGCCTTTACGTACTTGGAGGAATTCACGAAGTGATCAATCGTACGATTAGGGAGCTCATTATCTGGAGGTGAGTAATCAAGTTCCGAGCATCATTTAACCTCTCTTTGTACTTCTCCGCTCTGGCCCCCCTAGCAGCCTTCTTCTCTAGGGAAGCTTCGTGAGCCTCCGAGAGCGCAAGCTTGTTCTTCATGCGAGTAACCTCCTCACAGGACTTAGCAAATCCTTCTTATGAATGAGCTCGGCCTCGGTATGCTCAAATTAATGGTGGAGTTCAACAAGCCTTATCTCTTGATGGCGGAAGTTGCCAATCGCCTGTCCACCAAAGTATAGAACACGAGACTTAAAATAATAATGAAGTGATGAAAATAGTAATAATAATGAAAACTAGCAATCAGGAATTCTAAAACACAAGGCTTATCGTATATAACTGCCCGGTAGCAATATGAATCCTATCGTCATTGGTCATTTTCTCGGTAGCGCCAGGGTCGGTGGATTTCAGAAAATTCTTGGCATTGTCACATATGAAATCCAACGACTGGTCAGAAGAGAAAATAGCACCAACGCTAGACTGAGACACACCGGGCTTGGTAAAAGTAAAGGTCAGTGGTACTCTAAAGCCCATCGGTGGTCCATGAAAGGCAGTATGAGAGGGAGATCTTTACCTCTGATCACCCCATCAGACAGATTCAGTGCTACCCGCTTTGGATTTACCTCCTCTTGGAGGGACGGGTGATCGGTCATTTATTTTCATATATTTACGACCCTTAAACCGTATCTTTTAATGTATTCTTAAGTATTTTTGGTGCTTTTGGCATTTTTTCCTTGAGTGTGCAGGTTTAGGGACCTAAATGATGATTTTATATATTTTTGGGGAAAATGTGTAATTTCAGTAACTTCCGGGAAGGGCATCGATGAAAGCATATGAAAGTGCTGGGGCAAAATCGTAAATTCAGAAAGTTACACCAAACTTAAGTGAAACGGTGCGTTTTGGCATAAAGGAATTGACTTAAGTGGAACGGCGCCGTTTTGGACCAATGCTTTGGTCCAAAACGACGCCGTTTTGGTTAAGAAATAAAACAAAAGGCAGTTCGCCATGCAGCGCGACCTTTCTCTCTCGCCTCTCCTCGCGTCGAAGACGCCCAGCCCAGACCAGTGAGCACGGCGAGCACGACCGCGACCAGCCCCAGCTCGCGGTGCAGCTCGCGACGAAGAAGAGAACGCGTCCAGTGAGCTGCGCGATGACCGAGCGCGACTTGTGCTCGCGAGGGAAGCTCGCGGTGCAGAAAAAGTTCCAGCAGCGAAGGTGGCGAGCTCGAGCGCTGTGTGGCCTCCTCGCGGTGCTGCTCGCGCTGCAACCTCTTCCAGCAGGCCAGTGAAGGCCGCGACCACGCCACCGCGACCACAGGTCGCGGTGGTGGTCGCGGTACAAAGAAAAACGCAGCCCTAACGGGCTGCTATAAATGAAAAGTGCAGAAAATGGCAGAGGAGAGAGAGCTCGTGGCAGTGCAGTCCAGCAGCTCCCAAGCTGCTCCAAGGGTGATCTCAACCCTCCTTGCTCCTCCCAAACACATCCCAAGCATCACAAATCATCACAACATCTCTAGATCGTGGGTGTTCATCGAAGAAGACGAAGATCGAAAGCGGAGAAGTTCAAGCCGGACCAAAGCGGAACTTCGAGTCTTGAGAGCTTCAATGGGTTGTATTTCATCTCATTTATCTTCCTTGATTGTTCATTTATGATTTTTGAGTTGTTAGAACTATTGTTAGGTTGATTTTCGGAACCGTGAACGGATTTGGATTTTATTGTTTATGAATATATTTTATGTGATTATCTCATGATATTATGTGCTTAAGTAATATCATATGTTTTCCATTTCCGTGATTGGAACCCGGGTGAACCACCTCACATTATCCTCCATTGAATCCGTCTCATTTTATATTAATTGTTTTAGTTAATTTAATTTAGTTTAATTATGAAAACCATGATTATGAGCTAAACTTGTGAGTTGGGGTTTTGATGGATCCTATTCTATATGATTGAATGATTGATTGTTTAATTTGTTGCGGTTGATTATTGTGTTGTTGAGTGGTTTTATTGTACTTAATGCTTTGAATGTGAAGGCCTACATTAGATGATAAATTGGGTGGTGTGTTATGTACCGAGAGGAGACGCCCACCACGTGCTCGATATAATTGTCCACCACAAGTAGAATTGGATAGAGATATACTAATTTGCTTGTGTGATCACATAGGGTGTTTATGTAATTAATGCATTTCCATGCACTTGGATATACCATCGAGAGATAGGATATTAGTTGTGTGCGGAATAGGTCCGATTTACCTCGAGAGGGGACTTTGGATAAATAGATGAACACGGTCATCATCATGCATATTTAAACCTCAACAATGTGCTCTCATGAAATTCAATCGGATGGATTAGGTGAATTCAAATACCCTAACTAATCTCTCATATTGGTTGCTTGCTTATTTTCATGTCTTTATATTTTTATCCTTTTAAACCTTTCAATTATCCAAATAGAAATAGGCTTGGTTAATTTTAGTACTCAACGCCTGAATATCCCTGTGGAGACGATAATTTACTCATCATTTTATTACTTGTGCTGACCCCGTATACTTGCGGGTACAAAAAGTCGCATCAAGTTTTTGGACGGCCGTTGCCGGGGGATATTTTCAGTTGTGTTGATATTAATACCGATTAAGTCTATAGCTAATTTGGATTTGTATATATTTTATTTTTAATTCGTTTTAATTTTGATTTTTTTTGTTTTCTATAGAGGACATGTATCCTTGGTATGAGGCGCATGAGCTTACCGAGGAAGTGGCGACTAGAGACTACGAAGCACCTTTGGGTTGTTTCTTATGTGGGGGGGCCGCATATGAGTACTGATTGTCAGTGGGGCATCCGTTGCTGAGAGCCGTTCTGAGCAAATGCAGTACGAGGGGCTTTGTACATTATCAGCAGAACGACCCCTACCTAAACTCGTACAATCCTGGGTGGAGCAATCATTCCGAATCTCATTGGAGCAACCAGCAAGAATATCAGAAAATTGATCCAGCATTGGAAGACATGATTTAAAATTCATGTCTAAGATGATGAAAGAATGGATTCCCAAGATGAGGCCCTGAAGAAGCTGGAAGCTAAACTTGATCAAGGTTGCTCACATACTCAAGCATCTACCCAACGCTTGGAGATTCAAATCAGTAAATTAGCTACAGAGATCCAATGGCAAGAGCACGAACCATATTCTATAGTGCAATGCAATGAAATGGCCGTGGAAATCGAAGAGCAGATTGAGCATCAGATTTGGGTTGATCAAGTATAGATGGAAGGGAGCAAGAGTTTGTTGCAAGAAGATGATACATCTACCCTTCCAGAGCCGCTTGAGATTTGTCTAGTCCAGAGTAGCACTACAAAGGTGTCCCGTATCCCTTATAACAGTATTTTCTCTTACAGATCAAAGTTTCAGGACAAGATCAGTCCTTTAGGCCCTTAGTTCCAATATTTGATGCTAGAAGGAGGGCGTGGACATAATACTCTGCGGGTAAAAATGAATCAAAATTCAGAAGAACAAGGCCTACCAGATATAAACACGAAGTTTCAACCCAATATCCATGTTGATGGTCAGTATTCGCTCCAGTAACAAGATTAGACACTATTTGATTGGTACTCTCCATGGCCGTTCAGAATTCATAGTTTATCTATCAATTAGATGTGAGGTTGGTAATTTTACATGGTGAGCTGCAGGAAAAGGTGTATGTTGAACAACCTCTTGGTTATGTAAAACAAGGCAGTGAAAATAAGGTATATAAATTGAAAAAGACATTATACCAACTAAAGTAAGCACCGAGAGCTTGGTATGGTCATGTAAATGCTTATTTTTGTAGAGAAGGTTTTTATAAATGTTCTCATGAGCACACACTTTTTACAAAGCTTGGAGATGATGGAAAAATACTTGTTCTATGTCTATATGTGGATGATGTGATATATATTGGTAATGATAGAGCCATGTTTGATGTTTTAAGAAAAGTATGATGACTAAATTTGATATGTCAAAGTTGGGTTTGATGCATTATTTTCTTGAGATTGAAGTTGTGCAATCATATGCTGGTGTTTTTATTTCACAAATATATATATATATATATATATATATATTATATATATATGTTCTTTAGATTTTGGACATGTTCAAAATGAAGGATTGCAATTCAGTTTGTACTCTAAATGAAAATGGTTTAAAGTTGGTGAAAGATGATGGAGGGAAGAAGATAAATGCTACACTTTACAAGCAAATTGTTGGAAGTCAGATGTATCTAACTTCAACAAGGCCTGATATTATGC
Organism: Xanthoceras sorbifolium; assembly: GCA_003430845.1. Lineage (NCBI taxonomy): Eukaryota > Viridiplantae > Streptophyta > Magnoliopsida > Sapindales > Sapindaceae > Xanthoceras > Xanthoceras sorbifolium. Next base: position 13,467,244 of record CM010612.1, read on the forward strand.
ATGCTGTTAGTTTAATCAGTTGATATATGGAGAATCCAACTGAAAATCATCTTTTAACTGCAAAAAAGGATCTTTCATTACTTAAAAGGTACATCTGATTTTGGAATTTCATATAAAAGTGGAGCAAAGGAAAATCTACTTGGTTTTTCTGATAGTGATTATGCTAAAGATCTTGATGATAAAAAGAATACTTCTGGGTTTGTTTTTATGATGGGGTCTAGAGCTGTGTCATGGTCATCAAAGAAGCAACAAATTGTGACTTTGTCAACTACAGAGCTGAATTTGTTACAGCAGCAGCATGTTCATGTCAAGTTGTTTGGTTGAGGAGGCTACTTGAATCACTCCAAAATCAGCAAAAAAGTCCAACAACAATTTATTGTAATAATGTTTCAACAATCAAGATTTTAAAAAATCCAGTTCTATATGGAAGAAGCAAGCATATTGATGTTAAATACCATTTCTTGCGTGATTTTGCAATGATGGTATAATTGAACTGGTGTTGTGTAAAAGTGAAAATTGCTGATATTCCGACTAAACCGCTCAAACAAGCTGCATTTGTGAAGTTTCGAAGTATGCTTGGAGTCTGCTCTTCAAAAGATGTTGTTTAAGAAAGGGCATTGCAAGATTGTCGAGGTTCTTTATTCCTAAACTGATTTATGTAGATATCAGTTTAAAGGAGTGAGTTAAGAATTATTAGTGATTGTTGTGTTGTTAATATTTAGGAGGCATTTGTTTAGTTTATTTTTAGTGGTTGGCATCGAGCCTAATTTATAGGAGTCAGCTTTACATGTTAAAGTTAGTGGTAAAATGGTGTTGTTATTTCTTTGTTTAATGCCTATTTAAAGGTCATTTTCTTATCAATATACATATGCACTTCTTCTCACTAGTATATTTTAATTTGTCTTCATATATTAGTCCTCTGTTTTGTATCACTTTGGCCATGTTTGTTACAAGATTTGGATTTGGTTTGAGTTAATTTTTTTTCCAAACCCATGTTTGGTGTAACATCCGTAATTTTCAGTAATTACGAAAAATACGCTTGATTATTGTTAATTATGTGATAATGATATATTGTATTTACTTGGATTAATTTTTAGGTATACAAGTGGACCAGGTGGAGCTGTCCAGAAATAGTGCATGAAAAGAAAAAGGAAAATGCTGGCATTGTGTATCGCGACCCAAGACCGCGACCAGTGATCTCGATAAAAATGGTAAAGTCGACCAGTGAGCATCGCGACCAGATACCGCGATGGCTGATCGCGATGAAGGCGGTAAAAACTCTCCAGTGAGTACCGCGACCAAGCGACGCGATCACAGGTCGTGATACGTGGTCGTGACGGTCAAAATTTTATAAAAAATATAAAAGGCGGTGGAAACTTCACGAAGAAGCAAAAGAAAACAGAAAAAGAGAGAGAGACCGGGAGAAGAAAAAGAAAAAGAGAAAGAAAGAAGAGAGAGAAAGAGGGAAAGAGAAAGAAAGGAAGAAGAAGAAGAAGGAGAAGAAAAAGAGGAGGAAGAAAGAGAAAAGAAAAGGGAATCCAGAAAAAAAAACTTTCGTAAAAACGGTATCCAGGTTAGTGTACACATGTTATTCGTAAATTTTGATTGAATTTATTTGTAAATAATATTTGAAAATGATTTTGAATTTCAGAAAAGTGATTTATGTTGAATTTCATGATTTTAAATTTTCGAAATCTACTGTATGTTCTGTTTTCTGTTATTTATATGTTTTAAATATCTTGAATTGTTGAACATTGAGTATTTTGATGATTTGCGATATCTGAAATCCCTGAATAATGGCCTTGATATATATATATATATATATATATATATATATATATATATATATATATATATATAATTATGGATATAGAAGGTTGACATGTCAATTGGGTGCACTTAGCCGTACTACACTGACATTCCTAATAGTTATGCTGATTATATATGGATACCATTTCATTTTGAAGTGGAAAATCGACTGTGTAAATACGGATACCATTTCATTTTAAAGTGGGAAACCGACTGTGTAAATACGGATACCATTTCATTCTCAAGTGGGAAATCGACTGTGTATATAGGGATACCATTTCATTCTGAAATGGGAAACCCGACTGTATAAACCCGTAATCTAGTCCTATAAAACCCTATTATGTATATCAGAGGCCCAGTTAAGAAATGAAAAATGACATTACTGAAAATTATGAAACGATTTTGGAATAAAGAAATGTTATTGAGATCTCAATCCTGAATCATTTGCAATGTTTTAATTAACATGGTTTCAGTATTTGAAATATTATGTTTGTTTTATATGTATTTCTGCAATTTAGTTCTATTGTTTTATATTATGTTGAAAATATTTTAGTGTATACCCACTAAGCATTATTGCTTAGCGCATTGATTTTATCACGCGTAGATAATAGAGATACCAGTGGAGAAAAAGACTGAAGGAGTGATAACTGCAGACGAGAATTCAGAGTCACATTACTTGGGTAGTTACATTTAAGCTTTGGTTGTATAATTATTTATTTCAGCATGCATGTACAGAAGTTTGTAAAGTTATAATAAATGAGTTTTGTAAATATTTGTATAATAATTTATGTTTTTCAAAGTTTTGTAACTAGTAATTATGTTTTGTTTTATTGAAAATGTTTGAAAAAGTCGCACTATATGGAAGAGTGCGCAAATGATAGAGAAATGAATTTTAAAGTATTTGATATTATATTATTTGAGTTTTGTGGAAACCAGGATTTTTGAAAACTCAGAAAAACAGAGGAAACTCTGGCAATATTTTTTTTTATAATAGTGATGGGCTCACTGTAAAGTTTTTAAATATAACAATATTGGTTGGTTTACAAATGTTTTCAACAAATAAATTAAATTTAAAAAAGATTTGAAATATGGTAGCGCTCCTTGGTTCGACCTAGGCGGGTCGGGTCAGGGGGTGTTACATTTGGTGCAAGCAATGAGTTTATTTAAAATTAATCCATCTCATTTTTAACCTATTGTCATGAGATAAAATTAACCCATTCAGCGGATGAGTTAAAAAATATCCACTCCTCTACTCTTCTCTCCACTCTCTTGTATGACCTTTTTCTTAACACCTTCTCCTCCGACCCTGCACTCCATGCTGCCGCCGTCGCCAATCTTCATTCCGCCCGCATCCGTGACCCTTCTTGCGTCTCCTTCTCTCACTGTCTCCTCAATTATAAAGGCTTCTTGGCCTGCCAGGTATATCATCTGTAAATAAAATAGGGAGAGGGTTCGACTGGTGTGATTTGAAATGGAAATGGAGAGAGAAGAAGAAGAAGAAGAAGATTTGAGATGGAGGAGTGAAGTAGGGAAGACAGTTGGAGTTATGATATGTGGTACATTGGTGTACTACCACTGCGCCTTTCGAAACTCAAGCCTTGTCTCTTTACTCTCTGATGTATTCATTGTGCTACTCTGCTCTCTCGCCATTCTCGGCCTCCTCTTCCGCCAATTGAACATCTCATAACTTTTCACTATTTCTCTTTCTCATAAGATTTATTTTATGGATATTCTTTGAATTCTTTGCAAAATGAAAATCCCTCATAGGGTCTTTGATTGCTATCGTTTAGGGGTTTGTTTGTTTTATGGGAAATTCATATGTCGATTTTTGCTTGTTTAATGTGAGTGTAGGGGTTTGTTTGTAGATGTCGAATTTTGATCTCTTTTTTCGCTGTTGTTTGTTGATACGTGGCTAAGACAAAACTTCATTTTCAATGCTCCTTGTTTAATTAAATTATTTTATTATGATAAATTTAATTTTATATTTAAAAATAATTTAACATTAATTAAATTATTTCAATTATTATCCCATCCATACTCATAATAAATATGGGTTGCATTATTTTGTCTAATTCTGTAACTTACCAAACACAGCTACACACTATTTTTAATTTTATCATCCGTTACACCATACATGAGACAACTTTTAAATTTATCCAATCCAATCCAATCTCATTCAATTCCATATAAATAATCCAATCATATCTCATGCAATAAACGAGGCCTATGAGTGTATGCAAGTGACAGTAGGGCACCTATTGCTGACCCTATTGCTGCGTTACGAAAAGAGCCGGAATTTTGTTTTGATTGTGGTTTGATAGGGCACTCTATGAGAGAATGTCCATCAAGTTCCGAGGGTCCACTCCCGGAGCCTCTCAAAGATCACAAGTTTGGGGCCTGATTGCGTGCGGCTAGCCCACCTATGGAGCGTTTCTCGCGGTTAGGAAGACAATTTAGGATGACAATTCCGACTGATGGAGGCTCGGATATTCACCGGCAGGACACTACGGGCAATGCTGATCAGAAATTGGATGCTAGCGGGCCAGAATATGGTAACCGTCAGTACGTTTTGTATAGTAGGAGGAATCAGGCGAAAGGCAAGGAGAAGATAGGGGTGGATATTAATGCAGATTCTGTTGAACTTCCTACTGTTGCAGGTAGAAGGAAAACAACAGATTTAGGGCCGAAATTAGTGGGGGATAATAAAGAAGCTGAAGAGCGGTTGCCTATTACACAAGTTGATATCCCCAGTGACTCTCCTGATATCACAATCCATCATGATGGGAGCGGATTCTCTGGCATTAATTCCAATATTCTCAGTGAAGAAAGCAGGGCTGATGTTAGGGACGTTGATGGAAGTTTGAAAAAACATTTAGCTCCCAAAAATTAACGAACGGTTAAACAGCTTGATTCGGATCCTATTGTTGAGACTAGGCAGAAGCCTGATCCAGCTGATTTGGGTCCTCATGCAAACTAGATGGGCCCCCATGCAACCCCATGTAGTATGGATCAGGGGTCCAATAAACAGCATGAGAAGGGTGCTTTTATTGAGACTTCCCAAAAGTCTAATTTAGTTGATTTGGGCCCCCTTGCATCTCCATGTAATATGAATCCAGTAGAAGACAAGACCAAGCCCACTTGGAAAAGACGAGCTGGACAGCTGCTTCAAACTCGCACTGTCAATTTGGCAGAGGATTTAGCAGTGAAGCTTGGCCTTACTCTAGCAAAGGAGGCTGGTATTTGGCCTCTTCATGTGGAATGTTATCAACAATATCCATGCTAAGCGGTTTCCTCTCTTTGAGATTGGTTTTATTCTTGAAGATATTCAAGCTTTATTAGAGGAGTGTCAGGTTTTAACTTGTTTTTTCTTCTTGTCATGCTCTAGCTTAGTTGGGTTGTTCAGTTAATGAGCTTTCAGTTTGATTAGAGGAGTATCGCAAATATAATCTTGAACTGTTGCATGAATTATTTTCCTTAAAAAAAAAAAAAAAAAAAAGGTGCCAAGGTGTATGGTCGTATTGTAATTGTAAAGTGAAACAAAAGTAGTCAACAGTGGAGATGATTTTCATCGACAAAACTTTACTTCTCCAAGGCGCCAAGGCATCTTCTAAGAAAAAAGTTGGATGATAAGAACAGAGAAGAGACAGAGAGTTACTAAATTTATCAAGAATTTAAAGAATAATCTGCATCTCTCAACTCAACTGTCTCTCTCTCCTCAATGGCATTAACTATGCAGTCATCATCATCATCATCATCATCTTCTCCTCCTCAACTAAAGTACGATGTTTTCCTGAGCTTCAGAGGCGAGGACACCCGCGACAACTTCACCAGCCATCTCCGCAAAGCTCTTTGCTACAAAAGAATCCAAACTTTCATCGATTACCAACTCAACAGAGGATATGAGATTTCCCCATCTCTTCTTTACGCAATTCAACAATCACAAATTTCGGTCGCCATCTTCTCCAAGAATTATGCGTCCTCCAGATGGTGTCTCGAAGAACTTGTGAAGATTCTCGAATGTAAGAAGATGTACGGACAGATTGTGATACCTGTTTTTTATGAGGTGTATCCATCGGATGTGAGGAATCAGAGGGGGGCTTTTGCGGATGCATTTGCTAAACATGAACAACGTTTTGATGAGACAACAATAAGCAGATGGAGGACTGCTTTGACTGAAGCAGCCAATCTTTCTGGGTGGGATTCACTTCTCCTCAAGTAAGTCTTTATTTTTCTATACATCAATATTTTGCTCATCTTTCATTAAAATTCTCATTGGAAACTGATTAATTAGTTAGCAGAGTTTGTATGTAGGATATGTTTGTAAAGAATCGAATCCCATTTCATCAATTTCATTGTCTTTTGTCTCTTTGAGATTTATATAATTTACTGTTGGTTGTTATTATATTTCTGTTAGGCCTGAGTCTGTACTTATAGAGTGTATTGTTGAAGATGTTTTGAAGAAATTGAATGATACGTCCTCAAGTGATAACAACGATTTGATTGGAATAGATTCAAGGATCACGAAAATCGAATCGTTGTTATGCATTGGGTCGAAGGATGTTCGCTCTGTGGGACTTTGGGGCATCGGAGGTATAGGCAAGACAACTCTTGCTGGTGCTGTATTCGGCAAAATATCTTCAGAGTTTGAAGGTTCTTACTTCATCCATAATGTTAGGGAAGAATCAGAACAAAGCGGTGGGTTAAATCGCTTGCGACAAGAGCTTATTTCTACAATATTAGGGGATCGGAATGTAAAAATGGGTACTGCTGTTATGGGACGCACTTTCACGAAGAATAGACTTGGCCGTATGAAGCTTCTCATTGTTTTTGATGATGTGACTGATTTCAGACAAATAGAATCTCTGATTGGAGGTCTTGATTCTCTCGGCTCAGGAAGTCGAATCATTTTAACAACAAGAGATAAACAAGTGCTCAAAAATTGTAAAATAGATCAAATATACGAGGTTGAGGAATTATTTCCATATGATGCTCTTAAGCTTTTTTCCCGATATGCCTTTGGACAAAACTATCCCACTGTAGATTATGTGGAGCTATCAAACAGAGTTGTAACATATTGTGGAGGCGTTCCATTAGCTCTTAAAGTATTGGGTTCCTCTCTATTTGACAAGAGAAAAGAAATTTGGGAAAGTGCATTGAGGAAACTAGAAAAAATTCCCGATAAGGATATCCAAAAACTGCTGAAAATTAGTTATGATGGATTAGACGATGATGTGAAGAATATATTTTTAGATATAGCATGTTTCTTTAAAGGTAAGGACAAAGATCTTGTAATAAAAATCATGGATGCTAGTGGTTTCTTCCCAGAGATTGGAATAAGCATTCTCATTGATAAGTCTTTGATAACCGTTTCAAATGACAAGGTAACAATGCATGATTTGTTACAAACAATGGGTAGGGAAATCGTTCGACAAGAATCCATCAATGATCCTGGCAAACGGACTCGATTGTGGCATCATGATGATATTTATCATGTGTTGACAAAAGATAAGGTGAGATTTTATAAAACATTATCTTGGTGAGTATCATATTCATTATGCTGTAAGGTGGGTTGGAACTTGAATGGGTTTGGTTTGATAAATAATATTGTTTGTGAGTTTGTTTACCATTAAACAGCTAATCTATGTTTTATATATTTGACCCTAACCTATAATCTCTGTTTCAACATGTTTAGGGCACTGAAACTATTGAAGGCATCTCATTGGATATGTCAAAAATAAGAGATATATATTTGAGTCCTCGTGCTTTTGCAAAGATGCATAACCTAAGATTTTTGGAATTTTATAGCTCAAGTTACAACGAGGGTTTAAATAAGGTGCATGTTTTTCAAGGTTCTGAATTTGCTTTCACAGAGCTAAGGTATCTTCATTGGCATGGGTACCCATTCAAATCATTGCTGTCAAATTTTTATCTTGAAAACCTTGTTACGCTTAATATGCCTTATAGCAATGTTGAACAACTCTGGAATGGTGTCCAGGTATGTTTTCATATTTATAAATTATATTGCAATATTTGTGTTCTAATTTGTTAATACATAAGGTGCTAATTTGTGCTGATCTTTCTTCTTTACCCTTTCAGCATCTTGTTAATTTGAAATACATCAACATTCGACGTTCAAAGCACCTAACTACTTGCCCAGATCTCTCAGGGGCCCCAAATCTTGAGAGAGTGAATCTAGAAGGTTGTACAAGTTTGCTTGAACTTCCATCATCTATTCTATATCTTGATAAGCTTGATGTGATGAATCTAAAGAACTGTAAGAGCCTTATCAGTCTTCCAAATTGCATTCCTTTGAAATCTCTTAGAGAACTCATTCTCTCTGGCTGCTCAAAACTCAAGATGTTTCCAGAGCTTCCATGCAATATGGAGAAGTTGTATTTAGATAATACTGCAATAGAAGAAGTCCCTTCATACATCGAGCATCTTTGCAGACTAGTAATATTGAATCTTAGAAAATGCTCAAGGCTTAAGAGTCTCTCAAACAGCATTTGTAAGTTGTAATCTCTGAAATATCTTTATCTCTCGGATTGCTCAGAACTTGATAAATTGCCGGGTGACTTGGGAACTTTGGAATTTTTGGTGGAGCTCGAAGCTAAAGGAACTGCTATAGGAGAACTACCTTCATCAATCATACATCTGAACCATCTTTATACTTTATCTTTTGAGGGATGTAAGGGTCAGGAGAGAGTGGGTTTGTTATTGCCTCCTTCATTAGGCTTGAACCATCTGACGTATCTAAATCTAACTGATTGTGGTATCACGGAGATACCTAATAGTCTTGGTTGCTTATCCTCGCTAAAAAGATTATATTTAAAGCGAAACAATTTCGAGAGCCTGCCTGCAAGCATCATAAACCTTTCAAACCTATCATGCCTATACCTAAGCTATTGCGAGAGGCTGAAATGTTTACCAGAGCTTCCATTGATATATATACAAGCACACAATTGCACATCACTGGAAATGTTATCGTGCTTTTCAATTCAAAATTCAGGCCTGCTAACTGATGATCCATACATCTCTGTTGACTTCATAAATTGTTTTAAACTGGATTGGAATGTACTCAAATATATTGTGGAAGATGCGCTTTTGAAAATACAGTGTCTAGCAACTTTATGGAAGAAAGAGTATTATGATAAGGTATCTCTCACTCTCTTGGATTTAATATGATGGTACTTTTTTTTTTTTTTTTTTGGGATAGCAATTTGATGTTAAAATCAACAATGTTACAAATGATTATTTCATGGTACAGGGATATCATATACCACCACGTGCAAGTATATATTTTCCAGGGAGTGACATTCCAAAGTGGTTCAACGTTCAAAGTAATGGATCAATTATAACTATTGAGCCACGACCAGGTTGGTTTGATAATAACTTCGTTGGTTTTGCTTTGTGTGCTGTTGTGGCATTCCAAGAATATGAAGATGATGGTTCACGTTTGACTGTTGGCTGTGAATGTAAATATAAATCTCAAGATGGGAATTGGCTTGTTGCTCATGGCTCTTTGTGTGTTCGGTTCGATGGTTATATTAGGTCAGATCATGTGTTCATGGGATTTGATTTCCGAGTGTATCCCAATAATATTGGTGAATTGTGTTACAATAATGAAATTTCTTTCCAATTTTATCTCGAGCATGTTCGTGATGGTAAACGAATAAAAAGTTTCAAGATGAAAAAGTGTGGGATACGATTGATGTATGCTGAAGATGTTGGAGAACCGTGTGGAAGTTTCAGCTCTGACGAGGAAGAGTTTTGGGAACCAATGGAAAAATTGAGTGCAACTTTCAGCTCAGATGAGGATGAGCTTTGGGAATCCATGGAAGAACTCAGCTCTGGAGAGGATGAATTTTGGGAATCAATGGAAGACCCAGGCGGAAGTTTCAGCAGTGATGAGGAGAAAGAGTAACCACACCGCACACATCAAGAGATTAAATTTTCTTTGACTTCCTTTCAGGGATAGAGAAAACCAAGGCAAGGTAAACAAAATGTTTCTAATCAGTAGTATTTTGCCTCTTAACAAAGTCTCCTGTATCACAACTTTGCGCCATTTTATTGATATTTTGCAACATTCATTGAAAGTAGTTTTAATTATCTTTTGATTTGCCGAAGTCATTGATTATCAAATGATGACCAAACATTCAACAAATAAATGATCCTAGTCCTACTACACACATTTTTAGAGATGGTAATCGAGTTGCAGATACTGATAAACTTGTGTTTTTGGACTCTTATAACTTTGCTGCAGGTTTTTGTACACTTTGAGAATTAATCAAAATTGCCACGCAAGAGTCACAAATTGTACCTACAAATGATTCCAAATGCTTTCTTATATGTTAGTCGTTTTACAAACAGTAAACACAATACAAATTCATACACTAGAGTCTAACAATAAAAATCCACTTTAGTTACAATCTAGTACAATTGAATCTGATATAGCATACACATGCCACAAACATTGCCTTGGAGGAAATACCTCTAATGAGGAGGCATCTTTCAAGAATTATTCTTCCAAGTAAACCATCTTTATATTTATTTTTCAAAATGAAATATTCACTGGTCAAGTGGTAAATGAATGGAATAAGGCCTATGCAGTTAACTCACAGTCACAGTCACAGCATTGGAGAAACCTTTCTTTAAAGTGTGGCAAAAAGAGCATAGAAAGTTTTTAGTTATGTGGTCAGATGTTAGGGGTTTGAAATCATGAACACACAAAATCTCTAACTGGGATTAGAAAACATATCTACCATACACAAAACAACAGACTAGTACATGATACATTGAATTCTGGTCAAAAGTACAACAATGTCTCTCAAGAAAGAGAGGAAACCTATCTTTTACCTTTTATTACATCAGAAGAATCTATACAATTGGTAATGCAACTAAGACCTTATGCTTAAAAGTACAAATAAAGGAACTGGGGAAATGTTTAAATGGACTTTGTGAGGCATTTTTTATTTTATCAGAATATGCAGTACCAGTCAAGCAGCTTAGACATCATGGGGACAAATAGCTCATTGCAGGGACAGGGGAGCCTATGAAACGGGTGTGTGTTGAACGGAAAGATCTGTCAAAGGGGTCAACTTCAGTAACATCTGGTGCACTGTTTTTTGTCATGCTGGACTTTGTTAACAGACAAGTCACAGATTCCACGATTTCAGACATTGGTGGTCGGAATTCCTTTTCAGGCTGCTCAAATTTAATTCATACAAAAAGAGTTCACTTTGATCAGCTTAAAGAGGCAAGACTAAGATGCCATCAAAACATCACAGTATTGAAAATGCATTTAGACATAGATGTTAACATATGTTCATTAGCAGCTTTGACAAATAAATACTCCTAAACAGACTTCCATAATAAACTACTCCGGATTTAATTTTGATGTCCGAATCAATCTCAAGAAATAGGTTAACTGCATCTAAAAATGGTTGGAAAGGGCCAGCTGAAGTTTGAGAAAACGTATATGACATATCAGACACAAATGTAATTTTATCATCCTCCCCTGAAAAGTAGTCAGCATTGATCTATCTATATCTATATTCAATATGCTTCCCCGTCTATTATTCTGTTTAAAAAAGTAAATAATATACAATTGCCAGTACCTGAATACACAAAGAGACAATATCAGCAAATCGGGAGAGAACTTTGGGAGGAATTGTTCCTTTAATCCCTGGATCAATCATCTGTTCTAACCACTCACGGTCATGAAGCCGAGATGAAGCCCACTTTACCAAAGATTGCTCTTGCCTAGGTCTTGAACTGTGTTAAATAAACAAAAAGGTCAAGAAATAGAAAATTTGAACAAATGGAAAATAAGCAAGAACCATACTTATCAACTGGTTTCCTTTTGGTTAAGAGCTCCAAAAGCAGCACGCCAAAGGCATATACATCACTCTTCGTGTTATCACTTCCTGGTTCCCCATTTTCGGGTGCAATGTAGCCAGTGCCACCGATAGCAATTTCAGAGGCCTGTTTGCATTAGTGTGCCAATCGTGAGTTATTTCTGCATTCTCAATTATCTGACTAACTTTCTTAGAAACATTGGTCTCAGCTTGCAATGACATTCAAGCAAGCAATTCACGAGGGGCCACTAGAAGTAAAATTAACAGCTTAGGATTCTTACTTAAAATTTTGCATTCCAGAGATTCATTGTCTTACAGTTTTGAGCCAGGACAGTAGAACGCTGGGCTGTGGAAGAATGTGGGAGACAGAGAGAGGAGGGAGGGATTTTTTAAATTTGAGTTACAAGTTGCCCATCCTTACAAATGATGGGGTACTGACTTTTTTTGATGTAGGGATATGATGCACCACTAAGGATAGTCAAATAATTGTAAAGAATTTCTAAATTGCAGCATCAAAATGATTCCTGAATGTGCTTACCTTAAGTTTAACACTGTTGCTTGTAAGTGGTCTTAAAATAGCCAGCCCGCAGTCACAGATACGCGGCATCAGTTCTTCATCAAGTAAAATGTTGGCAGCCTTAATATTACAGTGAGATACGGGAGGCGAGAATGTGGAGTGCAAATAACTGAAAACATCATTTGCAAAATGAGAACCATCAAAACTCAAAAAACAAATGATAGGAGATCCTACTTCTGCCTCACAGGCAAAGCAACATTTACCCAATATTACCTACAGTACAAATTGGCAGATTGTGAAGAATATAACCATGGTAGTGTGTAACTACTTGGAATATTTTGGACTGAAAAATATACTTACAATACCTTTCAAATTGCATTATTTGTTGTAATTCTTTAATTGGGGGGGTTTCTAGTGCACTATATGTTGAACAAATCGATAGGATCCTATAGGAACAACATGGAATACTTACTCCAAAGCACGTGCAATGCCAAGGGCAATACGGAGGCGGATACTCCAAGAAAGGGGCTCGCATACTTCACTGTGCAGAGCATCATCAAGAGACAAATTTCTGATATACTCGTACACGAGAATATGCTGCCCGTGTTCTACACAAAAGCCAAGAAGTGTTACAATGTTTGGGTGCCTCAGTTGGGATGAAGTCCGTATCACATCCATGAACTGCTCTTCTTCGTGGAAAGACAATGATACCATGTTGATGTTCTTCACAGCCAAAATCTGGCAAAAAATGTAAGTAGTCAAGAATGCTCAAGACTTAATACGAAATTTGATCGTTGTAATAAATTGCAATAAATAATTGATAGTAAAGTGCATCAATTATACTTGGCCATCAGGAAATTCAGCTTTGTAGACAGAACCAAGAGATCCCTCTCCGAGAAGGTTCTCTTCACTGAAGCTGTTTGTAGCTAATTGCAGCTCAGCCACACTATAAACTTTTGCACTTGCTGGCAATTTGCATTTCTTAGAGAAACTTTTTCTTCTACTCGTTTTCTCTGTTCTAATAGCAGAAACGGGAGGTGTAGGCCTTTGGCCAAGAAAGATCGGGGAGCTGACAGCAAAGGGTTGGGGGCTCTCTTCAAGTGCAGTACAAGAAAAGCCTATAACCAGGAGAAGAAACAAAAGGGAAAGAAGAAAAGTTAGAAATGAAATTGTAATTAATGAAACAAGCATGCTTGATATCCCACGAAGACATGCAGAACAAGAGCTAGGGATTCAAACATGCATTATGCCATTTGTTAGACAGAAAGAAATCCAAAAATGTGTATCAAGTCAAAAAAAAAAAAAAAAAATCAAATCAAAAGATAACATACCACTAGTCATGTTAAAGACACGATGAGATAATTAATACACACATCTAAGCAGTAAATATATATGAGCAGAAGTGATGTTTCCCTATATTGTATTTAGGAATATTAAACATCTATAAGAGTATAATTGTATCAAAATTCAAATCAATCCTGAAGTCCTGAACTTTTATCATCTATGTAGCGTAAAAGTAAATGAAAACATGTAATAGACAAGTATATTACATGTGATGAAAACATGCACCAATAAGTACCCTCACCTCTGTCTGTAGTCATTGAGACAGAATGCAGTGTACTATTGCTTCTGTCCCAGCCTTTAAGCCTTTGTGCACGTGCTCGATTAATTTGGATAACAACAAATAGTGCTGCACAGGTTGCCACAAGAGCTACACCACAAATAAAAGCTATTCCTCCAGGGCCCATTCCCTTTTTGTTGTGTCCATCTGCTTCAATAGAGGGAGGCTTCTCGATGGCACTTGACTCAGTTGTTGGGGCGGCGGTAATATTATTCTCCAAGGGCAAACTATCCAAAGGGAAACCCCATGGTGGAGAGTTGGGGTCCGCTTGGAACTTATTCCCCCAAAACCTATTGAGAGATAAAAGATGAAAATAATGCATTATATGGTTGTTATGGTAGATAAAATATAACATAAAGATGACTGAAACTTTACTCACAATAAATTTGGAATTGACTGAAACTCCTTTGGAATAACACCACTGAAATCATTATCCACAATGTTCCTGGCAACAGTTACGTGTCAGGAAATAATGGAAGAAATAAAAAATCAGAAAAAACTCTGAAAAACATACAGGTCAATTAGGGGAAGATTGGCCAGGTAAATAACCGATCCAGTGAATTTGTTTCTCTGCAAGAATCTGCAGAATTCCCAAAATAATGAATGGAAATCAGCAGGATTTATAACAGAGTTGCGGTCCTTTGCACAAAAAGTACTTTGAAAGTTAAGACAAACTCACAGTCTGGTAAGATTTGTCAAAGATCCAAAAGAACTTGGTAGATCTCCAGTAAAGGTATTGTATGATAGATCCCTGTGTCAGCAGAACTATTTAAAATTAAGAAAAGAAAGTAGTATGAGTAAGGAAAGAACATCAGGAAATTAACAGGACATAGTAATTTGCTTCACATTAGAGTAAGTCCATTCAGCAATTTCCCTTCCATATGTATTTCTAGACTATCTAAATACAAACCTTAGAAAATCTGAAGATAAAGTCTCACCAATTTGGTTTTAGATGGTTAAGATCCACTTTTGTTTCTTTCCACTGACTTAAAATGAAAAAATCTATGCTAATACCAGCGAAGAAGACGCAGAATTGGACATTTTTTTTTCCCTTAACAAAAACTCCAGTCATTTCGGGATGGAGAAAACATACAACTCTTTAAGATTCTGCAGATCAGTAAACACATTGCCAATTGGTCCAGATAATGAATTGTGGCTCAGATTTCTGCAATAACAGCAAAAAAAAAAAAAAAAAAACAATGCAGTTAGTTCAATAACGAATAATCATAAACCAAAACCAGTAAAACAGGCAGTTAAAGGGATAGTTAACTCACAGTTGTCTAAGATGTTTCAAGGTAGACAAAGAGTGGGGAATATTTTGGCTCAACTTATTGCAGGCGATATTTCTGCATCATCCATAATAAAAGCAGAGGCATCCATAATTGATACAAGATACAAACATACAAGGAGAACCCTAATAAATAGAACAACAGGCATCTTACATATGAGCGACATCTGGAGGTAAGTCATTTGGAATTTCACCTTGAATGTTATTGGAGCTAACATCCCTAAAAAAATGGAAAACCGGTGAAGTTAAAATGTCATTAAAACACAAGTAAGAGCTTCCATTTCCATGACTTTTAGACAGCAAATCACTTACAAATGCTTCAACTTTAGGAGATTATGGAGCTGGCCTCCAAGATGTCCACTGAGGTCCAACCCATGAAGTTTACTGAATAAAAATTATAACGCAAGAAAAATTAGTACTTGTACAAATTGTCACGGTTATTACTTTATTAGGGCAAATTGAATTACAGGTATATTACGGATGACCCAGAACAAGAAACTCCGCTCCATGATTGTCCGCACGGATCGCCGCCTTCGGATTTCCATCTATTCAGCTGTGATGGGTTATTGAGAGCCTTGTAAAGATCTTGAAGAGCTGTGACTGCAAAAATAAATAAATAAACAGTTCATGCTGTTAATCAATTGATGACCAAATACTAAACCCAGGAAAGATAATAAAGTCAGATATTAGATGTCACATTATATATGGCCAAGAATCTCTTTGATCATGATACAAAACAAAAATGTTGCAAGAAAGTCCCATCATTAGAATTTCTAGAGGACACTGCTAAGGATTCTACATTATCTACTGTAAACTCACACACACTGGATAATTGTCTCAAATAACCGCAAATTCCATAGATAACTGCCTATTAAAAAGCCAAAAAAAAAAAAAAATTTCCTCCGAAATTTTTTTCGCGCCAAAACGTTAAAGAACGGAAAACAATATTTTCACCTCTGTTTGGCTGCCGAGAAAATTGAAGCTAAGTTAGAAAAATGGAAACAATTCTGAATCTTTTATATATCAAAAAGAAAAATACCAATAGATTATAGTCATTCTAATTGTTCTGTACTCCCAAGTAATGAAAGCTTTAAGAATCGCAATTTTAGTTCTTACTTTTATAGTGTTTTCTCAGGAATCAAACAGAAGAAAAAGAAAAAGCTTAATAATGATTATCACCAGAAGATAAACACTTGAGAGAGAGGATTTACCGTCAAGCGGGTCTGTAGAAGCCAGAGCCTGTAAAGCCAGAATTGCCGAGAAGACAATTACAGTGAAATACAAAGATAGATACTGTTTGGCCATTTGTGGAGAAAATCAGAGTTTCTTGGAAACTACAAAGAGATCCATCATCAGCATGAACTCTGTCTGGTTCCGGAGAAAATGGGAGAAAAAGAAAGAAAAGAAATCCATGGAAGGTTGAAAGAAGAAGAAGATTTACCTTTGAAGAAGCTCTTGAGAGAGAGAGAGAGAGATGGTAACTGATAGTAGTATGATAAGTTGATATATAGCGAAATTGGAGAGCTACCACGTCAGCAGGAACCGTTATAGTCGTTGAGAGCTGAGAGCAGCTGCCACGTCTTTAGGGCTTGTTTGGCGGCCTTCTTGAAAGTCTCAGTATTATTAAGTCATTCACCTCATTGCACTCCCAATTTTAAACTTAATTATTTCAAGTTTCTGTCAAGTTTATATGCATATATATAATAGCATCTCTCGTGTAAATATATATTTTTTATTATTTAAATAATATCATATCAATATTCCTAAATAATACGGATTTACTTGTCAAAAATATTATACAAATGTATATTTACTTCTCCAATATAATTATATAAATAGTAATTTTAAATCAATTACCACAAGTCATTTGTTACATTCTCTCCATTAATATGACAATTAAATGCATTGATAAAATGCTAAAATTTTATTGGTAGGAAAAGTTAGAAATTCTAGTCAGCATCAAGGATGATATTTACAATTAGAAACTCTATTTGATATTCTCTAACTTTTTTTTTATCATATCATATCAATATTAAAGTTAGATACTTGCATTATATTGGAGAATATTTTTTAAAATTTTTCAATATAAATTCTATATGACACTCAATTTTTTTTAAATATATAATAGTATTGGAGTTGTTCTAAGTTTTTTTCTTAAAAATGTATTACATGTAACGTTTTTTTTTTATAAAAAAATAGGAATTAAAATAAATTTTATTTTTCTAATAATATATGAAACAGAAAGAAGAGATTTGGAAGACAAAAAAATTATTAAAAGTAATCCAGACCGTTGATTTGGTTATTAGACATATGGCAGTAGATTAGGAAAAGATGAGCAATTGGGTGTGAATATAAGAAGGCCTAAATTTAAAAGAAGTGGCTCGGTCGGTGGGTGGAGATTTCTATTTGAGCCGAAACAAGGTGGATCGGTCGGTGGGTGGAGATGGCTGAGGCCGACTCAACGAAGAAAGAGAGTAGCAATGAAGAAGATGATTACATGGGCGACCTATCTCTGTTTCTTCCTCCTCAAATCCCCAATCCCACAAAACCTTCATTCAACAAGGTCATTGCTTTTCCCACTACATTATTATTCATTTCTTACTTCTTCTTCTTCTTCTTCTTCTTCATTTTTGACTATTAATCGAGTATAGTAATAGTGTGTATTACTTTTTACTTTTCCATCAATCTTAACTCTGCACATGCGAGATGCTCCCCTGATTACTATTTGGGCAAAAACAAAACCCTAATAATTCAATTCTTTTAACAAAACGACAACATAAATTAACATAGCAACCATTAACCTTGCCTTTCCATTTTATGTTGAACTGAACAACTCCTCTCAATTGACCTTACTTGAATTCCTAGTGTTTTCCAACTATATATTACTTATATTTATAACCTCTGCATGTAATGATGGTACATATACTTTGGGATGGCTGATTATTTTTCAAGAAAATATGATCATTTATATTGATCTACATTTTATTAAGCTTTTGAAATTGCATGATCATTTGGTGCCCACCATTTTTTATCTATTGCGACATATGACAAATGGGGATTTTCTGCAGATCCCTGATAGCAAACCAATAACTATTCAACCTTCCAAGAAGAAGTTCAAAAACCTCAACTGGCAGGAACAACGTAAAGTCGAAAGAGAGAGAAAGCAACAAGAAGAGGATGAACAAACCTTAGCCAAAATAGAGGCTCCAATTCCACAGTCTAACATTGGCTTCAAGTTGCTAAAGCAAATGGGTTACACACCTGGTTCATCACTTGGCAAGGAGGGCGCAGGCAGGGCCGAGCCTCTGGGGCTTCAGATTCGAAGGTCACGAGCCGGGATTGGACGGGAGGACCCTTATAAGGAGAAGAGGAAGAGAGAGGAGATTGAGGCTGAGATGAACAGGGGGAAACAGGAGGCTTTGATGGCAGAGTTTGGATCTAGGCAAAAGTCACAATGGCATAGTCGAAGAGTTATCATAAATTTCAATAAGGCAAAGGCAGCTCTTGATCAGCTGGAGAACAAAGAAGTTGTAGTTTCAGAGAAGGACAACGAGGAGGGTGAGCAAGAAGGAGAGGAAGAGGAAGAAATAACAGAAGAGGTATGTTCCTTGGAATTTTTTTTTTTTTTTTTGTCATTGCAAATCCTCTTTTTGCTAGTTTGGCCTTTTCAACATTACGTTAGAGTGATTTTATTGGGAATAAATTCTCATCAAGCTTCTTGGTGATGAGCTTCGAATTGAAGATTAGTTTTGGCTGCATTCTGTGGTTAACATAAAATCATGTTAGTGCTATTACTTCTGCCTTGTTTATGCATGAAAGTTGGCTAATAATAATTATTGAAACGGAATCTATTCATTGATGCAAAATTTGATTTTTCTATTGCTTCATAGAGTTTTGTGTCATACTTGAGAATTCTTCTTGTCCGAGTTATTTGATATGAATGCATTTTGTGATTTGATGGTTCGAATGCAAAGAAGAGGAAGATAGGAACCACATAATTCGTATTTATTTCCTAGGATTCCTTTCTTTTGGTTTTGTAGGAGCTGGGTTGTTAACTTTTCCCTTCAGAACAAAATTGTTTCCTTACTTGTATTATGTTTTTTTACTGGGCCCTATTGCTTGATGGTGGTGAATTTATTTTGGTTGGATTTGACTGTAAGAAACATACTTCCGAATCATAGTTGACTACTTTTTCTATGGGATATGAAGCATAAATGCTAGATCAAGCTTGTTCACAATTCACAACTATTTTTTTCTCTGCAAACACTTTCCATTGGTTGTGGTAATTTTTCCTCCAATACTGGCCTTAAGAAATATTTTGTATAAAATTTTCTTTTCTTTTGTACATGCCCTATTTGTGTGTGTTTGATTGAGTCAGTCAGTCTTTATTTATCTTTTATTGCTTGTCCTAGATGAAGTATTTCTGATTGGTTATAGGTTGACTCCTCAGTTGCTGTTCTTGGAAAAATTGTTTGTGCTTTTGCCCTGTTTCTAGTTCATTAATCTGCTCAATATGAAAAATTTAAAAGAAAAACAATTACAAGTGAGGTCGAGGTAGGGATAACCAGCCCCACCCTTCCGCGCTTGAGGTCAGGTTTCTGAAACAATCCCCGCTTCCAACCTCAAATTTTGGTGTCAAACCTTGCACCATTTAAGATGAGGTCCTGCAGGGTCCAAAGAATTGGGTTTTCTTAACATCCCTATTGTAAAACATTATTATAGAAGAAAATAAATGAAATTAATATTCATTTTCATTCAATGTTTATTCAGCTATTATATAGACCTTAACTCCTTTTCTCTCTTCTTTAAGTAGTCACCCAACTATCAAACAGTAAACTCAATCTCCTTTTTCTCTCTCTTTCATCGTATTAATCAAGTGGATGAATGAAATAATGAAGTCTTCATCACTTTTCTCTCTTTATTATCATTTTTCTTTTTCTTTTTCTCCTCTTCCCTCTTTAATATTATGAAATTATGATGGTATGAATTGAAATATAACAAAACTTGTCTAAGATGATATGGTTGGAATGAAAAATTAGACAGTCTTTTAGTTAGTTTGATAAATTTCAAATCCTTCACAATGATTATCCCTTTTAAACATGTGTACCATAAATGCAAGTGCTTGTATCTAAAAACAAATTGAGCACTTTATATTCATAGACTCCCATTTTTAGTATTTGACACT
The DNA here is from genome assembly GCA_003430845.1 of Xanthoceras sorbifolium. Lineage (NCBI taxonomy): Eukaryota > Viridiplantae > Streptophyta > Magnoliopsida > Sapindales > Sapindaceae > Xanthoceras > Xanthoceras sorbifolium. Next base: position 13,487,521 of record CM010612.1, read on the forward strand.
AAAAATGAAAGGCAAGAATGAGGTAAGCAAGATAGAAAGACGGCTAGAGAAGTGTGACAGGCGAACATTTACAACCATACTCACCCACCCAAGATCAACTCCATATCTATCTGGTGTAGGATTGTGATATTCTCTTTCATCGAATAATGTGACGCCCTCAGCACTTCCATTCTCAACTCTCACCTGATTACCGTTGCATCCAAACTCTATTCCTAGTTTGGTGTCCATGACCCAATGTGTCAGGTTATGAGCACCACATGTTGACGTAGTAGACTTTATGCTTGACCTATATCCACCCTTTGTATGTATCCCACTCAATATAGATGTGATGACAGGAGGGTGTGGAAGCCCACGCTAGTCCATTACTTTTACTGCTGCTGTTTCCAAAAATATAAATTTCTTACGATGATGGTACAAAGTTGTTGCATAAAACAATCCAGTATCACGTTTCTGCAGGCTCTTTAGATCGTTTTCTGCATGTCTATGTGCCACCATTGCTGAAAATTTCCTATAATAGGATAACTGGAGATGAAAGTAATGTAAAGATTCCATGCCTCACATCACATCCCTCATGCCATCACATCACAATCTCTATCCCTAGTCCAGATTCTGTTGGCACTGTAGACACTACTCTTGACCCAAATTGACTCCTCAATGGATCCCACTTAATATGGATGAGGAAGCCCACAAGAGATGAGAGTTTGGGTCTACTCTGATAACATTTGTCATGAGTCAGACATTTTTAACTCACTCAAAATACTTCATTTTGCTTGATTGATTGATTAGTGTAATAGTCAGATATTCATATTTATTGAATAAGTGAACAAGTCATTCATGTTTGAAGGCTCATACATGAAAACCTTTTATATGGATGACTTTGGAAGACCTTGTTGAATGATGATTTCACTCTCATGGATGCAGGACTTACAAGATATATTGTTAAAACTAAGAGATGAATATCAATACTGCCTCTTTTGTGGATTCCAGGTATGTATAATGTATCTTAATACTTCTCCAAAGCAATGTAAAAACTTCATAATTACTATTTTGCTAGAATTGCTATCTTAAATTCTAGTTATCCTGATTGCGTATGCATGGACCTGCTTTTTATTTCAGTATGAATCACAAGAAGCACTCTTGTCGGACTGCCCTGGAATTAGTGAAGATGATCACTAATCAGAGATAATGCACACCTCCAAATGCGTGCTTTATCAGCTGATTTTGTCCATTTGAAGTCCTTAGGCACATCAGATAGGTGTTGACTGTTGAGGTTGTCTCCTTAGAAGAGATTGTTGCATAATTCTTTCTTTGCCAATATGGGTTCTCTGTTAATGCTGCTTTTTAGGGTCAGCATGAACCAAAAGCAGAAAGCATCATGTCTGAATTGATTAGATCTAGGGTACCATTGAGGATCAAAGCTCGAGTATGCCAGGTGTGCTGGTGTGGTGTGTTTCTCGGCTTTAGAGAACAGTTTTTACAAAACCATAGTGTAGTATCTCACATTATAATTGATATACGTGTAATAAGGAGCTCTAATACTGACCGATTCATATGATGTAAACTGTATTTTCTGTGGCAGTATATTTTGTTGGCCAATGCATAAGCCTTAAGGAAATGGTTGGTCCCCATGTTTATGTTGAAGGACTTTTGTCCAGATCAGATCGCATATAGCTAATGTATTATGTGGTTTTTATTTCTTTTCCTAATGGAATCGGAATAGTATTGACAAATTACATCATTGTAGCATCTTCCTTCCTGACTGTGAGTCACTTCCAATCATTGTATGCATACAGCTAATGACGAGAAACAAACTTGTTAAAAATTCAAAACCCCCGAAAATATGCTCAAATCCTGTAAAACTTGAAGGACACCCTGTTGTTTCCAACTCCAGCCATTTGAGACAGAAGCCTAATTAGCTATATACTAGTCACAGTGGTTCTGCAGCTCTAGATATTATCATAACAATATACTCTCAAGGCGTCGCCTTTTCCTGCCAACATGATATTACACGACCAGTAGATAATTGCTACTCAAACACTAGCTGACTGCGGCTTAAATACAACAAGCATAAGTTGCTTACCAGCGTTTTACGATCTTAAGAAGATACAAACCTGGAGTCAGTTTTGTTGTATCCCAACAAAAAAAAAAAGACAAGGTCATAAGCCTGATAGTAGCTAAATTATTACAAAACATTAAGAAAAGACAAGACTGGAAGTCCAGTGCATCTACTAGAGGGGCAATTATAGTCCTTGTCTGGTTAAGTTCGATAGCAACCGGGCACGAAAGTCAGCACTTAAAGGGACCAGTTCATCTGTGGGGCGGAGTCATCATAATCCCCTGAGTGTTCAGTGTCCACATAGTGCCTCCTCTGATGAGATAACTCGAGCTCACCAGAAAATGGACTGTTAACAGGCTGTGAAATGGAACCCAAACCCAGATGCGGGGGCATCTGGAGTGAGCTGCCACTGGCTTCATTGCCTTTGAAACCCCACGACATGTTTGGATATTGGTCAACAGCAACACCATGAGGCGATGCTGGTTGAGCCATGGATGCCCCTTGAGAATGCATCAAGTCACTAACACCAAGACCTGATGCCCGGTTTCTGGAGCCCCATGGTTGATTTGACAGAAGAGAGAGAGCACAACTTGAATCAGAAACTCCTGTGAAGCATTCTCCGGAAGGAATTCCGGGACTGGAAAAACCAGTCCCTCCAGCTGAACCTTGCACGAAAAGATCAGATGGAGGATTCTCAGAGTAGTTCTGCCATGGTGAATGCGGAAGATGCCTTGCTGTGGCAGTGGTTTGATTCCCAGGTACCCGCTCAGACAATCTTGTCGCTGGCCATGGATCCCTGTTAGCAACTCTTGGGTATGAACTGAAGTCAACTAGAAATCCTCCAACTCTACTGCTGTTTTCTGTCATTGCAATATCAAACATTCGAACTTGTTTTACTAAATCATAAAGCAGAACTAAAGGTTATATTAGTTATGATAACTTTTTTAAAGCTAAGAGGGTGCCAAAAATGATTTTGTACTCATAATATCTAACCAAAGGCAGAAGAAGAGAGCCTGCCATAGCGAGCAGCCAACAGTGATCCAGGCGGAGGCTTCCTTCGACGCTCATTATGTCCAGCCAGGCGTCTGCGGCAACTTCGTTTTCCTTGGTCAAATTCGGGAAGCTGATGAAATCTGGGTACAAACAACAAAAACAGCTGTTTTAATAGATAAAGAAAAACATCAACCAAATTCAGCAGGAACTCAACCTCAGCAAGACTTTGAGAACAACAAAAGACAATTACAGTACATGTCATAACTTTCCAATCGGTCATATATAGGATTAATCCTGAAATAACCAGAAATCTCTTGGAAGTTTTTTGTTCAATATACTTTTAATATTTTTTAAAAATATTGAAAAATTGATACCATTAACCAAACTAATTCAGATAAAAATAACAAATTCATGTGGAGGGTCTCGGACCTTAAAACTAGCTCCAATACAGTAATAGAAACCAATAAACCCAAAAGTTTAAACTGTTAGGTAAGGGCTCAAATAATAGAATTAAACACTAACAATTTCTAAACGGATTTAGCCTGGAAGAGTACACTTGTTTCTTCAATTCAACCTCACAACATAAATTTGAAGTGTTGAGTTAATAACACATTGACCAAAAATGTCATCCCTTAAACTAAATCTCTACTGCTCAACAAGCAAAACCATCAAATTACAATGATAAAAGTTACTTATTTCTTCTTTTCAAGTTGGCTATATTCAAGCCAATCAAACAACTAGCTATATTCAAGCCAAGAATAGAGACTTCCCTAGTTGGCTGCTGAAGAAATTGAGAGACAACTCCACATCCATGGAATCGTATTTACATTTTATTTTCACCTTGTGTGACCTTACTGCTAATATATTTCCAGAGGTAAAGTGGTGAAAGAAATTGTCATACAGCATTATTTTAAGATATGCTTCATGGCAACCAAAAGGAATTGGTTTTATAATGATAACTCGAAAGAAACAAACACTTCATGCAATTATGACATAAGGAGAATTAAGGGGTAAGCTAAATAAACAACATAAGACCAAAAGTTAGACAAAATGAGAACTTCTGAAAGTATAGCTGTATTCTCAAATTGAATACGCTAAAATGCAATAGTAAAGATAAATTCAGCCTCAAGTTGCACACTTTAAGGAAACATTTTGGATTTTTATATAAATATTATAGAGAGAATTTTCCTAAGATCAGAAATTAATAGAGACTGAGAGTTCACCTAACATTGAGTTCATATTGCTATCACAATTCAAGATTGACGCAAATAATCCTTATAACAAATGCCCTGACAGCATATTGATCAGATGCAACAAAAGATGAAAAAATTAAAAGTGCCTGAGTCCATGCTTTAGCATAAATGAAAGGTGTTCCTTCAGTCAGGCACAGGAACAATTAAAATCTGTAAAGATAAAGCCAATGGGCAAAGCATATATGGAGGATGACTTACCAATTTTTAAGATCTAGGCCAATTTGTATAGCTACCATGATTTTAATTAAAACCATTAATCGAAAGACACCTATAGAAACTCAAAAGTTGTTCTTCAAAACTTTCTTTGTATTCTACTATTCTTCATCATATTGCAATGCTGTTTGGTTTGACAAACCATGGGTTTGCATGTTCAGGTTTCACAATGAAAATTTAAACTTATATGTAACATTGTAGAAGAAAAACAAGCTTATAACTTCTATACAAGCCAAAAGCACCAAAGACGACCAATTTAAAAATTTCCAGGGAAGATAAAGAAAGATGGCCAATTTAAACTTCATGGGAAAAAAAAGTAATAATAAAAACACTTTTGTCTGCCTCTTATTTGTTCACTGCAGTTCCGTACTTTCTCAGTTATTTATCTTGCCAACTCAGTGTAAGCATTTATTGTATTGTTAACTCACTGTAAACAGCTCAACAATTAAAAAAAAAAAATCAATAGCAAATTGGTGGAGTTTTTAATTTCTTTCCTGATATCCAGAACTTCTCTGACTTTTTTATATAAACAAAGCTTTAAACAGGGACTACTACCAGAACCAGACCCCAAAAACATAAGCTATTGAACTATCCCAAGTAGGTGGCCCAAGGGACTTTAAATTCCTGATCTCTCGGTTAGAAACAGAAGAACATGTTTCCACTTTCCAGCATTTATGACAGCAGTAAATCCTGTTTACTCATTGCTTTCCAATTTTCATACTCTGGTTTTCTATGAAACATTTTAGTAAGAAAGTTTATCAAAACTAGTGGAACCACACCTAAGAAATGCTGAATAGCCTTGAACATTTAAGCTTATATTGTGGCCATGGTATAATTGCCATCAGTACAAGATTCCAAAACCAAACATTAACTACAAACAAACTCACGAAAGCCCCCAATAATACTCATATATAAAAATAATTCCAGAGAGAGAAGCATGAAGTAATTCACGAGAAGAAGACAAACAGTAAGAGCCAAAACACCATATGAACAAAAACACAATCAACAAAGATAACAACAAAGCCCAAAGATCAAGCTCCCAAGTATCAAGTCCATCACACAACATCCAAACACAAGACAACAAACCACAATACCCAAGAACAACAACATACATTAAATTAAATTAAACACAATAAATCAAGCACCCAGCTAACTCCCAATCATTCATTCAACCAAACAACAGCCAACTTACCAAAATATATCAGAAATTTAAAAAATATTCATTTTTGTAAACCTCCAAAATTGTTATAAAAATAAGTAAAAATTGAAAACAAACACATAACCCACCAAAGAAAAATTACTTATAAAAAACAACTAAAACAAAAAAAGTTATCAGAGCTAACATGACTAGTGTATTGACTATTGAGATAAACAGCAAACAAGCTCTTGAAAAAGCAGGAAGGAAATTAAGCTACAAGAATGGAGAAGAGAGAAGAAGAAGTGACCTGCTACACTGCTGGCAAAACCTCTGTTGAAGACCAGCAACAACGACCATGGGAGACTTAGAGTGCATGGAACAGACTTTATGCCTAGAATAGTAAGCCTTTGCATCACTTAGATCCACTTGGCATCCCTCCACCTGGCACCTTGGTAGCTGCCCACTTTGCATCACTCCACCACCACCACTCCTCACCTTCCTCCCTGACCCGGACCCGGACCCGGTGGTGGTGGTTGTTGCTGATGATGACACGGGTCCGGATGCTTTAACTGAACTACCCACATCCTCAAAATAGATTTTTTGCCCAAACTTCAAACCATTAAGTGACTCGGTGGACGAGTTGGGTGGAGAAGAGCCCCCCGACTCGGTCAAAGAGCCTGAACCCTGTTCCATGTGCGATCAGTTCACTAGTATCCATTCATGGTGGTATTGTGGGTTATCATCATGAGAATGTGTGTTTAGAGAGAAAGATGGAGAGATGGGTTTTATTTATTTATTTAAGTATAGAACGGTAAAAGTGAGGAAAATGTAGTAGTTTGTTGTTGGTGGTGGAGAGAGAGTGAAAAAAAGACACCTGACACTGTTGATACTGGCCCATGCCAGCGAGAGAAAGCGTAGTACAGAGGCTGTGAGGGAGAGAAAGAGAGTTTTTGTGTGTCAGAGCTCAGAAAACAAAAAAAAACAAAAAAAATTAATGGAGAAGAAAAGCTGTAGAAAAGAGAGATACGAAGTGGTACTGCTACTTGCTACTTTGTTATTGGGTTCGAGTTCTTCAATATTGCCACCTGGGGCCCTTTTGGTTATATTACTTGCTACCTTTTATGTTTTAACTAAAAATTCACTGTAAGACGTGCTTTTTTTTTATCCGAAAATTGAATACGTCAAAAAAAATTTTAAAGATTGAATCAATTAAAATCTAAAATTAAAATTATATTTTTTTTAATTATTAAATAAAAGTATTTATTATTTATTTTTTAATATAAAAATATATAAATAAAAATAAATTTAAAAATATATTAATATAATAATAGTAATTATGAAAAAAAATATTATAATTATTAAAAAAAGTATATATAATTATAATTCAGTAATTTAGTATTAAGTAATAAATCGAAATTTTTTATTTTTTATTTTAAATTATTTTTTAGTATTTTAAGTTAGTTGATCACTTAAAAAATAAATAAAAATAACTTAATGTATCTAATTTAAACTCATTAAATATTAAGTGAAAAAAATAAACGACCACTAATTCTACTTCTTTTGTTAAGTATGTGTGTTAAATAACCAAGTAGAAAGCAAAAACTCAACTATTTGATATATAGACCAATAAGATTTACAAGTTGAATCTCCCTGGCGTATAAATGGCTTCAATTTTGGAACCGCCAATTTTGATTTTAGAACCAAAACCGGTGGGTACCGATTTCGATTCCAATTTCGATTTTAGAATTGTCGGTTCTGGTTCCTCCTCCAATTCTTGGAACCGGCAATTTTAAGCCGGTTCCGATTTTGAAACCGGCCAATTTTTTTAAAAAATTAAAAAAAAAAAAAAAAAAGTGGATAACCCTAAGCTACGATAAAATTGAAATAAAATTATGATAACATCATAAAAGTAAAATAAATTTTAAATAATAAATTTGGACTTACACTTAATTTTACCTCAATTAAGCTGCCTAAGTATCCTCTAGGAGGAATCAAAGTCCACATAGTTCTCTTAACTTTTATTTATCTAAGTGAGATCAATCGTCACTCATAACTGCGGTGGTCGTTGTATCGTCGTTGTTGTTAAAGAAGTCGTTGTCGTCGGATGGTCCATCCATTTCCTACTGCATGTATGAAGCCTTGGTCTAGTCGTCAACATAGACCTAGATCTGAATTGAGTCTGGACTCATTAACGACTGTCTCTCGTCGCGAATGTTGTCCTCGAGGCTAAATTCTTGTTCCATTGCCACGGTCGAGACATGGGTTCTAAAAATTTGTTTGGTAATGATGGCCAAAATTAGAAAGTTTGTCTGGTGATCCCTCCACCAATGTTGAAGGTTAAAGTCATCGCTCACAGACTCGAATAAAGTGTTTAAATAAACATCAACCTCTGAAGTAGAGGTTGATGAAAAACGCACTTTGCATTTTCGTTATTTGTTTAGATAACATACTTGATTCTAACTTCCTTAATGTGTAGGGAACACTAAATTGAGAATCTCTAATTTCCAATTGTTGAACATTAATGTTCAGCGATGGACCGTATATAGAACGGTATTCATCATACAATTTATAAAATAAATTCCTAACATTATTAAATAAACAAACAATTTCTATATCATTTGTACATAAACATTGATAATAAATAGTATAATATTCAAATAAATTATCTAATTTACACCTAAAGTCAAAACATCAAGCAATTACATAAATCATAGGAATCTCCCTATAATAATCTAACAATTTTAATCTCATTGATGTAACACATTTAGTTAAAGATGGATCTTGTGCACACTCATTAAGTGTACTAACAATATTTATGGTTTCTGTAAAAAAATAAATGTGTGGTAGGATAATATATACTATATAAATTATTACTTGCATCATTAAAAACTTTTAATAATTCACAAATTTTTGTACAAACATCTCAATGCTGAGGATACAAATTAATACTACTAATATTATATTGTATAAAACAAACTAATAATTCTCTATATTCATAACTTTCACAAAGTAATTTATACGTTAAGTTTCAACGAGTTGGAACATCACGGGAAAATCTAATTGGATGTTTCCCAAGATTTGCAAAACTTAGTTTATTGTTTCATAGTACTATGATATTTCCACAAATAATAGAGAGCATTCCTAATTGGTCTAATAAGATGTTGAAATGTTTGCAAACCATTTTGTACACATAAATTTAAATCATGACAAACATATGCTTGATGAAAAAATCTTCCGTCAAAATAGGGGTTACACAATTCTAATAATTGTAGAATGACGGCAGTGTTGTTTGCAGCATTATCAAAACCAATTGTAAAAATTTTGTTTTCAATCGAATATTCTTCAAAAATTATTTTCATCATTTTATATATATTATCTGCAGTATGGGATTCATCAAAAACTCTAAATGTAAGAATTCGTTTTTGCAAATCACATGCTTCATCAATATAATGATATGTGAGTCATAAATATTAATGTTTTTACCAATGATCACTCCAGATATCGGCACAAACAGACACATGGCCTACGTAATTTTTAAAATATTTAAATAAAAGTTTAGATTTGTACTTCCCCAAATCAACATCACCCAAACTGGGCATATTTTCGGATTGACTGGTTATATGGTAAGGGTTTTGAGGGCCTTGAGGAGTGGAACCGGGTTCAGAAATATTTGGAGGAAAATTGGGATGAGTTTTATTATCGAATATTTCCTCCTCGAATGCTTGTTACTGTAGGAAGTCGTGATAATTTGCTGATTGAACAAATTATCACACGGCTCTTCTTAAACCGGCATAGGATCCTTTCATCTGTCGAAAACGGATCTTCTAGAATGATTAGAACTCGTCATTGCAATTTTATAATTTGAAAAAAAATTTATAGAATTAAAATAAGACAATTGAGAACTTGAAAGAATTGTTGAGAGAGAAATTGAGAGAATTGTAGAGAGAGAGTTGGATTGATGTGAGAAAAATGAATAGGGAGTTTATATAGTTTTAGGAGGAGAGACCAATTTGCAATTAGGGGAAAAGGGAGGGGAGATGGCTGCAATTTTACAGCTAGCCCCCCACTAGCCATTGGGTGACCGTTGGGCTCATCTAACGGCTAGTCACCATTTGGCCCAACGGCTTTATATAAATTTTTTTTTTTTAAAGTGCAGAATCGAAACCGACAATTCTTGAACTGATGATTTTGGTTCTGCTTTTAGAAAAACTGGAATCGAAACCGTATGTTCCCGGTTCAATCCACGGTTCAGAACCCGATTCAAAACCTGATTTGAACCGAACTGACACCATCCCTAATACAGACCCCTAGCTCATAACATTTGTGAGGAATAATAAATCCAAATAAAAGGGGAGAAAAGACCAAATTTTTTTTTTAACTACTTATAAGACTAAGTATAAGAGTCTAACAGGTATTTTATTTTTTTCCATCTATAATTTAATGGGTCTGAATTTGAAGGTATTAAAATATTTTTATTTATTTTTTAAGTGATCAAATAACTTAAAAATACTAAAAAAAAATTAAAATGAAAAGAAAAAATCTTAACTTATCACTTAGCATTTCTGAATTATAATTATAATATTTTATTTTATAATTATTATTATTATATTAATATATTTCTAAACTTATATTTATTCATATATTTCTATTTTTAAAAAAATAAACAACTAAGCCTTTTATTCAGTAATTAGAAGGAAAAAATAAAAATAAAAGTGTCAATCGATATTCAATCTTTAGGAAAATTAAGGCCTATTCAATTTTTAAATAAAAAAATAAACTGATCACTTATTATAATGTTTGAAAAATAGGTTAATACAATAGCAATATCTTGAATAGTTTTGTTCGTTGCTTTTCTTCTGTATTTTTATTGACCCTTTACTTGCTGGTACCAAAGAATTGTTAGTACCCTTTCTTTACCCTATAAGTAAATACAACTTGTGTTACAATCACTGTTTTAAAGTAAAGTATTGGGTGTGAATGTAATATTTAGCAAAATAAATCACTTTTCTCAAAGAATTCGGTTTATGGTTCCGTGTACGTTTGATAGACTTGGACCATAAACCGAACCAAAACCATAAGGTGTTGTATGGTTTATTAAAAAAGGGAGAATTACACAAACAATTCTTGATATTTATTAATCACATCCAATAATTTTTTATTCATTAAATAAATATTTTGATATAAGAAATAATATTAAATTAACTTTTAATTAAAAAAAATATAAAATAAACTTTTATTTTCATCTATATTCACTCATCATTCATCTGCATTCCATTCATCTTCATTCATTCATCTTCAATCATTCTAACTACAAAAATAAATTTCCATTCCAAATTTATTTACTATTTCCTCATCAAACATAACCATCTAAAAAAAAAAACAAAAAACAAAAAACAAAAAACAAAACAAAACAAAATTAGCATACAAAGTCTCCATCTTATCATCTACAATTAGCATCTTCAGCAATCTCTAGAAAAAGAAAAAAAATGAAGACGGTTGGATGGAGTGATTTGCTCCACAAAAGAGCTACATCTCTGCAGATGGAGCCCGGCACTCCATGGAGCACTAGGCTCCATCTCATGGACCGCCAAAACGCCCCCGCACTCCAACAATATCCATGGTATCTCCATCTCCATGTTTCTGGAGATATATTTAGAGATGAAGCTTTTGGCTCCATCTCTATCTAATGGACCAGATCTGATGTGGTCAGATTTAGTCCATTAATGTTAATATTTTTTTATTTTTAATAAATTATTTAATATAATAAAAATTAATTACTTAATTTTTAAAAATAAAAATAACAGCATTCTAGACTTTTTGCACCTTTGACCATTAACCGTTAATATCTAACAATCTCAAGTTGACGGTAGGGAATATCCATGCAACATTTTTCAAACATCAGGTGGGGTTTGTGTTGATATAGTCAAATCTTATCTATTCATATAATTCTACCAAATATTAGGAGTATTTATATAATTTATCCTAAAAAACATAAAAGAAGACTTATTTGGGTTGATCCGGTGCAGTTTATGGGTCTGTTTGGGTTAGTCCTAGTAAGTATTATTATGGACGAATTGTAATAAAGTATCTTAACGTTTGACTATATTACAACGAAATCGTAAGTTTAGTCTTAATAATACGTTAGTATCTTACTGTTAGTGGACCTAATGAGATGAATAGTATAGATATTAATTTTTTTTTCTATTTTAAAATATCTTAAAAATAAATTGAAATGACTAAAGTATCCTTAGAATTGTTAATTTTGACCAATGTTGACTAACATTTTATAACGGTTGACTAACGACTGGATAATTAACTGTTAATTTTTCAATAATGTGATTATATCTGTAAAAAGGTAAACCCTAGGTAGGTTGGCTGTAATTTGTCTTAACTATATCAAACATGATTTTGAATGCTAAATTATTTATAAAAAAAAAAAATACAATGCAAATTCCATAAGAGTGCGTTTGTTAGCTCGAATTGGACTGGGACAGTCCAATCAGTTGTTTGGTGTGACATCGGACTGAACAAAATTCAATCCGGTGTCACTCATTTAAAGCGGCTGTGGCAGGACAAAATAAATTTTTATAATTGTCCTGCCATAGATGGTGGGACTAATTATTATAATTATTTATATATAAAATATCAAAATTACTTTAATAAATTTTATTCTAACATTAAAAAAATATATTTTACTATTAATTTTAAATATTTTATTTAATAACTAAATTTATTTTAATTTAAATAATTTTATTTTACTTAAAAATATATTAATTTTAAACATAATTATTTTACGTCCAACCTAATACAACAAACAACACTTGTATCCCTTTTAATTTTTTAATATTAATTAATTAATATAATATATTTTATTTATAATTAATTTTAAAATATTTAATATAAACATATTTAATTTTAAAATATTTAAATTTTATTTAAATTTCTTTTAAATAATTTTAATTTAATTATATAATATTTTAAAATAATTTTATTTTACATGAAATTAATTTAACCAAATTTGATTTTATCCAATCTCATTCTATACCAAACAAAGAACAGTACTATTTTTAATCTTATCCGTACTATACAAAACACATCACAGTACTAATTAGTTCAGTCCAATCCAATCTAATCCTTTTCTATCTCATAAAAATAGTCCAATCCAATTCTGCACACTAAACGCATCCTAATTATATATATTGTTTGTGAAGGGTCTAATCAAATGTATCCAAATTCTTTAATTGATTAGAAATTGCAGGTTACCTAGAGAAAATGAGGGCTAAAGTAAGATTGAGAATAAAAGATGAGAAAATTAAGAGTAAAAGTAGTATATAACAAATTTGGTCAGATAAAAACGTTAAGAGACTATTTTTGGGACATACTTTGAATATAAATTAGGTTGAAATTTGACTGCAAATTCTGATAGTTTCAGGATTGTGTTTGTTTTCTTACTAATTTCAGTTAAAATAGTCCTTTCCGGCTTTAAAAAGGTTATTCTGGTTCCTTTTTTTTGGTTACTTTACTACTCCTAGCTAGGCCATAGCTACTTTTAAAAGTTTGATTTGGTTATAATTCGGTTCGATTTCTAGAAAAATATAGTTAAACACGAGCACACAAAAACTCTTTAACTTTAAGGGAACAGTTGACCGGGTAAAAATAGTCAAATTACAAAATTACCCCTGTTATTAAAAATAAAAAAATATTTTTTAATTAACCAAACACATAAATAAAACTCCACATATGATCATATCTAGAGTCTGAGATGGACATCTCCAACAAAACAAGATCTGATCAGACTTGGAAGTTGAAGTGGACAGTTATAATTTACTTAACGTCATTAACTAGTTATATGTTGTGAAGCATTATCCTTCACTCGGATATCCGTAATAAAAAAGGAGATTTATACTGCCAACCACATTTGATTACATCTTCAATTTGTTTATTATAAAGAAATTTCAATTCATGTCCACTCACGTGTATTTGTCTAAACACGTATGAATCAAATACTTTTTAACATGGAATACCCTTAACAGATGAAAATTATGGGAGCGACTCTTTGCTCACTTAAGCAACGTGAAACACTAATTGATAGTTTGTTTGTAACTCAGGTTGATGATTAATCTAATCACACCTATCTCGTATAACCAAACCCTATCTACCTGCATGTTTTTTTTTACTAGAGATGCTTACTTGTTTTCTCACCGGCTTTGTCTCCCACGAGATGCAAGACTTCAATGGTTGCTTACCCACTTCGAGTCCTACGAATCGCTAAAATTCAAGATGAATCTCAAAACACTTTCAAGATTCAAGCTCTCAACAAAAGAGAGAGCAATTTGTATGCTCATGTAATGAATGAACAAACAAATAGTATGCTTAGATTAAAGATACGCTATGAAGACTAGAACATGAAAAACAAATCAAAAGAATCTAGTCTCAAAGCTCTCAACAAAATAACTCTCTTAACATAAATAATCTCTTAAGAAAATAACTCTCTTAACATGAAAACATTTAGGAAATCGTACTAAAACAAAATTGCCGTTAATTCCAAATTAAAAGACTTAGAAATATAATCTTTAAACTCTTAAAATTAAATTTGGAAAACCTAATTCAATTAGGAAATTGAAAACCAAAAACTGGAAAAAGAGAAAATGAAACAAATGGAAAAACATGAAGACAATCTTGAGCTCCACCACTACCTGTGGTGGGGAATTGCTGCCAACGGTGGGGCTTGCCGTACAACACCACTTTTGGCCACCACCATCACTGCCAGTGATGGCTTCTCAGCCTCAACTGCTTCCAACGGTGGTTCCAATAGATGGGGCATTTTCAAACCCATTTTTAACCTATCAGATAACCTTAAAATTGGTCACATAATATATTATTAAAAATGTATGTAATAATGTAAGTATAATTGCTATAGCATTTTACAGAACATATTTAAAGATATGTAGAAACAATTATGATCATTTAAGTATTGAAAGGTCATTACCGCTCTGTTCAGTAAATTTTCTTATTTTAAAATGGGTTTTCACCTATCAAATGTACTTCACACTTATCTAATAATATATTGTTGGAAAGATATGAAAGTCTAGTTTCCAAACTTAGTTTTTTCTCTTCTCTGTTTTTAGCTTTCTTAATTTTCTGTTACGAGTTGTTTTGTTCTTCAAGTGTACATGGTATCAGAGCTACCTTGACAAATCGTCAATGGCAGCTACAAGCAATCAATATGAGGGATTCTCGGGAGCTAGAACTGATCCTGAGCATGCTACTCTTCGATCTAAAGTTTCTCTTCTCTCCAACAACCTCAACTTCAAGCTTCCTTTAAAGCTAGATTATAACAACTCATAACAACTACAGCTATTGGAGACTTTAAGTGCTGCCTGGAATACGCACATTTGACCTGGAAGATTTTATGCTTACTCCAAAGCCATGTCCTCCTAAATATGTTACAACATAGTCTCTTGGAGGAAGTGAATTAACATCGACTGTGAATGAAGATTTTCTTATCTGTAAGAAAACTGACCAACTCTTAGTCTGCTGGCTGTTCTCCACCTTGAGTGAAGCGATCTTTAGTCAGGTAACTCACTGTACCACTTCTTATGAGGTTTGGCATACACTAGAGTCATTGTATGCTCAACAATCTAGGGCTAAAATAATGCAAATTAAGGCTGAAATGCAAGCATCTAGAAAATGTGCTTTGTTTGTTAGTGATTATGTGCTTAAAATGAAGAAACTAAGTGAAAGTTTGATGATAGCTGGACAACCTCAATCAGATGATGATCTGATTTCTCAGATTCTAGCAGGTCTAGGTGCCGAATATGACTATGTAGTTGTTAATATCACCTCTAGACAAGATACTATTACTTTGTAAGAAATGCAATTTTTGTTGATGAGCTATAAGAGTATATTAGCTCAGCATAATGCACTGTCTACAATAGATGTTTCAAATGCTTCTGCCAACTATGCTAATAACTATGGAAATAATAATGGAATGAGAGGAAACAACTCTAGAGGAAGATCTAGGGGCAGAGGTCGTGACAGAGTTAGATATAGGAACAAGATCATTTTTCAGCTCTGTGGCAAAGGAGGTCATATGGTCTCTTCTTGCCATCGACGCTTTGATCAGACTTTTCAAGGAGTTGTTCAGCAACAGCAAACTAATCAATAGAATTTTCAGAATTAGGAAGACAATCTTATCAGACTCATAAAAGTCAACTCAACCACCATTTACCTACTCAATTTCAAGCTAATTTCGGCCAAGTAAATGCAGGTTACACTCTAAATGCTTACATTGCAGCTCCTAACATAGTGATGAATCCAACTTGGTATATGGACAGCAGAACAACAAATCATATCACAGCTGATTTGAACAATCTTTCTTTCAAGTCAGACTTCAAAGGCCAAGATAGAGTGATAGTAGATAATGGTGCTAAATTGAACATTTCTCATATTGGCTCTTCTGCTATCAGTTCACATAATCCTAACAAAACCTATATTGCTCAACAATATCCTGCATGTACCTTTAATTACAAAGAACCTTCTTAACATATCTCAATTTACAAAAGATAATGATGTGCTAATTGAGTTTGATTCTGATTTTTGCACTATCATAAGAAAACGATGAAGGTTCTGTTGCAAGGGGCTTTGATAAATGGCCTGTATCAGCTTGATCTCTCATCAGTTGACTCTCAGCTTCTTCACAAGTCTTCTAAGCTGTTTGCTTTATTTGTGTCCAGTTCTCATCCTAGTAATTTTGAGTCTGCTTCCAATAAGATTGTTAATTCGATGCCATGTGCTTTTGTAGAAAGTGATATAAAAAATATACATAAATCTGGAATCTTTTCCAAAGAACCATATGTTTCAGCTTCTGTTAACAATGTAAATGCAATAAAACCTTGTGATCCTTTGCCTGTTAACAATCTCACTGAATTGCATTTATGGCATAACAAATTGGTCAACCCATCCTTTGCTGTTTTGAAACAAGTAATGAGAAAATTAAACAAACCATGAATAACATCTCGCTCTCTTGATTTTTGTGATGCTTGTCAATATGGAAAACTTCATAAACTATCATTTACCAAATATGTTACTACTTATAAGCATCCTCTTGAACTCATATATACAGATTTATAGGGACCCTCGCCTATACCTTCTAACCTAGGTTTCAGATATTATGTAAGTTTTGTTAATGCATGTACAAAGCACACTTGGATATATTCTTTATCTTCAAAAGATCAAGTCACAAACACCTTTGTTTCTTTTCAAAAATTTGCTGAGTTAGCTCTTGGTTTCAAAATTAAATGTGTCTAAAGTTATTGGGGAGGAGAGTATAAACCTTTAGTTAATCATCTTAGTAACTTGGGAGTTCAATTTAGGCATTATTGTCCTCATATTCATTAACAAAATGGCTCACCTGAAAGAAAGCATCACCATATTGTTGAAGTTAGACTCACCATCCTAGCTCAT
The DNA here is from genome assembly GCA_003430845.1 of Xanthoceras sorbifolium. Taxonomy (NCBI): domain Eukaryota; kingdom Viridiplantae; phylum Streptophyta; class Magnoliopsida; order Sapindales; family Sapindaceae; genus Xanthoceras; species Xanthoceras sorbifolium. Next base: position 13,504,640 of record CM010612.1, read on the forward strand.
GCACATTTGCCTTTGTCCTTTTGGTGGGAAGTCTTCCACACTGCTGTCTATGTTATCAATAGGCTCCCAACTCCTCTTTTGTTTCATTCTTCTCCTTTTGAAAAGTTGCTTCATAAACTGCCAGACTTCACCTTTTTAAAAGCTTTTGGGTGTGCATGCTTCCCTTTTCTTCATCTATATAACAAACACAAATTTCAATTTCATATTTCAAAGTGTATATTTCTTGGATATTCTGATTTACATAAAGGCTACAAATGCCTTTATCCTAGTGGTAGGATATACATCTCTCGAAATGAATCTCTCAATGAACAAGAATTTCCTTACACATCCTTGTTTCCTTCTTCTAATGTCTCTAAACAATCCTCTAGTTTGCCTATTTCTTCTCTATCTTGAATTGCTTCTTCTATAACTGCTCAGGTTGTTCAGCACACTCATGATATAGGTGGAACCTCAACACAGAGTCAGGCAGGGGAAGGCGTGGGTCTGGTAAGTCTGCCATACAAGCCATGCATAAGGAATTGGAGCAAGCTATGATTGAGTAAGTCTTGAATTGTTATTGTAGTAGCCAAAATATATCTGGCCCAAAGTATGTCCCAAAGACATGGCCCAGAGCTAAAAGTGGGACTACACTCTCATGTAGTACGACGGTGAACCAGTATGAAGACCATGTCGCACGACATGAGGACCTCTCATGTAGTACGACAATGGACCAGTACGAAGACCATGTCGCACGACGTGAAGCTCTCTCACGTAGTACGACGGTGCTACATATCCCCCACATCCAATCAGCATATCATGCAATACGAAATCAAAGGTCCAGATTAACAAAAACCTACATGTCGTACGACATAGAATCTTCATCGCTCCGAGGGAGACCAGACTGTGATCTACTTTGAAACGGGTCCTACAAAGCCATAATGACACTTGATGGCAGCCCAATCAAAAGAAGCACCCAGATGCTTTCTTGGTGGATGACAGAGAAGAGAGAATGATGAGATCTCTCAAAAGGGAGAAGCATCAGTCTCCTATAAAGGGGAGGATGATCCCTCATAAAAGGGGGATCCCCGGAAAAACTGAGATCCAGAGATTACGAATACAAAAACCACATCCTCCGGCCATTGTTAAGGTTCTCCGATCACCCTCCGAACCTTACATCTCTTCTGATCTAAGAGACCCCAAATTGCCAAGATAGCAGGAAGTATCACTCACTCATCTCCATCTACGAGCATTACATATTTATTAGCACTCGCTAACTTGACTGCCGGAGTGACTTTGGCCGGCACCACCCCGGTGTCCCAGACGTCCTGTGGGTCACGTGTGTTCCCTCTTTGCAGGTTGTAGTGCCCCGTGTCCCCGACCGATTTTTGAGGACTACAATTTGGCGCCCACCGTTGGGCCCGACAATCTCTAAGCAAGCAAAGGTAGAACGTGGCAACCCCGACTATGTCATCTGATGATTTTCATCACGATGCGATGGAGGTTAGGGTACAACTCCTCATATCCCAGATGCAAGAGAATACCCAAAGGCTCCAAGCACTCGAACAAGAGAATCAACGAGTACTGGCGGAGAACCAAGAATTGCAAAATAGGATCAATTCGCTCACTGTCGTACGACCGTTCGGAGACGCTTCGACATCCCAACCCTTGCCATTCGAGCAAGCCGCTCACGCTACTTACTACACGCCAGTCCGCCCAGACGAACAAGGTACTATCGCGAGAGACCTCGATCCAACCCACGTAGGCTCAGAGCCCAACATTCGAGTCACGAATGGACCGCACATCGTCGCACGACATACGGCGGACAACACACCAAATGGGATGGGAGGACATCGATCAGACGACGTAGCAAGAGCTACACAAGGAGTACCGCCTATGTCCACCCCCAATGGAAATGTCGGCTCAACCCAACCAACCATCCCGCCACAAGGAACGTCATCAGGCCCTTCGCATTCAGCGCCGTCAAACCCAAACCGAGTAAGTACCGAGCCAACCTTGGCTAACCGGGACTTGGAGCGAAGGTTCACAGAGATGGAAGCACTCATCCAACGCATTCCGGGAATGCCCACTCCTATAAAGAAAAGTGCGGCCAATAGTTTTGCTGACTCTCCCTTCGTCAACACAATAGCATTGGTGGAAATGCCAAGGAAGTTCAACTTTCCAGGTATGAAGCAGTACGACGGTACGACAGACCCCAACGACCACATTTCGCAGTATCGACAACGGATGTTCACAGCCACCATCCCGCGTAACCTTAGGGAAACATGTATGTGCAAAGGTTTCGATTCGAGCCTCATAGGACCTGCCCTACAATGGTACACCAACCTTCCCAATATTTCCATCAACTCCTTTGCTCAACTCACTGACACCTTCGTAGAGCAGTTCGCTAGTAGTCGGAAGTTAGAAAAACAATCCGACGACCTTTATGCGGTCAACCAAAGGAGGAGTGAACGCCTACGTGACTTTGTTGGACGGTTCAACCATGAAAAAGTGTCCATCCCTCATTGCAACCAGGCGACAGCCATATCAGCTTTCCGCAAGGGTCTGCTCTATGATTCCTACCTATACAAGGAGCTCACCAAGTACCCTTGTAAAACTATGGAAGACGTCCTAGCCAAGGCATGGGCACAGATAAAATGGGAAGAAGACGGAGTAAATTACAAACCTAGTAGAGCGAACTACAAGGAAGATAAGTCGTAGAGGATGGTCGAACAACGAATCATCAACCGACGTAGCGGGCCCTACCCAACAATACCCCGAAGGGACAACCATATGAGGTATGAGCGACGGCACGACGACAGACCCCCAAGGCCGTTCATCCGGCCAAAGAATATAACGCCAGAATATAATTTGAACATCATGCCGGCAGAGGTAGTCGCCATACTCAAAGGAATGGGTAGATCAGTTCGGTGGCCAGACAAGATGATGAGCCTGCCGGATCAAAGAGACAACTCCAAATGGTGCGAATTTCACGGCAACCACGGCCATCGAACTGAGCATTGTGTGGCGCTACGATTGGAAGTGGCCGAACTACTCAAGAAGGGTCACCTTAAAGAATTCCTGACTGACAGGGGTAAGCAGACCTTTGTGAACAAAGATAGGTCGCACGACATTGTTTCAATCCCTCCACCAGAGCCTTCCAAACACGAGAGGACTGTGAATGTCATCTCTGGCGGATCATAAGTAAATGGAGTAACCTACTCGGAGGCAAAGCGCCACTCGCGGCAAGCCGGTCGTACGGACGTCCAACGAACTCGTATGGCAGATCCTACATATAACTACCCAATCAGTTTCAGCAGTGATGAGCAAATGGATTTATTCAATCCCCACCACGACGCACTAGTCATCTCACTGACGGTGGCCAATTGTTTGATCAGACGGATCCTAGTGGACAATGGAAGCTCAACCAATGTACTCTTCCTCGGCGCACTAAAAGAGATGCATATCGATGAGTGTAACATCGTACGTCGCTCCACAATCCTTGTAGGATTTAGTGGAGAACATAAGAACACTCTGAGAGAGATCACCCTTCCCGTTTACTCGGAAGGTGTCAACTTGAACACTCGTTTCCTCATCCTGGACTGTCCGTCGTCCTACAACATAATCATGGGTCGCCCGTGGATTCATGATATGAGGGCAGTCCCCTCAACATATCATCAGGTCATCCGTTTCCCTACCAGATGGGGAGTCCACGAGATCCGAGGGCAGCAAAAGACCTCGCGCGACTGCTACCAGAACACTCTAAAAAACAGGCCGTCCGACTTATAGCAATTACAGAGTGAGAGCACCTCCACCAACAAAGACGAACCAGATATGGAAGAACTCGACGAAGTATCCATACATCCAAAGTTTCCAGACCACAAAGTTAGTATCGAATCCCGCCTTCCACAAAATATCCGAGCAAAACTACTAGGCTTCTTGACGGCGTGGCACGACAGCTTCGCATGGTCGCACGCAGACATGATCGGCATTAGCCCAGAAGTCCTAGTGCATAGGTTGCAAGTCGACCCGAATCACCCACCTGTGAAGCAAAAAAGAAGGAAGTTCGCGCCCGAGCGCAACAAAGTAATAAATGAAGAAATCCAAAAGCTAATTGACATTGGCTCGGTGAGAGAGGTAAATTACCCAGACTGGCTCGCAAACGTAGTAGTAGTGAAGAAAAAGAATGGGAAGTGGCGAGTTTGCATCGACTTCACAGACCTCAACAAGGCTTGTCCGAAGGATTCCTTCCCTCTCCCACACATCGACATGATGGTGGACGCTATAGCAGGCCACGAACTATTGAGCTTCATGGATGCATTCTCCGGTTACAACCAAATCCTTATGCATCCGGACGACAAAGAGAAGACTTCTTTCATCACGGAACGCGGCATTTTTTGCTACAAGGTAATGCCATTCGGCCTCAAGAACGCTGGGGCAACCTACCAAAGATTAGTCAACAAAATGTTCGCAACCATGCTCGGACAGACTATGGAGGTCTATATCGACGACATGCTGGTAAAATCATTAGTAGCAGACCAACACCTCGACCACCTCCGGCAGTCGTTCGACATCATCGACGAGTATGGAATGAAGCTTAATCCAACCAAATATTCTTTCGGAGTTTCATCAGGGAAGTTCCTTGGCTAAATTGTAACCAAGAGCGGCGTCGAGGCCAACCCGGATCAACTCCGATCCGTCATGGATCTAAGGTCCCCTAAAAGCATCAAAGACGTTCAAAAGCTGACCGGACGGCTCGCAGCCCTCAACCGATTCATCTCAAAGTCATCCGAAAAATGTAAGCCTTTCTTCGATGCTCTGAGAAAGAGCAAGTCATTTGATTGGAATCAAACAAGCGAGGACGCATTCCAAAACATAAAGAGCTACCTAGCAAACCCTCCCCTCCTATCCAAACCTAAGGAAGGAGAGACCCTCCTACTCTACCTCGCTGTATCCAAAACGGCCGTCAGTGCAGTACTAGTAAGGGAGGAGGATGGTAAACAACTCCCCGTATACTACATCAGCAAGACCCTACTCGACGCAGAGACAAGGTACACTCAACTTGAGAAATTGGCCCTCGCACTAGTCACAGCCGCAAGGAAATTAAGGCCGTACTTCCAATGCCACACCATTAGTGTACTCACTGCCTTCCCCTTGAAGAACGTCCTACATAAACCCGAACTGTCCGGCCGTCTAGTGAAATGGGCCGTGGAGCTAAGTGAGTACGACGTCAACTACCAACCTCGCACGGCGATCAAGTTGCAAGTGCTAGCGGACTTCATAGTAGACTTCACACCCGGGATTCTACAACGAGCGAAGGAGGAACTTTGCACCATGTCGCGCGACACACCAAAGGAGGAGTGGAGTTTAGCAGTTGACGGATCAAGTAACGCTAGAGGCAGTGGACTAGGGATAGTACTTACCTCCCCTGCAGGACACGTCGTCGAGAGATCCATCCGATGCGGATTCAAAACCACCAACAACGAAGCCGAGTACGAAGCCCTCATAGCCGGGCTCACCTTGGCAAAGGACTTACGCGTCGAGCGAATAAAGGTGCGTAGTGACTCCCAATTAATTGTGAGACAATTGCAGGGGTCCTATCAAGCTCGGGACTTGAAAATGTCGTCTTACTTGACCTTGGTAAAGAAGCTGCAAGCTTCATTCGAGTCATTCGACATCGAGCAAATACCCAGATCCGAAAACACGCACGCTGATGCGCTCGCCAATCTTGGATCCGCACTCGATACCACGATTGAACGAACCATTCCCATGGTGTTTGTCCAATGGCCAGTTGTGTGGAAGGCAACAAAGCTCGAAATCAAGCCAATTTCGGACGAGCCAACTTGGATCACCTTGATCTACGATTACTTGAGGGACGACACCCTCCCATCTGATAAAATAGAAGCACGAAGAATTAAGATCAAGGCTGCCCGATTTTCCATCATAGAGGGTCGACTTTACAAGCGATCCTACTCCGGGCCCTACCTCAAGTGTATCAACCCAATCGAAGCTCAGCAAGTACTCAAGGACTTACACGAGGGGCAGTGTGGGAACCACTCGGCCGGGAGAAGCCTAGCCAATAGAGCAATCACGGCCGGGTATTACTGGCCCACGATGCGGTACGAGTCGCACGACCTCGTCAAAAGATGCGACCCGTGTCAGCGTTTCGCCCACGTTTCACATCAACACCCAGAAAGACTCCACCCCATCTCAGCACCATGGCCCTTCATGAAGTGGGGAATGGACATAGTAGGGAAGATGCCCGTTGCTACCGGAGGCAAGGTCTACATACTAGCCGTGACCGACTACTTCACAAAATGGGTCGAAGCTGAGTCATATGTGAGAATCAAAGACTCTGAGGTAAAAAGCTTTATTTGGAAAAATGTCATATGCCGCTACGGAGTTCCAAAGGAAATAGTCACCGACAATGGCTCACAATTAATCTCATACGATTTCCAAGACTTTTGCGACAAGTGGAACATCAAATTGAGCTATTCAAGCCCAAGATATCCTCAAGCTAACGGACAAGCAGAATCCACCAACAAGACAATCATGTCCACCCTCAAGAAGCGACTCGACCAATACAAAGGGAAGTGGGCCGACTACGAGCTACAAGGTGTGCTATGGTCTTACAGTACGACGGTAAGAACATCGACAGGCGAAACACCAGTCTCTCTCTCTTACGGCTCCGAGGCCGTCATAGCAACAGAGGTTGACTACCCTTCTTATAGGATACAACACGCGACAGAAGAAGCAAACGACAGAGAGTTGCTGAACGAACTTGACACAATCGACGAGCGTCGCGACAAGGCCCGCAATCAGATTGGCCGTATACCAACAAAGAATCGCCCGCCATTACAACAGAAACATTCGTCTCAAGTCATTCCATATTGGAGATTGGGTCCTTCGCCGCGTCTTCCAAAATACAAAGGCAAAAGGAGCAGGCAAACTCGGTCCCACGTGGGAGGGACCATACCAAATCACCAATGTATTTGGACATGGAGCCTATAAACTACGATGTACATATGGCATGGAGATCGGCAACAGCTGGAACGCATGCCATCTAAAACAATATCAGTTTTAAAAAAAATATATAAAAAAATAAGACTCGAACTGGGGCAATTCAATATCATAAAAAGCAAAGTCTGCAACAAGACTCGACCGCGACCTGCATTCAAGATCTCCATCTCCAAACGGTCACACGACCCGCATTCAAGGTCATGGACCGCGACCTGCATTCAAGGTCTCCATCTCCAAACGGTCACACGACCCGCATTCAAGATCATGGACCGCAACCTGCATTCAAGGTTTCCATCTCCTAAGGATCACACGATCCGAATTCTAAGTCATAAATAAAAAACGCATCATAAAAGACATACGACATCAAAGAAAATTAACATACATCATATATTAAAAATATCGTTCGACAGAGCGCCAAAAAAAAAATCGTTCGACAAAGCATTTTACAACCCCTTATGGGGCAAGATCATCAGGCTCTCCAGTCGGCTGAGCAGCCAAGGCTACGACGGTCGAACCTTCTGGAGGAGGAAAGGTAGGCTCTTCACCAACAGGTTTGTCATCAGCTTCATCTTCATTAGAGCGCGACAGCTCCTCATGATCAGCGATCTAGCTATCAACCTTCCACTCGGTCGCACGACCGTCCCTGTACTCCCTCATCAAATCTGCACGAGTCTTAATGACTGCATTGAGGACGTTATCCTCGGCCTTGTCGTACAGGGAGTCGTAGTCCGCCTCCTTAGCCTTCAGCTTGGCTTCCAGCAAGTCGACGCTCGACTACAGCTTGTTCAACTCCAAGGTAGCCTCCACCGCACGACTTGAGGCCTCAAGAGTAATCTTCTTGGCCTCGACATTCGAAGCCTTCAACTTGTCATTGTCAGCCTTAAGGCTCTGATTGCTTGCCTTCAGCTCCCTCACCTTTTTAAGGGCAAGGCCCAGCTCCTCCTTCAGATGAACGTGGGACTGAAGAGCCTACAAGAAATATATACCAAACAAAAACACTTAGAGAAATTCAAAGTACTCAAATATATATAAATATCGGTCGTACGACCATACCTGGAAAAGGTGGCCAAGGCCCCAATCAGCAGCTTGGGAGAGGCCCATCTCCTTCAAACGATTCTTGTCTTCAGGTAGCAGCAGTCGCTCGACCTGAGGGAGGATCGACCCAACATCAGAATACGCAGAGGCATCCTGCGGGAAGACGAGGTCGACCGACGAGTCGACCCCTGAAGTAGAATCTTCCCTCCTCCGTTTCTTTCCAGTCGAAGAAATGTCGAGGGAGGCTTTGGCTCAACTTGATGGAGGAGGTGGAGGAGTGAAAGCCGTTTGGTCGCTCGACTGAGCCTTCTTCTTTCCCTTCCTTTTCTCCCTCAGCTTCCTCATCGCATCATCAGCAGCAGGTGCGGCGATCTCTCCAGCCATAATATCAACTGCAAATCGTCGCTCGACGTATGAGATTGGAGTCAGAAATCGTGTGTCGTACAGTCGCTCGACACAATGTCTGACCTTGACAAACTCCACTAAGTTTTTGAATGCAGGGTAGGGGGTACCTGGCTCGTTGATCCCACTGAACTTCCAGAGGTGACTTGGCCGCAGATTTTCCTCCGCCAATATACTCCTCCAACTCCTCTCCTTGACGTCGTACGACAGCACCTTCTCCGTACGCGTCACACACGTCAATCCAACAACTGCCTGAGGTGCTCCTGTGTTCACTACAAAACAAATAAAAAGAGTTAGTAAAAATAAAAACAAAAGACAGTCGTACGACGAGACTAAAATAAAGACCCACCAGCCTTAGACCAGGTCGCACGAACAACAGTATCCCCGAGAGGCCAATCGACAAGTAGGCCCCTCGCAAAGAAATACCTGTCCTTCTACAACCTGTCATTTGTTGTTAACTCCGTGATGAAGTGTGTTCTATTGGGCCGGAGGTTCAAGTTATAGCGCCCTTTTTCTGTGTCGTGCTCCCGCACGGTGTACGAGTAGAATAAATCAAGTAGCTCGAACACTATTCCCTCTCTCGTACACAACAGTTCGAGCGCCAGCAGGATCCTCCAACTATTGGGCATCAGCTGCCCTGGGGCAAGCTCAAAGTGATCAAGTACTTTCTTTAGTAGTCCGACTACTGGTAACCTGAATCCAACCCGCTGAAACGGGAACTCGTAGAAACAGGTCCATCCTGGGACGTCCCAATCTGGCCTCTCCTCCTTATATGGCGCCCTCAGTGCGACACCATCGGGTATGCCATAACTAAAACGGAGGCGCATGATGTCATCCTCAGTCAGCACGCTTGCTGGGTTATTCAATAGCAAGCCTAGCGGCCTACTAGGTCCCATTGGACATGGGCCAGCTGCGTCGCCCGGTAGCTCGACTAACGGAATACCCATGGGAATGTCGTCCATCACACGCGATGTACCTACGAGAGAGACAGTCACAGTGTCGTACGATGCCACTGTCACCTCAGCACTTGTGGCCTCCGACTCCCCCCACGAGTCGTACGACAGATCTATTGGATCGTCATATCCACGCCCAGAGGTACTGGGAGGACTCTCATCGCCTCGACTCAACATCAGAACCTACAAGTCGAACGACAGTAGCCAACGGTTAGTAATTATAACCTAAACCAAAGACCTTGCACGACCTAATATCAGCGCCCAAGACTGTTAAGAAGGTCGTGCGACCTATACGTCTTGGCTACTGTCGTGCGACCTAGACTCTACAAACACGTTATATGTAAACCTAAGTTTTATTTTTCGATCTAAAACTAAAATTTTTAGATTTCTTCTCGAAAGTTACTCAAGAACACGAAAAGGACCCTAGAAACAGAAATGAAAAATACAGTAAACAAATGCGGAGATAACAGAAAAACTTACCAAAATAAAGCGAGGTAACCACGCTTCACCGAAATACGCAAAAGAATGGTAAAAAACGATCAACAAACGGCGCCGGAGAAGCTCACAGAGATAACTGGTTCTAGAGAGAGAAATAAAAGTAGAGAGAAAGCAAAAAATTGAAAATGAAGAAGAGAGAGGAAGGGCGGCAATTAAAAAGAAGCGTGTGCTTACGTGTCAGCCTCTCATTGGACACACACTCCCATAACCTACCATTGGCCAAGCATGCACGCTGCCCATAAAGACCATATTTATTTCGACACGGATGTCAAGGAGTCATTTGAAGACCAACCGCTCCTTCTCTAAGTGATATTGTCGTACGACAGTGGCAAAACTTACACGTTGTCATCTACTCACAAACACTGATACATTCTCTCAAAAAGACAGAGTCATGCGACAATGTGGAACCAGTTTTCAAAGTTCACACATACATATCCATGTCTACATGTCGTACGACTCAAACCCCTTGGCTTTTCTAAATCCAATGCGTTTGGGGGCAAACTGTAGTAGCCAAAATATATCTGGCCCAAAGTATGTCCCAAAGACATGGCTCAGAGCTAAAAGTGGGACTACACTTTCATGTAGTACGACGGTGAACCAGTATGAAGACCATGTCGCACGACATGAAGCCTTCTCATGTAGTACGACGGTAATCAGTATGAAGACCATGTCGCACGACATGAGGCCCTCATGTAGTAAAGACCATGTCGCACGACATGAGGACCTCTCATATAGTACGACAATGGACCAGTACGAAGACCATGTCGCACGACGTGAAGCTCTCTCACGTAGTACGACGGTGCTACATATCCCCCACATCCAATCAGCATATCATGCAATACGAAATCAAAGGTCCAGATTAACAAAAACCTACATGTCGTACGACATAGAATCTTCGTCGCTCCGAGGGAGACCAGACTGTGATCTACTTTGAAACGGGTCCTACAAAGCCATAATGATACTTGATGGCAGCCCAATCAAAAGAAGCACCCAGATGCTTTCTTGGTGGATGACAGAGAAGAGAGAATGATGAGATCTCTCAAAAGGGAGAAGCATCAGTCTCCTATAAAGGGGAGGATGATCCCTCATAAAAGGGGGATCCCCGGAAAAACTGAGATCCAGAGATTACGAATACAAAAACCACATCCTCCGGCCATTGTTAAGGTTCTCCGATCACCCTCCGAACCTTACATCTCCTCTGATCTAAGAGACCCCAAATTGCCAAGATAGCAGGAAGTATCACTCACTCATCTCCATCTACGAGCATTACATATTTATTAGCACTCGCTAACTTGACCGTCAGAGTGACTTTGGCCGGCACCACCCCGGTGTCCCAGACGTCCTGCGGGTCACGTGTGTTCCCTCTTTGCAGGTTGTAGTGCCCCGTGTCCCCGACCGATTTTTGAGGACTACAGTTGTTTCTTTAACTAATGTAAATAAATATTAGTGGCTTTGGTTGCAGCTGACAGAGTGCCACTAATATGTTAGCGTTTTGTTAGTTCCAATTGTTAAGGGATTTTCCCCTATATCTTTGTGTTTAATTGTTGCAAGATTAACCTATTTAATTGGCTACTCAATTTGTAATGGATAGGCGAATAATCACAAAGACTTCTTCCTCTACTTCTCTATTTCTTCTTCCTTCTGCCTTATTAATTATTAAATTCCATACCATTTGGTATAAGAGACATGTTGCTCGAAACATGAACACCATGAATCAAACTAATTACAAGACATATTGGGGCGTCACGAGACCAGCCTAGATCAGGTCCATGTAACTCTTCAGACCGTTTTATCTAAATTAAAGTCCATTCGGGTCTCTCAAGCTTCACATACAGCAACCAATGAAACTAACCCATTTGCCCCAACTGAATCATCTCATCAAGCAACTCACACCAACACCTCCAACCCCTCTACTATCACTGATCGAAATCATCATCTTAAATTAGTTTCCAAACTTCAATGAGGAAGACCCCACGGGATAGATTTATGAAGCATAATAGTTTTTTGACTTTCGAAACACTGCTCAAGAACAACAAGTTCAGTTAGCATTATTTCATTTAGAGGGTATCGCCTTACAATGGCATCGATGGATAACCAAATTTAGAGGGCCTCTTACATGGAGGGAGTTCACCAAGGCAGTCTATTTGCATTTCGGACCAATGAACTATAAAGATCCACCTGAAGCATTGTCTCACCTCAAGCAAACTACCACTGTGACAACATATCAGGAAGCTTTTGAAAGGCTTTCCCATCGGATTGATCACTTACCAAAATCTTTTCTTGTTGGCTGTTTTATTTTAAGGCTCCGAGATAATATTCGCTTGGATGTCAAGGTTAAACAACCCAAATCACTATCAGAGCTATTGGGGTTGCTCGCTTGATCGAGGAATGCAACTCCCTACAAAAGAAAACCAGCAATAGCATGTATTGTCTGCGCAGCAACATTGTTTTTCAACGAACTTCAACCTCACCAACGGTCGGTCTTCTTGGAACAACCCCAACCGAGAAAACGGGCCAAATAACAGCAGTCCCTTTTCGACGAATTTCAGGTCAGGAGGCAAGAGAACGAAGGGAAAGAGGCCTCTGTTTCTATTGCGACGAAAAGTTTGTACCAGGGCACAGATGTCAGAGACTTCAGCTCTTTATGATTGAAGACAGTCCTCCAAATTCCGAGCCAATTGAGACATTAGTTGATGAAGAACCAATTCTCACTAATCCTCTTCCGAAAATCTCATTCCATGCAATGGTAAGAACTAGTCATCCATAGACCATTCGTTTAACAGGAAAAATTAAGAATAAAGAGGTTACAGTACTCATTGATGGCAAAGGTTCGCACAATTTTATTAATCAGACAATTGTCAACAAATTGGCTATTCCCGTCATCCGTGACCGATCCTTTCAGGTGATGGTAGGAAACAGGGAGAAGGTTGAATGCGCGGGCAGGTGCCTGAACTTTCAACTGGTCCTTCAAGAATATGCACTCACCGCAGATTTTTATGTCTTTCCAGTCGCCGCTTGTTAGGTCGTCTTAAGAGTCCAGTGGCTGGAGACTTTAGGTTTAATTGAAACTGACTACAAGAACCTCATAATGACTTTCACTCTTAATGGCTGGCCTAATCATTTTCAAGGGGTGCAACAAACTAGCTTGGAACCATTAGATAACAGCGAACTCTGACAACTTATTGGTATGGAGTACTTTCTTCATATTTCTACCTCTATTAACCTTTGCTTTCAAGTACAGATCAAGCCAAATCATGAAGCTATCAGTGTTCGGCCCTACCACTATCCACAATATCAGAAGGCCAAAATAGAAAACATGGTACAGGAATATCTAATATTAGGAATTATTCATCCTAGTACTATTCTATTTTCCTCACCAGTATTGCTAGTAAAAAAAGCTGATGGCACATAGAGGTTTTGTGTAGATTACAGAGCCTTAAATAATGCCACCATCAACGATAAGTACCTCATTCCAATTATCGACGAACTCCTAGATGAACTACATTAAATTCTTGATACTTTTCCAAGTTTGATCTTCACTCCGGTTACCATTAAATTCGAGTACATGAAGAGGACATACACAATACCGCATTCTGGACTCATGAGGGCCACTGCGAATTTGTAGTCATACCATTTGGGTTAACCAATGCCCCATTAACTTTTCAAAATTTAATGATTGATCTTTTTCGCCCATTCCTTCGCAAATCAGTTTTGGTATTTTTTTTTTTATGATATATTGGTTTATAGCAGATCATGGTCTGATCACCTTCAACATCTCCAAGTTGTTCTTCAAGTCTTATCCACAAACCATTTGACTGCGAAGCCCTCCAAATGTTGTTTCGGCACAACCCAAGTTGATTATCTTGGCCGCATCATTCAAGCAGGAGGCGTCTCAGTTGACCCTGCAAAAATTCGAGCTATACAAGAGTGGCCAGTTCCAACAACAATCAGGGGTGTGCGTGACTTCTTGGGCCTTGCAAGATACTATCGCAAATTCATTTGAGGCTTTGGCACCATCGCATCTCCGCTTCACCAATTGACCTCCAAAGCAGGGTTCATTTGGAACAAGGAAGCTGAGCTTGCATTTCAAAGATTAAAGGAGGCAATGACAGCTGCACCAATTCTGCAATTTCCCGACTTCTCATAGCAATTTATTGTGGAATGTGATGCTTGTGGTACCGGGATAGGAGTCATTCTCTCACAGCGAGGGAAACCAATCGCATTCTTCAGCGAAGCGTTAAAAGGTACAGCTTTGACATTATCAATCTATGACAAGGAGATGTTGGCTATTGTCAAAGCAATTAGGAAATGGAGGTCGTACTTGCTGGTATGCGCCGATCAGTGTAGCCTCAAATACCTCCTAGAACAAAGAATTACTACCCTAACACAATTGAAATGGCTACCAAAAATCCTGGATTATGACTATGAAATCCAGTACAAACGAGGAGTGGAAAATAAAGGCGCTGATACTCTATCAAGGATTGCCGAGTTTGAATTCCATGCAGTCACAGTGCCAAAATTAGATTAATGGGCAGTTTTGCAACAAGAAATTATAGTTGATACTTTTTATGACCAGTACAAGTCGAGTAACACCAAAACTCCTCAATTATTTACTCAAAAAGATAGTGTTTGGTTCAAGAAGGGCAGAGTATGGTTGAGTTCTAATTCAACTCTCATTCCTCAAATTTTATTTGATAATCACTCCTCCCCAGTAGGTGGACACTTTGGAGTTGACAAAAACTTGAGTCGCATTTGCATAGCCTTCTTATGGCCTGTTATGCGTGGCACAGTTAAGCAATATATTTGTGAATGTGGCACTTGCCAAAGATGCAAAATTGAGACTCACAAGCCAGCGGGACTACTGCAACCTCTTCCCATACCCGATCGCATTTGGACAGAAATTTTCATGAATTTCAGAAGTCAATATTTACAAACATTCTGAAAATGAAAGACAAAAATCATAAAATAATTAATTACAAAACATATTTACAAACTATCTCGGTATATGCATGCATATCAATCATAATATACATCAACATAAATATCTACCCCTGAAATGTGATTCTACTCGTCTGTCTGCAGGAAACTTCTCTTCAATCCTTTACCTCTTCAGTCTCCCTGGTACCTACGCGTTAGAAACAAAACTAACGCGCTAAGCATATAGCTTAGTGGGTGTACACTAAACTCGAATATTAAAATCATAATATAACTTGCCATAAAATAAATATCACAATACAAATATAAGGAAAACATTACTAATTAAAAACATATGAACTCAAATTAGTAAACTCAACTAAATCAATAATTATACTCAATATATTTCTCATTTCAATTACAAACAGTTTTATATATATACTAAAATAACCATGTCAAATCGATTTCGAAAACACTTATAAACATATCACTTATTTCAATTCAATTCTGGCCCTCTAGAATACTTAACATAAGCCAGGACTGGAATATGGGTCGTCCAACCACAGTAACTGTCGATCGAACATAACTCCCACCCTAGGATGAATCCTAAGAGTGGTACGTATCTCCCTACTCTAGGACCGAGGGTACGGAACCTAGAGAGGTACGTAACTCCCTATTCCAGGAACGGATCCTTAGGAAGGTACGTGTCTCCCTACCCCAGGACGAATCCGTGAGGAGGTACGTGTCTCCCTGCCCCTGGATGAATCCATGAGAAGGTACATAATAATCATCAATAGCATATCAATATCGGTGCAGTACTGCTCACTGAACCCAGCTGGTATACCAACCTCCTATATCCATTTCTATGTCTAAGTATCCTAGGGCCGTTTCGATAAACTATTTTCAAATGTTCACTGTATTTACCAAACAACGGAAACATTCGATTTCAGTAACATAGATTTTTCATGGAAAATAAACAATATTCATATAATAACCGAAAACAAGTAATTTCCACGAAATCGAAGTAATAACAATACGATCAATAATAAAATCATTCCACAAAAATAAAATCAACACATAAAAATAAAAGTCTTATAACAAATCTCAGATTCAAACTAAAATACTTAATACTTTTCGTAAAGATTTCGAAAAAAAAGGTACACCAACCTGGATACCGTTTTTCTTTCGACTATCGCGGTTCTAGGTTTCTTTTCCTTTCCCTTTCTCTTTCTCCTACACTTTCCTTTTCTCTTTCCTTCATCTTCTCTTCTTCTTCTTCCTCTTCTTTCTCTTCTTTCTTTCTTCTTCTTTCTTTCTTTCTCTCCGTCTCTCACTCTCTCTTTTCTCTTTTCTCTTTTCTGTGGCTTCTGCGAGAAGCCAAATTTTTTTTTTATATTTTTCGGTCGTCGCGCCACCAGGTCGCGGTACTCACTAGAGCGTTTCCATCGCCTTCATCGCGAGCACACCTCGCGGTACCATGGTCGCGCTGGTGGTCGCGTTGCTCACTGCCAACATTTGACATTTTCATCGCGAGCAGTTCATCGCGATCTGTGGTCGCGGTGACTGGTCGCGATACTCATTGCCAAAAATTCACATTTTTCACCGCGAGCAGATCATCGCGATCTGTGATCGCGATGCTCACTGCCTCGGTTTTCAATCTTCATGCTTCATTTCTGGACCGTTCCATCTGGTCCACCTGAAAATTATAAAAATAAACATACTTTTAATTACATTTACACCCCTCCCAATCACAAAATTTATTTTCACATATTCAAAATTAATTATCCGAAATCCAGGATGTTACAGCCTTATATAGGCTATGTACAAGAAATGGACTAAGCCCAATGGGCTAATACATGGACTAAGCCCAATGGGCTAATACTAGACTAAACCTATATACTAACATCCCCCCTTAAATTCGAGGTGGCAAGGAGGAAGCCAACTGGAGTTTGGATATAAGATCTCGAAGACGACCAGGCGGGTGAGACTTGGTGAAAGTATCAGCAGGCTGGTCAGCAGAGGAGATGGAGAATAACTTTAGATGTCTTTCTTGAGATGCTGACGAGTGATATGGCAGTCAATTTCAATGTGTTTGGTGCGTTCATGGAAGACATCATTATGAGCAATGTAGATAGCACTACGATTATCACAATAAAAAGGAGTGACAGTGGGCTGTGGAGCATCCATGTCAGCTAAGAGCCAACGAAGCCAAACAAGCTCGCAGGTGGTGTCGGCAAGGGCACGATACTCAGCCTCAGTACTGGAACGGGAAACAACATCATGCTTCTTGCTACGCCATGAGACAAGAGAAGTACCCAACATGAAACAGAAACCTGTGATAGAACATCGAATCAGTCGAATCACCTGCCCAATCCGCATATGAATAAGCATGGAGCTCGAGAGAAGACGAGAGGAGTAGTGTAGACCATGATAAAGAGTGCCCTTGACATATCGGAGAATCCGAAGAAAGACAGCATAGTGGACAGAACGAGGGGCATCCATGAACTTACTAACCATACCTACAGCATGTGAAATATCCGGATGCGTAACCGTGAGATAGATCAGACTACCAACCAACTGACGATAGCAAGTAGCATCGGATATAGGTTCACCATCCAAGGGTGTGAGTTTTGCATTGTATTCCAAGGGAGTGGAAACAGTCTTATTGTCGGTGATATCGGCCTTAGTGAGAAGATCAGAAGTATATTTAGCTTGAGAAAGATAGTATCCATCGGAGGATGAGGTAACTTCAAGCCCAAGAAAATAATGGAGAGTGCCCAGATCTTTCATCTAAAAATGCTGACTAAGGAAGCGCTGAAGAGAGCGGATATCTGCAGAATCATCTATAGTAATAATCATATCATCAACATAAAAAAGAAGAAGAGTGATACCAGCAGAAGATCATCGGATGAAGATACCAACGACAGCGGAGCAGTGACTATAAGGCACCGGCGATGACTATAAGGGACCGGTGATTTTGAGACAGTTCTAAGAACTGAGGGTTTTTTTTTATCAGACTGTGACTAGCGAAGAGGATGCCAACGTCAACGGAATCGGCAGTGGTAGAGAGGCGACGGCGATGGTGACGTGGCAGCGATGAGATCCGAGAGTTGCAGGGACTGTGGGTGACGACGGTAACTCGCTTCTGACAATGACTACTGGATGAAGGCGAGGGCAGCGGAAGAACGCCAAATATATCCACAAGAACCAGAAAATCAGAAACAACGCTCTGATACCATGTTAAGAATGTGAATTATGTATATTGATTGTGTAAACAATGTACAATAGAAAACGCTTTATATAGGCTATGTACAAGAAATGGACTAAGCCTAATAGGCTAATACATGGACTAAGCCCAATGGGCTAATACTAGATTAAAGCTATATATTAACACATGACAACTTTAAGCAATCTAAGACTTGCATCAAATAGTGTTTTCTGCTCGGAATCCAGCCAATACAAAATCAATGCACTTACTAAAAGATTTTTATGCCAAATTTTTATAGCACTTCATAGAGTTCTTATTTGAGTTCTTATTTCAGTCTTAAGACACTATTTAGGTTTTCTGAAATAGATTTTAGATAACTCAACTTAGACTAGCCATCTTGAATATTGATTTCTTGTGCCTAGGATTGGAGATTCAAGAACACAACCATATAAATTTACTGTGAAGCTAAAGCGGTTGAAAAATTGTTTGTGACAAAGGTACTTTTGCGTAGACAACTTGGTGATTGACTTCTAATAAGTCTGAGTTTTTTGGCGTATGTAAAACAATCTTTTTTTTTTTTAAATACTATAATTATAAGATTAATTACAAGTCTATTAGAACTTATCGAGATTAATAACTATATGCGTAGCCTGCATATCTACTCCTATAAATCAATCTTTTTTATAGTATATTTTATGTTTGGACATGATCCCATGGTTTTTTCCTTAATATGAGGATTTTTCACGTAAAATATTCTGCAGTTCTTTTTTATTTTTGTTGCACTTAATTTTTAAATATGAGGTTAGTGCATCATTGGCCTACTGCTTTATTTGTGATTCTAGTTTCTGCCAATGAAACATAGAACGAATATTGTTTTTTGTAAATCAAACAAATTCTCACAGTTGATTAAAAATATTTCACAAAAGTAATCTCTTTTTAAAAATAAAATTGTAAAATATGAGAGAAAATAATAATTTTATAATTGTTGTGATAATTAATGCTATTATAAGAGAAGCCTATTTATAGGCATATGATATACTATAATGAGAGAATATAAAATAATATAGAAACAATTTAAATGTAAATTTAAATTCAAATATAAAAGGTAATCATATAAAATATTTAGATAATAAATGGGAGAATTAAATATTCAACTAAAATTTTATTAAATTTGTTAAAAATTAAATTCTAAAATAAAAAATTTTCTTGTATCTATAAAAACTAATTGGTAACCATAAAATAATCGTTAAATTTTTAATTCCCTCATAACCCTAGTGATACTCACGGGACTCGATCCTGTCTTTGTGCCCACATTTCAATAGTGATTTGTTCTTATACCACGAAGGTTCGATTATGATTTGGTCATCCCTGACCTTCGGAGCCAGCGCATCTATTGATTGATTCTGTAGCTAAACTCGAGGGATGTGATTTTGTCTTTACTCCCATTTTTTGTATTGTGACCCACTTTGGACACACTCAAGTCTCTGGTACGAAGGTAGGATTGCGAATCGGCCATCCCTAACCTCTAGTGGCAGTCCATGTAGTGGTTGATGTGGTTCCAGTCCACCTGCTGGTTGAAAATGTTCTCCTGAACAACCTGTACCTCTACATGTTGTGTAGTATGCTAAAATTTCGAAATTGAAGCTCAAAATGCCCCCCTAGTAGTCTGCTTACTAGCCATTAGCTTTCCCACCAGGCAAAGTGAAACTTTCGAGCATCAGTCTCCTTCCATTTTGTAACAAGTCCATAATTCTTTGTTAACGACAGAGAGACGCATATATAGCTTCGAAATTCCTTCAATATCCATAATACCATAACGGACAAAACACTAAAACACAAGAATCCAACAACATCTACCGACAACTCCTCCAACCACATAATTCTGATAATAGAAACTAAAGGAAAAGACAATACTATTTGTTGATTAAACGATAAAAGATGGTACTGAGATTTTGTACTCTTTAAAATACATAGTGGTATTGGTGATGGATGACTTCTTGTTTTTCCATATCATGATGAAAGTCAAGTAGTAAAAAGGTAAAACTGAGATAATCCAAAAAAAAAAAAAGTAAAGGGGGCCCAAGGAAACGTTTTATGGGGATCAAATCATTCAATAATTGCACAAACTGGTCAAAGGGACCCAATTCATCATAGTTTTATGACTCGAGAAACATTTGTCTTTTCAATCAAATTAAGGTACATACATTATTATTATTTTTTTTAATACATTTATGGATGAGAGGGTTATTAAAATTAACTAAAATTAAATTATATAACTACAGTTTATATAATTAATTTTAGTAATGGAAGACGAAAATTATCAAAATTAATAGTTTGGATAATATTTTTAATAACGGGAGTAATTTACTTTCATATATAAAAAGTACCTATATAATTATATTTTTATATAACTATACAAATATTTAAATCTTAATAATTTTGAGAATATTTAAGGCCTTCAAATATTAAGGTAAATTTTTTATAGACTCAGGAATCATTTATTTTCTCATGAATCATAGTTGCTATAAATTAAAAAAAAAAACTAGTTGGTAATTCTTTGTCGTAATAAAAATTATTCTATCTAAAGATACCAATTTTCAACTAAGAATGTCACTTTTTTTAAAAAAAATTTAATTGAAAACATAAGTACTATATATGCATCTTCCAAGACAACAGCATGAGGAGAAATATTCATAATTTACATAATTCTAGGATTAAACAAAAAATTTAAAGTAAAATAAGAACCAAGAAATGGAAGGTGAATTTTGGTCTAACATTTTCCGACCATAAGTAGTTGCACAAATTATTATCTTAATAGTTGCGTTACCTATCTTGGGACAGACAAATATCTTGAATTACTCAAATTCATTGTTAATAGTTATTAATACTTTTTCAGGTAAACAAATTCTCTTCATTTTTAAAGTTAAAATGAAACCTAGTGTTACCCTATATAAAAATAATAATTTTAAAAAATTATTTTTTAATTATTTTTTTTAAAAGCAAAAATAGCGCATATAATGATTTAAAATACTAAATTTAGTACGGAGTTAGAAAATTATACTTAGAAGTCAAAGTAATAAAATATAATATTTAGAAGGTCGGGTAAAATTCTTTTAAAATTTATATGATAAATAAGGTGTTGCACCTCGATGGTTTGAAGAAAGTTGATACCTCCAACCACCAAAATAAGGGACCTTGTACTAAAAATAACGATATTTATACTACTCTAAAATTGTATGTGCACTATTTCTGTAAGCACAATTCATCAATATTTTTTTAAAAAATACTAATCACAACCCATTTAACATAGAAAAATAAAGTTCTTCTAATTTTATTATATCGGGTGTTGTAAATAAACTTAAAATTATTTTGCTATTTACTCAACATTTTTTTATTTGTTGTTGAGTTATTATTGAAAAGTTAGTCATTGTGTTTTTTTCTTCATTTTAAAAACTTAATCTATTTTTATTTCTTAAAATTTCTGGATGGGGTTGCTTTTATATTTTTCATTCATTATATTTCATAAAAAATAAATTAAATTAATTAAACTCTTATGAAGAGAAAACCAATGACAATTGTTGAATATAAAAAAATAATTGAGTAAGATTTATTTACAAAAATATAGTATAATAATATTAAATATATGATATTTTTTTTGTCCGTAATAGTTTCTTGGTTGATTTTTGCTAACTAGAGCCGACATTACAGACCTAATATTTTTGGTATTTTTAGTAGTCATAGGGCTATCGAGACCTATCGAGATTAGGGTGAGAACCTTAGTGGCTTGAATGAGCTTGTAAGGCTTCACCACCGAGAAAAGAAAACCTTTGGTAGATTATAAAGCTATTCATCAATATATATATATATCCCTTGTATAAATACATAAAAATTCACAAGTTAAAAACTCAGTTTTTTATTTTTTGTATTTTAAGAAGAAAAAAATTCCCTAATTTTTGACTAAAAACAAGAAATTATTTTCTTTTAGAATTAACATATTCGATCATGGAGAGTGAGACTTTGGGTGCATGTTAATTTTCATTCATATCATGAGTTATGATAATACGTGGTATAAATTGATAATAACACAATTTAAATAGAAAGAAATGGTACATAGAATGCACCCAAAATTTTGTTCGAGGTCATGGTTATACATATTTTGGATGACACATACCTTAGCACACATAATAAACCTACAGATACCATCTTTTATTCGAACTTCTGTTAAATGTATTTTCTATTACATCACAAGTTCAGCATTTGCAATATGCAATTAATAACACCATTAACATAATATTTTAAGTTCTGTTTAACAGTTATATTAATTTGATATCTCAATGCATGGTAATGCAACCAGAACCAGAAGGCTGTTGGCACAATGCTACTCTCTCTTGCACTTCAAGAGTCAAATACTGATACAGATGCTCCCAAGTATGACAACTCAAGTAAACAAATGTATGGTGGATATAGACTTAGCATGGTGATAATCACCTCTCAACTAAGCTGAGTTACCAAAGAACTTTTAATGGCAATACTTGGTAATCATGGTTGATTACAAGCGGTATGGTATGTTCCAAGAACAAATTTCCCAACCAAACTTATCATTGTAAGAGGGAGCCTTCAAACATTAACAAATAAGAAAAAAAAAAGACATAAAAAAAAAAAAATCCGGAACCATGTGCAAGCCAACAAGCTCTGCTCAATACTCTAATAATTTATGTGGTGATGGAAATGAAGGTATAAAGCCATCACAAAAAATAAGCAAACCTCACTTGCATTTGACACCAGCTTCAGCAGCTTGTCAACAAGCTCCACTCTGTACTAATCATATATTTGGTTATGGAAATGCAGGTTAAAGCCATAATATAAAAAAAAAAAACTAAGCAAACATCACTTGCATTCAACACCCGCTTCAGCAGCTCGCCGAGGCTTGTTTTTTCGCCTACTCCCAATTTGTCGGAATCCAACAGACTTAGTTAAGTCATCATTACTTGGTTTTAGTGCAACGCCATTCTCATGTTTGTTAAAATCTTTATCTTCTTTGGCCTGTGCAGACGTCTTCCTCTTCCTTCCATTTGCTGTGGCAGCCTGAATTTTTATATCTTTGGTAGAGATGGAACCTTTTTTATCATCACCATCTTCTTCTATCTTCTCAGCTTCCTCTTCTTCTCCAACATCATCATTCAATGGCTTCTGGGACCTTCCTTTCCTCCTATATGCTGGAAGCTTTTCCTCTTCACCACTTCCAGGATCCTCCTGAGAAGAAATAACAGTCGGCTTCTTCCCCTTTCCTTTACCTCTCCTCATACTCCGAATTCCAGCAACTTCAAATGATTTCTACAAAGACAAACAGATAAGCTCGGAGGATAGAAACAACATTTAAGTCAGAAAATGTTGCCAACAGCAAAAAGAATTACAACAGTTATAAGTGACAAAGAAAAGAACATGTGCCATTATCCATGACCAGAAAAGAAATAAGTTTGATTGACTTAATGCCAACATTGGTTGAGACAAATATTCTATTAACCAAAAGCATTAGCTTGAAGGAGCAGGACATTTGTTCAGTACTCTTACTAAAACCAAAAGAGCAAACAAATGAAATCCTTCTACTCCATATTGAGAAATCAACACATCTCAACTAAAGCTTTAATTCAAGCAAAAATGGGTTCAGCTACATTAATCATTTCACACGAAAACAAATTTAAATTTTCTTAAGCACTGTTTGATTGCTGGGAGCATGAAAAAAAATGCAAGTTTCAGTCTGAGATTTTATAACCTCATAATTTCCAGAAACTGTATCGGCCTTCAACCCAATTAGAATGTTCTATAAGGTCTGTGAAAGTTGATGTTCTGTTTTCCCTGGCCTAAACAAAGTAGCAATACACATTCAAAATTATAATTCCTTCCCTTTCTACCATTTACAAGCAACCAAGTCATTAGCAAGTCAAATCATCAGCACGACACTGGAAACTATGATGTGGCATCAAGAAATGATGGACTTAAAGGATAAAAAAGAAACTAAGATTCACTAACCTAATCATCCTCTTAAAAAATGAAATCCAAATCAAACAGTCCCCATGTATACAATCCAGAGCCAAACATGAAAAATAATGCATACCACGAACCAAACAACAAAGGTTGATGCTAGCTTCATCTAGAATTAACAAAGAAAAAGATAAAAACAAAAACAAATATATAGTCCTTGTTTAGCTACTGAGCAGAAAAAAACAACCAAAGAAAAACTTATTTCTTTATGTTTCTACAAAATGGAAAGGCACATATTATTTTTTCTATTTTCATTTAGGTCCCAATTTCCAAACAAAGAAGCTATCTAAGAATTTAAACAGTTACATATATTATCAGCAACCAAACAAAGCGTTTACATTCTCATAAACACAAAACTCAATACATATACATAATTTGGTATCATAGTTGAGAGAAAGAGAGAGGAAGAAGTGGACCTTGAATGGTTGATCCCTCTCTCTGAAACCGATTATAGGAATGAAGAAACCAACAAAACCCCCATGAAACAGATAGGTTCCAATCTTATGAATGGGTTCCACAGTGAAATAGCAATGACTAGTTTAGAGTTTAGTCTCAACCCCGATCATAGAATGATGTGTCAAGACATGAATTAGCAAAAAGATTTGAGACTCGTAGAGCTCACTTAATGACTTGAGGCCATACAGAGCAGAGATACAGGGAAGAGAAATGAAAATAAAGAGTGAAAAGACTAGGTCGCAATTGCACTGACACGACACAAACACGGCACATAATTACTGGATTTGGGTTAGATTTTATTGAGTTTTGGCTCACTAACCAGTCAAGAAATTACACTTGTTAAATAATCAAGATAAATTATAATGGAGTATTATATTTTTTTAAAATTATATTTTAGTACCTATAATTAATTAATTGAATTAATATTTTGATCAAGGGCTAAAATTATTTTAATACTTATCTTTTTCTTAAATTATTAGTTTTTGAACTATATTTCCTCTCTTAATTATGTGGTTTCTAACTTTTCTAAAATCTATTAACTTAGTTATTCTATTAGATCTGTACGTTCTTATATAGGAGATTTTTTAGTCTAGAAGAATCTGTCGAATAAGTTGATAAGATTTATTAATAGTTAGTTAAATTTAACGGTTTTATGGGTATTTCAATCTTTACATATAAAAATAACAATTCAGATTTAAAAAATAAGAAAAATAAAAAAAATTGTTAAATAAAAAAATTTAATTCTAAAAATAAAATGATAACAACTCATAAAAATTATGAGAATTTTTTAATTTTTTTTTAATTTACTTTGATATTAATTTAAAATGTTATTTTAAATAATTGAATTTTTATAAATTAGTTATTTATTGGAATAATTTTTTTATTTTTTAAAAGATTTTTAATTTTCGTGTTAATTTTTAATTGTTAATTTACTTTATTTTTTTTTATTTTTTTAATATTTAAGGGTTTTCTTTATAAATTATAAATGTTTTATAATTTTAATTTTTTAAAAAAAATTAGAAATACACTAGATTTTTGGACAAATTGTAACGAAATACCCTGACATTTGGTTATATTGTAACGAAACTATACTTTTATTTAAACAATAACTTAATACCTTGGATAATTATTAATTTAGTGTTTAATTTATTTAGAAATATCACTTTTTGATATGTTTTACATTTTTATATCGTGTGGCTCCTAAATTTTTCAAATACATCAATTTAGTTCGTATGACCAAAATTTCAACAGTCAAACCTAACAAAAAGTATACATTACCATTTCACCTTTTGTATTAAATTATTAAATTAAAATGACGCTTTTACCCTTAACTTTTTACATTTTAATAACTTTATCTATTTAGATAGTCCAATAAAAAAAATTAACATATGTTATAAAAAAATATTTTTTTAAATACTTAAAATAGATTAAATAATAAAATAAATATGATAAATTTTATTACAAATTTAAAATAATTATAAAAATTTTTAAAATTTTTTAAAAAATCTTAAAAGTTATATCATTTATTAAAAATAAAATAAACTTTAAAATTAAATACTTATCAAACTCTAAATTGACGTGCGAATATGATCAACGGGAATAATAATGATTATCTATGATTTGAGGGATAAAAATGGATAAAAGATCAACACATGAGATTTTTAAAGTGGTTCGGCTTAAGAGAATACCTGCATCCGCTATTCTTGGTATTTAAGTCGAGCTCGCTGCATGTAGTCCCGTAGTTTGCTTACGTATACTTTTTCTGGAAAAATTGGTAATCTCTATAACAGTGATTATCCGTCCTTTTTATAGTGTGAAGGGACTGAAATCATCCTATTTTACACGAAATCTAATTATATAAATTAGGGACGAAATTCTATCCCTAACGGTCGTGATTTGAATTGAATACGATTGCCGGGATCAAGGAATTTGAGATTAATTAGGAGTCTGCTAATTGACTGAATGCAATCCCTATATCTTGGGATTCTTCCTTTAATTGGGGTTTCAAGCTGTAAGGCCTGTGAGATAAGTACTGTTTCACCTGCGACCATACAGTTGGCGAGGGGTGGTACTTAACTCCTTTATATTTCCCGCGCAGGTCACTTGTGTAGAACTACTTCCTTCGTGTTTAATGGGTAAGGGCCCATTTCGCAGCGATCCATTGGCTCCTTTTGTCTGTTGAGCCTTCTTCGATATTTCAATATTTTTGGGTCTATTTCCTAGTATAATTTGACACATAACAATATATATATATATATATATATATATATATATATATATAATCTTTTGATATTTTAGTTTTTTAAATTAAATTTTGAGTTTTATAACTATTCAATCTTGAATTTTATTTTATTTTAAATAAATGATGTTACTTTTAAGATTTTTTTTTAAATTTTAAAATATTTTTATATTTATTTTTAATTTTTAATAAATTTTATCATATTTATTGTTTTATTTAATCATTTTTAAGTATTTTTTTTTAAAATTAAGTTTTTATAACAAATACTAATTTTTTATTGGATTATTTAATAGGTAAAATTGTAAAAATATAAAAAGTTAAAGAGTAAAAGTATTATTATAATTTAATAATTCAATAAAAAAAAAGTGTGAAGTGATGCTTTAATGAAACCGTACTTTTACTTCAACTACAATTTAGTACCTTAAATAATTATTAATTTAGTCCCTAACATAATTAGAAATATCACTTTTTGATATATTTTTACTTTTTTAACTCATATGGTTCCTAATTGTTTCAATACATTAATTTAGTTCTTACGACCAAAATTTTGACCGTCAAACCTAACAAAATTGATCATTTTATCTATTTTAATTAAATTATTAAATTAGAATGATGCTTTACCCCTTTAACTTTTAACAACTTTATGTATTTGAATAGTCTAATGAGAAATTGACATATGTTATAAAAATTTAATTTTTTTAAAATAATTAAAAATAATTAAATAATAAAATAAATATAATAAAATTATTAAAAATGAAAAATACATATAAAAATATTATAAAAGTCTTAAAAGTATATCATTGATTTAAAATAAAATAAAATCTAAGATTGAATACTTATAAAAATCAAAATATAATAATAAAACTGCAATATATATAAATTTATATATATTGTAGTTTTATTATTATATTTTTATAATATGTAGGCCCCGTTTGGTATGCGGGATTGGATTGGATTGGACTGAGATTAGATTGGATTAAATATAATGCTATCCATCGTTTTGTGTAACATAGGATATGATTAAAATAGTCCAATCTATTGTTGGGCGTAATATGGGATAGGATTAAAATAGTTCAATTCATATGCATAAATTGAATCACTAAGGATTAGACTAAAAATAATGTAATGAAATATTTGTTATATAGTTATAATTTAATAATTTTAAATATAATTAGTCTATTAAAATAGAGATACATAAATTGTAATTAAATTAAAATTGAAAATATAATTGAATTTTTTTTTTTTGAGAAAAGAGGCAAATCAAGAACTAAAACTAAAGCATTGAATGGAGATCAGATAGAAGACCCTGATTTAGTTAGTAAGAGCATCATCCAATAAAAAAAAAATTATTGAATAAAAAATAAAAGTTTAATTTTTTAAAAATAAAATAATGTAAGAAATTAGTTTAAATTATATTAATTTATTATTTTAAAAATGGAGGGGATGATGAGAGAGAAGAGAGGGTAGGTATTGGATAATAAATATGTGGGACCGCATGTTTTTTAGTCATGGGACTAATAAAGACGGGGGTATGGTGGGTTTGTGTAATCCGGAGTAGGGGGGATTAAAATGCCACTCAGTATTACTAATCTCATGTTTAATTGTGTTGCCAAACGCAGGATAAGGATAAAAATAGTCCAGTCCCGACTTAATCCCGTGTAACAAGTATGGCCATAATGTATATATACTATATAATAGACTTTAAAATATGTATATAATATTTTGATATTTTAATTTTTTTAAATTAAATTTTATGTTTTATAAGTATTCAATCTTGAATTTTATTTTTAATAAATAATATTACTTTTAAGATTGTTTTCAAAAGTTTTGTAATTATTTTTAGTTTTTAATGAATTTTATCATATTTATTTTTTTATTTAATCCTTTTTAAGTATTTTTTTACAAAAAAATTAAGTTTTTATAACACATCAATTTCTTAATGAACTATCCAAATAGGTAAAATTGTTAAAATATAAAAAGTTGGAGGGTTAAATCATCTTTCTAATTTAATAATTGAATAAAGAAAAGTAAAATGATTAATTTATACTTTATATCAGCTTTCGCAATCAAAATTTTAGTTATAATAACTAAATTGATATATTTTAAAAAAGTTATGAGACATATGAGTTAAAAAAATAAAAATACGTCATAAAGTGATACATTGTAGATATGTTCTATGGTGTTACAATAAATGTGTCACATGCAATCTCTCTCACACACACACACACATATATATATATATATATAAATTATTAAAATCGAAGACAAGTAGGATAAAATTGCCCTGTTTGTTATTTGTAGATCCTAAATCGCGTAGGGTAGCCGAAAGGGCATTACAACCTGCACAACCAACAATTTAAGATAGTCGAAACGTATTTGACATTGGGGTGGTGCCGGCCAAAGACACTCTGACGCTTAAATTAGAATAATATAAAGAATGTTAAATAATAAGAGTAGAAAATAAGATAAAGCATGAACAATAAATTCTCCCTATAAGGACTTCCTGGGGAAGTGTGATGATAGGAGATCGTGGATGTAAGGTCGGAATAATGTATTGCCGGAGCATGCGACGGTGGACCTACGGAGGTCGTCGGAGAAGAACTTAAGTTTTTGAAAATGAGAAAGTGAGAGTGAGATTGAGAGAGTATCAAAAATTTTCTTGTATCCAATTGCCCCTCCACCCCCCGGCTTGAGAGGTTTGCCTATTTATAGATAAAGTAAGCTCAAGGGCTATCATTAGTGCGATTTACCGTTATGATACTCTTCATAACTCGATCTACCGTTATGGTACTCTCATAACCAGATCAGTCGTTATGATACTATCATAACTATGCTCGAAACGGTCTACCGCCTTTATGATACTCGTAACTCTTATTGGTGCATCCGTTGGGGGGGTCTACACGTTTATGAGAGTTTAAATAATGTATTTATGGCATTAAAGATAGTATCCCGCGAATCACGAGTACGTTCTACCACGTGAGTATTCTACCACGTGGCCTTTATTTTATTAGACTCTATCTCTTCTAGATTTATGAGCTCTCTTCTATTCTTAATATTTCTTGTATTGGGTTTTTTATCTTTGGGCCAGATTTATTTATTTGTTTCTTGAGCTAGCCCACTGACGATTTTTAACCATTACAGTTTGCCCTCACTCTACAAATATGAGATTTTCTTTTTCATTTATGTAGAGTGATAGTGGCGTGTCAAGTATTCTTCTATAGACGGTCAACTGTATCTCTTGAGAGTCAACCGCTCTATGTGATGATGCGAACACTTATGGAGCATTCTACTTGGCGATTTCCTTTTTAAAACACTCTTGGAGTGATCTACAAGATGATATAGTGTGGTTACGACATGCTCTCTTAAAGCGTTCCACACCGAAAGTGGTCGCGGAGCGTACTACCATAAATATATTCAGAATGTCTCATAATGGGCTCTTTTAGAACGGTCCATCATAAGCTTTTATCGAGAGTGTTCTACCATAGACTTACTTGGAATGTTTCATGGTAGGCTCTCTTGGAGCGATCCACCACAAGCTCTCGTGGAGAGCGTTCTACTATGAACTTGCATGGAATGTCTTTGGAGCAGTCTGCCACAAGTTCCCATGGAGAGCGTTCTTGGAATATTTCATGGTAGGCTTTATTGGAGCGGTCCACCATAAGCTCTCATAGAGAGTGTTTTACTTGGTGGGTATTTGATAATGTTTGAACAAAAGCGCTCTACCATAAGCTCTCATGGAACGTTCTACCGTGAGCTTACTTTGAATGTTCCATGGTGGGCTCTTTTGGAGCGGTCTACCATAAGTTCTCATGGTTACTAGTAAAGCGTTCCAAATATTTCTATCTAATGTCGAATGTTTTGTAGTTGAAAACTGTCATCATTCCTTGTAGTTGAATAAAGATTTCTTCTACTCTGTAGACCGTTCTATTTGCTGTGTATTGTGTCGAATGTCTCATAGGTTGAAAGTTTTATGAATATGTACCTTGCAAAGTGGATAGTCGTATTTTTGAATTTTTCCATTGAGCGGTCTACATGTGGACTGTTCATGGCGGCCTGCATGAACAATTGATTTGCTTAGTGGTCTACACTCATTTAACAGCACCTGTTAAAAATTATCTTGCCTTTTACTGGTCTACACATGCAAGTGTACAGGGTCAGTATAAGTAATAAAATGTGAGTAAATTATCGTCTCTATAAGGATATTTAGGTATTGAGTACTAAAGTTAACTAAGCTGACTTCTATTTAGATAATCGGAAGGTTTAAAATAAGAAAACGAAAGATAAAACTAACAAACATAAAACGTAAAATAAACAACCAAATTGAGAGATGAGCTAAGGTATTTGAATTCACCTAATCCATCCAATTGAATTTCATGAAAGCACATTGTTGTAGTTTAATTATTCATGTTGAAATGATCATGTTTATCTAAATTATCCAAAGTCTCCTCTCGAGATAAATAGGACCTATTACCACATACACTAATATCCTATCTCTCGATGGTATATCCAAGTGCATGAAAATGCATTAGTCACAATAAACACCCTAAATGATCACACAAGCAAATTAGTATATCTCTATCTAATTCTACTTATGGTGGACATTACATCGAGTATGTTGTGGGCGTCTCCTCTCGGTATATAACACATAACCAATTTATCATCTAAATGTAGGCCTTCATATTCAGAAGCATTAAGCATATTAATTCCACTCAACAACATAATAATCAACCATAACAAATTAAACAATCAATTCATTCAATCTTCATGGAATAAGATCCAACAAAACCCTAACTTACAAGTTTAGTTCATAATTAAAGATAAACAACCAAACATGTTTTCTAATTATAAAGAGAGTTATAAACAAGGAAATAAAGAAGGAAAGGTGTAACATCCCCTGACACGACCCGTCTAGATCGACCCAGGGAGCGTTACCGGGTTTTCAAATACTTTCTTTATTCTTTTTATAAACTGAAACCATATAAAATCATATAAATTTGTAATTTACAAATATTTTGCTAGTGAGCCCATCAAACTTTTATTTTCAAAATTTCGGCAGAGTTTCCTCTATTTTTCTGATTTCCCAAAACCTGTTTCAAATAAAACTCAAATCACATAAAAATCACCACAACACTTCAACTTTTCTTTCAATCAAATGCGCACTCTGCCGTTTAGTGCGACTTTCCAACAGTTTAAAATAAAATAACATAAATCAGAATTCATAATTCAATATTTACAAACCTTTAACAATCTTTAAAAATGAAAAACAGAAATCATAAATTTAATTACAAAACACAAATATAAACCACAATTACAAATCTCTGTATATGCATGCAATCTACACAATATTATACAACAATATATTTATATATCTACCCAAATGTAGTGACTCTGGCTCTCTGTCAGCAACTCTCTCTTCACTCTTTGGCCTCTTCAGTATCCCTGTGACCTACGCGCGATAAAAACCGACGCGCTAAGCATATAGCTTAGTGGGTGTACACTAAACTCATTTATAAAAATCATAATATAATTGGCATACTATATAAATCTCAATATACTTAAATAAAACAATACCATATTCAATTCAATTATGAATTTAAATCATATGAAATCAATGTAATAAAAACAACTAAATCAAGTTAATAATTCATACCAAATGAAATTCTCAATTTCTTTTACAATCATTTTAACTTCGCTACTGAAATAAACGAATAAAATCAATTTCGAAATTCACTTATAAACATATCATTTAATTCACTTTAATTCTGGCCCTCTGGAATACTCAACATAAACCAGGACTGGAATATGGGTCGTTCGACCACAGTGGCTGTCTGTCGAACATAACTCCCACCTTAGGACGAATCCTAAGAGTGGTACGTATCTCCCTACCCTAGGACTGAGGGTTCGGACCCTAGAGAGGTACATATCTCCCTATCCCAGGAACGAATCCTTAGGAAGGTACGTGTCTCCCTACCCCAGGACGAATCCGTGAGGAGGTACATGTCTCCCTACCCCTGGACGAATCCATGAGGAGGTACATAATAAATCATCAATAGCAATATCAATGTCGATGCAGTACTGTTCACTGAACCCAGCTGATATACCAACCTCCGATATCCATTTCTATGTCTACGTATCCTAGGGCCATTTCGATACAATATTTCACATAACGATTCACAAATCGAATTTAAACGTAACTAAAATAAAAACTCGATCAATATGCGGACAACATATATATATATATATATATATATATATATAATTTCATAAAAATCATTCAACGATTTGTTTGATTTCCACATAATCAACAATCCAAATACGATAGATACGATTCACTCAAAATTATTCAATAGAAAAACAATAAAAACATATATTTACGAAATTATCTAAAATCTCAAATTCAAATCAAAACACATAAAAATGTCAAAAACAGGTGTACACCAACCTGGATACCGTTCCTACACTTTTTCCTTCTGAATTTTTCCTTTTTCTTTTTCCTTTTTCTTTCCTCTTTTCTTCCTTTATCTTTCCTTCTTTTCCTTTTTCTTCTCTTCTTCATTCTCTTCTTTTCTTCTTCTTCTCTTTTTTTTTCTTTCTTTTCTCTCTTTTTCTCTCTTTCTTTTCTCTCTTTTTCTCTCTTCTCTCGTTTTCTGCTTCTTCTTTTCTGTTTTTGGCTTCCGCGAGAAGCTTTCTTTTTTTTATACAAATTCAGTCATTGCGACCTGTGGTCGCACCATCTGGTCGCGGTACTTACTGGAAGACTTCCACCGCTTTCATCGCGATCACCCATCGCGGTACCATGGTCGCGCTGGTGGTTGCGTTGCTCACTGCCCGAATTTGATCTTTTTCACCGCGTGCTAGTCAGCGCGATCTGTGGTCGCGGTGCTTACTGCCAAAAATTTTATTTTTTCACCGCGAGCAGCTCATCGCGATCTCTGGTCGTGGTGAGAGGTCGCGGTACTCACTGTCCACTTTTTTCTTCACTTCATGCAATTTTTCTGGACCGCTCCATCTGGTATATTTGGAAACCATAAAAATAAACATACTTTTAATTACGTTTTACACCCCTCAAATCATACATTTTTATATCCACATATTCAAAATTAATTATTCAAAATTAGGGATGTTACAAAAGGGATAGAAAAACTCTAGGGGCGATAAACTTTCATCCTCTTCCTTTTGTGAGTTCTCCTAGCTTCCATTTTCTCAAATCCAAGCTTGATAGTGAGAATATAGCTCAAGGATTGAAGCTAAACCCTCTTGTCTCCAATGTGATCTTCTTCTCCCTTTTTGCCTCTTCTTCTCTCTCTCTCTCTCTCTTTTTTCTTCTCTTGGTGGTCTGTTTTGAGCCCTAGTCGAGCTTTGGTCGAACCCCCTTTTGTTTCCCTCAAGTTTTCCTTTTATAACAGGCAGTTTTTGGGCTTTCCAGGCATACTTGCGACTTAGACTTGCAACTTAGACAAGTCGCGAGTTAAGTCGCGTGAGTCTCGGCCAAAAACTGCTGAAATTGGCACTCATGACTTAGACTAGCGACTTACAAGTCGCGAGTCTGCGCACTGTTGCGAAATTAAGCATATTTTCCTCTAGAAAACTCGAAATCACGAACCGTAAAAGTTTTCAGAAAGTAGATATCTAGATATTTCCAGAAATATAAGGCTCGTAACCCAGTTTATTATGTAGAATTTATGGCGAACTCCAAAACATGACAACTGTGCACTTCCAAATCTTCAATTTAATCCACCAAGGCTCTTCAATTACGCACAAACTCTTATTACATGCACACTAGATAAAAACATTAAAAACAACCAATAATTACCCGAGAATGGAATACAAGTAAGAGAAGAAAGGTACTAATGAAGGTTCATTTTTTTCAAGAAATGGAGCCAACAGTGTTCAACATGTGACCATTTTTTTGTGTGTCATGCCACTAACTCTCCTTCTTTTGGTCAAGCGCTCTTATGTCGAGTGCTTTTTTTTTTTTTTTGGGTGAGCTTGCCTCACCATAATTTTTCTCTAATTGATTCTAGCCTTTACCTGCCAGATTCGTACACCTTCCTATTGTTTTTTTGGTGAGCTCACCACATGTTATTTTTTTTTCACTTGTTTTAAAGCCTGTTCTGCACATTTTGTACGCTTTCCTTTGAATTTTTTCTCCGTTTCACTTTCTTCCGCCTTATTCTTTTCTTTCTTTTTTTTCCTTTGTTTTGAAAAAAAAAAAACACAGCTCTGTTATAACATTTTCTTCTAGGACGAGACTTGCATATTCTTTGTGATCATTGGACGCAGTTTTATTTCGATTTCATTCCTCCTCTGATTTCTGGTGAGTTTTTCTTTTGTATATTTTTATCTTGACCATCACTTTTTCTTTTTGGATGAAAAAGATAACACACTTGCCTTTAGATCTTGTTCTTGTTTGTAATTTTTTTTTTTTGATATTTTGTTGTTAGTGTGTTGAATGCCTTCCAAATATTTGATAAAATGTGTTAGTTGGTGTGTTGAATACTCTTGCAGTTTGTGTTGATCGTTAGCTTTATAGTTGTCATAGGTGTGGTTTGCATTTTTCATGGTAGACCGTATGGATTGGCCATGATAAAATGCCTTCCAAGAATTTATGGTAGAACATTCTCAACTCTTTAGTTCATTGAGTGTAGAATGCTTTTGTAGTTTGTGTTGTGTTGAACATTAGCTTTATAGTTGTCATAGGTGTGGCTTGCATTTTTTATGGTAAAACGTATGGATTGGCCATGCTAAAATGCATTCCCAGAATTTTATGATAGAGCGTTCTCAACTCCTAGTAGAATGCTTTTGTAGCTTGTATTTTCTCTCTATAGAAATAATTTTTAGATTACGTATGTCGACCATTTTTTGGATGTATAGTGAAATGTGCATTCGATGTGCTAACTTAGTTTTTCTTTTGGTCGGCTGCGTGTAGGTATGATGTCTTATAGTGGAGACATTTCTGATTCCGTTGACGATTCCGGTAGTGCTAGTAGTACGTCAGGGTGTGATTCTATTGATTTGGATAGGGATGTTAGGGAGGTAACAGTGGTGTCTAACTTTGAACTAGGCAATGTGTCTATGGCCGATGTACATGGTGAATTGCATAAGGTTGGGGTTGGCATCCCATGGGAGGCACACAAGGGTTCGTCCAAGATGGTTGTCGAGCGATATGCTCCTATTGAGAGGGATGATGATGTTAGTTCCTCTAATGTAGAGCGTGAAGAACCTGGTAGACCCTTGGGATTCTTAGTGAGTAATCCTCCCTATAAGTTTATTGAAAGTGATCTGGTGGAGATTAGGTATAAGTATGGGATACCCAAAAGTGTTCAACTAAAGGTCCTCAGGAAGTATGAACGTATGGACTGGTTGATTCCTGAGTGGACGTGTTTTTATGAATTGCCCTTCAAGCAAGGACCGCGTCTCCATGTGCCTCGACTCGCTCGTCGGGTGCTTGATTTTTTCGACTTAGCACCAAGTCAACTTATGTTGAACGCTTAGCGGTTATTATTGTCAGTCGAGCATTTTTGTGAGATTCATGGTATAGATTTCGGTCTACCGGATTTGTTTCATTCATATTACTTGAAAATGTATGATACTAAGAGGGATCGATATAGCTTTTGCCTTCGACCTCATAAATTGCACTTGGTTGTTTCATTCATATTACTTGAAAATGCATGATACTAAGAGGGATCGATATAGCTTTTACCTTCGACCTCATAAATTGCACTTGGTTGTTGGTCTAACTGCAAATGACCGTTATTGAAAGATAAACTATTTCTTTGCTAAAGGGGATTTGGTCGAACATGTCGTGAGAGGTTTGACTATGCGTTCCTTTTGGAACTCAGCTGGTGAGTTTAACTTTATTCGTAGAATACTACTTTTGCTTGATTTAGTTTCTCATTGATCTTTATTCTTTGTTTTGCAGTTGGTCTCGACAGTGTGCATGCTATTAAAAGTGGTCATAGTGTAGAGCGAACTAGACCATCTTATCATTTAGTGAGGAGGATAGGCATTGGAGGACCGTTCTTGTTGAATCATTGTTGAGGTCGAGTGTTCTGTGGAAGCATTCTACTTTGAACGTTTGTTAAAACACCTTGGGGAGTACGCTAAGAACAGGCATAGTGTTAAAGTGTTATTTAGGTCTGAGTTTATTAGTCATATTACTGAAATTGAACGTACTTACGCAGAGCTCCAAATGTCTAGCAAGTTTTCGATTCCTGATCCGAATGAAGCAAAGATGCGAGCAATGGAGAGGAAAGCGAAAGGAAAAAAGAAGGCTGACCAATTAGAACAGTCTTATGTTCTTGCTGATGAAGCGATTACCCCTCCTTTAGGTTCTCTGTGTGTTAAAGATAAGAATATTCTCGAGTCGAGCGCTAAGAAGCGCAGGTTGGAGAACTCAACCGAAGGGGATGATGGTCTGATTACCTTATCGCTTCCTCCTGATGCTTCCGCTTTTTTTGACTTTGGCTCTATTTCGGGTCAAGTCGAACGTCTTTTACTTCTAGAGGATACTGCTCATTTTTCGAAAATGGGAGCTACAAAAGCGGTCGAGTGGTGTTTTGCTAATGCTTTCTAGGTAAACTTTTATTTTCTAAACTTTTTGCTAAGTTATGAGATCATTTTCATTTGAAAGCTTCTAAACGTGATGTGCTTTTGAACAGATGTTCCAAGGTCAATTGTACATGAAGAATGAATTAGTGTCGAGCGCTAAAAAGGTAGGAGATCTTTACTCGTCTAATGGTAAACTTCGTGCAATTAGTGTCGAGCGCTAAAAAGGTAGGAGATCTTTACTCGTCTAATGGTAAACTTCGTGCCGATGTCGAACTCCTTTGTACAGAGGTGGATCAACTTAAAGCAACCAACACTGAAGCACGCCATGTTGCTGACGCAGAAGCATTAAAAGCTTGGGCAACAGGGTATGAGCTCGTACGTCTTAGAGATGACTTTGAGGAAAAGGAAAGAGAATTGAAGGCTAAAGAGAAAGAATATGATGAGCTATTTAAGAGGTTGATTCCGTTGCTTGTGATGCGGTGCTCCAAACTAAGGCGGAGTTGATGAAGGAATTCAAAGAGGGCAAAGCAGCCACTTGGAACCCAGACGCTGAGATTAAAGCTTGGGAAGATGTAAGGCAAGCGGAGGCTGTTGGACATGAGACTTCTTCCGGCCATGGTCTTAGTGGGGAGGATGGGTCGAGAGCTCAAAAAGCTAGTGAACGCTCTGAAGATCATTAGTTCTAACAATGTTCGTGATGTAATATGGTCCTTCCCAAATGAGCCCGAGCTTTCTTGCCCCAGGCTCTTATATATTCTGAAATACTTTGCGTAGGACCCAATCTCCTATCTTGAAAGATCTTAGGCGTAAGGTCTTATTATAATGTTGAGCGACATTCTGTTGGTAGACCGCTCGCTTCGCTAAGGCTTTAT
The DNA here is from genome assembly GCA_003430845.1 of Xanthoceras sorbifolium. Lineage (NCBI taxonomy): Eukaryota > Viridiplantae > Streptophyta > Magnoliopsida > Sapindales > Sapindaceae > Xanthoceras > Xanthoceras sorbifolium. Next base: position 13,542,806 of record CM010612.1, read on the forward strand.
CCCGCTGTTCATCAAGTAAATCGAGTTCATGGCTTAGTGTTGTGTCGTTCTGAACCTCCGTCGCGTGCTCATACCTTAATGTTGATATTTTTAGATCAGTTGGTATGACTGCTTCTGACCCATACGTCAGGGAAAATAGTGTTTCGCCCGTGGAAGTCCTGGTTGTCATTCGGTAAGACCACAACACACTTGGTAGTTCGTCGGCCCAAGTCCCTTTAAGGGCATCAAGCTTCTTCTTTAATGTGTTGATAATTGTCTTATTCGTAGACACTGCTTGGTTATTCGACTGTGGATAGCAAGAAGTTGAAAAACTAAGCTGGATCCTCCATTCTCTATAGAAATTCTGAATTTGTGTGAGATGAACTGAGGACCATTGTCGGTGACGATTTCTTTCAGTATACCGAAACGACATATGATATTCTTCCAGATAAAACTTTGAACTTCCTGCTCCCTGACTTTCTGGAATGCTTCTGTAACACCCCCTAACCCGACCCGTCTGGATCGACCCAGGGAGCGCTACCGGATTTTCAAAACTTTCCTTAATTCTGTTTATAATCCGAAAACCAAATACTTTATACTATAAAATCCTTTCTAGTGAGCCTATCAAAATTCAATTTTAAAAATTTCGGCAGAGTTCCCTCTGTTTTTCTGATTTTTCCAAAATCTGTTTTCAACAAAAGTCCAAAACAATATAATTTCAACACTTCTAAATCAAACTTTCAATCAATTCCGCATTAGTGCGACTTTCCAAATAGTAATCAATATTTACAAACATTTGAAAAGAAAATAGAAACCATAAAGCAATTATTTATAAATCATAAATATATAACACATTTACAGATTTCTGTATATGCATGCGTAACTGAATATAATATACAAAACTATATGACTACCCAAAATGTGGTGACTCTGAATCTCTGTCTGTAACTATCCCCTCTTTAGTCTTTTTCTTTATCTCCACTGATATACTTGGTACGTACGCGTGATAAAAATCAACGCGCTAAGCATATAGTTTAGTGGGTGTAAACTAAATTCATTTATCAAAATCAATAAATAAATTTCAACATAAAATATAAATAAGATATAATATAATAACAAATTACTATTTAACTCAATTTATAAATTAAACCATACCAAAGTCAATTTTCGAAATCCGTTTATAAACAATTTATCCAATTTTATTTCAATCCTGACCCTTTGGTATACTCAACATACTATTAGAACTGGAATATGGGTCTGATCTCTATAATATCAGTGTGACGTCCAGGGTTGTCCCGCTACAACAGTCACTAGTATCAGTGTGATTGTCCGAAATTGCCCCGCAACAATAATCACTAGTATCAGTGTGATTGTCCGAGATTGCCCGGCAACAACAATCACTAATAATAACGGTACAGTACTGCTGAAATAACCCAGCTGGTATACCAACCTCCTATATCCATTTTCTATGTCCAAGTATCCTAGGGCCGTTTTCATACAGTTTCACAAATCACAGACTTTATACTAAATCATTTCATTTCCAAAGCATATATCCAAAATAATATTCGTAATACAACAATAACATTTCATATAATTTCTTCTAATCTAACAGTTTAATTGAAAATCGTATGTAATCAGAATATTCAAATCAATAACTATATAAAAGAATCCATCAAAATATTCAAATAAGCTCAGTTTCAATTAAAAACACATAATAAAATCACAAAGGTTTCAAAAACGATCGTACACCAACCTGGATACCAGTTTTTCCGACTGTTTCTTTTCTGACTTTCCTTTTTTCTTTCTCTTTTTCCTCCTCTTTTCCTTTTCTTTCTTCCTTTTCTCTTCTTCTTCTTCTTCTTCTCCTTCTCTTCTTCTTCTTCTTCTTCTTTTTCTCTCTTCCTTTCTCTCTCTTTTTTTTTCTCTTTTTCTTTCTTTCTTTTTCTTTTTCCCATTTCTCTCTCTTTCTTTTCTGGCTTGCTTCTTCCTGAAGCTTCCACCGCCTCCTTATTTTTTTTTATAAAATTTCGGTTATCGCGACGCGTTGCTCACTGGAGTGATTTTACCGCTTTCATCGCGATCAACCATCGTGGTATCTGGTCGTGAGCTTCTCAGCGCGATCTGTGGTCGCGGTGACTAATCGCGGTGCTCACTGCCTAAAATCACCATTTTTACCGCAAGCTGCTCATCGCGAGCCTTGGTCGCGGTGACTGATCGCGGTACTCACTGCCCAGTTTTTCACCATTCTCTTCGTGCATTGTTTTTCAACCGTTCAAATTGGTACATTTAATTATATTTTACACCCACTCAAATCATAAATATCATATGCATATACTCAAAATTAATTATTTGAAATTAGGGATGTTACAGCTTCAGCCTTCACCTACTTTGTGAAGTAATCTGTCACAGCTAACATGAAAACTCGTCCTCTAGATGCGGTTGGTAACTTGCCTACTATATCCATGCCTCACTTCATAAATGGCCATAAGGCTAGGATAGGCTGGAGCTGTTCAGGAGAAAGATGAGACACCTGTGCGAATAGTTGGCACCTGTCGCATTGTCTAACGAAATCAAAGGAATCTAATCTCATAGTGGGCTAGTAGTACCCGACAGTTAAAGCTCTGTTGGCGAGACTTCTGGACTCCGAGTGATTGCCACATTTTCCTTCGTGGAGTTCCTTGAGGATGATGTTAGCTTCAGAGGGGTCTAGGCATCTAAGTGAAGGTCCTGAGTATGATCTCTTGTACAACTTACCTCCAATCATGCTAAACCTTGCTGCCTTTGCTTTAATCGTTCGTGCTTCATTGCGATCTGATGGCAGTAGATCATTGTTGAGGTAATCAATGATAGGAGTCATCCATGTTATATGTTTTGTGATGGGCAATACTCGTGTAGACTCATCTTTCCAAACTGCTAGCCATTGAACGTACACCATAGGTATAGAGCGGTCGACCGTAGTGTTGAGCGCTGAGCCAAGGTTAGCCAAGGCATTTTCATGAGCATTTTCTGAACGCGGGACTTGCTCTACCTCAAACATCTCAAATGTAAACCGTAATTGACTGACGAGGGCTAGGTAAGTTGTCATCTTGACATATTTCGCCTGATAGTCTCCTTGTACTTGCCGCACAATCAATTGAGAATTGCTCTTCACTTTTATCCGTCTGACGTTCATATCTTTGGCGAATGTGAGTCCAGCGATCAATGCTTTATACTCCGCTTCGTTATTCGTTGTCTTGAATCCACAGCATATGGACCGTTCGAAGGTATATCCCTCAAGGGACTGGAGCACGATGCCAAGACCACTTCCTTTAACGTTACTTGAACCGTCGATTGCTAGGATCCAAACTTCTTGTGTTAAACGTTGAGTGAGCGTAAGTAATTCCTTCTTTGCCTGCAAGTTAGTATCAACTATGAAATCGGCTATGAAATTAGCTATTACCTGGGATTTGATGGTCGTGCGTGGTTGGTAGCTAATATCATACTCTGATAGCTCTACTGCCCATTTGATTAGTCGACCAGAAACATTTGGCTTATGTAGAACGTTTTTTAGTGGGAATGTCATCACTACCATGATGGGGTGACATTAGAAATATGGACGTAATTTTCTTACCGCCATGACGAGTGCCAGGGTGAGCTTCTCCAACTGACTGTAGCGCATCTCAGGATCCAACAGCGTTTTGCTGGTGTAGTAAACCGGTAGTTGCTTGCCTTCCTCTTCCCTCACTAGGACTGCGCTGACAGCCGTCTCAAATACTGCGAGGTATACTAGTAATGTTTCCCCATTCTTGGGTTTCGAAAGCAACGGCAGACTGGTCAAGTACTTCTTTAGTTGTTGTAAAGCATTCTCACACTCGTCTGTCCACTCAAAATTCTTGCTTTTCTTTAAGGTACGAAAAAAGTGGTGACTGCGCTCTGAAGACTTCGAAATGAACCGATTCAATGCTGCAAGTCGACTGGTCAACCTCTGAACATCTTTGACACATGTAGGAGATGAAATCCTCATAATTGACTGTATTTGATCAGGATTTGCCTCGATCCCCCTCTTGGTGACAAGATAACCTAAAATTTTTCCAGAGGAAACTCTAAAAGAACATTTAGTAGGATTGAGTTTCATGTTATACCTGTCGAGTACGTTGAACGATTGGCGCAGATGATTCAGGTGTTGCTATGTTATGACTAATTTGACTAGCATATCACCAATGTAGATCTCCATCGTCTTACCAAGCATCTCGGCTAACATTTTGTTTACTAATCTCTGGTATGTTGCCCCGGCGTTCTTCAACCCGAAAGGCATAACTTTGTAATAGTAAATCCCTCGTTCAGTGATGAACGCTGTCTTTTCTTGGTCATCTTGGTGCATAAGTATCTGGTTATAGCCTGAGAAGGCGTCTATGAAGCTCAATAACCCGTGCTCTACCGTCGCATCCACCATCATATCTATATACGGCAATGAGAATGAATCCTTTGGGCATGCTTTGTTTAGGTCAGTAAAATCAATGCACACACGCCACTTTTCATTCTTCTTTTTTACCGCGACCACGTTGGCCAGCCAGTCAGGATAGTTTACCTCGCAAACCGAACCAATGTCAATTAACTTTTATATTTCTTTATTGATGACGCGGTTACATTCGGGTGCGAACTTACAGCGTTTCTGCTTCACAGGTGGATAATCAGGATCAACTTACAACTGGTGTACCATCACTTCTGGGTCTATACCTACCATATCAGCATGCGACCAAGCAAAGCTATTGTACCGTTCACCAAGGAATTCTATCATCTTAGCCTGGATATCTGGGGGTAGTCTCGACCCGATCTGCACTTTGTGATCTAGAAAGTCTGGATGTATCATCACTTCGTCAAGTTCCTTCATATTGGGTTGCTCTGTGTCAAGCTGTGGCGTCGGATGCTGTAATTGCTATAAGGCTGCTGACTTGGTTTTTAAGGTGCTTTGGTAGCAATCACGTGATACCTTCTACTGCCCACGAACTTCTCGCACTCCCTACTTTGTTGGGAAGCTGATCACTTTGTGGTAAGTTGACGGTACCGCTTTCATCTTGTGAATTCACGGCCTCCCCAATATAATGTTATACGAAGAGGGGTAATCTAGCACCATGAACCTTGTATTTAAGTTCACCCCTCCAGCATACACAGGTAGGACGATATCTCCAACGATATTGGATTCATCTACCTGCATCTCTTTCAAAGCATCTAAAAACAAAACATTAGTGGAACTTCCGTTATCTACTAAAATTCTTTTGATAAAACAATTAGCTACATGTAGAGATATCACCAAAGCAATCATGGTGAGGATTAAGTAGATCGGTTTGTTCATCACAAGTGAAAGTAATGCTTTACTCATACGCAGGGTCGACCGCTCATCGGAGGTGAACCTTAGGGTTCCCTGCTTGTCGTGCGTGGCTCTTCGCCTTTGAGAATGTTACTCCACTTACCTCTGACCCTCCTAAGATAACATTCATTGTTCTCTTATGTCTTGGTGGTTTGGGGGGTGGAATGGTTTGGTTTTGAAACAGCCTATCATCGCATTGTGCCAATGTGCTCTTGCCCTTATCTGTCAAGTACTTTTTTAAGTGCCCCCGTTTAAGGAGCTCTATAACCTTCAATCGTAGAGCAATGCAGTCCTCCGTCTTATGGCCGTGATCCCCATGGAACTCGCACCACTTTGATGAATCCCTCTAGTCTGGTGGGCTTTTGATCTTAGTGGGCCATTGTACTGCTCCTCCCATACCTTTAAAGACTGCGACGATCTCTTACGGTTTTATGTTGAGGTTATACTCTGGTAACCTATTCTTCAGTCTATCCATTGGGGATGTGGTCGATCTATCGGACGACGTCGACTATCTCTTACTTTATCATTTCTATGATCTGCTATAGGATAAGGGTCTGTTCTGCGTTCAACGTTTCTTCGCTCACCCTGCTGTTATACCTGTTATCGCCCTTGTTAGATCGTGAGGGATAGTAATTTACCTTGTCCTCCTCCCATTTAATCTGTGCCCATGCTTTGGCGAGAACATCCTCCATAGTTTTGCAAAGATATTTGGTTAATTCCTTGTACAGATCTGAATCTTGGAGCAAACCTTTTCTGAACGCTGAAATGGCTGTCGCCTAGTTGCAATGTGGGATTGATACTTTCTCCTTGTTGAATCGGCCGACATAGTCTCGGAGTCGCTCTCCCCTCCTCTGGCTGATTGTATATAGATTATCTGATTGCTTTTCTTGCTTATTATTGCTAGCGAATTGCTCGATGAATGTATCCGTCAGCTGTGCGAACGAGTTGATTGAATTATTGGGCAAGTTTGTGTACCATTGGAGTGTTGTTCCTACAAGGCTTTACCCAAAGCCTTTGCACATGCAATCTTCTCTAAAGTCGCGTGGAATGACAGCTGTGAACATCCTCTATCTGTATTGGGCGATGTGATCGTCCGGGTCCGTTGTCCCGTCATACTGCTTCATGTTGGGAAAATTGAATTTTCTCGGCATTGCCATCAATGCGATAGCATCCACAAATGGGGAATCTGCAAAGCTATTTATCGCACTCTTCTTGATAGTAGCTGGTACTCCCGGGATGCGCTGTATTAATGCTTCCATCTCTGCTAATCTGCGAGCTACATTTGGGTTAGAAGTAAGAGGATTTGGATTTACCGGTTCTACCTCAAGTGGGGTCGTTACTGAAGACGTTACGAGCGTCTCGGGTACTAGCGGGCTACGAAGAGTTGTTCCATCCACTGCCAATGGAGGGATCTACAAGCGTGGAGCGGTTATGCCTCTATGTAGGCCGCTAGCTGCATTCGACTCTAAAACTGCTGTTTGTGGCATTCTTCCGCCGAGCGTTCCATCATTGCCTATATCTGCATCCTCCCTAACCACTTGAGGTTGACCACCACTGCTATGTAGGGCATTCGGTAGTGAGCGCTCTACGTTCATTGGTGGGTCAGATGCTCGAATGAACCCTGGTAGGACGTCGTTAGGAGTTGACAATGCTTGCACCCTAACTGGGAGTTCTTGGTTCTCCGCTCTTACAGCTTGGTTCTCTGCCTCTAAGGCCAAGAGCCTTTGAGAGTTTTCGTTCATCTGGGCCACTAGTGCTTGGAGTTGGGCTTCCATAGCGCTGTGATTTGAGTCATCTGCCATGTCGTTTGTGGAAGGTAGATTGTTAGCTATGCTCGTTTGAAGATTGTCGTGCCCCACTGTGGGCGCTAAATTGTAGATCCTAATTAATTCGCGTAGGGTAGCGAAAAGGGTACTACAACCTGCACAACCAACAATTCAAAAGAGTCGAAACGTACTTGACACCGGGGCGGTGCCGGCCAAGGATACTCCGACGCTCAAATTAGAATAATATAAAGAATGTTAAATAATAAGAATAGAAAATAAGATAAAGCATGAACAATAAATTCTCCTTATAAGGACTTCCTGGGGAAGTGTGATGATAGGAGATCATGGATGTAAGGTCGGAATAATGTATGGCTGGAACATGCGACGATGGACCTACGGAGGTCGTCGGAGAAGAACTTAAGTTTTTGAAAATGAGAAAGTGAGAGTGAGATTGAGAGAGTATCAATAATTTTCTTGTATCCAAATGCCCCCCCTTGGCGTGAAGGGTCTGCCTATTTATAAATAAAGTAAGCTCAAGAGCCATCATTAGTGCGATCTACCGTTATGATACTCTTCATAACTCGATCTACCGTTATGGTACTCTCATAACCAGATCAGCCGTTATGATGCTGTCATAACTATGCTCGAAACGGTCTACCACCTTTATGATACTCGTAACTGCTATTGGTGCATCTATTGGAGGAGTCTACACGTTTATAAGAGTTTAAATAACATTAAAGATAGTATCCCACGAATCACGAGTACGTTTTATCATGTGAGTATTCTACCACGTGGCCTTTATTTTATTGGGCTCTATCTCTTCTAGATTTATGGGCATTCTTTCTATTCTTAATATTTCTTGGATTGGGCTTTTCCTCTTTGGGCTAGATTTATTGATTTGTTTCTTAGACCAGCCTACTGACGATTTTTAACCATTACATTATTGTGCATAATGATACATATTTATACTCTTAGGCTGCTAACATGAAAAGGGAAGGTCAACTATACAGGTTGTGTAATTGTTTAATATAAGGCTAAAATTAAGGATGAATATAATAGACTATAATCTTGGGATTTAATCATCAGAGCTTTTATCATGGCAGCTATTTGGTGGAGTTAATTTCTCCCTTACATGCCCCCGCAAGATGGTGTTCCCATCATGAACACCAATCTTGTCTCGAAGTAGCTTAAATCGTGGTCGAGAGATTGGTTTGGTTAATGCATTTGCCAGCTGATCTGAGGATGATACATGTGCCACACGAAGTTTTTCTTTAGATACTCGATCTCTAATGAAGTGGAAATCTATCGTAATATGCTTCATCCTAGCTAGAATGAAAGACAAGATAAGCAAATAGATAAGTAGTGGCAACAATGTCAGTGTCACAGTAGATTGTCGGAGGTTCTGCGATAAAAATATCTAGCTTAATGAGGAGAGATTGAATTCAACTAACTTCTGCAGTTGTGGCTGCCACTGCTCGATATTCTGCTTCCATTGATGATCGAACAACTGTTCTTTGCTTTTTGAATCTTTATAAGATAAGATTTGCTCTAAGATATATAGACTAGGTAAGCCGTGGTTGATGTTCGATCATCATGATTCCCAGCCCAATCTGCATCTAAAAAGGCATGAAGCTTGAGTGGAGGATGCTACTATCCAATGAGTGCTATTGGGCTTGTGCATGAACAGCGGGAGCTTGTTTACTGTGTATGATATTGATATGTCAAGGACAAGCCGTGTGAGGGAAAGATATTGAAGTGCTCCAATGACTTTTCAGTATTTTGTTGCATCAGTATGTGTTGTTCCATCATTTAAAGTTAAGAGTATTAGAGGTGTAGATTGGTGTAGTGCATGCTATAGCTCCCTCCATATGAGTCTTATGAAGAAGATCTCTGATATACTTGTGTTGTGATTGGAAGATGCCACTTTTGAAAGGTATTAGTTCAACGTTTGAGAAAATAATTAAGGTAAAATCTGCAAGCAAGAGTGTCATTAAGATTCTGCAATGCTTGATTATCATTGCTTGTATGTAGTATGTCGTCAATATAAACTAGGAGATTTTGTGTTTTGTATATGAATAGAGACGTATCAGATTTGGAGTTGAGAAATCCAAGCTGAAGGCAAAACCGACTCAGTTCTTGGTACCATGCTCATGGTGCCTGACGAAGACCATAGATAGCCTTCCTCAGTTGACATTAATGATCTGGATATTGTGAATCATGAAGACATCCCCATTTCAGCTGTTATCAGAATAAGCAAAAGTTATCTCATTCAGAGCCATTATCATGGCAGCTGTTTGGTGGAGTAAATTTCTCCCTTGCATATATAACCCTAAAAATTATCTCAATCTTTTTATCTATACAGAAATTTCTACTGTCTCCCTTGTCTACAATTTCATTTGACAGTTCCTTTTATTTTTTCCACAGCATATTGCAACTCTCTTCATCTTAATCTCTGCCCTTTTCATCTTCTCCACCTTCTTCACTTCATCTTGTTTTTCTCTTTACTCTTCTATCATCACCTTCCCAAATTTTCCATCATTATCTGTTTGTTTTCTTAATGTTATATTTGTTTTAAGAGCTAATTAGATTGTAATATGAGTTTGATGATGAAATTATTGTTGTTGTTGTATTGATTGTTAAGATTGTGTTGATAGTTAGATTTTTAGTACTTCAAAGGAAAACAAAAGTGAAAACATTCTAGAGTTTTTTTTTTTTCCCCACATTTAAGTTATAAGGCCATCTCCAACCCACAACACCAAATTTTGCACCAAAATGGTGCAAAAACAGCATCTTTTTAGAATATTCTTACACCAAATTTTTTTTATCTCCAACCCAATTTGCACCAAATTAGTGCAAACACTATTTTTAAATAATATTCTATACATAATTCTTTAAATAATATTTATTTATTTATTTAGTATTATAATATTATTATTAAATAATTACATATATTATATATAAAAAAATTGAATACTCAAATTAATTTTTTCTCATTTTTAATATAATATTATTTTAATTATTATTTTTTTCCAACTAATTTTTTTATTCAACTAATTAAATTTGTATCTAATTTTTACCCGCATATTTTTCGAGTGACTGTTTTTTTCACCCACTTATTTTTCTACCATTAAATTTTCATCAATTTTAACCGATATATTTTTTCTAGTCAATAATCACATTATCCAAAAATATAAAAAAAATTTCAAATAAAAATATTTCATTAAATAACATAACTTACATAAAACATAAATGAAAGCTGAATAATAATAATTTACTAAACTCTTAAACATTTTCACTATCTAATAATTTGGTGAGTTACTATATTGCTCCCACAAATGTTCAATCAATGCATTACGAAGTGCGATGTGAGCCTCTTTGTCTCTAATTTCCCTATGTCGAGCAAGGAATTGTTGAAACCGAGTGTTTTCATCTAATAATTTGGTGAGTTACTATATACTCCACGAAGCGCCTCATATTCAAATGAGGAAGACCAGCTCCTATGCCATATCTACCTCGATGTTTCTCAAAACCCGATCATAGGTAGAGACCAATCTATGCAACAATTTTGGTCTCGCATTGAGACTGAATATCATAAAGCATTACCGGTGCATATCACAATTGTCCGACCCTGGAGATCTCTACAAAAACGGATGCAAGTAATCATGGCAGCAATTGGAAAATTGAGAGGATGCATTCGACAAATTGAATATCTGAAACCAAGCGGCGCTTCAGAACAAGATGTGGTAAGTATTTATTAAAATCTATTTACACATATTTATGAAATTAATTTTACTATTTTTTTGATTTCGGCTGTTATATATATTTTTTTGTCACATTTTACAGTTAAATCAAGCCAAAGCCTTATTAGCACAAGATCCAAAATTCAAAAAAGGATTTAAATTCGATCATATGTGGCCGCTCCTTAAAGATACTGAGAAATTTGCTGATGTTAATACCGATCATACTCCAAGTCGTCGAAAACGAAATGAGTGCAATGATGTATCACAATCAGATTCTACCAAATCAACTCCAGGTGCGTCATCATTTTGTATTGATTTAAATGCAGATTTTGAAAGTGAAGAGCAAATTAATGATAATAATGATCCATTTGAACGACCTGTTGGGAGAAAGAAAGAAAAAATGAAAAGGAAACAAGTTGACGAGATGACACAATTTTATAAATCCTTTAAAGAAGAAAATCAAGAAATGAAAGGTATATTCAAAGAGAGCAACGACCGTCTACAAGAAAGCAAAACTATGATCGAAAAGAATTACGAGCTCCATCTGTTACGAGCTCAAAATGAGGTCAAAAACATAGAGTTGAAGGAACGATGTCGGGAGGATAAATTTTTACTGAAAGATGTAAATTCCATAGAAGATCCAATGCTACGTGAAGCTTTTCGAAAAGAGCAAATGAATATTTATGAAAGAAGGGCTCGAGATCGACAATCTCAAGGTGGAATCGAATCATCCAACACATTCAACCAATACTTTGGTGGTTATGGAGGAAATGGAGATAACATTCCGGATTATTAATAGTATTTTTACAATTATTGTTATCAACTGTTTTATTTTAAGCTATGATGTAATTTGCTTTTTTTATCCATATATTTTATTTAAGTTTAAGCTATGTTGTAATTTGTTTTTTTTATCTATGTATTTTATTTAAGTTTAAGCTATGTTGTAATTTGTCTTTTTTTATCCATGTATTTTGTTAAAGTTAGTTTAATGTTATTGCTTTTATTTAATTACTGATTATTATTTTTTAAAATAGTAATTGATAAAATAATTTTTTTATACATTAAAAATTTAAGTGAAATTAAAAATTAAAAATGAGTTAAATATTTAATTAATAAGTTAATTAAATAACTTAATAATATATATCAATATTGTACTCATTTTGAAGCTCTCGACAAATTAATCCCAACGGTACATTTTTTGTATAAAGTTAATTTATATATTTATTTATTTATTGAAATATATAAATTAATTAAAATAGTTAAAGGATATAAAAGGAATAAAATTTGTTGAAGTTATAATATAAAGGGTAAAATTGAAATTTGGAAATATGCATAGTGTTTGGTGCAAGTGAGCAGTGCTGCACCAAATATGGTGCAGCACTGCTCATTTGCACCAAAAATATGCATTAGAGACAGCAAAGTGGTGCTGGGTTGGAACGTAATTTGACGCAAAATGGTGCATTTGCACCATTTTGAGTCTCGGTTGGAGAGGCTCTAAAAGTGAAAACATTTCAAAAATATTTTTTGAGAATGATTATGAAAATAGTTACCCAACAAAGATTTTGGACTGTTTTATGAAAACAAAAACGAAAATACCGCTTGAAAAAGGTTACAGTATAGGGTTAAATATGTTGTTGTTTTTTTCTTGAAAGAACGTGTATCACTTTTAGTTCTTATGTTTTTTAAGTTATATTTTCTTTACCGATATTTTTATTTTTAACTTGGATGGTCCATATATTATAAAAAATACATTAGTTTGGTATTTCTTTAACCAAGCATTTAGGGTACGTTTGTTATCTTGGTTTAATAAGGGACTAGACTAAAAATAGTCCAACCCCTTATTCGTGGAGTGTATGGGATTAAATTTCTCCAATCCCATGCACTCATTTATCTTGTCCAGGCGGGACTATTGAGTTTCGCCTGGGAGCATGGGACAAATTTGTCCCATGTTTCCTTTTCTTTTTTTCAAATATTAAATATATATTATTAAGCACATCTAAAGTGATTTCTCTCCCACTTCAGGAGTGAGGGGTTCGATTCCCACCATGTGTATGTGTGGGTAGTTTTCTCCTAAATATATATATATATACATATATTATTAAAATATTTTAAAAATAATATTTTAATATCAATAAAAAATAATAATATAATAATAAAATAATGGATGAGAGATGTCATCTCTTCTCCATTGGAGATAGAGTGTGATCTTCATGGTAGAGATCGTGTCAGATCTCCTTTGGTGCGATCTTCACATGGAGATCGAACTAATGGAGATCGGTATGATCTCCTTCAGCACCGTGATCTCCATAGACCAGATTTCTTTAATTTTTTTTTAATTTGAAATAAATAATAATCCAAATTTCTTTAATTTTTTCATTAAAAAACTTGAGCTCTTTGTTTTTTCAAAAAGAAAATTACTTTTAATTTTTATTTTATTGTTATATTGTTTAAAAAATTATAATAATGGATAAAAAAAATAATTGAAGGGAAATTATGTCATTTAATCATATTTGACTAGTCAACTTTAACAACCTAACGGTCAACATTAAGTAAGGGTATTTTTATGTTCAATTCAAAATAATCTGGTCTAATTGCATATTGTAAACATGTCAGAGTACTTTATTGTAATTTGTCATAAAATAAAACAAAATATAAAAAATAAAAACTAATTTAAAAAACATAAAATAAGAAAAAATAATAATCCAATAAATTGAAAGTATAAAAACAACATTTGCGTAATGAAAATTAAATTTTTTATATATATATATATATATATTCTAGTTTTGTTAGGAACAGCTTTAGATTTTAACCAATTAATCACCAAAAGTCATGAAATCAAATTTCTCTCAATCATTTGATCAAACATCTTGCATGCAACTCCTATGTTACTTCATTTTCTGTAACATCCTTAGTTTTGAATAAATATAAAAAGTATTGTATAACTAATATTGAGTATGAGAATGTGATAATTATGATTTGAAGGGGTGAAAAATGTAATTAAATGTGATAATTATCATTTTCTGGAATGGCCCAAAATGGTGCTTGGAAGACGAGGACAGTAGGCATCGCGACTAGAGCCGCGACTTCAAAATCGCGAGTCAAGTCACGAAGGCCAAGAGGAAAATTTAACCCGAGAGTGACGCGATTAGAGCCGCGACTTGCAAGTCGCGACAGTTAGAAATTTAAAAAAAAAATAGAGCACCGAGTGGATTGAAGCAGTGCCAATTGATAAAGAAATAAAAAGAGATCAGAAGCTCTCAAACAAAAACAGAACAGAGTAGAGAATTGTGAGTTCGAAGAAGAGAGAAAAGAGGAGAGAGAAAGAATAGAGAGAAAGAAGAAGAAGAAGAAGAAGAAGAAGAAAAGAGAAGGAGAAGAAGGAAAGGAGGAAGAAAAGGGTATCCAGGTTCGGTGTACATTAGTTTTCGAATTTTCAGTTTTCCAGAATATTTCGGATTGATTGAATTTTATTAATGTTGAGTTATTTCAATTATATTGATTCTAGTTTATTGTTTGAAATTGATTTTGAAATAATTTGAATTACAATATAATTTATATATGAAATATTAATTGTGAATAATATTATGAATTGATTTTAATACGTTTTTATTCTAATGTTGTTATAGGAAATATTGTTGAATGTGATTTTGATTATATAATGTTTGTAAAATGTATCGAAAAATAATTTTGAGGTATTTTGATTTAATATTGGTTTGTGAAATATATTTGAATATAATTTTGAATTGATTTGATGTGATTATTGATTTAAGAAATATACTCGTATATAATTTTGTATATTTCTTTTATATGAATATTAATAAAATTTGGATTTCAAAAATATGTTTATTGATTTGATATATTTGAAAGTTAAATTTGAATATAAGAAAAGGATTTGCGAAATTGTATTTCGGAATTGAAATTTCAATATTGAATTTGAATGATTTGAAATGGATTTGAGAAAATATTTTGCGAAATGGCTCTGATGTATATAAACATAGATATAGATATAGGAGGTTGACATGTCAATTGGGTTTTTCTTAACAGTACTGTGCTGATATATTCTGATGCACCACCCTATGGATAGTGCAAGCCCCAAGTGCTGGTCCTAGGGTAGAGAGCTTTGATCTGTTTATGCCACCCTTTGAATAGTGCAGGCCCCAAGTGTCGGTCCTAAGGTTGGAAATATGATATGAGACATTTACAGCGGGTAACCCTGTTGGTGTCCAACTCTGATCTGATGTTCGGCGGGTAGCCCGTTTGTGTCCAATGCCGAACAACTAGTAATCCTGTCCGATAAATTATGTTATGTATGTCAGGAGACTAGTATGAAAATTGATTTGTTATATGAAAGTATTTGAGAAATTATGAAGATTTTTTCTGTTGATTGATTTTGAATGCTATATGTGTTGAGTATATGATTTGATTTGACATGAGCCCCATATATGATTTAATATATGTTATTTATATTTTTGATAAATAGATAAAATTATTTGATCTAGTATATTTGGATATACAATTTTGTGTACACCCACTAAGTAATATGCTTAGCGTGTTGAGTTTTCTCACACGTAGGTAAAAGAGGTTCTAAGGGAGACAAAGACAAAGAAGAGTAGAGACTGCAGGAGCAGAGTCCAGAGTCACATCGTTCCTATATATTTGGTAGTCCTTTTGTAATAAGTATATATGTTTAAATACAACATGCATATACGAAAATGTTTGTACATATTTGAAGAACTTCCGCTGTGTAAATATTTTATTATATGTTTATGTTATTTGAATATTTATAAATTATATTGTGATAAATTGATTTGGCAAGTCGCATTAAATGTGTAAGGGTGCGCAAAAGTGATTGAGAATTTAGAAGTGTTGATTTTTATGAATTTTAACTGTAAACACGTTTTGGAAAGTCAGAAAAACAGAGAAAACTCTGATAAGATTTTTAGAAATTTATTTGGACCATTTACAAATGTTTTGAATATCGTTTTAGTAAGAGATTTCAGTATATAGTAGTGCTCTCTGATTCGATCCGAATGGATTGGGTCAAGGAATGTTACATTTTCCATATAAATATCAACTATTTAATCATCAAAAGCCACGTATTCAAAGTTTTACCAAACAATTGATCAAAACACCTTGCATACAAATCCCATGTTATTACATTTTGTATACATTTCAACCAATTAATTGTTCAATTCACTATCCACCAGGATTGGAGCCATAAATTTTGTTTGTAAGGCTGATGTAATAAAATACAATATAATGGGTTACAAAGAATTTTTTTATAAAATTAAATAGAGGGATTTTGATTTTGATCCCTAACTTTTAGAGAATTATCACTTTTTTAAACCAGTTATGGTTAATGGTATCTTTGGACCTTAACTTTTAAGAAATGTATCAATTTGGTCCCTCTGACCAAATTTCTACCAGTCAAACTTAACAGAATTGGTAAAAAGACTATTTTGCCCTTGACTCTATTTAAATAAGTTAAAATTACAATTTTAACCTTAAATTTTAAAAAAGAATATTAATAATTAGAAGGGTAGTATGGTCATTTTAAATTAATTTTTAATTAAAAATTTTAAAATATCCTTAAAAAGTATTTTTAAATGAATCTCCACCGTCCATCAATTTACCGTCCATCAAAATAAAAATGGACGGTGGAGATTATATCAAATTTTTTTAAAAAAATAAAAATTGTAAATTAAATTATTTTCAATTTATTTTTTTTACTGTTTTTTAAAAAAAGTTGATGTTCTTGGTGGAGATCCAGATTGGATCTCCACCGTCACCAAGAACAAACCAAAAAAAAAATTTGAAGTTGAAGAACAAACCAAAAATTCGAACCCAAATTTCTGGGTTCGAAGAGGTTCATCTTCAAACCTTTCTAGGTTCGAAGATGAACCCTTCTGGGTTCGATTCGAACCCAGATCTTCAAATGCAACTTCAATCTTTTTTTTTTTTTTTTTTTGCTGTTCTTGATGAAGATCCATGTTGATGAACGTTGGAGATCCAATCTGGATCTCCACCAAAAATATCAATTTTTTTTAAATAGTAAAAAAAAATTTAATTTTACAAATTTAATTTTTTTTAAAAAAATTTCTATAAAATCTCCACCGTCCATCAATTGTGATGGACGGTGGAGATTTTCATTTAATATTTTTTAAAATTTTAAAATTTAATTAATTTTTTAATTAAGGGTAGGTTAAAAGATAAAAATACCTCTAGAATAGTTAAGTTTAACTAACGGTTGACTAACCGAAGGACCAAATTAATACGTTTCCAGAAGGTTAGGGTCCAATGATATCAATAAACGAAACAGGTTTAAAAAATTGATAATTCTTCAAAAGTTATGGACCAAAATGAAAATCCCTCAATTAAATAATAGAGCTAATTGTACCCACATCCCCTGAGGTTTAACCAACTACAGGTAGAATTATCTTTATCGTTTATTGACAATGACCTCCCCTGCCGTTAGTTGACTTCCGTTAAATCTAACAGTTGACCAATCTTAAACGTTAAAATGACCAAAATGCCCCTAAAACAATATTTTATTTTTATTAAAATTAAAAAAAAAAAAAAGGTTAGATCTCTACCGTCCATCTGAGGTAAGATGGACAGTAGAGATTGTTTCTTCTTAAAAAAAATTATTATAAATTTTTTAATTTTAAAAAAATTAAAGTTTGGATTGGATCTCCACCGTCTGATGGACAGTGGAGATTGAATCTCCACATTCAAACTTTAATTTTTTTAATTTTTTTTTAAAAATTAAAAAAATTGTAATAAATTTTTTTAATCAGATTGGATCTCCACAAAAAAAAAAATAAAAAAAAAATAATAAAAGAAATTTGCTGAAGATCCAGCCATGGCTGGATCTCCAGCGCGACGAACCCAGAAGGGTTCGTCAATGATTAATGAATCCTTCTTGTAGCACCCCCCGACCCGACCCGGCCGGACCGACCCGGGGCGCGCTACACGGACTTTCAAATCTTTTTCAAAACTTCATTTTACATTTTTAAAATCATTGTGAGCCCATAACAATAGATAAACTTTTTACGAAAATTCGGCAGAGTACCGTTTGTTTTTCGGACTTTCCAAAACCTGCTTTTACACAAATCAAATCACATTACATTTTCACAAACACTTCTATAACAATTTCAATCAGTTGCACACTCTGCCGTTTAGTGCGACTTTCACAGATAGTTTATAAAATAAAATAAATCGAACTTAAACATTTACGATCATTTTGATAATAAAATACAGAAGTCATAAACTAGTTAATTACAAAACATTTTACAATACATATTTACAAATTCCCTGTATATGCATGCTTTCGGAATATATATACACATAACAAAAATATAGCTACCCAACTGTACAAATCCTGTGACTCGGTCTGCAACTCTTTCTTCCTTCAGTCTTTAGCTTCGTCCGGATTCCTGGTACCTACGCGTTAGAAACAAAACTAACACGCTAAGCATATAGCTTAGTGGGTGTACTATAAATTATAAACTCAATTAAATGAACCACAAATAAATATCTGTTAAGAAGAAATAAACCACAATATATATTCCATTCCATTTCAAAACGATTAAATTTCTAAATCAAAACATTAAACAATTTCAATCACTTTAATTTTCAATAATGAGATCAATATACGAATGCTATCAATAAAATCATTCAGTACACTTTTCAATTCCAATCAATTCTGGCCCGCTAGAATACTAAACATATACGGACTGGAATATGGGTCAAGCTCCCAACCCCCAGAACGAATTCTGAGGAGGTACGTGTCTCCCAACTCTAGGACTGTGGGTACGGAACCTAGAGAGGTACATAGCTCCCTATCCCAGGAACGAATCCTTGGGAAGGTACATTAACTCCCAACCCCCAGGACGAATCCTGAGGAGGTACGTATCTCCCAGCCTCTGGACGAATCCAAGAGGAGGTACATCAGTATCATCAATATCAATCAATCAGTAGCGGCGCAGTACTGCTCAGTAAAACCCAGCTGGTATACCAACCTCCTATATCCATTTCTATGTCTACGTATCCTAGGGCCGTTTCCAATAAACCAAATTCACAATAATTGTCGCAATAGTTACTCAATATCAATAATCACTCAATAATCATATAAGTCACGTAATAAACTTCAAGAAATATGAACAATAGTAATATACAAGTCTGAATCAACTATTTAAAACGAAATCGGAATATTCGAACCACAAACAAATGCGATCTAATATAAAATCTTTCCATAATCAACCAAAAGTATATCAATCATAAAGTTTTACACAAAAAGTAAGCACTTTTCATACGAAACTCGAAATCGAAAACTTTTCACGAAATCGAAAACATAAACGAAAACGAAAACAAAAACAACGAAAACGAAAACGAAAACGAAACAATAACGATGACTTTTCGTAACGATTCCGAAAACAAACGTACACCAACCTCGGTACCGTTTTTCGTTCGAGAAATCGCGGTTCCACGATCTCTTTTTCCTTTTCCTTTCTTTCACTTTCTCCTTTTTCCTCTTCTTCTTCTTTCTTCTTCTTTCTTTCCTTTCTTTTCTCTCATTTTCTCTTTTTTTCTCGGCTCTTTCTCTCTCTTTCTCTTGCTGTTCTGTTTTCTCGCTTCTGCGAGAAACTTCTTCTTTTTTTTATATTTTTTTCGCTACCGCGACCGCCGTCGCGACCTGTGGTCGCGCCACCAGGTCGCGATGCTCACTGGAGTGCGCGCACCGCCTTCCTCGCGAGCGCGCCTTGGTCGCGCGAGTGGTCGCGTTGCTCTCTGCTCGTTTTTGACAATTTCATCGCGAGCAGTCCATCGCGACCTGTGGTCGCGGTGGCTGGTCGCGATGCTCACTGCCAGATTTTTCCATCTTCATCGCGAGCAAGCCATCGCGACCTGTGGTCGCGGTGACCGGTCGCGATGCTCACTGCCCGAAATTGCGTTTTTCACCGCGAGCGAGCTATCGCGACCTGTGGTCGCGGTGACCAGGTCGCAATGCTCTCTGGTTCAGTTTTTCAATTTTTCATTTTTCATTTTTTTTCACATTTATACCCCCTCAAATAGTAAAATTTATTTTCACATATTTCACATATATCAAAAATTCATTACCCGAAATCTGGGATGTTACACTTCTAGGTTCACCGTCTAGCTATTAAAAAAAAAAATTCGAAGAACTCAGAAAACTAGGTTCGTTCGAAGAACCCAGAAACTGGGTTCTTCGAAGAACCTAGATCTGGGTTCTTCGAACTAACCCAGCACTGGGTTCTTCGAACGAACCCAGCACTCGGTTCTTTTAAGAAACCAGATCTGGGTTCTTCGTTCGAACCAAGAAGAGTTCGATCGAAGAACCCAGTTCTGGGTTCGTTCGATTCTTCGAAAAACCCAATCTGGGTTCTTTGAAGAACCCAAAATGCTTCCCAAAAAAAAAAATTTTTTTTTTTTTTTTTGGAGATCCATTCAAAGAATCCAGAAGGGTGATTTCGAACCCTTCTGGGTTTGTTCGAATAACCCAGATTGGGTTCTTCGAACATGCTTCCCAAAATTTTTTTTTTTTTTTTTTTTGGAGATCCATTTTTCAAATTGAATCTCAACCATCCATCAATCTTGATGGACGGTTGAGATTCAATCCAGAAAATGGATCTCCATTAATTATAATTAATATTTTTTTAATTAATTTTATTATTATTATTATTTTAATTTTTAAATAATTTTATTATTTTATTATTATTTTTTAATCTTTTAATTTATTATTTAATAAAATAAAATTAAAAAAGTGTGAAAATACCAAAATACCCCTGACTCTATTAAGTTTGACTAAAGTCAGCTGACGGTAGAGGAGGTCATTGTTAAGAAATTATAAAGTTGATTCTACCTGTAGTTAGCCAAACTTCAGGGGATATGGGTGCAATTAGCTCTAAATAATATCTATTTTTAAAAAAAAAACCATTTATATTTTAGGGATGAGCTACTACCTCCATTTTATTTTTCTCTTTTGATTATTGATTAAGTTTATATATATATATATATATATATATATATATATATTGTTTTGTATCTAGTTGAATCTCGTCTCTGATTTTTTTGGTAATGCAATTAAAAGTTTGGGGGTTGAATTCTCGTATTGCATAAAAATATTATTGGATAAATTGCAATTAGTACCCTCAAATCTTTTATGTAACATAAACAATGTCAATTTTATTGTAATTATATGAAAGTATCTTTGACTGTCTTAACCACCATTAAGTTAATGGTGAACTTAATTATGTAAGAGTAAAATAGTCTTTTGCTTGTGAAAATAAATAAGTAAATAGAAAAATTATAATGTCCAATCAAAATATGACATATCACTAAAAAAAATTAAAAATAATCTAAGATAACAAATTAACAAAGAAATTTAAAAGAGAGAAAAAAAAAAGAAGGAAGAGATTGATTTTGATATTTTTCAAATGAAGGAGATCTAATTGGATTATGAAGGAGATTCAGTTGAATCTCATTCAAAATAGATCCTGATGGATCTCATCCATTTTGGACAAGATCAAAGATCTCTTCATCTCTCCTCATCATATTTTTCAAATGGAGGAGATCTAGTTAGATTATGGAGGAAAAATGGAGGAGATCCAATTGGATCTCATCCATTTTGTACAAGATCAAAGATCTCTTCATCTCTCCTCATGGAGGAGACTTTTATTTATTTATTATTTTTACTTTTTTTTTAAAATAAATAATATTATAATAATAGATAAAATATTAAATTAGGAGCAATGTTGATATCTCATAATTTTAAGTTGGTCCGCTGTTACTTTAACGAAGTTAATGTGATCAAATGAAATTATGTAATTATAATAAATCAGACGTTATTCGTTTCTTTATGCAAAATATTAGGAACCTGATTGCAATTTTATCCAAAATTATATATTGTCATTGATACTTCGATTGTTTCCTTATTTGTAACAGACTTTCAAAGTTGTATCATTATCAACTTTGTTAGTGGAAAGATTTTCGGCGATGTTTTCAATATACACATTTTATATCTTCATAAATTAATTTATATTTTATTTAATTAATAGATTTTACATTGTCCTAATGTTATTAATTTATAATTGTCATATTGTATGTCCCTTTTTAGGGTGAATTTCACTAAAGAGATCAATTTTTTTTATAATTATACTAATAATGTCAATTTTACGTTTATTATACAATAATACCCTTAATCACATTGACCACCGTTAACTTAATGATGGTTTCAACGAGGGAAGGTAAAAAAACCACTTTACCGTTACACAATTTCATATATTAATTTTTTAGCTATAATATTTATTTAATAAAAAATTAATTTTCTCTACAAACAAATTCTACACAAATTTTGTTCTCAAAAAAGAAAAAATTTCACAACAAATAATTCATCTTCTTCAATTTTCCAAAATAAATAATCCATCTTCTTCAAGAAATTCCACATAATTTTTTTTTCTTTCTCCAAAAAAATAAAATTCCACAACTAATAATCTATCTTCTTCAATTTTCTACAACAAATAATCTATCTTCTTTAATCAAATTCCAACAAAAAATAAATAAATAAATAAAACACCTACTTCATCAATCCAAATCCTCATCCAAATTTCCAAAAAAGAAAAAAAAAAAAAAAAAAAAAAAGGATAGAGCATATCTTGATGGAGGTTCTCTCTATCTCACACAGCCCATTTTTTTTAAAAAAAAAAAAAAAAAATTGAGATTTGAAAAAAAAAAATAATGGAAGAGATCTAGAAATAGATATTCCCAATTTTTTTCTTACTTTTATTTTTTAATGGTGGAGATTGACTTGATGGATGAGGGAGATTTGATCTCTTCCATCCGTCCATTCTTTTTTTTTTTTTTTTATTTATAAAAAAATCAAATAATTAAATTTTAATCGCTTAAAAAGACATTTATACCCTTTCCACATTGAGACCACTCTTAAGTTAACGGTGATCAACGTAGTCAAATGTATTATCGTATAATAAATATAAAATTAACATTATATCTATAATTATAAAAAAAGTCAAAATATTTTAATACAATTTACTTCTTTTTCTAACTTGGTATGAATCTCACGACTTTATTAATCACTGTACCATCTATGCTTGTGTTTTTAGCTTTTGATTCTCTCATACAAGTATTTTGGAAGGGATCTTTAGAGCTATTGGTCCATTTTAAATATTTTAAACAATATATTAATTAAGTATAAAGTATTTCAAAGATATTTATTCATTTTTTAGTAATTTCTTATATATCTAAAAATTAAAAATAAGAGACTGTTTATTTTTTTCGTCTGAGGACTGAACAAAGCTAAATTTTACAGAAAACTGAATGAAAATAAAACCTAAATCCTAAATGACATGTTTTTTTTTTCTCACCTTTGGTTCTGAATATAGTGTCAACCTGTTTGTTTTTTTAAAAAATAAAAATGTTTGAAAATAAATAATTTGATATTTATAACCTTATTACTATTAGTTGTTATATGTTTTTATTTATATCATGTTCATCTCTCAAGTTGTATTGGAATTCGTGGGCTATTTTGAATGATATTATGGTCCCTAGTTCTGGTTCCTTCTTGGATTTCATCTTCTCTTGTCAAGCTTGTCTTCGCTTGGAGGAAATGGAGTTGCTGGTAGTTTTTCTGTGGAGGGTTTGGTTAAGGAGAAATAAGATTGTCCACTCTTCTCAGCTACTCTTGGTTGAAGAAATTGTTATCTGGGCAGCTTCTTTTCTTGTAGAATTTCAGTCTGCAAATGTTTTCCCCAGCCGTTCTCAGCTTCCCTTGGTGGAGCACTAGAAATTTTTGAGCCTTGGATGGTTCAAGATTAACTCAGATGCTGCCATTGATTCTCAAAAAGAGATTATTAGAATTGGTGTTGTTATTTGTAATGAAGAGGGGCTGGTCATGCTTTCTAGTGCTGAACTTTTTCCAGGACTGTTCCCTCCAGATATTGCCGAAGCTATGGCATTGTTACGGGGTATTCAACTGGCTTTGGAGGCTGGTCTTTCTCCTTTCTGTTGTGAGTCAGATGTAGCTTTTATTGTGCAACAAGTTTTATCCAAGGTTAGCTCCTACTCTGATGTTGGCCTTGTTGTGGATAATATTTTATCTCTGCTTAAGTCTTTTCTTGAGTACTCTGTTTCGTGGGTTTGTAGAAGTGCTAATTTGGTGGCTCATGATCTAGCTAAATTAGTTATTCGTTTAGTTTCTGATTGTATTTTGGTTGAAGATGTTCCTAGTTATGTTGCGAGTCTTGTCTCGAATAATATTCGAGATTGTTTGTAGCTTAGTTTCTTTTGGTTTGTGAAGTTATTTTCCCCTAAAAAAATAATAATTTAATCAATCCTAAACTACTTTTATTTAAATTTTAATGATATTTTATTCATGATTAAGATATGACAAATAATGCAAATCTACTTATAGTAAAGTGGTTAGTGCACCTCCCTCCCACCTCAGTGATGAGGGGATCAATTCTCACCATGTACATACCAGCATGTGTGGGTAGTTTTCTCCCCTTATCGTTGAAGTAAATGTCTCCCGTTATGGGAGTAGATATCCAGACCGCACGTTTAGTGATTAATCTTGGCATATCCCGACAGTTATTAATGTTGTATTTGTACCCCTTTTAAAAAAAAAAGATATGACAAATAATAATATAAAAATTATTTTTATTTTACTTTAAAAAAAAGGGTTGAATAATGACATTGAAAAGTGACAACATCAACACTACATAATGGATATTTTGAATTAAATGAAAAGTCAAATTTTTTAATTTTTATTTTCAATTATTTTTTTAATATTTTTAAGTTATTTAATCAATTTTTAAAAATAAAAATAACTTAATAGATATAATTTATATTCATTAAGTGTTAAGTGGAAAAACAACCGACCTATAATTGTATAATAATGTCAAAATTCTAGTAATGTCATGAATTTTTTATTTATTAAAATTTTCAAATGTGTTTTAAGAGTACAAGTTAACCTAAGTAAAAGTATTTCTTATTTTAAAATTTTTAAATTTTTATTTTAATATAACAATTATTATTATTATAATAATAATAAGAAGAATAAGAATAAGAACAAGTTAATAGTCTCTTTGACATAATTTTATTTATCTTTAATTATAAAGCTTCATGCAGGATTGGTGATTTAGAGAAAAACTTTAATGTGCTTAGCTCACGGTGTATTTTCCACTCATATTATACCACTTGAAATGAATAATTAATTAAATTTAATTTCATATCACATGACATAATATTATTATAATTTAGAAGACACATCATACATCAAGCGCATAAACCAATTCGTTGTAATTTATTGGTGAGTGTATCGTGTATAAGACTTTCCTCGTTTGCAAGGAGCACCAAATAATCGCATTCCCACGCGGTTATAAGGAGCATGAGAAACACCGTACACCACATTATTGGAATTTGAAAATCAAACTAAAAATGAAACGAGGACAGATTTAAATCCTCTCCTCTCCTCTCACTCTGAGATAAAATACTTGGATATCTCTGAATGTATATATCTAACTCAATAAGATTAATATATGATTTTAATGCCAAATGACATAATTTTGGTGGCCAAAAGTTTACAAACCCAGACATAACTGAAAAATCTCTCTACATTGATCAAATGAGTTATTAGAAATAACGAAAAATCTGCAATCTACATCTCTAGGAGAAACATTATACATTCCAAAATCTACCCGAGCTCCTTAACCTCAGAAAATTATACGAATATGATACAATCTACGTACATTATCTCATTTAAATGTTAAGAATAATGGTTTTTCAACTAACATTTTGCACTCTGAAATTAAAAATTTACTTCCAAAGCTCATATAACACAAAGAAGGGGAAGATGAAGAAATGATATTCCGCATTTTGGATGTGATTACAGAATCATTACAAATCAGCATTTATGAAACTCGAGCAGATGATTTTTGAAGTGTAAATCATATAAGATTAAGTGCAAATAATATAGCTCAGAAATTATGAACTCCAAACTCATAATAACAAAAGAAAAGCCAAACTAAGATTTAATTCACGGCATATTAAAATTAAAAATGGTGCTTTTTTGAAATTTGAAAAAGCATACAGACTATATATAAAGTTCAAGGCTCCTTGATAATTCTTGATGTTGAACAGAGTGAGAACTAGGAGTGAGGATACAAAGCAAAAAGATTCTAGGGAAATAGAGAAGATATAGAATAAAGATAACAAAGACATAATAAGATAATAGAGAGGGAGACAGAGAGAGAAAATTAAATCTAAATAAAAATCCCTAAATATCAAAACTACTTTAAATGAAATTACTAATATATAACCTTAACTTTTTTGGATAAGAAACAGAGAAAGTGTATTCATAAAAAAGAAACAAGTAGAAATAACCTAGTCTTATCCTCCATCAATTATAACTTCAAATGTAAAGAAGACTTCCTAAATCACTAAACATACCACATAGTTACATACCCTACTCCCATCTTTTACAGTTGAACATGAAGATGATGCCAAAAACAAAAATAAAAAATGAAAAATGTTGTTATCTATTCAACTCTGGAATCCCTTTTAAGTAATTGTTAAGAAAACAGAGACACACAAATATTGCTGTAACAAATGTAAAAGATGGATATCAATTTTCTGTAATGTATGACAGGCTAAACTAAATCTCATAGGACGTCCAAAGGTCCAAAGAATGTAAATATAAACAGATGAGAATTAAAACAAAATTTACCTGGGTGCATCCACTTGGCTTCATATATTTGCTTATACTACTAAAATTGAAGAGAGTTGGCTGCAGTTTACTTGTAAGTATAAATCATAGTTGATGTATCTCTTATGTTATAGAAGATACAAAATTTAAAACCTTTGCACAGTCTTGGCGATGATTTGCATGGGAGAACCAATTAAAGTATTAAGATACTGAAACATATAATTTATTCAGAACAAATTTGTTTCCTTAAATCCCGCCAAACTTGAGGGCCTTTAGGATGAGGGTTTACATACCGAGTTAAAAATGTATTATCTGAACATGTCATTACAGTACTACCAGCCAACTTAGGGTCCACTAGCCCTTGATCTTTAAGCCAATTATACATAAAAAACCTAAGATTTATCCTCTGCACTGTATAGGTAAGATATGATGGAAAAGAAGACAGAAATGAGATTGGGTAACCCAACTCATTTACAAGAAAATCAATCTTCATTTTTATGACATCTTTTGTCTGGTTAAGAATATGAGGGGCTACTATTATCATCTCACAGACATCCTTCCTATCCATACCTGCTTCCACAATACAATCAAATCTTTCCTGAAGCTCCTCTCCTTTGGCTCGAATAAACTTGAGCGCTTTTTCCATTTGCTTTGAGTTCTCCACAAATCCCAACTCCAACAAGAACTTAGTCTTCAGAATTTGTGATCTTTCTTTTTCTCCTGATCTTGGTAATCGCCCAACTCTTGTGCCCATAACCCATTTCTTTATTTCTTGAGGGTTCTCCTGGATGTATTTACAAAGACGCTTTTTTCCAACATTCAAAATAACAAGTAAGCTATCAGTTTTCTTCAAAGTACAAGAACCAAGCAATATGGGGTGAGAATGAACAATATTCACAATCTCCTCCATCTCCATCTCAATCTCATTTAGGAATTGAACACATTGCCTCAAATTCGAAACAAACTTCCCCACTTGAATTTGGGGGACTTGCAAAAATATCGAAAATATCTCATTCATTGCAAATCCAAACTTTAGAAGTAACCCAATCAGTGTAAGAGCCCTATCCCCTGAACCTTCTAAGAGAAGTCCTGGGTGCTGCCTGATTACTCTACTCAACGGTTTCTCACTTGAACCAATCTGGCTAAATAAGCTTAAGAAACTAAACATCATACTCCAATTACAAGAATCTGGCTCCAAATGTTCCTCAATCCAACTGAATTCAATTCCCATATTCTTCAACATCTCTATTACCTTAACAAACTCCACATTTGCATCGCCAATCAAAAGATGTGGACTACAAACAATAACCTTACGTATGAACGACTGGCTAAGCCCCAGTTCCTCGTAAGCTTGAAGCTTTGATAGCAAAATGCCAAAATCATTTCGAAAAACTTCCATTGCCCCCTTATAGATCTTCCCTATCTTATTTCGTTCAATACCATAATTACAAAAAACATGATAGTTCTTTAACAGCAGATCATCATCACTCAAATACATCAAATTACGAGGAAGAAGAGGATTATACTCGCAAGGTTTCAGTCCAGCACTCTCAAAGAAAGGCTCAAATTCATTAATAGGATGATACCGCAAATACCGGACAGTAGACTGCCGAATATTCCCCTCGTCTTTAATCTTTTCTAAAATCTTTTCAAGAAACAAAGGTGAGTTTTTGCTCATATGTTCTGCATCTGTGAACTGTAAGCTCCTAGTTGAATGCAAATATTCCAATAATGCAGCTTCGGCTTCTCTTCTAATAGCAGGAGTTACTTTACGAACATTATTGTCACAAGCCAATGAAGTATCATCAACATTTTCAACATTTTGTGGTTTAACGATTCTTTTCCTTCCATAGAGCCGCCTAGGGTTCTGGGCAATGTAAAATGACCCAGTTAGTTCAAATGGGGTTTTTGAAGATCTAACGTGGTTTTCAACAAAATTAGAAGAAACCCATTTGAGGATAGATATTGTTCTAAGTTTCTGCAAATGAATCATGATTATCGTGGGCTGACACTAATTGTAGGGACTGATACAGTACCACAGCAGAGGACAAGTTGAAGCTGAACAGAAATGAAGATAAAGTAATCTACCTTGTATTTGAATGGATTTGTTGGGTTTAGTCTCGACTGAGTAAGCTTTGGGGCTTTAGCGAGCTTGCTCTTCTTTGGATGATTCGGTTGCTGCCATCACTCGAGCTTCGACTACAGAACGGTCACGGTCAGCGTTTTTCGTTTTAGTTTGGTCCTAACTCCAATCACCTAAAACCCTAGCCTTTTAAATTATGAGCGATTATCATTTAATTCCTCAAATTGTTTTTAAATACCGTCAATTTCCTCTCCTGATATTTGTTTAATTACAGATATAATTGATTTTTAAATTTATTAATAAAGAACTCATCTCTTTTGGGTTTACTCAATTACAAACTCAGTCAACTTTTATCCAACTCTTCAATTTTTTTACTTATGTGGATTTTAAAAGTTTAAGTGTATTCAATATGGATTTTTAAAAACTTCATAAAAGTCAATAAGTATTTAATATGGATTTTTATATACTTTTTAGAAGTCTACAAAAGTTTTGAGGTATTCAATATGAACTTTTTTAAAGTCCATAAAAGTCATGGGGTATTGGATATAAACTTTTATGAAGTATAGAAAAGTTAGGGGATATTCAAAAAGTTCATAACTTTTATAGACTTATCAAAAACCTAGACTTTTATAGACTTTTGATGTAAACTATAAATACCCTAATCTCACAATTTCTCCACCATTCACCCCACAAACTTTTGAAGACTTTCAATTTGAGAACCAACAACATACACTTTAAGCTCTGGGTAAGCAAATCGTTTTTCTTATTTTTATATTACTGTTTTTTTTTAAAAAAAATATAGTTTTCCTTGATTTGTTGATTTTAATCTTATAACTTTTTCATACTGCTCTCTTCTTTTGTTGACATAATACACAATCATGACATACACAAAATACTTTCAGCTCTACGTTTCTTTATTGTTTGTGTTCTAGTACATGTAGGGATTTCTTTTGTTTGTGTTCACTGTTTAAAATAGCTATAGCTTTTGTTTATTGTTTGTCTTATGTGTTTGTGCAGCATTGTTTATTATTTGTGTACAAAACTTTATCGAACACAATGTTGTAGTCCTCAAAAATCGCTCGGGGACACGGGGCACTACAACCTGCAAAGATAGAACGCACATGACCCGCAGGACGTCTGGGACACTGGGGTGGTGCCGGCCAAAGTCACTCCGACGGTCAAGTTAGCGAGTGCTAATAAATGTGTAATGCTCGTAAATGGAGATGAATGAATGATACTTCCTGTTCTCACAGTGATCAAGGTCTCTTTGATCAGGGGGGATGTAAGGTCGAAGGGTGATCGGAGAAGATGAACAATGGCCGGAGGGTGTGGTTTTAGTATTGGTAGCTTTTCGGATCTCAGTTTCTCGGTCCCCTCACAATGAAATATTATCCTTCATTTTATAGGGGAATGATGCTTCTGCCTTTTGAGGGATTTCATCATTACCCCTCCTTGCTGTCCTCCACCAAGAAAGCATACGGATGCTTCTTTTGATCTGGCCGTTACAGAGTGTCATTATGGTTTTGTAGGACCTGCTTTAAAGTAGATCATGATTTGGTCTCCCTCGGAACAAAAAAGATTCTATGTCGTACGACATGCTGATTGGACGTTGATCTGGGATGAGTATGTCGTGTGACGAAGAGGCACTTCGCGAACGCTGAGTTTTCCCATGATACTTGGATGTGTGAGGCATGGAGTGCATGTCGTACTACACGGATGTATCTCGTCGAGCGTATGTCGTACTACATAGACATCCCATATCGAGCGCATGTCGTACTATATGGACGTCTCATGTCGAGTGTATATTTCACTACATGAAGATCTTATACTGAACCTGTGTCATACTACATAGATGCTTTTCCACTTTTGGCTTTGGGCTTGGTCTTTGAGATATACTTTGGGCCTCTAGGCTGGATCCTCGCTTATATTTTGGGCCTGACATATTTTGGTTACTACAGTTTGCCCCCAAACGCCTTGGATTTAAAAAGTCAAGGGGTTTGTGTCGTTCGACATGTAGACAAAGATTTATATTGTAGATTTTTAACGGTGGTTCCTTAATGTCATACGACTGTCACCTGTGAAGGAAAGCTCTAGGGTTTCATGAGAAGAAAACAATCACTGTTCTTTACCACTGTCGTACGACAATGTCGTAGTAAAGGCGGTGTGATTGGTCTTCCAATGACTCATCGACAGTTGTATCAAAGTAATTATGTTTTTATGGGAAACGCGCACGCCTGGTTTAATGATGACGGTTATAGGGGTGTGTGTCCAATAAGGAGCTGACACGTCAGCTCGTGCTTTCCCTTTTATTGCCGCCCTTTTCCTTTCTCTTTCATTTTCAATTTTTTTGCTTTCTCTCTCTCTCTCTCTCGTTTTCTCTCTCAAAAACCAGTCGCCTGTGCAAGCTTTTTCCGGCGTCTTTGCTGCTCATTTTTGCCATTTCCGCGTTCATTTCGGTGAAGCATTTGGTCACCCTTGCTCTTTTGGTAAGTTTTCCTGGTTCCTTTGCTATCTTTACTTTTTATATTCGTGTTTTGGTTTCTGGGGTTTTTTGTGTTTTCTTCGAATAGGTTTTTAGGAAATTATGAAATTTTGGTGTTTGATCGAAAATAGCAATTTAGGATTTGGTAGAAACTGTTTGTGGTTCATACGTCGCACGACAACAACTGGGGAATAAGTGTCGTACGACCTTTTAGGTTTTATGCCAATCAATCTAGGAACCGATGTAAGGCATGTAGGACCTTAAGTTAGGTTTGACTACTAACTTTCCCTACTGTCGCGCGACTTGTAGGTGAGATGTCGAGTAAAGGAGACGAGAACACTCCTAGTACGTTGGGGCGAGGATATGATGATCCTGTCGACTTGTCGTCCGACACGTAGGGTGAGTCGAGGGCCTATAGCAGTGAGGTGACGCTGGCGTCGTACGACCCTGTGACTGTTTCCAGTCACGAGGGTACGTTGAGTGTTATGGAAGGCGTACGTAAGGGGATCCGTCTCGTCGAGCCACCTGAAGAGGCGGCCGGTCCTTGTCCCATGGGACCAAGTAGACCGTTGGGTTTACTTTTGTCGAACCCTGCTAGCGTGCTGAAGGAGGAAGAACTTACGCACATAAGGTATAGCTATGGCATACCAGATGGCGTCGCGCTAAGGGTGCCCTTCAATGGGGAACGACCAGATTGGGATATCCCTTGATGGACCTGCTTCTACGAGCTCCCATTTCAGAGGGTTGGTTTCAAATTACCGGTGGTCGAACTACCGAGGAAAGAACTGGACCACTTTGAGCTTGCCCCAGGGCAACTCATGCCCAACAATTGGAGGATACTGTTGGGTCTAGAACTGTTGTGCAGAATGGAAGGTATAGTTTTCGAGCTGCCCGACCGATTCTACACGTACTCTATGAGGGAGCACGATACCGAGAAGGGCCGCTATAACTTGAACCTCCGAGCCAACAGATAGCACCTCATCACGGAGCTGACCACGAATGACAGGTCATGGAAGGATAGGTATTTCTTTGCGAGGGGCCTTCTTGTCCAGTAGCCTGTAGGGGATACTGTTGTTTGTACGACTTGGTCTAAGGCTGGTGGGTCATTGTCGTTCAACATTTTTCTTTTGTCATGCTTGTACTAACTTGTTTTATCTTCTTTGTTTTGCAGTGAACACAGGAGCTCCTCAAGCTATAGTTGGCTTGACGTGCGCGACTCGTACAGCGAAGATTATATCGTACGAAGAGAACCTGAGACCGAGCCACTTGTGGGAGTTCTCTGTAATCAATGAGCTAGGTACACCTTACCCAGCTTTTAAAAATTTAGTGGAGTTTGCCAGAGTAAGGTATTGTGTCGAGCGACTGTACGGCACAAGGTTTCTGACTCCTATATCCTACGTTGAGCAACGCTTTGCAGTTGACGTGATGGCTGGAGGTTTTGCTGCTCCCGATGCTGATGAAGCTATGAGGAGACTCAAGGAAAAGAAAAAGGGAAAGAAGAAGGTCAAGTCGAGCGACCCTGCCGAGCCGTTGGCGACTCCACCACCACTTCCTCCGCCTAGTAAAGGAAAAGAGCCGCTCGATATGGGCTCTGTTGGAAGGAAGAGGAGAAAAGATGATTCGGCCATAGGCAGTGAGGCGCTGGTCGACCTTGTATTCCCACAGGACGCCTCCGCATACTCTGACTTTAGGTCAATTATGCCTCAAGTCGAGCGACTGCTGCTCCCTGAGGACAAGAGCAGGTTCAAGGAAATGGGCTTGTCGCAGGGGTTTGACTGGGCCCTCAGCCATCAATTTCAAGTAAGTCATACGACTGTAGTATTTTACTATTTTAATACTTAAACGTTGGGGCCTAAATGTGAGTTCGTTTTTTGCAGGCCCTCCAATTTCAGATATATGCCAAGCAGGGGCTTGCTTCGGCTTTGGGGAAGGTGATGGAGCTTAGGTCGAGCAACCAAGGCTTGAGGGTTGAAGTTGAGAAGCTGAGGGCTTCGAATGTAGAGGCCAAGAGAACAACTGAGGAAGCTTGTCATCATGCGACGGAAGCGACCCTTGAACTTCAGCTCCTGAAATCGGAAGTAGAGAAGCTCAGACCCTTGCAGCACAAGGTCGAGCAGCTGGGTGCTCAGCTTAAGATCAAATAATCGGAGTACGACGCTATATACGACCGTGTTGAAGATGATGTGCTCAACGCCGTGGTCAAGACCCGGGCTGATCTGATGCTGCAATACAATGATGGTTGTGCGGCCGAATGGGAGGTGGACAAATGGATCGCTGATCATGATGAGTTGACCCGCCCAGATGAGGAGGACGATGATGAAGACGAGGCTAAAGAGAAGAGCCAGCTAGTCGAGGCAAAGGTCAATGAAGAAATTTATGTCGAACCGGCCCTTGAGGGTGCGGCCATCATTGCTTTGCCTGCTCAGTCGAGCGATGGTCCGTCAACTGGAGTCGAGCATGAGCACGAAGATGTTGCCCCAAAAGGGTTTTGTAGAACTTTGGAAATTTTTTTTTTTATTTTTCTAAGTGTCAAAATATTTTTTGCTTATTTGTGATTTCACAATTTTTTTAATAGAATGACTGGTTTGTTTAAACAATGTGTTATCGTATGATAGAGTAGAGATAACTTATCTTGTATATTGTGACCACTGATTGTTTTATAATAACCTTGAATGCAGATCGTAGTCCTTGACCTTGAATGCAGGTCGTACGATTATTGGTCGTTTCATAATGACCTTGAATGCAGGTCGTGGTCTTCGACCTTGAATGTAGGTCGTAGTCCTTGACCTTGAATGCAGGTCGTACGACCATTGGTCGTTTCATAATGACCTTGAATGCTGGTCGAAGACCACTGGAGATAGTGACCTTGAATGCAGGTCATGCGACCACTGGAGATGGTGACCTTGAATGCAGGTCGTGGTCCTTGACCTTGAATGCAGGTCGTGGTCCTTGACCTTGAATGCAGGTCATGCAACCACTGGAGATGGTAAACTTGAATGCAGGTCGTGGTCCTTGACCTTAAATGCGGGTCGTGCAACTACTGGAGATGGTGACCTTGAATGCAGGTCATGGTCCTTGACCTTGAATGCGGGTCGTGTGACTACGGGTGATGGTAACCTCAAATGCAGGTCGCATCATTGACCTTAAATGCGGGTCGTGCGACCACTGGAGATGGTGACCTTGAATGCAGGTCGCGGTCCTTGACCTTGAATGCGGGTCATGTGACTACTGGTGATGGTGACCTCGAATGCAGGTCGCATCATTGACCTTAAATGCGGGTCGTGCGACCACTGGAGATGGTGACCTTGAATGCAGGTCGTGGTCCTTGACCTTGAATGCGGGTCGTGGTCCTTGACCTTGAATGCGGGTCGTGTGACTACTGGTAATGGTGACCTCGAATGCAGGTCGCATCATTGACCTTGCTTTTTATGATATTGATTTGCCCCAGTTAGAGTGTGTAACTTTATAGTTTCATGCTTCAACTTTTATTGATTGTGTCGTACGGCGTAATATCTCGATAGTAGGTTGTGTGGCATGAAAAAAGATACTTTCAGCTCGGGTTTGTCCAGCGATGCTGACCTGTATAAAAAAGTTAGCGTTGGTCGTTGGGTTTACCAACGGCCCTCCGAAGCCTAAGTGAGTTCCATGTCGTAGAGTGATAGAATTGAAAAATATAAAGTTCAAACTTTAGAAATGATACTGTTTTAGATGGCATGCGTTTCAGCTGTTGCCGATCTCCATGCCATCTGTACATCGTAGTTTGTAAGCTCCATGTCCAACTATTTTGGTGATTTGGTATGGTCCCTCCCACGTAGGACCTAGTTTACCTGCTCCTTTTTCCTTTGTATTTTGGAAGACGCGACGAAAGACCCAATCTTCAATATTGAATGCTTTGAGACGAATGTTTCTATTATAGTGTCGGGCGACTCTTTGTTGGTATACGGCCAATTTGATTGCGGCCTTGTCGCGACGCTCGTCGATTGTGTCAAGTTCGTTTAGCAACTCTCTGTTGTTTGTTTCTTCGGTTGCGTGTCGTATTCTGTAAGAAGGGTAATCAGCCTCCGTTGCTATTACGGCCTCCGAGCCGTAAGTTAGGGAGAATGGCGTCTCCCCTGTTGATGTTCTGACCGTCGTACGGTAAGACCACAGCACACCTTGTAGCTCGTCGGCCCATTTTCCTTTGTATTGGTCGAGTCGCTTCTTGAGGGTGGACATGATTGTTTTGTTGGTGGATTATGCTTGTCCGTTAGCTTGAAGATATCTTGGGCTCGAATAGCTTAGTTTGATATTCCACTTGTCGCAAAAGTCTTGGAAGTCGTATGATATGAATTGTGAGCCATTGTTAGTGACTATCTCTTTTGGAACTCCGTAGCGGCATATGACATTTTTCCAAATGAAGCTTTTTACTTCGGAGTCTTTGATTCTCACATATGACTCGGCTTCGACCCATTTTGTGAAGTAATCTGTCACGGCTAGCATGTAGACCTTACCTTCGGTAGCGACTGGCATTTTCCCTACTATGTCCATTCCCCACTTCATGAAGGGCCAAGGTGCTGAGATGGGGTGAAGTCGCTCTGGGTGTTGATGCGAGATGTGGGCGAAGCGCTGACATTGGTCACATCTCTTGACGAGGTCGTGCCATTCGGATTGCATTGTGGGCCAGTAATCCAGCTGTGATTGCTCTGTTGGCTAGGCTTCTCCCCGCCGAGTGGTTACCACATTGCCCCTCGTGCAAGTCCTTGAGTACCCGCTGAGCTTCGATTGGGTCGATGCATTTGAAGTAGGGCCCGGAGTAGGACCGCTTGTAAAGTTAGCCTTCTATTATGGAAAATCTGGCAGCCTTGATCTTGATTCTTCGTGCTTCTACCTTGTCAGACGGGAGGGTGTCGTTCATCAGGTAGTCGTAGATTGGGGTGATCCAAGTTGGCTCGTCCGAAATTGGTTCGACTTCGAGTCTCGTTGGCTTCCACACAGCTGGCCATTGGGAAAAAACCATGGGGATGGTCCGTTCAACTGTGGTATCTAATGTGGAACCAAGGTTGGCGAGCGCGTCAGCATGCGTGTTTTCTGATCTTGGTACTTGTTCGATGTCGAACGACTCGAACGAAGCTTGTAGTTCTTTTACCAGGGTTAAGTAAGCCGACATTTTCAAGTCTCGAGCTTGGTAGGATCCTTGCAATTGTCTCACAATTAATTGGGAGTCACTGCATACCTTTATCCGTTTGACGCGTAAGTCTTTTGCCAAGGTGAGCCCGACTATGAAAGCTTCGTACTCGGCTTCGTTGTTAGTGATTCTGAATCCGCATCGGATGGATCTCTCGATGACATGTCCCTCGGGTGAGGTGAGTACTACCCCTAGTCCACTGCCCCTAACGTTGCTTGATCCGTCGACTGCCAAAGTTCATTCCTCTTTTGGTGTGTCATACGACATGGTGCAAAGTTCTTCCGCCGCTCGTTGTAGAATCCCGGGTATGAAGTCTGCTATGAAGTCTGCCAACACTTGTAACTTGATTGCCGTGCGAGGTTGGTAGTTGACGTCGTACTCGCTTAGCTCCATGACCCACTTCACTAGTCGACCGGACAATTCGGGCTTATGTAGGATGTTCTTCAAGGGGAAGGCAGTGAGTACACTGATGGTGTGGCATTGGAAATACGGCCTCAATTTCCTTGCGGCCGTAACTAGTGCAAGGGCCAATTTCTCAAGTTGAGTGTACCTTATTTCTACGTCGAGTAGGGTCTTGCTGATGTAGTATACGGGGAGTTGTTTGCCATCCTCTTCCCTCACTAGTACTACGCTAACGGCCGTCTCGGACACAGCGAGGTAGAGTAGAAGGGTCTCTCCTTCCTTAGGTTTGGATAGGAGAGGAGGGTCTGCTAGGTACCGCTTTATGTTTTGGAATGCGTCCTCGCTTGTTTGGTTCCAATCAAATGATTTACTCTTCCTTAGAGTGTCGAAGAAAGGCTTACATTTTTCGAATGACTTTGAGATGAATCAGTTGAGGGCCGCGAGTCGCCCGGTCAGCTTTTATACGTCTTTGATGCTTTTGGGGGACCTCAAATCCATGACGGATCGGAGTTGATCGGGGTTGGCCTCGACGCCCCTCTTGGTTACTAAATAGCCAAGGAACTTTCCTGATGAAACTCCAAAGGAACATTTGGTTGGATTAAGCTTCATTCTATACTTGTCAATGATATCGAACGACTGCCGGAGGTGGTCGAGGTGTTGATCTGCTACTAATGATCTCACTAGCATGTCGTCGATGTAGACCTCCATGGTCTGTCCGAGCATGCTTGCGAACATTTTGTTGACTAATCTTTGGTAGGTTGCCCCAGCATTTTTGAGGCCGAAGGGCATCACTTTGTAGCAGAAAATGCCGCGCTCTGTGATGAAAGAAGTTTTTTCCTGGTCGTCCGGATGCATGAGGATTTGGTTGTAACCGGAGAATGCATCCATGAAGCTCAATAGTTCGTGGCCTGCTGTAGCGTCCACCATCATGTCGATATATGGGAGAGGGAAGGAATCCTTCGGACAAGCCTTGTTGAGGTCTGTGAAGTCGATGCAAACTCGCCACTTCCCACTCTTTTTCTTCACTACTACTACGTTTGCGAGCCAGTCCGGGTAATTTACTTCTCTCACTGAGCCACTGTCAATTAGCTTTTGGATTTCTTCATTGATAACTTTGTTGCACTCGGGCGCGAACTTCCTTCATTTTTGCTTCACGGGCGGGTAATCTGGGTCGACTTGTAACCTATGCACTAGGACTTCTGGATTAATGCCGGTCATGTCTGCGTGCGACCATACGAAACTGTCGTGCCGGTCCGTCAAGAAGCTGACTAGCTTTGCTCTGATATTTTATGGAAGGCGGGATCTGATACTAACTTTATGGTCTGGGAAACTTGAATGTATGGACACTTCGTTGAGTTCCTCCATATCCGGTTCGTCTTTGTTGGTGGTGGTGCTCGCGTTCTGTAATTGCTATAAGTCGAACAGCCTGCTTTTTAGAGTGTTCTGGTAGCAGTCACGCGAGGTCTTTTGTTGCCCTCGGATCTCGTGGACTCCCCACCTGGTAGGAAAACGGATGACGTGATGATATGTTGAGGGGACAGCGCTCATCTCATGAATCCATGGGCGACCCATGATTATGTTGTAGGACGACGGGCAATCCAGGATGAGGAAGCGTGTGTTCAAGTTGATACCTTCCGCGTAGACGGGAAGGACGATTTCCCCTATGGTGTTCTTATGTTCTCCACTAAATCCTACCAGGATGGTCGACCGACGTACGATGTTACATTCGTCAATATGCATTTCTCTTAACGCGCCGATGAAGAGTACGTTTGTTGAGCTTCCATTGTCTACTAGGATTCGCTTGATCAAACAATTGGCTACTGTTAATGAGATGAATAGCGCATCGTGGTAGGGTTGAGTAAGTCCGTATGCTCATCGCTGCTAAAACTGATTGGATAATTGTAAGTCGGGTCCGTAGTATGGGTTTGTCGGACTTCCGTACGACCGGCTTGCCGTGAATGGCGCTTCGCTTCTAAGTAGGTGACTCCATTTATTTCGGATCCGCCAGAGATGACGTTCACAGTTCTCTCGTGTTTGGAAGGTTCTGGCGGTGGGATTGAAACAATGTCGTGCGACCTATCCTTATTTAGAAAAGTCTGCTTACCTTTGTCAGTTAGGAATTCTTTAAGGTGGCCCTTCTTGAGTAGCTCTGCCACTTCTAGTCGTAGCGCGACGCAATGCTCTGTTCGATGGCTGTGGTCGCCATGAAATTCACACCACTTGGAGTTGTCTCTTTGATCTGATGGGCTCATTATCTTGTCTGGCCACCGAACTAATCTGCCCATTCCTTTGAGGACGGCGACTACCTCCGCTGGTCTGATGTTCAAATTATATTCTGGCATGACGTTCTTTGGTCGGACGAACGGTTTTGGCAGTCTGTCGTCGCGACGACCCTCGTATCTTATTTGGCCGTCCTTTCGGGGTATCATTGGGTACGGCTCAATACGTCTGTTGTTAATTCGTTGTTCGACCCTCCTACTCGGCCTGTCTTCCCTGTTGTTTGCTTTATTAGGTTTATCGTTCACTTCGTCTTCCTCCCACTTTATCTGTGCCTATGCCTTGGCTAGGACATCTTCCATGGTTTTACAAGGGTACTTAGTGAGCTCCTTGTATAGGTCGGAATCATAGAGTAGGCCCTAGCGGAAGGCTGATATAGCTGTCGCCTGGTTGCAATGAGGGATGGAAACCTTTTCATTGTTGAACCGGCCAACAAAGTCACGCAGGCGTTCATCCCTCATTTGGCTGATTGTGTAGAGGTCGTCGGATTGTTTTTCTAACTTCCGGCTACTAGCGAACTGCTCTATGAAGGTGTCCGTGAGTTGAGCAAAAGAGTTGATGGAAACATTGGGAAGGTTGGTGTACCATTGTAGGGCAGGTCCTATGAGGCTCGAGCCGAAACCTTTGCACATGCATGCTTCCCTAAGGTCTCGTGGGATAGCGGCAGTGAACATTCGTTGTCGATACTGCACAATGTGGTCGTCGGGGTCTGTCGTTCCGTCGTACTGCTTCATACCGGGAAAGTTGAACTTTCTTGGCATCTCTACCAATGCTATTGCGTCGACGAAGGGAGAGTCGGCAAAGCTATTGGCCGTGCTTTTCTTTATAGGAGCGGGCATTCCCAGAATGCGTTGGATGAGTGCTTCCATCTCCGCAAACCTTCACACCAAGTCACGGTTAGTTAACGTTGGTTCGATACTTACCAGGTTCGGGTTCGATGGTGCCGAATGCGAAGGGCCAGATGGCGTTCCTTGTAACGGGATGGTTGGTTAGGTTGAACCAACGTTGCCATTGGGGGTGGAGATAGGTGGCACCCTTTGTGTAGCTCTTGCCATGTCATCTAATCAATGCCTTCCTGTCCCGTTCGAAGTGTTGTCTGTCGTATGTTGTGTGACGATTTGTGGTTCGTCCGTGGCTCGAATGTTAGGCTCTGAGCCTACGTGGATTGGATCGAGGTCTCTTGCTATGGTACCTTGTTCGTCTGGGCGGACTGGCTCGTAGTAAGTAGTGTGGGTAGCTTGGTCGAATGGCAAGGGCTGGGATGTTGAAGCGTCTCCAAACGGTCGTACGACGGTGAGGGAATTGATCCTATTTTGCAATTCTTGGTTCTCTGCCAACACTCGTTGGTTCTCTTGTTCGAGCGCTTGGAGCCTTGGGTATTCTCTTGCATCTGGGATATGAGGAGTTGTACCCTAACCTCCATCGCATCATGATGAAAATCGTCTAACGACATAGTCGGAGTTGCCACTTTCTACCTTCGCTCGCTTAGAGATTGTCGAGCCCCACGGTGGGCGCCAAATTGTAGTCCTAAAAAATAGCTCGGGGACACGGGGCACTACAACCTGCAAAGATAGAACGCACGTGACCCGTAGAACGTCTGGGACACCAGGGTGGTGCCGGCCAAAGTCACTCCGACGGTCAAGTTAGCGAGTGCTAAT
The DNA here is from genome assembly GCA_003430845.1 of Xanthoceras sorbifolium. NCBI lineage: Eukaryota > Viridiplantae > Streptophyta > Magnoliopsida > Sapindales > Sapindaceae > Xanthoceras > Xanthoceras sorbifolium. Next base: position 13,583,443 of record CM010612.1, read on the forward strand.
AAATGTGTAATGCTCGTAAATGGAGATGAATGAATGATACTTCCTGTTCTCACGGTGATCAAGGTCTCTTTGATCAGGGAGGATGTAAGGTCGAAGGGTAATCGGAGAAGATGAACAATGGCAGGAGGGTGTGGTTTTAGTATTGGTAGCTTTTCGGATCTCAGTTTCTCGGTCCCCTCACAATGAAAGATTATCCTTCATTTTATAGGGGAATGATGCTTCTGCCTTTTGAGGGATTTCATCATTACCCCTCCTTGCTGTCCTCCACCAAGAAAGCATGTGGATGCTTCTTTTGATCTGGCCGTTACAGAGTGTCATTATGGTTTTGTAGGACCTGCTTTAAAGTATATCATGATTTGATCTCCCTCGGAACAAAAGAGATTCTATGTCGTACGACATGCTGATTGGACGTTGATCTAGGATGAGTATGTCGTGTGACGTAGAAGCACTTCGCCAACGCTGAGTTTTCCCATGATACTTGGATGTGTGGGGCATGAAGTGCATGTCGTACTACACGGATGTATCTCGTCGAGCGTATGTCGTACTACATGGACGTCCCATATCGAGCGCATGTCGTACTACATGGATGTCTCATGTCGAGTGTATGTTTCACTACATGAAAATCTTATACTGAACCTGTGTCGTACTACATAGATGCTTTTTCACTTTTGGCTTTGGGCTTGGTCTTTGAGATATACTTTGGGCCTCTAGGCTGGATCCTCGCTTATATTTTGAGCCTGACATATTTTGGCTATTACAAATGTACATATGATGCTGTAAAATCCGTGCATGTGACCCTCTCAAAATAATGATGCAAATCTAGTGCAATCTGAAAATCAAAGCCTTTTCTTTTTATATCTTTGGATTGATGGATTGTTGTTAAGGAAAAAAAAAATATGAAAGCTACCGCAGATTCAGATTAAAAAGCATGAAAGCATGAAAGTTGCTGATTTGTTGATTTTGATCTTATTTTTATATTACTTTTTTTTTAAGAAAATAGTCCACATACTTGTGGAATCTCTCTTATTAAAAAGTCTATTTCTTATTAAATACTTAATATACGTTTGCGCGGCAATTATTTTTTTTCCAATTAAAAAGTCTATTTCTGGTCGTACAATTGTTGTCAATTAATATTTTATATATATGGAATCTCTCTTATTATATTATCACCTTTGCTTTCTCAAAAATTCATATCTAGAGAGCTCGATTGCTCTTGCTAATACTCCTAGCTTAATGTATAATGTAGGCCTTTGATTTGATTATAACCTGCCATTTTTTATATGTTACTGTAATTTGTAGGCATCAAAATATTTAACCACTTGGATAATGTTATGTAGACATTATTTATAGTCATTGGTGATGATTATTTGTCCTAGTTGCCTATGTAATTTGTTTAATTGAACTTGCGAATACTGATATGTGAATGTTGTCAAATACTGTAAACTACCATAGGGTGAAATTGGGTTTTCTAAGGTGTTGTCTAGACTAATAAATTTGTTACCTGAACATACTTGATTGTCTATCCCTCTACACTAAGTTGTGACTTAAGTGTTTTCAAAATTTCTTATAATCACAAAAATTATATTACTTTTTTTTTAAATAGTTGGAAAATGATGCTTTAATAAAATTTTATGTTTTTTTAATGGTTTATCATATGATATGTATAATATAGTTAGATTTATAATGGGAGATTCACACCATGAAAATGGCAAAGGGAATAGGAAAGGAAAAGGTGTAGAAAAATTGTACAAAGTTTGGACGTTGAAAGAGAGCAATGAGTTGCTAAGACTTATGGTTGATACCGCCATTCGTAGATACTTGATTGTCTATCCCTCTACACTAAGTTGTGGCTCAAGTGTTTTCAAAATTTCTTATAATCACAAAAATTATATTACTTTTTTTTTTAAAATAGTTTGAAAATGATGCTTTAATAAAATTTTATGTTTTTTTAATGGTTTATCATATGACATGTATAATATAGTTAGATTTATAATGGGAGATTCACACCATGAAAATGACAAAGGGAATAGGAAAGGAAAAGGTGTGGAAAAATTGTACAAAGTATGGATGTTAGAAGAGAGCAATGAGTTGCTAAGACTTATGGTTGATGCTGCCATTCGTAGATGGCGTAATAGTAATGGCTTATTAAGCAAGGTAACTGTGGAAAGAAAAATACTCCCCACTCTTAATGGAAAACTTGGGTGCCATAAGACATTTGCCCAATACCAAAGCCGTTTGAAGTGGTTTAAACAACGGTACAACAATTATTCTGAACTTATGCGTCATAACTCTGGGTTTGGATGAGACCATGTGACAAAGAAATTCACTGCTAGTGATGAAGTATGGGAGGATTATTTTAAGGTGCGTTTCTTTTATTAATTTATATTTTTATTTGCAGCCTATAATTAATTATTATATCTCGTACATGTGTCATATATTAATACTGATTACATTTATTTTTTTTATTAGTCGCATCCTACCCAAATATATTATCGTACGGACACTTTTGCGGACTATAAAGATTTAAAAATTGCAGTTGGAAATGGAACTGCAGTTGGAAGGCACTCAATTGCTTTAGGGGATGACATGATTCAAAAGTTTTAAGTGATGCTTTATCAAGGAGGAATGGGCTTAAAGTGCCACAAGGTATGTTTTTTGTTATTATATTTTTTTTAAAAAAATTATTTATTTATTTATTTTATTTTATTATCATCTAAAAGTTTTAAGATCTGCTTATTATTGTATCTTCAATTAATTATTTTTTGGCGGACTGTAGGTTTCTAAATTGACGTCAATTCTTAGCACCTTTTCGAGGTGTCCGTTACCATTTTCAAGATTTTAATGGTCAAGGTCGTCACCCTGAAAAGGCAAATGAGTTGTTTAATCTTCATCATGCTTCCTTGAGGAACGTAATTGAGAGGAAATTTGACATATTTAAATCGCGATTCACAATTTTTAAAACAGCTCCTCCATTTCCGGATAAAACGCAAGCAGAGCTAGTGTTAGCTTGTGCAGGATTACACAACTTTCTTCGCAAAGAGTGCCATTCTGATGAATTCCCAGTTGAACCATATAATGAAGTTTCATCGTCACCACTAGGTTATCAAGAGGACGATTTTGAACCATTGTTCGAGACTCAAGAACAACAGATAGAGAATGCTAATGAATGGAGGGCTACTATAGCTAGGAATATGTGGGACAACGTGGGAGATATTAATAATAATATGGATTAGAATTTTTTTATTTGTTTTATTTTGGATTAAAAATATTAGATTAATGAATAATTAAATTATTTAAAAAACTTATTATTTTGGTTATCAAGTCATCAACAGGTATGCATTATTTATTTAAAGAATGTATCATATTTTTTTACATTATGTACTTGGTTTCAATACACTATTCAATAAATTTTGATATAATATGCACTTGTTTTAAAATGAAAGTCTATAAAAGTCATTTATAGAATTTCATTCAACTCTATAAAAGTTAATAAAAATCTATCAATGTCAGTGAAAGTCTTTAAAATGAAAATCCATAAAAGTCTATAAAAGTTTGTTAGAATTCTGTAAACTCTATAAAAGTCAATAAAAGTCGGCAAAGTCTATAAAAATCTATCGCTTAAAAAAAATCTGTAAAAGTCATTAAAAATCAAGATTTAATACACCCCCCTAAATTTTACTAAGGGCAAAAAAGATGTTCATCAATAAATAATAAAGTTGACTACGCTAGATTTTATTTTTAACTATGTCATCTCTTTACAACCTGCAGTCCCTAAACTTTTATAACTATATTAATTAGATCTCTTTAACAAAATATTTAAATGTAATATTAGATAAAGACGAATTTAGCAGGGAAAGGGGGCTAGAGGCCACGGACCCTCAATTTGTTTTGAAATTTTTTTAATATATATTATTTAATTTAAGTTTTTTTTTTAATTTAGCTCCGAAATATTATATTTTATTATCTTATTTCCTAAATATAATTTTTTGACTTTCCTTCTAATATAAGACTCTCACTTTTTATATCTCAATTTATAATATGTCAATTGGTATATGGCTAGACATTAATGATAATTTAATTCACTTCATGTCAGTTCAATTATCACATTATTATTATTTATTTTTATTTTTTTTGACGAAGGGAATCTCGATAAAACAAAACAAACAAACTACAAACGAGATTCAAAAAGAATCAAATCCGCCGCACAAGGGGGATTATCCTCAATCCAAACAAAAAAAAAATCTGGAATCGAAAGACCAAACCTAGCAATAGCATGAGCTACTCCATTACACGAGCGAGGAACAAAGTTAATAAAAGAAATAAAGAGCGAAGAAACTAGCTGAATGATATCAGAAACAACAAGGCCAACATCCGAAAGCGGAGTGTCCTTGTTAATGATCAATGAGATCAGAGATGAGGAATGAGATTCAATTCCAACCGACGAAAAGCCAAGCTCCACAGCGAACTGAATGCCATGGCGAATAGCCATGGCCTCCGCAACTAAAACTGAAACAGGCAAATCGAATGGCTCAGCAAGGGCCATCATAACTTGACCACAACTGTCCCTAATAATAACCCCGAAGCTTACCCTTTTACTGGACAAGTCCACAGCGGCATCCGAATTGATTTTGAACTACTCTGGAGAAGGCGCAAGCCAGCGAGGCGAGGAAACCGGACGAAAGCAACAGAGACCAATCGAGAATTTGCAGAATGATAGTCTACCAGAAACGAAGCTGCCCATGGGACAATATCAGCTGCGACGAAACGCGACCCTGCAGAAACGAAGCTGTTCCTACAAAACCAAACTCGCCATATGGAGATTCAAATAATCCCGAACTCATCAGCTGGGACAAATAACTTACACAAAGAGAGGAAGTGCAACGGCGACCCAAAGAAATCACCAGGTAAGGCGGAGAACATGGGGTGAGCTTTGCGAACCGACTTAAGACAAGAACACCCCCAAAGAGCATGAACTGATGACTCAAAACCAGAGGAACACAATAGACAGTGAGTATCTACAGCCATATGCCGCCGCGCTAAGGTGCTAGCCGAAGGGATCCAGTCATGACAAACTCGCCACAAGAAGAGCTTGACCTTAGGCGGGACATTAACATGCCAAAGGGATCGCCACCAAGTCGAAACAGCCTCCGAGAAAGAGCTGCCAGTAATGATAAGATCCTGGAAAGCCAACCAATACGTGCTTTTGACTGTGAACTTGCCGAATTTGTCAAAGTGCCAACAAAGAGCATCCGGTCTGGAGGAGACAGGGATAGACAAAATGAGGTTCGCATCATCAGGAGGAAAGGAAGCTTGTATAAGTTGAACATTCCAATCACCCGAGGCCCCTTTGAGAGCTACAACCCGAGCATCAGAAGGAAGAAGGAAAGGCGGCCTAGCTTTAAAAGCGAAAGGACATGGGATCCAGTTATCATGATATAAGGAAACGGCCTCGCCTCCTCCGATACACCATCGCAGACCTTTGTCAAGGAGAGCACGACCCTACAGAATACTATGCCAGACAATCAAAAAAGGACATGTAATTTTAGCCTGCAAAAAAGAACAGTTAGGGAAATACAAAGATTTCAGAACACGGCTCACCAACGAATTTGGGGAGGAAAGGATCCACCATCCTTGTTTAGTTAACAAGGCTTGACTAAACAGAGTCAGGTCACGAAAACCAAGCCCTCCAACGCGCTTATTACGGCATAAACGAGCCCAGGAGCACCAATGGATTTTCCGCTTCGCATCATTACTACCCTACCAAAATCTAGCCATAAGCCGATGAAGGTCCTAAATCACCGACTGAGGGAGGCGGGAAAGGTTCATGGAGTATGTAGGCATGGCTTGGATCACAGCTTTTAATAAAATCTCCTTCCCTCTAGCAGAAAACATAGACCCTTTCCAAAGCTGAAGCTTCTTCCAGACTTTATCTCGAATTCTGAAAAAAAAAAAAAAAAAAAAAAAAAAAGATCTCTCCTAGAACGACCTACAAAGCTGGGTAGACCCAAGTAACGGTCATGGTGCTCCACCACGTGCATTCCCAAGATATTACTCAAATCAGTTCTGCACTCATTAGGAAGCCGGAAGTTAAAACAAATTGCGGACTTGTCTCTGTTAATTGTCTGGCCCGAAACTTTTTCATAGCACAATAAAATCTGATGCACATGGGCACACTCTCTAGCCTCAGCGCGAATGAATAGAAGGCTATCATCTGCAAAGAAAAGGTGGCAAATACTAAGGCCCTCCTGCCGCACACTATGCCATGAATAAGATTCTCCTACTCTGCAGCTAGAAGGAGACTGGCAAGGCCTTCAGCACACAAAAGGAAAATATAAGGGGACAGGGGGTCTCCCTGTTGCAGCCCTCTCGAAGGCTTCAGGAAACCTCGGACCTCACCATTTAGAAGATACGAATAAGTGACGGATGAAATGCAATGCATCATTTTACATACCCAATTGGCAAAAAACCTCAATTTTACCATCATACATTCTAGAAACCCCCACTCAACACGGTCGTATGCTTTAGACATATCAAGCTTCAGAGCCATAAAGCATTTCTTGCGTTTCTGCCGTCGTTGGAGGAGATTCAAACACTCAAAACCAACTATGACATTATCAGTTATCAAGCGACCCAGAATAAATGCACTTTGAGATTCAGAAATTACCTGCCCAAGTACTAAGCGGAGACGGTTTGCAAGGGTTTTAGCAATAAGCTTATAGAGGACGTTACAAAGACTAATGGGACAAAAATCAGTCATGTGCGACACCGAGGACACTTTGGGAATGAGGACAGTAGTTGTAGCATTCAAGTGACTTAAATCTTTATCATCATTTAGACACTCAAGACAAGCACCCACAACCTCATCTCCTACTACCTCCCAATTCTTCTGGTAAAAAAGGGTCGACATGCCATCCAAGCCTGGAGCCTTGGAATGATGCATCTGCTTTAGGGCTGCTTGAACCTCAAGGGCCGAAAATTTCCCATCAAGAACTCGATTCATGGCCGGAGTGACCTTAGGAGTCACTTTGCTAGAAACTGCACAGAAATCCGCAGCATTAGGGCAACAAGAATCAAAAATACTTTTAAAATAATCATGCACAACTACTTCCATATCACCAATATCAGACTTTCATTCCCCAGCTGAATTAAATAAACTCAAAAGCGTATTTCGCTTTCTCCTTTAATTCGATTTAAAGTGGAAGTATGTGGTATTTTTGTCACCATTAGTAAGCCACGAGGTCCGGGCTCTCTGTCTCCAATACTCCTCATCCTGGCATAGTAATTTGTCAAGTTTTGCCTCCTAAACTCGCAACTCTCGCCAAGATAGGGTCGTAACATGTTGCCTAAGAACCCGGATACGAACCCTAGTGTGTGCGATCTCGCGCCGGAGTAGTTGCAATGTCGTGCGATTCCAGACGTCCAGGGAAGATGCGCATCGCCTCAGCTTTGACGGAACCCCGTGACTAAGTGAACAGTCCATCGAACCAGCCTAGGACCGTTGGACGATGTCTCTGCAAGCATCCATCTCGGCTCAACAGCTCTCAAATTTAAATCGATGCCCCCAACTGCAAAGCCTAGTCCTTCTAACAAAATTCACTGCAGCAAAAGAAAGTAATAATGGACGATGATCAGAGCAACAAAAATCTAGATGCTGAACAACAAAATTCAGAAACAGCCGCAGCCACTCATCAGAACCCCCAAATCTATCAAGCCGTTCCTGAATCAAATCGATAAGCCTGCCATTACACCAAGTAAACTCCGGACCCTAAAAACCCTAGTCCCGTAAGCCATAATCCTCTAAAACTTGGCAAAAAATTATTAATAAGAGAACGAGCGCGGGCCGCCCCTCCTTGATTCTCCGTAGAGGAGAGAATTTCATTAAAATCCCCACCCCCCCCCCCCCCAACAGAGCCAAGGTAAATACGAATGATGCTGAAGTCCAGGAATGAATTCGTTGCCCTACCTCAGGGTGCCCGTAGAAACCTGTAAAACGCCAAACATAGCCCCCAAAGGATTTTATTTTTGAGTCAATATGATGTCAAGAATAAGTAAGTAAATCCACTTCGACAGAGTCCATCCACAGTAAACATAAACCCCCACTGTATCCCTCCCTGTCAATCACAAGCTTTCCAGAAAAACCAAGCGAAACTCGTAAACGTTCCAATCTATCATGAGTAAAGAGCGTTTCCACTAAAAAGACTACCTCGGGGATGTAGAGCCGCACATAATGCTGCAGCGTTTGGAATGTCCTAGAGTTCCCCAACCCCCGGACATTCCATACTAGGATACTCATTGATCTCAGTGGGCCTGGACACCCTCCAGGCCGGCCAATAATAGCTTTGATTTTTTTGGTATCGTCACCCCCTCCATTTCGGAACTAGCACCCCTCTTCAAAGACCCAGAATCCTCCATCTCAACCAGTCGAGTATCATTGGATGTCCGTGCACATCGCTTCCAAGACGATCTGGGGCCAGCAGGCATGGTGTCCATCGGTTGTCTTGAAGAAGCATCAACAGAATCCAGGATAGCCACCGCCTTGCCCTTCTCCGCGGTCGAAATCTTCTCCCCGGAGTCCAAAACCTGCGAAACAAAAGATTGCCTTACTGAAGATGCCGAAGACAGACACGTTTCCACCCCATGCTGAGGCTGTGCACGCGAGTTAATGACCACATCTGTACCCTCCTTCTCCTTGGCTTGGAAAACATAAACAACAGAATTCTCATGCAAAACCTCCTCATTGCAGTCACTGTGCCCACGCACAATATCCTCCACGTGATCAGTACCTACCCCGAAATCAGATAACTTGGGTGGGGTCACATTCTGTCGTACCAATGGGGTCAATCCCTCTTCAGGAGCTGTTGTTTCATCACCCAATACCGAGTTATTCGCTCTGGGAAGGCCAGCGGGGACTTGGGTAGAGGCTGCTGACGCCGACTGCTGGGGCTGCTCCAAGCGAACAGGTCGCACTTTCTGTGGGCTAGAGGCGCACAGCCAAGCCCCATACTCCTGTTCCTTACCATCTCCCATCAAGGCTACTTCTGGGCATTCACGGAATAGGTGTCCAATGCGACCACAGCAAAAGCAGTGCTCAGGTAGTTTCTCGTACCGTAAGAGCAAGAAGAAAGCCTCGCCCTCCCCAAATCCAAACGGAGACCACGCTTCAGGGGCTTCGACACATTAATCCGAACTCGAACCCTCAAATGTTTACCAAGACAATCTCCCGTGCCCCAAGATCAATCTTACAAAGAACCCCAATCTGTTTCTCGATGAACGAACCCGTTTCACGGTTCGTACACACTATAGGGATATTATAAACGTGTACCAAGAACTCTGCCTCATTGAAACTCATCCGGTCCAGAAACCCTGCGCCCAACGGCTCTTCTAACACAAGCAACCCACAGTCCTCCAGTAAGGACACGTTTTCTGTCCAGTTGATTACAGAATTGGAATATAAAAGCATTCTCTTTCAAAACCTCAATTTCAAAATCCTATGTTATACGCCAAATCTTAGGAATTATTCCTCGAAAGGCATCACGATTCACTTGCTTATTCGTAATCACCTTCCCTACCAAACATAACCCTAGCATCCTGTTCCCAACTTCTTTGAAAATACCACCTACCTTTACTACCGGTGCCTCCACATCCACCTTAGACATGGAAGCAGAAAGCTTGGCTATATCATCTGAATTCATCACTAGCGAGAGAGTAAAACCATTGCCACCCCACCTGAAAAGTCCACACCCCGACTACGACCAAAGAAGTCGACTGACTAAGGTTCCAAGAACCCAAACCCTACTTGCACTTTAGAGTTGAGAGAAAACCCTAAACCCTACGGCAAGACTTTTTTTATATAATTATCACATTATTGGTTAAAATAAGTTGAGATACAAAAAGTGAGAGGTCTAATATTACTCATATTTATGGCCACAGGTGACAAAGTATATAAATTGACTATTTCGCCCTTAGATTTAATTGAAAGGTTTTAAAATATGATTTTATCCTCCAATCTTTTAAAATTTTCCATTCAAATTCTAACACTCATCACCAAATTTTAAAAATAAAAAATTAAACAAGTCAGTGCCAAAAATCATGGCTATCTTTTTTTTTTTTTAAAGAAAAGGTAAAAATTAAATAAATAAATAAATAGAAAAAAGAAAAGAAATAAACAAAGGTATGGATCTCCACCAACTAATAATGAAAATCCAAATATCTACATCTTTGATGATAGAAGTTTGCATCACTATTTATGATGGAGACCTAACTCGATCACCAATGTGTAAACTTAATAAAAAAAAAAAAAAAAATTGATGATGGCCATGAGGAGGCCATCAATAAAATTCCCGTCAATAGGAGGGCTCAGAGCCTCCTCCTCCTCCACGAGCTTCCTCCACTTCAAAAATGTTAGTGATTGTCATCGACAATAGAATCTGGAGTTAATTTGGTCTCTTTAAAGTTACGAAAATGTGTTTGCGTATTGCTGTATTTTTGGACATATCTACTAATATTGAATTCTCTTTCATTTGATAATATCCCCCCATATGAATGTCCTTGAAAATACTTTGGAGCTGGATGATTATGAACCCCATATGTAACTTTCAACATCCAATCGTCATCACTATCCAAGTTCTAAGTTATTTGTTCCAATGATTCTACGTATTTTTTCCTTTTATCATTTTTTTTTTTTATAAACTTTGTCTCTATAGTCCACCCTCCTCACAACAAAAGCTGATTCTTTATTTTATTTTAATTTATATATATATAAAATCTAAGTAAATTTGTTTGATAGAGTTAGTTATAAATTATTTATTTTATTTTAGTAATAACCATACATAATTGTTTTTTTTTATTTGACCTTCAGTTAAATAAAAAAAAATGCATGTTTAAATATAGACAATCTTTTTATGCTTGTTAAATTTCTATGATTTTTATTTATTTTTATTTTTTTGGGCAAAGTTAATTTTGGTCTCTATTATTTATCGAATTATTATTTTTTAACTGGTATTTTCTTTTAGTTTGTATAGTCCTTAATATTTTAATAAATTCATTATTTTAATAATTCTGACCAAATTTTGATATTCAAATATGATAAAATATACAAACTGATCATTTTGCACCTAACTTTAAATGATTAAGTTAAAATTATAATTTTACTTATTATTTTTTAAAATTTAATTAATTAATCTTAACTTGTACATCTAATAAAAATCTAACATGTGTTAACAAAAAAAATTAAAATTATAAAATACACAAAATGTATAAGAAAAGTCTTTAAACATTAAAAATTAATTAATTAATTAATTAACATTAAAGTTAAGAACCTTTAAAAAATAAAAAAAATTAGTACAATAATAACTAATTTATAAAAATTTAATAATTCCAAATAACACTTCAAATTAATAATTGAAATATAAAAATAAATTTTATATATAAAAATAAATTGTAAAAATAAAAAATAAAAAAATAAATTATTAAAGTAATACAAAATTAAAAAATATTTTTTAAAAAATATCAGGAGACGAGGCATTATTATTTTTAAAAATTATAGATTTTTAGCTATTATTTTAATTATTATTTGTAAAAACAAAATAAATTATTAAAAGTAATTTTTAATTATTTTTAAAAATTATTTTTTTATTTTTTATTTTTTCAATTGTTATTATTTTATTTTTAGAATTTAATTTTTATTTAATAATTTTTTATTTATTTTTATACCTTAATTTTTATTTTTATATCTAAAGAGTGAAATACCTCTAATACTATTAAATTTGATTAATTATTAACTAATAAAATCATTAAATTAATAAATTTTTAAAAAATTAAAGACCACGTAAAATAAAAAAAATATTGATTAAAAAGTAATAATTTAAAAAAATTAGAGACCAAAATAATTTTAACTTTTTTGAACTATTTGTATAAAATTTTGCCTTTTAATTTGTTAAATATACATCAACATCACTAATTTTAGTCTCCATGTTCCGCTCCTACTCTGTGCATGTATCTATCTTATCTATCTATATTTATTATAAATGAAGGGCGGGAGAATACGACACGTTATATATCCAAACAAACAATAAAAAAGTAATATTTTTGTATAATACTAAGTGTACCAACCCATGTAATGTAATGCACGTGCTTTGTTAAAAAAATATATTTAAAATACGTTATGTAATGAAATATTGCATACTCAATGTCAGAAGCAAACATGTATAGACATAATAAATAAACCAATTTTTACTTTAACTAATAATAACTTCAATAAATATTTCTTTCTTGTTAGCATGAAAGAATGTTCAAACTCTATTACTCTTCGAAAATCTAAACAACCAGGTGTATTGTCGATTGAATTATTCAATCGAAGGTTTACCTAGCAAACAAAGATTTTGTACTATTTCATGTGATTCAGCTGAATTTTAAAATACTTCAAAAATGACAATTTAATGCAGTAGTAGACAAAGAAAATAAATAATAAATTTTGTTCAAAATATAAATAAATACTATATGCGTGTGACATATGGACACACATATTTAATTATTATTAATAATTTGTTGATATACACACATAAAACCGGTGATACGTCTATGGGAAAAAGCTTATCATCTTTTAATAAAAAAGTCTCCTCGTCTTATTTTTAACAATAGCAAAAAATAGCCATCCAATTGAAAAATATGACAAACAATATGAAAATCATATTGTATATACCACTGTATATAGCATTAATCTATTAAATATACATTTAGCCAACTAAAAAATTAATTTCACATTACATTCCTATTTAATTAAAAAAATAATTATAATTATACTCATTTAATTAAAAGTATAAACATATTAAATCAAACTACATATGACTTATTTAATCAATCAAAATTTCAGTGTATACATCTAACCCCACCCCAGCACACCCATCCACATTTCACAAACACAATTTCATTTGTAAGCAATCTTATTCAATATAATCTCATGTTATACTAAACAAATGGTAAGATCAGTTTTACTACAATCTTATAGTGCATCAAACAAAGGACCTTACTCGATCCCAATCTCATCGAATCTGAAACAATAGTTCTGTCACATCCCCCGAACATTAACCACCCTAAACTACCACAAATAAGACACAAACTTCACTTACTTGGTACAGATTTCTTTCTTCAATTTTTTCCAAATTTGGAGCCCTTCTGGATGACGATTTACATATCGCTGTATAAATACTTTATGTGAGCACGAAATTAAAGTACTCAAGGCCAGCATAGATTCTGCAGCTCCTTGGTCTATAAGCCAACTATACAGTGATAACCTAAGCTTGATCCTTTGCGCTGTAAAGTAAATATATGATGGGTAAATCACCAAAGTTGATAGAGGATAACCCAGATTATTTACGAGAAAATCGATCTTTGTTTCGATGACACTTTTTGTCTGGTTAAGAATTTGAGGATATAATCTTATCATTTCACAAACATCCTTCCTATCCAAACCCGCATTCACAAAACAATCAAATCTCTCCTGAAGCTTCCCTCCACTGGCCCGAATAAACTTGAGCGCCTTTTCCATTTGCTTTGAGTTCTGTACAAATCCCAAGTCCAACAAGAACTTCAACTTCAGCATTTTTGATCTTTCCTTCACTCCTGAACTTGGAAATCGCACAACTCTTGTGCCCCGTACCCATTTCTTTATTTCTTGAGGGTTCTCCTTAATGCATTTACAAAGACGCTTTTTCCCAGCATTCAAAAGAACAAGTAAACTATTAGTTTTCTTCAAAGCACAAGAACCAAGCAATATGGGGTGAGAACAGACAATATTCCCTATCTCCTGCATGTCCATCTCAATCTCATGTAAGAACTGAACACATTGCCTCAGATTCAAAACAAACTTTGCCACTTGAATTTGTGGGAACTGCACAAACATTGAACATATCTCATTCATTGTGCATCCAAATTTTAGCAGTAACCCAATCAGTGTAAGAGCCCTATCCCCTGAATCCTCTAAGAGAAGTCTTGGGTGCTGCCTGATTACAATGCCCAACTGATTCTCACTGAAACCAATCTGGCTATATAAGCTCAATAAATTAAACATTTTACTCCAATTACAAGAATTCCACTCCAAATGTTCCTCAATCCAACAGAATTCAATTCCCATATTCTTCAATATCTCTATTACCTTAGCAAACTCCATATTTACATCCCCAATCAAAAGTTGAGGACTACAAACAATAACCTTAGCTATGAAACACTGGCTAAACCCTAGGTCCTCGTAAGCTTGAAGCTTCGATTGCAAAACGCCGAAATCATATCTTAAAACTTCCATTGCCTCCATAAAGATCTTCCCTATCTTACTCCGTTCAATACCATAATTACACAAAGCATGATAGTTCTTTAACAACAGATCATCATCACTCAAATACATCAAATTATGAGGAAGAAGAGGATTATACTCGCAAGGTTTCAGTCCAGCACTCTCAAAGAAAGGCTCAAATTCATTAATAGGATGATACTGCAAATAGCGGACAACACACTGCCCAATATTCTCTTCATCTTTAATCTTTTTCAAAATCTTTTCAAGAAAAAAAGGTGAGTTTTTGCTCATGTGTTCTGCATCCGTGAAATGTAAGCTCCTCGTGGAATGCAAATAGTCCAATAATGCAGCTTGCGCTTCTCTTATAATGGAAACAGACACTTTATGAACGTTATCCGCACAAGCCAATGAAGTTTGATCAACATTTGTTTTCCTTCTATAGAACCGCCTAGGGTTTTGGGCAATGTTAAATGACCCAATTCGTTGTGGGGTATTAGATGATCTAACGTGGTTTTCAAACAAATTAGAATACACCCATTTGTGAATAGATATTGTTCTAAGTTTCTGCAAATGGGTCATGATTATTGGGGACTCACAGGAAAAGACAAGTTGAAGATTAATAAAGATGAAGATAAAGTGTTTGGTTGAGTGAGTAATTTACCTTGGAATATAAACGGATTTGTTGGGTATAGGTCTCAACTGAGAAAGCTTTGGAGGTCTACTCCAGGGGTTTGCTCTTCTTCTGATGATTCAATTGCTGTCATGTATGGAGCTTCAGCTGCACAACAGTTTCTACAGACTAGAGAATAGAAAGGGTTTCTGAACAATGACTCCATTTTGGTGGTAATTTTGTTTGTTCAAAAATAGGTTAATTGCACTAGCATACCCAAGTTTATGGAATCAAGCGAACTTTCAAGGGTGAATTGCATTAAGGAACCCTATCTTTATCCATAATTACACGTATAGTATCAGTTTACTGTTTATTACACTCAAATACCCTTAACCGTGGTGACCACCGTTAAATTAACGGTGATCTTAATGGTTCAAGGATAAATTGGTCTTTTATCCATAAATTTTTATTATTTTAAAACTGTGACCAATCAAAACGCGACACATCATTAATTTTTCATAAAAAATTTAAAAAAAATTAAAAGGATCCAGATCCTTCTTCCTTTTAGTTAAAAAAAAAAAAAACTAATGGACTTCTCCATCTGAGCAGAACCATCTGCGCAAATGGAGAAGCTCCATCTCCATCTGCCCACTTGAAGATCGAAGGAAACAAAAATCACACATGCAAAAAAAAAAAAAAAAAAAAACACCCAAATTACACACATACCCACCCCCATCTCCTACCCTTATAAATCCAAATACACAGTCTCTCTCACAAAAATCAAATGAATACCCAATTTCTCTCTCCTTCTATTGCTATTGGGTTTTTCTTCTTCCTCTTTTTTTTTTCTCTTTTCTGTTTCTCATGTTTCTTTCAAGACTCTGATTCGAAAAAGCAAAAGAAAAAAAAACGAAGGAATTTGTGATTTTTTCGATTGTTGGTGTTGTTGAGATTTCAATTGACTGGTTTGATAGAAATTGTTTATGAATGATGGAAACAATATCGAAGGAGACTGGGTTTAATAGAAGTTGTTAGGTTTAACTGAAGTTTTTTCTTTTTTTTGTTCTTCTTCTGGAGATCTGGCGATGATGGACGCTCCATCATCATCCAAATGGAGCGATGCTCCATCACCCAAATGGAGCAGATCTGCTCCACTCCAATCCCAATTTATTTTTTTTTCTATTTTATTTATATATGGAATATGGATTGTTGATGCGTTGATTGGGATAGATGGATAGATGGTGATAATAGATATGGAGGTATATTTTTTGGGTTATGGATGGTTTGAACGAGGGAGATGGTGAGTGATGAATTTGGTTGAATTTCTGAAATTTTTTTTTTTTTGTATTTTGTGTTGATGAATTTGGTTGAATTTTTGGAAATTTGTTTTTGTATTTTTGTATTTTGTTTTTATTTTATTATTATTATTTTAATTTTTAATGTTATTTATTTTTTGTTAGGGGTAACGATGTCATTTTACATAAAAGTTTGGTCAAACTGTTAGTTTTAACTTAGTCAATTGAAAGTAGAGTACTTGAGTGTAATAAATAGTAAAATGACATTATACGTGTAATTATGAATAAATTCATGGTACCTTAGTACAATTTACCCAACTTTCAAATAAATATATGAAACTAACACAAAGACCACTTGTTTGGTGGTATACGATTGAATTGGATGAGTTGATTTGAAATTGATTGAATTTGATGGAATTGGATGAGATATAATACTGTTATGCACCATGACATTGAAATGAAAAGGAATTTAATAATATTGGATTAAATTAACTTTTGAATTAAAATATGTACTTTTATAACCGTGAGACATCGATTCCCACAATACAAGGAGAAAACTATCCACACATGCTGGTAAATTGTGAGACTTTAACCCCACTATTAAGGTGAATAGGGAAATACACTAACTACTTAGGTGCGTTTGGTGTGTGCGATTGAATTGAACTATTTTTATAGGATAAGAATATGATATGATTGGATTGGAATGAATTGGATATGACTAATTACTGCTGTGATATGTTTGGTGAAGTATGGATTGTATTAAAAATAGTATTATCTCTTGTTTGGTATAGAATGAGATTGAATAAAATTATATTAAATTAAATTAATTTTCACATAAAATAAAATTATTTTTAAATATTATATAATTAAATTAAAATTATTTAAAGTAAATATAAAATTTTAAAAATTAAATATTGTAAAATTAATTATAAATAAAATATATTATAGTAATTAATTACATATTAAAATTATAAAAAAAATTAAAAGGATGTAAAAGTATCAGACTTGTAACATTCCTAATTTCGAATAAATATGAAAAATATTGTTTAACTATTATTGAGCATGTGAATGTGATATTTATGATTTGAAGGGGTAAAAAATGTAATTAAATGTATGTATATATATGGGTTTCCAAGTGGACCAATTGGAACGGTCGAAAACAATGCGTATATATATATATATATGGGTTTCCAAGTAGACCAATTGGAACGGTCGAAAACAATGCGTATATATATGGGTTTCCAAGTGGACCAATTGGAACGGTCGAAAACAATGCGTATATATATATATATGGGTTTCCAAGTAGACCAATTGGAACGGTCGAAAACAATGCGTATATATATGGGTTTCCAAGTGGACCAATTGGAACGGTCGAAAACAATGCGTTCCAAAACAGTGCACGAAGAAAGGGTGAAAAACTGGACAGTGTGTATCCCGACCAGCGCTTGCGATAACTGCTCGCACTGAAGGTGGCAAATTCCACCAGTGAGTATCGCGATTAGAGACCGTGACCAGAGTTTGCGGTAGATGCTCACGATGAAAGTAGCAAAACTGGACCAATGAGTATCGTGACCTAACGGCACGACCACCTCTCGTGATACGCGGTCGCGATGGCTCAAAAATTATAAAAAAAATATAGCGATGAAGCGGTGCCACTTCAAATAGGAAACAGAGCAGATTAGATAGCAAAAGCTCTCAAACATATCAGCAAACAGAAACAGACCAGAGAACGGGAGAGAAGAGAGAAAAAAGGAGAGAGAAAGAAAAAGAAGAGAAAGAAGAAAAGAGAAGGAGAAGAAGGAAAGGAGGAAGAAAAGGGTATCCAGGTTCGGTGCACACTCGTTTTCGAATTCTCAATTTTCCAGAATATTTTGGATTGATTGAATTTGATTAATTTTAAGTTATTTGAATTATATTGATTATAGTTTATCGTTTGAAATTGATTTTGGAATGATTTGAATTACAATATAGTTTATTGATTGAGAATAATATTCTGAATTGATGTTAATACGTTTTGATGCTAATATTGTTATGGAAATATATTGTTGAAGGTGATTTTAATTATATAATATTTGTAAAATGTATTGGAAAATGATTTTGGGGCATTTTGATTTGATATGGAATTATGAAATACATTTGAATATATTTTTGGATTGATTTGATGTGATTATTGATTTTAGAAAAATATATTCGTATATTTCCTTTATATGATATTTGATGATATATATATCGAAATTGAATAATTTGAAAATTGAATTTGATTATTCTGAAAGAAATGAAATATGTTGACATGGGATTTGAGAAAATATTTTGTGAAATGGCTCTGATATATATGAACATAGATATAGATATAGGAGGTTGACATATTAATTGGGTTTCTATCTGAACAGTATTGTGCCAATATACTATGATGCACCACCTTATGGATAATGCAGACCCCAAGTGCCGGTCCTAGGGTAGGGAGCTTTGATCTGTTTGTGCCACCCTTTGGATGTACAGGCCCCAAGTGCCAGTTCTAGGGTTCTGAATTCTGTTATGGGACATTTACAGCGGGTGATTCCGTTGGTGTTCCATTCTGATTTGATGTTCGGCGGGTAGCGCCGTTTGTGTGTCCGATGCCGAAATCCAGTCCGATAACTTATGTTATCTATGTCAGAAGCCTAGTATGAAAACTGATTTGTTATATGAAAGTATTTGAAAAATTATGAAGATTTTGTTTATTGATTGATTTTGAATACTGTATTTGCTGAGTTATGATTTGATTTTACATGAGCCCCTTATATGATTTAATTATATGTTATTTAGATTTTTATCTAAAATAGATAAACTTATTTGATATAGTATATTTGGATATACAATTTTATGCACATCTACTAAGCAATCTGCTTAGCGTGTTGAGTTTTCTCACACGTAGGTAACAGAGGTTCCAAGGGAGATAAAGACAAAGAAGAGTAGAGACTGCAGAAGGAGAGTCTAGAGTCACATCGGTCCTATATATATTTTGGTAGTCCTTTTGTAATAAATATCTATGTTTTAATACAGCATGCCTATACAGTAAATGTTTGTATATATTTGAGGGGCTTCCGCTATGTAAATATTTTATTATATGTTTATGTTATTTGAATTTTTATAAATGATATTGTGATCAATTGATTTGACAAGTAGTACTAAATTTAGAATGGTGCGCAAAAGTATTTGAGAACTTAGAAGTTGATTTGTATGAATTTTAATTGTAAATAGGTTTTGGAAAGTCAGAAAAATAGAGGAAACTCTGACAAGATTTTCGGAAATTTATTTAGACTATTTTCAAATGCTTTTAATGTAGTTTTAAATTATGGTTACATAAAAGTAAAAATTAGATTTCGGTATATAGTAGTGTTCCCTAATTCGGTCCGAATGGATTGGGTCAGGGGGTGTTACAAGACTATTAAGGTCCGCATTTTATTTAATATAATATAAAACTGAACAAAATATAATTATATTTTATGTTTATATAGTGTGAGATTAATAAGCATAAAATTATATAAAATTAATTTTTTTATAAATAAAATTATTTTAAAAAAATTAATAGATTTAAATTAAATTTGATTAAAAAATAAATTTCTTAATAAAATAAATATTTAAATATTATAAATAAATTTTTTATTGATATTAAAATATTATTTTTTAAATTATTTTAATAATATGTATTTATATAAATTTAATTTTTTAAAAAAGTAAAACAAAAAACAAAAAACAAAAAAGCATAGGACAAATTTATCATATACTTCCAGGCGGAACTCAATAGTCTCGCCTGGGTTGGATAAAAATAGTGCAGTTTGGATAAGTTTAATCTCATGCACTCAACAAACACAGGATTAGATTGAAAATAGTCCAGTCCAGTCCAGTCATGTGTAACAAACAAGCCCTAAACTATAAGTAGATGTGTGTTATAAATTATTTTTTATTTGAAAACTAAACGGTCTAGAATTTTACTGAAAACTGAATGGGACTGGAACTTAAAATATACGTTTGTTTTTTTTTTTCTCACCTTTGAATATAGAGTGAACTTGTTTATTTTTGAAAAATAAAATATCTGAAAACAAATAATTTGACATTAATATCCTTATTATTATTAGTTGTTATATATTTTTATTTAATATGATACAAACAAGTAATATATATATATATATATATATATATATATATATATATAATTTGACAAATCCTAAACTATTTTTATGTAAACATTAGATAAGATTTTATTCATGATTTAGATAAGATAGTAATGATATAAAAATTGTTTTTATTTTGTTGTCAAAAAAAATGAAGGTTCAGTAATGGTATCGAAAGTGGTGATATTAATACTATATAATAAGAACAATATTTTTTAAACTATTTATCATAAGTAATATATTAAAAGAAAAAAATTATATTATATAAAATCAGGATAAAATTGAAAATATGTTATTTTTAAGATAATACTTTTAGAAGAAAATAATTTAACTAATAATTTAGAATTAAGTGAAAAGTCAGGATTTTTTTTCGAGTTGTTTTTGGTTATTTTAAAAGTATTTCACCACTTAAAAAAAATAACTTAATTAATTAAATTCAGATCCATTAAATATTAAGTGAAAAAAATAAATCGTTTAAATTTGAAAGGATCTCAATAAACATATTAATATGTTTTTTTTTCTCTGCCCCGTCATTTAAAATTAAAAATTCATAAAATTTGACTTTAAGATCAGCCAAAATGTAGTGAATAGAAGTCTTAATATTTGTTTGGTAACATTTTCTGTTTTCATTTGATCAATTTTTATATTTCAAAATTTAAAACTGCGTCCGGTAGCTCTTCTAGTAGCAATAAGTGAAAACGGTATTATTTAAAATATAAATTAAGTAATAATATTATAATATGCATTATATGAAATTATTTTGAAAATAAATTTTTAAGATATTGCACGAGTAAAAAAAATATTGTATGTAGTTAAATTAATTTAGAAAATATATAAAAAAAATATTTATTTATATATTTTAATTAAAAATCAATAATATTAATTTAAAATTAATTGACATTTTTATTTTTTAAAATTATGATAAAAATAATATGTATTTTAATAATCTCAAGAAAAATATATTTATAAATAATAAAAAATTATAATATAACTTTGATGTCTAAATTTTTAGTTATTTTATTTTTTAATAAATAAAAAAAAATTATTTCAAATGTAACATTTTATAAATGTATTTTTTATTTTTCTCGTGTTTTTTCTAAATATTGATGAACACATTTTTATTATTATTTTTTTATTTTTAAAAATAAAAAATGTATTTGTGAAACGTTAATGAATAGCCCATTAACATTTAACTCCAAAAGTGCTATCTTGAAATTAACCTATTTCCCATTTTATCCTTAACAAAATTAGAAGAAGACTCATATTTGCAGGTCTTTTTATAGGTAATGGCCTTATGGGTGTTGAAGAAGCTGGGAACCCTTGGAGGCTATTTGGTCGTTATACTGGTAACATGTTTCTTTTTTAGTTAACTTTTAAGAAATATTTTTAAACAATACTTTTTTTTTATATTTTTTGAAATCAACAAAATTTTATTTTTATTTACTTTTATTAATTTAAATAAACAATTTATGAATATATAAAATTACTATTGACGTTTTCTTTTTAAAAATTTACTTTATTTTTTAATTTTTATAGAATAAATAATGAGTAAAAAAAACAATTAAAAAAAAGGTTGAACTTTAATAAGATAAAATCTAATGAAAAACTGAAATAATAATAAATGTTAAGTGAATAATAAAATGATGTTGAGTGAGGTTTATTGACAATGTTATACAATAAAATTAAAAAAAAAAAAATACATTTTAATTATTAAGTTGGTTGTAGTAATAACAAATTATAATTTTTCAAAAGTAATTCTCAATGGGCGTGCATATGAGAGAGCTGTACATATACACTCACTTTAAAGCGAAACTCAAGGCCCAAAAGGCTGAAAGCAATTAAAAATATACCATATCATTTTTCAATCGGAATCCGCTCTATCTGGGATGAAAATAGATACTATTATATCAGTTTCGGAGTGGGGAAAAATATAATTCTTATATCCATTCTATTTCAGGATAGAGCTGGATATGGTGCAATTATCAATGTTAACATTTTATAAATATAAAAAAAATTAAATTTTATTGTATAATTGTTAACTTTAATTAAATAAATTGTTTTTTCTCTCACTACAGCACCAAGTCTTTTGCTTGCTAACTTTATTGGTTCTCTCTCTTTATTTATTTATTAAATTTTTCTTCCTTAAATATTGACCATAAATCATTGAGCAGACCCTCGATGCTTTGCTATGCGAAAAGGAGAAATTTTGACAGCAACGGTCTAGATCACAGTAGCTGCAAAATAGAGATAAAAATACAAAGTTTTTTCATTTTAAAGCTAGCTGTTGAGGGTGGATTCCGCGCTTTATTTACTACACACTCACGAATAAACAAAACGCTGTAGTATCAACATCTCAGGTCAAACCTCCAAGAAATGAGAAACCCCGCAGGACGCCAGATCATCTTTTCCCTCCCCTTCTCACCAACGTATCCATACAAGCAGCAAGAACTCCCTTACGATGCGGCATTCTCGCCGCGCTACTTCAAAAACTAAAGCGAGGAGTTGACTAAGGGACAAACTAAAGGAGGACCTGACACTGCAGCACGTCAGGCTGACAGCTGTGGCGAACCCAGACAAAGTTAGAAATGTGTCAGCAAGAACGGCAGGTGAATTAAATGCCCTAGTAGTGCAGGTTACCGTTCAGCCAAGCTGTCTTCGTCTCATTCAAGAACAGCTCCCTTAGGGAGACGGAGACTACATGATTAAGGAAACATGCCTCTAATTGCTCCCAGACGACACTTGACCATTCCCAAACTAGAAGTCAACAAGATGAATGCTCGAAGAACTATAAATATGGACCCTGATAGAAAAGAAGGGTAAGCTATTGAATACTCCCACCAATCCTAAAAGTATTTAATCTATTCTTTTCTTTTCGTAGAGGAGGGTATTGACTTGATCGTCAGAGGTTAACCGCCAGCTAAAGTCCGGCACCTCTCACCGATCTTTCTTTGTCTTGATAGGTAGCGGTTCATGAAAACCCTTTCCGAGAAGCTCTTAGTTCCTGCGAGAACTTTCTCTGTAGGTCCATTGTAACCTAACACCCATATTTGACTCAACAAGCCACTAAGCAACCCTACGTGGCCCAGTTGACCTTTGTTGACCACAAGATCCATTTTTCTCTGTCAACACTAGCCAAAGACGACAAAAAAAATGGTATCTATAGGCTGTTAGATGAGGAAGGTCACTGGCAAACATATGAAGATAAAGTGGCCGAGAATGTGATAAAATATTTTGGAAAATTTTTCTCATCTAACAGACCTTATACACCAGCCTTGGAGTCCGTCCTTAACATTGTTGAGAGAATGCTGAATGATAATATCAATTCAATTCTGGACCAGCCCTTCACAGTAGAGGATGTCAAGGTCGTGATCAATCAAATGCACCCCACGAAAGCTCCTGGTTCTGAGGGGATGCCTGCCCCCTTTTATCAAAAATATTGGGACGTAGTGGGGGAAGATGTGATTGTGGCGTGCTTAGATTGTCTTAATGGGTCTACAAATTTAAAGAAGCTTAATGCCACAACGATAGTTCTGATTCCGAAGGTTAAGGAGGCCAAGCGGGTGTGTGAGTTCCGTCCCATTAGTCTTGCAACGTTATCTACAAAATTGTTGCTAAGGCTCTCGCGAATCGGTTCAGGATTGTGTTGGGTGATATGATCTCGGAGAACCAAAGTGCCTTCTTGCCTGGCTGGCTCATCACGGATAATGCGATTATAGGATATGAGTGTTACATATCCTCAAGAAGAAAGCGAAACGTAAAAATGGGTTTTTGGGTCTGAAACTTGACATGTCTAAGGCGTATGACAGGGTTGAATGGCCCTTCCTCCAGAGAGTTATGTTGAAGCTTGGATTCTCAGAATCCGAGGTCCAGAAAATTATGATGTGTATATCGTCTGTCTCGTACTCCTTCCTAATCAATGATCACTCGAAGGGTTTTCTGAATCCTTCTAGGAGGCTTCACCCTAGGGTGACCCGTTCTCCCCCTACCTTTTCCTCCTCTGTGCGGAAGGTTTAACAAGTTTGTTGAGAGCGGCAGAGTCTTCTGGTGCTATTCAGGGTATCCATTGCGGCCAAAGAGAACCACGAGTATCCCATCTTTTCTTTGCGGATGACAGCCTTATTTTTCTAAAAGCAAATACGGATGAGTGTAGGGAGCTTCAAAAAATTTTGGGGCTTTAGGAAACAGCTTCCGGCAAATTATTAACTTGGATAAGTCTGCGGTGTGCTTCAACGATACAGTGACAGAGCTCGTTAAGGAGCAGTTGAGGGGTATCCTTAGCGTTAGAGTGGTGGATTACCACGGTCATTACCTTGGTCTTTCTAGCTTTGTTGGAAAATCGAAGAAAGCAGTCTTTCATTCTATCAAGGACCGAGTGTGGAGGAAGTTAAAAAGCTAGAAGTGTAATTTCTTTTCCATTGCAGGTAAAGAAGTGCTTATTAATGTTGTTATCCAATCGATCCCGGCGTATACGATGAACCTTTTCAAACTTCCTGCTTCATTGATTAA
The DNA here is from genome assembly GCA_003430845.1 of Xanthoceras sorbifolium. Lineage (NCBI taxonomy): Eukaryota > Viridiplantae > Streptophyta > Magnoliopsida > Sapindales > Sapindaceae > Xanthoceras > Xanthoceras sorbifolium. Next base: position 13,608,295 of record CM010612.1, read on the forward strand.
TGATCTTCATAAGCTGATGGTCCGTTTCTGGTGGGGCAGTTCGAGTTCGGCTAATAAGATCCATTGGTGCAAATGGAGAACTCTTTGTAGCAACAAGCTGAACGGTGGCCTCATATTCAAATAGCTGACTCACTTTAATAAATCTTTGATCGCCAAACAAGGGTGGCATCTGATCACCACTCCAGACTTTCTCGTGGCTATAGTCCTAAAAAATATTTATTATTCTAACGTTTTTTTTTTCACGCTAAAGCTATTGCTTCTTCCTCGTTCGTTTGGCGGAGTTTAATTTGGGGCAAGTGCCTCCTTGAGCAGGGTGTTCGTTGGAGAGTCGGCAATGAGGAGTCCTTGTCTGTTTATCGTGACAAATGGATTCCTCGCCCTCTAACCTTCCGACTCAGTTCGGCTCGTGTCCTAGACGAGAATGCAACAATTGCCTCGCTGAAATTGGTGACTAGTTCGTGGGACGTCAACCTTGTCCGAAGCTCCTTTCATGAGGAAGAGGCTGATGCGATCCTTAGTATTCCAAGTGCAGGTCATTTTTATGCTAATTTCAACTGCTGACACTATGACGCTAAAGGGCACTTCTCCGTTAAAAGCGGATATTGGCTGTCCATGAGAATCGGTGACACTCCTAATGGTTCTTCGACTTCTTCGATCTCCTCTTAGTGGCGTGCCTTGTGCCAGTTCTGTATTCAGCCTAAAATCAGGTTGTTCGTGTGGAGGACCTGTCATGATTGGCTCCTTACTGCCTCAGTTCTTGCTAGGCGTAAGCTCCCAGTTTTAGGCCTCTACTCGACCTGCAAGTCCTCTCCAGAATCTGCTATGCATAAACTTTAGGGGGGCAAATTTTTTAAGCCAGTTCGAGCCCTCTTTCCTGACCTGTCATGTTTGAGATGGAGAATGTTCAACAATTTTTTGGATTTTCCCTTAGAGTGCCATGCAGGTCTGGTAAAAGCCAAGTTCGAGCTGTTGCGCGTGGTTTGGTGGCGATTGTGGTTTTGCAGAAATCAGATTGCTCATCAGGCCAGTGTTCCCTTAATTTCAGGTATGGTGGCTTGGGCTTGATCTTTCTTGGTAGATTATCAGTTGGCTTGTTTGCCTCCCCCCAAGTCCTTGCCACAGGCTGTTCTGAAGTGGGAAGCACCCTCCCCCAGCTAGTTCAAGAGGGTTGGTCTTGGAGTTGTGATCTGCGATTGGAAGGGCCAAGTTGCTGCTGCTTTTTCTATGCACTCTCCGACCTTACTTCCTATTGATTGTGCAGAAGCTCTTGCCATCTTGGAGGGGTTGAAGTTTGCAGCCAGTATGGGGATCTCTCCCATTGGAGCCGAGTCAGATGCAACCTCAGTGATTGTCGCCATTAGTTTGAAGAGTCCTCCTTGTTCTGAGCTTGGCCTCTTAGTTGGTGATTATTGAACTTTGCTAGTGGTTTTCCAGTTGTGAATTTTAGTTTTCGTTCGCGCCTTTTCAATTATGTTGCTCATGGCTTAACTAAGTTTGGTGTCTCTAGTAGTTCACCTTGGTTTTGGCTTGAGGAAACCCCTCCCTGCGTGGAGAATCTGGTTTCTTCTGAGTTTTCTTTGTGTTTGTGATTTTGTTCTCTATATATTCCATTTTCAAAAAAAAAAAAAAAACCACTAAAATCTAGTTAGTAAATTACTTTTATAAAACATGGACCTAGTTTAACGTATATTGTTAATATTTTTATTTTTGTGGAGCTATCTAGAATGTTTGATGTGTTAGAAAGTTTTGAAATATCTTTCGAGGTTTATTTCTCTCTTTAAAATTTAAATATCATCATAAGGTACTATTGTCGATGTTAGTTACATTTTTCTCATGTAAAATACGAAAAATTAACATGTTTTTTTATTGGATATAGGGATGGATGGAGCGAAAATAGATATCCTTACCTTAATTCGGGGATTACCTGTATTCGCCATACTTAGAAACGATAATGAATATGGAGATAGGGATATATATCTAAAATGGATATTGGTATAGAGATTTGGCATCCAACTCCAATCCGCTCTATTGCAATCTCTATTTTTGAGGATATTTCCTTATTATTGTTATTATTACCTAAAGAAAATTCAAGGCAAAGTTGATAATTACAAATTATAAAATAACAACCTATTATGAACAAATTCCAAATGCCTATTTCATTAAGCAAATCACCACCACCTCTGGCTTTTATGAGAATAAATTGACAATAACAAATCAGATTAAAAAGGGTAATTATTAATTTAGTCCCTAAATTTTTGAAGAATTATGAGTTTTGTTAATGCAGTTAGCTTTTTTAGTACCTATAAGCCCTAAGTTTTCATAAATGTATCAGTGTAGTCTCTCTAATTAATTTTTTAACAGTGAAACTAACAAAAAATATTAAAAAGATAGTTTTACTATTGACTCTATCTAAATGAGTTAAAATTACAATTTTACCCTTAATTTTTTTTAAAATTATTAATAATTAGAAAAGTAATATGATAATTTTATAATAAATTTTAAAAAAATTAATTTTTTTTAAATGGATCTCTACCGTCTATCAATCAATTTAAAAAATTTAAAAATCTTAATAACGTTAGAGATCCATTTAAAAATATATATATATATATATATATATTATAAATGGAGAATTTAAAAAATTATTTTTAATGGAGATCCATATTGAATCTCCATCAAGAAAAAAAAAAAAAAAATTTGAAACTCGATCGAATCTCCATCACTGGTGATTCGTTCGAGTTTCAAAAAAAATTTCTTGGTGGAGATCTTCAAAGAACAGTAAAAAAAGTAAAATTTTGATTCTGCATTCACATTTTTTTTTATAAAAAGTTCCAATATAATCTCCAAAATTGATAAACGGTGGAGATCTAACTAATTTTTTAAAAAAAATTTTAATTTTTTTAATTTAATTTATTTTAAATTTTTAACTAAACGTAGATATGTCATTTCACCAAAAAAATTACTGTTGACACATTACAAGGTTTAAAGACAAAAATACCTCTGAAACCGTTAAATTTGACTAACGGTTGACTTTCAAAAGAACCAAATTGATACATTTACGAAATCTTAGGGCCCACGAGTACTAATAAAGCAAACTGCGTAAAAAAATCATAATTCGTTAAAATTTAGAGACTAAATTGATAATTGCCCGATTAAAAATAAATAAATAAATAAATAATGATATAAATTTCTTAAATTATTATTAAGAATATGAATAGATACAAATATTGCTGTTAGAAACAATGAAAATATTTTCAAATTCTGTGTAATACTAATGCATCACTCAAAAGATGTTCAAACAACAATTACTTATGTGCCGAGTCTGCTATGCTTCATATATTCACTTAAGCTACTTGAGGAAAATTGGCTTCAATTTAAAAACAAGGATAATAACAGCTTGATGGATCACTCAACCAGCCTGAAGAACTACTCCTATTATACCAACCAAAACTGCAATCCCATGTTGCACCAAAAACAATTATTTTCCTATCCCAAATAATAATCCTGTCTCATTCTGTGCACCAAGCGCACCAAAGTGCAACTTCTACGAAAACAGATTTCTCTTATTCAGTACAAATTTCTTTCTTTAAGTTCTGCCAAACTTGGGGGCCTGCAGGATGTTGATTTACATATCGCCGTATAAATACTTTATGTGTGCATGAAATTATAGTAGTCAACGCCAACATAGGTTCTGCAACTCCTTGATCTTTAAGCCAATTATACATTGATAACCTTAGTTTGATCCTTTGCACCGTATAATCAAGATATGATGGGAAAATCACTAAATAGGATACAGGATAACCCAAACCATTTACAAGAAAATCAATCTTCATTTCGATGACACTTTTTGTCTGGTTAAGAATTTGTGGGGATACTCTGATCATTTTACAAACATCCTTCCTATCCAAGCCGGCTTTCACAATACATTCGAATCTCTCTTGAAGCTCCCCTCCTCTGCCTCGAAAAGTCTTCATTGCTTTTTCCATTTCATCAGAGTTCTCTGCAAATCCCATATCCATCAAAAACCTACTCTTCATCATTTGTGATCTTTTTTTTTCTCCTGAATTGGGTAATGGCTCCATTTTTGAACCCATAACCCACTTCTTCATTTCTAGAGGATTCTCCTGGATGTGTTCACAAAGTCGCTTTCTCCCAACATTCAACAAAGACAGTATACTATTAGGTTTCTTTAAAGTTAATGAACCTAGAAACATGGCATGAGAACAAATAATTTTTCCAATCTCATCGACCTTCATCGCAATCTCAAACAGGAACATAAGGCATTGCTTCAAATTCAAAAATACTTTCCCCACAGGAATTCGTGGGAATTGAAGAAACATCAAATGTATCTCATTCATCGTGGTTCCAAATTTTAGTAGAAATCCAATCAGCATAAGTGCCTGATTCCCTGAACCCTCAAAGATAAGTCCCGGATGTTGCCTGATTAATCCACCTAATTGCTCCTCACTGAAACCAATTTTGCTGAATAATCTTAAAGCACTTAATATAATACTCCAATTATAAGAATCTTGCTCCGACAAATGTTCCTCAATCCAATTCAATTCAATTCCTGTACTTTTCAATACTGCCAATACCTCAACAAACTTTGCATTTACATCCCCAATCAAGAGATAAGGACTACAAACAATAACCTTAGCTATAAAAGACTGGCTAAGCCCTAGTTCCTCATAAGCTTGAAGCTTTGATTGCAAAAGTCCAAAATCATATCGAATAACTTCCATTGCCTTCTTATAAATCTTCCCTATCTTACTTCGCGCAATACCATAATTACACAAAACATGATAGTTCTCCAGCAATAACTCATCGTCAGTCAAAAACATCAAATCACGGGGAAGAAGACTACAATACTCGCAAGGTTTCAAGCCCAAACTCTCAAAGAAAGGCTCAAACTCATTTATAGGATGATACCGCAAATACCGGGCAATAGACCACTCAACATCCACCGCATTTTGAAACCGTTTTAGAAGTTTTTCAATAAAATGTGGGGAGTGTTTGCTCATGTGTTCAGCATCCATAAACTGTAGGCTCCTAGTGGAATGCAAATACTCTAATAATGCAGCTTGGGCTTCTCTCCTAGTGGCAGGCGAAACTTCGCTAACATTGCCAGCACTAGAAACAGTTATTGTTGTCCTATAGAGCCTAGGGTTTTGGACAATGTAAATTGACCCAAGTGGGGTTTTTGATGATGTAAAGCGGTTTTCAACAAAATTTGAAGAAACCCAGTTGAGAATGGATGTTATTCTCTGTTTCTGCAAATGGTTTATCACTGTTTTCATGAGATATTAAGTGCAAAGAGAGAGGGAACCTCCCCTCCCCAAAAAAAGGAAACAGAGAAAGAGAGAAAGATGAAGGTCAATAGAAATGGAAAATGAAGTGATTGGTTGGCTGCTTTATCTTACCTCAACTTGAAATGGAGGTATAGCTGCAGGGTTTGCTCTTCTTCTGTCTTCTCTGGATGGTTCAGTAGCTGTCGTGGAGTTTCGTTTATTGAATCACAAGATTGCAAGAGGACTTGAATGAGGATTAAGGATGGTCCATCGGGGCATTTTGGCCATTCTGTAATTCTTGGTTATTTCCTTCTGAAAACAAAAAATTGCAATATACACCCCAGGAAAAGTATGTTCGACTAATTGATTTTCACTTATAATTTAATGGGTCTGAATTGGATCCATTAAATTATTTTATTTAAAAAGCAACTTAAAAATATTAAAAAATAACTAAAAAAAGGTAAAAAATTTTGACTTTTTACTTAATTGCAAATCACTTAAATATATTTAAAATATGTTCTTCCAAAAGTATCATCCTAAATATAACATATTTCTAATTTTATTTAATTTTATATTATATAAATTTATTTCTTTTACCCTATTTCTTTTCACATATGGCTTTATGAAAAAAAAAAAAAAAAAACTCTAATAACTTATCATCCTTAAAGTTTCTTGGAATCGAACGATTGAATTATCTCTGAGCAAAATTCCGATAATAATCAGTCTTTTTTTTTATCGAACTACGTATACTCTATATAAATTTATTGTTTGTAATGAAAAATTATAACTTTATTTGTGATGTATACATTAATGTTAGTATTTCAGTAGTAGCAAGCTAGATGCATATATAATATTGTTTATAATTGTGAATGAATGAAATAATTATATTATAATTTGAGGCGTTATATATATTTCGGTCTCAGCTTCTAAGATAAAATTATTTTTTAATATAATTATTTATTATATTTTCATCATGAATAAAATCTTATTAATATATACATAAAAATGTTTTAGGATTTATTAAATTATTTAGTTTTAATTATTTGTATCATAGTAAATAAAAATATATAATAATTTATAGAAATAAGAGTATAAATGTCAAATTATCTGTTTTTAGACATTTTTATTTTTAAAAAACAAACAAATTGACACAATATTCAGTGATTTGAAAAAAAAAAAAAACTAACATATTATTCAGGTTTTAGATTTCAGTCACCATTCAGATTTCAGTAAAATTCAGGATTGTTCAGTTTTCAAACAAAAAAACGAACGACTCCCAACTCTTTGACTATTAAAATTAACATATGTCAAAATATTATAAGGGTAATAAGATCATTTTACCCTTAAAATAATTTTAAATAATAAAAATAAAAGGAAAAAAAATATTTTTAAAAGATTTGTATTAGAGAATTATAAAAAAGGAAAAAAGTAAAGAATTTTTTTTGGACCTAGATCTCCATCTTCTTCTTTAATTTTCATCAACAACATTTTTTTTTCCTTCTCAATTATCATCATCAACAACATCAATTAAAGAAAAACAATTAAGAGAAAAAATTTTAGAGGCCTAGATCTCTATCTTCTTCCATGATCATCAACAACATTTTTTCTTCTCAATCACTATCATCGACATTATCAATTAAAGAATTTTTTTTTTCTCAGACCACCATCTTCTTATTCTTCTTCAATGGCCATCAAGAATATTTTTTTTTTCTCAACCATCATCAACATTATCAATTAAAGAATTTTTTTTTCCAAGATCTCTATCTTTTTCTTCTATCATCATCAAAAACATTTTTTTTTCTCCAGAATCATCTTTATTTCAAATGGATCAAATGATCAACAATGGTCAACTATACTAAGTAAGGTGGTTAGTGGTTAGTTGAGCTGATAATATCCAAAAATAACCTTTGAAGTCTGCGAGAAGGTTCTCGATTGAGGTGAAAACTTGGCCAATATGAGCTATCGAATAGATCTTTAAAAATAGAGGAAGATCGATTAGAAGTACCAGACTTGTGCCGGCGATTAAGCGCCTACGATCAAGTCAGTTCAAATATAATAAAGAAATCAATGAACTAAATCAAAGAGTTTTATGGTTGGTGAGTTATAATCAATAGCATACCTTCCTTCTTCTTCAATGACCTTATTTATAGTTAATCAGACATTCCTTTTGTCTTATTCTATTTCAGGAATGTCCATGTTGTTTGCAAACCTGGTCAGCCATATGTTACTTAAACGTGAAATAACTTCTTTCTCGGAGCGCCTGTCCAGGGATGGGACATGATGAGTAGTTGAACGGTAACATGCAGAATTGGGACATTTAATGCTCCTGACTTCCTTGATGACACTGTTCTAGATTGGGTCAGGTTCGTTGTAAATGTTGTCAGACGCATTAAATGTTAGCAGCCTTTGATCCGACCAGAGCCATACCATTTCTCACTGACACCACTGCAAGGTAATTAATGCTTTGCGAGAGCATTAAATTGTTAGTCAAACCGAATATGAACAAATCAAACAGATGCTGATAAACAATAATTGAATATAAAACTACAAACAATTATTATAACAGTAATATAAAATTGAAACTGAGGCCCGTGTTTCACACGGTATCCTTAAAACATATTCGTCCCCTACCGTGGGTACGTATGTTTCCCAGGATACAACAGCTTCGAGTGATTGTCGTTAGATAACTCCGGCGAACTGAATACTTTCTGAACTCTACTCGGAAATGAAACGAATAACTTTCGGAATTACTTGTGTATGATTGTGTTTCTAATTTTTATGTGTTTCAAAATCATTTCATACTAATATATAAACAATCAAAATATAAACAATTAATAGAATGACCGTTATAAAACATTCATGACATTTATATGACCGTTATAAAATATTCTTGACATTTATATTTGACAGTTACAATATCAATTTTCCGTTACAAATTAAATAATCATAATTTTTCATTCATTTCTAACAATCCCCCACATGAATGAAATTGACGGAAGAGACAAGATAAAACGAAATAACGCTTTGACTTGGTGATAGAGTTCAACGGTCGAAACCTGCATAGGATGGGTAGGTGTTACCCTTTGAACCTTCCCTTGTGAGAATACATAGACTTTACTGACTGACCAGTAGACATGATGTCTTTGAACTGTTCTGCCGTTTTTTGTAAACGATAACATATCTCATACAGGAATCTTTCCTGACATAATTCAGTTCTCATTATTATGTTCGTTTTGGCCATGAACATAAGCCTGGTTCTGTGAGATTTTCTAAAGAATTGAGCCTTTACACAATTCTCTTTCGAAGCGGCCCCACTTCTCTCTCACATAAGTGATTTCTTAGTTAAGAGTAACCCGTATTACTCTGCTCGGATTTCCGACGCATAAGAATCATTAAAAGCATAGCTTATCCTTTTCCAACGGATATCACTGTTTTATCATAGGAATGGACTTGAAATTACCCCTTACAGTGATTCAACTAAGTCTTACATTTAGGTTGTCCCTTTGAACCTAGATCTTGGGATCTCCAGTCAACTAGGTTGGGTTTCCAATGTATCAACTTATTCTTTCATGGGCTTTAGTCCCATTCCCCTCGATGATTTATCAACTAACTCTCGATTTAACCCTTTGGTTAGTGGATCCGCTATGTTATCTTTTGACTTCACATAGTCGATAGAGATAACTCCAGTTGAGAGTAGTTGTCTAATAGTGTTATGTCTACGACGTATATGTCTAGACTTACCATTATACATGTTGCTCTGTGCCCTTCCAATTGCAGACTGACTATCACAATGGATACAGATTGCTGGCACAGGCTTTGGCCACATCGGAATATCCTCTAAAAATTGTCTTAACCATTCAGCCTCTTCCCCACTCTTATCTAGAGCAATGAATTCAGATTCCATTGTGGATCTGGCAATACATGTCTGTTTAGAGGATTTCCATGATACTGCTGCACCTCCTAGTGTAAATACATATCCACTAGTAGATTTTGAGTCTTTCATATCAGATATCCAGTTTGCATCACTGTATCCTTCCAGGACAGCTGGATATCTGGTATAGTGCAGCCCATAACTACGAGTATAACGTAAGTACCTAAGTACTCTTACTATTGCTTTCCAATGGTTAGCCACTGGATTACTCGTATATCTACTCAGTTTACTAACTGCGTATGCGATGTCTGGTCTTGTACAGCTCATTAAGTACATCAGACTTCCTATCACTCTAGAATATTCTAGATTTTAGATTTATACACAAGGAACTGATACGCACTACTATTATGTGCATAGCCAATGAAAACGCAATTAACTGTTTTTGGACCAATCTTCACTTTCTTTGGTGTAGTTACAGCCACTTTAACAAGACACCCCCACATTCGTAAGTATTTATAGGAAGGCTTTCTTCCTTTCCATAATTCATATGGAGTTTTTCTTGTTTCTTTCGTGGTACCTTATTTAAAAGGTAATTGCTAGACAAAATAGCATCTCCCCACATGTTCTGAGGCACCCCAGAACTTATCAACATTGCATTCATCATTTCTTTCAAGGTGCGATTTTTCCGTTCAGCAACACCATTTTGCTGAGGTGAATAAGGAGCCGTGGTTTGATGTATGATTCCATGTTGTGCACAGAATTCACCAAATGGTGCTTCATACTCACCACCTCAATCACTCCTTAACGCTTTAATCTTTTTGTTGAGTTGATTCTCAACTTCATTCTTATAGTGAATGAATTTTTCTATCGCTTCATCCTTGCTTTTTAACAAATACACATAACAGTATTTTGTGCTATCATCAACAAAAGTAATAAAATACTTGTTGCCACCTCTTGTTTGTACAGATTTTAAATCACAAACATCCGTGTGAATTAAATCAAGAGGTTTTGTGTTCCTTTCAATTTGTTTGAAATGATGACCTGGTCATTTTTGCCTCTACACAAATCTCACATTTGTGTTTGGAATCAATATTAAATGTGGGAATATGATTCAAGTTAATTAATCTCCGTAGAGTATCACAATTAACATGTCCTAGTCTACCATGCCACAAATTGGAAGACTCAAGCAAATAAGAAGAAGAATTATTCTTATTAATATTTAAACGCTTGATAGCGGTTACATTAAGCTTAAAAAGCCCCTCAGTTACATAACCCCTACCCACATACATTCCAAATTTAGACAAAATAACCTTGTCTGATTCAAACACCATTTTAAAGCCATGTTGATTCAGCAGTGAACCGGACACCAAGTTCTTGCGAATTTCAGGTATGTACAGTACGTTGTTCAGAGTCAACTCCTTCCCATAAGTCATCTTCAAAACCACTTTTCCTTGGCCCTTGATCTCAGAGGTCGCCGAGTTCCCCATGAATAGCTTCTTCCCATTCTCTACTGGTTCAAAGGATGAGAACAATGCCTTATCTGAGCATATGTTCCTAGTGGCACCGGTGTCAATCCATCACTCCTTCGGGTTGGATCCTACCAGGTACACTTCAGAGACCACCGCAGAGAGGATGATCTCAGAAACATCCTTGGAGATTTCCTCCACCATACTTGCTTCATTATTCTTCTTTTTCTTTGGCAATCTGCACTCAGAAGATTTGTGACCCATCTTGTCACAGTTGAAGCACTTCCCTTGAAACTTCTGTTTCTTGAAGCTTTCTCCTTTTGGTCCTAGCTTGGACCCTTTCCCTGACTTGTTTGATTTGAACTTGGAATTCTTTCCAAGCTCCACAACATTGGTCTTCGCCTCATATTGACTTGACCTCTTCTTCTCAGATCTCTTGTTGTCTTCTTCAATTCGAAGTCTGACGATCAATTCTTCAAGATTCATCTCCTTTCGCTTGTGCTTAAGGTAGTTCTTGAAGTCTTTCCATGCAGGAGGTAACTTCTCAATCACAGCAGCTACTTGGAAGGTTTCACTTAGGATCATTCCCTCTGAGTGAATCTCATGCAAAATTACCTGGAGCTCTTGCACTTGACTGATCACAGTTTTAGAATCCACCATCTTATAATCCAGGAAGCGGCCCACAATAAATTTCTTGGCCCCAGCATCCTCGGTCTTATATTTTCGGTCTAAGGATTCCCACAACTCCTTGGCTATTTTCTTCGCAGCATACACATTGTAAAGCGAATCCGACAGTCCATTCATAATATAGTTGCGGCATAGGAAGTCAGAATGCTTCCAAGCATCAATGACAGTCAAGACTTGCACATCTAGCTCATCACTGTTTGTCTTTAGAGCCTCCTCAGTCAAGAATCTCGCAAGATTCAGAGTGGTCAAATAGAAGAGCATCTTCTGTTGCCACATTTTGAAATTCAGCCCACTGAATTTCTCTGGTTTCTCCATATAGTTCATTAGAACCGAAACTGTTACTCCTGGGTTCATCACCGGAACTGAAACCGATGTAGCAGGGGTAGTTACTTGAGGCACATTTGGGTTCTCCCCAATATTGGCAGCAGATGTTGATTCAGAAGCCATTTCTGAAACCAAAACAATTGTTTTAGTAAACAATTCCAAGACACCAATTTAAATTCTAAACAATTTAAACAGTCGATCTATTCAAATGTATATCCAGTATATTTTATTACTCCAATATTTTATTATTATTCAGTTCTTTATCCCAAAAAAAAAAATGTCCAGTATAAGAGTAATACTGCTGGATACGAATTTCAATAATAATCCAAATTCCACCAGGATCCAAAATTGGATTTGTATCAATTTTATTTGTTAAAACCAGTATATAATTATACTGTTTTGTATGTCCAAAAACTAAAACTGAAACATGGTATCAGTTTAATTAATTGAATGAGTATCAACCTGCCCAGAAAGTATATCCAATGTTTTCAAAACAAAGTACTCGAAAATCAAAAAATTAATTTTTTTTTTCCTTTTCCCCAGACAACAACCATTCAAATCCAATATTACATTGGTTTTGATTAGGTTTTAGAGTTTCAAATCCACTGCTTTCACCAAAATCCAGTCAAACCAAAAACCAAACCAAATTATATTGGAACTGATTCTGCTGTTACAACCGAAATCCAAAAAAAAAAAAAAATTTAGAAATCAGATTTTGAGTAACAGCAAGACCCAAATAAAGTGTTCTTTTTTTTTAATAAGTTTCTTTTCTTAAACTGACTTGTTAAGCACAAAGCAAAATTTTTTTTTTTGTTTTTAAACAATGTCTTCGTTGAGAACGAAAACCACAGTAAGAAAAAACTTTTGAATAATTTTTTTTTTGTTCCTTATGTTCAATTGTCGTTTGCCCAGCAATTGAATATATTTCAAACCAAAAGTCAAGTAAAAGCAAAGACTAAGAATTAACCCAGCAGCTTTACTTGTATCGAAACCAATAAAAGAAAACCAAATATATATAAATATATATAGGTTTCATGATTAACTAGAAAAATTGATTTCTAGAACCAATTTGCAGAACCTGCAATTGTATTAGAAACTTGAAACAGTTTAGTTTCAGAATTTAAACAAACTAGTAACCCACAAACTTGAGAAAGAAACCCAGAAGAAACCAGTAAATATTCTGGTAATCCGAGTAAACCGATTAATGTGATTATAATCGACCAGCACCTGCGAACTAAGATAACTCGAATATGTTTTAAGATTGTTAGTCAAACCGAATATAAACAAATTAAACAGATGCTGATAAACAATAATTAAATATAAAACTACAAACAATTATTATATCAGGACAAAAATTACCCATAACAAAGAGATATCTCTAGATGTCCTTTATTGGAGGATATCAAGGAGATATCTATTTTTAAATTGTTTTTTTCAAGATAAATTTGTTTTTTTTGTTTTTGGATAAATTGCGATGAAATACTTTAATATTTGGTCATATTGTAACGAAACCGTACTTTTACTTAAACGATAGTTTAATGCCTTGAACAATTATTAATGTAGTCCCTAACTTATTTAGAAATATTATTTTTTTGACCTATTTTTACTTTTTTAGTTTACGTGGTTCCTAAATTTTTTAAAATACATCAATTTAGTTTTTATGACAAAAAATTTAATGGTCAAATCTAACAAAAAGTATAAATTGACCCTTTTTCCGTTTGTATTAAATTATTTAATTAGAATGTCACTTTTACCCTTTAACTTTTTATATTTTAACAATTTTACCTATTTGTATAGTCCAATAAGAAATTTATATATATTATAAAAATTTAAAAAAAAATTTAAAAATGATTAAATAATAAAATAAAAAGAAAAATTAAAAAAATCTTTAAAGTAATATCATTTATTAAAAATAAAATAAAATTCAAGATTGAATACTTATAAAACTCAAACTTTAGTAATTTAGTACACACACACATATATAATAAATGTGTGTGTGTGTATATATATAAATATATATTGCAATTTTATTATTATATTATATTTTATATATATAATGTATATATACTATATAATATACTCTAAAACATGTATATATAATATTTTAACATTTTAATTTTTTTAACTAAAGTTTGAGTTTTATAAATATTCAATTTTGAATGTTATTTTATTTTTAATAAATGATGTTATTTGTAAGATTTTTTTAATTTTTATAATATTGCTAAATTTATTTTTAATTTTTAATGAATTTTATCTTATTTATTTTTTTATTTAATCATTTTTAAGTTTTTTAATTTTTTTTAAGTTTTATAATACATATCAATTTTTTATTGGACTATCCAAATAGATAAAATTGTTCAAATGTAAAAAGTTGGAGGGTAAAAGCATTATTTTAATTAAATAATTTAATTAAAAAAAAGGATAAAATTGTCAATTTATACTTTTTATTAGGTTTGACCGTTAAAATTTTGATCATAAGAATTAAATTGATATATTTTAGAAAAATTAGGGACCATATGAGCTAAAAAAATAAAAAAATAAAAAAGATTAAAACCTGATATTTCTTAGTAATTTAGGGACCAATTTAATAATTGCTCAAGATATTAAGTGGTCGTTTAAGTAAAAGTACGGGTTTATTGTAATATGACCAAATATCATAATATTCCATTATAATTTGCCAATTTTTTCTTTTTTAATGTTTGGGTTATAATTTGGGCATTGTGAACTTATTTTATTAACACTTAGGCGTAATTTAGATATTTCGTAGAGCTAATAACACCCACTTTCTCAGAGGTTTTGGTAACTACAAGTAGAGTCAACTTTATCGTTTATTGACAAATCTCCCCTGCTGGTAGTCAACTTTAGTCAAACTTAACATGTACAAGGGTATTTTCGTCTTTTCATACTTTTCAAATTTTATTTTATTAAATAAAGATTAAAAAATTAAGAAAAAAATCTCATCCCTCAATCTTTAAGATTATGAACGGTTAGAATTTATTTATTTTTTAAAAAATAATAATAGCAAAAATAAAAATAAATCTTTGTGGGTGGAGATCCAATCTCCACCAAGACCAAAAAAAAAATTCTTTGAACGAACCTAGATCTGGGTTCTTCCTCCCACCTTTAAAAAAAAAAAAAAAAACTTCAAATCTCCACCGTCCATTCAAAGATGAACGATGAAGATTTGAAGATTGATTGTTTATAATAATTTTATTTTTTAAAAAAAAAGAAAAAATCTCGTGAGATGGACGGTGGATATTTAAACTTATTTTTATTTTTTATTTAATAAATATTAATAATTTTAAATATTATTTTTGGGGTATTTTGGTTTTTTTAATGGTTAAACTTGGTAAACCGTTCTAATGGAATTTGACCAACGGTAGAGGAGGTCGTTATCAATAAATGATAAAGTTAACTCTACTTGTAGTCAGTAAAACCTCAGGGGAGGTGAGTGTTATTAGCTCTCTTTTGTAATATTTTTAACTAGTCAACTATTAACTTTGATGGTAAAAGGGTTAGCTAAGGGTACTTTCTTGTACTTTTAGTAATTTACCTAAATAAAATGCTATATTATACTAAAATTTGTCCGAATTTATTGTCAAGTGATATAGCAAATTGATTTGTAATTATTACATCAATAATCAACTTGGTTACTACAAATACACTTATAACGTGACTTAGACATAAATTTGAGTAAAAGTTTAGAAAATATAGCATTATTCTTTATTTTTTTTTTAAATATAAGATAATTTTTATAAATAATAATTAATTATTTTGTCAAATTTTTGTGTCCATAGCATGCTATCGTATCTGTAAAATAAAACTAAAACCAAACAGGATTAACAATATTTTGTGTTATGTATAAGGGCGAATTGCACTAAACTACCCTGAGTTTATACATAATTACACGCATAATGCTAGTTTACTATTTATTACACTCAAGTACCCTTAACCATGTTGACTTCGTTAAAATTAATTGTTGACCAACTATTTTTTAAAAATGACATAAATACCCTTATTGATAAATATTAAAATATAATATTAAAAATAGTATTAATAAATAATAATAATAATAAAATAATAATTAAAAAAAATACTTAGATCTTTTTTTTTGAGAAAAAATTAAAAAAAAACTCAGATTTGGAAATGGAAAAAATTTCCAGATCTGGATTCTTTAATAGTTAAAAAAAAATAAAAACAAAAACTCAATTCCAATGCAGATGGAGGAATACTCATATCTTTTTTTTTTTTTTAAAAAAAATACTCATATTTGAAATTGGAAAAAATTTCTAGATTTGAATTCCTTAAGAGTTAAAAAAAAATAATAACTCAACTTCATCGCAGATGGAGTTGTGAAGACTTTCTATCTTCTCCATCGCAGATGGAGACAACTCCATCTGCGATGGAACACCGTCCATCCCGATGATGAAGCCACTCCATCGCTTGTGGAGCAGTCGCTCCATTTGCGTAATGGAGCGGCGCTCCACCTGCAGATGAAGCGTCGCTCCATCACGCAGATGGAGCACCGCTCCACCTGCACATGGAGCGTCGCTCCATCTGCAGGTGGAGAGGAGCTCCCTTGTCGGTGGAGCAGATCCTCTCCACCTACAGGTGGAGCGGTGCTCCCTCGCCGGTGGAGCATCGCTCTAGCTGTAGGTGGAGCGAATCTGCTCCACCTTGTACTTTCCATTTGTTTGTTCGTTTGTTTTTTTTTTTTTTTTTTATGATGTCGTGTTTGATTTGTGGGTGGAATGTTAATGGATTAATTGTTAAAGTTGGATGGGTGGTGGTGATAAATATGAAAAGTTGAATGAAGGAGATGGTGGATTTTGAGGAAGATGATGATGGTGGAAATGGTGAATGAAGTTTTTTTTTAATTATTATTTTTTATTAATTACTATTTTTAATATTATATTTTCATATTTATCAATAAGGGTATTTATGTCATTTTAAAAAAAATGGTTGGTCAACAGTTAATTTTAACGAAGTCAACATGGTCAAAGGTACTTGAGTGTAATAAATAGTAAACTGACATTATGCGTATAAATATGCATAAACTCAGGGTAGTTTAGTATAATTCGCCCTATGTATAATTATCAATTTATTATTGTATTTTGTTTTTCTCAAATTTTTTTTAACTATAGTACACAAGCTACCCACCCAACCCATCAACTATTTTTGTTATTATTAGAATATTTGAAGGTGTGTTTGACATTATTATAATTGAGAAATTATCACTCATACCCTGTTTGTTGCATAGGATAGGACTGGGATAGAAGTAAACTGAGTCCTATCCTATGTTTATCAGTTGCCAAGCGGGACAAAGGCGGTCCCACCTCCAAGCTTGGGACAAATTATATTTGGACCTTTTTTTTTCTTTTAAATTCTTATTAAAAAAATTATATTTAAATAAAATAATTTAACTTTTACTTTTTTTTTTAAATTTCATACTACAATAAATAAGAAATAATATTATTTGTAGTTCAATCCGTACTATATCAATAAAAAATATTAAATATTTTTTTCTTTTTTTCTTTTCTTTTTTAAATATTAAATATATATTATTAAAATATTTTAAAAATAATATTTTAATATCAATAAAAATAAAATTATTTTAATTTAATTATGTAATATTTAAAATAATTTTATTTTATATAAAATTAATATAATTAAAATTTTAATTTTATCTAATCTCATTTTACACCAAATAAGAGATAATACTATTTTTAATCTTATCCATACTACACCAAACATATCACAGTACTAATTAATTCAGTTCAATCCAATCATATCATATCTTATAAAAATAGTCTAATCCAATCATACTCACCAAACGCACCCAAGTTCATAATTGGTTGGTAGAAAAGAAATCACTTAGGAAATTAATTCATCTAATTAAGAATGAATCCAAGGGATTCCATCTTAAATGTTGAATAAAAAATAATCTTTCTTTTAATATTATTATTTTAAAAGAAATATAATTTAAAACGGTAGTATGCAATGATATTTCAAAATAACTAAAAAAATTTGTTAGTGAAAAAGGATTTGAAGTTAGTACAGATGGAGAAACAATTTACTTTATTGGATAAAATCCCAAATGCATAGATGGAACCCATATTCAATTTTATTTTTTTTAAGTATGACACTGATGGGGTTAGGGATTTGTCTCTCCTCACGCTTTGTAAGTAAATTGATAAAGATGAGACTTGAATAATTATAACAATTTATAGATGTGAAGAGTAAGTGGACTAACCCTTGTAACTATGAATTGATGTACAATATATATGTTGACAGTGAAAAATGGATGACGTGATCAACAAGAGTTAACTGTGCTACGTAAAAGTATTTAGTGGTTCATTGAGCCTAATAAAGTCATGTTTGTTCTTGAAATCCTGCGAGAAGGTTCTCGCCGAGGATGATCACTCATCGAACATTGTTTGCGAAGCTTCTATCTATGAGAACAAAGAAAAATCGGCGAGGATTGCCGGACTTTAGCCGACGATTAACCTCCAACGATCAAGTCAGTATTCAGATTGAAGAGAGAGTTAATTGTTTCAACTATTAACTTAGGGTTTGTGAGAGTATTCAATAGCATACCTAAGTTCTCCATCAATGCTTCTATTTATACTTCCACCAACATTCCTCTTGTTTCCATCTATTTTGGGAATGCTTAGATTGTTGGAAGGTGTGGCAGAAAGGTGTTACCTTAAACATGTAGCCTCTGTCTTCTTGGGGAACCTGTCCGCAGATAGGACAAAATAGGATGATTGAATGGTAACCTGCTGTGTTAAGGCATTTAATACGTCTGACTTTTATGATGACAAGGTTCTGACTTTGACTGGGGTTGTCATAAAAGTCAAACTGGTGCGCTACAGTGTCAGTATTTTGCTAGGTATTCATAAATGCACTCTGAGAATTCGTTGACACTAGGGGAGTTCTCGCTGTAGTAGGGAACCTTTTCGGCTACACATATTCAAACGACTTTGAATGCTAAAACCTAAGGATCAATTGCGCGTTGATTGCACGATAATGTTTGACCATTGGTAGCGACGTGGTAGTTGAGCACATAGAATCTACCCACAACAATATAATTGAAGTTAGTACATGCTCAGAAGTAAAATAGTGATTCGAGAAAATTTGGTTAGTTGTAACTTGTAAGGTTAAGGATCCGTTCGAAAGAATTTTTCGAATTAGAGCTTTTAAGTAAAATTTATTGCGTGTTTAGTTGTCAAACAAAAAATCTCTTTGAAATAATATAATTTTAAAAAAGAACATGATTTTAAGTTTAAAAGATATTGTAAAATTAACAAACTATAACATAATTATATTTGATATTTTAATATTTTTAAAAGTTTAAAAATATCTATTTGAAAAAACTCAAAATTTAAACTTCTTCAAGTAGATATAAAATAACATTTTTAATCGTCCAAAAGCTCAACTAAAGTATCAATTAAACGACATAAAAAAAATTAAAAAGAGTTTATAAAATTAAATAAACTGTTTTGACCGGTAGAGAAACCCTTCTAATAGTAGACTAAATCATAAATGTTATGATTGTTAATTTTTTCAGAACAGTCTCTGAAATATAATTTGTTTTTCTTTCTTTTAATTAGTTAGAAAAATATACATTACACAACGTATGAGCGTTAGAAAAGTGTAATTGCAAGGTGCAGGCTCAAAATGTCATGAAAACTCTTTTTAGAATCAAGAAAAGCTTCAATGGTAAATGAGATGAGAATGAGAGTTTTAAGAGCGGTGAGAGGCTAAATTTAGACTTGCATAGGCTGTAGGCAGCTCGCATTACATCTTTATATGAAGACAACTTCAATCAGGGAAAATCAGTTTAACTAACAACTTCATCAACTCTAACAAACTTTAAACACTAAAATTTTACTACAAAGAAGCCTGAAATATATCAATCATTCTCCATCAAGCTTGTAAATTCTATTACTCTACTCTAAAATTACAAAGAATCCTGTAATAAAAGATTCCTAATAATATCTCAATATCAACAGCTCCAACATCCATACTTCTTTGCTTCTGCATTCTAACCCCTTCTATCATTAAACTGTCTCCCACATCCACAATATCACTTGATGAACTGGAAAACTCAAAAGTTAAGATAGTCAATGAGACAAAATAAAAATAAAAACCAATATAACTAGGAAAGAGAATACGAAGAAAAGGGAGGCAGAGCTTGATTATTACCATTTTAGAACATGGACTTGTTATTGTTTGCCAATGTAATATGGATACCCACCCATACCCATAGGATTAGCCGGTGGAAGTCCAACAGGGTCCTTCTTTACAGGAACCAGTGGATATGAAATTGGAGGTTGTGTTGGATATGGCGCAGCTGCTGCAGGAGGACTTTGATAAGAAGAGGTGGGATATGATGCTACTGTCTGAGGGTAAGTGTAGCCAACATGTTGGGTGCCGCCATGTGGTTTTCCAGGCTGGGAATATCCTGGTGCCAAAGGTAAGCCCAAAGGAACCACCGCTGCAGGTAACTGTGTTTGTGCTGGTTTGCCCTTGTGGGTATCAGCAAGCTTCACAATAATAGTCCTTGCCTGTGACCAAACAAGGAAATCTATGCAATTAAATCATGAAATTATGAGACCATAATCAATAAAACGGTGACTAAAAATCATAGCTGGAATCTTTTCAAAGCCAACAAGCAGAATATCAAATGTAGGGGCACTTGTTGCAACATGGCATGTAGCCTCGTGTGTTATTATAGATTGAGTCATTGCACACTATCAGAAGGATTATCAGTCAATTCCTCTCCTAATTTGTGTCCAGGTGTCGATTTCAGATTCACAGAATAACAATAGTGCTCACTGAATTCAGTTACACAAATTAAAATGGCACTGCAATTTCATTTTTGACTAAAGCTCAATGTTCAAGCGGAAGACTTTACAATGGATAAACATGCTTTAAATTTATTTATTTAACATAACTTCTTCTGAATAAGATCTTCTATAGAATAAGTTATGCTCAGTATTACCATTCACTTACCCCAAGAATCTTTTGTGGATCATCTATGGCTTTCTTTGCAGCTTCGACTGTTTTATACGTTACAAAGCCAAATCCACTAGACATAAAAAGAAAACAAAATGACAATGAATCTCCTCATACTGGTGACAGCATAAAAACAGCATTGAAAGATAAATAAATTAATATATGAATAAAACATAAATACGACATTTCTGACAAACAGAGACAATAGCACTATTAATACCGTGATTCATTTGTATCCTTGTCATATGCAACTGAACCTTCCTCAATCTCACCATGCCTTCCAAAAAAGTTCAGCAGCATTTCAGTTGTGATATCTGGTGATAATCCCCCTATATAAAGCTTCCTCTGAGAGAGATCAGGTATAGCACTCACCCCGTTCAATCCCTCACAGGCTAGATTACAGACAGCCATCCGACCCTATAAACAAATGTTTAAATAAACAAATAAGAAACCTACAAACTAGTGATCAACAAAAGTGAACAGTCACAATTTTCTAACAAGTTATACACACTTCTGATGTCAGAATAGATTGAAAAAGCGATATACATGTGATCACAAGAATTCCACACGCACGTATGTATGTATGTAATGTGTATATGTGTATATGTGTCTGCGTGTGCGTATATATATATATATATATGTGTGTGTGTGTGTGTGTGTATGTATGTATCTATATGCATATATACACACACAAACACACATATGTACGTATCTATATGTATATATAGATGTGCGTACCTATATGTATATGTACACACCCGTGTATATATTATATGTACACACACATACATACACGCATATATATATGTGTGTGTACACATATAGATACATACATACATACATACACACACATATATATGTATATATTCTTGTTTCTCCCAGGTCCACTATAGGCCCATTGACCTATGTGTAGATAGCAGGAGACAACCCTCTCCAAACTATCAGACATCCACACAAAACAAACATCTTTGGAAAAGAATAAGATGACAAGAATGAGAGCAGTTAGTAATCCAAGAGAGGCCTGCATAAATGATTACGAAGTGACAAATACTTACATCAATCAATTTGCTAGGTGCTCTCAGTGCAATTTGAGTCGACTCCATATGTTTGTATGTGATGAAACCATAGCCACGTGACTTTCCAGTTGCTTTGTCATAGATCACCGCCCCTTCTTCAATTTCACCATGCATTCGAAATGCCTAGTCGAGAACATAACCATAAACCATTCAGTACGAATGGTGAAATATTTTAGCATATTGGTTCTACCTATGTATTTACTAAATTATAGATTTATTTTTCGTCACCCTCATAACATGTGAGCAATCACCACCACAGCACACAAAACACAATCAGCAATCAGTAATGCACTCACAGCACACAAGGTTTCTGAAGTTGTATTCCAGGCTAAGCCACGAACAAAAAGCTTTCGATGAACTGGATCTGCACTGGCAACACTTTTAATTTCTTCTGCAATTGAAGCATATTGGGATCCTCTTTATGCGTCAACATGCAAACAAACACACATGCACAGAGTCAATCACACAGCATACAACTCGGAGCATTATTTGTATGACACCCAATCACTTAAACACATGCAGAACATACTGACATGCAAAATGAGCCACTGCTACATGTAAAAGTATGAAAAAAAGAGAGGATTGAACCAAACATTAATTCTACAACTTTTGACATTTCATTGACACTGATCCAAAAGAATGAATACATGCATATAGATGAACTTTAGCATGCTTTTCAATTATTTTTGCACCAACACCTTCATTTAGTATTATAAACTATTGGGAGCACAGGAACTTCATTGAAAGATCAATGTGTAAATATGGCCTAAACTTTAATGATATTTTAGGAATATAAAAACGTACACAGTAATAGCAGCCCTCTATTTTGACTCAAATTATGACCATTTATCAACTGCTAGATTAGAATACTTCCAACCAGGGATTAATCTACAAAGAATATTCCTTGTTTTATAAAAATTGGGGGATAGACGGGTCATGTCTCCCTTAGCCACAACATAGCTCCACCCCTGCTTTCATCGTTGAGATTACAGCTCACAAATATTGTTATGCACAATTTCTTCACCATTGGTTCATCACACTTTCAATGATTGAGATCAAATATGACATTATTATTCATATGTGTTGGCAATAATATCTACGGGATGTAATTTCAATAGCTAAAAGTAAGGATGAAGCTAGCTTATGGCCATGGAGCCACTCCCAATCGCCCCACAATTTATTTACCTTTTTTAATAAAAACATTTACATGTGCTTTTTACACTCCGATCCTCCTAATTATAATACATTAGGATCCTTTCTTTCAAAAACTTCTCCTCCCTTTGAAAGTATAATCAATCTAACAGTTAAAAAGTTGTGCCCCAATTTAGAGTAAAACAAAAATGGGACTGTTGATGCTAAACCATATACATGTATATACCAAAAACTGTTTAGACCCAATTACTTATTCTTCTCTGAACTTTCAAAGCTCAATAAAAATGTGAGTTAGTTTTAATAAACAATAAACAAATTGAAGAAAGCCCCAATTTGTCTAAACAAAACCTTATCTCACTTCAAATCACCAAATTCTCAACAAATCCAGAAAACACAATCGAAACTACTAACTAGATTGAATTAAAATAACGAAATCACACGTATATGAATCCAAACTGAGAAACGAAAGAGAGAGAATGTACAGTTTAGAGAGAAGATCGACAAGCTGAGACTTGGAGAGAGGGTCAAGCAACAAACGCAACTGTTCTTGCGATGATGAAGAGGTTAATTCTTGGCCGTTGATAATCTCCTCCATCTTCCTCTTCTTCAAATCCTCCATTTTCTTTACCCTGCCTCTGTGTGGACTTGGTGCGACGGATACTTTCTACAGCAATCGAGTGTGGTTTATGGTTTTCGACTTCGTTCAGGTCTGTTTGGTTGCGGGCTTCGAGTTTTATTTGCACCGGCTGGTGCGGTCCTGTCCTCGGAAATTTTTATTTGATTTTTTGTTTGTTAGTCGAACTCTATGCATATTTTCTCTAAAGTTATATTTCGATTAATTTCGAATTTGAGTTTTTTCAAAATTATTTTAATTTAAATTTTTATATATTAAAAATTGAAAATTTTGTTAAAATAAAATTAAAATCTCAAATAGTTATTTATTGTCTTGGTTGAAAAAAAATATATGTAAAATTTTAACTCCACAAGTCTCGTTTGTATTTAATCTAAAATTTAAAATTTTTTATAGATATTTTTTAAGTGAATGACTTTTGTAGGGTTAATTTCTGTTGATTTTTAAAGATTTTACAAAATTATAAAAAATATTCATAAACTTTATAGACTTTCATTTTAAAAGAAAGTCATAGACATCGATAGATTTTCAGTGACGTTTAGAAATATAAATACAATATATTAATTATAGCAACCTATTCGAATTTCTAAGTTAGCGTGTTTTTTTTTAAAGGAAAATCTTATTAAAAACCAAAACCCAAACTACTTTGGCATATCAGTCAAAGTTACATACTCCACTGAGGGATGAACACAATCTATCAGAAACAAATCTGAATTAAGAGACAAAGTCAACCTGACCAAAGCATGAGCAACCTTGTTACACTCTCTAGGAGCAAAGCTGACAAAAGAGACATTACAATGCTCAAGAGCCAAAGAAATATCATGCAAGATAATACCAAATTCATAACCGAGGGAAGAACCAGCATTCACACTTGTAACCGCAGATGCTGCATTAATCGAGGCAGGAAGTAACCCCGAATCTGCAGCAAACCTGATCCCTCTAAGAAGCGCCACACCTTCTGCAACCTGAGGCAAGAAGTGTGCCATCAACTTTTGCACAGAAGAAGCACTAACTAGACCTTGGTGATCTCGAATTATGACACTAACCCCTACTACGCCTTTATTCGAATCTAAGGCAGCATTCGTGTTTATTTTCTAGGAGCCCCAAATTGGAGGGATTCAACATCTGGACTCCTTGTCCAGCACAGCAGCTATAGAAGGCTGGACAACAACAGCCTGAAACTCCTTCAAGAAGGCGTGGCTCCAGTCCACCACCTCATAGATAGAAAGAGAGACCTGCAAATGAAACCTTATATTCTTTTTAAACGTTATAAAATCACACAGAAGGATTCAAGCTCTTTACCAAGAAGCTGAGCACGGGCCACTAAAATGAAATCCAAGAAAAAGAGGTTCTGAAAACTTGCAAGGCCAGCAAGAACCCTACTGGAGGAACGAAACTGTTTAAGAAACTTATACCCTTGTGTAGCATGCAATGTCGACCTGACCTTACCACACCCAAATGGACAACCCGGATCAGAACTAATCCCCATGCGAACCAAATTCAGATTGGTTGAAAGCCAATCATTGCACGCCTTCCAAATAAACATTTTAATTTTCGGAGGGATGTTCAAACTCCACAAGCAATTCCACCAAGCTGTAACAAACGACCCTCCTGAAGAACCAGCCTCCACCTCAAGCGATCTCCCAAGCCGATATCCACTCTTCACCGAGAATTCCCTAAAGGAATCATAATGCCAACAATAATCATCCGGCAAACTAGCCAAGGAGGAAGGAATGGACAAGATCGCTTTCTGATCTTCTAGGAGGAAAAACTCGGGCACCATCGACGAATTCCACTTGCCAAGGATAGGCTGCGATGAAACATGAAAAGAAATTGGCCTAGGAAGCCAGCGATCAGAATAAATAGCTACCGAGGTATTGTCTCCAACCCTCCACCTACACCTACACCTACACCTTTGATCAATCAAGCTTCTCTTCCACATAAAGCTCTTTCACACAAAGGAGCTCAACGAACAAGCCTTGGCCTCTAAGAACGTAGAGTTTGGGGGATAGCATCCTTTAAGAAATCTAGCTACCAGCGA
The DNA here is from genome assembly GCA_003430845.1 of Xanthoceras sorbifolium. Taxonomy (NCBI): domain Eukaryota; kingdom Viridiplantae; phylum Streptophyta; class Magnoliopsida; order Sapindales; family Sapindaceae; genus Xanthoceras; species Xanthoceras sorbifolium. Next base: position 13,633,849 of record CM010612.1, read on the forward strand.
AGTCAGGTTACGAATCAATCGCCAACATTGCTTTGCCAGTATCGCCTTATTAAACATCGAAAGATCCTTAAACCCCAAACCATCATCCGATTTCTTCTTACAGAGTTTCTCCCAAGAACCCTAATAAAGCTTCCTTGAATTCCCGTTACTTCCCTACCAGAACCGAGCATAAAGACCGTGAAGCTCCCTAATAAGTGATAAAGGAAGCTTAAAAAGATTCATGCTATACGTTAGAATAGCCTGGGCGATTGCCTTAATCAGAACCCTTCTACCCTCAGCAGAAAATAAGCTACTATTACAGCCTTTCAATCTCTCCCAAACCCTATCACGAATATTAGAGAACATGTCATTCTTATCCCTATACGTAAAACTCGGGAGACCTAGATATCTTTCGTGACAAGGAACCAAATTAACCTTTAAAGCCTCTGCCAGGATCAATCCCTCTGATATAGAGATTTGCTTACTGCAGCACATCGCCGATTTATCAAAGTTGATAAGCTAACCTGAAGCCTTGGAATACTGCCCTAAAATTCCCTCTAAAGTTTAGACTTCAGTAATCGACGTATGAGTAAAAATCATGCTGTCATCGACGAAACAGAGATGAGATATTTTGGGCCTCGATTGACTACACTGGAAACCAGAAATCTGCCCTTATTCTTAAGCTAAGCTAAGAAGGCAAGACAGACCTTCGCACATAGGAGGAATAAATACGAAGAGAGCGGATCCCCTTAACGAAGCCCCTGAGACAGAACCAGGGTACCACTCGGAGAACCATTAATGAGGAACGAATAAGAAACAGTCGTGATACACCTCATAACCTTACCAATCCAAGCTTGCGAGAAGCCTAACCTCTCCATAATACAATCCAAGAAAATCTATTCTACCATGTCATAAGCCTGCAACATGTCAAGCTTAAGAGGTTCTTTTTTTTACCTTTAACTCTCCTTTTGAGTGCATGCATACACTCAAACCCCACAATAACAATATCAGTGATGACATGGCTAGGAATAAAGACACTTTGCGTACAAAAAATAGCATCATCTAAAACCAACTGGATATGATTAGCCAGAGCTTTAGCAACTACTTTAAATATCATGTTGCAAAGACTGAAGGCCGGAAATCAGTCATTTTATTAGCACAACGAATTTTTGGAATCAAGCTTATCAATGTTTTGTTAATTAAAGCCACAAAGTTACCATAATTCAGACAATCCAAGCAAGCACCTATCACTTCCCGACCTACAACATCCCAATACTATTGAAAAAACCCTACCAGTAGTCCGTCCTCTCCTAGAGCCTTGTACGGGGACATCTCAAACATGGCAACCATCACATCTTCTGCATTAAAGGGAGTATCCAAGAAATCTACTGCGCTGCACCGACAGCCACAAAGGAATACAATCAAGAAACACATCAATATATAACAGGTCCGACCAAGAAGAAGCAAAAATTCTCGCAAAATAATCTGCCACCATATGCTCTAAATCGAATTTATCTGTTTGCCACACGCCATCGCTGTCCAGCAGCCCGTTGATGGTGTTGTGAGACCATTTTTTCAAAGCTCTAACATGAAAGAATCAAGTGTTGCGATCCCCATTCAGTAACCAGTCAATTCTAGACCGTTGCCGTCAATATTCCTCATCAGTCGCCAAAAGTTTATCTAGGTCAGATTTAACTTGACAAATTTCACTCCAAAATCGTATCGCATCATGAGCTGTCAAAGCTTCTAGCCGTTCTTGTGCATGTTTAATTCTTGCCTAACGAGAAGCTCGATTGAGCTTGTACTACCTGGACAAAGATAAAGAAACATTTGTGATATTAGCCACACTATCAAGATTAGAACCTATATGCACCCAAGCTTCCTTAATTAATTTGGAGCATATCTCAAGTTCAGCCCAACATGCTTCAAAGTGGAATCTTTGTGGTGGGCAAGGAGTTTGACTCTCTTGGGTAGAGTCTGCAACAGTTAGGACTACCGACCCATGATCCGACCCCCAACATCCTAGGTTAGAACTGTAGCAGACAGAAATATACTCTGCCAAGAAGAATTACACACACAACGATCAAGCCTCTCTTGGATCATTGCTGAGCCATTTCACTTATTGCACTAAGTAAACGTGGGACCGCGAAAACCCACATCATCTAAACCATAAAATTAAAGGCTTCCCAAAAATTACCCAAGAGATATCGAGGCTTGGGAAGTCCACCCTTCTTCTCACTATCACAAATAATCTCGTTGAAATCTCCGCCATAAAGCCACGGAAGCGAAGAGAGACCGTGAAGACGCCGAAGTAAGGTATACGAGTGAATCCGCTACAATGGATCTGGATTACTATAAAACCCCATTAACCGCCAAACCTTATTGTGATGAGAAACCACCCGCACATCAATATGAAACAATCCAAACAACAATAAACTCATGTCAACATTCATAGACCAGAATAAACATAATCCACCATTTCTACCAACACATTCTACAACCAAATTACTAACAAAACCAAGTTTAATACGTAGAATCTCCATAAATCAGAAATCAGACCTAGTTTCCATTAGAAAGACTATGTCAAGAGAAAATTTCTGCATGTGTCGCTGCAAAACTTTGAACGCCGGGTATTCCCCAACCCCCGGACATTCTAAAATAAGGTTTTCACGGCGTTCGACAGGCTGGATTAATTGGACCTGCCGATATCATATCAGAAACTTCACCATCTGAAAGCTTTGTTTTAAGTTTTTTCAGCCGTAGACCATCAGCACCCCCTGTCAAACAACTGTACCATTATCCTAACTGAAAAGAATCAAGAAATTCCTCCATGATGACCATACAAGTTTGAGCCTGCCTTTTCCACCCCTTTTTCTCTCACCATGCACAGCATCATTTGTGCTCTGTTGCATAGCAATATTCGGCCCACCATCATAAGAAATATCAATAAGAAAAATCAGATAAAGAATCATTACCTGACCTATTTAAAGCCGCTGTCCTAGAACCTTCAAAAGCAAGAGGAGCTCCACCCACATCTGTGCATGCAATAATGTTATTATTCTCAAAAGGTTGATCCTTCCCTCCTTGTAGCAATTATGTCGAGTGAAAAACATGCAAACTTTTCACAGCGGGATTCACCTTAACTGGCTTCCCAGGCTGGCTGCTATTTGAGTCAGCCACTGTAACCTCAATCCCCCTTGGACTTGGCTCAACGATAGATATTTACTCATCCTCTAAATTAATTTGAACATCACTCACCCTGCCCCCCACCCCCTCTTGGCGTCTCTTATTCTACGACTAGGTAGAAGGAGAACATGGAATATCACTAACTGATGCATCAGCCACCAGGATGAACGACCTCAGCTGGATGATTCTTGTTCGACAAACGTGGTAGACTACCAGCACTCAACCAGCCCCCAAAACATAATCGTTCTAATCCCTGCAAATGTTGTCCATAGTAGTAGCTATCAATCACGTAACTGGTGCCCCAGAAATCCACACCGAAAGCAAAACTCAGGAAGTCGATCATATTTCAGGAGCATTATCGTTTCCGAGCCATCCCCAAAATATCCACGTGTAAGAACCTTTTGAGAGGTTTATGAATATCGATTTGAATGCGCGTACACAAATAATGAAGGGAGTTTTAGAAAACGTTTGATTATCGTATAACATGCGGAATTAACCTTTAGAAATTTTCTTTTCATTAAAAAACTATTTTTCAATTAGGAACAAGTTCCTGTATATACGCAGAAAAAGACTCTATGAAACTACATACATTTTTCTTGATTTTCTTTTTCTGAATCCTCGATCAACCACCAGATCTTCCGAGCTATGACCCGCGGTCTGACAACGCATGTGTGGGCACATCACGGCAAAAGATGGAGGTTACGTGAAAAGAACAAACAGGGAGAGTTAGAATTTTTTTTTCTCTTTTTTCTCTTTTAGTCTTGGCCGAACTCTCTTTCTTTTTCACTTGTGTGTTAGGTCAATTTTTCCTAGATATATAACTCTTAAATAATAGCTCTTTAGAGTTTTAGTTTGACCAAGTCAAAATAGGATTTCCAATCCTTTTTAATCTTGGTCTCCTAAAGACGTTAACCTTTGACTTTTAGGACTATTAAAATAATCTAATTATTTTAATTTTTTTGTCCTAGTCATTATTTAATAACGTAACCTCATATTTAATAAATAAAATTAATAATTAATAATTAATAATTTTTATTATTTTATTAAATATTTAATTAATTAAATAATCACATTATTTAATTATTCTATTTTATTTAAATCGTATTACTTTTGTAACACTATTAATTGGACCATTCAATTAATCTACCGTGACCCTCGTTACCAACAACTGTAAGGGCTAGCAAGGGGACCTAATGGATCCACAATTTTGAGCTCCAATAATACTTTTTAATATTAATTAAAACTCTTTAATTAATATTTCATGAATATTAACCTCGAAGTTATTCCACTAAAAACTCGAGGTTGCACTCTCAGAATTGTAGACGTGTTTATCCAATCTGAAGTCTCAGCGTCCATTGATATAACTATTTACATAGAGTGTGATCCTCTACAAGTAGTTCATAACTAGAGCTGGGTCATAAAAGTCTGTTATACCCCTTTAGAAATATCTTTTCCTTTAAGTACCATTGATTCTCTAATAAATAATTAAATCCCGTCTTCCTCACGGAAAAAGAAAAGCGCTCATAATCGTTCAAGCCCCAAATCAACCCTTAAGGGAACTACTCATCTACTTCAATCAAGAAGGAGTGGATTCTACTATTGTGTTCAAACCTTCTTAGTGACAAGCCAAACCGTAACTCCGAGATACGTAAGTATTGGTCAAGATTCACATCGACCTCACTCATGGTAAGTCAAAAGTCACGATCCAACCTGAAGGAGTCGATAAGACACTCAGGATTAAGATCACCTATAAATAGCCATCGATTATCGATATATATGAATCTCATCTACTAACGGATTTTGGTGAAAGATTCATATAAATCGTAGCCCAGTCCTATATGATCTCATCATATAAGGTGCCTCCATTATCATGTCAACTATATGAGCGGTCTAGGATAAGACCACCGTACTTTACAAAATGAACCGCTATAGTAGATCAATCACAAACAAAGTACCCAGCTTTGTTCGCTCTCTATGGACTCTTTAGATTGTATGTCTCAAAATGAATCCTCTCTGTATATAATCATTATATACTCATTGTGAGATTACATCTTACAATCTAGAATGTTCTTGCACAATACGAATGTATTACTGAATATAAAACATTTATAAACTAGAATGATAATCTGAATAATTCTTATCAAGTCTTTAACCGTTTACATTTACAAGTTTTAGGGTATAAATCCCAACAAATACTTCCCTAGACAGTCTACGGACGGGCCTATATCGACCTCCACAACCTGCCCAATCAGACTTCCAAGAAAATGACTGATATCCTTTGTCATGCAAAGTAACAGTATATTATGGAGTTGCCTCCAGAATTCAGCATAGGAAAAGAGCATGGTGGCCAGAGCACCAGATCCAGTGAGGGCTTCCAACACTAATAAGGCATTATCAAAACTCCATGGCCCCCCCCTTTAACACACGATTACAATCCAAAACATTCTCAAACTGAAAAACGAATGTGTTTTCGTGCACAACTTTAACTTCCACCTCGTACCTTATTCTCCATATTTTCGGAATGATGGCGCGAAAAGCCTCACAATTCACTAGTTTATTGGAAATTAATTTCCTTGCTAGACAAGACGCCAACTTCTTTAAACCCGCTTCCTGCAGCCAGTTATGTAACATCCCTAATTTCAAATAAATATAAGAAGTATGGTTAAATGAATTTTGAATATGTAAATATGATATTTATGATTTGAGGGGTGAAAAATGTAATTAAATGTATGTATACTTTTAAGGTTTCCAGGTGGACCAGGTGGAGCGGTCCAGAAAGACTGCATGAAAGAGAAGGAAAAAGTTAGCAGTGAGTACTGCAACCAGTCACCGCTACCAGGGATCGCGATGAGCAGCTCGCGGTGAAAAATGGTGATTTTAGGTAGTAAGTACTGCGACCAGTCACCGCGACCAGAGATTGTGATGAGCAGCTCGCGGCAAAAATGATGATTTTGGGCAGTGAGTAACGTGACCAAACACCGCGATGGTTGATCACGATGAAAGCGGTGAAATCACTCCAGTGAGCAACGCGACCAGGTGGCGCGATGAGCGAATTTTTATAAAAAAAAAAGAGGTGGTGAGAAGCTTTACGAAGAAGCAAGAGAGAAAAAGAGAAATCAAGAGACCGGAGAGGAGAAAAAGAAAGAAAGAAAAAGAAAGAAAAAGAGAAAGAAGAAGAGAGAGAAAGGAAGAGAAAGAAACAAGAAGAAGAAGAAAAAGAAGAAGAAGAGGAAGAAGAGAAGAAGAAGAAGAGAAGAGGAAGAAGAAGAAGAAAGGAAGAAGAAATGAGGAAGATGAAGGAAAAAGGAAGGAAAAAAGAGAAAAAGGGAAAAAGAAGGAAAAAGAAAATTCAGAAACGAGACTGTGATAAAAAGGGTATCCAGGTTGGTGTACACTCGTTTCTGAAATCTTTTTCGTTATGTGTTTTTGATTGAGTGAGTTTGGAAACATATTTATGGATTTCATATACTCGTATTTCATTTTCGTACATTGTTGGAATCAATTCTGGAATATTTTGATATTTTGGAATTTCAATGAGATCGTATGTTTTCAAAACCTAATTTACGAATATTGTTTGGTTTTATAATTGTTAATTTTGATTGAAACTTATAATCGTTGATTCTCGAAAGAAATGAACTGATTTGATATGACATTTGATACCTGAATAATGGCCCTGATATATGTATAGGGAAAAATGGATATAGGAGATTGACATGTCAATTGGGTACATTTAGCAGTACTACACCGATATTCCTGATGATTATGTTGATTATATACGGATACCATTTCATTTTGAAATGGGAAACCAACTATGAAATACGGATACCATTTCATTTTGAAATGGGAAACCGACTGTGAAATATGGATACCATTTCATTCTGAAATGGGAAACCGACTGTGATTATAGGGATACCATTTCATTCTGAGATAGGAAACCCGACTGTAAAACCCGTAATCCAGTCCTATAAACCCTGTAATATGTATCAGAGGCTCAATTAAGAACTGAAAACTATGAATTTGAATGTTGAAATAAGGAAATGTTATTGAGATTTAAACCCATAAACTTTTGGAATATTTTACTTTATATTGTATCAGTATTCGAAATATAATGTTTGTTTTATATGTATTTCTGAATTTCCAAATTTTAGATCTATTATTTTGTATTACATTGAAATTTATTTTAGTGTACACCCACTAAGTGTTATTGCTTAGCGCATTGATTTCATCACGCGTAGGTAACAGGGATACCGAGGGAGAAAAAGAGTAGAGAGGAGATAGCTGCAGATTGAAGATTCAGAGTCACTATATCTTTGGGTAGTTAATACTTTTGTATATTATATTCAGTTAAGCATGCATATACAGAAGTTTGTAAATGTTATATATTTATGTTTTGTAAATAATTGCTTTATGATTTATATTTTCTTTTTCAAAGGTCTGTAAATATTAATTATGAATTATTTTATTTGAAAATGTTTAGAAAGTCGCACTATACGGCAGGGTGCGCAATTGATTGATAAATGAATTTGAAGTGTTGAAAATATATGTATTGTTTGAGTTTTTGATGTAAACAGAATTTTTGGGAAATCAGAAAAACAGAGGAAACTCTGGCAAAATTTTTCAAAACAATTTTTGAATGGGAAAGGATTTTAAATTATAAATTATTTGGTTTTCAATTTATAAATAGAATTAAGAAAAGTTTTGAAAATCCGGTAGCGCTCCCTGGGTCGATCCAAACAGATTGGGTCAGGGGGTGTTACAGGACATTAAGCTTTTAACTGATTCATCTTTGTCTTCCAATGATAAAGAAAGACATAAATCCGCAATATCTTTGGACGCCATCAAAGTCAACAGTAAAAACGACCCCAACCAACACAACAACTATCCTAAACAAAATCTAGCAACCCGACCAACAGCACCCTAACAACCCACTTAAACACACCACCCAACTATACTCACAAGGAGTGAACCCTAGATCCGAAGATCCGACGGCTACTTTCACCCTAGGTTTTCAGAGAAACCCTAGAGAAAAGAATAAAATATCAATCCACTAGTTGATCCAAAGTTAGCATGTTACTAAGCTATTTTATTGATAATATAATTAATTTTTTAAATTGTTTAGGCGAATCATAATATATAATGTTTGACCTAATCTTTTAGCGATTTATAAATAATGCATTTATGAATTTTTCTTTCGAAAACAAATATAGTGTATATTCAGATTCTATCGTTCTATACATTTTTTCTGTCTTTTAACTTTAAGCACTCTATTTTCTTGGTTATAATATTGTATATTTCTTTTTGTTTGGGTATTTTGTCACTAATGTTTTTTTTTTTTAAACGAAAGAAACTTCATTCACCCAAAGGGGAAGAAAAAGAAACAACATCAACTTGGAACAGTTTGGACAATCAAAGAGGAAAAGAACAAGTCCACAAACAAGGGACATCAAGATCAAAAGCTCTCTTGGCAATGCCATGAGCTACACCATTTCCTAATCTGAAAATAAAGGAGATAGAAGGTATATTTAAACTAGACATCAAAGATTGAATATAAAAAATGATATTCTCAACATCGCTTCTGGACAAAAGATATCCATTATACAAATGAGAGACATTGAGTGAATCCATTTCAACCAGCAAGGGCAGTAGCCCTCTCTTAGCAGCAAGCTGAATGCCTGCTAAAATTGCTCTGGCCTCTGCTACTTCTATATCAGAATAGAATTTCAAAGGGACAGCAGCTGTAAACACAGCTATTCCAGAGGCATTCCTTACTGCCACTCCTAAACCTGAACATCCAGACAACATATCACAAGAAGCATCCACATTCAACTTAAAGACAATAGCTGGAGGGGCCTTCCAGCCAGAAGAAAAAGTAGCTAGATCAGGGCTAGAACCAGAACAAAAAGGAGAAGAAGCTGCATCTCTTCAAATCAGCTGCAAAAGGACAGCTGTACCAAACACTTTTCAGACGAGAACAGCCCTAAAGTGCATGGTCACTACTCTCCGAAGCTAAACCACAAAAGGAGCACAAATGAGAGACAGAAATACCTTTCTTGCTGAGGTTGAGGTTTGTAGGGAGGATCTCCTTGCAAGCTCTCCAAGCAAAGACTTTAATTTTGTTAGGGACATCAAGTTTCCAGAGGTGTTTTCAGACTTCCAAAACCCCCTTGGAGGAAGAAGCCAAGCTCTCCTGCTACAAACCTAAAGCTACCTTTGTAACATCCCTAATTTCGAATAAATATGAAAAGTATGATTGAATTAATGTTGAGTATGTGAATATGATATTTATGATTTGAGGGGTGAAAAATGTAATTAAATGTATGTATATTTTTAGGTTTCCAAATGGACCAATTTGAACGATCGAAGACAATGCACGAAGAAAAGGGTGAAAAACTTTGACAGTAAGCATCGCGACCAAGGATCGCGGTAGCTGCTCGAGGTGAAAATGGAGAAATTGGACCAGTGAGCACCGCGATCGGGCTCGCGATCAGCACAAGCGGTTACAGCGAGCGCTGAAGGTGGCAAATTTTCACCAGTGAGCGACGCGACTACCGCTCGCGGTACGCGGTCGTGATGGCTAAAATTTTTTTAAAACAAATAGCACCGAGTGATGAAGCGGTGAGGCTTCATAAACAAAATTGAAGGGAAAAATATAGTAAACACACAGAAGCACATCAGAAACCAGAGAAAACGAGAGAGAAAGAAGAGAGAAGAGGAGAGAGAAAGAAGAGAGAGAAAGAAGAATAAGAAGAAGGAGAGAAGAAGAAGAAGGAGAGAAGAAGAAGAAGAAGAAAAGAGGAAGAGAAGAAGAAAAAGAGTAGGAGGAAGTGTTCAGGTTTGGTGTACACGTGTTTTTCAAATTTTTTCGTTTTCCAGAATATTTCGGATTGATTTCATTTGATTTATTTTGAGTTATTTGGATTATGGTTTACTGTTTGAAATCGATTTTGGACTGATTTGATTTACAATATAGTTTATATTCGAAATATTGGTTGTGAATCCTATTCTGAATTGATTTGAATACGTTTTGGTTCTAATAGTGTTATGGAAATATATTGTTATGAAAATATATTGTTGAAAATGATTTTAATTATATTATATTTGTGAAATGTATCGAAAAATGATTTTGGGGCATTTTGATTCGATATGGAATTATAAAATACGTTTGAATATATTTTCGGATTGATTTGATGTGATTATTGATTTCAAAAGATATTTGTATATTTCCGTTATATAATATTCAATGAAATTTGAATTTTAAAAAAAATATAGATATATTAATATGAATTGAAATTGAATATGTGGAAAGTTGATTTTGATGATTCTGAAAGAAATGAAAAATGTTGACATTGAATGTGAGAAAATGTTTTGTGAAATGGCTTTGATGTGTATTGTAGTCCTCAAAAATCGCTCGAGGACACGGGGCACTACAACCTGTAAAGATAGAATGCATGTGACCCGTAGGATGTCTGGGACACTGGGGTGGTGCCGGCTAAAGTCACTCCGACGGTCAAGTTAGCGAGTGCTAATAAGTATAGAATGCTCGTAAACGGAGATGAGTGAGTAGTGCTTCCTGTTATTTTGGCGATTGAGGTTTCCTTGGTCGAAGGAGATGTAAGGTCGGAAGGTGATCGGAGAAGATGAACAATGGTTGGAAGTTGTTGTCTGAATGTAGATAGCTCTCGGATATTAATCCTCCCCCATTCTTTGGCAAATCATCCTTCATTTATAGGGGATGCTTCTGCCAGTTGAGGGACTTCATCATTACTTCTTTTTGCTGTCTCCCACCAAGGAGGTCTGTAGACGCTTCTTTTGACCGTTTTTGGATCATAATGATGGTTTTGTAGGTCTGTCTTTAAAGTAGATCACGATTTGGTCTCCCATAGAACCACAGGAATTCTATATCATACGACATATGGGTATGATGTTTTTTAAACACAGGTACTATTATATGTCGTGCTACATGATTGGATGCTAACCTGAGATGAACACGTCGTGCGACGTAGGAGTTCTCCCAAGCGTGGACTGAGTTATTTCCCTCGATGCTACTTGGATGTGTGGGGCATCGAGTAGCTGTCGTACTACCTGGATGTCGTACCACTTTCTGGGCCTGGTCTTTGAAATATACTTTGGGTTTGCTTGTATTTTGGGCCTGGTAGATTTTGGCTACTACAGTTTGCCCTTAAACGCTTTGTACTTCAGAAGGAAGTCAAGGGGTTTGCACTGCCTTTTCGTCGTACGACATATGGAATTGATTTCTTTTATGTCGTGCTATCGGTTGGGTTGATGCGAGTTCCCCATAATTCTTGTGACTTGATGCGGTCGTACGATGACGTAGAGGTTGAGGTGGTATGGTTGGTCTTCTAATGGCTCTTCGATATCTGTGCCATAGTAATTGGGGTTTTATGGAGATGGTACACGCGTGACAAGTAATAATGGCTATGGGGGCGTGTGCTCGAATAGGAAACTGACACGTCAGCGGTGGGTTAGCTTTTTATTGCCGCCTTTTCCCTTTCTCTCCCATTTCAATTTTTGCTTTCTCTCTCTCATTTTCTCTCTAAAAAACCAGTCGCCTGTGCAAGCTTTTTCTAGCATCTTTGCATCTCATTTTTGCCATTTCTGCGTTCATTCTGGCGAAGCATTTGGTCACCCTTGCTTTTTTGGTAAGTTTTCCTGGTTCCTTTGCTATTTTGGCTTCTTACATTCATGTTTTGGTTTCTGGGGTTTTTTGCGTTTTCTTCGAATAGGTTTTTAGGAATTTAAAAAATGTTGGTGTTTGATCGAAAATAGCAACTTAGGATTTGGTAGAAACTGTTTGTGGTTCACACGTCGTACGACAATAACCGGGGAATGTGTGTCGTAAGACTTTTTAGGTTTTGTGCCAACAATCTAGGAACCAATGTAGGGCATGTAGAACTTTTAATTAGATTTGGCTGCTAACCTTCCCTACTGTCGCTCGACTTGTAGGTGAGATGTCGAGTAGAGGAGACGAGAACACTCTTAGTACGTCGAGGCGAGGATATGACGATCCTGTCGACGTGTCGTCCGACTCGTGAAGTGAGTCGAGGGCCTATAGTGGTGAGGTAACGTTGGCGTCGTACGACCCTGTGACTGTCTCCAGTCATGAGGGTACGTCGAGTGTTATGGAGGGTGTACGCGAGGGGATCCCTCTCGTCGAGCCACCTGAGGAGGCGGCCGGTCCTTGTCCCATAGGACCAAGTAGACTGCTGGGTTTACTATTGTCGAACCCTGCCAGCGTGCTGAAGGAAGAAGACCTTTCGCGTATAAGGTATAACTATGGCATACCTGATGGCGTCGTACTGAGGGTGCCTTTCAAGGGGGAGCGACCGGATTGGGACATTCCTGGATGGACCTGCTTCTACGAGCTCCCGTTTTAGAGGGTAAGTTTCAGATTACCGGTGGTCGGACTACCAAGGAAGGTACTGGACCACTTTGAGCTTGCCCTAGGGCAACTCATGCCCAACAGTTGGAAGATACTGTTGGGGCTAGAATTGTTATGCATGAGGGAAGGCATAGTTTTCGAGTTGCTCAAACTTTTCTATACCTACTGATGAGGGAGCACGACACCGAGAAGGGTCGTTACAACTTAAACCTTCGAGCTAACAGGAAGCATCTCATCACGGAGCTGACCACGAACGACAGGTCATGGAAGGATAGGTACTTCTTCGTGAGGGGCCTTCTTGTCAAGTGGCCTGTAGGGGATACGGTTGTTCGTACGACCTGGTCTATGGCTGGTAGGTCTTTAATTTTGTCTTGTTGTGTCGTTCTATATTATTGTTTTGGTCGTATTGTACTAACTTATTGTCTTCTTGTATTGTAGTGAACACAGGAGCTCCTCAAGCTATAGTTGGGTTAACGTGTACGATGCGTACAACGAAGATTCTGTCGTACGACGTGAAGGAGAGAAGCTGGAGGAGGATCTTGGCTGAAGAGAATTTGAGACCGAGCCACTTGTGGAAGTTCTCAGTAATCAACGAGGCAGGTACACCTTACCCAGCTTTCAAAAGTTTAGTGGAGTTTGTCATAGTAAGGCATTGTGTTGAGCGACTATACGGCACAAGGTTTCTGACACCTATATCCTACGTCGAGCGACGCTTTGCAGTTGACTTGATGGCTGGAGGTTTCGCTGCTCCTGATGCTGATGAAGCTATGAGGAGACTGAAGGAGAAGAGGAAAGGAAAAAAGAAAGTCAAGTCGAGCGACCCTGTTGAGCAATGACGACTCTATCACCACCTCCTCCTCAGCCTAGTAGAGGAAAAGAGTCGTTTGACATGGGCTCTGTTGGGAGGAAGTGGCGAAAGAATGATTCGGCCGCAAGCAGTGAGGCGCCGGTCGACCTGGTGTTCCCGCAAGACGCCTCAGCTTACTCTGACTTTGGGTCGATTATGCCCCAAGTCGAGCGACTACTGCTCCCTGAAGATGAGAGCAGGTTCAAGGAGATGAGGTTGTCGCAAGGGTTTGATTGGGCCCTCAGCTATCAGTTTCAAGTAAGTCGTACGTCTGTTTTATTATTTTATACTTCAATATTGAGGACTCAATGTGAGTTTTCTTTTTTGCAGGCTCTCTAATTTCAGATTTATGCCAAGTAGGGGCTTGCTTCGGCTTTGAGCAAGCTGAGAGAGCTTAAGTCGAGCAACTAAGGCCTGAGGGTTGAAGTGGAGAAGCTGAGGGCCTCGAACGTAGAAGCCAAGAAAACAACTGAGGAAGCTTGTCGTCGTGTGACAGGAGGCGACCATTGAACTCGAGTGTCTTAAATCTGAGGTGGAGAAACTCAGACCCCTGCAGCATAAGGTCGACCATCTGAGAGCTCAACTTAAGGTCAAGGAGTCGGAGTACGACACTATGTGTGACCGAGTTGAAGATGACGTGCTCAACGCCGTGGTCAAGACGCTGGCTAATCTTATGCGACAATACAAGGATGGTCGTGCAGCTGAATGAGAGGTGGACAAATGGATCGCCAATCATGATGAGTTGACCCGCCCAGATGAGGAGGACGACGATGAAGATGAGCCTAAGGAGAAAAGCCAACTGGTCGAGGCGAAGGTTAATGAAGAAATTCGTGTCGAACCGGCCCTTGAAGGTGTGGCCATCATTGCTTTGCCTGCTCAGTCGAGCGACGGTCCATCAGCTGAAGTCGACCGAGAGCATGAAGATGTTGCTCCATAGGGGTTTTGTAAAATTTGGAACTCTCTTTTTATTTTTTCTAAGTGTTAAAATACTATTGCCTATTTATGCTTTATAATTTCGTATTTAATAGAATGAATGGTTTATTTAAATAGTGTGTTGTCGTATGATAGAGTAGAGATAACTTATCTTGTTCGTCGTGACACATGACCTTGAATGTAGGTTGTGCAACCACTATTTATTTCATAATAACCTTGAATGTAGGTCGTGGTCATTGACCTTGAATGCAGGTCGTGCAACCATTGATCGTTTCATAAATGACCTTGAATGTAGGTCGTGGTCATTGACCTTGAATGCAGGTCGTGCGACCACTTATTGTTTCACAATGACCTTGAATGCAGGTCGTGGTCCTTGACCTTGAATGCAGGTCGTGCGACTGCTGATCATTTCTCAATGACCTTGATTGCAGGTCGTGCGACCGCTGATCGTTTCGCAATGACCTTGAATGCAGGTCGTGGCCCTTGACCTTGAATGCAAGTCGTACGACAAATTAGTTCTTGTTCTTGTGATAATGATTTGCCCCAGTTGGAGTGTGGGAGTTTATAGTTTCATGCTCCAACTCCTATACTCTTTTTTTCTTGAAAGTAGGTAAGTATGAGATTGTCCAGTTATGGCGACCTGTATAAAAAAGTTACCAACGGCCCTCCGATGTCTAAGTGAGTCCCAGGTCGTAAAAAAACAAAATTGTAGAAAGAAAAAGTAGGAGCTTAGAAATGATACTGTTTCAGATGGCACGCGTTTCAACTGTTGCTGATTTTCATGCCATCCGTACATCGTAGTTTGTAGGCTCCATGTCCAACTACCTTGGTGACTTGGTACGGTACTTCCCATGTAGGACTGAGTTTACCTGCTTCTTTTTCCTTTGTGTTTTGGAAGACGCGACGAAGGACCCAATCTCCAATATTGAATGCTTTGAGACGAATGTTCCTGTTATAATGTCGAGCGACTCTTTGTTAGTATGCGGTCAATCTGATTGCTGCTTTGTCGCGACGCTTATCGATTGTGTCGAGTTCGTTGAGTAATTCTCTATTGTTTGTTTCTTCGGTTGCGTGTCGTATTCTGTAAGAGGGGTAATCAGCCTCCGTTGCTATTACGGCCTCCGAGCCGTAAGTTAGGGAAAATGGCGTCTCCCCTGTTAATGTTCTGACCGTCGTACGGTAGGACCACAGCACGCCTTGTAGCTCGTCGGTCCTTTTTCCTTTGTATTGGTCGAGTCGCTTCTTGAGGGTAGACATGATCATTTTGTTGGTGGATTCCGGTTGTCCATTGGCTTGAGGATATCTTGGGCTTGAATAACTTAGTTTGATATTCCATTTGTCGTAAAAGTTTTGGAAGTCGTATGATATGAATTGTGAGCCATTGTCAGTGACTATCTCCTTTGGAACTCCGTACCGGCATATGACATTTTTCCAAATGAAGGTTTTTACTTCGGAGTCTTTGATTCTCACACATGACTTGGCTTCGACCTATTTTGTGAAGTAATCTGTCACGGCAAGCATGTAGACCTTACCTCCGGTAGCGACTGGCATTTTTCTTACTATATACATTCCTCACTTCATGAAGGGCCATGGTGCTGAGATGGGGTGGAGTCGCTCCGGGTGTTGATGTGAAATGTGGGTGAAGCGCTGACATGGGTCACATCGTTTGACGAGGTCGTACGACTCGGATCGCATTGTGGGCCAGTAGTATCCAGCCGTGATTGCTCTGTTGGCTAAGCTTCTCCCTGCCGAGTGGTTCCCACACTGCCTCTCGTGTAAGTCCTTGAGTACCTGCTGAGCTTCGATTGGGTCGATGCATTTGAGGTAGGGCCCGAAGTAGGATTGTTTGTAAAGTAGACCCTCTATTATGGAAAATCTGGCAGCCTTGATCTTGATTCTTCGTGCTTCTACCTTGTCAGATGGGAGGGTGTCGTTCCTCAGGTAGTCTTAGATCGGGGTGACCCAAGTTGGCTTATTCGAAATTGGTTGGACTTCGAGCTCTGTTGGCTTCCACACAGCTGGCCATTGGATAAATACCATGGGGATGGTCCGCTCAACTGTGGTATCTAGTGCGGAACCGAGATTGGCGAGCGCGTCAGCATGCGGGTTTTCTGATCTTGGTACTTGTTCGATATTGAACGACTCGAATGAATCTTGTAGTTCTTTTACCAGGGTCAAGTAAGCCGACATTTTCAAGTCTCGAGCTTGGTAGGATCCTTGCAATTGTCTCACAATTAATTGAGAGTCACTGCGTACCTTTATCCGTTCGATGTGTAAGTCTTTTGCCAAGGTGAGCCCGGCTATGAGTGCCTCGTACTTGGCTTCGTTGTTGGTGGTTCTGAATCCGCATCGGATGGACCTCTCGATGACGTGTCCCTCGGGTGAGGTAAGTACTACCTTTAGTCCACTGCCCTTAGCATTGCTTGATCCGTCGACTGCCAATGTCGATTCCTCTTTTGGTATGTCATACGACATAGTGTAAAGTTCTTCCTCCGCTCGTTGTAGAATTCCGGGTGTGAAGTCTGCTATGAAGTCCGCCAATACTTGTGATTTGATCGCCATGCGAGGTTGGTAATTGACGTCGTACTCACTTAGCTCCACGGCCCACTTCACTAGTCGGCCGGATAGTTCGGGCTTATGTAGGATGTTCTTCAAGGGAAAGGCAGTGAGTACACTAATGGTGTGGCATTGGAAATACGGCCTTAATTTCCTTGCGGCTGTAACTAGTGCAAAGGCCAATTTCTCAAGTTGAGTGTACCTTGTTTCTGCGTCGAGTAGGGTCTTGCTGATGTAGTATACGGGGAGTTGTTTGCCATCTTCTTCCCTCACTAGTACTGCGCTAACGGCCGTCTCGGACACAGCGAGGTAGAGTAGAAGTGTCTTTCCTTCCTTGGGTTTGGATAGGAGAGGAGGGTCTGCTAGGTACCGCTTTATGTTTTGGAATGCGTCCTCGCTTGTTTGGTTCCAATCAAATGATTTACTCTTCCTTAGAGCGTCGAAGAAAGGCTTACATTTTTCGGATGACTTTGAGATGAATCGGTTGAGGGCCGCGAGTCGCCCGGTTAGTTTTTGTACGTCTTTGATGCTATTGGGGGACCTTAAATCCATGACGGATCGGAGTTGATCTGGGTTGGCCTCGACGCCCCTCTTGGTTACTAAATAGCCAAGGAACTTTCCTGATGAAACTCCAAAGGAACATTTGGTCGGATTAAGCTTCATTCCATACTTGTCGATGATATCGAATGACTGTCCGAGGTGGTCGAGGTGTTGATCCGCTATTAATGATTTCACCAGCATGTCGTCGATGTAAACCTCCATGGTCTGTCCGAGCATGCTTGCGAACATTTTGTTGACTAATCTTTGGTAGGTTGCCCCGGTGTTTTTGAGGCCGAAGGGCATCACTTTGTAACAGAAAATGCCGCGCTCCGTGATGAAAGAAGTTTTTTCCTGGTCGTCCGGATGCATAAGGATTTGGTTGCAACCGGAGAATGCATCCATGAAGCTCAATAGTTCGTGGCCTGCTGTAGTGTCTACCATCATGTCGATATGTGGGAGAGGGAAGGAATCCTTCGGACAAGCCTTGTTGAGATCTGTGAAGTCGATGCAAACTCGCCACTTCCCATTCTTTTTCTTCACTACTACTACGTTTACGAGCCAGTCCGGGTAATTTACTTCTCTTATTGAGCCAATGTCGATTAGCTTTTGGATTTCTTCGTTGATAACTTTGTTGCGCTCGGGCGCGAACTTCTTTCGTTTTTGCTTCACGAGGGGTAATCTGGGTCGACTTGCAACCTATGCACTAGGACTTCTGGGTTAATGCCGGTCATGTCTGCGTGCGACCATGCAAAGCTGTCGTGCCGGGCCGTCAAGAAGCTGACTAGCTTTGCTATGATATTTTGTAGAAGGCGGGATCCGATGCTAACTTTGTGGTCTGGGAAACTTGGATGTATGGATACTTCGTCGAGCTCCTCCATATCCGGTCCGTCTTTGTTGTGGTGATGCTCGCGTTCTGTAATTGCTATAAGTCGGACGGCCTGCTTTTTAGAGTGTTCTGGTAGCAGTCACGTGAGGTCTTTTGTTGCCCTCGGATCTCGTGGACTCCCCACCTAGTAGGAAAACAGATGACCTGATGATATGTTGAGGGGATAGCTCTCATCTCATGAATCTTTGGGCGACCAGTGATTATGTTGTAGGATGACGGGCAGTCTAGGATAAGGAAACGTGTGTTCAAGTTGATACCTTCAGCGTAGACGGGAAGGACGATTTCCCCTATGGTGTTCTTATGTTCTCCACTAAATCCTACCAGGATGGTCGAGCTACGTACGATGTTACATTCGTCAATATGCATTTCTCTTAGCGCGCCGAGGAAGAGTACGTTTGTTAAGCTTCCATTGTCAACTAGGATTCGCTTGATCAAACAATTGGCTACTGTTAATAAGATGACTAGCGCGTCGTGGTGGGGGTTGAGTAAGTCCGTATGCTCATCGCTGCTAAAACTGATTGGATAATTGTAAGTCGGGTCCGCCGTATGGGTTTGTCGGACTTCCTTACGACCGGCTTGCCATGAGTGGCGCTTCGCTTCTAAGTAGGTGATCGGTCATTTATTTTCATATAATTACGACCCTTAAACCGTATCTTTTAATTGCATTCTTGAGTATTTTTGGTGCTTTTGATGTGTTTGTTAAGTGTTTGTAGGTTTTAGGTGTTTCTCTCGGAACCGTGCGAAGTTTAGAGTTCTTGGTCCAAAACCGTGATTTTATGGCAGGGAGCGTCGCGATCTGTCCGTCGCGACCTACGGTCGCGCTGTGCTGATCGCGGTGGAAAATGTGGATCCAGGTAGAGAGCAGCGCGACCACAGGTCGCGACGAGGTGGTCGCGGTGAGATCAAGTTCCTTGGCAGAGAGCATGGCGAGCAGGATATTGGCCGCGGTGATGGGATCGCGCTGAATGATGAGGCCCTCACAGTGAGCAGCGCGACCGCTCACCGCGACCACAGGTCGCGACGAGGTGGTCGCGGTGAGATCAAGTTCCTTGGCAGAGAGCATGGCGAGCATGGGCTGCTCGCGGTGATGGGATCGCGCTGAATGATGAGGCCTTGGCAGTGAGCGCCGCGACCAAGCTAGCGCGACCTCAGCTCGCGGTGCAGCTCCTGATGAAACAGTCCAGGCAATCCAGTGAGTACCGCGACCAACCCAGCGCGACCACAGGTCGCGGTGGTGATCGCGGCGAGGTTTTTCCAGCAAACCCTAAATGCTTCTATAAATAGAAAGTGAGGAGAGAGAAAGGGGATCTCGGAATTTTGGAGAAAGAAGACAAGGAAGAGAGAGAGAGAAGGAGGAAAGAGAAGAGAGAAGAGGGTCTAGGAAGCTAGCCATTGGATCGATTCTCCGGACGTCTTCAATCGCTCTACGGATTCGGATTCGTGCACGGAAAAGCTCTACCAATTCGGTTTCGACGAGAGTCAACCTCATTGAGTTTTTCTATCACAATCTTTCCTTTAATCTTGTATTATTCATGTTGTTCTTGAGATATAATATTATGTATTTTTGTTTTCTAGTGATGAGCTAATTTATTACACTAGGGATGATGATGGAACTTGCTATAACTTTTGATTGAGATTAATGAATGTTGGATGAATTGAGTTTTATGATTGAGTGTTGATTTAATATTTAATTGATTGTATATTGATTGATCACCAATATTCGATATCTTGTTGTGGTGGATTAAGTACCGAAAGGAGACGCCCACCACATGTTCGATAAATTGCCACAATGACCTAGAAACCAAATAGAGATATATTGGTGTAGGTTATTTGATCTAAATATGTTTCCATATCTAATGCATTCTTGTATATTTAGCATCCATCGAGAGATAGGGTGTTAGTATGTGTTGAATAGGTTCGATTTACCTCGAGAGAGGATTTCGGATAATTTGTTAACATGATCATCAATCATCAATTTGGACATCCATACATGATTATCTCATATCATTAGGATTAGCAAGTGAAATCGGATTCCCTAGTTCCCATCTCCATTGATAAAAAGATATTTTAATTTCAAGTTTTCATTCATTTAGAATATAAATTACAAATCACAACCATTGAATTGATCATCTAGATAGTATTGAGCTTGGTAAATTTCAGTACTCAATTTCTAAACGTCCTCGTGGGAACGATATTCGGACTTCACAAATCTATATTACTTGAGCCGACCCCGTATACTTGCGGGTACACAAAAGGCGTGTCATGTTTTTGGCGCCGTTGCCGGGGAACGGTTTAGTCATAATTGATATTGATACCAACTTAGTCTAGTACTAATCTGGATATTTTCTTTATTTTCTTCAAATTCTTGTTACATTTGTTTTCTTATTTGTGTGATTCTTTTTGTGTGCAGGAATTTTTATTTGTTGTATGAGACAAACACGACGTAGCAGTAGTTTAGAGTCTCTAGAAGCCCTTGATCCAGAAATTGAGCGAATACTTATTCAAAGAGTGAGGCAAGCACGACAGCAAGTTACAATGGAAGACCTTGCACAGCAGCAAAATGAGCAGCAACAAGCACCTCCAGAAATTGGCAAATCATTGAGAGATTATGCCATTCCTACCATTGTAGGAAATCAGTCGAGTATTCGACGACCTCCAGTTGCGGCTAACAACTTTGAAATAAAGCCTGCAATCATTCAAATGATACAGAATACTGTTCAATTTGGGGGTATGCCAATTGAGGACCCAAATAGCCACTTGGAGCAATTTCTGGAGATATGCGACACCTTCAAACAAAATGGGGTGTCTGACGATGCAATTCGGCTGCGAATATTTCCCTTTTCATTAAGGGACAGAGCTAAATTGTGGTTGAATTCATTGCCACCGAACACTTTCACCACATGGGAAAGCCTAGCTCAAGCTTTCCTTACCAAGTATTTTCCACCAGGGAAGACTGCAAAGCTGAGAAACGATATCGCTCTATTCTCCCAAATGGAGACGGAATCGTTATATGAAGTCTGGGAGAGATACAAAGATACTTTGAGAAAGTGTCCGCATCATGGCTTACCCGATTGGATTGTAGTGCTGACATTCTACAATGGGCTCACACTACAAAACCGATTAATGCTAGACGCAGCCGCTCAAGGTGCTTTAATGAGCAAACCAGCTGACGTAGCTCATCAATTGATTGAGGAAATGGCCACAAATAGCTATATGTGGGCATATGAGAGAGCAGTTCCCAAGAGAGCAGTTGGGTCAGCTATAGCTTATGAGGTTGACGAAATTACATCACTTAAAGCACAAGTTGCTTCTTTGTCAAGCCAAGTCAACAAATGGAATGTAAATTCCATACAGTCAGCAGATCCTGGATGTGACAGTTGTGGAGGACCACATGGCAGTGCTGAGTGCACAATGGGTAGTTCTTCTTTTGCAGGTACAAGCAGTGCTGAACAGGTACAATATGTACAAAACTTCAGCAAACCATACAACAACCCATACTCAAGCACTTACAATCCTGGATGGAGAAATCATCCAAATTTCTCATGGAGAGATAATCAACAGAACAGCAATGCGAAACCCGGTCCGCCTGGTTTTCAAAATCAAGGAAATGTCCATCCAAATCAGCAAACAACTCAGCCAGAGAGGAAACCAGCCCTAGAAGACATGCTGGTTAAATTCATGTCAAAAATTGACTCCAGAATGGATGGACAAGACGCAGCAATGAAAAAGATGGATGGCAAGATTGACCATGTGGCTCAGCAAAATCAAGCTGCCATTCAGAAGCTTGAGGTACAGATTGGCCAGATAGCTAGAGAGACACAAAACAGAGCTCATGGCACATTACCAAGCAACACTGAAGTCAATCCCAAGGAGCATTGTAAAGCAATCACTTTGAGGAGTGGAAAAGAAATAGAAAATACTGCAGGAAGAGACCACTCTCAACAAGAAGCTGAAGCAAATGAAACAAGCAATGAATCACCTTCCACACCACCAGTTCGTCACAATGAAAAGAGTGATGAACCACTCCCACCGGTCCAAGTAGTCAAGGCATATGTGCCACCTGTACCTTTTCCGCAAAGGCTACAAAAGCACAAAGAAGATAAGAATTTTACTAAATTTCTTGAAATTTTTAAGAAACTTCATATTAACATTCCTTTTGCAGAGGCTTTAGCTCAGATGCCATCATATGTGAAGTTCTTGAAAGAAATTCTATCCAAGAAAAGACGGCTTGAAGATCATGAAACCGTCGCCTTGACTGAGGAATGCAGTGCCATCATTCAGAACAAATTACCTCAGAAATTAAAAGATCCAGGGAGTTTTACTATTCCTTGCACTATTGGGAGTTCTGAATTTGTTAAAGCTTTATGCGATCTAGGTGCTAGCATTAATTTGATGCCTTTTTCTGTTTTCAGGAAACTAGGTTTGGGCGAAGTGAAGCCAACAAGTGTAACACTTCAATTGGCGGACCGTTCTGTCAAATACCCCTACGGAGTGATAGAAGATGTGCTAGTCAAGGTGGACAAATTCTACTTCCCGGTGGATTTCATTGTGCTAGAGATGGAGGAAGATAGAGATATTCCTCTCATATTGGGGAGACCATTCTTAGCAACCGGAGGAGCACTAATAGATGTGCAGCAAGGGAAGTTGACACTACGCGTGGGTGAGGAAGAGGCAGTCTTCAACGTGTTTAAGGCCACAAAATTTGCAACTACTGCAAACACTTGCCTGAGAGTTGATACAATTGACTCTTTAGTTGAAGAAACCTTTGAGAAGAGCATTCCTGAAGAGCCATTGGAAGCTTGTTTGGCTCATGGAGAGACAAAAGAAGAAGAAAATGATAGCATAGCTGAGTATGCTTTTCGTCTTAATTCAGCACCCCTTATGCCATACGGGGGCAGGAGATATGTTGAAGACTTAGGCCATGGGAAGCCTAAAATACTACCTTCAATCGAGAAGCCTCCTCAACTCGAATTGAAGCAGTTACCTGAGCATTTGAGGTACGCTTATTTGGGGGAATCTAACTCCCTCCCAGTAATAATTTCAGCTACCTTAAATGAAACAGAGGAGGAAAAACTTCTGGGAGTGCTGCGGCTGCACAAGTCCGCATTGGGGTGGACTATATCTGATATAAAGGGAATCAACCCTACCATGTGCATGCACAAGATCTTGATGGAGGAGAATTTCAAGACTTCAATAGAGCATCAACGCAGGCTAAATCCGATTATGAAAGAGGTAGTCAGAGCAGAGATTCTTAAATTGCTAGATGCTGGAATCATATACCCCATCTCAGATAGTTCATGGGTAAGTCCGGTGCAAGTGGTGCCAAAGAAAGGGGGGATCACGGTAGTAAGAAATGAAAACAATGAATTGATCCCCACCAGAACAGTCACAGGTTGGAGAGTGTGCATTGATTATAGAAAGCTAAACACAGCTACAAGAAAAGATCACTTTCCGCTTCCATTTATTGATCAAATGTTAGAAAGACTGGCAGGGCACGAGTACTATTGTTTCCTAGACGGATACTCAGGATACAATCAGATACCTATTGCACCTGAAGATCAAGAGAAGACAACCTTCACTTGCCCTTATGGTACCTTCGCTTACAGAAGAATGCCCTTTGGCCTTTGTAATGCCCCAGCGACCTTTCAGCGATGCATGATGGCTATCTTTTCTGATATGGTCGAGCGTTTCATTGAAATATTCATGGATGATTTTTCTGTGTTTGGTTCGTCTTTTGATGTGTGTTTGGCCAACTTGGCCTTAGTGCTTAAAAGATGTGAAGAGACGAATCTAGTACTGAATTGGGAGAAATGTCACTTCATGGTGAAGGAAGGCATTGTCTTGGGCCATAGAATCTCATCAACAGGGATTGAGGTGGACAGGGCGAAAATAGAAGTCATTGAAAAATTACCACCGCCCACCTCCGTAAGAGGAGTCCGCAGTTTTTTGGGACACGCCGGTTTCTATCGCCGGTTCATAAAAGACTTCTCCAAGATCATCAAGCCCCTCTGCAATCTATTGTCAAAAGAGGTGACATTTGAGTTCACAGAAGAATGCCATACTGCATTCCAGAAGCTGAAAAAGGAGCTCACCTCCGCACCGATTATCACAGCCCCTAATTGGGAATTACCCTTCGAATTAATGTGCGATGCGAGTGATTTTGCTGTGGGGGCAGTATTGGGTCAGAGAATAGACAAACGTCTTCATGTTGTCTATTATGCTAGTCGAACTTTGACAGATGCTCAAATCAACTATGCCACCACAGAAAAAGAGCTATTGGCAATTGTGTTTGCCTTCGAAAAATTCAGGTCATATTTGGTGGGGGCTAAAATAATTGTATACACTGATCATTCTGCGATCAAGTATCTCATGTCAAAGAAGGATGCCAAGCCAAGACTCATTCGATGGGTCTTACTCCTGCAAGAGTTCGACCTAGAGATCAAGGACAAGAAGGGAACAGAAAACTTGGTGGCAGACCATCTTTCTCGACTAGAACGCAACTGCAACGAAGAGAAGGTAAGTATTCCTATCGATGATTCATTTCCTGATGAGCAACTCTTTGTTTTGCAGGCTCTTATGACCCCATGGTATGCTGACTTTGTAAACTATTTGGTGAGCGAGATCATTCCACCAGACTTGACTTATCATAAGCGGAGGAAGTTCTTTGCCGACGTGAAATACTACATGTGGGAGGAACCATACTTGTTCAAGTATTGTTCAGATGGCATTATCAGGCGTTGTGTGCCAGAAACGGAAATCAGAGATATCCTCCTGCATTGTCACAGTTTGGAGTGTGGAGGGCACTTCAGTGCTTCAAAGACGTCCGCAAAAGTTCTTCAATCAGGCTTCTATTGGCCCTCAATTTTTCAAGACACCCGCCACTTCATTGATTCATGTGATAGGTGTCAAAGGACAGGCAATATCAGCCGCCGGAACCAAATGCCTCAAAACCCCATCATTGAGGTCGAGCTATTTGATTTGTGGGGGGTTGATTTCATGGGACCATTTCCCTTGTCGTTCAACAACCAATATATTCTGGTTGCGGTTGATTATGTCTCCAAATGGGTGGAAGCCATAGCCACTCCGACAAATGATGCAAAGGTAGTGTTGAAATTTTTCAAGAAACATATTTTTTGCAGGTTTGGAACACCGCGGGCAGTTATTAGTGATGGAGGATCGCATTTCTGCAACCGGCAATTTGAAGCACTACTAAAAAGATAT
Organism: Xanthoceras sorbifolium; assembly: GCA_003430845.1. Lineage (NCBI taxonomy): Eukaryota > Viridiplantae > Streptophyta > Magnoliopsida > Sapindales > Sapindaceae > Xanthoceras > Xanthoceras sorbifolium. The sequence continues at coordinate 13,659,397 of CM010612.1, forward strand.
GGAGTGACTCACCGAATCACCACACCGTACCATCCTCAGACAAGCGGACAGGTGGAAATTTCGAATAGGGAGATCAAGCAAATTCTGGAGAAAACGGTGAATAGCTCCAGAAAGGATTGGTCAGTCCGACTAGACGATGCACTATGGGCTTACCAGACAGCTTTCAAGACACCTATTGGGATGCCTCCTTATAGGTTGGTTTATGGGAAGTCATGTCATCTGCCAGTCGAGCTCCAGCCCAAAGCTTATTGGGCAACGAAGGCGCTTAATTATAATATGCAGCTAGCAGGTGAAAAGCGTCTTCTGCAACTAAATGAATTAGAGGAGTTCCGGTTGGATGCGTACGAGAATGCGAGAATTTACAAAGAGCGCACCAAAAGATGGCATGACAAGCATATTGTACGAAAAGAGTTGGAGGTGGGGCAGAAAGTTCTTCTATTTAACTCTCGCCTGCGACTCTTCCCAGGAAAATTGAAATCACGATGGTCCGGACCATTCGAGATTGTGAAAGTATATCCACTATGGGGCTGTGGATATCAAGAACCTGAGTGGGGAAACATTCAAAGTCAATGGCCAACGACTGAAGCTTTACATAGAGGGAGTTGCCATTCCGCCCAAAACCTCGGTGGAGTTGCTAAGTTCCAAATGACAGGGCATACAGTCGAGCTACGACTATAACTAGCGCTTCTTGGGAGGCAACCCAATGTTCTTGAACTCTATTTGGACTATTTTAAATTGGTTTAAGTTATTTTAATTTGATTGTTTAATTTTGATGTTTAATCTTTAATTTTGTCATTGTTGAATTTTTTTTATTTAATTTGGTTGTTGTTTATTGTTTGTGAATTTTCATTTTTTTGTGTGAATTGTGTTTCTTGACAGGTACAGAGGAGGAGAGTTTGTGCTCATCACAGTGAGCACCGCGACCTGCGTCGCGACCTATGGTCGCGGTGACGCAGTCGCGTTGCTCACTGCCTCATGAAGAAAATATTTGCCAAACTTCACAGTGAGCAACGCGACCTCGCGTCGCGACCTATGGTCGCGGTGCATAGGTCGCGGTACTCACTGCCTCAGAAGAAGAAAAAAATGAAAACTTCACAGTGAGCAACGCGACCTCGTGTCGCGACCTACGGTCGCGGTGAGCGGGTCGCGGTGCTCACTGCCAGGGGAGTTCAGCGGCCAGCGCGAGCAGACCAACGTGAGCTGTGGTCGCGGCGACACCTCGCGCTGACCCATCACTTATCCAAACGGTGGCGTTTCGAGCAAAAATCAGCCACCGCGACCGCGTAGCGCGACCTGAGGTCGCGGTGAGGCGATCGCGATGAGGAATTGGGGATAAAATCCCTAGCGTGCGCGACAAACACACTCTCTCAACAGTTCTCGCGTCCGAACCGATTTCAAAATCCTCTCAACTCCAAAGCCTCTCAAGAACCTAGGGTGCAAGGTAATTAATTCCTTTCCTTTCAATCAAGTTGTAGGGATCTATTTTGGATTGTTGTGAGTAGTTTTAGTGCCTAGAGATTGTAGTTTGTGGTGGGTGAGGTTTCTGAATTTGTGTGGTGTTTTTTGTGTTTGGTCGAGATTGTTGAAGTATTGGGGTTTATTAAGTGGTTGTGGTGTTGATTTTGTGGTAGAAGTTGTTAGGATTGTTGTGAAGTTGTGGAGTCATTTTGAATTGCCGTATTTGGTAGCTATTGTTGAGTTGGTGGAAACTGTGTGGATTGTGGGACAATGACGAGGTTGAAACCATTTAACGAGGAGTATCCCGACCGGTTTGCATCCTGTTCTTCAAAAAGAAAAGGAAAACAAAAACAAAAAAGGTCTAAAAAGGCAAAAATTCCGGAGGAAGAAAAGCCGAAAAATGTGGGTGACCCGAACCCGGAATTCGACGAGCGGTTGGCAGCTCAGAAGGGGAGAAACCTTCTCTTGGAGCGTGGTATTACCGTGGAGGAGTTGATTGCATCTGTTATCCCCACCCATATTGACCAGCAGGGTTGGGATAACTTTATTCGGATGCCCAACAGGGCGAATGAGAGTATTGTCCGCGAGTTCTATGCCGCGATGTATCCGCCACACTTCCATACCTACGGCATAGTTCCAGTCAGAGGAGTTCAGATTAGGATCACTCCAGAAGTGATCAATGCTCATTTCGGCACCACTCCTCAGCCAGACCTTCGTCTTGGATATCCAGAGCTTCCATTATTCTCAGAGCATAACTCAGATTTGGCAGGGAGTTTGCGGATGTCAGGATCGCAAGTTTGGGAGGACGGTACCGCTCCTATCAAGCATCATGAGCTTCATATAGATGCAGCATTCTGGCAGATATTCTCTGACTTTTCCCTGCGGCCAGTCCAGCATCGCACGACCCTTATCATGGAGACCGCCCGGTTGGTGCACTGTATCCGGAGCGGCATTGCATTAGATGTTGGGATGTTGATCAGAGATGAGATTTGTCATGCAGGCCGTCGGTTGCGAGGTGTGCTGCCATTTCCGTGCTTGATCACGCACATTTGTGCTTCTCATGGCATAGATGTGTATGCTGCAGATGAGCAGCAGTACCTCCGCTCGCCTCTGCAGAATTTGAACAGGGCAACTTATAATGATTTGGCCAAGAGGCGAGGGCTGCCACGGCTTGGAGAGCAGGAGCGTCAGCCTGCAGCTGGAGATGACGATATGGAGGATATATTAGCTGCGATTGATGACTTTCATGACAGCGAGGAGGACGTCCAGGCTGCCCCCAGAGTACTCCCCAGAGGCACTAGAGGTTCTGCAGCAGGCAGTTCACAAAGACATTCTGAGAGAGCAGCTGAGGGTTCTCAGTGGGGTCAGGTATTGGGCGCATTAGAGGATATTCAGGGGCAGATGATGGACATGCGGCTGCATATGGATCATCGGATGACAGAGCTCCAGCAGCATGTTGACCAGCGGATGGACAGACAGGATGCAGCTATTGATGAGATGAGTCAGTACCTCCAGACTGTCTCTTCCGACTTGCAGAGGAGAGGTTTTTCTGTTCAGTCCTACATCCGCAGATTTCAGAGAGCTTCGAGTCCACCACCACCTCCACCAGCTTGATTTATTTTTGTTGCTAAACTGTTATTGTTTTATGTTGCTAAACTGTTATTGTTTTATGTTGCTAAACTGTTATTGTTTTAGATTTGGATTGCGTTATCGCTTTTGTTTCGTCTATTTTGAATTTTAAACATTGCGGACAATGTTTGAGTTAAGTTTGGGAGTGTTTTTGTCTTTAGAGTTTTGTTGTTTGTTTTGTTGATGTATATAGGCTGGAAACCTAGACTTTCCTTATACGCACTGCGTTTGGAAGATTTAGGTTGAACAATGCCACGTACACCAACTTTTGAATTTTTCGTATTTTCGTTTTTATTGTCGTAGAATAGCGAATCATATGCATGTCTCGCAGATAATTGAATAGTAATATGTTTATGCTTAGTCATGTGAGTGTGCAAAGTTGTTAGCTAGAATATTGCCGATAGTATCTTTGCATCTAAACATTCAGGTCTGAAGTCTCTGCATTGTAATGTGTGATAGCTGTCAATTAATAGCTCTGATTAATAGTGGAGGCTACCCTTAGTGAGATTTTGAGATTATTGCGTATTTATTCTGAGGGAATTTTTTCGTTTCTGCTCTTATACACTTTCTTGAGCTTTATATTCGATAGATTGATCTCTATAGGTTTGCATTGGATGTTAATGAACTGCATTATGAAAATCGTGTGTTTATGTTTTAAATGTTCAATTGAGCAGATTTTGGAGATATGATCCAGGCATTGTGTGTGAATTCCTAAAAAGCTTATTTTCCTATCCATAATTGCGTGCTCCCTATCCCATTCGCGGCCAAACACTCGCATATTAACTTTTTATTGTATGACCTACATGTCCAAAGACCCTAGCCAAAATTGTAAGACATTACCTTTGACGCTTGGAAATTAGAGACAATTAAAAGAAAATATGTAAGTGTTGAGTGAGAAAGGAGTGGAAAGATGATATGGATACGGGTAATGTGCAGAAAAAGAAATTAGCCAACAAAAATAAAATAAAATAAATAAAATAAAAAGAGTTGGCTAAAATGAGAAAAAGAAATGGAATGCACAAAGTAAAAATGTGAAAAGGGGTTGAAAAGAGGTTGAAGGAGAAATGTGAGAAAAGATTGGGAATGCTAGTTGAAGGAATTTGGTGGTCGTGAGAGAAATTATGCAAATTGAAATCTTCATGAAGTCTCTCAGTAGGTTTCCAAGTGCGTTGAGCCCGAATTCCGTTCTTTTTGAGCCAATCTCCCCAAGCCCCATTACAACCATATAAAGTCCTGTTGATCTCTTTAGAAAACTTAATTGTAATATTTGACATGTATATACACGAATTTTTCTGTTCTTAGCATCTGATATCTTTCATGAGATCCTTTGTTAAATCTGTGCGTTCCTTCTAATTATTGATGCATACGACACATTTTGAAATTTTTTTTTGCTCATAAATTCCAGTCGTATGCAATTGAAGGTGTGATTACCTAGGTTCTGTGTGTCATTGAGTGAAAACTGGTGAGACTAGAGTCGAGGCGAATTATATCAGCAGTTTATTGATATGGAGATATCACTATTATCAATGCATTGTATGTCAGTTTCCTGTATGAGATAGGGTGTGTAGGCTTATTGGCAGCATTTTAGATTTATGATTATTGTGCTACTCTTATGCCTCAGCATGTGCGTTTATGTTTGATGTGATGTGTAGCTATGTGTGTGATTAGCTTAGGACGTTTGTGGGTACCGTAGCTGGTAAACCCTCACGAGACTTTAACTCGTCCACTAGGGCCACCTAGGGGTTTAAAGGCTTGTGGCACGTGCTAAGTGCCATCGTTGCATCATGCGAAAATGGATATAGCTTAATTTTTGTTTATTCTTAGTTCTAGCCTTCTTTGTTTTTGTTTTTAGTTGTGGTGTGTCCGATTTGCTTGAGGACAAGCAAAAGATAAGTTTGGGGGTATTTGATCGGTCATTTATTTTCATATAATTACGACCCTTAAACCGTATCTTTTAATTGCATTCTTGAGTATTTTTGGTGCTTTTGATGTGTTTGTTAAGTGTTTGTAGGTTTTAGGTGTTTCTCTCGGAACCGTGCGAAGTTTGGAGTTCTTGGTCCAAAACCGTGATTTTATGGCAGGGAGCGTCGCGATCTGTCCGTCGCGACCTACGGTCGCGCTGTGCTGATCGCGGTGGAAAATGTGGATCCAGGCAGAGAGCAGCGCGACCGCTCACCGCGACCACAGGTCGCGACGAGGTGGTCGCGGTGAGATCAAGTTCCTTGGCAGAGAGCATGGCGAGCAGGATATTGGCCGCGGTGATGGGATCGCGCTGAATGATGAGGCCCTCACAGTGAGCAGCGCGACCGCTCACCGCGACCACAGGTCGCGACGAGGTGGTCGCGGTGAGATCAAGTTCCTTGGCAGAGAGCATGGCGAGCATGGGCTGCTCGCGGTGATGGGATCGCGCTGAATGATGAGGCCTTGGCAGTGAGCGCCGCGACCAAGCTAGCGCGACCTCAGCTCGCGGTGCAGCTCGCGGTGCAGCTCCTGATGAAACAGTCCAGGCAATCCAGTGAGTACCGCGACCAACCCAGCGCGACCACAGGTCGCGGTGGTGATCGCGGCGAGGTTTTTCCAGCAAACCCTAAATGCTTCTATAAATAGAAAGTGAGGAGAGAGAAAGGGGATCTCGGAATTTTGGAGAAAGAAGACAAGGAAGAGAGAGAGAGAAGGAGGAAAGAGAAGAGAGAAGAGGGTCTAGGAAGCTAGCCATTGGATCGATTCTCCGGACGTCTTCAATCGCTCTACGGATTCGGATTCGTGCACGGAAAAGCTCTACCAATTCGGTTTCGACGAGAGTCAACCTCATTGAGTTTTTCTATCACAATCTTTCCTTTAATCTTGTATTATTCATGTTGTTCTTGAGATATAATATTATGTATTTTTGTTTTCTAGTGATGAGCTAATTTATTACACTAGGGATGATGATGGAACTTGCTATGACTTTTGATTGAGATTAATGAATGTTGGATGAATTGAGTTTTATGATTGAGTGTTGATTTAATATTTAATTGATTGTATATTGATTGATCACCAATATTCGATATCTTGTTGTGGTGGATTAAGTACCGAAAGGAGACGCCCACCACGTGTTCGATAAATTGCCACAATGACCTAGAAACCAAATAGAGATATATTGGTGTAGGTTATTTGATCTAAATATGTTTCCATATCTAATGCATTCTTGTATATTTAGCATCCATCGAGAGATAGGGTGTTAGTATGTGTTGAATAGGTTCGATTTACCTCGAGAGAGGATTTCGGATAATTTGTTAACATGATCATCAATCATCAATTTGGACATCCATACATGATTATCTCATATCATTAGGATTAGCAAGTGAAATCGGATTCCCTAGTTCCCATCTCCATTGATAAAAAGATATTTTAATTTCAAGTTTTCATTCATTTAGAATATAAATTACAAATCACAACCATTGAATTGATCATCTAGATAGTATTGAGCTTGGTAAATTTCAGTACTCAATTTCTAAACGTCCTCGTGGGAACGATATTCGGACTTCACAAATCTATATTACTTGAGCCGACCCCGTATACTTGCGGGTACACAAAAGGCGTGTCAGTAGGTGACTCCATTTACTTCGGATCCGCCAAAGATGACGTTCACAGTTCTCTCGTGTTTGGGAGGTTCTGGTGGTGGAATTGAAACACTGTCGCACGACTTATCTTTATTCAAAAAAGTCTGCCTACCTTTGTTAGTTAGGAATTCCTTAAGGTGGCCCTTCTTGAGTAGTTTTGCCACTTCTAGTCGTAGTGCGACGCAATGCTCTGTTCGATGGCCATGATCGCCACGAAATTCGCACCACTTGGAGTTGTCTCTTTGATCCGGTGGGCTCATCATCTTGTCTGGCTACCGAACTGATCTACCCATTCCTTTAAGGACAGCGACTACCTCTGCTGGCCTGATGTTCAAATTATATTCTGGCATTACCTTCTTTAGCCGGACGAACGGTCTTGGTGGTCTGTCGTCGCGCCGGCGCTCGTATCTTACTTGGCTGTCCCTTTGGGGTATCGTTGGGTATGGCTCGATACGTCTGTTGTTAATTCATTGTTCGACCTTCCTACCCGACCTGTCTCCCTTGCTGTTTGCTCTATTAAGTTTATAGTTCACTTCATCTTCTTCCCACTTTATCTGTGCCCAAGCCTTGGCTAAGACGTCTTCCATGGTTTTACAAGGGTACTTGGTGAGCTCCTTGTATAGGTCGGAATCATAGAGTAGACTCTTGCGGAAGACTGATATAGCTGTCGCCTGGTTGCAATGAGGGATGGAAACCTTTTCATTGTTGAACCGACCAACAAAGTCACGTAGGCGTTTACCCCTCCTTTGGCTGATTGTGTAGAGGTCGTTGGATTGTTTTTCTAACTTCCGATTACTAGCGAACTGCTCTACGAAGGTGTCCGTGAGTTGAGCAAAAGAGTTGATGGAAACATTGGGAAGGTTGGTGTACCATTGTAGGGCAGGTCCTACGAGGCTCGAGCCGAAACCTTTGTACATACATGCTTCCTTAAGGTCTCGTGGGATGGCGGCAGTGAACATTCGTTGTCGATACTGCGCAATGTGGTCGTCGGGGTCTGTCGTACTGCTTCATACCGGGAAAGTTGAACTTTCTTGGCATCTCCACCAATGCTATTGCTTCGACGAAGGGAGAGTCGGTAAAACTATTGGCCGCGCTTTTCTTTATAGGAGCGGGCATTCCCGGAATGCGTTGGATGAGTGCTTCCATCTCTGCGAACCTTCGCGCCAAGTCACGGTTAGCCAACGTTGGTTCGATACTTACCAGGTTCGGGTTCGATGGCACCGAATGCGAAAGGCCAGATGGCGTTCCTTGTAGCGGGATGGTTGGTTGGGTTGAACCAACATTGCCATTGGGGGTGGAGATAGGTGGCACCTCTTGTGTAGCTCTTGCCATGTCATCTGATCGATGCCTTTTTGTCCCGTTCGTCGTGTTGTTCGCCTTATGTCATGTGACGATGTGTGGTCTGTCCGTGGCTCGAATGTTAGGCTCCGAGCCTACGTGGATTGGATCGAGGTCTTTTGCCATGGTACCTTGTTCGTCTGGGCGGACTGGCGCGTAATAAGTAGTGTGGGCGGCTTGATCGAATGGCAAGGGCTGGGACATTGAAGCGTCTCCAAACGGTCGTACGATAGTGAGGGAATTGATCCTATTTTGCAATTCTTGGTTCTCTGCCAACACTCGTTGGTTCTCTTGTTCGAGCGCTTGGAGCCTTTGGGTATTCTCTTGCATCTGGGATATGAAGAGTTGTACCCTAACCTTCATCGCATCGTGATGAAAATCGTCTGACGACATAGTCGGAGTTGCCACGTTCTACCTTCGCTCGCTTAGAGATTGTCGTGCCCCACAGTGGGCGCCAAATTGTAGTCCTTAAAAATCGCTCGGGGACACGGGGCACAACAACCTGCAAAGATAGAACATATGTGACCCGCAGGACGTCTGGGATACCGGGGTGGTGCCGGCCAAAGTCACTCCGACCGTCAAGTTAGAGAGTGCTAATAAGTATAGAATGCCCGTAAACAGAGATGAGTGAGCAGTACTTCCTGTTATTTTGGCGATTGAGGTTTCCTTGGTCGAAGGAGATGTAAGGTCGGAAGGTGATCGGAGAAGATGAACAATGGTCGCAAGTTGTTGTCTGAATGTAGATAGCTCTCGGATATTAATCCTTCCCCCTTCTTTGGAAAATTATCCTTCATTTATAGAGGATGGATGCTTCTGCCCGTTAAGGGACTTCATCATTACTTCTTTTTCCTGTCTCCCACCAAGGAGGTCTGTACACGTTTCTTTTGACCGTTTTTGGATCATAATGATGGTTTTGTAGGTCCGTCTTTAAAGTAGATCATGATTTGGTCTCCCATAGAACCACAGGAATTCTACGTCGTACGACATATGGGTATGATGTTTTTTGAACGTAGGTACTATTATATGTCGTGCTACATGATTGGATGCTAACCTGAGATGAACACGTCGTGCGATGTAGAAGTTCTCCCAAGCGTGGACTGAGTTATTTCCCTCGATGCTACTTGGATGTGTGGGGTATCGAGTAGCTGTCGTACTACCTGGATGTCGTACTACATGGATGTCCTACTACATGGATGTCGTACCACTTTCTGGGCCTGGTCTTTGAAATATACTTTGGGCTTCTGAGCTTGCTTGTGTTTTGGGCCTGGTAGATTTTAGCTACTACATGTATGAACATAGATATGGATATAGGAGGTTGACATGTCAATTGGGTTTCTGTCTGAACAGTACTGTGCCGATATGTACCACATTTTGGATAGTGCAGGCTCCTAGTGCCGGTCCTAGAGTTCTGAATTTGTCATGGGACATTTACAGCGGGTTATTCCGTTGGTGTTCCATTCTGATCTGATGTTCGGCGGGTGTGTGTTCGATGTCGAACAACGTGTAATCCAGTCCGATAACTTATGTTTTGTATATCAGGAGCCCAGACTGAAAACTGATTTGTTATATGAAAACATTTGAGAAATTATAAAGAATTTGTCTGTTGATTAATTTTGGATATTTGATTTGATATGAGCCCCATATATTATTTATATATTTGTTATTTACAGTTTCAATAAATATATTGAATTATTTGATATAGTATAGTAGTATATGAAATTTTATGTACATCTACTAAGCAATATGCTTAGCGTGTTGAGCTTTCTCGCACGCAGGTAACAGAGGTTCCAAAGGCGATAAAGATAAAGAAGAGTAGAGACTGTAGAACCAGAGTCTGAAATCATATCTTTCCTGCATATATTTTGGTAGTTTGTTTGTAATAAGTCTATATATTTTGTTATTGCATGCATATACAGAAATTGTTTGTATATATTTAAGGAGCTTCCGCTATGTAAATATTTTATTATATTTTTATGTTATTTGAATCTTTATAAATTATATTGTGATAAATTGGTTGGTAAGTCGCACTATATTTGGAAGGGTGCGCAAAACTATATTTATAAATTTTAACTGTAAACAGATTTTGGAAAGTCAGAAAAACAGAGGAAATTCTGGCAAGATTTTCGAGAATTTATTTGGACCACTTTCAAATGTTTTTAATATAGTTTTAAAATTATGGTTATATAACAGTAAAAGTTAGATTTTAGTATATAGTAGCGCTCCCTGATTCGGTTCGAGTGGATTTGGGTCAGGGGGTGTTACAGTTTTTGGTATCAGAGCAATGGTTTAGGCGTTCCTAGACCAGAGCAAAATATTTTGTATAAGCATGCATTGTAGAAAAGAAAAACAGGAAGATGTGACTCTAATCTGCAGAATTCCTCTTTTGTCTTGTGTAGGAAATGGAACCATTTAGTATTGACAGTCCTGCCAGTGTAGTTGGGGGAAATGGGGGAGATTCAGTGAGTCTAGGAGTGGCTGGACCAGAGATGCAAGGTCAGCCAATTAATCTACAAGATATGGCAGACTTTTTCCAGTGCGTGGCCAGAGCAGTGCCACGAAAGTTAGCAATAGAAAGGTTGGCAAAATACAGACCGACAGATTTCTATGGTAGAAGAGAGGAAGATGCATCCGCTGCCGAGTATTGGTTTGAGCGGACTGAGCGGATCTTAGAGCAGTTACATTGCATATAAGAGGAGAGTCTGGAGTGTGCAATTTCTTTATTACAGAAGGACACTTATCAGTGGTGGACCTCTATTATACAGACAGTACGACCGGAGGAACGAATTTGGGCGTTTTTCCAGAAAGAGTTCCGAAAAAAGTATGTTGGCCGTATCTATATAGAAAATATGAAAAAAGAGTTTGTGAACTTAAAACAAAGATAGATGACCGTCACCGAGTATGAGCGAGAATTTATCAAATTAAGCAAGTATGCGAATGAGATGGTGACGACGGAGGAGAATAGGTCCAGGAGATTTGAAGACGGACTGAATGACTATATACGTCTTCAGGTTGCAGCTTTTGAGATAATTGATTTTCCTAGATTAGTATCAGCAGCCCTTAGTGTTGAAAGGGTTTGAAAAGATGAGCAGGCTAAGAAGAACTGGAGTCAACAGAGGAGAGGTCCAGGACAATCGAGTTCGTCCCAGCAACCTAGTAAGAGATATAGGGGACCTTAGACTAGTGGACAGAGGCAGACACAGAGACCTCCAGTTGCTATGAGAGCAGGACAGTCGGTTACCTCAGTAGCTAGTGCTCCGGGGAGTACAGCGAGAGGACCAGCTTTAGCAACTTGTGAGCACTGCGGGAGATGGCATCCTGGAGAGTGCTGGAGATTAACCGGAGCCTGTTGTAGACGTGGATCCCGAGATCATTTCCTGAGGGATTGTCCGTAAAATCAAACTGTTTCTGGTAGGCCATCGGAGAGATCAGTTCCTACGGGTTCCAGAGGAAGGAGACCCAATCAGATAGGGACTGAGGCTAGCAGGCATAGAGGGGCAGCAGCGTCTTCGAGGAGACAGGATAGTCATACCCCAGGTCGAGCCTATGTTGTTAGAGCTCAGGAAAATAGAGATGCACCAGATGTGATTACTGGTATGATTTCTATTTTTGATATTACTGCCATTGTATTGATAGATCCCGAATCTACACATTCATACATCTGTGATGCCATGTTGAGAAATAGAAATTTGAAAACTGAATCTACTGATTATGAGATAGTGGTGAGTAATCCTTTAGGGCACAGTGTGATTGTAAATCGGGTATTTAGAAATTGTCCTATCGGAATTCAGGGGTATGAATTTTTGGGCGATTTGATGGAATTACCATTCCATGATTTCGATGTGATATTGGGCATGGATTGGTTAACCAGACATCAGATTATGATTGATTGTAGTTTGAAGAGAGTAATGCTTAGATTAGCAGATGGTACAGAGGTGATAATGGTGGGTGATATGAGGGATTATCTCTCCAATGTTATTTCAGCCACTACTGCTCAAACATTGATAAGAAAAGGGTGTAAAGCCTATTTAGCACATGTGGTTGATTTATGGAGGGTTGAATATAGTTTGCAGAATATACCCACTGTATGTGATTTTCTGGATGTGTTTCCAGAAGAACTCCTTGAATTACCACCGGAGAGAGAGGTGGAATTTGTGATTGATATCACACCAGGTACCATTCCAGTATCAATTCCTCCGTACAGGATGGCACATGCAGAATTGAAAGAATTGAAAATACAATTACAAGAATTGTTAGATAAGGGATTCATTCAACCTAGTGTTTCTCCGTGGGGAGCACCGATATTGTTTGTGAAGAAGAAAGATGAGTCGATGAGATTGTATATTGATTACAGGTAACTGAATAAGCTTACCATTAAGAATAAATACCCGCTGCCTAGAATTGATGATTTGTTTGATCAGTTAAGAGGAGCCAGTGTCTTCTCGAAAATTGATCTCAGATCGGGATATCATCAGTTGAGGGTGAAAGATTCTGATGTTCAGAAAATAGCTTTCCGAACACGATACAGACACTATGAATTCGTCGTGATGCCATTTGGGTTGACTAATGCACCAACAGCCTTTATGGATTTGATGAATCGTATTTTTCATCCGTATTTGGATCAATTTGTGGTGGTATTTATTGACAATATTCTGATATATTCTCAGAGTCCGAAAGAACATGATCGACATCTTCGAATAGTGCTACAGACATTAAGCGAAAAGAAGTTGTATGCCAAGTTCAATAAATGTGAATTTTGGTTGAATGAAATTGCTTTTCTGGGACATGTAATATCAGCTAATGGTATTACAGCAGATCCCAAGAAGATTGAAGCAATTATGGAGTGGAAGCCTCCTAAGAATGTTATTGAGATCAGAAGTTTTCTTGGCTTAGCCGGATATTATAGACGATTTGTAAAAGGATTTTCATCCATTGCCACTCCTTTGACTAAATTACTGCATAAGAATGTCAAATTTGAGTGGAATGAGAAATGTCAGATAGCTTTTGAGAAATTGAAAGCGATGTTGGTTGAAGCACCAATTCTGGTACAACCAGTATCTGGTAAAGACTATGTGATCTATAGTGATGCTTCACACAATGGCTTAGGTTGTGTGTTAATGCAAGAAGGAAAAGTGGTTGCTTATGCTTCCAGACTCATGATCAGAATTATCCGACACATGATCTGGAACTTGCAGCCATAGTATTTGCTTTAAGAATATGGAGGCATTATCTTTATGGAGAGAAATGCTATATTTATACTAATCACAAGAGTCTTAAGTATTTGCCTACCCAGAAGGAACTCAACTTAAGGCAGAGAATATGGATGGAGTTAATTAAAGATTATGACTGTGTTATTGATTACCATCCAGGGAAGGTGAATGTTGTTGCTGATACCTTGAGCAGGAAATCTTTAGTTGCATTGAAAGCTATGAATGCTCATTTGAGATTGACATCAGATGATGCTATTTTAGCTGAATTGACACTCAAGCCGAATCTGATCCAGCAGATAGAGGAAAAGCAGAAACAGGATGAGAAACTTTTGGCCATTAGTGGACAAGTCCAAGAGGGGAAAGATATTGAGTTTGCAATTAGGGATGATGGTACTTTGTGCTTCAAAAACAGAATCTGCATTCCAGATGATGATGAGTTGAGAAGGGCAATTCTGATAGAGGCACATAATAGTACATATGCAATGCACCCTAGTAGTACAAAAATGTACAGAGATCTTAGAACTCAATATTGGTGGTCAAGTATGAAGAGGGATGTGGTGGCGTTTGTAAATAGATATATGACATGCCAACAGGTAAAAGTAGAACACCAAGTTCCATCAGGTTTACTACAGTCAATACCCATACCTGAACGGAAATGGGATCGCGTTATCATGGATTTTGTCACAGGATTACATCTTACACGGAGTCAATATGATGCGATTTGGGTAATAGTGGATAGACTGACAAAGTTAGCACATTTCCTACCTGTCAGAATAAATTATTCATTGGACAGATTAGCAGAGCTATATATTAAAGAAATAGTTCGATTACATGGAGTGCCAGCTTCTATTATTTCAGACAAAGCTCTGAAGTTTACATCCAGATTCTGAAAAAAATTTTAGGAAGCTTTGGGTACTTAATTAAGTTTCAGTACAACTTTCCATCCACAGACAGATGGATAGTCAGAACGAGTAATTCAAGTGCTAGAAGATATGCTCCGGAGTTGTATAATTGATTTTGAGAGGAGTTGGGTTGATTATCTCCCATTGGTTGAATTCGCTTATAACAACAGTTATCAGGCGAGCATATATATGGCACCGTATAAGGCACTGTATGGAAGGAAATGCAGGACACCATTGTGTTGGACAGAATTGGGTGAAGACAGGTTGGTTGGATTTGATTTAATCAGACAGACGGAAAAAAAAGGTGAAGATCATAAAGGAAAGACTAAAAGTCGCTTCCGATCGTTAGAAGTCATATGCAAATTTGAAAAGAAGAGACATTGCATATGAGGTCGATGATAAAGTATTTATGAAAGTATCTCCATGGAAGAAAGTAATGAGATTCAGACTAGAAAGGAAAGTTAAGTCCTACGTTTATTGGTCCGTACGAAATTCTTGAACGTGTGGGACCGGTAGCCTATAGACTAGCTTTACCATTGGAATTAGAAAAGATACATAATCTATTTCATGTATCTATGCAGAGGAGATACAGATCTGATCCATCTCATAGAGTTCAAACTGAAACTATTGAGATACAACCTAACTTGACATATAAGGAAGAACCAGTGGAGATTCTAGACAGAGAGCTTAAGGAACTCCGGAATAAGACAGTACCATTAGTCAAGATTCTCTAGAGAAACCATAATATCGAAGAGGCTACATGGGAAAGCGAAGAGATTATGAAACAGCAATATTCACAATTATTCGAATAAGGTAAATTTCGATGACGAAATTTCTTAAGAGGGAAAGAATTATAGCATCCCTAATTTCGAATAAATATGAAAAGTATGATTGAAAGTATATTCTTAGGTTTCTAAATGGACCAATTTGAACGATTGAAAACAATGCACAAAGAAAATGGTGAAAAACTTGGATAGTAAGCATCGTGAACAGGGATCGCGGTAGTTGCTCGCGGTGAAAATGGAGAAATTGGACCACTGAGCACCACGACCGAGCTCGCGATCAGCGCGAGCGGTTATCGCGAGCGCTGAAGGTGGTAAATTTCCACCAGTGAGCAACGCGACCGAGCGACGCGACCACCGCTCGCGATAGCTCAAAATTTTTTTTAAAAAAATAGCACCGAGTGATGAAGCGGTAAGGCTTCATAAACAAAATTGAAGCCAAAAATACAGTAAACACACAAAAGCACATCAGAAACCAGAGAAAACGAGAGAGAAAGAAGAGAGAAGAGGAGAGAGAAAGAAGAATAAGAAGAAAGAGAGGAGAAGAAAAAGAAGAAGAAGAAGAAAAGAGGAAGAGAAGAAGAAAAAGAGTAGGAGGAAGTGTTCAGGTTTGGTGTACACGTGTTTTTTGAATTTTTTCGTTTTCCAGAATATTTCAGATTGATTTCATTTGATTTATTTTGAGTTATTTGGATTATGTTTTATTGTTTGAAATCGATTTTGGACTGATTTGATTTACAATATAGTTTATATTCGAATTATTGATTGTGAATCCTATTCTGAATTGATTTGAATATGTTTTGGTTCTAATAGTGTTATGGAAATATATTGTTATGAAAATATATTGTTGAAAGTGATTTTAATTATATTATATTTGTGAAATGTATCGAAAAATGATTTTGGGGCATTTTGATTCGATATGGAATTATGAAATACGTTTGCATATATTTTCGGATTGATTTGATGTGATTATTGATTTTGAAATATATTCGTATATTTCCGTTATATAATATTCTATGAAATTTGAATTTAAAAAAATATAGATATATTGATATGAATTGAAATTGAATATGTGGAAAGTTGATTTTGATGATTTTGAAAGAAATGAAAAATGTTGACATTGAATGTGAGAAAATGTTTTGTGAAATGGCTCTGATGTGTATGAACATAGATATGGATATAGGAGGTTGACATGCCAATTGGGTTTCTGTCTGAACAATACTGTGCCGATATGTATCACCCTTTAGATAGTGCAGGCCCCAAGTGCCCGTCCTAGGGTTCTAAATTTGTCATGGGACATTTACAGTGGGTTATTCCGTTGGTGTTCCATTCTGATCTGATGTTCGGTGGGTGTGTGTCCGATGCCGAACAACTCGTAATCCAGGCCGATAACTTATGTTTTGTATGTTAGGAGCCCAGACTGAAAACTGATTTGTTATATGAAAACATTTGTGAAATTATGAAGAATTTGTCTGTTGATTGATTTTGGATATTTGATTTGATATGAGCCCCATATATTGTTTATATATTTGTTATTTATAGTTTCAATAAACATATTGAATTATTTGATATAGTATATTAGTATATGAAATTTTGTGTACATCCACTAAGCAATATGTTTAGCGTGTTGAGTTTTCTCGTACGCAGGTAACAGAGGTTCTAAAGGCGATAAAGATAAAGAAGAGTAGAGATTGTAGAACCAGAGTATGAAATCACATCTTTCCTGCATATATTTTGGTAGTTCGTTTGTAATAAGTCTATATATTTTGATATCGCATGCATATACAGAAATTGTTTGTATATATTTAAGGAGTTTTCGTTATGTAAATATTTTATTATATGTTTATGTTATTTGAATCTTTATAAATTATATTGTGATAAATTGGTTGGTAAGTCGTACTATATTTGGAAGGGTGCGCAAAATTGATTTGAGAATTTGGAAGTTGATTTTATAAATTTTAACTGTAAACAGGTTTTGAAAAGTCAGAAAAACAGAGGAAACTCTGGCAAGATTTTCGGAAATTTATTTGGACCACTTTCAAATATTTTTAATATAGTTTTAAAATTATGGTTATATAACAGTAAAAGTTAGGTTTTAGTATATAGTAGCGCTATCTGATTCAGTTCGAGTGGATTTGGGTCAGGGGGTGTTACAACCTTATAAGCACTTCACACAGAAAACAAGTCCCTGCTGTCAAAATGCCACAAAAAAGAGTCCCTACGAGGGTGCAAACTGAGAGGAAGAGACAAGATCAAATATGCCTCTTCATGGATAAAATGTCTCCTCACAATATCTACATGCCAAAACTTGGTTCTTGCAAAAGGGCTGAAATCGTGACCCCCTCTGGAAGGATCCTAAGAGAGAAGACTCTAAAAGCAGAATCTCTGGGTAGCCAACTATCTTCATAAATTCGGACACTTTCACCATTACTAATTTTCCACCTGAGGCCTTTCAAAAGCACATCTCTACCCCATAAAATACTTCTCCAAGTAAAGGAGGGCATCCTACCAACCTTACTCTCAAGGGACAAAGAACTAGGGAAGTATCTTGCCTTAAAAACTCTAGCCAAGAGGGACGAAGGAGAAGAGAGAATCCTCCACCCCTGTTTAGCTAGTATGGCTTGATTAAATACCACAATATCCCTGAATCCTATGCCACCCGCAGCTTTTGGTAGACACATCTTCCTCCAGGCCAGCCAATGTGTAACACCCCTAATTTTTCGTAATTATGACAACTATATTATTTTAATGGTGTGTTTGGATGATAATAGGTCCAAGTGAATATTGGTGAAGTTATTTGGTAATTGGATAAGTGTGGAATATTTTTGGAATAATTAGTGAGATGGAATGTGATTAATTGTAAATTGGTTGCCATTTTAGGATTTTGAATAAAATTAAGCGGGGGCATATTGTGATTTTTTATATATATATATATATATATATATATATATATATATATATATGTGTGTGTGTGTGTGTGTGTGTGTGTGTGTGTGGAGGCCAGCTTGCCTCCACTCTCACAAACAAACAAACAAACAAACAAAATAAATAAATAGAGATAGTTGGCGTGAGAGGAGGAGATAAGAAGGAAAAAAACATATATATATATATATATATATATATATATATATATATATATATATATGAAACAAAAACACATCAACATGAAACAGAAACCAAAACAACACAGCAAAAAAATAAGAAGAGAGGAGCAGCGAGAGAGAAGAGAGAAGAGGAGAGAGAAAGAAGAGAGAGAAAGGAAAGAGAAGAAGAAGGAGAAGAAGAGTAGGAAAGAAATATTGTCCAGAAATTGTCCAGGTTCGGTGTACACTGGTTTTCGTATTTTTTCAGATTTTCCAAAAATTTTCGAAATCGTTATATTATATTGTTTTTAATTATTTGTGATATATTGTTTATGATTTGTTGTTTGAAATTGATTTTGGGAATGATTTGGTACATATATTGATTGTAATAAATTGATTTTGAATAGATATATATATATATATATATATATATATAGATTTAAATATATTGTATGTGATGATTTTGAATATATATATATATATATATTGTTTGTGATAAATTGATTAAACGATTTTGGGGAAATTCAATTCGATATTAATTTGTGAAATAAGTTTGAATATAAATTTGAGTTTCTTTTATATGATTGTTGATGATATATTTAAATTTTGTAAATGTGTTTATTGATTTAAATTTAATAAAATTTAATTTGACCATAAAGAAATGATATTGTGAAATGGCCCTAGGATACTTGGACATATATACGGATATAGGAGGTTGGTATACCAGCTGGGTTCATTTAGCAGTACTGCACCGACATTGATATTGATGTGATATTATGTACCTCCCCATGGATTCGTCCAGGGGTAGGGAGACACATACCTCATCAAGGATTCGTCCTGGGGTAGGGAGACACGTACCTTCCTAAGGATTCGTTCATAGGATAGGGAGATATGTACCTCTCTAGGTTCCGAACATTCGGTCCTAGGGTAGGGAGATACGTACCACCCTAAGGATTCGTCCTAGGGTAGGGAGTTATGTTCGACAGACAACCACTGAGGTCGAACGACCCATATTCTAGTCCTGGATTATGTTGAGTATACCAGAGGGTCAGAATTGAGAATGATTTGAAAAAGAAATGGTTATAAAAGAATCTATAATTCGGTTTCGTATGGATTATTAATTGAATTTAGTTGTTTCTATTGAATCAATTTCATATGATTTATTTCCGCGTTTGATTTGAATAATAACATGTTTATATACGATTATATTGTGCAATTTTTATTATGAAAAGTTATTTATGATTTTGATACTTGAGTTTAGTGTACACCCACTAAGCTATATGCTTAGCGCGTCGGTTTTTATCGCGCGTAAGTTACAGGGATACTGAGGAGGCCAAAGATTGAAGAGAGAGTTACTGACAGAGACCTAAAGTCACTACATTTGGGTAGATATATAAATATATTGTTGTATAATATGTGTAGATTGCATGCATATACAGAGATTTGTAATTGTGGTTTATATTTGTGTTTTGTAATTAAATTGTTTTATGATTTCTGTTTTTCCTTTTTAAAGGTTGTTAAAGGTTTGTAAATATTGAATTATGAATTATTTTATTTTAAAACTGTTGGAAAGTCGCACTAAACGGCAGAGTGCGCATTTGATTGAAAGAAGATTCGAAGTGTTTTTGTGGTTTTTATGTGATTTGAGTTTTATTTGAAACAGGTTGTGGGAAATCAGAAAAACAGAGGAAACTCTGCCAAAATTTTGAAAAATGAATTTTGATGGGCTCACTAGAAACATATTTTTAAATTATAAATTTATATGATTTTCAATGGTTTGCAATTTATAAAGTGAATTTAGAAAGTTTGGAAAACCCGGTAATGCTCCCTGAGTCGATCCAGACGGGTCGGGTCAGAGGGTGTTACATTTAGTGGTATCAGAGCGCGGTTTAGGCGTTTCTGGACCAAAAGAGTTATAATCTGTATATGCATGCATTGAATAAAGATACCTATAGGAATGTGTGACTCTAATCTGCAAACCTTTCTTCTGTCTTATATAGGATAAAGAGGTATGGAAGGAAGCGGTGATAGTCCTGAGAGTCCCGCTAGCGTGGCTGTGGAAGTATCCAGAGAGTCAGTCAGTCCTAGAGCGGCTGGACCAGAAGTTCAAGGTCAGTCAGCATTTATGCAGCAAATGACTGAATTCTTTCAGAATGTAGCTAGAGCAGCGCTACGAAGATCAGCCATTGAACGACTGGCTAAATACAGACCCACGGATTTCCATGATAGAAAGGATGAGGATGCATCTATAGCAGAATACTGGTTTGAGAGGATTGACAGAATATTAGAGCAGATGCACTGCACACCTGAAGAGAGACTGTAGTGTGCAGTATCTCTATTACAGGAGGATGCCTACCAATGGTGGACTTCCATTATACAGTCAGTGTGACCAGATGACAGAACTTGAGAATTATTTCAGAAGGAGTTTCGGAGGAAATATGTTGGTCGCATCTATTTGGACAATATGAAGAAGGAATTTACTAACCTGAAGCAAAGGCAGATGACAGTGACTGAATATGAGAGAGAATTTGTTAGGTTGAGTAAATATGCGCAAGATATGGTGGCCACAAAGGCGGATAAATGCAGAAGGTTTGAAGATGGATTGAATGATTATATCTGCCTACAGGTTGTGTAATATTCCTAATTGTTAAATGATTACTTTTGAATATATGAATAAAATATTGATTATTTGAGGAATGTTACAGGTTGCTGCTTTTGAATTTGAAGATTTTACCAGACTCGTCTCGGCAGCTTAAAATGTTGAAAGAATTAAGAAAGAAGAGCAGGCCAGAAGAGACAGAGGTCAACAGAGAAGAGGGGCAGGGCCATCCAGCTCATATCAGCCCCAGAGTAAAAAGTTTAAGGGACCGCAGTCTAGTGGTCCAGTGCAGTCACAGAGGTCTATACCCATAGCCAGGTCAGGTCAGTCTGCAACCTCCATTGCCAGTACCCCTAGGAGTGCAGTTAGGGGACCAACCCCGGCATTGTGTGAACATTGTGGAAGAAGACATCCTAGGAAATGCTGGAAGATTACAGGAGCCTGCTTGAGGTGTGGATCCCGTGACCATTTTTTGAGGGATTGCCCACAGATTAGATCTATCCCAGTGCAGCAACCAGAGAGATCGCCTCTACTACTTCCAAAGGTAGAAGGCCCAGTCAGGCAGTACTTGAAGGTGGTAGCCATAGAAGAGTGTCAGAATCAATGGCAATACCCGATAGTCGAGCTCCTGCACGAGTTTATGGTGTTAGAGCTCAGGAAGACAAGGATGCGCCTGACGTAATAGCTGGTATTATTTCTATTTTTGATGCTACAGCTATTGCATTGATAGATCCAGGTTCCACGCATTCATATATATGTGATGCCATGCTGAAACACCAAAATCTAGAAACTGAACCTACTGAATATGATGTGTTAGTCAGTAATCCGATAGGCCAAAGTGTAGTTGTGAATCGCGTGTACAAAAATTGTCCTATTTGGATACAGGAATGTGAATTTCGAGGAGATTTGATGGAGTTGCCATTCCATGAGTTTGATGTGATACTAGGCATGGATTGGTTAACTCAGTATAAAGTGGTGATTGATTGTGAACTGAAACGAGTGACTCTCAGAACAGCAGATGGTGCAGAAATCACAATGGTGGGTAAAAGGAGGGATTTTCTCTCCAATGTCATTTCAGCCACTACAGCCTGTAAACTGATCAGAAAGGGTTGTGAAGCATATTTGGCACAAGTGGTTGATTCCAGAAAGGTTAATTCTGAAATCCAGAATATACCCACTGTGTGTGATTTTGCAGATGTGTTTCCAGAGGAGCTTCCTAGTTTGCCACCTTAGAGAGAAGTGGAGTTTGTAATTGATGTGGTACCAGGTACGTCTCCAGTATCAATAGCTCCTTACAAAATGGCACCAGCAGAACTGAAAGAACTGAAGATACAGTTATAGGAATTGCTAGATAAGGGCTTCATCAGACCCAGTGTATCCCCGTGGGGAGCTCCAGTGCTGTTTGTGAAAAAGAAAGATGGGTCCTTGAGATAGTGCATCGATTACAGGCAGCTGAATAAACTCACTGTCAAGAATAAGTATCCGTTGCCTAGAATCGATGATTTGTTTGACCAGCTGAGAGGAGCTTGTGTCTTCTCAAAGATAGATCTCAGATCGGGGTATCATCAGTTGAGAATAAAAGATTCAGATATTCCGAAAACTGCATTCAGAACCAGGTATGGACATTATGAATTCGTAGTAATGCCATTTGGGCTGACTAATGCACCTGCAGCCTTTATGGACCTGATGAACCGGATATTCCGACCATACCTAGATCAGTTTGTGGTGGTATTTATCGATGATATCCTGGTGTACTCACAGACGGCAGAGGACCATGACAAGCACCTAAGAGTAGTATTGCAGATTCTGATAGAGAAGCAACTTTATGGCAAACTGAGCAAATGTGAGTTCTGGTTACCTAAAATTGCATTTCTGGGTCACATTGTAACAGCAGAGGGTATAAAGGCAGATCCTAAAAAGATTGAAGCGATTGTGGAATGGAAGCCTCCCAGAAATGTTACAGAGGTCAGAAGTTTCTTAGGCTTAGCAAGTTATTATCGACGGTTTGTGAAGGGATTTTCATCCATAGCAAGTCCGTTGACCAAGCTACTGTATAAAAATGTCAGATTTGAGTGGACTAACAGATGCCAGACAGCTTTTGACAGATTGAAGGCGATGCTAGTTGAGGCTCCAGTCCTGATTCAGCCTGTTTCAGGTAAAGATTTTGTGATCTATAGTGATGCCTCACACCAGGGTTTAGGTTGTGTATTGATGCAGGAAGGTAAGGTGGTTGCATATGCATCCAGACAACTGAAAACTCATGAGCAGAACTATCCTATACATGATTTGGAACTTGCAGCTATCGTATTTGCCTTAAAAATCTAGAGGCATTACTTGTATGGTGAGAAATGCTATATATACACATATCACAAAAGTTTGAAATATCTGCCTACCCAGAAGGAGCTTAATCTAAGACAGAGACGATGGATGGAATTGATTAAAGACTATGACTGCGTAATTGACTACCATCCCGGAAAGGCGAATGTGGTCACAGATGCGCTGAGCAGAAAAGCACTATTCACTCTGAAGGCTATGAATGTGCAATTACAGCTGAATCCCGACAATGCATTGGTGGCAGAACTGGGATGCAGACCCAGTTTGATTCAGCAGATTGTAGAAAAACAGAAGTAGGATGATAGAATGAAGATGATATGTGAACAGATTTCAGAAGGAAAGCATCCGAACTTCACAATCAGAACTGATGGTATTGTGTGTTTCAGAGATAGGATTTGTATTCCAGATGAAGAAGACTTAAGAAAGATGATCCTGACAAAGGCACACAGTTGTTCGTATTTGATGCACCCAGGTAGCACAAAAATGTGCAGAGATCTGAAAACTCAGTATTGGTGGTCTGGAATGAAGAAAGATGTGGTGGAATTTGTGAATAGATGCATGACTTGTCAACAGGTGAAAGCTGAACACCAGGTTCCATCAGGAATATTACAGCCAATAGCAATACCTGAATGGAAATGGGATCGCATCACTATGGACTTTGTCACAGGATTACCACTTACCTGGAGTAAACACGATGCTATATGGGTTATAGTGGACCGATTGACGAAGTCAGCGCATTTTCTACCTTTCAGAACTGACTATTCACTGGATCGACTAGCAGAATTGTATATCAGAGAGATAGTCAGATTGCATGGAGTGCCTGCATCCATAATATCAGATAGACACCCGAGATTTACATCCAGGTTCTGGAAGAAGTTTCAAGAAGCCTTGGGTACTCGACTGAGTTTCAGTACAGCCTTCCATCCGCAGATAGACGGACAATCAGAAAGGGTAATTCAGGTGCTAGAAGATATGCTCAAGAGTTGTGTAATTGATTTTGAAGGAAGTTGGGCGGATCACCTCCCATTAATTGAATTCACCTATAACAACAGTTACCAGTCGAGCATAGCTATGACACCTTATGAGACACTGTATGGAAGAAAATGCAGGACACCTGTATACTGGACAGAGTTGGGTGAAGACAGGTTAGTAGGCCCAAATTTGATTCAACAAACTGAGGAGAAGGTGAAGATTATCAAGGAAAGATTGAAAGTTGCATTTGACCGACAGAAATCATATACAGAAAAGGAAAGAAATAGAATATGAAGTCGGTGAAAAAGTGTTTCTAAAAGTATCTCCGTGGAAGAAAGTGCTCAGATTTGGCAGAAAAGGTAAGTTAAGTCCCAAGTTTATTGGGCCATACGAAATCATTGAACGTGTGGGACCAGTAGCCTACACACTAGCTTTACCTCCAGAATTAGAAAAGATTCATAATGTTTTCCATGTGTCCATGCTAAGGAGATACAGATCTGATCCTTCTCACAGAATTCAGGCCGAAAGTATTGAAATCCGACCAGACCTAACATATGAAGAGGAACCAGTGCAAATCCTTGATCGGGAGATTAAAGAACTACGAATCAAAAGAGTTCCACTAGTGAAAGTCCTCTGGAGAAATCACAAAGTAGAAGAGGCTACCTGGGAGAGCGAGAAAACAATGAGACAACAGTATCCACAACTATTCAATTGAAGTAAATTTCGAGGACGAAATTTCTTAAGAGGGGAAGAATTGTAACGCCCCTAATTTTTCGTAATTATGAAAAGTATATTATTTTAATGGTGTGTTTGGATGATAATAGGTCCAAGTGAATATTGGTGAAGTTATTTGGTAATTAGATAAGTGTGGAATATTTTTGGAATAATTAGTGAGATGGAATGTGATTAATTGTAAATTGGTTGCCATTTTAGGATTTTGAATAAAATTAAGCGGGGGCATATTGTGATTATATATATATATATATATATATATATATATATATATATGTATAAAACAAAACACATCAACATGAAACAGAAACCAAAACAACACAGCAAAAAAAATAAGAATTGAGGAGCAGCAAGAGAGAAGAGAGAAGAGGAGAGAGAAAGAAGAGAGAGAAAGGAAAGAGAAGAAGAAGGAGAAGAAGAGTAGGAAAGAAATATTGTCCAGAAATTGTCCAGGTTCGGTGTACACTGGTTTTCGTATTTTTTCAGATTTTTCAGAAATTTTCGAAATCGTTATATTATATTGTTTTTAATTATTTGTGATATATTGTTTATGATTTGTTGTTTGAAATTGATTTTGGGAATGATTTGGTATATATATTGATTGTAATAAATTGATTTTGAATAGATATATATATATATATATATATATATAGATTTAAATATATTGTATGTGATGATTTTGAATATATATATATATATTATTTGTGATAAATTGATTAAACGATTTTGGGGAAATTCAATTTGATATTAATTTGTGAAATAAGTTTGAATATAAATTTGAGTTTCTTTTATATGATTATTGATGATATATTTGAATTTTGTAAATGTATTTATAGATTTGAATTTAATAAAATTTAATTTAACCATAAAGAAATGATATTGTGAAATGGCCCTAGGATACTTGGACATATATACGAATATAGGAGGTTGGTATACCAGCTGGGTTCATTTAGCAGTACTGTACCGACATTGATATTGATGTGATATTATGTACCTCCTCATGGATTCGTTCAGGGGTAGGGAGACACGTACCTCCTCAAGGATTCGTCCTGGGGTAGGGAGACACGTACCTTCCTAAGGATTCATTCCTAGGATAGGGAGATATGTATCTCTCTAGGTTCCGAACATTCGGTCCTAGGGTAGAGAGATACGTACCACCCTAAGGATTCGTCCTAGGGTTGGGAGTTATGTTCGACAGACAGCCACTAAAGTCGAACGACCCATATTCCAGTCCTGGATTATGTTGAGTATACCAGAGGGCCAAAATTGAGAATGATTTGAAAAGGAAATGGTTATAAAAGAATTTATAATTCGGTTTCGTATGGATTATTAATTGAATTTAGTTGTTTCTATTGAATCAATTTCATATGATTTATTTTCGTGTTTGATTTGAATAATAACATGTTTATATATGATTATATTGTGCGATTTTTATTATGAAAAGTTATTTATGATTTTGATACTTGAGTTTAGTATACACCCACTAAGCTATATGCTTAGCGCGTCGGTTTTTATCGCGCGTAGGTCACAGGGATATTGAGGAGGCCAAAGATTGAAGAGAGAGTTGCTGACAGAGACCCAGAGTCACTACATTTGGATAGATATATAAATATATTGTTGTATAATATGTGTAGATTGCATGCATATACAGAGATTTGTAATTGTGGTTTATATTTGTGTTTTGTAATTAAATTGTTTTATGATTTCTGTTTTTCCTTTTTAAAGGTTGTTAAAGGTTTGTAAATATTGAATTATGAATTATTTTATTTTAAAACTGTTGGAAAGTCGCACTAAACGGCAGAGTGCGCATTTGATTGAAATAAGATTCGAAGTGTTGTTGTGGTTTTTATGTGATTTGAGTTTTATTTGAAACAAGTTTTGGGAAATCAGAAAAACAGAGGAAACTCTGCCGAAATTTTAAAAAATGAATTTTGATGGGCTCACTAGAAAAATATTTTTAAATTACAAATTTATATGATTTTCAATGGTTTGTAATTTATAAAGTGAATTTAGAAAGTTTGGAAAACCCGGTAACGCTCCTTGGGTCGATCCAGACGGGTCGGGTCAGGGGGTGTTACACAATGGGCTTTTTTCCTATTATTATGGGAGCCCCCCCAAAAATCTGCAAACAAGCTATTAAGCTCCGAACACAAAGACACAGGCAATTTGAAGCAACCCATAGCATATGTTGGAACCGCCTGGGCTACTGCCTTCAGTAAGATCTCTCTACCCCCGCCCGAGAATAGTTTGCTCTTCCAACCTTGCAGCTTGGCCTAAACCTTGTCTTTGATCGACCCGAAAACCTTTCTTTTATTCCTACTAATCATCGAAGGGATCCCTAAGTATTTTTCATGGCACGATCCTACATCCATGTTAAACAGGTTTTTGATTTGATCTCTCAAAATAACAGGAGTGTTAGGGCTGAACGAAAGAGATGACTTACCAAAATTGATAGCCTGCCCAAACACCTTCTCATAGTCTTTCAAAATTCTCACCAAGTTACTACATTCATCTACTGAAGCTCTAGTAAACATAAGACTATCGTCCGCAAATAATAGATGGGAGATAGGGGGCAGTCTTGGAAACTTTAACACCATGAATCCAACCTCCTAGCTCAGCCGCATCTAGCATGGCTGAAAGGCCTTCAACACATAGAAGGAACATATAAGGGGATAACAGACATCCCTGTCCGAGAACTCTCTTAGGAACAACCCGAACTCTCGGTTCACCATTAACCAAAAAAGCATAAGAAGTTGAATTAACACACCCTATGACTTTACTAATCCACCCAAGACTGAAGCCAAGTCTCTCCATAATCTTTTGAAGAAAACCCTACTCAACACGGTCGTAAGCCTTACTCATATTGAGTTTCAAGGCAATATGACCCTTCGAACCACTTCTACTATTTCTCAAGTGATGCAAGCATTCATAAGCAACAACAACATTATCCAGAATTAAACGACCAGGTACAAATGCACTCTGAGAATGGGAGATCACATTATCAAGTACAAGCTTCAGTCTATTAGCAAGAACTTTAGCTATTAATTTGTATAAAACATTACACAAACTAATAGGCCTAAATTCTTCAATACGAACCGGGGTCTTCACCTTAGGAATTAAAACAACCACTGCCTTTCCTAACCTACCCATAGGAGCATTCCCATTCAACACTTCAAGAACTGCCCTAGAAACCGAGTCTCCCACAATACTCTAATGTTTTTGAAAAAATAACGCAGACAACCCATCAGGACCTGGGGCCTTAGAGGGGGCCATCTGCATAAGAGCACATCTAACTTCCTCCTTAGTAAAGGTAGCCCCTAATTTCAAGTTCATATCATTCGAAACCTTTCTCCCCATAACTTGTAAGACATTATCAAAATCAGAGGGAGATGGAGAAGAAGAGGAGAAGAGTTTACCAAAATAATCAGATATGATCTGCTGGATATCTTCTACATCTGGCCGCCAAAAACCCCTCTCATCAATTAACCCATTAATACGGTTCCTTCTTCTTCTCTAAG
Organism: Xanthoceras sorbifolium; assembly: GCA_003430845.1. NCBI lineage: Eukaryota > Viridiplantae > Streptophyta > Magnoliopsida > Sapindales > Sapindaceae > Xanthoceras > Xanthoceras sorbifolium. The sequence continues at coordinate 13,687,553 of CM010612.1, forward strand.
ATGCCTTAGCATGAAAAAAATTTGTCACTAACGTTGGTTAGCTTTTGAATTATTCTTCATAGACATAATAGGTTGCATGGTGGTTAATAATGTTTTTAATTATTCTTTTTAAATAATACGTTCAATAACAAGTAATAATAAAAATTGTTGATATTTATATTTCTAAACCAAAAGTCTACAGAAGTCTAACATTTTTAAAAGTTTATGAAAGCCATTGATATTTGAATATATTACTTATTTACTTTTAAAAAGTCTAAATACATTAGTTATTTACTTTTAAAACATTTAAATGAATAGATCATGACTTTTATGAACGTTAAAAAAGTCTATATTAAACACTTTATGACATTTAAAGAGTTTTCAAATATCTATATTGAATACACCCAAACTTTTTAATTTCATAAAAAAATTTTAAATTATAAATTGAATATACCTCCTTAGATTTAAGTCGCAAAGTCTTAACTGCCAAAGCTAAGTTTTACGTTTATATATATATTAGATTTGTATAATCTCTTTCTTTTTTAAAAATATTTACTTTGTTTCACTTTTTTTTTTTAGTTTATAGATTTACTTTCTTTCTTCTAATTTTTTTTTAATTGAAAGTTGCTTGTATTGTCAAGAGTAGTACGAATATTTTTGTCCAAAATACATTTTGGGTGCTACAAAAACTCAAAATATTAAGTTCGTTACATAAAAAAATCACTAGTAGGTGCTATAAATTTTAAGAAGCAATAAACTCATTTTAAATTTTTAATAGGAAAACAAATCAAAAATAGGTTCTATATTTTTACAAAACATCATTGTTTTTAATTACTTTTATAAAAATATATCGAAACTTTGAAGAAGTGTCATGTTAGTCTTTATATTATTAAATTAAAATAATATTGAAAATAATGATTAATTATAATACAATTTTTTTTAAAAAGTAAATTAAGTATGGATAGGACTTGCGGAGACAGAGTATTTGTACGAGGAGAGTGAATTTGTAACATTCCGATTTTTGGAGAAGAAATAATTAAATAGGAATAGATGAGATTTTTAGAAAAATTGTCTAAACTGGGAAACAATAAAAAGAAATGGTAAGTAAATTAAAAAAGTGTATGAAGTAAAATAGAGAAATATTATGGAGAATAAATAAAAAAGGGCAAGATTATTATAAGAGTTTCCTTTGTAATTGGATTCCCATTAGGAGCTAGGGTTTCGACGAATATATATATGTATGTATATGTATATATATATATATATATATAAAAGATAAAGAAAACATACGGTCATTTTCTTTTCCCTCGGCCAATCTAAATTATGTTTGTAGAGCATCAAGGAATCAAGACTAGTTTGAGAAATTCCAAGTACCGGTAGGTTGTTTCTTTTGCTTATTGTTATATGTTTTTCATGTTTTAGTTTCTAAAATACGTTAGGCTGTCATTTATGTGTTGTTAACTATTAGGTTATAAGTTTTAAAATGGATTCCTTAGAATTTTACATTAAATTAGGGCAACAAAGTGTACGAATATGTTTTGATTTTTTATTAAATTGTATTTTGAAGGAAAAATATTTGATGAAAATAGAGACCTTTAGGATTGATTTAAAGTTTGTTTCGCAAAAAATATTATGTATGCAATTTATGAGGATTTTTCGAAATTGACTCTGAGTTGCTGAAAATTCTCTATTTCGGCGAATTAAAGTAAAATCGAAATTGATTTGGCAAGGTTAATTTTATCAAAAAATTACGAAATTTGTATGGAAACAACTTTATGTGTCTAGATTAATTTTTGAACTTTTCATAATTTTAGAATTTATACTTGTAGTGGTCAAAAATTGGCCCAAAGCAGACTTGGGCCTATAACCGGCCCGAAGCTAAAGTCTGAACAAGCCCAAAGGCCCATTAGCTAAAATTAAACTCAAAACAGTAAGACTAAGTCTAAATTTTGACTTCGTCTAGGTGACATCACTAGCACGAACTGATATGGTCTAACTTGATCCCCGAGATTTCATGAATACCTAAGATCTCGGGGCACGATCTCCTCACCACTGTCAACAAATTATATGTCCTTTCTATAAATACAAACCCAAGCCTCAAAGGCAGGGGTCACGCGAATTACACCTTAAAGCTATCATAATATACTACGATAAGTCAGCCTTCACTTAACATAGTCGACGCCAAGTCCATCATTTAGTTCAACTACATTTACATTAGAACCTTTGACTACCGTACGCTCGACCTATCGACCATTATGCTATGCTCGACAACATACGATTCCAGGTTTATCTCTTTCAATTTCTTTACTCTTCACGACTTCATAAGCTAACTTGAGCGTTAGAGATTATTTGGCTAGCATTGCCTCGGTGTTCCAAAGAGTTCGACCCTATTCTCTACTTTTACAGGTTGTTGGCCCTACCTTCACATGATCGTAGATCCCCGGATACCCTCAGTAGATTCCAACATCTACAATACTCTAATTATTTTGTATTTTTGGAATACAAGAGGTTTGTACTGAAGTCTATCTGACCGATTTGAATATTCCTATAATGGCGAGTTTTTGGAATATGTTTTTATAATAAAAGTTTTAAAAATTTTTATTGGGACATGATCTACATGTCTATTGTCACCATGTAACATTTTGTAAGTATAAAAATAGATTTAATTTTTGGAGTGGACAGGGATCAGTTACAAACTTTGTTGGACAATTTTGAAAAATTAGAAAAGAATAAATGTTTTCATATGTTAACAATAAAAAAATGCTTTAAAATTTTTATTGTAGCACATTCCATATGTCTAGCTTGTCCTTGTAAAAGTATACAAAGTTTGGATTGTAAATTAGACTAAAGTATTAGATTCTAAGTCAAAACAATAGAATTCTTTGAATCCAGTTAAAATTGATATTGTGATGAGGTAGTACTGTTATTTGTAATTTGTATAGGTTTGAGTGATTTCTTGAGCTTATAGAGTTGATATTTCCTGTCGAGATAAGTAAATTTATTCATAACATACTTATATTTTATATTATGAAATTATAGTATTTTACAAAATAACTATTTTATACCTTATTATACTTATTAAATATTTAATAAAATTATTTTAGTAAGAATTTTATTTAAAATGTTTTGAAACTAGTTAGTTTTAATATTATATTAATTAAAGTTTATTTTGTAAAAGCTCGAGATTTATGCAAAATATAAAAATTTATGAAAACTATTTAGGTATATGAGTTTATTTTTATAAAACATATTTTCCAAGATCAATGAACCGATATTCTGTATAATGTTATTATGATATAAAAACATTACTGATTTGATTATATCTGAATTTGTAAAAATAGTTTTGGCTCATTGTCCGTAGTTTCTGTTTCTGATATGTCGTGTCACACGGGTAATTCTGACACTCGGTTTTGACCGCATCACACTGGTAATTGTGACATTCTGTTCTGACCACGTCACATGGGTAAATGTGACACTCTGTTTTGCCGCGTCACACGGATAATTGTGACACTTTATTTTGACCGTATTACACGGGTAACTGTGGCACTCTGTTCTGTCGCGTCACACGGGTAATTGTGACATTTTGTTACACCACGTCACACGGGTAATTGTAACACTCTGTTATGATACTATGAGACATAAACAAATTAATTATTTTGATACCATATTTAATGTATTTATATATTTTGAAATGTTTATGAGCTGACTTATCTATTATCAAAGTTTATGTACATAGTTTTTGAATTTAGCACTATTACATTATTGCAATATATTTTGAAATGATATGTTAAGTATTATAATTATAACCCTTTCGATATTAAATACTATGCTTAAATTTACTTACTGAGTTGACGGCTCACCCTTCGTTATCACTATTTTTGCAAAGTATAACCAAGTATATGGATGAGTAATTAGTATCTGGGATATTGCTTCAGTAGAAGGGTTGATCCTTAAAGCTTTATTTTCCATATTTGGTTTATTGAAAGACTTTTTAGTTTTCATTTAATGGAGTTGCATTTGTAAGAATTTAGTTTTGTTTAGACCGTTTTATTTTAATGCTAGACTCTTGAAAATTTATTTGGACTTTTATCTTGAATTTCATTTAGTAATTTACTTTATGGAAGTTTTTAATTAATTTATATGTAAGTTGGGGAATTTATACTAAGTATCATCCTAGTTCGTGTATTTAGAATTTGAGGTGTTATAGAATTTACAAAGAAGAATTCTTTTTTTTTTAAATGGCACTAATGAAAGATTAACTTTGAAAAATAACATTGTTTTACTAGTTTGACTAGAAATAACACCTATTTAGTATTTTGGACAAAATTGCTCCTGCTAGACAGTGAAAAAGCGTGCGAACTAATATTTCGTGAGAGAGTAAAAATAGTTTATAAAATGGCAAAATAGTTCGTGAGAGGGAGAAAAATATTTGTTCACCTAAAAAAAAAATAGTTCGTGGGAGAGTAAAATAGTTCATGAGCGAGAGAAAAATATTAGTTCGTGACAAATCTAAAAAACGTTCATGAGAGAGAAAAAATAGTTTGTTGAAGAGCAAAATAGTTCGTAAAAGGGAGAAAAATATTAGTTCGTGACAGACCTAAAAAACAATCCGCGTGAGAGAAAAATTAGTTAGTGGGAGAGCAAAATAGTTCGTGATAGGGAAAAAAATCAGCAAAAAAATATGATTTTTTTTTTATCAACACACGAGCAAATTTCTTCTGTTTTTCAGAAAAAAAAGATCTAAATGTGCAAAAGGAGAAAAAAAAGATATGAGAAGAGAAGACAAGAGAAAGGAAAATATTTCATTAAGGGCGTTTTGGGGTTTAAACCAAAATAAGTGCAATTTCTAATCAGACTAATAGACCACTACTATTTTTCAATGTTGCTCTCTTATTAATGTCATTATTTTACCAGTTTCTCATAGTGTATAGTCTTCAGTTAAAAATCATAAATCAAAACAATAGAAAATATTATTTTAGTCGGATTTTTTAAAAACTTTTAGGAAAAAGAGTTAATTTCCCAAAAGAATAAAACCAATTAAAACCTTTTGAAAAGATATTATTTTAGTCAGATTTTTAAAAAGCTTTTAGGAAAGAGAGTTAATTTCCCAAAAGAATAAAAAAAAAAACCAATTAAAAACTTTTCAAAAGATATTCAGTTTTGTAAAACAAGAAAGTTTTAGACTTCCAAATTTAAAGATGTCATGAAAACAATTAGGAAATAAAGATTACATGGACAACATAAGGTTGGCCCAGTGGTATATCTCTCATATTTACATCCTTGAGGTTGTGAGTTTGAGTCGTATCCCCCTTTTCAAATATCGAATTAATTATAATAGCTCAAACATCACAAAAGATTGAAAATCAATTTGGAAAACAAAACAGGAAAGAGGAACAAGGCTGCTCTAATAGAAATAGACAGTGCTCCGCTGACTCAAGCAGTTGCTGGCCGTCTGAGGCAGCATGCACTGTCCCTTCACTACCTCTGGCAGTGAGATACTGTTTTTCTTCCTCTTGGAGTGGTGGTTCCAACTCTCCCACCTGTTTCAGAGCTGAATTGTAGCCCTCTGGAACCTCATCTATTGTACTCGAATTTTTCGTATAACATATCGATGAAAAGATATTGATGTCTAGTTTACACCAGAAATTTTATGAAACATCATTTGGATGTATGGATAAAAGTTATGACCAAAATACCATAAAGATGGTAATTTTGAAAAATTAGCTAAGCTTGATAACCAATTTCGTAAGTAGACAAAATCAAACATATAAGACTCCACATATTTGAAGCTTGAAACCATCATGTATGCATTCATACATTGATGCATGAACGTATTATATGTGTATGTGTGATAATCCTAGTATTTCTCAAGAGTTTAGAATTATGATCAATGAATTTACCTTGAAGCACCTCTTGAAATTTTTCAGAAAGTTGTCATCTTTACATGAAACCAATGCATCTTCAAAAAGTTCATTTCAAGCACTAGAACTAACCTATCTAATAATTACAATCAAATAGTGTTTGTTTACGAAATCAAGCCAATTAAACAAATGAACCTAACAATATACTCTTTTTAGAGTTTTCTTATCAAATTTATTTTTATGCATTCCCTCCATTTATAATGAGAAACTTAGTCCCTTTTTTCTCTTTTCTATCTTAAAGAGAATTTTGCATTAAGTAATTCTCAGTTATAACTTATTATTTACAAATATGCATTTAAAATTGAAATAACATTGAACTGCCACTAGGGCCGGCCCATAGCTTTTTATGGCCCTGGGCAAAACAAAATATGTTGGGCCCTCAAAATTGTTAAGGAAAAAAAAAGGGCCCTCAAGATTGTTGGACATATTGGGCCCTCAAGATTAAATATAATGATATTATACATATACATATATATATATATATATATATATATATAAAGTATATAAAAATGTTGGACCCTCAAGATTAATAATATGTGCTCCATAATTGTTGAGCCCTGGACGATTGCCTTGTTTGACCTAGGCCAACGCCGGGCCTGACTGTCATGTCACTGAAACTCTTGATTGGTATGATTTTGAAAACTTTAAGATGAGCTTAATCACTCCTCCAAAAAGATCACAAACTTTTAAGTGAAATTGAAAACAACATACACTTTTATTAAAGATATTAACAACAGGAAATGAAAACTACAGTTTATAAATTGGATATTGTTGACATGTGAATTTGGTCAACGAGATTAATTAGTGAATAGAGTTAATTGCACTCACACACCCTGAGGTTTTGTCAACTACAAGTAGAATCAGGGGTATTGACAATGTCCTCCCCTGCTGTTAGTTGACTTTAGGTTCTTCAAAGAATCCAGAAAGGGTTCAAATCGAAGAACCCAGACGGGTTCGAACGAATCGAACCCTTTGGGTTCTTCAAACTAACCCAGAAGGGTTCAAATGATTCGAACCCTTCTGGGTTCGTTCGAAGAACCCAAAGGGTTCTTCAAAATAATTTTTTTTTTCTTTTTTGATACCTAGATCTGGGTTCGCCTTCAAAGGTGAACCCAGATCGTTGATAAACCCATCTGGGGTCGTCTTCATTTACGAACCCAGAAGGTTCGTCGCGCTGGATATCCAGCGATCTCCAGCAAGGTTTTTTTTTTTTTTTTAAATCCAATATCCATATTCGATCTTCATCGTCCATCAAATTAGATAGACAATAGAGATCCAATCTGGAGATTGAATTTTCACATTTCAAATTTAATTTTTTAAAAAAATTTAATTTTTAAAAATTCTAACATTTAGTTTTTTTAATATTTTTTAAAAAGAAATAATTTTTTTATTTAAAAAAAAAGAAAATATTATTTTAGGGGTATTTTGGTCATTTTCACTGTTAAGGTTGGTCAACAGTTAAGTCTAATGGAAGTCAACTAATGACATGAGAGGTCATTGTCAATAAACGATAAAGTTGATTCTACTTATAGTTGGCAAAACTTCAAGGGGTGTGGGTGTAGTTAACTCTACTGAATATGTATAATTTGAGAGATTAAACATATAAAATGATTGACACAAGTGATTTTTAAAGTGGTTCGGCTTAAAAGAATGCCTATATCCACTGTTCTTGGTATTGAAGTCGAGCTCGCTAGGTATAATCGCAGAGCTCGCTTATGTATGTGTTTTCTGCAAAAAAAATTGGTAACCTTTGTAACAGTGATGATCCGCTCTTTTTATAGTGTGAAGGGGCGGGAGTCATCATGTTTTACATGGGTACTGATTGCATAAATTAAGGACACAATTTTATCCCTTAATAGACATAGTTTAATTTTAATACAATCGCTGAGATCAAGGAATTTGAGATTGATTGGGAGTCTGCTAGTTGGCCGGATGCAATCCCTATATTCTCGAGATTTTTTCTCTGACTGGGGCTACGACTCCTGCGAACTGTGTGCTGTCCTGTCTGCGACCAGGTAGTTGGCGATGAGCGGCACTTAACTTCTTTGCCATTTGCATGGAGCTTCTTTCTTCGTGATTTATTGGATTAGGGCCCATTTTGATGTGTAGCGATCTATTGGCCTTTTTCGTACGGTGGGCCTTCGTCGATAGCTTTGGCGTTTTTGGGCCTGGTATAATTTGACGCACAATAGATATAAAGCTTAAGGTGTAGCTACAATATGAATATTATATTGCTACTGATAGTTATGAGAATAAATTATTTTCTATAATTTTAGTTTTTTATTATTTAAAATTTTAATTTTTATGGATCTTTATATTAGAATTTAAGTGTAATAATAAAGGTCCTACATCATAGGGCTGCCCTAAAGTTTTTCATTGACAATCGTTTGTAATTGCTGCAACTTATGAAATAATAACTTATTTTATAATTTAGGATCTAAAAAGTATTTAGTAAATTAATTAAAAATTAATTATTTCTTAAATTATTTTTAGAAATCTCATTATTAGAGAAACAACTTAAGAAACAATTAACTATTAATTACGACCACAACACTTTAGGTAGTGCGTCGGCCCATGACCCCTTTAGGCCCGCAAGTTTTGTTTTCAACATGTGCTTGATAATTTTGTTGACGGCCTCTACCTGCCTGTTCACTTACGGTTGGTCAACTGCGGAGAAACTTTTCGTGATGGCCAGTTCTTCACAGAATGTTTTGAATCTGTGACTTTAAATTGCATGCCATTGTCTGTGTTAACTTTTTGAGGGATGCCAAATCTGCTTACGATGTTTTTCCATACAAAATTTTCAATCTTGGCTGTTGAGATTTCATTGAGGGCCTCCGTTTCTGCCCACTTTGTGAAGTAGTCTACTGCCACTACGGCGTGTTTATAGTTTCTGCGGGCTGTCGGTAGCGGGCCGATCAGGTCCATTCCCTATATGGTGAATGGCCAGGGGCTGACCATTGATTGTAATAGTGTTGTGGGTGCTCGGGGTACGTTGGCGAATCGCTGGTACTTGTTACATTTCCTTACCAGGTCGATCGTGCCTCGCTTCATCGTGGGCTAGTAGAAGCCTTGTCGTAAAGTTTTATTGGCTAAAGAGTCCCCTAACGTGGTTGCCACATATTCCTGAATGGATGTCCTGGAGGACCAGAATAGCATCTTCTTCATCTATGCATCGTAGTAAGGGCGTGGATAAACCTCGTTTGAATAACATGTCATCGTAAATGACATATCTTGCTGCTAGTATTCGCAAGCAGCTTCGTTTGATCTTATCTGATGGCAGCATTCCGTTGGAAAGGTAATTAATGAAGGGGTTCATCCATGAATTTGGCATGGTCCTGACCATCATAACCGTGTCTTTGGCTGTTATGCTGGGTTCCGCAAGTGTTCGACCGGCACTGCATTGAGTAGATCTGTATCCTTAGTGGTCGTCAGGCAAGCTAATGTGTTTGCATGCGCGTTTTGAGCTCACGGGATCTGCTGGATTTCATGCCACTAAAACATTCCCAGAAGCTCGCTGGCCTTTTGCAAGTAGGCTATCATGTTTGTGCCGCGAGCTTGGAATTCTTGTTTTACTTGATTCACAATTAATGGTGAGTCACTATATATCTTAATTGTCCGTACCTATAGTTCTTTGGCCAGACGGAGCCCTGCGAGGAGGGCTTTATATTCTACTTCGTTGTTGGATGCAGTGAAACTGAAACATAAGGCACAATGGATTTTGTATCCCTCTGGGCTTATCAATAGGATCCTAGCTTTGGCTTTTTCGTCACATGAGGACCCATCGACGTACAATTCCCATGGGGGGATTCAGGTTCTTCTCGCTTATTTGCTATATGAGGGGGATTTTCTTGTTGAGGCCTCTCCTGCTGAGCCCCTTCTTCCAAGCCCGGGAATTCTGCTACGAAGTCCGCGATGGCTTGGCCTTTTATCGTCGTGTGAGGTTTGTATTCCAGGTCGTGTTGTGCTAGCTGTATCGCCCATTTCAGCAATCTTCTCGAAGTGGCAGGCTTCTGTAAGACTTATCTCGGGGGGTAGCTAGTGAGCACGTCAATACTATAGGCTTGGAAGCATGGGCGTAACTTTCTTGAGGCTGTTATTAGACAGTATGCGAGTTTCTCCATTAGTGGATACCTACTTTCCGTATCTTGTAGCCTCTTACTTACGTAATAGATTGGTAGCTGGATCCTATTCTCCTCTTGAATCAGAACCGCACTTATGGTGTGCTGAGTTACTTCTAGGTAGATGATAAGTTTTTCCCCGTCCTAAAGCTTGAATAGTAGCGAAGCCCGCCTTATATATTCCTTTAGTTTCTGGAAGGCTAGCTCGCATTCCTCCGTCCACTCGAATTTCTTATTCCCTATCAGGACGTTGAAGAAAGGGACGCATTTGTCCGTTGATTTTGAGATGAATCTGCTAAGGGTCGTGATCTACCCATTGAGATTTTGAACGTGCGTTGGCTTTGTAGGCGACTGCATCTCGCGCAGGGCCTTGATTTTTTCGGATTTTGCTTCTCTTCCTCTTTGGTTCACCATAAAGCCTAGGAACTTTTCGGAAGCCACTCCGAAAGCGTACTTTAGAGGGTTAAGTTTCATATGATACCGTTTTAGCACTTGGAACATCTCTTCTAAGTGTATAACATGATCGGTTGCTTTGATTGATTTTACAAGCATGCTGTCCACGTATACTTCCATCATCTTCCTTATTTGGGTGGCGAACATCATGTTGACTAACCATTGGTACATTGCTCCTACATTCTTCAAGCCGAATGACATTACTTTGTAGCAGTAGAGCCTCCTATCCATTATGAATGAGGTATGTTCCTTATCTGCTGGAAACATGGGAATCTGGTTGTAGCCTGAGTATGTATCCATGAATCTTAGTAGCTCATGTCTAGCAGTCGAATCGACCAGCTAATCGATCCTTAGCAGGGGGAACCTGTCTTTTGTGCATGCTCTGTTGAGGTCAATGAAACCTACAAAAGTTCTCCATTTGTTGATTTTTTTTTACCAATACCAAGTTGGTGAACCAGTTGGGATAATAGAATTCCCTAATGAATCAATTGGTCAGGAGTTTGTCGACTTCCTCCTTTAAGGGTGCATATCTCTCAGCGTTCATAGCTTTCCTTTTCTGCTTGATTGGTTTGAAAGTTGGGTCTATGTTGAGTCTATGTGCCATTACCTTGGGACTGATTACCACCATGTCACTATACGTCCATGCGAAGACATCGAAGTTTCCTTTTAGAAAAGCGAGCAACTTTCCTTTCTCGGTTGGAGTCAGGTTAGCTCCTAATTTAAGCGTTCTCTCTGGCCTCAGTTCATCTATTCGTACTTCTTCCAGTTCTTCAACGAGACTGGTTGCTTCGTGTTCATTGATTACTCTGGGAACGATGCTGTCGTCGAGCTCCGAGGTCGGAGGGGAGAAAAAGGTCCTTAGTTTATGTTCCTATCCGTAGTTCACTGACTCCGGCCCTCGCCTCGCCTTTTCTCCAGATGCCCCCATCTCGACGGCCTCCTTATAGCGCCAAACTGTTGATGTGTGAATTTGGTCAACGGGATTAATTAGTGAATATATATAATTTGAGGGATAAAATAGATAAAAGGATTAACACAAGTAATTTTTAAAGTGGTTCGACTTAAGAGAATGCCTACATTCACTGTTCTTGGTATTGAAGTCGAGCTCGCTGGGTGTAATCGCAAAACTCGCTTATGTATGTGTTTTCTGCAAAAAATTAGTAACCTTTATAACAGTGATGATCCGCTCCTTTTATATTGTGAAGAGGCGGGAGTCATCATGTTTTACATGGGTATTGATTGCATAAATTAAGGACAAAATTTTATCCCTTAATAGACGTAGTTTAATTCAAATACAATCACTGAGATCAAGAAATTTGGGATTGATTGGGAGTCTGCTAGTTGGCCGGATGCAATCCCTTTATTCTCTGGATTCTTCCTCTAACTGGGGCTGCGAGCTGCAAGTCCTACGAGCTGTGTGCTGTCTTGTCTGCGACTAGGTAGTTGGCGAGGAGCAGTATGGAGCTTCTTTCTTCGTGGTTTATTGGATTAGGCCCATTTTGATGTGTAGCAATCTATTGGCCTTTTTCGTGCGTTGGGCGTTTCTTGGCATCATTTCTTGCCGGAAATGAGGCCTTATATCTCCTTGCTTTTGTCCGTCTTTGAGTGATTATTGGGTATTTTTAATTTTTTTTTAGTGTGCAGGTTTTCAGGACCATTCGGAGAATTCAGGAGATTTCATGCGAAACGGCTTCGCTTTAGCCGCTACTTGAGCCGTGACTTGGCCCGCTACTTGTGTAAGTCGCGGTAGTGTAATTAGGCAACACAGGCCGAGGCACTCGCGACTTGACCCGCGACTTGGGTCACGAGTTGTGTAAGTCCCGGCTTTATAATTCTAGAACCAGCCTGAGGCTGCCGTGACTTGCGCTGCTCCTTACACTTGGCCCGCAAGTTGTGCAAGTCATGACAGTGTATTGCAGAAAGTAACCGAGGCTGCCGCGAGTTATGCAAGTCGCAGGCATCTTTAATTCGCCTTAATCTGAGCTGCTATAAAAGGAAAACGTGATTAATTGATTGAGGAGTTCGGCAGAGGTTTTAGAGACAAAAATTGAAAAAAGAAGAAAGAAGAAGGGAGAAGGAGTGCTAGGAGACTAGACGCTGATTGAGTCTTCGTTCGTCTTCATCAACCAAGAAATCCGGATTGTCAATAGAAGAGTTCACCAGAGACGGAATCAGACGAGAGTTTTCCCGTCGAGAGTTCTTTTTCTTTATTCCTTCCTTAGTTATATTTTCTATTCATGACTCCATTGTTGAATAATATGGATTGTTTTCATTTTCTAGTTATGAACTAACTTTTATAACTAGGGATGATGATGAATCTAAATATGAATTTTGATTGAGTATTTATGCATGTTTGGATGATTTAAGTTATATTGATTGCGTGGCTTTTTAATACTTCATTGATTGCTATTCGATTGATCACCATTTAGCATAATCTTGTTGTTGTGGGTTAAGTACCGAGAGGAGACGCCCATAACGTGTTCGATAAATTGCCACCATAGTCTATGAGTTAAATAGAGATATATTGACTTATTCTATGTGATATCTGACATGCTTGTTTGTATTAATGCATTCCTATATAGTTGGATAACCATCGAGAGATGGGCATTAATATATGTGGAATAGGTTCGATTTGCCTTGAGAGAGGATTTTGGGTATTTGATTAGCATGATCATCAACTGATTAACTAAAGCATCCTTATATAGTAATATCAATCATTAGGTAATAGTTAGTGAAATTGGATTCCCTAGTTTATTCTTGCTTTGATTAAACCCTTGTTTTCTTTCCAATTTCTTAGGTTACTTTGTGTTAATTAATTAGAAATTCATCGCCATTACTTTAATTATTTAGATAGAAATAAACTTAATTAATTTTAGTAGTCAACACCTAATACATTCTCGTATGAACGATACTTGTACTCATTCTTTATTACTTGTACCAACCCCGTATATTTGCGGGTAACCAAAATGCGTAACAAGTTTTTACCGTCGTTGCCAGGGATTGTTTTAGTCAGTGTTGATATTAATATCGACTAAGTTTATAGCTAATTTGAAGTTTTCTTTTATTTTTTTCTTCTTTATTTTTGTTTTATTTCTTCTTCGATTGTTATTTTACTTGTTTATTCTCTCATCTTCGATTGTTATTTTACTTGTTTATTCTCTCATCTTTGCAGGTATGAGAAGAACAAGACGTGTTACATCAACACCTCTTAAAGAATTCGATTCAGAGATCGATGGCACTTTCAGAAAGAAAAGAAGACAATCAAGACAACAACTCACCCTGGATCCACCTCACGACCCACAACACCAGGACCCAGAGAATGCCGAGGCTTTGTGCGATTATGCTATTCCTACCACGGAAGGAAACCAGTCAAGCATTCGACGATCTACAGTTGCTGCAAACAACTTCGAGATCAAGCCGACCATTATTCAGATTATTTAGAATCATGTCAAGTTTGGGGATTTGCCAAATGATGATCCGAACATCCACTTAGAGAACTTCCTGGAGATCTATAACACCTTCAAGCAGAATGGGGTATCAGATGATGCGATTCTACTGTGGATTTTCCCTTTTTCCTTAAGAGACCGAGCTAAACTGTGGTTAAATTCTCTACCGCCGAATACCTTTACAACATGGGAAGCTTTAGCTCAAGCATTCCTCGCCAATTATTTCCCTCCAGGAAAAACGGCAAAGCTCAGGAACGACATTACTCAATTCATGCAGTTTGAGACAGAGTCTTTGTAAGAAGCCTAAGAGAGATATAAGGACCTGATGAGGAAGTGCCCATACCGTGTAACCATACCATGTAATACCCCTTTACCCCGAGCCACTAGGATCAAATTAAGGAGTGCTACTTTTCTACCATTCATTCTATTTATTTATATACAAAAACGATTTTAGGTTGTAAAAAATCAAACTTTAAACCATTAAAAGAAATAAAAACTTTAATGTATTTATATTTTAAAAATTCTCAAGTCTATTTTTCCATAAAAAAAATTTTTGCCAAAGTTTTCCCTGAATTTTAGACTTTTCCAACTTATTACAAGAAAATCACAATCTTTTACAAATTCCACACTTCAAAATTTGTCCAACCATTATGCATGCCCCTCCATTTTTTTTTTTTTGCATGACTTTACCTTATCATTTCATCATGAGAATAAATAACAATACAATAGCAACAAAGTTATATATTTTTATACAATAGAAACCATTAGTCGATATTTACATGACTTAGCCATTACAAATATTTATAACACTTTTGTTACATGCATTCTTTAATAAATACATAAGTATAAGGTAAATAATGACTACCCAAAAATAAGGATGGATGTAACTCGGTCTTTTTCCTACAGATGTCCGTTCTTCAGTCTTTATCTACCTCGTAAGCTCTACCACCTACGCATGATAAATTCAACGCGCTAAGCATATTTGCTTAGTGGGTGTACACTAATTTGAATCCACAATTTAGATTATAAATATCATATAATAAAATTTATGAACAACAGAGTTTCCAATTAATCAAATATAACTATATAAGGTACTAACATACATTACTCAATTATAACCAAACAAAGTGGTAAGCATGCATTATACCTTTCCATGCATTCTCCATATGCAATCACACAAATGTTCTTACCCATAATTTCATTATATGTATTTATATTTTTCTTTTAATCAATGCTCTTAGTAAACATTAACATGATACCATGGATTGGAATACGGGTTTTTTTTTTGGCATCGGACACTCGGTGCCTCTTCGCCGTATTGTTTAGCATATATTTTCCAATTCTATGACCGGACACTTGGTGCCTCTCATGGTCCATAAAGTAATAATCATCGCAATGGTATTTCCGGTGCAGTACTGCAATAATAACCCTATTGGCATGCCAATCTCCAATCCCCACCTATCAATATTCAAGTTTACTAGGGCCATTATAATTTCAATACAACATAGCATATATATATATATATATATATATATATATATATATTCACATTTCCATTTATTAATTAAACTCCCACCAAGTATAACCACATCTATACATTTGCCATGCTTATAGTTTTCATATCAAATCAAAGCATTGCATCTCTAATGTTGAAGAAAGTCATTTATCAATTCTTAGCTCAATTTAACATTAAAGAAAACAATATTATTACACTCTACACATATTCAGCCAAAACGATTCCAATTCTTATCTTTCCCTTCAAATTGTTAAACTACCTTATAATTTATTCAACATGCAATCCAATAACATCAAATATGGATTAAAACATTAAAATATCCACATTTACACCATATACCACATTAGGGCAGCTATGTATGTTTTCATAAATCAATAAACTTTCATCATTTAAACACATCAAAACAATCCACAAATATTATTCAAGCATAGTTTTCAAAACAATTTACCCAAAAACATAAGATTTCAAAAATTCACATCTGTTAATGTCTTACTAGAAAATAGAAATTTTCAAATTAAGTGTACACCAACCTTTCTAATGCTTGATTTCACCTATTCAAGCCTCCAATTGCACTTTCAAACCCTCTCCTTCTCCTTTCCTTGGATTTCCTTGTCTAGGGTTTCTCTTGGCTCTACAAAAATGTAAGATTCATCAATAAAAAATAAAACCTAACAATTCTAATGCATAATTACTAGTTCTAGCATGCCTAAAATGTAGTTCTAAGATTCACAACTCAATTTCCTACTTACTTGAATTTCCTAGCATCCCACTCACTTGAAATGCTTCAATTTCCTCTTGATCTAAGGCTTGGAAACTTGATGGATATCATTCTAATTGAAGCTTGGAATTCTTATATGGCATAAGGAGGGAAGATTAAGGTGTTTTTTAGTAAAAAAAGTGAAGAAAATTGAGAGGGAAATGGAAGAGTGCAAAATGTTTTTTGATCTCTCTTCTCACTTTATATTGTCATGTTTTTATTGCCTAATTTGCCCCTCAACAATTTCCAAAATGCCCAACATATCCTTAGTCCACTTAAATGGCTTTTAATTGGTTAATTATTCAACTAGAAATCAACTTAATTCAAACTAATCTTACCTAGCTACAAATCAACCAAATTCATGTCACATTTTTACTTTTATGTTAGCTTGCTCTCATTGGATGATTTTTAATAACATGGATCACCAAATTCTTTATCATCCTTTGTCTCTCAAATATATTTTTCCGCCAATCAAATCCTCTCATTCATTTCTAAATTTAATTCCTCTCTAGAAATGCTTCCAAAAATATTATTCCCTTAAAACTTCACAAAAATAAATCTCACAATATAATAAATATTTCTAACTTTATTCTTCTCCATTATACTTCATGCATTACATACCTCACTTTTGCATGCTTAATACCTCATTGGATGATTAAGGTGTTTTTAATGGAGGACGTTTTCAGACAAACTTATCCCGGAGAGCTACTTGAAGCCTATATAACCCACGGAGCCACAAAGGAAGACGGAGACCATGACATAGTCGAGTGTGCACTTCATCTTGATTCAGCTGTTTCCAATCCATATGGGGGTAGGAGATACTTTGAAGAGCTCTGAAAGGGAAAGCCTAAGCTCTTACCATCAATCGAAAAGCCTCCTTAGCTAGAATTGAAGCAATTACCTGATCACTTGAGGTATGCATATTTAGGAGAATCTTCATCCCTCCCGGTCATTATTTCAACCTCCTTGAGTGAGAAAGAGGAAGACAAGCTACTGAGAGTGCTGAGAGAACACAAGACAATATTGGGGTGGTCTATCTCAGACATAAAGGGAATCAGTCCTTCTATGTGTATGCACAAGATTCTGATGAAGGAGAACTTCAAGCCTTCAGTAGAACATCAGCGAAGACTGAATCCTATTATGAAGGAGGTAGTCAAATTAGAGGTATTCAAGTTGTTAGATGCGGGTATCATCTACCCTATCTCAGACAGCTCTTGGGTGAGTCCAATTCAGATAGTGCTAAAGAAAGGGGGATCACAATGGTTAAAAATGACAATAATGAGTTGATCCCTACAAGAACAGTCGTAGGGTGGAGAGTATGTATTGATTACAGGAAGCTAAATATTGCGACAAGGAAAGATCATTTTCCGCTTCCGTTTATCGATCAGATGTTAGAGAGACTGTCTGGACATGCCTACTATTGTTTTCTGGACGGCTATTTAGGATACAATCAGATACCGATTGCTCCAAAAGATCAGAAGAAAATGACATTCACTTGTCCCTATGGTACATTTACCTACAGAAGGATGCCGTTTGAGTTATGTAATGCACCAGCGACTTTTCAGAGGTGTATGATGGCATATTCTCAGATATTGTGAAGCGGTTCATTAAGGTCTTTTTGGATGACTTTTCAGTCTTTGATTCGTCTTTCGATGTATGTTTGGCCAATCTAGCCTTAGTTTTGAAAAAATGTGAAGAAACGAACTGATTATGCCCAAACTTGTCAAAACAAAGCGATCGATGTAGAGTAGATTGGGCGGTCTTATCCACAAGGAGATGACAAAAAACAAGCACGGAAAGTTAGTAGGCAAATAACTCTAGAGATAAATAAAATAAACAAAAGAGAGAGAAAAATGATTTTATGATTGAGAATGAATTAAATGTGTAGAGAAATAAAGCAAGAGAATTTGATATAAAGGAAATTTGATAACTAAAATCGGTAAGATGTCGAGAATCTCTTATATGCTTTGTTCACCTATTTGGATTTGATTCATAAAATAACTCAATTGAAAGTTTCACATCCCAAACAATCAATCGGAAAATAAAGAGTTAAAGAACATATAAATCAAAATGTATTTGAGTAAAACAATTTCTTACATTTAGCACTTGTAGAAATTCATCTTATGAGAAATCCAAAAATGACAATATACCATAGGCAATATTGCAATAAAAGACTACTCATAAAATAATTGCATTCTATCAATATAATTATATCATGCAAAATTTCACATAAAAAGAGCTTGACTAGATTTATATGAAAATTGACAACACAATTTTATTAATATAAGAATTAAAATAAAAGATAGAAGAAAAATAATTTACTCAGATTTATAAACCTTATATAACATTAGATACTCAAAATCCAAATAAGATCACTACACATATAAGATCATCTCTAACCTCACCATAGAACTCTAGCCTAGCTTGCTCATTTTTCCATAAGTTCTATAGAGAAAATGTGAAAACGAATTACAAGAAAGAAAGCTCTCTTAAAATTGAAGTATATTTCTCTCCATTAGCTCGTATATATAGTGGTGGTGAGGCTTGACTTTTCTCCAAAGTTTGGCAGCTCCTTTCCCGCATCCGAAACTTCACACAAAGTTTACGCTATCATACCAACATATTTTAGGACAATTTTCAACACATTATTTGTAACCCTGCCTCTTATCTATCCGTAGCCACAAGAATCACCATATTTGGACTTTTGTACCAAAAGTTATGCCTAAATTAAGAGAGTATATTCAGCTTAGCCGCAAAAATTGAAAATATGTTTCCTTAATTTATGGTTGGCCGAATTTATTCATATTTCTCTAAGTGATTTAGGTAAGAAACCATCCCTTCTTCAAATGGAAAGTTCATTCATGCATGGGCTAGGGTTTCTTGGGCTTTTCTTGATTTATTGATGGATTCTACAAGTACAAAAATAACATAATTAATAAAAACTAATACTTATAAAATTACTATAAAAGAATATTATTTTTAAGCTCTTTATTTTACAAATATCAATTAATATTCATACTTTAAATATCATTATTGTACTTGCATCACGAACCTGATACTCAATTGGGAGAAATGTCCCTTCATAATGAAAGAGGGGATAATCTTAGGCCACAGAATCTCAGCAGCTAGTATTGAGGTTAATAGGGCGAAGATAGAAGTCATTGAAAAACTACTGTCGCCTACATCCGTAAGAGGAGTTCGTCTTTTTTTTTTGGCCACGCCGGTTTCTATCGCCGGTTCATCAAAGACTTCTTCAAAACCATCAAACCTCTTTGCAATCTACTTGCGAAGAATGTAGCCTTCAAGTTCACAGAGGAGTGTCAGACTGCGTTTCAGAGTCTGAAGAAAAAACTCACTTCTGCCCTGATCATCACAACACCTAATTGGGATCTGCCTTTTGAGTTAATATGTGATGCAAGTGACTATGCCGTGGGAGTAGTTTTAGGTTAAAGAATTGACAAGCGACTTCATGTGATTTACTATACCAGCCGTACTGTGACAGATGCTTAAATTAATTATGCAAACACGGAGAAGAAGTTATTAGCCATTGTGTACGCCTTTGATAAGTTTTGTTCTTATTTGGTTGGAGCCAAGGTAATTGTGTATACTGATCATTTAGCGATCAAGTACCTAATGGCAAAGAAAGATGCTAAGCTAAGGCTAATCAGATGGGTCTTGCTACTTCAAGAGTTTGACCTAGAGATCAGAGACAAGAAGAGAACATAAAATTTAGTGGCAATGAAGAAAAGGTAAATGTCCCTATTGATGATTCATTTCCTGACGAGCAGCTTTTTATTTTACTGGCACTTATGACCCCGTGGTATGCTAATTTCATGAACTACCTGGTGAAAGAGATTGTTCCTCCAGAATTATCTTCCCATCAACGAAAGAAATTCTTTACAGATGTCAAGTATTACATATGGGATGAGCCATACCTATTTAAATATTGTGCAGATGGGATTATCAGGAGATGTGTGCCGAAAACTAAAATCAACGACATTATCTTGCATTGCCATGACTTGGAGTGTAGAAGGCATTTCAACGCTTCAAAGACAGCAGCAAAGGTGCTCCAATCAGGTTTTTACTGGCCATCCATCTTTCATGACACTCGGAGGTTTATGAATTCATGTAATTGGTGTAAGAGGACAAGAAACATCAGTCGTAGGAATGAGATGCTGCTACACCCAATTTTGGAGGTGGAGCTATTTGATTTTGGGGTGACGACTTTATGGGACCATTTCCCATCTCCTTCCATAATCAATACATATTAGTGGCAGTCGACTACGTTTCTAAATGGGTAGAAGCAATAGCCACTCCGTCCAATGATGCTAAGGTGGTGCTAAATTTTTTCCGAAAGAACATATTCTCCAGGTTTGGCACACTACGGGCTATAGTCAGTGACGGGGGTTCGCACTTCTACAATAGCCAGTTTGAAGACCTTCTCAAGAAATATGGAGTAACCTACCGGATAGTCACACCTTATCACCCTCAAACGAGTGGACAGGTGGAGATCTCCAACTGTGAAATCAAGTAGATTCTAGAGAAGACGGTGAACAGCTCCAAGAAGGATTGCTCGTCAAAGCTAGATGATGCATTATGTGCCTACAAGACAGCTTTCAAAACCCCTATTGGCATGTCTCCCTATAGGTTGGTGTACGAAAATTCATGTCATCTCCCCCTTGAACTCCAACACAAAGCCTACTAGGCAGTAAAGGCACTAAATTTTGATATGCAGAAAGCAGAAGAAAAGCGCCTTTTGCAATTGAATGAGTTAGAGGAGTTTCGGTTAGATGCATATGAAAACATACGGATTTACAAGGAGAGAACAAAACGATGGCATGACAGGAACATTGTGAAGGTGGAGTTTGCGATCGGACAGAAAATGTTGCTTTTCAACTCCCGTTTGAAGCTTTTTCCTGAAAAGCTCAAGTCACGATGGTCCAGACAATTTGAGGTGGTGAAGGTATATTCGTATGGGGCTGTCGACATTCAGAACAAAAACGGAGAGACATTCAAGGTTAATGGTCAGAGTTTGAAGCCTTATATCAATGGATTGTTCATGTAGCCTCAAACCTCAATTGCATTGTATAGCTCAACATAAAGGGTCACAAAGTCGAGCTAAGACTATAAATAAGCGCTCCTTGGGAGGCAACCCAAGTTTCCTTGAACTTTGATTGTGTTTTGGATTTTTATTTGTTTTGTTCTTGTGTTTGTTTTGGTTTTTGAATTTTTGGTTAATTAAGTTTAGGAGTTCCTTTTTGTTTTTCATGTGTTTTTAAGTGTTTGTGTTTTGTGTTTTTGGTGTTGAAATAGGTCTAAATCAGTGAGAAAGAGAATGAGAGAAAGTTGAGCAAGAAAAAGGCTAGAAAACAGTTGCAGTGTGAACCGCGACTTGGGCAAGTCGCGAGTCAAATCGCGACAGCCTCAGGAATCAGAAGCTCAACAACTGCCGTAACTTACCAAGACGCGGTGCCAGTTGCAGAAAACCCTAGCCTATTAGTGATGTGGTGCATTTTGGGCCATTCCAGTTCAATTTTCAAGACCCGCGACTTGCACAAGTCGCGGCTGCGTTATATCAACGTAAATTCGAGTAGTCCGCCACACAGTCTCGCATTTCAAATTTTTTTTCTCTCAAAAGCTCTCTAAGATTCTCTCAAGTGCAGCAAAGATAACCCATCATCCTTCTCAGCCGAGTAATCCTTCGCACGGTATTTTCGCTTTATTTTCATTTTCCTCTCATTTATTTTCGTTTTTGAAGATTTAAGGGTGGTTTGTGGAGATTATTTAAAGTGTCGTGATTTGAGTAGTGAAATTCTGAAGTTTGGGAGAAGTTCGGTGGGATTTGATAAATATTGAAGTGTTTGAGTTGATTTGATTATTCATTATTCACAGTTTTTGGATTGTGTTATTTTGTTTGAGTTAAAATTATTGTTTTCAGTTTTTTTTTTATTATTATTTAGTTGTGATTTTTAGTTTCGTTTTTAGTTTATATCAGTGTTGTGTGATTGTAATTCTCTGTTTGAGTGTTAGCTTTTAATTTTAGTTTCTGTTTTGTTATTTTTATTGTTTTCGTTTGCGATTTTCTATCTTTGTGGTTGTGTTTCATAGTGTATATTAGCTGGAAACCTAAACATTCCTCATACGCATTTTGCGTGGAAGATTTAGGTATAACAACGCCACGTACGTCTCGGTTATCTGTTTTTTTTGTGTTTTGTTTATGTTTGTTTTAACAGGTGCAAAATGTCACAACGGGGTGAGTCGTCTAGGGCAGCTCAGCGCAAGAAAAGAAGTATGCCACTCAAGGTTAATCCGGAATTTCGTGAGCGCATGAAGAAATTTGAAAAAAGGGGCTATTTTATTAGAGCGTGGCATTAATGTTGAGGCGATGGAGGGAACCATGATTTCGAAAGTCATCGGGGCTCGGCAATAGATCCGTTTTGTGCAACATCCCAATGATACTAGCGAGAGGTTGGTTAGGGAGTTCTATGCCTCTATGATTCCAGACGATTTCTTGCATGGGGGACGGTGGTATTCCAAGGGCAGGAGATCACCCTCATGCTGGAAATCGTTAATGAGTTCTATCAGCTGCTAGATGTGCCTCAGGCACCGCGAGGTCTAAAAGAGCACATGTTCTTCACTGTTGGAGTCAAGACCTTGCAGGGAGCCTCAGGATAGATGGATCAGGGTATTGGGTTTTTCACGGACGTGATCTTCTCCATTCGCAGTTGCATCTCGAGACAACTTTCTGGCATGTCTTCTGTGACCATTTCATCCTGCCAAAAACTCACCAGACAACCATTACATTGCCAGTGGCTTCAGTCCTTTTCAGCATTCAAGAGGGTTTACAAATTGATATAGGGCAGCTGATTATCAGAGAAATTCATGGAGCTGCCAAGCAAAATACAAGGATTTTACCCTTTTCTTGCCTGATCACGTAATTCTATGAGATGGCAGGAATCAACAAGAATGCTATCGGAGGAACAATCTTGAAGCCGAAGAAACTTCTTGGCAGCCCAACATACAACAAGCTGGAGCATCAAAGAAATGAGCAGGGATTTTAACCCCGCAGGGGGCGACAGGGAGCCAACCAGGCTGATGAGAGAGATGAGGATTTAAAGCATGCACCACAGGACGAGGAGCCCGCTCAAAGGCGAGGACCGCATTCTTACAGTAATAACGGACATGAGAGCTTCATTAGCAGACATGAGATTTTCCTTCGAAGCACGATTCGACACTTTGGAAGCACGATTCGTCAGCCTTCGGAGGAGCAACCTTGCGACCACAACACTTGAGGTTTTGTTTTCTTATTCTTTTTTTTTTGTTTTTATTTTTAATATTTCTGTCATTCGTTGATTTATTGTTTGTGTTGTGTTATGCCCTTTTCTCTGAGCTTAGTTTTAAAACATTGGAGACAATGTTAATCTTAGGTTTGGGGGTAAGGGTATTTTGTTGTTTTTGTTGTTTTCTATATTTTGTGGTCTTGTATTTTGTGTCTATCTTCTGAGCATTTTTGAACTTGTATTACTGTTTTGTGCATGCTTTCTACTTAGAAACCAGCTGCTAGCACTTGCAATAAGTGTTGAATTGTTAGGGACCACTCTTGTCTTTTTGCATTGATTTGCACCGCAGCTTGTTGCATTATGTTTTTCTTTCTTTGAAAGCTTGTTATGATCGACCAACTAGGATAAATAGTGGAGACTACCCACTGAGTTGTTGAGCCTTAGCATTTTATTCAGCGGGTTTTCTTATTTCTGCTCCCCACACACTTATCTTCAATTTGATTATTTAGATTGATCTCATTTAGGTTTGCATTGAGCATTGTTGAACTCATGATTGATAAGCCTTGTGTTTTAGTTGGTCCTCCCTATTAGATGTGATGTAGACTATGCATGTTGAGCCACTAAAAAGCTAAAAATTCATCATACCCTTATGTGTGCTCCAATAGCCGTTTTGAAGCCAAACACTTAGAAGCTTTTTCTTTCTTAAACAACATAAAATCAAAAACCAAGCTCTGCAATTAAATTAGCCTTACCTTTTAGCTTGGATTGTATTAAGAGTAAAAGAAAAGAAAATTGTTGAATGTGTTGAATCGCAAGAAGTTGCAAGGGTTATGTTGTTGTTGTTGTGGTGACTAAAGTTTGTGTTTAAAAAGAATTATTTAAGTTTAAAAAAAAAAAAACAAGAGGAATCATGCAAGTTCTTTTGCATAAAAATGTCAATAGAAGAGAATGAGAAAAGTATTGAAAATCTTAAGTGTTCTCTTAAATATGATCAAGCTTTTGTTTTCCGTTTTCCGTTTCTTTCTTAGCCAATCACCCAACAGCCCATTACAACCCTTTTAAAGACCTACTGATCTTATGGGGAGTCCAGTTTTTAGCATTTAGGTTTGTGCAGTGATATCATGTTCATAATGTTCAATTCCTTTCATGAGATATATTTATGATACATTAGTGTTCTTCAAATTGATATGCATATGCGATGTATATTTGTATTTTCTTTGAGCATAAACTCTCTCTGCATGTGCTTGATGAGTGTTATACCTAGGTTCTGAGAGACTTTCGAGTGAAATTAACTTGAGAGGTTTAGAATCGAGGCGAATTTTATTCTGGTAGTTGATCATTTTCGTGCTTTCTTTTAAAGATTTTTGGAGTGTTGGCTTGTGCATGGCAAGTGATGCAAAATTTCTTGAGTGGATGCTTTCATTTTGTACTTATTGTTATACAAGTTGTTGATCTGAGCAGTTAGTGTTGCACTTAGCAAAATGCTTGTTCATTGATGTTCAGAATTGTGTTTTTGGGTATCGTAGCTGGTAAACCCTCACGAGACTAAAACTCATCCACTAGGGACATCTAGGGATTTAAAGGCTTGTGGCACATGCTATGTGTCATCGTGTTACTTACGAAAGTGGTTTAGGCTAGTTTTTATTTTCATTTTTGTTGAGTTTTTAATTGTGTGTATTTGTGTTTTTGCGTTTGCTTCGTTTTATGTTTTTCTCCAATTTTTGCTCGAGGACGAGCAAAAGCTAGGTTTGGGTGTGTTGTTAGCACCATTTCTTACCTGAAATGGGGCCTTATATCTCCTTGCTTTTGTCCGTCTTTGTAACATCCCCTGACCCAAATCGCTCGGACCGAATCAGGAAGCGTTACTATATACTAAAATCTAACTTTTACTGTTATATAATCATAATTTAAAATGATATTCAAAACATTTGAAAATGATCCAAATAAATTTCCGAAAATCTTGCCAGAGTTTCCTCTATTTTTCTGACTTTCCAAAACCTGTTTACAATTAAAATTCATAAAAATCAACTTCTAAATTCTCAAATCAATTTTGCGCATCCTTCCAAATATAGTGCGACTTACCAACCAATTTATCACAATATAATTTATAAAGATTCAAATAACATAAACATATAATAAAATATTTACATAGCGGAAGCTCCTTAAATATATACAAACAGTTTCTGTATATGCATGCGGTATCAAAATATATATAGACTTATTACAAAAGAACTACCAAAATATATGTAGGACAGATGTGACTCTGGGCTCTCCTTCTGCAGTCTCTATTCTTCTTTGTCCTTGTCTCCTTTGGAACCCCTGTTATCTACGTGTGAGAAAACTCAACACGCTAAGCATGTTGCTTAGTGGATGTATACAAAATTGTATATACAAATATACTATATCAAATACGTTTATCTATTTTCGATCAAAATATAAATCACATATAATTAAATCCTATATGGGGCTCATATGAAATCAAATCATAAATTCAACCAGTATAATATCCAAAATCAATCAACAGACAAATTCTTCATAATTTCTCAAATATTTTCATATAACAAATCAGTTTTCATACTGGGCTCCTGACATACAAAACATAAGTTATCGGACTGGATTACGGGTTGTTCAGCATCGGACACACAAACAGAGCTACCCGCCGAACATCAAATCAGAATGGAACACCAACGAAATCACCCGCTGTAAATGTCCCATGACAGAATTCAGAACCCTAGGACTGGCACTTTGGGCTTGTACTATCCAAAGGGTGGTATATATCGGCACAGTACTGTTCAGACAGAAACCCAATTGACATGTCAACCTCCTATATCCATATCTATGTTTATACATATCAGAGCCACTTCACAAAACGTTTTCTCAAATTCAATGTCAACATATTTCATTTCTTTCAGAATTATCGAATTCAACTTTCAATTATGCAATCGCAATTCATATCGATATATATATATATATATATATATATATATATATATATATATATATATATATTTGAAATTCAAATTTCATCAAATATCATATAACAAAAATATACGAATATATTTCTAAATCAATAATCACATTAAATCAATCCAAAAATATATTCAAACGTATTTCATAATTCCATATCGAATCAAAATGCCCCAAAATCATTTTCCGATACATTTCACAAATATTATATAATTAAAACCACTTTCAACAATATATTTCCATAACAATCTTAACATCAAAACGTATTAAAATCAATTCCGAATAGTATTTATAATTAAAATTTCAGATATAATCTATATTTCGATAATTCACAATTTAAATCATTCCAGAATCAATTTCAAACTATCAACTATAAACAATATAATCCAAATAACTCAAAATAAATCAAATGAAATCAATCCGAAATATTCTGGAAAACAGAAAAATTCGAAAACACGTGAACACTGAACCTGAACACTTCCTCCTACTCTTTTCCTTCTTCTCCTCCTCTTTCCTTCTTCTTCTTCTTTTTATTTCCTTCTTCTTCTTCTTCTTTCCTTTCTCTCTCTTCTTTCTCTTTCCTCTTTTCTCTCTTCTTTCTTTCTTGTTCTAGTTTCTGTTCTGCTTCTATGTGTTTGCTGTGTTTTTGGCTTCAATTTTGTTTATAAAGCCCCACCGCTTCATCATTCGATGCTATTTTTTTAAAAAAATTTGAGCCATCGCGACCGCGTACAGCGAACGGTGGTCTCGTCGATCGGTCGCGATGCTTACTGGTGGAAATTTGCCACCTTCAGCGCTAGCGGCTACCGCGAGTGCTGGTCGTGAGCCTGGTCACAGTGCTCACTGGACCAATTTTGTCACTTTCACCGCTAGCAGCTACCGCGATCCCTGGTCGCGATACTTACTGGCCAAGTTTTCTCCGTTATCTTACCGCGTTGTTTTCGACAGTTCAAATTGGTCCATTTGGAAACCTAAAAATATACATTTAATTACATTTTTCACCCCCTCAAATCATAAATATCATATTCACATACTCAAGATTAATTCAACCATACTTTTCATATTTATTCAAAATTAAGGATGTTACAGTCTTTGGGTGATTATTGGGTGTTTTTAATGTTTTTCTTGAGTATGCACGTTTTCAGGATCATTCGGAGAATTCGAGAGATTTCAGACGAAACTGCTTCGCTTCAACAGTTACTTGAGCCGCGACTTGGCCCGTTACTTGTGCAAGTTGCCGCAGTACAATTGGACAACCCAGGCCGAGGCACTCGCGACTTAACCCGCGACTTGGGTCGCGAGTTGTGCAAGTCGCGGCGTTATAATTCCAGAACCAAGTCGAGGCTGCCGCGACTTGCACTAGGTGCGCAAGTTGTGCAAGTCGCGTCAATGTATTGCAGAAAGTGACCAAGGCTGCCGCAACTTGGCCCGCAAGATATTCAAGTCGCGGGCGGCTTTAATTCGCCCTAATCCGAGCTGCTATAAAAGGAAAATGTGATTAATTGATTGATGAGTTCGGCAGAGGTTTCAGAGACAAAAATAGAAAAGATAAGAAAGAAGAAAAATGGAGAATGAGTGCTAGGAGACTAGACGCCGGATTGAGTCTTCGTTCGTCTTCATCAACCAAGGAATCTGGATTGTCAACAGAGGAGTTCACCAGAGACGGAATTAGACGAGAGTATTCCTGTCGAGAGTTCTTTTTCGTTATTCCTTAGTTGTATTTTCTATTCATGAACCCATTGTTGAATATGGATTGTTTTAATTTTCTAGTTATGAACTAACTTTTATAACTATGGATGATGATGAATCTAAATATAAATTTTGATTGAGTATTTATGCATGTTTGGATTATTTAAGTTATATTGGTTGCGTGGCTTTTTAATACTTCATTGATTGCTATTCGATTGATCACTATTTAGCATAATCTTATTGTTGTGGGTTAAGTACTGAGAGGAGGCGTCCACAACATGTTCGATAAATTACCACTATGAGTCAAATAGAGATATATTGACTTATTCTATGTGATATTTGACATGCTTGTTTGTGTTAATGCATTCCCATATAGTTGGATAACCATCAAGAAATAGGGTATTAGTATATGTGGAATAGGTTCGATTTGCCTTGAGAGATGATTTTGGATATTTGATTAGCATGATCGTCAACCGATTAACTGAAGCATCCTTACATAGTAATATCAATCATTTGGAAATATTTAATGAAATTGGATTCCCTAATTTCTTCTTGCTTTGATTAAATCCTTGTTTTCTTTCTAATTTCTTAGGTTACTTAGTATTAATTAATTAGAAATTCATCGCCATTACTTTAATTATTCAGATAGAAATAGACTTAGTTAATTTTAGTAGTCAACATCTAATATATTCTCGTGGGAACGATACTTGTACTCATTCTTTATTATTTGTGCCGACTCCGTACACTTGTGGGTAACCAAATGGCATAACACTTCGATAGCTTTGGCATTTTTGGGCCTGTTTTGGCCTGGTATAATTTGACGCACAACAGATATAAAGCTTTGGGTGTAGCTACAATATGAATATTATATTGCTACTGATAGTTATGAGAATAAATGATTTTCTATAATTTTATTTTTTTATTATTTAAAAATTTAATTTTTATGGATCTTTATATTAGAATTTAAGGGTAATAATAAAGGTCCTACATAATAGGGCTGCCCTAAAGTTTTTCATTGACAAGCGTTTCTAACTGTTGCAACTTATGAAATAATAACTTATTTTATAATTTATGATCTAAAAAGTATTTAGTAAATTAATTAAAAATTAATTATTTTTTAAATTATTTTTAGAAATCTCATTATTAGAGAAACAACTTAAGAAACAATCAACTATTAATTATTTTACCAATACTTTTTGGATTCTAAAATATAAAATAATCACTTATTTTATAAGTTACAGTAATCTCAAGCATACCACAAGTTATGTCTACTCACATGGTAATAACAAATTGGATAGAAGACTTAAAAAAGAATGGATAAAAAGTTTGTGACATAATCATATTGAATTAAACTCATAGGTGTGGTTGAGTTTGATTTGTATTTATAAATTATTTTTATATAATTAAAAAAAATTAAGACCTCACTGTAAATGAGGGATCGTTTGTTTTTTCCACTTATAACTTAATGGGTCTAATTGTCTGAATTAGACACGTTAAGTTGTTTTTGTTTATTTTTTTTTTAAGCGGTCAAACAATTTAAAAATACTAAAAAATAACTTAAAATAAAAAAATAAAAATCTTAACTTATCACTTAACGGCTAATCGCTGAATCATAATTATAATATTTTCTTCCATAATAACAATATTTTCTTTCATAATTATCACTCTTATAGTAATATATTTTTAGATTTATCTTTATTCAGATGTTTCTATATATATAAAAAAAAAGACAATCACTACTTTTATTACGTAGTTAGAAAAAAAAAACAAATATGTCATTCAAATTTTAGGTTTTAATCACGGTTCAACCTTTAAAAAAATTCAAATCTATTCAGTCTTCATATAATAAAACAAACGACGCCAGACTCTTGAGCCTATGGCTCTTCCTCCAAAACAAAAGATAGTAAAGAAATTACAAATTGAATATTGTTGTGCATCAATAATATCTAATGATATGACATCAACTTGTGAGGAAGAGTAATTCACAGTAAGCTGAGATATGATCTCTGATTTCTAAGTAATTTCATTTCTCTTTTTAATTTGTTGTTTCTCCAACATTATCTTCACCTGCTTCCCTTGTTCCTCCATCAGTATCTGTAAGTTTTGTTGAATCTATTCCAACAAAGAGAGTAATCATCAGAGGAATCAAATTAATTATTTTCATAAAATAACATCAATATAGGAATGCAAGTCTTATCTATACAAGAGAAGCTCTCATTACAAATGTGTATCAAATATTGGATTTTAGCAATTCTACTTCATTCCAATCCAATTCAGTCATGCACGCGAAAACTTGACCTAAAGACATACCTCTAATTGGTGATGTAGATGCTTCTGGACATCTAGCTGCATCTGCAGCGCCTCTCGGATTTGTTTGCCACTGCAGAATATAATTTTAAGTTCATTCAAAAATTAGAAATACATTTGATTTAAATGTTGTTGTATTTGACACAGTTTATATTTTACATATATAGCAGCTAATAAGGAGCCAAATCAAGAAGATTATTACATTTTCATGTAAAGCTGAGATATATCACTGGTACAAACTCCTTCCTCAGGTTTTTCTGAAATATTTGAAATTAAAACAGACATTCAAATACTGAATAAATCAAAGCAATTTAATTATTAATAAATTGCAGTAAGAAAACTGGTATCAAAATGAAGCTGCTTTTAGATGAATTGGTATGTTTCTTGTTTCCAGAGCATCCAATTAAACAAAATAGTACCTTGCAGAGGTTCTAACTTGTACTTTTCAGATCGATATTTCTGAAAAGAAACAGAAAATATATATAACATAGAGTTTAGATATGTTGAGATAAAATCATAATTGAAATATTTGAAAGTGAGATCTATTCATGGAAGTAATATCACCTGCAAATGACTCTTTACATGATAAATGGTCAATTCATTTGATTTCATCAGCTTCAATATAGCCTTTGGGGTCGCCTCTACGATCGATCCACAAACGAATGATATAAATGAAATGGATTATATTTTGGTTAATGAAACTAAAGATTATATATAGCAATTTAATTACTCTCTGCACCTCCAAGGCGATTAACACACTCCACAAACTGCTTGTGAAGATCCTGAGTCCATTTAATGCGTTTGTTACTCTTTTTCAGCAGCTTGTTTTGGTCTTGTAAAACATGCTCATTATTTCCCAGAAAATTCCCGCATGAACTTTGATCAAACTTGAAGGATCCATTGCAATCTCTGCTAGACAAGTGGGGTTTCAAAGTGTCGTGTTCTGATTCGGATAAATTGATGGGATCACCTGAAGATGAAGTAGAGCTTGTGGTTTTAGTGGCAACATCAAGTTTATCTAGTTGAATATCAGTGTAGGATTGATGGTTAGTAAAACAAAAAGCAGAAGCCAGTTCTTCCAAACGACTCGCAATGATGTCGGATAATAACATAGTAGGCTCCATGTCTTGCATCGAATCGATCTCAGTGACAAACTCTCATGCTCCTAGAATAATAATGTTTGTTGATCTTGGCAATCTATATATCTTCTGATATTAGATTCATTAAAAAGCCAAGCTTTTAATTTTTGTATGTTAATATGTTCGTTCACATGTAGCAGGAATGTGAGAACGTTGTGCTGTATTTTATGAATTTGATGGTTGAAAAAGGAAAATGGCAAAACAATGACAACATTCATGAGGAACATTAAATTAATAAGACAAGGAATGACAACATTATTTTAACATTCTCGTCCCTATCCATCCTCAAAAGTTATTGCCGTTTGGTGAGTGGGCTACAATCATATATTATTCACCAATCAAATATGACGATGTTACCATATATATTTTATGATATTACCATGACATCTTATGATTCTCATGTATATTATGTTAGTTTCCATATAAAGATAATTTTATTTATTGATTTGATTAACCTATGTATACAAATGGATTCACCCAGTGTATATATATAGTCAAATACAAGTTCAATCGGTTTCTCTATCACAATAATGACATACAGCACAACATTCATCATGCACGGTTGAATTGTCATCTATACATGACTAAATACAATACAATAAACAATTCAAAATAAAAAAGAAAAATACACTACAATAATTTAAGGATAAAATTCTTAAAAGGAATGCTTGTTACAAAGAACGGATTTATTTTTTATTTTTTTGTTAAACTGGGGGCTAAAAGCCCAAAAATAAAAAGCTAATGAACACTGAAAAAAGGGTGTCTATCATGGGCAACACCTCTGGAGTCCTCAGAAATATATATATATATATATATATATATATATATATATATATATATATATATATATATATATAAACGTTTGATGGAGGGTCCTCATAAAAAGCAAGAGTGGATCTTTTTTATTTTGGAAAAAAAAAAAAAAGAAGGGAAAATTCAATTCCCAAACTAGGGGTTATGTTTGATATGTCTTTTAATTGTAAACAGACCTATAACCTAACAAAAATCACAATCTTAACTTTCGACTGTTGTATAGATCTATCATGTGAACAAGCTTGATCGTCGCAGGCAGATAAATATATTAGAATTATCAAACTGTCGTTACTATAATAAAGGGTAATAAACATAATTTTCTTTAGTTTAGGGTATTAGACAAAACGTATCCCCTAATTTTATTTATGGCCAAACTATTTCATAATTTCATTTTATCACCCAACCCCCCCTTGCCGTTAATTTTGATTCTCAAAATACTCTTGACCGTTAACAATATATTCTGTTAAAAATTTGATGGCACCAAGGGTATAAGGGTAAATGACTACAAATCTTAAAGGGTAATAATCATAATTCTCATTGTAGTTTGAGGTATCAGACAAAACACACCCCCTAGTTTTATTTATAGCCAACTTACCTCCCATAATTTTATTTTATTACCAAAATCCCTTTAAGAAAAATTTAAAAAAATATACCACTGCCACATGGACGCTGGAGATAAAAAAAATTAAAAAAAATCAAATCAGATATCACAAAATGAACGGTAGAGACCCACTTGAGATCTCCATAATATTTTTTAAAATTTTTTTCTTTGTTATGATCTCCACCGTCCATCTCTGAGATGGACGGTGGAAATCCATCTTTTTAATTTTTTAAAATTTTTAATGCTTTTAATTTTTTTTATATGTTTTTTAATTGTTTGATATCTGATTTAATTATTTTTAATTGTTTTCTTTTTTTGATCTCCATCGTCCATTTGGATGGTGGAAATCCATCAATCTTTTTTCTTTCTTTAAAGAGTAAAAGAATAATTTTACTTATAAACTCAACAGAATTAACATGGGGAATTTGGTTATAAAATGAAAGTATGGAGAGTTTGGCCATAATGCACATTTTATATAATACCTCAAACTACTAGGGAATTATGATTATTACGTTTTTTTATTTATTTATTAAAGCGTAAATGAGTAATTTCCATAATAAACTTAATAGAAGTTAACGGCAAGGGTATTTAGTTATAAAATAAAAATAATGGGGTATTTCATCTATAAATAAAATTTATTATATTCTTTTGTCTAATACCCCAAACTGTAGGAGAAATTATGATTATTACCCTATAATAAAGCTTGTACAATATATATATCTTTTCAATAGGTCCAATTCCAGTATTAGTTCAATAGACCCAGTGTTAGTTCAATTGACCATGGGCCCATTAATTTATTATCATTTAACAAGTCTAATAGGCTCAACAGAAACAATCATGTGAGAACCTCAACAGAATCAGTACAACGGGGGAAGAGACCTATCAACTTTTAAGCTGAAGAGAATGGGCAGAGCAGGAAACGAGGTAAAGGTCTTGACTTTTCACCCTAAGAGTTGGCGGTGGCTAGTCCCCAGCACCGCCACCCATTATGAAAATATTATGCTGGAATGTTCGGGGACTGGGGAACCCTCGAACATTTCGAGCATTGCATAATGTGGTGCAATCTGAAAAACCTCTTTTAATTTTCTTGTCGGAAACTAGAATGGATAGCAGAAATGCCAATAGAATTAAGTGTGGTTTAGGTTTTCAATGTTGTTTTACTGTTGATAGAATTGGTCTGGGTGGTGGTTTGATGTTATTATGGAGTGACTCTATTGATGTCTCGATTCAATCCTTCACAAAAGGTCACATTGATTCCTTTGTGCGGGGTACGGATGGTAGTTACTAGAGAATTACAGGTTTTTAAGGCGATCTCAATGCCACATGTCAGTCTCATTCTTGGTCTCTTCTTCGCCGGCTTGCAGGTTTGAGAAATCTGTCTTGGCTTGTTGGCGGTGATTTCAATGAGATTCTTAGATGGGAAGAGAAGTCTGAGGGATTATTTAGGAGTCATAAGGCAGTGTCTCTTTTTCATAGGGCGACTGATGATTGTAATCTGGTGGATGTGGGTTTCAGGGGGCATGAGTTTACTTGGAGTAACAGACAACTGGGGGTTAACTTAATCCAGGAGAGGTTAGATAGGTACCTTTGTTCCATGAGTTGGAGGGCTCTTTTTCCTAATGCTGTCAATGTGCATTTAGATTGGGGTGGTTCGGATCATAAGCCCATCATGATGGAGAATATTCGGGTAGCCACTAACAGGGATTCTGAGGTATGTCGAGTAAGGGCCAGGTTTCATTTTGAGGAAGCCTGGATTCGGGAACCCGACTGCAGTAATGTGGTGGAGAAAGCTTGGCATGTCAGTCCTGGTAGCAATGTTGTTGAGAGCTTGACTGGTAGGGTGGGGAATGTTTCTCATGTTCTTGGAGAGTGGAACAGAATTAAGAAAAGGCAAAAAAAAGAGGGAATTCAATGATCTCAAGAAGGAGCTAGAAAGACTGTATAAAGTGGGTAGAGGATTAGATGTTAACCGAATTAGAGTGGTGGAGAACAATATTGATAATCTTCTGGGTAAATTTGAAGTCTTCTGGAAGCAGATATCTAGGGCAGATTGGCTGAAAGCGGGAGACAGAAATATAAAGTTCTTCCATGTTAGGGCCTCGGAAAGAAAGAAAAGAAACAGAATCGCTGGTTTGATGGGTACTGATGGGGCTTGGAAAGAAAAGCCGGAAGAGATTGGTGAGTTGGTCACGGGGTACTTCAATGGCCTTTTTTGTTCTTCTTGTCCTTCAGTTGAGACGATAGATACTGTGACTCAAGCAGCCGATAGAAAAGTTTCTCCTAGAATGAATCAGGTTTTGACGGGTAATTTTACTCCTGAGGAGATTCAACAAGCCCTAAAACAGATGGCGCCGGTAAAGGCTCTAGGTCTGGATGGTCTCCCTGCGATGTTTTACCAGAAATACTAGGGGGTGGTGGGTGATAATGTTGTCCAGGCTTTATTGGCAGTGCTTAATCACGGTGCTGATTTGGGGGAGATGAGTAGAGCAGTAGTTGCCTTGATACAAAAAGTTAAATCCCCTATCAAGATCAGTGATTTTAGACCAATTAGTCTTTGTAATGTGACTTATAAATTAGTGGCTAAAGTCCTAGCCAACAGGTTAAACTGGTTCTTCATGATATTATAGCCATAATCAGAGTGCTTTTGTTCTTGGTAGGCTCATTACTGATAATGTTGTGGTGGGGTTTGAATATCTATGTAACATCCGTAATTTTCATTAATTATGAAAAGTGCCCATAATTGTTGTTAATTATTTGAAAATGATATAATGTGTTTACTTGAATTAATTTTTAGGTAAACAAGTGGACCAGGTGGAGCGGTCTAGAAAGAGTGCATGAAGGAAAAGGAAAAAGCTGGCAGTGAGTACCACGACCAGGGATCGCGGTGTGCAGCTCGCGGTGAAAATGCTGATTTTGGGTAGTGAGCATGTAACATCCCGGATTTTGGGTAATTAATTTTATATATGTGAAAATAAATTTTACTATTTGAGGGGAGTGAAAATGTAATTAAATGTATGAAAAATTGATGTATGAAAAATTGAAAATTGAACCAGAGAGTATCGCGACCTGGTCACCGCGACCACAGGTCGCGATGGCTCGCTCACGGTGGAAAACGCGATTTCTGGCAGTGAGCATCGCGACCAGTCACCGCGACCACAGGTCGCGATGAACTGCTCGCGATGAAAACGTCGAATTCGGGTAGTGAGCAACGCGAGCTCCAGCGCGACCAAGGCGCGCTCGCGATGAAGGCGGTGCGAATGGTCCAGTGAGCATCGCGACCTGGTGGCGCGACCACAGGTCGCGGTAGCGAAAAAAAAATATAAAAAAAAAAAGTGGCTTCTCGAGGAAGCCAGAAATCACAGAACACTGAAAAGAGAGAGAAAAGGCCGAGAAAAAGAAAGAAGAAGAAGAAGAAGAAGAAGAAGAAGAGAGAAAGAAGAAGAAAGAAAAGGAAGAAGAAGAAGAAGAAGGAAAGAGAAGAGAAAGAAAGGTGTAGGTGAAGAAGAGAAAAGGAAAGGAAAAGGGAAAGAAATCGTGGAACCGCGGTTTGTCGAACGAAAACACGGATTCCAGGTTGGTGTACGTTTGTTTTCGGAATCGTTACGAAAAGTCTTTCGTTATTGTTTTGTTTTTAGTTTTTGTTTTCGTTTTCGTTTCCGATTGTGTTGACAGTTTTCGTTTTCGTTTTCGTTTCCGTTTTCGTTTTTGATTTCGTTGGAAGATTTCGTTTTTGATTATTAGTATGGAAATTGTTTATTGTATATGAAAAAAATCGATGTTTGATGTCTTTATTGTTGATTTTGGACTGATTTTGTGATAGATCGTATTTCGATTTCGTTTTCGAATATTTCGATTGTTACGATTTGTGAAAAATACTTGATTTAGTTGTTCGCAGGACTATTGTTTATGCTTTGTACTATACTGTGATTACTTAAAAAAAATTGTTTATTGTAACGGCCCTAGGATACTTAGACATAGAAATGGATATAGGAGGTTGGTATACCAGCTGGGTTTTACTGAGCAGTACTGCGCCGTTATTATTGTGTGATTGTTGTTGCGGGGCAATCTCGGACAATCACACCGATTTTAGTGATTGTTGTTGCGGGGTAATCTCGGACAATCACAATGATACTAGTGATTGTTATTGCGGGGCAATCTCGGACAATCACATTGATATCAGTGACTGTTGTTGCGGGGCAACCCCGGACTTCACATTGACCCATATTCCAGTCCTAGTATGTTTAGTATTCTAGTGGGCCAGAATTGATTGGAATTGAAAGGTGAACCGAATGATTTTATTGATTGCATTCATATGTTGACCTCATTATTGAAATTAAAGTGATTAAATTTGTTTAATGCTCTGATTTTGAAATTTATTTGATTTTGAAATTGATTCGAAATAAATTATATATATATTGTGGTTTATTTATTCTTAAAAGATATTTATATTGTGATTTATTTAATTGAGTTTATAGTACACCCACTAAACTATATGCTTAGCGCGTTAGTTTGTTTCTAACGCGTAGGTACCAGGGATCCGGAAGAGGCTAAGGACTGAAGAGATAAAGAGTTGCGGACAGAGTCCCAGAGATTTGTACAGTTGGGTAGCTATATTGTGTTATGTATATATATATTCTGAAAGCATGCATATACAGGGGATTTGTAAATACATTTTGTAATATGTTTTGCAATTAATTATTTTATGATTTGTTTTATTTTATAAATTGTGATGGTAAGTCGCACTAAACGGCAGAGTGCGCAACTGTTTGAAAGTGTTATAGAAGTGTTTGTGAAAAATGTGAATTTGGATTGATTTGTGTAAAAGCAGGTTTTTGGGAAATCCGAAAAACAAACGGTACTCTGCCGAATTTTCGAAAAAAGTTTATTTATTGCTATGGGCTCACTTGAAAAGGATTTCTAAACTGTTTTATGGGCTCACAATGATTTTGAAATGTAAAATGAAGTTTTCAAAAATTTTGAAAGTCCGAGTAGCGCTCCCCGGGTCGGTCCGGCCGGGTCGGGTCGGGGGGTGTTACAGAGCATCGCGACCAGACACTCTAAAGGCGGTAAAAATACTCTAGTGAGCACCGTGACCAGGTGGCGGGACCACAGGTCGCGATGACCAAAATTTTATAAAAAAAATAAGATGGCGGTGGGAAGCTTAACAAAGAAGCAAAACAGAAAACAAAGAGAGAGAGAGAGAGAGAGAGAGAGAGAGAGAGAGAGAGAGAGAGAGAGAGACCGGGAGAAAGAAAGAGAGAAAAATAAAAGAAAGAAAAAGAAAAGAAAGAAAGAGAAAAAGAAGAAGAGAGAGAGGAGGAAAAAGAAGAAGAAGAAAAAAGGAAGAAGAAGAAAGAGAAGGAAAAGAGAAGAAAGAAAGAGAAGAGGAAAAAAGATAAGGAGAAAAAAGAAATCCAAAAAAAAAATTCGGAAAAAAAAAAGATATCCAGGTTGGTGTACACACGTTTCTGAAATCGTTTTATCAGTTATTGAGTTAGAGAGTTTAGAAACATATTTACGAATTTCGTATAATCGTATTTCATTTTCGTATATTGTTTGAATTAATTGTGAAATATTTTCTTATTATTGAATTTCTATGATATTGTATATTTTCAAACCTGATTTATGAATATTGATTTACGAATATTGTTTAATATTATATTTGTTGACTTTGATTGAAATTTCGAAAGGAATGAACTGATTTGATACCTGAATAATGGCCCTGATATATGTATCTATAGATATAGGAGATTGACATATCAATTGGGTGTATTTAGCAGTACTGTAATGAAATATCTGATGATTATGATGATATACGGATACCATTTCATTTTGAAATGGGAAACCGACTGTGAATTTACAGATACCATTTCATTTTGAAATAGGAAACCGACTGTGAAAATACGAATACCATTTCATTCTGAAATGGGAAACCGACTGTGACTATAGGGATACCATTTCATTTTGAGATGGGAAACCCGACTATATAAACCCGTAATGCAGTCCTGTAAAACTCTGTTATATGTATCAGAGGCCCAGTTAATAAATGAGAAATGTAGTTATTGAAAACTATGAAATAAATGTAATGAACTTTTATTGAGATTTCATTCCAGAAACTTTTGAAATGTGTTAATTATTAGATTTTCAGTTTGTTATTAAGTATTTCTGAAATTTTTAATTTTATGAATTTATATTACATGGAAAATATTTTAGTGTACACCCACTAAATATTATTGCTTAGCGCGTTAATTTTATCACGCGTAGGTAATAGAGATACCAGCCGAGAAAAAGACTGAAGAGGTGATAGCTGCAGACAGAGGTTCAGAGTCACAATACTTTTGGGTAATTATATTTAAACTTTGTCTGTATATTATTCAGTTAAGCATGCATATACAGAAGTTTGTAAAATTGTAATATAAATGAGTTTTGTTTATGTTTTTTCAAAGTTTTGTAAATATAAATTATATATTGTTTCATTGAAA
This sequence comes from Xanthoceras sorbifolium, assembly GCA_003430845.1. Lineage (NCBI taxonomy): Eukaryota > Viridiplantae > Streptophyta > Magnoliopsida > Sapindales > Sapindaceae > Xanthoceras > Xanthoceras sorbifolium. The sequence continues at coordinate 13,727,024 of CM010612.1, forward strand.
AATGTTTGGGAAGTCGCACTATATAGTAGAGTGCGCATTTGATTGAGAAAATAATTTTGAAGTGTTAATATTATGTTGTTTAAATTTTTGTTGAAAACAGGATTTTTGGAAAGTCACAAAAACATAGGAAACTTTGTCAAAATTTTTCAAACAGTTTTGATGGGCTCACTATAAATGATTTTAAAATACAAATGAATGGGTTTACAAAGATTTCAATTTATTAACTAAATTTAGAAAAGTTTGAAAACTGGGTAGCGCTCCTTGAGTCGATCCAAGCGGGTCGGGTCAGGGGGTGTTACATTTTAGTGGTATCAGAACACAGTTTAGGCGTTTCTGGACCAAAAGAATAATATTCTGTATATGCATGCATTGTACAAAGACACCTATAGGAGTATGTGACTCTAATCTGCAGACCTCTCTTCTGTCTTATATAGGATAAAAAGAAATGGAAGGAAGTGGAGATAAACCTGAAAGTCCCGCCAGTGTAGCTGGGGGAGCATCTAGAGAATCCGTAAGCCCAAGGGCGGCTGGACCAGAAGTTCAGGGTCAGCCGGCATTTATACAACAAATGGCTGAATTCTTTTAAAATATGGCCAAAGCAGCACCACAAAGGTCAGCCATTGAACGATTGGTTAAGTACAGACCGACAGATTTTCATGGTAGAAAAGATGAGGATGCATCTACCGCAGAATACTGGTTTGAACGGACAGAAAGAATCTTACAGCAAATGCATTGCACACCTGAAGAAAGTCTAAAGTGTGCAGTATCTGTAACATCCCGAATTTTGGGTAATTAATTTTATATATGTGAAAATAAATTTTGTTATTAGAGGGGGTGTAAATGTAATTAAATGTATGTTTATTTTTATGATTTCCAGCGGACCAGATTGAATGGTTGAAAATTGATGTATGAAAAATCGAAAATGGAGACAGAGAGCATCGCGACCTGGTCACCGCAACCACAGGTCGCGATGGCTTGCTCGCGGTGAAAAACGAGATTTCTGGCAGTGAGCATCGCGACCAGTCACCGCGACCACAGGTCGCGATGAGCTGCTCGCGATGAAAATGTCAAAATCTGGCAGTGAGCAACGCGACCACCAACACGTACCTCCTCAGGATTCGTCCTGGGGGTTGGGAGCCACATACCTTCCTAAGGATTCGTTCCTGGGATAGGGAGTTATGTACCTCTCTAGGTTCCATACCCACGGACCTAGAGTAGGGAGATACGTACCACTCGTAGGATTCGTCCTCAGGTGGGAGTTTGACCCATATTCCAGTCCTAGTATGTTTAGTATTCTAGCGGGCCAGATTTTAAGTGAATTGGAAAGTGAACTGAATGTATTTATGAATCGATTTATATGTTGCTTATATTGTGGAATTTAAAGTGCTTGGAAACTGTTTTAGGATTTGATTTTTAAAGTTTAATGGATTTATCAATTATAGTTTAATGGATTTATAAATTATAGAGTTGAAATATATCTATATTGTGATATGCTTTCCATTTAAAAGTTATATATGATTTTCATAATTGAGTTTATAGTACACCCACTAAGCTATATGCTTAGCGCGTTAGTTTTGTTTCTAACGCGTAGGTACCAGGGATCCGGAAGAGGCTAAGGACTGAAGAGATAAAGAGTTGCGGACAGAGTCCCAGAGATTTGTACAGTTGGGTAGCTACAGTTGGGTAGTTCTATTGTTATATATATATTAACACTTCAACATAATATAAAGAGTTGCGGACCGAGTCACAGGATTACTACAGTTGGGTAGTTCTATTGTTATATATATATATATATATATATATTGTAAGCATGCATATACAGTGAGTCTGTAAATATGTTTTGTAATTAAATATTTATGATTTATGTCTTATATTAGTATTATGTTTGTAAATATTAAAGTTTGATTTGTTTTATTTTTATAAAATGTGATGAAAAGTCGCACAAAACGGCAGAGTGCGCAATTGTTTGAAATTGATATTGAAGTGTTATTGAGAATGTGTATTTGATTTGAATTGTGAAAAACAGGTTTTGGGAAAATCCGAAAAACAAACGAAACTCTGCCGAAATTTTGTAAAAAGTTTATTGATTGGGCTCACTCAAAAATGATTTTCAAAATAATAAACTCTATGGTTTTTCAATGCTTTGAGGCTCACAATGATTTTGGAAATGTTTATGAATTTAGAAAGTTTTGAAAACCCGGTAGCGCTCCCTGGGTCGGTTCGGCCGGGTCGGGTCGGGGGGTGTTACAGTATCTTTATTACAGGAGGATGCCTACCAATGGTGGACCTCCGTTATACAGTTAGTGCGACCGGAAGACAAAATTTGAGAGTTGTCAGGTTGAGTAAATATGCTCAAGACATGGTGGCCACCAAGGCGGACAGGTGCAAAAGGTTTGAAGATAGACTGAATGATTATATCCACCTACAAGTTGCCGCATTTGAGTTTGAAGATTTTACCAGACTTGTCTCAGCAGTCTTGAATGTTGAAAGAATCAAGAAAGAAGAACAGGCTAGACCAGACGTAAGTCAACAGAGAAGGGGATCAGGGCAATCTAGTTCATATTACCCATACCCACAGCTAGACCAGGTCAATCTGCAACATCAATAGCCAGTACCCCTGGGAATGAAGCTAGGGGATCAGCCCCAGTACTATGTGAATATTGCGGAAAAAGACATCCAAGGGAGTGCTGGAGAGTTACAGTAGCCTACAACAGGTGTGGATCTCGTGATCATTTTTACAGAGATTGCCCGAAAAACCAGATTACTCATGTTCAACAGCCAGAGAGATCTGCTCCTACTACTTCCAGAAGTAGGAGGCTCAGTCAGGTAGGAATTGAAAGTGGTAGCCACAGAGAGGTGTCAGAATCAGTGGCAAGACTATATACTCGTACCCCTGCACGAGCCTATAGTATTATAGCTTAGAAAGACAAGGATGTGCCAAACGTGATTGCTGGTACCATTTCTATCTTTGATAATACAGCTATTGTATTGATAGATCCAGGCTCTACTCATTCGTATATATGTGATGCATTGTTGAAACAACGAAATTTGAAAACTGAACCCACTGAGTATGACGTACTGGTTAGCAATCCAATAGGTCAAAGTGTAGTTGTGAACCGTGTGTACAGAAATTGTCCTATTCAGATTTAGGAGTATGAATTTTCAGGGGATTTGATGGAACTGCCATTCCATGAGTTTGATATTATTCTAAGCATGGATTGGCTGTCCATACACAAGGTAGTGATCGACTGCAATGTGAAACGAGTAACACTCAGAACATCCGATGGCACAGAAATCACGATGGTGGGTGAAAGGAGGAATTTTCTCTCCAATGTTATTTCAGCCACTACAGCCTGTAAACTGGTCAGAAAAGGTTGTGAAGTTTATTTGGCACAAGTGGTTGATTCCAGAAAGGTTGATTCTACAATTCAGAATATACCCACTGTGTATGATTTCACAGACATATTTCCAGAGGAACTTCCTGGTTTACCACCTTAGAGAGAAGTGGAATTTGTGATTGACGTGGTACCAGGTACTGCACCAGTATCTATAGCTCCTTACAGAATGGCACCAGCGGAGCTGAAAGAACTGAAGATACAGTTACAAGAATTGTTGGATAAAGGCTTCATTAGACCCAGTGTATCCCCGTGGGGAGCTCCGGTGTTATTTGTGAAAAAGAAAGACGGGTCACTGAGATTGTGCATCGATTATAGGCAGTTGAATAAACTCACTGTCAAGAATAAATATCCATTGCCTTGAATTGATGATATGTTTAATCAGTTGAGATGAGCCTGTGTCTTCTCAAAAATAGATCTCAGATCGAAGTATCATCAGTTGAGAATAAAATATTCTGATATTACGAAAACCGTATTCAGAATAAGGTATGGACACTATGAATTTGTAGTGATGTCATTTAGGCTGACGAATGCACCTGCAGCCTTTATAGATCTAATGAATCAGATATTCCGACCATACCTGGATCAGTTTGTAATTGTATTTATTGATGATATCCTGGTATACTCACAGACGACAGAGAACTATGACAGGCATCTCAGAGTAGTATTGCAGATTCTGAGGGAGAAGCAACTATATGGCAAATTGAGTAAATGTGAGTTCTGATTGGCCGAGATTGCATTTCTGGGCTATATCATGTCAGCATAGGGTATTAAGGCAAATCCCAAAAAGATTGAAGCAATTGTGGAATGGAAGCCTCCCCAGAATGTTGCAGAAGTCAGAAGTTTCTTAGGCTTGGCTAGTTGTTATCGACGGTTTGTGAAGGGATTCTCATCCATAGCAAGTCCATTGACCAAACTACTGCATAAAAATGTAAAATTTGACTGGACTGACAGATGCCAGGCAGCTTTTGACAGATTGAAGACGATGCTAGTTGAGGCTTTAGTCTTGATTCAACCGATTTCAGGTAAAAATTTTGTGATCTACAGCAATGCCTCACTCCATGGTTTGGGTTGTGTATTGATGCAGGAAGGCAAGGTGGTTGCATATGCGTCCAGACAACTGAAAACTCATGAACAGAATTATCCGATACATGATCTGGAACTTGCAGCCATCGTATTTGCTTTGAAGATATGGAGGCATTACTTGTATGGTCAGAAGTGCTACATATACACAGATCACAAGAGTTTGACGTATCTGCCTACTCAAAGAGAGCTCAATCTGAGACAGAGACGATGGATGGAATTAATCAAAGATTATGATTGTGTGATTGACTACCATCCAAGAAAGGCGAATGTGGTAGCAGATGCTTTGAATAGAAAAGCATTATTCGCCCTAAAAGCTATGAATTTTCAATTACAGTTGAATTAAGATAATGCATTGGTAGCTGAATTGAGATGCAGACCAAGTTTAATTCAGCAGATAGCAGAAAAACAGAAGCAGGATGATAAAATTCAGATGATATGTAGACAGATCCCAAAAGGGAAGCATCCGAATTTTACAGTTAGAAATGATGGTGTTGTGTATTTCAGAGACAGGATTTGCAATTCAGATGATGAAGAATTGAAAAAGATGATCCTAACAGAGGCACACAGTAGTCTGTATTCAATGCACCCAGGTAGCACAAAGATGTATAGAGATTTGAAGACTCAGTATTGGTGGTCTGGTATGAAGAAAGATGTGGTGAACTTCGTGAATAAATGCATGACGTGTCAACAGGTGAAAGCCGAACACCAGGTTCCATCAGGTTTGTTACAGCCAATATCAATACCTGAATGGAAATGGGATCATATCAAGATGGATTTTGTCACTGGGTTGCCACTCACCCGAAGTAAATATGATGCAATATGGGTTATAGTGGACCGACTGACGAAGTTGGCATATTTCCTACCTGTCAGAACTGACTATTCACTGAATCAACTAGCAGAATTATATATAAAAGAAATAATCAGATTGCATGGAGTGCCTGCATCAATAATATCAGATAGAGACCCGAAGTTTACATCCAGATTCTAGAAGAAGTTTTAAGAAGCTTTGGGTACTCGATTGAGTTTCAGTACAGCCTTCCATCCACAAACAAATAGACAACCAGAAAGGGTAATTCAGGTGTTAGAAGATATGCTCCGCAGTTGTGTAATTGATTTCAAAGGGAGTTTGGTTGATCACCTCCCATTTATTGAATTTACGTACAACAACAGTTACCAATCGAGCATAGCTATGACACCATATAAAGCACTGTACGGAAGAAAATGCAGGACACCAGTACGATAAACAGAGTTGGGAGAAGACAGGTTAGTAGGCCCAGATTTAATTAGACAAACTGAAGAAAAAGTGAATATCATCAAGGAAAGACTGAAAACTGCCTATGACCGACAGAAATCATATGCATATTTGAAATGAAAAGATATAGAATATGAAGTCAGTGAAAAAGTTTTCCTTAAAGTATCTCTATGGAAGAAAGTGCTCAGATTTGGCAGAAAAGGGAAGTTGAGTCCTAGGTTTATTGGCCCATATGAAATCATTGAATGTGTGGGACCAGTAGCCTATAGACTCGCTTTACCTCCTGAACTAAAGAAGATTCATAATGTCTTCCATATGTCCATGCTGAGGAGATACAAATCTGATCCTTCCCACATAGTCCAAGCTGAAAGTATTGAAATACGGCCAGACCTGACATATGAAGAAGAACCAGTGCAAATTCTTGATAGGGACATTAAAGAATTACGAAATAAAAGAGTTCTACTAGTGAAAGTCCTCTGGAGGAATCATAATATAGAAGAGGCTACCTGGGAAAGTGAAAAAACCATGAAACAGCAGTATCCACAACTGTTTCACTGAGGTAAAAATTTTGAGGACGAAATTTCTTAAGAGAGGAAAAATTGTAACATCCGTAATTTTCATTAATTATGAAAAGTGCCCATAATTGTTGTTAATTATATTAAAATGATATAATGTGTTTATTTAGATTAATTTTTAGGTAAACAAGTGAACCAGGTGGAGCGATCCAGAAAGAGTGTATGGAGGAAAAAGAAAAGGCTGGCAGTGAGTACCGCGATCAGCTACCGCTACCAGGGATCGCGGTGTGCAGGTCGCGGTGAAAATGCTGACTTTGGGCAGTGAACATCGCGACTAGACAACGCGATGAATGCGATAAAAACACTTCAGTGAGCACCCCGACCAGGTGGCACGACCACAGGTCATGAGACGCGGTCGCGATGACCAAAATTTTATAAAAAAATTAAGATGGCGGTGGGAAGCTTCACGAAGAAGCAAAACAGAAAATAGAGAGAGAGAGAGAGAGAGAGAGAGAGAGAGAGAGAGAGAGAGAGAGAGAGAGAGAGAGAGAGAGACCGGGAGAAAGAAAGAGAGAAAAAGAAAAGAAAGAAAAAGAAAAAGAAGAAGAGAAAGAAGAAGAGAGAGAGGATGAAGAAGAAGAAGAGAAGAAGAAGAAGAAGAAGAGAAGAAGAAGAAGAAATAGAAGGAAAAGAGAAGAAAGAAAGAGAAGAGGAAAAAGGAGAAGGAAAAAAAGGAAATCCAAGTTGGTGTACACACATTTCTGAAATCTTTTTATCAATTATTGACTCAGAGAGTTTAGAAACATATTTACGAATTTCGTATAATCGTATTTCATTTTCGTATATTATTTGAATTAATTGTAAAATATTTTCGTATTATTGAATTTCTATGATATTGTATATTTTCAAACCTGATTTATGAATATTGTTTAATATTATATTTGGTGACTTTGATTGAAATTTCGAAATGAATGAACTGATTTAATACCTGAATAATGGCCCTGATATATGTATAAGGGAATATAGATATAGGAGATTGACATGTCAATTGGATGTATTTAGCAGTACTGCAACAAAATATCTGATGATTATGATGATATACGGATACCATTTCATCTTGAAATGGGAAACCGACTGTGAATTTACGGATACCATTTCATTTTGAAATAGGAAACTGACTGTGAAAATACGGATACCATTTCATTCTGAAATGAGAAACCGACTGTGACTATAGGGATACCATTTCATTTTGAGATGGGAAACCCGACTATATAAACCCGTAATGCAGTCCTGTAAAACTCTGTTATATGTATCAGAGGCCCAGTTAATAAATGAGAAATGTAGTTACTGAAAACTATGAAATAAATGTAATGAACTTTTATTGAAATTTCATTCCAAAAACTTTTGAAATGTGTTAATTATTTGATTTTCAATTTGATATTAAGTATTTCTGAAATTTTTCATTTTATGAATTTATATTACATTGAAAATATTTTAGTGTACACCCACACTAAGCATTATTGCTTAGCGCGTTGATTTTATCACGCATAGGTAACAGAGATACCAGCCGAGAAAAAGACTGAAGAGGTGATAGCTGCAGACAGAGGTTCAGAGTCACAATACTTTTGGGTAGTTATATTTAAACTTTGTCTGTATATTATTCAGTTAAGCATGCATATACAGAAGTTTGTAAAATTATAATATAAATGAGTTTTGTTTATGTTTTTTTAAAGTTTTGTAAATATAAATTATATATTGTTTCATTGGAAAATGTTTGGGAAGTCACACTATATGGCAGAGTGCGCATTTGATTGAGAAAGGAATTTTGAAGTGTTAATATTATGTTGTTTGAGTTTTTTTTTGAAAACATGATTATTGGAAAGTCACAAAAATAGAGGAAACTCTATCAAAATTTTTCAAACAGTTTTGATGGGCTCACTATAAATAATTTTAAAATACAAATGAATGGGTTTACAAAGATTTCAATTTATTAACTAAGTTTAGAAAAGTTTGAAAATCGGGTAGCACTCCTTGAGTCGATCCAAGCGGGTCGGGTCAGGGGGTGTTATAGTCTGTATCATCTCAATAGCTGTAGACGGGGTCCCCATGGCCTGGCGACTCTCAAACTGGATTTGAGCAAGGCCTACAACAGAGTTGAGTGGATCTATTTACAGAAAATGATGGAGCAGCTAGGGTTTGATTCTGGGTGGATTGCGAAGGTTATAAGTTATATCACCTCGGCCTCCTACAGCTTTCTTATTAATGATGAACATAAGGGCTTTGTCAAGTCTTCTCGGGGCCTGAGATAAGGCTGCCCTCTGTCTCTCTATCTCTTCCTGTTGTGTGCTGAAGGCCTCACTTCCTTGTTATCCAAAGCCGAAGTTCAGGGCAGATTACATGGAATTAAAGTGGCTAGGTATGTGTCTGCAGTTTCTCACTTATTTTTGCTGATGATAGTTTAATCTTCTTTATAGCCTCTAGGAATAAAGGGCGGGCTTTGAAAGAGACCCTTTTTTCATATAAAGCGGCCTCAGGGTAATCTATCAACTTTGAGAAATCTGCACTCACGTTCAGCCCCAACACGTCTGAAGGGGTTGTCTCTGATGTTCGAAATATGTTTAATGTTGATGTTGTTGCTAGCCATGACAAATATCTGGGTCTCCCCTCCACGGTTGGTAGAAATAAAAAAGGAGTTTTTTTAGAGTATCCTAGACAGAGTTTGGAACAAGCTCCAAGGGTGGAAAGGGAAGCTCTTCTCTATAGGAGGAAAGGAGGTCCTAATTAAAGCTGTCGCTCAAACAGTTCCGTCCTATGCTATGAGCTGCTTTAGACTCCCTATCTCCTTTGGCCTGGAAGTTCAGAAAATGTGTGCAGACTTCTGGTGGGGCTCGAGCAGGGAAAAGAGGAAAATGCACTGGATCTTTTGGAAGCGTATGTGTCAGTCTAAGGAAGAGGGGGGGTATGGGTTTTCGAGAATTCCAGGCTTACAATTAAGCCATGTTAGCTAAGCAGGGGTGGAGGATCCTTAACGATCCCTCCTCTTTGCTTTCCCGAGTTCTCAAAGCCATATATTTCCCTAACACCAATTTTTTGAGCAGTCAAGTGGGATGGAAACCTTCTTTCGTTTGGAGAAGTATTCTCTGGGGCAGGGAGGTGATTAGAAAAGGTGTGAGGTGGAAAATCGGAGATGGTCAAAGTATTTCAGTTTATGATAACTCCTGGCTCCCTAGGGATTCTAGCTTCAAAGTTTATTCCCTTAGATTTCTTCCAGACGGGGTTTCGGTTTCTTCCTTGATTGGGGCTTCAGGGAGATGGAATAGGGACTTAGTTCAGTTCTACTTCAGACCTGAAGAAGCTGACATTATTCTGAGCATCCCTCTATGCTCTAGTCCTCTGTGGTACTCCCTGATTTGGCATTCTGATAAAAAGGGTTGTTTTCAGTTAAAAGCACTTATAGGTTGGCCCTTAAAGATGCCCATTCTGATTCCCCTTCTGGCTCTAGAGCCCCTTCCCCTTGGTGGAAAAAGCTCTGGGCGCTTCAACTTCCTTTTAAGATTAAAATCTTCTATTGGAAAGCCTGCAGAGAAGCCCTCCCAACTAAAGGCTGTCTGTTTAAAAGGGGTATTGGGGACTCTAATTTGTGCCCTTTCTACTCTTGTGTCCCTGAATCTGCAGATCATGCTTTATGAGGCTGCAAAGCTAGTAGTTCTTCCTGGAAGGAATGTCCTTTCTTTTTAGAGCTGACCAGAGAAATCCATCAATTTAGCCATTTAATCAAAATTTTAATAGTCAAACCAAATATTGAGTAATATTTGCTTGTTTTGCCTCTAATAATAAAACATTGATGTTAAAAGACTTATTTACCCCCTACTTGATAAAAAATTACAAGTTTACTTGCCATATAATTTTTTCTTTTAAATAAAATACTTAAAATAACAAAAAATAATAGAAATCCTTAAAAGTACTATAAAAAAAATAAGAAAATTGAAAATAACTACTAACCAATTAAACATCAACATGTAAAAAATTAAATTATAATTAAACAACACAAATAATTTTTTTTTTTTGAAAGAATAGTTGATTGAAAATTAAAATAATTTATTTTAATATCTATTATTTTATATAATAATAAAATTTAAAATTGTTATACAAAAATGGAAAAAAAAATTTATTTTAAAAACAAATTGATGGAGGCCATCCATGAAGGAAGATTTTTCATTTTTTTAGAATAATTTTTGTTGGCAGTGAAAATTAGATCACGTAGTCAACGGTAGTCATTACGTAGTCAACGGTAGTCAAACACGATGCATGAGGCAATAAAGTGGTCGGCTATTATGCTGAGGTGCTCGGCTATGATAAAAGCTTGAAGATAGAGTCTTCGTATCGTTAAGGAGTGTCGTACTTATGCCGACGATTGAACTTCGACGATCAAGTCAGTTTTTGTGGAAACAAAGATCTTGTAATAAATTACAAAGTATTAGAGTTTTTTAATATGTAAAATGTTACCTTATTCCTCTTTTTTGGAGCTATTTATAGGAAAGCAACATTCTCCTAGCCTAGTTCCAGTTTGCACCATGTTTGTTTTTGTGCCCTGACGGTTAGCCGCCCATTTCCTCTTCACTCATGATTTATTCAGAACTCTATTCGAGAAAAATGACCAGCTGTATGGCTCATGTCGCATCACATTAAATGCCATTATGTGGACATGCTTAGCTTTAAATGCCAATGCATTTATGCTCTCAGGTGCATTAAATGTGCATAATTCTAAACAAAAGTGGTGATTCAACTAGTAGTGCATAGTTGATTTGATAGGTGACTGTGGTCTGCAGGAGCATTGATTGTGGTAGGTGGCCCGAAACATTTTGGATATGCTTTTTCTGGGAAGTACTTTGGGCAGATGTTTGGTTTTTCTATATCACTGCCGAGGATTTCCTCTACTTAAATAAGTACGTATTGATTTGTTTGGACATACTAGGCCCGAATTTTTCTTTTGGAGCCCAACTTAAAAATCACCCATAACAATACCCTATAAATTCCCTAAGTGAAAAAAAAAAATGTTTGTAAAAGGGAATTTATTCTAAAAGAAAACGATGTCGTATGGGGCATAATAGCTTGAAACCCATGAGACATCGTCGCATGAGGATCCAGCTTTTCGAGTTCAAAAAGAAAAAGACACATTTCAAAAGGCGACGATTACACTTACTTGTTTGTGACGTGACGTTTCTCTGTTGGCGCTGGTTAGCACATTTTTTAGGCGGGAAACAAGGCAATGATGAGTTCATTTACCAATTAATATATCAACCGTTTGGGTTTATTCAAAAATTAATGGTTGGGGGCTCTCCAATGCCATGTCTTTATAAAAAAAAAATCATTTAAAGAGAAAACATTATGTCTTTTCTACAAAAGGTTGCTTTCTTTGGGTTTAGAGAACTTTCCAGTTTTATAACGAGTGACATGAAGGGAATGTTAGAAAAGATTTTGACTATCGTATAACATGCGGAATTGGGTGTTAAAAATTTTTCTTATATTGAAAACCCTTTTTCAATCAGGAACGAGTTCCTGTATATACGCAGAAAAAGACTTTAGAAATTACATACCTTTTTTTTTTATTTTCTTTTTTCTGATTCCTCGATCTACCACCAGATCTTCCGAGCTATGACCCGCAGTTTGACAACGTGTGTGTGGGCAAGTCACGGCAAGAGATGGAGGTCACGTGAAAAGAATGCCGGCCGAATCCTGCAAAAGAGGGGAGAGTCAGAAAAAACCTTTTTTTTTCTTTTTTCTTCTCTCTTTGGTGGCCGAATTCTCTTTCTTTTTCACTTGTGTGTTCGAGTCAATTTTTCCTAACTATATAACACTTATATACTAGTCCTTTAGGGTTTTAGTTTTGACCAAGTCAAAATAGGATTCTAAATCCTATTTATTTTTAGTCTCCCTAAAAACTTGAACCTGTGACCTTTTGGACTATTAAAATAATCTATTTATTTCAATTCTTTTGTCCTAGTCATTATTTAATCACATGACCTCATATTTAATAAATAGAATTAATAATTCATAATTATTAATTTCTATTATTTTATTAAATATTAAATTAATTAAATAATCACATTATTTAATTATTCTCTTTTATTAAATCGCATTACTTTCGTAATACTATTAATTGGACCATCCAATTAATCTACCGTGACCCTTGTTACCAACAACCATAAGGGCTAGCAAGGGGACCTAATGGAACCACAGTTTTGAGCTCCAATAATACTTAGTAATATTAATTAAAACTCTTTAATTAATATTTCATGATTATTAACCTCAGAGTTATTCCACTAAAAACCCGAGGCTGCACTCTCAGAACTGTAGACGTGTTTATACAATCTGAAGTCTTAGTGTCCATTAATATAGCTAATTGCATATAGTGTGATCCTCCACAAATAGTTCATAACTAGACCTGGGTCATAAAGTCTGTTATACCCCTCTAGAAATATCTTTTCCTTTAAGTACCATTGATTCTCTAATGAACAATTAAATCCTATCTTCCTCACGGAAGAAGGAGAGCACTCATAATCGTTCAAGCCCCGAATCAACCCTTAAGAGAACTACTCATCTACGTCAATTAAGAAGGAGTGGATTTCACTATTGTGTTCAAACCTTCCCAGCCACAAGCCAAACCGCAACTCCAAGATACGGAGGTATTGGTCGAGATTCTCATCAACCTCACTCATGGTAAATCAAAAGCCACGATCCAACCTGAAAGAGTCGATAAGACACTCAGGATTAAGATCACCTATAAATAGCCATCGTTTATCGATTATATATGAATCTCATCTACTAATAGATGTTGGTGAGAGATTCATATAAATCGTGGCCCAGTCCTATTGATCTCATCATATAAGGTGCATCCATTCTCATGTCAACTACATGAGCGGTCTATGATAAGACCACCGTACTTTACAGAATGGACCGCGGCAGTAGATCAATCACAAACAAAGTATCCAGCTTTGTTCGCTCTCAACGGACTCTTTAGATTGCATGTCTCAAAATGAATCCTCTCTATATATGACCATCATATACTCATTATGAGATTACATCTTACAATCTAGGATGTTCTTGCACAATACGAATGTATTACTGAATATAAAACATTTATATACTTGAATGATAATCTAAATAATTCTTATTATTGTCTTTAACCATTTACAATTACAAGCTTTAGGGCATAAATCCCAACAAGACAAAGATTCTTTCACTTCTGACCTGTAACCCTCAGCTCGAGTTCTTCTTCTCTATTTCCTTGGTGAGTTTCTTCTATTCCCGTCTCTTCTTTTATTTTAAAGAAAGGATTATGCTCGAATATCGCGCTTTAAGCGAAAAATGGAGGAGTTTGAACGAATTGGCTTCGTAGCCTTTGTGAAGCGAGACCCCAATAAACCGACCCCTCTTAATGTCAATTTTTCTCATGCGCATGTTGTCGACATGAGTTCAAGCGATTCCTCAGTGTCTTCTTCGTCTCCTCGAATTGTCTCTATGGCGAAAGGTCCTTCACTCTTGACCGAGTAGTTTGTCCAAGATTCTGACAGTGAGGACCATACCAGTAGGATAGTCAAGTACTCTTTCTCGGATCCTAATTTTTTAGATTGCGAGCCGAACGTGGTTAGCATTTCTGACTTACAGGCGTATGTCCCCTATTTCGAGCTTTTAACTATAGTGAGGCTCACTTCTCCTCATCTGGTCAAATCTTAAGTTAGTAGGTGAAATTCCAATATTGATATTTAACCTCTAACTGTTGAATAGTGTTTTAGACATAATGACAAAAAGCTGTCTAAAATATTAATCATTAACATGATTAATATATGGGCTAATTATACTCATATTCTCTGAGGTTTGACCTTTTTACACATGCTGGCAACTTTATCTTTGATTGCACAAACATCCCCTGAAAAAAGTTGACTAAACCGTTGACTAATTATAAAGTTAACGTTTTGGACAAAAAGACCATTTCGCCATTAATAAAAAAAATATTAAAAAAAAACTTTCCACCTTACAAGATTGACGGTAGAGATCTCTTCTCCACCTTCTAATTAAAAAAAAAAGCTGCACCTTCAAACTGAAAAAAAAAAAAAAAAAAAAATTCAAGATGGAGATCCTAGATCTCCACCATCCATCTTATGAGATGACAGTGGAGATCTCATCTCCACCTTCAAATTTTTTTTAAAAAAAAAATTTTGAAAGTTGCACCTCCAAAAAAAAAAATTCAAGGTAGAGATCCCAAATGGGATCTTCACCGTCCATCTCACAAGATGGACGGTGGAGATACCAGATGGGATCTCCACCTTCAAATTAAAAAAAAAAAAAAAAAATTTGAAGGCTACACCTTCAAACTGAAAAAAAAAAAAACAAATATATATCCAAGGTGAAGATCCAAAAAAAAAAAAAAGAATTCACCCTTTGACCCATGTCTGGTCTCCATCAGAGACGAGATTCTCCGATGGATCACCAGAAAAAAAAAAAAAAAAAAAAAAAAAAATCCACCAGCACCTCCACCACATCCACCACAACCACAAACCGAGGAGAAAAAAAAAATTCAAGAGTAGGAAGCGATGAAGCCCGACCTCTATGGACCGCCAGGCTCCATCTCATGAACCGCTGAAGCATCGGTATCGCTCCGGCGGTTGGCTCCATCTCCAGATTTTCTGGAGATGGAACCAACCTTCTAATGGACTAGATTGATCAGGTCCATTAAATGGATTTTCATCTAATGAAGTAGATATGATCTGGTCCATTTTATTTTTTTTATTTTTTAATTGTTTTAATTGATTTAATGGGAAAAAGACGAGTTTGCCCTTGCTACAGTAACGTCCCGTTAACTTTATAGTTAGTCAACGATTTGATCAACCTTTTTCAGAGGATGTTTGTGCAATAAAAGGTAAAGTTGTTAGCATGTGTAAAAAAACCAAAACTCAGGGGTATTAGTGTAATTAGCCCTTAATATATATAGCATTAGGGGTGGGAACAATTCGATTCGGTTCGGTTTTGGGTAAAACTGAATCGAACTGAAAATGTTTTGGTTTTTAAAAATTGAAATTGAATTGAACCGAATTGAAGTTGTGAATCGAATTGAATTGAACTGAATTAACTCAATTATATTCAGTTCGGTTCATTTTGGTTTTGGGCTTATTGAGTCTAATGAGTTTTTTACATGCATTTAAATTTAATGTATTCTGAATGCTAATTTTGGACCATAATTGTTGATTTTGGCCTTTGGACTACTAATTTTTATCTAAAAAGTCCAAATTCAAACATACTAAATAAAATAAATTATACATAAAAAGTAATAATATCCTTATTAAGTATAATAAAAGAAGGCTGTGGCGTGGGTCTAGTGTTGCGAGGGATGAGAGTTGAGCGATGAGAATTAGGTGATTAGTGAGATTAGGTTTTTTTTCTTTTTCTTTTTTAAGCGGATATCAGTGCAAGCCGATTTTGAAAAATCAAAATCGATGAACTAAATTTAATTCGGTTTTCGGTTTTGAAAACTGATTTGAACCGAATTAAGTTGGTGAATCGAACCGAACTACACTTTTCGATCTGGTTTGGTTCCAGTTTTGGTGCTCACCCCTATATAGCATGAGCACAATATTTTAAACTCCCAATATCAATTTTGTTTCAATCCAGTTTGAGCTCTGTATAAAACTCTAATTAATGTCTCCAACATGTGAAAATTTGAATAATACAAGAAGTTCATAAGGGACAGTAAGACTCACACAATTTGTTACTTATATGGACCTTGAAGTACATAAATAATTCAATAATTTTAACCTGACCCTGAAATACAAGAAATAAATAAAATCACAGAATACTATGGTATGATTTCTCTCAACAAGCAAGGGATCTACTCCAAGTTTTAAAAAAGGGTCTATAAATCCATTCAATTGTAATTGTTCAGCAAGCAGCATAGAGACAAGAGTGTGGTGCTTGATTCTGTTGTGGGATGTGACCTTTAATGCTGTAATGAGAAATATCAAACCATACTTTATAATGAGCTAACTGATCTTGGATGGGAAATGAGTATTCCCAGAATTTTCGGCTATGGAATCCTCCATGTCTTCAAGACTAAATGTTGGTTCATCTTCGGAGCTTCGGTCCTTCAACTGGCAGCTAGTTGTTCTTTGTTGCTGATCAAACAGCACCTTTAGCTTCCTTCCTTGCTCTTCAATTCTCAACTGTAAATTTCGCTGAATCTGTCAAGTAAACAAGACCGCAATCAAAATTCAGGCTCGCAATTAACATGAAAGGAAACATAACAAAAAATTGTTGGAAATAATACCTCTAACTGTTCATGAAGACGCATTTGTACATCTAATTGAAGTTGTAATGTCTCTTTGATTTGAAAACCACTGCAAGAGATTATGGAAGAACAGAATGACTAAGAAATACAATTATTTGTGTTATTAAAGAGAAATCTATGTAGACGTTTTACGTTTTGAAATCCAGCTGAGGTAAATCATTTAAGCTGCTATTTCTTGTCTCAGATTTTCCTGCAACAGCAAAAGGTATTAGCTAAAGGACCCTTCTCAGGTTTTCCTGTTTCGCGATTGGATCTTCACCCTTCTCTCTCTCTTCTTTTAACGCAGGGCAATCTCAACTCTTAAATACACCCAGGTCAGGGAAATCAACAAAAAGTAGTTAAAAGAAAAATTATAGACTTTATAGAAATGAAGATGCACCTTCTGCAGAGTCTGGGATGTATTTTGCCATTCGATATTTCTATAAAAATGTAAATATCATTCAGATTCTCTTAAAGAACAATTAATATTGATCAGAATACAAATTTACATCCAAAAACCTTGGAACTAGAATTAGTACCTGTAAATGACTTTTCACATGAAAAATTGTCAATCCATCTGAGTCCATCAGCTTCAGTATTGCCTTTGGTGTTGCCTCTGTAATTCATTATCAATAAATAAGCAAACATATTATTCTCTGACTCATCAAACTTCTTATCAATTCAAACATATTTATTCTTACTTTCAGCACCCCCAAGGCGATTTACACATTCCACAAACTTTTCATGGAGATCTTGAGTCCACCGAATTCGGGTTTTGCTTGAGAGTACTGCCCCAGATGAGACACAACTACCCGAAGAGACTCCTCCCAAGGAAAATCTCGGGGATTGCTTCTCTTGCTGACAAGTGTACTTCATATGTGATGGTGAAGAGCTATAAGAACTATTACCAACCTGAAATATATATAAACAATCAGAGACACAATCAAAATCATTTTCGCGCTCCAAATAAACAATAATGTAAAGTTCCTGGAATGGGAAAATATTTACTCTATGATCTTGATTCTCTTGAAATGGACCCGAAAAGTTCCTGGAAAGATTATTGCTGGCTGGATTTCTGTAGGAATTTTCAGAGAATCTAAAATATTGGTTGCTAGAGAAATCAGATTTCGGTGGTATTGATTGTAAGGTACTATGTCTCAAATCAATACTGGCTTCAGGTTGCTTTGCTGATAAAACAGAAAAGTTCTCCCTGGAAAATTGATAGGGAGGGAATTCTGAGTCACAAGCTCCAGGATTACCAACTTGACAATCATACTGATCAGGAAACCCCATGTATCGTTCAGTGGCGTAAAAAGCTGAAGCCGGAGACTCAAAACGGCTCAAAATTGTGCTGGATGATCTAACAGGCCCCAGGATTTGGTGCTGTGATCCTCGAGCCTCCACGTAAGACGGTTGCATCCGAATCCCCATGTTCCAAGGCGGCTGCTGCTGTATACCAAAATAATCTGATGAATGATTATTGCCGAATTCAATACTACAATCACCAGCTAGTCCATGTTTCTGATGAATTATTTCCTGGAAATCGATCTTCTGAGTGTTCATTTACAAAACTGCAATAAGAAAGAAAAAACAAAGGCCTATGTAGTCTGTATATCAAATTTCATTGTGCTAAGAAATACTTAAAAGAGAAGCAAGAATGCAACAGACGCGCAAAATCTGAATAAAAAAAGATGCAGATTAGATGGATGAACAGCAGAAACAGTGAATTCAAATGAATGGCATGAAATTCTACCTTATATTCCATTAAGTCTTCTGCTGTAAGATTTATATGAATATTTTTTTTCCTTTAAAGGGTCAGAATGAACATTGATCTGTTGACATTAACAAGGCTCACAACATTTTTCAAACATTAACAAATAATTTCTCAAACTTTTGTCCATTAATGTAGCGTGTCTCAATCACCAAGAGAATATAATAAATTTTAACGATTATGTTAATGTTTTCTTTACTAGATTAGACATTACATTAATGGAAAACTCTTTTTGATAAATCTTTTAAAATCATATTCCCTCCTACCTCAAATAATATGCACTTCTAATGTTCTACGTTCACATTAATAGTGTGGTTCAAGTCACACCGTACTCATTTATTAACATATGTGGAAAGTTTTTTCCTCTTTTTATAGTGATTTATCTCAGAGACATAAATAAAAAAAATGTGGTAAAAGGCATGTAAATTTAATTGGGTGAGTTTCAAAAGATATCTATAACAATCGACCATTTTTTATTTATAAAAAAACTAAAATTTTCAATTTAGGTAAAAACTATCCCAGCCTAACAAAAGTTTTTATCTAATTTAAAAATCTTACCGATTTTTTTATATGTTAGAGAACCCGTATGTGAAGTTAGAGATGGTGAGAATGAATCTCACATTTGAAAATATAAAAACTCAAGAGAATGATATATATATATATATATATATACTAATAGATGCCACAAACGATTAAACTAATCTTTTTGGTTGTACGACTATCCACCAATATAAATCAAGAGGTTGGTATCTCCTTCTTCACCGGAGGTCTCATCCAAAGGGAAATATTAATATCCTTGAGGTCGTAAAATGGGTTCAATAACCTCGTTAAAGCTAGTGTTTTACGTTGGATATCTGGTCAAAAAAAGTCTCATTCATAGGATAAAAGTATTCCCAAAGTGAAGGTATTTTATCATAGATAAATTTTGGAGAATAATGCTATTGGGCATATGTGGCCTTAATAATATTATAAAAGAGATACGGGCATAAATTCACAACTGCAAATCTAAAATTATTCCTAGAAAAAATGATAAAATATAAATTTTTATTTATTTTTCTCTACCCATAATATTGCATATTGAAAAGTGGGGTATCTGAAGTTACCAGAATTATTATTATTGTCATCGTAAAGCTCAGTGGAATTGCAACTATAAGATTCTGAAACGTGTTCAAATTTCAAAACACTTCTTCTAAGTCAGAAACCGAGAGCTACTGAATCTAAAAAAGGAGGTGCCGACGTTTCACATGTGTAACCCAAATATATTAAGGAATTGAACCACATGAACTAGAGCTTTTATGAAAAGAAAATATTTTAAATATTATTAACGGGAGTTGAGATCGTCTAATGGTAAGTCTCATGTTCTCACGTCAATAAGATTGAGTATAAGTTTTGTTTCATTCTGTAAGTCCTAAATTTATGAATATAAAAAACTTTTAAATTCAAAATCTCTTATAGAACGATAAAAGATTTTACCGGTGACTAAGTAAGCTCACTTCCATTTGAATTTTTAGATTAAATATCAAAATTTAGCATCCAAAAGATGTGCAATGCAACGTTAAATGGAATGGTTAGAACGATATCAAAATTTAAAGTAAATCCTAAATAATAAAGAGAGACGAGGCTGAGAGATATAAATCGATATACAGTAGTTTCCACCAACTTGCGTATATCTACTTTACAAAACTGAAGTCTCTTCTGTATGAAAATATTTACAGGTGGTACATTAGTAACAAATTAATTTTACCAACACACTAAGAGAACAACCTTTTCTAAATCTCCCACTGCCCTCTAAGTAGAGATTACAATCTTTTGACTTACAACTTGACTGAATGAATGCTTTTATAAGTGAAAAACTTTCACAAAAGTGGATATGAAGGTTTAAAAGCTAATAACTTAGATCAATAGGGGATAAAAATGAATTTCAAAGCTAAGAAAATCAATGGATTTAAATTGAATTTATTGAACACTTATATATATATATATATATATGATGTCAAGCTGAAGAAATATTGCATCATAAAGAACTTAAAGTATCTTAACTGAGTTGACACCCAATAAAACTTTAAATTATGTGCACGAAACTCTTTAAGGCGGCCATATTATTATATAAGATGAAAAAAAACAATGGGTCTAAAAAACGAACACCAATCAACCTCAAAAGAGATCAAGAGAAATGATGAAAAGGCCAATGAGAAAAATTCCTAGTAACAAAAGAAAAACAAAATTTTATAAGGGCTTTATTGACTAAAATACGACATATAAGACTAAAATCTCCCTTATCTTTAGGCAAACAACAAGCAGACCAAGAAATTGTTACAGTTATACTAGTGTTAATTGAACCTGTCCACAAAAAAATTCCTCATAGATCTCTCTCGATGTAATGTAACAATTAACAAAGAAGTAGGCCATTTGTAAAGCATGAAAGAGTGGGTAAAAGAAGTAAGAATAACCAAATTTATAAGGGCCAGACGACCTGTAAAAGAGAGAGTAGCCTGTAGCCCCCATCCGCTTAGAGCATCCTTTTTGGAGCACATTTGAATAAGGAAACTCCCAGATAAACAAAAAGTACACGACCGATGACCCTTTCGAAACCTGGTTAAAGTTGTTAAATAAGTAACCCGCCCATGAGGAAAGGGATCAGCACCAAAGTAATTAAGAGACTTCGCTTTGTTAATTGTTTGTCCCGAAAGAACACTATAAAGAGGTTGTTAGATTTTCTAATGACTCAAAATAACCTCAATATTTTTAGTGGGAAATCTTAAGGGCCAATTCGGTAATATTTGTTGTTTCTGTTATCTGTTTTATCAATTTTCTTTTGAAAATGAGAAATTAATTTCATATTTTCGGAATCTGAAAAAGTAATTTGGAAAAAAAATATATTAAGAAATGATATTATAATTTACATTTTGTGAAATTATTTGGAAAATATATTTTTAATATGTTGTAAGAGTAAAATAATATTGTGTGTAGTTAAATTAGTAGTTTAAATTGATTTTTTTAATAATTAGAAAAATATAAAAATATATATCTTTTCATATTTTTTTGATTAAAAATTAATTTAAAATTAATTGGTACCTTTTAATTTATTTTAAAAAAAATATAATAACAGACATATATATATATATATTAATAATATGAAGAAAATTATATTTGTTAATATTAAAAAAGCATAAATATAATCCATGTATATATAATATATAATTTTAATGTCTATAATCTTTAATTATTTTAGTTTTGAATAAATAAAATGTATTTATTTCACATTTCGCTTGGCCGACAAACGCGTTTTCATTGTAATGAAAAATAAAAAACGCATTTGTTAAACATTAATGAACAGACCATAATTTTTTCGTTTCTAGCCGTTGGAGGCACATTTAATGGGTTTGTGGTTGTCACCCATTAGACGGCCCTTTAGAGCGTTATGGCGGATGACCAAACTAATAGTTTTATGATTTTAAAAATCTTGAAAATAAGTACTTAAATGAAGCTTAATTTTGGATTCTAACCCTATACGACTTTATGGGATCTATTCCAACGCTAAATACCCACTATAAGATGTTTAAAAGGGAACTCAAAAGGGTAGTAGACTTCCTTTCAAAAAAAAAAAAAATGGTAGTAGACTTAGCAATGGATTCTTGAGTAAACAATTAAATTTTATAAAAATTACAATAAATTCATAATAATTAACTATTTGTGATCATTAAAATCAAAGGTTATAAGTCAAACCCTTTTCTATATATATATACTTTTCCTATGAAATTTCCAAAAGAATAAATTCCACTATAAAATAATTTTAAAAAAAATGAAAATATTTAAAAGAAAAGCAATTTAGAGGGACAAGAATTGAAGTCAGAAGAATTGAAAACAAGAAAAGAGACAAAATGGGTAAGGTGGCATTAGATGGATAAAGTCAGGGTTGTTGCATGGGAATCTCAGAACAACCAACTCTGTCTTTCCTGTCAATTTTTAAAAATAGTATGTGATTATCATAATTATAGCAAGAACAACTGGAATCAAATGCTAATTAAATTAAAATGTTAATTTAATTCGAAACGATAGATTTTACAGCCTCCTTGAGGATTCTTACAGATATGGACAGAACAAAACATATACAAGTTGAACCTTGTTCCATGTCTTAATCATATACCCAAATTCAAAGTTACACGAAGCTTCTAAACTTTTCATTATTTTTTTAAAATTTTTGCATAATGATTTTGACATCATTCTACTATATATATTCATCACTCTTTTTTTCATATTATCAATTTGGAAGGTTTTTTTTTTTTTTAATTAATTACAAGTTCTAAATAATGAACGATAAACACCAAATAAAGAGTTAGACACAAATTTATCGTATTCTTTTTTGCATGATAGACCAATATAAATTGATCAAGTTCATTAAAAAAAAAAAAAATTTGTCTTATTTTCATCAAAAAGTTTCAATAGGATGAAAAAACCACATCACTCTCATATGTTCAATTCTATCTTATAATATATTTTATAAATTTATTTATACACACGATATGTATGACTATATAAGAAGTAAAAAAAATAATACAAAATGAAATCAATGGTATAATAGTGTTGTTTTTTTTTGTGTTATAAAACTACATGTAGATAAAAGATTCTTCAAGAATTGCCAAAGCACAAATAGACATAAAATTACATTGGAAAAAATGAAATAATTTAGAGAAAATAAATGCATTAGATGACTTCATGGTTGATGGGCAAATGATGTGTTAAGGTTATCGGGGAGGTTCAATCTCTGTCGTCTTTAATTTTTAACAATAATTATTTAATTAAGAAAATCAACAAGGCATCGTATCATATTCATTTTTTGTGGACATTGCTAATTGTACTTTCTTTTAAGTTAGAATCCTGCTTACGGGGTCCTTTCTAATTAATTAGATGATAATAAAACTCATTACCATAAATTAAGATTTTGAGCTTTTTTTTTTTTTTTTTTACAGGAACTTAAATTATCGTGTGTATATATGTAAAAGAATTATCAAGTTTTTTTTTTTACGAAATATTAATACAATTTACAATATGAATATAGTTAAATAAAAATAAATATATTAAATTTTAAAAAGTACATTAATCGAGATTAATATAGATCCAATTACGTAGGTTAGTGATCATTTTATGGAACTTACTGCCACATGTACGTATGTTGTATATATATAGACCCACGGAATCTATGCTATTGCTACCACTCTATATAAATAAAGTGCAATTATTAAATAAGTCCCGAACATTTTTCTTAATTCTAATTAATTATTGAATTGGAATATTATATTTAATTGATAAGAACTATATTAATTAAATTAATAAAAAAAATAGAAAAAAATTTAATATATTTGAAATGAACGGTACATATTTATTTTAAAAAATAAAATACTTAAAATCTCACTGTCCATCTCAAATGGATGGTGGAGAATAATTAAAATATATATATAAATATGGAATCTATCTTCATGGGAGATCCATGGAGATCAACGAACCAAGGGAGGCGAAGAGCCTCCCTGGTTTCAACTTGGTGGGTGCGACGAAGGGGAGGCTCTTTGTCTTCCCTGGTGCGACGACCTTCGCCGCACAATGAAGGGGAGGCTTCGTGGTATCCTATCAAGGTCCTTCAAGGGAGATCCATGGATCTTAATGGTTTTCTGGTCTTTTTTTTTTTTTACTCTCAACCGTCCATCTAGATGATGTAGATCTTAAGTGTTTATTTTTATTTATATTTTTATTTTAAATAAATATCCACCATCCACTTAGACATTAGAGATCTAGATTTGTTTTTATTTTATTATTTATTTTTCAAATAGAGTATTTTGATATTTTTACACTTTTAAAACGGTCAACGGTCAACGGTCAATGCTAACGGTAGGGGAGTTAACTGTTAGTTTTTCAATAAGTTGATTCCGCCTGTAAAAATGTAAATCCTAGGTAGGTTGACTATAATTTGTTCTATAATTTAATAATACAAACAATTTTTTTTAAAAGAATAGTTGACTCAAAATTAAAGATGATTTATTTTTAAATTTATTTTAGTATCTATTATTTTATATAAATAATAAAGTTTAAAAGTAATCTAAAAAAAATGGAAAATATTCATGGCTGAATGGCCTCCGTTAAGGCAATTATCAATTTGGCCTCTAAATTTTGAGGAATTATCAAATTTTTAACGCAGTTTCATTTATTGGTACCCTTGGACCCTAAGTTTCCCTAAATGTATCAATTTGGTTCCTCTGACTATTTTTTTAACAGTCAAACTAACTAAAAATGTTAAAAAGATAACTTTACCCTTTTTTCGATTTAAATGAGTTAAAATTACTATTTTATCCTTAAATTTTTAAAAATATTATTAATAATTAAAGAGATAATATAGTTATTTTATATTAATTTTTTAAAAATAAAATTTTAAAAAATTTCTAAAAAAAATTAAATGGATCTCCACCGTCCATACTTCAAGATGGATGGACGATGGAGATCATATTGAATTTTAAAAAAAAAATTATAAATGGAGAATTAAAAAAAAAACGTTTAAGTGGAGATCCAGACAAGAACAAAAAAAAATTTTCAATTTCAATTTCAATTTTTTTTTTTTTGTTGCTCTTGGTGGCCACCAAGTACATAACAAAAAAAAATGATTTTCAATTTTCAATTTTTTTTAAAAATAAATTCCAACATAATCTCCATCGTCCAACAATCTTGATAAATAGTAGAGATTCAACTAATTTTTTTTAATTTTCTGAATTTAATTTATTTTAAATTTTTAACTAGGATATGTCACTTCACTAAAAAAATTACTGTTGACCCATTGATAGGTTTAATGACAAAAATACCCCTAGAACTGTTAAACTTGACTAACGGTTGACTTACAGAAGTACCGAATTAATACATTTCTAGAAAATTAGGGCCCCAAGGATACTAATAAATAAAACTGCGTTAAAAAATTGATGATTCCCCAAAAGTTTGGGACCAAATTGATAATTGCCCCCTCCATTAATTTTTTTTAAAAAAAAAGTTCCATTTTTTTAGAATAATAATTATTATATAAAATAATAGATATTAAAATAAATTGAAAATAAATCATTTTAACTTTCGAACAACTATTCTTTCATAAAAAAAAATTATATAAAAAATATATATATTTTAATAATATGAAGAAAATTATATTTTTTTTTTACATACCGCCTACGATAGTGACAACTCGAACTTATGACATTACCAAGCTGAATGAGCGTCCTCACCGGTGAATCACATTAAAAAAATTGAAGAAAATTATATTTGTTAATATTAAAAAAATAAATATAATCCATATATATATAACTATAATCTCTATAAGCTTTAATTGTTTTATTTGAATAAAAAAATATATTTATTTCACATGTTACTTACCCAACAAATAAAAATAAAAGTGTAAAACAGTGAAAATATTAAAATAACGTTTTCAGTTTTCGTTCAATAAAAGTGAAAAACATGTTTTCTATTTTTTTTTTTTTTTTTTTTTTTTTGTATTCTTTCAAAAACATGGCCTACGAATGCATTTAAAAAAACACAATTAAAAACATGGCCTCCATTAATTTTGTTTTAAAAATAAAATTATTTTCCATTTCAATCAGCTACTCTTTCAAAAAGAAATTATTTGTATTTTTTAATTATAATTTAGTTTTTGATATTTTGATGTTTAATTGGTTAAGTAGTTATTTTCAATTTTTTTATATCTTTTTATAGTATTTTTTTTTGTTTTAAGTATTTTATTAAAAAGATAAAATTATATGGCCGGTAAACTTATAATGTTTTATCAAGTACGGGTGTAAATAAGTTTTTTAACATTAATGTTTTATTATTATAGGCAAAACAGTTAAACATCACTAACTATTTGATTTGACTATTAAAATTTTGGTCAAAGTGACTATTAAATGATTTTTAATAATTTAGGGACCATGAGAACTAAAAACACAAACATATTTTAAAAAAATAATAATAAGTTGATACCAAATTAATTTTTTTAGGAAATTTTTTTCCTAAAAAAATTATATTTACATTTAATTACACGCACACACGGCCACACACACACGGCTGTCCAAGGATGTACACACACACACATATATATATATACTAGGCTGTCCAAATTATTTATCTAAAATCATGTCAAAAAAACCAATGCTGCACACGCACACATATATGCTAGGCTGTCCAAGGCTGTCCAAATTATTTATCCAAAATCTTATCAAAACTATATCGCATGTGAGTTGTAACAACGATATAAATTATGAGATGGTGTAATGGATGATGTATTGGAATGTTGGGATTTATGTCTTAAAGCTTGTAATTGTAAATGTTATTAAACATAAATAAGAGTTAAACGTTTATCATTCAAAAAAAGTGTTTTATATTTATTCATACATTTATATATTGTGCAAGTAACATTCGAGATTGCAAGATGTAATCTCAAAATGAGTATATGAAAGTCATATACAGTAGGATTCATTTTGAGACATGTAATCTAAAGAGTATATAGAGAACAAACAAAGCTGGGCACTTTGTTTGTGGTTGATCTACTACTGTGGTCCATTCTGTAATGTACGGTGGTCTTATCCTAGACTACTCATATAGTTAACATGAAAATATAGGCACCTTATATGATGATATCATATAGGACTGGACCACGATTTATATGAATCTCTCACCAAGATCCGTTAGTAGATGAGATTCATATACATCGACAAACGATGGTTGTTTATATGTGATTTTAATCCTGAGTGTCTTATAGACTCCTTCAGGTTGGATCGTTGCCTTTGATTTACCATGAGTGAGGTCGATGTTGTATTCTCAACCAGTACCTTCGTATCTTGGAGTTGCAGTTTGCCTTGTGGCTGAGAAGGTATGAACACAATAGTAGAATCCACTCCTTCTTGATTGAAGTAGCTGAGGAAGACATGATTTAATTGTTCGTTATAGAATCAACGGTGCTTAAAGGAAAAGATATAACTAGAGGGGTATTCGGACATTATGACCCAGCTCTAGCTATGAACTACTTGTGGAGGATCACACTATATGTAATAGCTATATCAATGAATACTGAGACTTCAGATTGTATAAACACGTCTACAGTTCTAAGAGTGCAGTCTCGGATTTTTAGTAGAATAACTCCGAAGTTAATAATCATAGAATATTAATTAAAGAGTTTAATTAATATTACTAAGTATTATTGGAGTTCAAAACTGTGGGTCCATTAGGTTCCCTTGCTAGCTCTTATGGTTGTTGATAATGAGGGTCACGGTAAATTAATTAGATGGTCCAATTAATAATGTTATAAAAGTGACGCGATTTAATTAAAGAGAATTAATTAAATAATATGATTATTTAATTAATAATTTAATAATTAAATAAAAATTATTAATTATTAATTATTTTAATTATCAAATAGGAAGTTGCATGTTCAAATCATGACAAGGACTAACGAATTAAATAATATGATTATTTAATAGTCCTAGAGGTCAAAGGTTCAAACTTTAGGGAGACAAAAAATAAATAAGATTTAGAATCCTAATTTGAATTGGTCAAATTAAAATCCTAGAGCCCTAGTATATATATGATATGTTACTAGGAAAATTGACCTAATGCAATTAACCTAGCAATAGAAGTGTTCGGCCACACAAAAGGAGAGAAGAAAAAAAAAAGAAAATTTTTTCTGACCCTTTTCTCTTTGCAGGGTGCGGCCGGCCAAGGAAGAAGACAAAGTGTTGTCTTCTCCGCTTTTCTGCTACCTCCATCTCTCCATCCGCGACGTGCCCACACACGCGTTAACAGACTGTGGGTCATAGCTTGAAAGGCTTAGTGGTGAATCGAGAAGTCAGAGAATCAAAACGCAACAAAAGGTAATTGTAGTTACAAATCTGTATTCGCGTATATATAAGAACTCGTTCCTTATTGAAAAGAGTTTTCAAAATAAAAGAACAAATTTTGAAACCCATTTTGTTGCCTTTTACACGATAAAACAATGTTTCTTCCTTCATGGAAAACTCACATGTCACATCATTTAGCCATAATTTTGAGTAAGTAATTTGGGCAGCCTAACATTATTCATATATAAAAGTTGATGGTGGGGAGGAGTAGTGGCAAGTGCGGAGTGCAGTGGGGCATAGGATGACAATATTTTCGCCGGGGTTGGGGATTTCTAACCCTACCTCGAACTTACCTCATCGACACCCCTAGTTGTGACATACCTATATCAAGCGCTAATGAACAGGATCTAGATATTTAACAATTAAATGAGATAATTACTCACATAATAAGGAAATAACTTTGCACGTATGTATTTTTCTAAAAAAAGTGGAACTCAAATCTCTTTTAGAACAATGAAGTGCACAACCAACAAAACTAAAAATCAATGTGCATCTAGTTTTTTTTTTTTTCCTGAATAGTTAAAATAAATGGGTAATGAAGAATATTAGGAAAGTTTTCCAATTTTATACCCCCTTACTCCATGTAAAGTGGGGATTTAATGGCCTAATTTTTTTTTTATTGTCTGCATCAGGTTAGATTATGGCCTAGTCACTATTCGAGCCAGATCAAGCCAGGCTCAATAGAGTAACAAACAAGAAAAACTCGATTACGAATTTTGATCGGATCAGGATTTGAACGAATCAAACTTGAATCGAATCAGACTTGAATCAAATCAGGCGTTCACCAGATTTAAGCCAATTAAAATATTTTTCAAAAAAAAAAAAAAAAACTTTACAATTTTTAATTTTTTAATACTTGAACGAATTAGGCCAGACTTGAATATATTCGGACTCGAATCGAATTCAAGTAGAAATTCATTTTTTTCCTTGAAAAGCCCGATAACGAATTTGGATAATATTCTAATCGAATCAAAAGGGCTTCGCACTGGGCCAAATTTGGATCGGATCCGTCTAACCCTTTTAACACCTCTAGAATTAACGGTTTAAGGGGTCTCATAAAAGAATTGAAATCCTCAGCTAAGCTAAGCTTTGTAGCGAGTTCAATAGATCTAGTGACATCTATGAATCAATCACTGAAATATATCTTTTATTTTTGTTACTTTTATTATTCTTAAATGCAATGTATTATCGACAACTGCTGGTTCCGCCAATTCCAGTTCGGTTCCGGTTCCGGATCCTTTTTTTTAAAGAAAAATCAAAAAATATATATTTATGTGCAGGGCCAAAAAAAAATTTTGAAGCCTGTTTCGGAACCGAAACCGGCTAGGACTGCCAGTTTGAAACCGAAACCGGTAACCCACAGTTCCGATTCTAGGGGGATTCGGAACCGCGGCCATCACTACGCTTAATTGACAATTTGTCAATAATATATTTTTTAATATATATAAATAATACCAATTTTATTAATTTTAATAAAATTGTATGGAAAATTTATTATAAAACTTGAAAAGATATAATAAGATTCTCCTCTTGGGCAAGAAAAAGCATGACAATTATAAAATGATGACATTTAACCGGAAAAACTTGATGCTCTCCAACTCTCGAGTGTTATTATGGTAAAAAAAAAAAAACTAATTATATCGAACTTCCTTAAGGTTTTGTCAACTATAAACGGAGTCAACTTTATCGTTTATTGCAAGCTCTTAGTAAAATTTGGTCAAATATAACAGTTGATCATGGGAGATCTTTGTAAAAAAACCCAAAAGTTGACTAACGGGAGGGAAGGTCTTTGTCAATAAACTCAATCTGTAATTGAATAAATCTCAGGGGAAGTAGGCGTTGTTTACTCAAAAAAAAAAAAGCAAAACAAAACAAAATCATAAGAATTTTTTCTTTAATTTGATGATTTCAAACGGTCAGCAGTTTTTTTTTTTTTTTTTTTTGTAAAGTACTAAAAAAAAAAACAAAAGGAAAACATAAACTTATTATACAAGTTATTAGTATTAAATTAAACAGGATATATTTAATTAATGTACATAAAAAATAGTATATGTGAGATTAACTCACAATGGTTAAAAGTTCTATATAATTTTACTTTTTGAGGTAAGTCATCTAAAATTTTGGATCTTAATTTAATAAGGGTAAAAAATTACTCACATATTAATAAATACACGTTAAAATAAAAATATAGTGTGAACCATTAATAGTATGATATATATTTAATCTGCTGCTTAGCTGTGAATGATTATCCATCGCCTTCCAGCTACAAAATTGTATTCCCACGGCAGGCAACATAGTTTTTTTCATGATAGACAACATAAATTTATAAAGCATTATTTCCTGCTGCATCTTAGCTGGACACTGGCATAGAAATTGACCCTTTATTATTTGGAGGGACATATATGACTTCTTTTTCAATAAACATTTTATATATAATATATATTGGAAGGATTAATGTTCCATTCACACAAATTAACTCTTATCATTTATGAATTATGACATGATTGAGTCATCTTTACCCTATGATCAAAACTCATTGATATAAATGTTAATTTGGCTTTTTGTTTAAAAGGATGACCTCTAATGTAACATAATAAATTAAAAAAAAAAAAGAAGTGTAATTACTATAAGCTTACATGTAAAATATTTGAATTGATGTTGATGAGTATTTAGGGTAATATTCATTCATAGGTATATTATTCACTTAATTTTCAAGGTTAATTGCACTAATATATTATGTGTTTATCCATTATTCCATAATATTTAAGTAATGTCTTTAGTTACACAAATATTTCGTTTTTAAGTGATAACAGTTAACCTTAATTATTGATTTAACGTTGGAGGGTAAAATAGTAATTTTGCCTATAAAATAAAACAAAAAATTCTAAAACAAAACTCTAATTTTTTTTTTTTTATTATAATTTCATATTTTTCCAAAATAAATTATCAATCCTTATAATTTTTTATAATTAAAAATCTACCCCAAACTCAAATTTTTTTTTTAAAAAAAAAAACCAACTCCACCATGGATTGAGTTTCATATTTTTTATTATTTTATTATTTTTAATTTTTTGATAAATTATTTTTTATATGATAATAAATTATCCAAGATAAATTTTGATTTTTCCAAATTAATGATTAAGTTTAACGATTGTCAACTAAAATAAAGATTGTTCATGTAATTAAGGGGAAAAAAAAAAGTCATAATTGAAAAAACACAGGGGAATTAGGGCAATTAACCTATTTTCTAAAAAGTCCAATATGATTCACTCTTAAATCATATTTTGTTATGTTAGATTACACTATCTTGTTATTTTTCAAAAATGTTGGTTTGATACATTTTTGACTCGATATGATACCCAAATGTTAAATTTTAATAGTGAAAACTATTGAGATGTCACATTAATACCTTTATAAAGTCATATTTGTTCCATTTGCGAATCATATCATTAGTCGGTGTACATATAAATTTTTTTAAAAAAAGAAAGTATTTCAAGTAAACTAATTTGAGTCCACTTTCTTTTCGTTTTGATTCTTTTTAAAATATAACACCGAATGTGTTAAGAATTTATCAGGAACTGTCGAAATCAAATATTAAATGCGCAGTCCGAATACTTAGTCACGTAATTAAGAAATATTTACTTTTATAACACTGTGAATAAAACTCTTTAAACATTCTTATAAAATACGTAGATGATACTCGAACTAAATCTACTTTATAGTGCTTGAACATGACCTCAAATGTGCCTACTAAAGCAATCATGATAAAGATGAATAAAAAGATATATATTTTATTAATTAAAAATATTTCCATAATTCATGGAAGAACAATTCTCCTAAAAGAGGTATGCTACTTCCTTTTTGCATTCTTTAGTTTTTTTATGTTCTTTGATTATTATTATTATATTTTATTATTATAGGACATTACTATTACTATTATTATTATTATTGAAGAGAGTGCAGTATTATATAAACATTAAACTTGTACCAATTATCTGAGAAAGGCATATCAAAGTACACTAGGGAATGTTTGGATATCAATTTGCATGAGATTGGACCACCAAATTATATCAGCCTCTTGTATCAAAAAAAAAAAAAAAATTATATCAGCCTCTCTTTTTTAAAAGAATGAAATCATGTATATATTATTATTATTTAAAAGTCCCCTTTTTTTAAATAAAAATTAAAAAATTCATTAAAAGAAATATATATTTTTGAATAATTGAAAAGTATTTAATGATGTTCAATTTTTGTTTCGGTATAATTAATCATACAAAATATGTTTGTGTAGATTATGGAGAAATTTAAAGAAAATAAAAATGACATTGAACTCAGTTAAAGTCCAGAGAAAATTGAACACAAATAGTTACAGTTAAAGAGCAATTATATTTTCTACCAAGAAGTTGTAACTCAGTTGGCAATACACGCTGAATATGTGGGAAAAGTCTTAGGTTCGATCCCCCACTAAACACACTCGTTGGAAGAAGTTTGAGCATTAAGTGTGACCCGCTTTGAAACAGAATTAGTCGGGTTTAGCTCGGACACGCGGCATTCAACTAAAAAAAAGAGCAATTACACTATATTTTGTTTATAAATTTATAATATTAATTTGTCTAAAACAAATTTTTGGGATAGTATCAGTTTATCACCACACCAGTGTCAGTGACTCAGAGTGTCTCTCTCTCCCAACTGTTTCTAGAATGGGCTTGCAGCCCGCGATGACATTACATGGATTGGTTGGGCCGACCGTTGGGCAGGTTAGACAATAATTACAGATCCATGAGTGAACCCAAAAACTAGTTACCAACAAATTAATTTACTTCTCTCTTTTTTAATGATGCTTTTACACGATCCACTAATTATCTATTCACACTCAATTTTTTTAAAAATTTCATTGATGATAATTTTATGATCCTTAACTAAAACATTTCTAGACATACTTTACACACAAATCTTAGAATACATAAACGACATACTTCATCTTCCTCTCTTTAACGATTCAGAAGTAATTTTTTAATTTTTTTTGAGTTGTTATTATTTTATTTTTATAATTTTTTTATTAATCTTAACTTGAATTATTATTTTTGTTTGTAAACATTGAAATCCCTTTTAGACCGTTAAATTTTTAACTAGTTGTTGACCAACAGAATAATTAAATTGATAGATTTTTAAAAAGTTAAAGACAATGCGAGTAAAAAGAACGAACACCGGTCAAAAAATAATAATTAAAAAAAAGATAAAGACCAAAATAATTTTTATCCAATAAAATAAATAAATTTAAAAATATAATTTGGCAGTTTCCTCCTATATCTGGGAAAAAGTTTTAAGTATTAAGAACATATCCTCTGGTCAAGAGTCCTACCCAACAAAGGGGTTGCCCACTCGAGCCACCTGTGTTTATGGGTGCTTGTTTGTAATAAAGCCATTTGTTACATCTTATTATCATTTGTAATAAGGGATTGTCAGAGTATTTTAACCCTACAATTTAAACATCAGATTACATGTCATATTCCAACAATTGGATTAAAGTAAGAGCATTTTGTTATTTATTTTGGTTGGCTAGAAACAATTTATTTAGAAGGAAATATATTTCAGAAAACCTTTCAAACTTATTATATAAGAATCTATTTATAATTAATCACTACCAAAAAAAAAATGTTTATCATCGAGGACCAAACATGGTGGGTGATAATAATTTTCCGTCGAAACCAACTATTTTCGATGGCAAAATATCGACGAACGCCATCGCTGATAGTATTATCGTAAGTATCTTATTTTCGACCGGCCGTCAAAGATAAACCGATTGTCGACAGCATAATGCTATCGATAATAATCCCGTCAAAACTTGACTTATTTTTTACCGCAACAAGTCGTCGATGATAATTTCATGTTCATCGAATATATCTTTCACCAAGGGTGAAAAGCGGTCTAAAAACAATTTACAACCATTGGAAAAGATGATATCAAAGGACTTTGAGCGTCGAAAATAGATCACCAAAAGCAATCTATTTCAACTACATTCTGACAGTCAAAAAAGCGTCTTGATGAATAAATTTCTTTTTCGACGATGGTAGCCGGTTGAAAATAATATTTTATGTTTCTTTACTTTATATTTATTTATATTTAACTATTTATTTTCACCTGTTTTGAATAACAAATTGTATATTAAAATTCTCATAACTAGTTTGCTATCAATAAAAATCAACATAAATAAAAAAAATTAACAATCTCGGTAAATTATAAGCGTGAGATACACAAATTAGAGAAAAGTATAATAGTTGAGTACATATTTAGTAGATTTTAAATATCTAGCTATGATATATACATGTAATACACAAAAGAGATATTCATAGAAGAAAGTTGTAGTCCTAACATATCAGTCATTTTCATAACAAAAAATAATAATAATAAATAGTTTCATCACTCTGTTTCGGGTACTTGAATCAATCATACATTGTGTGTTCCACAACATTATCTTATAAAACATCAGCTTGTACGAAATAACAATAAAAAATTTAATAGAAACAATCTCATATATCTCCCAAACAATTAGATATATAAAACACAAAGAGTTATAGTACATTAAATATATTGCTGAAATCACATTTCTTAACCACAAATCAAAGTATGAAAACAAATATTGAAGATTTTTTTTTTTTTTTGAAACGGCAAACTTTATTTAATCCGAAAAAAAGGCAAATGAAACATGAAACCAAAACAAGACCCAAAAACAACTAGAGCAAAGACAAGCCACACACCCAACCAACAAACAAGAAAGGCAGACAAAACCCTGAAAACAGAGTAAGACACACGCCAAAATAGAGCAACCAAAAACAAAAGCTTGAAAGAAACAGAGAATAGAAAAACAAAGACCAAAACAGAGGCCAAACAAAAACTAAAAATCTCCTCACTCTATTATTTCCCTTTTCAAAGAAGATTAATTAGCAAGGTAATTCAACAACCATATCAAAGGATAATACTGAAAAAAAAAAGTATGCATACATTGATAGGTGGCAATTGTATATTTGATTGAGACATCACGACTTTTATGAACTCACGCATTTGCTTCACTTCTTGCGTAGCTTTGAGCTGCTTGAACTCATCCTTCATAGCTTTATATTGCTGCAATTCTTCTTCCATGTTCTTAATCTTTTACTCCAATTCTACAGTTTTGTCGACTCTTGCACGCTTACAACTTCCTTCACAATAACCATACACATCCTTAGCTTTGATGCTTGAACCCATACTAAGGACACAATCATGAGATGCCTTTCCGACTACTTCACGATATATATTCAACTCATCTGTTTCAAAACCTTGATCTTGAGCAGATGCTTTCTTCGCTTCCAATTTTTCCTACACTATAGCCATTCATATTATATACACACTTTAAAAAAATTGAAAACAAATTGCATAGAAAACATTATACATACATGCAATGCTTCTGCATGTTCACTAGCCCACCCTTTTCCACCGTCCTTTGTCTTTAACATATGAAATATTTTATAACACTCAATTGGACTAGGCTCAATCCCCATTGTTTTAACCTAAAACCATATAATCAATTAAAATAAGAGTTTATCATGTTGAATAATAATAAAAAATATTAATCTAGTTATAAAATAAAAATAAAAACATTAATGTTTAATACATATATGTTCATATTTATATTTTACAATGAGAACTGAACCTACCGAATGATGCATTTTCAAAGAATCTCGATTAAATTTATTTATTTGGCTTTGTTCCTACATATAGCATTTTAAATTGTATTAATATGTCTTATAGAAAAAAAATGATTGATAACTGTAAAGTAAGAATAATACTTGCCAGTCTTCATCCATCCATTTGTCCATTGTATTAAAGAATCTTTTGTTTTGCCATCAATATTAAATATAGTTCATAAGACGTTATTACAAAAAATTTTCTCAATGTGCATAACATCTAAATTAAAGCATAAATCAAGTGTCTCCAATATGGTAGCTGAAAAAAGTTACTATATTTATTCCAATCATGGCTCGTTCCAAACCCATCTATTTTTTTTATTTTTTACACGCTTGCCAAATGTAATTGGGGTCAACCTTTGAAGTTCTGTAAAGAATTCATCACCAGCTGGCCGCTTTGGTGTATCTCCCGTCTCTTTCTTACCATTAAATTGGCTCATTTGATTTCGCCATACATGATCTTCGGGTAAAAATCGACGATGACCCATGTAGCAAATTTTAGACCCATTAGCTAAACTAAAGTGGTATGTTTTCTTTGCACAACATGGATATGCTAACCTTCCTTTTGTACTCCATCCAGACATGTAAGCATATGCTGGAAAATTATTGACAGTCCATATAATCGCAGCGTTCATTTGAAAATTCTGCTGTGTTGAAATGTCATATGTATTCACTCCATCCTCCTATAATTCATTCAATTCATCAATCAAAGGTCTCAAATATACATCAATGTCATTCCTTAGACCCTTTAGACCTGGTATAAGTAAAGACATAAACGTATATGGTTTTTTCATACACATCCAAGGAGGAAGATTATATGGAAATAAACGGACTAGCCAAGTATCGTGCCCAACATTCATGTTACCAAAAGGATTGAACCCATCAGTAGCAAGACTAGTCGTACTTTCGAAGGTCCTCGGCAAATGTCTCATGTTTTTCATCAAACTTTTTCCAAGTTTCGGAATCCGCAAGATGCCTTAACAAATCATCTTTTGAGGAATCTTGGTAGTCTCAATATAATAGGGAAGTAGAGGAAAATCTTTCAAGGAATATTTTTGCCTTTCCCACTCTTTCCTTTTGGTTGTCATCTTGGTAGTCTACAAACTGGACATTTTAATGCTTCTCCATACTCCTTGTAGTAAATGATACATTCATTATCGCACGTATCAATCTTTTCATAATGAAGGCCAAAATCTTTTATAATCCTTTCTGCTTCATAGTGAGAAGTAGACAATTTATCACACATCGAAACTACATCCTTCAACATTTCCTACAACATGTTGAATAATTTGTTACTCCATCCATTGATGCATTTTATATGCATCAACTTGACAAGAAATGAAAGATTGAAAAACTTATCACAATTTGGATATAAAGGCCGCTCACATTTTTCTAGCAAATTGTAAAATTATTTTGCATAACTATTTGGCTCTTGGGGATAAGCTTCTTCAATTAAATTGTGCATGCAATCATTTTAGGAGTCATGAGGTTTACTAACTACTTCACTTTCATCATCACTTTCTCTATTCTGCCCATGGCAATGCCAAGTAGTATAACCTTGTTTTATTCATTTGCACACAAGATGTTCTTCTACCTCACTTCTAACTCTTCTATATCTATTATTACATTTTCAACAATGACAAAATATTTTTGAATCTACAAATCAATTATGTGAAAAAACATTATCAAGGAACTTTTTTACTCCTTCAAAATACTCGAAAGTTAACCTGTGTAATTCAGTCCAAGATTTGTCTATAGGCATTTTTTCTACAACAATGGAAACACATAGGCAACATATATAGTATACCACATAAAAGACATATTATATTAAGAAGGATAAGCAAAAATATAAAGGTAATGAAACAATAGTAAATTGAAAGCTATTTTTACAAGACTGAATTTATTGAAGCAATCTAGCTCCCACTTTGTGATGTAAACATAATATTAATTTTTTAATAAATATCTCTTTTTAACAACAAAATTGAGATGTTCATTAGATACATAAAACAAATACAATAAGAGAACTGCAAGTAGAAATTGTCACAAATAAGGATCACAAAATAAATATACAACAAACCTAAATGAATAAAGACTAAAGATGGAACCAATTCGGTTCGATCCACCCGGTACCGATCCCAGTTCTTCAATTTTCGAAACAGGAACTGTCGATTACGGTTCCAATTTGTTTTTTAAAGTGGCCTAACACTATTGAGCCACATAAAACAAATTAAATATATATATATATATATATGGCCCAATACTGTTAAGTCACATAAAAAGAATATGTGTATGTGGCCCAACATTGGTGTTGGGCCACATACCACTTTGACCACATACTACTTTGTTTTTCTTTTATAACTTATCTTTTATAAACACTCCATCTCCTACACACTTCTTTCATTTTCAATGTGGTCTAATACTATTGAGCCACATAAAAAAATTAAAAATAGGTCATATAAAAAACAATATGTGTATGTGGCCTAACATTGGTGTTGGGCCACATACCACTTTGACCACATGCTACTTTGTTTCTTTTTTTATAACTTATCTTTTACAAACACTCCATCTCCTACACACCTATTTTATTTTCGATGTGGGACAAGTGTTACAAGCTTGTCTTTTATATAAACTCCACCTCCTATACCTCTTTTTTATTTTTGATGTGGCACTATTGTCAAAAGCTTGTCTTTTATATGCACTCCACCTATTACACTCCCTTTTTATTTTGTGATTATCCTTTTACGCTCCCCTTTTATTTTTGATGTGGGATAGTGTTATAAGCTTGTCTTTTATATACACTTCACCTCCTACACTTTCCTTTTATTTTCGATAGGGGTGGATACAAAAACCGATTCGAACCGTATTTGAATCGTATTTTATAGTTTGAGTTGGTTTTGGGTTTGAGTTTAGTTCGGTTCAGTTTTGATTTTAAAAAAACCGTGTAAAAACGGTTTGGTTCGATTTTGGGTTGCCTAAAACCGGGTCAAACCAGTTATCCGTACTATATAATGAAAAAAAACCCTAAATTTTGTTTCACTCATTATTTATAGCCCTTACTTCACTTCTCTTCGTGCCTAATTTTTTTCTCTTATCTTCAAACCCTAACTTCGCCGATGCCGATCATTACCGACCTACCGCACGCTAATCATCACCGATGTAACCACGCCGCTCTCCCTATCTCTCGTCTTCCATTTTTCGTCTTGCTTCGTCTTCTTGCTTCTTGATTTTGCTTCTTCGTCGCGCTTCATCGTCAATATAAGCTTCTCGATCTGCTGGTTTTGAACTTTGATATTGTTATCTTATTTTTTTATTATTATTTTTTCTTTTTATTATAGATTTATTATTGTATGATCTGGTATTTATCTGTGTGGATCTGATTTCGATCTAGTAGTTTTGATTTTGAAAACATATTGTTTGGCTCTCTTTTTTCAAAAAAGATTTTGGAGTTCTGCTTGACTGTGATGGATTCTTTAAGGAATTTTTCTCTTGAACATTAAATTATTTTTGTTTGACTGATGTTGAGTACTCTTAGCCCACTGCTATAAATCGATTATACTCTAGAGGATTAGCAATTGATTTTAGACACTGAAATCTGATAGTTTACTTGATGAATACAAATGAATAAATGTTTTGACTGATAAAATCTGATAGTTTGTACTTAAAGAAGATTAATACAAATTATTAAATATACGACTGATAAATCTGATAGTTTGTGCTTAACGAAGATGAATACAAATGAGTAAATTTATGATTGGTTTTGCTCTGACATTTTTTGCTTTTGGTTTTAGAAATTATATGGGAATATTTGCTTTTCTGTAGTTCAAATTATCTTATAAAAGTTCTCACTACTCATGCTTTTTTTACTCTTCCGTTGCAGTTGCTTCGCCTCCACCTTCTACACTCCCTTTTTATTTTCGATGTGGGACTAGTGTCATAAACTTGTCTTTTATATGCACTCCACCTCCTATACTGCCATTCTATTTTGTGATTATCCTCATACACTCCCCTTTATGTGGGATAGTGTTATAAGCTTGTCTTTTATATGCACTCCACCTCCTACACTCCCCTTTTATTTTTGATGTGGAACTAGTGTCAAAAGCTTGTTTTTTATATGCACTCCACCTCCTACACTGCCATTTTATTTTGTGATTATCCTTCTACGCTCCCCTTTTATTTTTGATGTAAGATAGTGTTATAAGCTTGTCTTTTATATACACTCCCCTTTTATTTTCGATGTGGGACCAGTGTCAGAAGTTTGTTTTTTATATGCACTCCACCTCCTACACTCCCATTTTATTTTGTGATTATCCTCTTTCGCTCCCCTTTTATTTTTGATGTAGGATAGTGTTATAAGCTTGTCTTTTATATACACTCCCCCTCCTACACTCCCCTTTTATTTTTGATTTTGGGTTGCCCAAAACCGGGTGAAACCGGTTATCCGTACTATATAATGAAAAAACAAATGCTAAATTTTGTTTCACTCATTCTTCAAAGCCCTCACCTCACTTATCTTCGTGCCTCTTTTTTTCTCTAATCTTCAAAGCCCTTACCTCCTACGCTCCTCTTTTATTTTTGATGTGGGATAGTGTTATAAGTTTGTCTTTTATATGCACTTCACCTCCTACACTCTCCTTTTATTTTCGATAGGGGTGGATACAAAAACCGATTCGAACCGTATTCGAATCGTATTTTGTAGTTTGAGTTGGTTTTGGGTTTGAGTTTGATTCGGTTTAGTTTTAATTTGAAAAAAAACCATGTAAAAACAGTTTAGTTTGATTTTGGGTTGCCCAAAACCGAGTGAAACCGGTTATTCGTACTACATAATGAAAAAAAAAAACCCTAAATTTTGTTTCACTCATTCTTCATAGCCCTCACTTCACTTCACCTCGTGTCTCTTTTTTTTCTCTCATCTTCAAATCCTAACTTCGTTGACACCGATTATCACCGACCTAATCCACGCTGATCATCACTGACCTAACCACGCCGCCCTCCCTATCTCTCGTCTTCCGTTCTTCGTCTTGCTTCTTCCGTTTTTCGTCTTGCTTCTTCGTTTTGCTACTTCGTCGCGCTTCATCGTCTATATACGCTTCTCGATCTACTAGTTTTGAACTTTGATATTGTTATCTTATTTTTTTTTATTATTATTATAGATTTATTATTGTATGACCTGATATTTATCTGTGTGGATCTGATTTCGATCTACTGGTTTTGATGTTGAATAAATATTGTTTGGCTTTTTTTTTTTCAAAAAAGATTTTGGAGTTTTGCTTGACTGTGATGGATTCTTTAAAGAATTTTTCTCTTGAAAATCATATTATTTTTGTTTAACTGATGTTGAGTACTCTTGGTACACTAGTATAAATCAATTGTACTTTGAAGGATTAGCAATTGATTTTAGACACTGAAATCTGATAGCTTACTTGATGAATACAAATGAATAAATGTTTTGACTGATAAAATCTGATAGTTTGTACTTAAAAAAGATTAATACAAATGATTAAATACATGACTGACAAATCTGATAGTTTGTGCTTCATAGCCCTCACTTCACTTCTCTTCGTGCCTCTCTTTTTCTCTCATCTTCAAACCCTAACTTCGCCGACGCCGATCATCACCGACCTAACCCACGATGTTCATCACCGACCTAACCACGCTGCTCTCCCTATCTCTCGTCTTTCGTTCTTCGTCTTGCTTCTTCCGTTTTTCGTCTTGCTTTGTCGTCTTGCTTCTTCGTTTTGCTTCTTCGTCACGCTTCATTGTCTATATAAGCTTCTCGATTTACTGGTTTTGAACTTTGATATTGTTATCTTATTTTTTTATTATTTTTTCTTTTTATTATAGATTTATTATTGCATGATTTGGTGTTTATCTGAGTGGATCTGATTTCGATCTACTGGTTTTGATGTTGAATACATATTGTTTGGCTTTTTTTTTTTTCAAAAATGATTTTGGGGTTTTGCTTGACTGTGATGGATTCTTTAAGGAATTTTTCTCTTGAACATTAGATTATTTTTGTTTGACTGATGTTGAGTACTCTTGGCCCACTGCTATAAATTGATTTTACTTTGGAGGATTAGCAATTGATTTTAGACACTGAAATCTGATAGTTTACTTGATGAATACAAATGAATAAATGTTTTTACTGATAAAATTTGATAGTTTGTATTTAAAGAAGATTAATACAAATGAGTAAATTTACGACTGATAAATCTGATAGTTTGTGCTTAACGAAGATAAATACAATGAATAAATTTATGATTGGTTTTACCGTGCCATTTTTTGCTTTTGGTTTTAGAAATTATATGGGAATATTTGTTTTTCTGTAGTTCAAATTATCTTATAGAAGTTCTCACTACTCATGTTTTTTTTGCTCTTCTGTTGCAGTTGCTTCGCCTAAGGCGCCCTTTTGTTGAATACATAACTGATGTCTTTGGTAATGAGGTTTTCAGGGTTGGTGGGCGGTTCCCAGCTCCATAAAACTAAATCCGTTGTAGAAGTGTAGTCTCTCCTTTCCCTTTTAATTTTCTTGTTTGGATCACTGTTTTGATTGGAACCTTTAGTTCCTCGTTCTTGCCTTGGTTGACCTTGATTACTATGTGTTGTTTTTGCGAAGTAATTTCAAAATTTTAAATTTTTTGTGCCATCAAAAGTGATATTCTTATGTGATAGGCGGTGTCAGATATAATTTGTATAGAAGTAGTCTTTGTCTTTTCTTTCTTTTACTTTTTCATTCCATCCATTGGTGGAATGGGTGGGTTGTCCTTAACTGGTGCGTATTGTATAAGTAGCTTGATATAAAAATGTTAAAATTTCTTAATCTCATTGCCTACACTAGTGAGGGCATAAAGCTTGGATGAAAACTAGTTGTCAAAGATTAAATCGGTACTCGAGTATTATGATGAGAGATGAGTTATTTCAAATAGTGAGATCACAGTTAAATGCACTATTTTAATTTTCATGTTTATGATAATTATGTTTTAACTCATCAGGGATTAATACCGGGAAACATGTTCTTTCAAAACAGTTTTAACTTTTAAGATTTCATTTTATAAGCACAACACATCAGGTATAAAAACTATTAAATTTTAGTAGTAAAAAACATTAAAATTTGAAAATACAAAAAAGGTCTATTAGGCCCAATAGGCCCAAAACCGTATGAACTGAATCGAATCAAACCGTATTATTTTGGTTCAGTTCGGTTCGGTTTACACCTTCAATTCGGTTCGGTTCAATTTCAATTTTTTAAAAACAGTGTAAATTTTGAATCGGTTCGAGTTTATCTAAAACCGTGTCGATTCAAATCATGCCCACCCCTAATTTTTGATATGGGACTAGTGTTATAAGCTTGTCTTTTATATACACTCCACCTCCTACACTCCCATTTTATTTTGTGATTATCCTTTTATATATATAGACACACACACAGATATATATATATATATATATATATATATATTGAAACATACACATATATTTATGTTCTTTATTTTTACTCTCTTTTGAGAAGCTTCATACCTGCTAGGATGTTGGGAATCCGATCCGATTCCCAGCGCAGCGGAAGTGGTAAACTGTATACAAATATGCAAATCTACAAAGGGCATATGGAAGCAAGCAGAATAGTAAAGGAGACAACAATGTTTTACGTGGTTCGGCAATCAACTGATTCCTATGATGAACACTTAAATTTGTATAATAATAAAGGTTAAAACCATTATTTTATACTATTAGTGTCATCAAATTACCTAACTTGTTTATAACTGCACTTAATTGTTAAACTTTCCATTTTGATGCAGGTTCAGTGTAATGGGCATAACTTTGTACTCAAATATCCAATCACTACGTTCTTGATAGTGTTGGAAAGATAACGCATAGCCCTATAAGTTTGGTTTGTAAACTCTTGTCAGATTTGGACTCCTTTGAAATCAAAAATTGGATTATCTTGGGCTGATTTGCATGGTCGTGTAAATTGGGCAGTCTTCACTCTTTGGGCCATAACTTTCTCCCGCAAATTCCAAAAATTATAAGTCTTATCATTCCAAAAAG
This sequence comes from Xanthoceras sorbifolium, assembly GCA_003430845.1. Lineage (NCBI taxonomy): Eukaryota > Viridiplantae > Streptophyta > Magnoliopsida > Sapindales > Sapindaceae > Xanthoceras > Xanthoceras sorbifolium. The sequence continues at coordinate 13,771,045 of CM010612.1, forward strand.
ATAAGAAAATTATCTACAACTTTGATGTTTATCACGAGATCCAATTTTCAAAGGAGCAGCAACTAATTTGGTGGACAATTCGGTGCATGTGTGGAAGACACCAAAGTTGACAACTTTACCTTACCAAATTCAATCAACTTGCATTAATTTATTCCTACCATTTTTGACTTGTTTGCCTCTCAATGTGTCTATAAATAGAGGCCTTGCAAAAGCTTGAGGGCAGCTTGGGTTCCTTGCCAAGTTCACCTTACATTGTTGTATTGTTGAATTTTTATGATAATCTAATTTCTCTCTTGTTCATTTTATTTTTTCTACTTGTTTTCTTTCTTCTATCATGAGTAGCTAAATTCTCTTTTTGCTAAGGTGAAGGGTGAAGCTCTTGGTATATGAATAAAGATTTATTTAACTCTTAACATGGTCTTAAAGTTTATATTCATTTGTGTAAATTTATCTACATGCTTTATATTACTTTTCTTATTGAATTGAATTGAATTTTCATCTCTTACTCTTATGTGAAGTTGGGATCTTGACTTATTGTAGACAATTCTTGGCACAATGAATACTTGAATCCGTCTAGAACTGCATGGTTATACCTGCACCTCTGACAAAGGATTCTTGATTCATTGTAGACAAACAACACCATAAATACTTGAATCCGTCTAGAACCGCATGGTTATACCTGCATCTGGTAAAGGAATCTTGATTTATGGTAGTTGATTGGCACAATAAGTACTTGAACCCATTTAACATAAGAAGTGTAGAGTATCCATTGTAATATAACTAAAAAAAAAGAAATATAACTTGATAAATGTGTAAAGAACTTAAATGGTCTAACTTCCTATTGGAACCTCCTTTGTGTGTGGATTCCAATTGAGTGATAAAAAGGAGTTAGATATAACTTAAACTATATACCAAGAGTGGAACCTCTAACCTTAGCATGTTTTAATTTAATTTGTTTCACCATTATACCTACCTTCATTTCATAATATTTTCGTTCCTATTATATTTTCCTTGTAGATTTTTGTTGGTTTTTGCAGGATCTATGTAACACCCCCTGACCCGACCCGACTGGATCGACCTAGGGAGTGTTACCGGGTTTCCAAAACTTTTCATAACTCTATTTCAAATATGAAAACCAAATAATTTATAATTTAAAATCCTTTCTAGTGAGCCCATCAAAACTATTTGAAAACTTTTGCCAGAGTTTCCTCTGTTTTTCTGGCTATCCAAAACTCTCGTTTTCCACAAAACTCAAATATGATAATAACAAACACTTCAAAATTTTATTTCTCAATCACATGCGCACTCTTCCCAATAGTGCGACTTTCCCAAGCATACATATTGTATCTTTACAAACTTTATTAAACATAAACTATTATACAAATATTTATAAAACTCATATATTATCACTTTACAAACTTCTGTATATGTATGCTTAAGTAATTAATTACAAACAAAATTTAAATAAAACTACCCAAGTAATGTAACTTTGAATCTTCTTCTGCAGCTATCAACTCTTCAGTTCTTTATTTATTGGAACCTCTTCTACCTACGCGTGATAAAATCAATGCGCTAAGCATTTCGCTTAGTGGGTGTACACAAATCAAATTTGCAAATTTAACATAATCTCATTTATAACGTATATAAAACAAATACAATTCATAGTAAACCAAATACACCTTTCAAAGCAAATCAGATAATCATATTAACAAAACGTTTAATTAAACAAAATCTTTCTCTTATAAAGTCAGTAATACTCTGTCCAAATTGTTTTATATATATATATCAACTAGTAGAAAAGACAAAGAAATAAAATATCACAATGATAGCTTATCAATCAAGTAATAAGTTATAAATATCAAATAAGGAACAATAAATAAACTGTTCAAATTTAATTATCAACAAAAATCAATATATATTTTCATAAATAAACTTTCAGATCAACTATATATTAAAATCCAATGATATTCAACTAAATTCAGTAAATCTTATTCATCAATCTTATAAAAGTTTTTAAAATTCTTTTCTATAAACTTCATCCATTTCTTTTCAATCCTGGCCCTTTAGTATACTTAACATAATTTTCTGGACTGGAATATGGACCGCTCGACATCGACCACTCAGTGGGTGTCCGTCGAACATAACTCCCAACCTAGGACGAATCCTTAGGGTGGTACGTATCTCCCTACCCTAGGACCGAATGTTCGGAACCTAGAGAGGTACATATCTCCCTATCCCAGGAACGAATCCTTAGGAAGGTACATGTCTCCCTACCCCAGGACGAATCCTTGAGGAGGTACGTGTCTCCCTACCCCTGGACGAATCCATGGGGAGGTACATAATATCAGGATTAATATCCATATCGGTGCAGTACTGCTGAAATAACCCAGCTGGTATACCAACCTCCTATATCCATTTCTATGTCCAAGTATCCTAGGGCCATTTCACAATATCATTTCTTTATGGTCAAATTAAATTTTATTAAATTCAAATCAATAAACACATTTACAAAATTCAAATCTCAAATTTATAGTCAACCTTATTTCACAAATTAATATCGAATTGAATTTCTCCAAAATCGCTTAATCACTTTATCACAAACAATATATATATATATATATATATATATATATATATAAAATTCAAAATTAGTTTAACACTATATATATATATATATATCAAATATTCCAATTCAAAATTAGTTTAACACTATATATATATATATATATATATATATATATATATATTCAAAATCAATTTCTCATAAACAATATATATATCACTATATATATATAAACAATTTCTCATAAACAATATATAATTTCTCATAAAATTAATTTAGCACTATATATATATATATATATATATTCAAAATCAATCAATTATATAAATATATATTCAAAATCAATTTCTCATAAACCATATATATATCTCTATCTATATATATATATCTATTCAAAATCAATTTATTACAATCACTATATATACCAAATAATTCCCAAAATCAATGTCAAACAACAAATCATAAATAATATATATCACAAATAAGTAAAAACAATATAATATAACGATTCCGAAAATTTCTGAAAAATACGAAAATTAGTGTACACCGAACCTAGACAATTTCTGGACAATATTTCTTTTCTACTCTTCTTCTCCTTCTTCTTCTCTTTCCTTTCTCTCTCTACTTTCTCTCTCCAATTCTCTCTTCTCTCCCGCTTCACTCTCCTTCTCGTCTTCTTTTCTTCTTTCTTTTGCTTGTTTCTCTCACACCATCTGTCTCTATGCTTTTATTTTTGATATTGCTGTCTCAATTTTGTTTTGGTCTACTTTTGTGATTGCTTTACTTCTTTGCTTTTGTGCTGTGCCAATCCAAATTGTTTTTTGACTTTTCAAATTTTTTTTTTAATTCTTATCCACTATTTATTTATATATATAAATATCTACTTAATTATAAAATGGACCCTTGAACTTCTTAAAATTCTACAATTACACAAATTTACTCTTAATCACATGTGATTTACCAATCTTCCTTTAATTATCAAAGTAACCCACCAATCACATTTCATCTCAATAATATTCGAAAAATATTCTACACTTATCCAAATAACAAATTGACTTCACCAATATTCAATTGGACCTATTATTCTCCACATGCACTATGAAAATAATATTTCTAAGTCGGTTAAAATCATTATTCGTTTATACACTATATATCTCATATATATACTTTTCACCAATTTTAATCACATACTTAACTTTTCACCAATATAAATCAGATACCTGACTTTTGCATGATCAATAATAAGTAATAATCATACTATTCATAATTATGGAACTTTGGGGCGTTACAATCTAAATCTCCTTTCTCGTGGATCGACCCCGGTCTCACCGGGTTATATTATTACTTCGACACTCCTGCACTTGGGAGTAGAAATCCATTTTCTGGACGTGTCATCCTACATCCACGGAGCGCACCAGCACTCAATTCACTATGAAAGAGCTATTATAACAACACTCATACGAAAAACTCTCACACAGTTTTTCCTCTCACGTGTGTTTATACTCTCGCTCTCTCTCAGTGTTTCCACTTACAGAACCGCATACCTGGGCTCCTCATCGGGGTCACCCCCCGGATCTTCCGGAACCGCACACCTGGGCTCCTCATCAGGGTCATTGCCCCGAATCTCCCGGAACCATTCACATGGGCTCCTCATCGGGGTCATCTCCCGGAACTGAACAACTGGGCTCCTCATTGGGGTCATCCCCTGGATCTCCCGGAACCGCAAACCTAGGCTCCTCATCGAGGTCATCACCCCGGATCTCCCGGAACCTCATACTTGGATTCCTCATCGGGGCCACCTGCCCGGATACCGCCTGGGCCTCCTGCCCAAATACTGAGCCACTCAACTCGAGCTCTCTCTATAAACTCTCTCTCTTGGATGAGTTTTCTCCTGGCCGGATCCTCTTGGGCCTCCTACTCGGATCCTCTTGGGCCTCCTGCCCGGATCCGCTTGGGCCTCCTGCCTTGAGCCGCTCAACTCGAGCTCTCTCTCTGAACTCTCTCACTTGGATGAGTTGATAGCTTATCACAAATGAGGGGCTATTTATAGGAGATGTCTAGTTACTATTCATGGCACTGTTCATGTGTATATTGTACTGTTCACTCGTATACGTGTGGGGCCCACCATTCGGCGCACAGTCTAACCGTGTAAGACCTACCATCCGGTGCACAATCGAGCCATGTGGGGCCCACATGTCGGTGCACTATTCACCACCTAACTATTCTGTGTGGGGCCTGCCAGTCGGTGCACTATTCATTGCTGACACTGTTCACATGGGCCTACTGCATGGGCCTCTCCTATGCCTCTCTTATAGGCCTCACATGGGCCTGCTATCTGTGCCTCTCCTATGCCTCTCTCTTGGGCCTGCTATCTGGGCCTCACTTAGGCCTCTTGCTTGGGCTCCACTCTTAAGCCTCTTGTCTAGGCCTCTCTTGAATCTACTCAGGATTCAAGTTTCACAAACCCAACATAGGATTTTATAGAGTTGCTATAAAAGGTTATAGTTGAAAAGTGGAAGGTAAGCCCGAGGACCAAATGGAGGGTGTGTTCCGTCATCTCCTACCTTTGCGTGGACTTTAGATCATTTATCAATTTATGAATATGCCAAGCTTCTTACAGTTAACTTGCAGAAGAAGAAGAAGTTATGCTTTGTGTATGTATATGCTTGTTTTTATTTTCTCATTTTTGTCGTTCATGTCAGCTTCAACTTGCATCAATTTTTTGGGTACATTTTTAATGAATTTGCCAAATTACACTTTTGTAGTTGGAAGTGTAAGAAATGTATGTCAGTGTACAAGTAAATAGTCTCAACTTCTCATAATAACTTAAATCTTGTTTGAAAAAAATAAAAGAAGCTTGTTGACTTGGAGGGGTAGACAAAATGCTGACTTGTACTAATAAATTTTATAAACTAACTTCTTGTTACATGGCTTGTTACCACAAGCCAGTTTCTACGTGACAAATTGAGTATGGATTAATCAACATCGATCAACTTAGTTTTTTGTTTTAATCCCCATCCATAGTTTTCATTTTGGGAATAAAAAAAGCATGAATTTTGGAAAACAATCAAACCAAATTCATTGTACCAAAATCTACAAAAATTTGCAGATAAGAATGATTGAATGATTATTATTTTTTAATCTTCTAATTTTTTTTTAGTTGTTGTAACAAATTACTACATATAATATAAGTCTATCTTTTATATACACTCCAGCTCAAATAATTAAAATAATCACCAACTTTGATAAAGTATTGTAATTTTTTTAACCATATTCTCAAATCCTACATTGAAAGTGTATAAGTTTTGAAACCACATTTACTTATATATATATATATACACTTCTGTACAGGTAAAGTAATCATCCTTTATTCAATATTTTGATTTTATTATATTTTGATTTCTCATATCTCATGGTACATTTTTATGAGATAAATGATTAAGGGGTATTGTTCAATATCTGCATTCAATATCAATGAGTGTCATATATTGTTGATGTATTGTTTACTGAGTTAATTATTTTAGTCTATTAGTTAAGGTTCTAAAATGTTTGTCGGAATGCTTGCATTCAATCATACCTTTTTCTTTTTTATTGATAGATAAGTTGTTAAGCTGCCAAACTTGAATGATGAAGATATTTTGTTATTCTTAATAGCACAACAATTTCGTATACAAAGTATTTTCAAGTATGCAGTGTGTTTGATGATGTATTGTGTGGTGGCTCACAAATACCAAAGGAGATTGCTTAATTATCACATATTTGTATGTCATGCAACTCGTATATCTTATTTAAATAGTATAATTAGCCACAATGATATAGAGTATGTGAATCAATTAATGATGGATATAAGAACTTTTGCAGTATTGTGTAAACAACTTCGTGGTACCGGAAGGTTAAAGACCAATGGTTCGGTTTCTGTTGAGAAATAAGTATGCATATTCTAGCTCGTCATGTCAAAAATAGAACAATTCATAATAGGTTTTAACGATCATGAGAGACAATTAGTATATATTTTAATTCAGTTCTATGTGCAGTTTTACAACTACATAATATTCTATTAGTTTCACCAGATCATGTGCCTGAAAATTGCACCGATGAAAAGTGAAAATGGCTTAAGGTATGTAGTAGACATAATCACCTAATCATTTTAATTTCTTTCCCATTACAAACTGTGTGTACAAAGTGTGCTTATGTACAGAATTGTTTAGGGGCGTTAGATAAAACTTATATTCAAGTGCATGTACCCAAAGCTGATAAACCACAATTTAGAACAAGAAAATGTGAAATTGCAACAAATGTATTAGGAGTATGTGATATAGATATGAAATTCACATTTGTTCTTCCGGGATGGGAAAGTTCAGCTTTAGATTCTAGAATTCTACGAGATTTATTATCTAAACCAACTGGGTTGAAAGTTTCTACTGGTAAGCTTAATAGAATGATATGTTGAAGATTTTAATATAAACTTATTATACATAAAAAGGTACTCATTTTTTTGATATTTTCATATCCTTAATATTTTTTTAGTGTTAGGTTGTTATTACCTTGTGGATGGTGGATACACAAATGATGAAGGGTTTCTTGCACCATATAGAGGAACAAGATATCATTTATCATAATGGAGAGATTCATGTGCCCCTCTATTAACCATGAGGAATTGTTTAACATGAAGCATTCATCAGTAAGAAATGTAATTGAACATTGTTTTGGACTACTTAAGAGATGTTGGGCAATCTTGCAAAGTCTATCTTTCTATCCATTCAAAATACAATGTAAAATAATAACTGCATGTTGTCTATTACAAAATGTTATTTGGAGAGAAATGTCTATAAATCCAATGGAGGACGATCTAGTTCAACCTTAAGAGGACCAAGTAGATCATGAGTTCATTGGTCAAGTTGGTTTATCCGAACTTTGGAGGACATGGAGGGACAACTTAACATTACAAATGTTTAATGAATGGAGGGGGATTTGATCTACTTAATTAAGTTTTGCAATTATCTATGTAAACTTAAACAATTTATGTGAGACTATTTAGCATTATGTTTGTCGATATTTATTATTACTATGTTATGAACAATTTTTTTTATTATTGTATTTTATTATTCGTGTTTTACTTAATTAGAAATTATTTGCAAACAGTTTTTTTTTCCTTATTATTTATGTATAAGAATGGATGATGGAGGTATTTTTTTTCTCAAATAAATAAGCAAGAAAGAAGAGAAGTTAGGTGTGCATGGACAAAAGAAGAAGAAGAAGAAGTTTTGCTAAGCATCTTAGATGAAATTGTAACAAGTGGTGGACGTGTTGATTGTGATTCTTTCAAATTAGGTACACTAAAAAAATATAGAAACACGATTGGCAATTGTTTTACCTAATTGCGGTTTGAAAGCTAACCCTCATATAGAGTCCAAGCTTAAGTTTTGGAAAAAACAATATGAAGTTGTTTATGACATGTTGAATACTAGTAGATTTGGGTGTAATGATATTAGAAAGTGTATTGAAATTGACAGTGATGAAGTATGAAAATCCTATGTCCAGGTTAGATTTAAATTTAGCATAATATAAATTGCTTTCATTATTTTTAAATATTTTTTATATATCCAATGAATAATAATAAATAAATAAATTAGATTTGGGTGGAATGATATTAGAAAGTGTATTGAAATTGACAGTGATGAAGTATAAAAATCCTATGTCCAGGTTAGATTTAAATAAATAAATATTATTTGTGGAGTGATCTCTGGTTGCAATTTGACATATAGATATCATAAAATGTGAATGTCACGAAACTTCTTGATAAAACCTCCACAACTAGAAAGGTGGTTTTGATTTTTGTTATAGTTACTTGAAGCTCTATATATATATATATATAAACCATAACTAGATATATTTTGGAAACTTACTATATTCATATCTTTCCATGTATTTATTTTATGCCTATTGGTATTTTTTTTTTTCCTTACAGCGCCATAAACATGCAAAAGGATTCAGAAGCAAGCATTTTCCACTATATGAGAGGTTAGCTAATATATATTTGAGAAGGATCGTGCTACTGGAAAAATGACACAAACTCCTGATCAGCAGGCTGCAGATTTTGAAGAGGGAGACAATTTTAGCAATGAGTTTGAGACACCTGAAAACTTCTCACCAACGTCAATGAACCAAAATCAATCTGACCTCCTTGGAAATCAAGCTGCATCTCAACCTTTGTGTAGGAAAAGATCAAGATCAGGCTCAAGATCAGCAGATCCGATAGCTTCAAGTATGAATAGATTTTCTGATGTTATAAAAGAGGTAATAGACAGGGACGGAGCACAAAGCCCACCCTGTGAAAATGAAAAAAAAATGACAATGTAATACAATTTGGGCCTTATAAAAATGAAAAAAAAAATAAGTAAAGCTCAATTTGTGAAAATAAAAAAAGATGAGAAATATTATAGTTACAAAAGGCCCAATAGTATTTTAACCTTAAGCTTACCCTAACCAATTTAACATACCTATCTATTCTCCTCAAATCACAAATCACACCCTCTCTACGTATACAGTAACCCTCTCTATTTTTTTATTTTTATTTTTCTTCTCTTCACAACTCACAAATCACCAATCACCTTCACTTTTTTTGTCCATTTGTGTTCGTAGGACCACCATTCTTTTATCTCTCTTTGTAAGTACTTTTTTATTATTTATTAGTTCTTTTATTTTAATTATTTAATTATTTATATATTTCATTTTTTTTATATACTTAATTTTATTTAGTCATTTATTTATTATTGTTTGATTGTAGTTGTTGTTTGATTATTTATTTTTACTATTGTGTTGTACATGAATATAATTTTATGAAATAGAATTTTTTATACTAATTAATTGTTTATTGCTTTTTCTAATTTTATTAGTTATTAACTTAACTTTATTAGTATTTAATTTTGTGAGATTAGTTAGTTGTTTATTTAAATTAATACTAATTAAATATTTCTTCTTATTATGCACATCTTTTATGGTTTAATAATTTTTTTAAGGTTAGTAGTTTTTTATGAACATAATTTTAGGAAATTAAGGATTTTTATACTAAATAAATTTTTCCTATTCTATTAGAAATTTTATAGTTTTGGTGTATGATTATTTATAATGTGATTTTTGTTTTGGATTTTTTAAAATATATTTAATTATTTTTGTAGGATCGTAATGAAAAGAACAAATATCTTTCATTATTTCAATAAAAAAGATGATGGTCAATCATCAAGTAGGTCAAATGTTCTTAGTGATATGCATACTTCAAGTTCAAAGTCTCCTTCTAAGACTAAAAGGTCTAAATTTGAGAACGACAATACTCCATCTCACATCGATACTCCTTATTTTGAACGTGATCCCAGAAAGCGTATTCCAATATGGCAATATCCCATTAATAAGCAATATGAGGTTCGAAGAGCTTATATTGATATGAGACCATGTCAACCTATTTTCAAATATCCATTGTCGGAAAGTGAGAATCAAAATCATCAGTTTCAACGTTCTTGATTCAATTTTTATAGCTTGAGTACTCCATATAAAATGACCGTGCATATTGTTTTCCATGCTATCTTTTTTATAGTAGTACATCATAATATCACATGTTCACTATTGAGGGTTTTAACAATTGGAAGAGAGTTAATTGTGGAGACAATTGTCCATCCAAAAAATATGAAGGAGGTGATGATCACCGTTCACTACACAATACGGCTATACAGCAATGGACAAACTTGAAAGACCCATCTTTACATATTGACAGAAGAATAAATAAACAATCTTCACAAGTAGTTATGCAGAATTGATTGCTTCTCAAGACTCAATAGAAATTGTGAAGTGGTTAGCATTGCAAGGGTGTGCCTTTAGAAGTAATGATGAATCCATCAATTCTACTAACCGCGGAAACTTCATTGAATTGATAAAGTTGCAGGCAAGAGTGAATAATGAGATTGCTGGAGTTGTCTTGGATAATGCTGCTCAAAATGCAAAGTATACATCACCGATGATTCAACAGGAGTTTCTAAAGATTCTTGCTTACTATGTTCGGGATAAAATTCGAGAGGAAATTGGGGATGCCAAATTTTGTATTCTTATTGATAAATAAGTTGATGAATCCAATAAGGAACAAATGGCTATTATCTTGATATATGTCGATATCGATGGGTTTGTTCGGGGGCGATTTTTTGAAATTGTGGGTGTGGATGATACAAATGCCTCAACTTTAAAACAAGAGATATGTGTTGTACTTGATCGATACAATGTCTTAACTGAAAATTTATGAGGTCAAGGTTATGATGGTGCTAGCAACATGCGAGGTCAATAGAATGAATTACAAGCTTTGTTCCTTAAAGATTGTCCATATGCCTACTATATTCATTGTTTTGCTCACTGACTACAATTAGCTTTAGTTGCAGTATCTAAAGAAGTGCGTGAGGTATGGCTTTTTTTCTCTAAGTTAAATTCCATTGTTAACTTTGTCGGTGCTTCTGCTAAGCGTCATTCTGAATTGAAATTAATTCGAGAAGATAAAATTATAGATATGATAGCTTCAGGAGAACTTGAAAGTGGTACAGGGGTTAATCAAATTCGTACTTTATAGCGAGCTAGACCTACTCGTTGGAGTTTACATTTTACTTCTGTCAGTAGGTGGATTGATATGTTGGCTCAACTTGTACCTTTCTTGAAAAACTTTCAGATGTGAGGTTGAATGGTAATGTACGTAAGGAGGCGCAAGGTGCATATAAATATATGAGAAACTTTGACTTTGTATTTATCTTGTTCCTATTGCATAGAGTTTTAGGAATCTCTGATATACTTTGTCGTGCACTGCAAATGAAATCTCAAGATATCTTAAATGCATTGAATTTGATCTCAACTAGAAAACTACTTCTTCAACAGCTCCGAGAAGATGAATGTGATGATTTTTTTGGAAGTGTGGTATCATTTTGTAAAAGACATGACATTGATATGCCTAATATGGGTGAATGTTACATGGAAGGTACTAGGCGTTCTTGTCAACAGAGGAATAATATTACAGTGGAGCATTATTATCATTTTAATATATTTAATGCTGTAATTTATTTTCATTTGATGGAGTTGAACAACAGATTTACAGAGAAAACAGTGGAACTCCTTACTCTAAGCGAGGCTTTGAATCCTATTGATGATTTCAAATCATTCAGTAAATATGCTATTTGTACTCTTGCTGAAAAATTCTATCCTCGGTATTTTACTTAGATAACATAAACGCTTTGAAGAGACAATTGGGACATTATAAGTTAGATGTACTTTGTCAGCCGCAATTTCAAAATATTGCTTCTCTTTCTGAATTATATCGTTTGTTAGTTCAAAGTAAAAGGTCACAACATTATTTCTTGATTGATAGATTGCTTCGCTTGGTGCTGACTCTTCCTGTTTCCACAGCAACAACAAAACGAGCATTTTCAGCAATGAAACTTATTAAGCCATCGATTCGTAATAAAATGGAGCAAGAGTTTTTGGCAAACTCTATAGTTATTTATATTGAAAGAGAGATTGCTGATACTATTGATTCAAATTTTGTAATTGATAAGTTTGATATTTTAAAGAACCGTAAGATACGACTTAAGTAGTTTTTTGTTGAATTTGCATTATATGTTTATTTGATACTTTTTTTTATCTTTTTTTTTAATTAAAATATTGTGTTTACGTAATACATTTTAAGGAATATGGCTCATTATATATTACATTGTTATAGTTATATAGATGCTATTTGTACTCTTGCTGAAAAATTCTATCCTCAGTATTTTACTTAGATAACATAAACGCTTTGAAGAGACAATTGAGACATTATAAGTTAGATGTACTTTGTCAGCTGCAATTTCAAAATATTGCTTCTCTTTCTGAATTATATCGTTTGTTAGTTCAAAGTAAAAGGTCACAACATTATTTCTTAATTGATAGATTGCTTCGCTTGGTGCTGACTCTTCCTGTTTCCACAGCAATAACAGAACGAGCATTTTCAGCAATGAAACTTATTAAGCTATCGATTCGTAATAAAATGGAGCAAGAGTTTTTGGCAAACTCTATGGTTATTTATATTGAAAGAGAGATTGCTGATACTATTGATTCAAATTTTGTAATTGATAAGTTTGATATTTTAAAGAACCGTAAGATACGACTTAAGTAGTTTTTTGTTGAATTTGCATTATATGTTTATTTGATACTTTATTTTTATCTTTTCTTTTAATTAAAATATTGTGTTCACGTAATACATTTTAAGGAATATGGCTCATTATGTATTACATTGTTATAGTTATATGATTAACTTAATATGAAACTCGTATGTATTTGTATCAAGTGTCTCCAATTAAATTTATATTAACCCACCCTGACTTTAAATCCTGGCTACGTCCCTGATAATGGACAAAACAACTGAAACTTTTAAGGAGTTTGGTCAAATGTTAGATATAAACAAAGTTAATGAACACGAACGAATAGCCAATGAGCTGCAGAAAATTGGCATTCGTCGCGTGGACCAAGTACGAGTAATGAAAATGTTTGTACAGAAACTAGAAATGATAGGGATCTTTAAGGCATCAGATAATGAGGAGAATGAATTCCAATTTATCATGGAACTTCTTGGGGGTGAATTTGATTGATGTGCATGTGATGGTATTTACTTTTTAGATAATTTTGAAGCATGTCAGGTTGGTGCCTACTAATATTTTTGGACTAATTACTATATCAAATAACTCATAACTGTGGAAGTATTTGGTAGGTGTAATCCTACTGACTTATTTTTTGTATATAGGTAACCAGGACTATAGTTGATAATAATTTTTTATTAATTTCATCAACTTTTTTTTTCTTTTTTTCTTTTTTTCATTTTCTGGTATATAAGTTACCATAGCAAGGCAAATCAAATATATATTGTAACTATGTGATGATGCTGCAAATTATATTATATTTACTACAAAATGTAATGAACTTTTTTTTATATTATCTGATGATATTCAAAGTATCTGTTAATATTATTTGATGATGTACTTTTCTCTTTTTGCTTTAAAGTCGGGTTTGATATGTTATGTTTTCATATGAAATCAACATTTAATCACAAAAAAAAGTAACAGTTGTGGCTACCATTATTGATGTAAGATAGGTAATTGTTTTTCCCATTACTAACAAATATAGGTTATATAAATATACTTGCAAACCATATATTTGTCATAATCATATTGAAAGAGTTTATAATTGTTGTTACAAATTAAAATATAAAAATTAAATAAAATTAAAAGTCATAATTATTGATATGTATAATTTTTGTTCTTTAATAGTAAAGTTTTTTTTTTTGGTTAAAAAAAGATTAAAGTGAAATTTTATTCTTCAAATTATAAAATTTTATTATATTTTTAATAAAATTGAATTGAATTTATAAATTTTTTTAAAACTTAATTTCCAATAGATTAATATGATTTAAACTAGTTTTTTTATATTATTTTATTTTAAAAAATAAATTTATGTTTTTGATTTTTTATTTCGATTTAATTACAATTCATGTATTTCTATTTTAATAGACCAATTATATTTAAAATTACTAAATTATAACTATATAATAAATATTTCATCACATTAAAGTCTAATTTCAAATCATTCCAAATATAGGATTGAACTATTTTAGTCATATCCCATGTTACACCAAACAATAGATTGAACTATTTTAGTCATATCACATATTACACCTAATAATAGCTAGTATTATATTTAAACCAATCTAATCCAATACATTCTCGCGTATCAAACATGGCCTAAATGATTAAGTTAAAAATACGAATTTACCCTTTATTTTTTAAAATTTAATAAATTAACTTTAACCTATGCATCCAATAAGGATTTAACATGTATCAACAAAAAATTAAAATTATAAAATACACAATATTTATTAGAAAAGTCCTTAAATTTTAAAAATAATTAAATTAATTAATTAATAATAAAATTAAAAACCTTTAAAAAATAAAAATATTACAATAATAACTAATTTATGTAAATCTAATAATTCAAAATAACACTTCAAATTAATATTAAAATATAAAAATAAATAAAAATAAATAAAAAATAAAAAAATAATTAAAGAAATAAAAATTTAATTTTTTTTAGAAATGTCAAGAGAGGAGGCATTATTATTTTAAAAATTATAAAATTTTAATTATTATTTTTAAAAATATAATAAATTATTAAAAGTAATTTTTAATTATTTTAAAAATTATTGTTTTCTATTTTTTATTTTTTCAGTTATTATTATTTTTATTTTTATTTAATATTTAATATTTATTTTATTTTTTTTAACCTTAGTTTTTATTTTTATATTTAAAGATTGACTATTAAATTTGACTAACTGTTAACTAACAGAATGACTAAATTAATAAATTTTTAAAAAGTTAGACATCACGCGAGTTAAAACAGGAACTATCGGTTAAAAAATAATAATTCAAAAAAAAAGTTAAGAATCAAAAATAATTTTTATACTTTAAAATACTTGAAATGGCCACATTAATGAGGAAATCTTAAATACACCCTGGTGCATGCATTCGACGACTAAAATTATATCATATGGTATGAAAAATATATTTTATTAGTCATTATCCCATGACATGATATTATTGAATAGCGTCTTTTTACTAGGGTACATTGAACATTTTCTCCCCAATGGTTTAAGTTAAAGACATTTTGTCCTTATAAGTTTTCCTTAATATATTTCAACCCTAAATCTCTTCTATAATTAATGTTCATTGTTCATTGACAATACAGACCATTGTCATTACTTTAAGATTTTCTATCACTTTCTCCAAAAAAATTCACAAGTCAATAATTTATTTTATTTTTATATTTAAACCCATTTTTTTTCTTATTTCTTATTTCTTATTGTGATATTTTTATGTTCAATTCTAAAACGAGATTATCTTTGTCAATGGATAATATGTGCTGATGTTAATTGACAGTCTTAATATATCATGTCTATTATAATCATAATATATCACCAAAATGTAGTTTGATAGTACACACAAAGCAAGTCTGGGTCCAATTCTTCAAAAAAAAAAAATCAGTCTTAAAGTCCAAGAACTTAACCCAGTAAAGAAAGTTGTGTTTTATCATATGTCAAACAGGCCCAAAGCCCAAGCCATCCGAAATATACATTCATGGAGGCCAATATTTTAGATGGCCTAGCTCAAGATATTCATATGATCCAATTTAAGTAGGCCCAATTTAAGGTCCTCATTAGATCCAAGCCCAAACACCAGGTCCACGAAGTCTTCAAACTTTCATTTGAACCTCACACCAAGTCAAAGTAAGTGATAGGCCTCCAAAGATGCCAGCCGAAGAATCAGCTAGGTGTGATCCACCCCCCAACGGGTGGATCACACACTATAAAAGAGCAGCCTTTACTCTAAGTGAGGGTCACGCATTTTTATACTTAAGCGTTCAGAATAATTTTACTATTCATTCTCTACTCTTTCAAGTAATTTTCGGCCAACTACGATCACCCATGATTTTCCGAAAGTGCCAATCACCAATTCTCCCTACCTCCGATCATCATCACTGGAATCCATATACCCATGAAGTATTCCATCCTTCTCACTCTACCCTCTCGATTATATCCATCTACAGTCTACTAATTTGAGAGTCAAAGTGTAGTTTGCCAGCACTGCCCCGGTGACCCAAGCATTCTACCGTTCACCCTTCTTCTGATTTTGCAGGTTATAGTACCCATATATCCGTCCTACCAATTTCGTGATCGGCAATTTCAAAAGCCACAATAATACCAAATTGATCATAAATGTTAAGAATTGTTAGATTTTAAAGTATAAATTCTAATAATTAAATAATTAAGTTAATATAACTCCACCTGCGGTATAAGATGTCTTAAGCTTAAGGGTGATTTGCACTAAGGCACTTTGACTTTATCCATAATTACACGTATAATGTCAGTTTACCATTTATTACATTACAGTACCTTTGACCATGTTAACCACTGTTAACTTAATGATAATCTTAACGTGGGGAATGGTATAAAAATCATTTGAGCAATTAAAATTTAATTACTTAATTAAATGTTTTAGAAAAAGAATAAATGGAGGAGATTAAATCTCCCTCATCCATTAAGCAATCTCAACCATTAAAAAAAATAAAAAATATTTTTTTCCAAAAAAAAAAAAGAAAATTAGCATGAGATATGGATATTTTCCAAATCTCTTCCCATTTGTAAAAAAAAAAAAAAAAAAAAAAAAGGGGGCTCTATCAGATGAAGCAGATTGCTCCATTAATGCGAGTGATGTCCATCACCGATGGAGCAAATGGAGCTCCATCGCATGTGGGATGGAGCATAAGGTTCCATCGCAACAACGGAGGGAGCAACTCCATCTTTTTTTTTCCTTTTTGTTTTTTTGGAATTTGATTGAAGAGTGGATTATTTGCGGTGGAATTTTATTTTTGAGAAAGAAAACTTTTTGGGTGGAATTTTATTTTTGTGAGAAAAATTTTTGCGTGGAATTTATTTGTGGAAGGTTGATGAAGATTGAAGGAGATGAGATTTTTTTTTAATAATTTTTTTATAAAATTCAATTTTAGTAAAGGGAAAATTATTTTTATTAAATAAATGTAATAATTAAATAATTAATATCTGAAATTATTTTAGGATAAATAGGTTTTTTGCCCTTCCTACGTTGAAACCACAGTTAAATTTACGACGGTCAACGTGATTAAGGGTACTTTAGTGTAATAAACGGTAAACTGACATTATGTGTGTAATTATGGATAAAATTAAGGTCCTTAGTGCAATTTACCCTAAAATCAAATCTTCGCTCACATTAATTTAAGCTCAAATTCAGGAGGTTCATCTAAAATCTAAATTGTCGATAGAGATTTTTATTTTATTTTTTTCCTTTTTACACAATGACCTCCCGTATTTGCATTGCCATCATCAGTAAAATGATGGTTGAGACATATCATGAAGATCGATTTTTTTAATCCAAACACAATTTTTACAGAAAAGAATATTAAGTGGTGCTCCATAAAAGCAATGCCAAAAAATTAAACATATTTGTTCATTTTCAATAAAATATTTTAAGTGCCCCAAAGAAGAAAGAAGAGAGCTCTTACAGTATGTGAAAATCTTTAATGTATGGGATGTATTTCTCAGTGGTATACCAAGCGACTAAAGATATAACACGTGACACTCTCAGATGTAACACGTATATTTTCTCTCGTCTTTTTTTTTTTTTCTCATATCATATTTTCAGTTGCTAATTATATCTTTCAGCAGTGTACGCATTGCGGTGAAGATTTTTCCTATACAACATAAGGAATAGGTTAAGCCGTTAAGGGATCTTTCTCTTACACCAACTTTTGGTGAGGGATTTATTTAAATTTGTATTGAGACATGGGGTTCGGGGCAAAGTCCTGGGTGTGATCTGCTAAAGAAAATAAAATAAAAAATTATAAAAATATAGTTAAAAAAAAAAAAAAAAAAACTTTTTGACTATTTTGAAGAAATTTTTATGATACTAATTGGAGAAGACTTGGAAATGCAATAAAAGACCGCACGCAAACTGGATGAAACAATTCATTACGTTTATTGAATAATTCAAACGTTAGAATACTGTGCATGCGTACTGGCCAAGGTAATTTAAACACAAGAATGATGAACTCATATAATGACTCTAATCACGGATGGAATCCATAGTTGAAAATGATGTGAGATTGTGATTATATCATGCTTGTGAAAATGATTGTTGAAGATATATATGAAGTCATGAAAGCTGTCAATGATTAAGAATACTTTTTCTTGTTGTAACAACTAAAACCTTGCATGCATGCATGCTCCATTTTTGTATTGCTAAGAAAAATTGGCTCCAGTATTGATCTCCTGGCAACCAACTTGGCTTTACATAGCTAGATCTCACTGCATATATGCAAGCTTTTTTTATACACGTGTTGTATGTAAAAATCTTAACTTTAGTATTTAAGCTCGATCTCCAGGCACGACATGTCAGTTGAAAGACTGGGATTAAGTGTTAGACAATCTACAAACCTCATGATAACCCAACATCTTTACTGGTATATTAACATATGCATGTCAAAAGCTTTAGAAACTTGCCTAGAGCCCAGTAAAATGGAATCGCCGTTGTGTTCTAGATTCCCAAACCACTGTTCGTTAGATGTATGGCCGGAACCGGGCTCGTAGTTGCTGGTGCCGCTGGTGGAGTTGCTTGGTATAATCCAGAAGTTATGGATCTCTGTGTGTGCGTGTACGTGTCAAATACAATTGATATCATAATAGGATTTCAAACAAGCAATCTTGGTGAAATTGGTTTATATATGTAGGGGAATTGCATTAACTAGTGCATATAGGTATAATTACACAAAAATATAAAAATGTATAATAATAGCAATAACTTCCTTTTGACCAGTTGACTAACGATGGTCAATCGTTGACCACAATTAGTCACTAACGATAAAATTGGCAAAATTGTCTTTAAAAAAAGATAAAAAAATTTGAGAAAAAAAAACGAGAAGAAGAAGCAAGAAGAAGAAGAACAAAAAAAAAATTTCTTCTTTCAAATTTTTTTTTTCCAATTTTTTTATTCATCATCAAACCAACCACCACCCAAAAATCTTCAATTCATTTTTTTTTATTTTTAGATTTTTTTTCCTTCCCTTCTTCTCTTCTTCTTCTTCTTCTTCTTCTTTTTCATATTTTTTTTCAATATTTTTACTCATCACTTCTTCTTCCTTTTTTTCGGATTTCTTTTTGTTCTTCTTCTTCTTCTTCTTCTTTTCTTTTTTTTTTCAAGATTTTTTTTGGTTTTTCTTCTTATTTCTTTCTTCTTCTTCTTCTCTTTTTTTTTTCCAAATTTGTTCTTGGTTCTTCCTCTTCTTTCTTCTTCTTCTTCCTTTTTTTTTGGATTTTTTTTTTATTGTTCTTCTTTCTTTCTTCTTCTTCTTCTTCTTTTCTATTTTTTTTCAGATTTTTTTTAGTTCTTCCTCTTCTTTCTTCTTCCTCTTCTTCTTCTTTTCTTTTCTTTCCAGAGTTTTTTGTTTTTTTAAGACAATTTTATCCATTTGACCGTTAGTGACTAACTGTGATCAATGGTTGACCATCGTTAGTTAACTGGTCAAAGAGGAGTTATTACTATTATTATATATTTTTAGATTTTTATGCAATTATACTTATATATACGATGAGTTATTGCAATTTCCCTTTTTTTTTTTATAATATCTCCCTTTCAAAAAGTAAAAATAAAAATAAAAATAAAGGGGAATTGCACCAACTCCCCGTGCATATAAGTATAATTGTACAAAAATCTGAAAATATATGATAATAACTCCCCTTTAATCAGTTGACTAACGATGGTCAACCGTTGACCACAGTTAGTCACTAACGGTCAAAAGGGTAAAATAGTCTTAAAAAAATAAAAAAAATCTGGAAAGAAAAGAAAAGAAGAAGAAGAAGAAGAAGAGGAAGAACAAAAAAAATAAAAAAAAGAAGAACAACAAAAAAAAATCCGAAAAAAAGGAAGAAGAAGAAGAAGAAGAAGAAGAAATCTGGAAAGAAAAGAAAAGAAGAAGAAGAAGAAGAGGAAGAACAAAAAAAAAAAAGAAGAACAACAAAAAAAAATTCGAAAAAAAGGAAGAAGAAGAAGAAGAAGAAGAAGAGGAAGAGAAAGAAGAAGAAGAAGAGAAGAAAAAAATCAGAAAAAAAGGAAGAAGAAGAAGAAGAACAACAACAACAACAACAAAAAAAATTCGAAAAAAAAGAAGAAGAAGAAGAAGAAGAAGAGAAAGAACCAAAAATAAATCTAGAAAAAAAAAAAAAGAAGTAGAAGAAGTGATGAATAAAAATATTGAAAAAAAATTTGAAAAAGAAAAAAAAAAGAAAAAAAAAGAAGAAGAAGAAGAAGAAGAAAAAGAAGAGAAGAAGGAGAAGGGAAAAAAAAAATCTGGAAATAAAAAAAAATGAATTGAAGATTTTTGGGTGGTAGTTGGTTTGATGATAAATAAAGAAATTCGAAAAAAAAATTTGAAAAAAGAAATTTTTTTTTTTCTTCTTCTTGCTTCTTCTTCTCGTTTTTTTTTCCAGATTTTTTTATGTTTTTTTTAAAGACGATTTTACCCCTTTGACCGTTAGTGACTAACTGTGGTCAACGATTGACCATCGTTAGTCAACTGGTCAAAGGGGAGTTATTACTATTATCATATATTTTTATATTTTTATACAATTATACCTATATACACGAAAAGTTATTGCAATTTCCCCTAAAAATAATTATTAAACTTAAAATATAGTCGAATCCCCCTTCCCCTCCCTTTAAAAAAAAAACCTAGAAAGTAGAGTTTTTGTATAAGGGTTTGATATTAAGTTTTTTTTTTTTTCTTTTTAAGCTAAAACTTAAGATATCGTTAGTAAATATATAATTAAGAACTAATTACACGCAACTACTTTAAATTTGTTTAATTATAGACCTAAATAACCTTTTTTTTAGACTGATATTGACTTCTCTCGTAGTTAGTATTTAACCATTAATCTTAACAATTGGTCATATCAAAAGGGTAAAAAGATTTAAATATTCTTATTTTCTTTAATTTAAAATTAATAAAAAAAATTAACACAAAAAGAGATGAGCTCCACCGTCCATCTCAGAAATAGACGACAGAGATCCATTTTTTATTTAAAAAGACTTAAATACCTCTATGATTGAATATAGGTTTTTTTTCAATCCAACCTTATGGTCAAGAATACATAACGGATTGTAACAATAGAGGCTTGAGTTCACGTAGATAGTACACCGCATATGCTTATTTTTTTTGTTATTGAGTATAAATATTATTTGGTTGATTTACTTTTATACTTTTATAGTTCTATATTGTGCAACAATAATTTACTAGCCGTCCACCTTTAAGATGGACAAAACAGATAAAAAAATTATATTAAAAAAAACCGAAAAACTTTTTAAAAAATTGATCAATAAATGGAGATCCAAATTAGATTTTTACAGATCCATCAAGTTATTTTTTTGCAATTTTTTTTTATCTCCACCGTCTCTAAGATAGATGGTGGAGATTCTTTTTTTTTTTTTTTAATTTTTAAAAAAGAACATATGTATTTCCACCGTCCATCTTAGATGAATGATAGAGATTCATTTAATTTTTATTTTTTAATTAAATAAAAATATGATTAAAGAATAAGTACATCTTTCACCAGTTAAATTTAACCAACTTTTACTAACGCTAGCAAAGTCTGTGTCATAAGGAATAATAAAAAAATAAAAAGAAATACAAGGGACATCTCATATCTGTCGGACCTATCTAAAAATAAAAAGTCAGGAATCCAAGAGTCATGAAATTAAACAACAGTGCAGGGGGACAGTCTGAATTTGCTAGACAGTCCGCAACTGAGTTTCCTTCTTGATAAGTGTACGTGGGAGTGAATATTTAAGCTTTTGTAATTCTAACAGTAGAATTATTGGTAGCAATTTGATAGTTTGTTTGGGGTAAGATTTGAATCAGAAAAAATTTGTAGACATGGATGCAGCTGATGATAAGATTATTCTTTTTCGCTTTTATGTAATTCGTCTTTAAATATACTTATATTAATTAATTAATTAATAACAATCAATTTATATGAGATTTGGTAAATTACACTCGGAATTAAAGTTTGTATAAATTGACACTGAACTCCTTCGTTAACTTTAATTATTAGAAATAGTTGTTGGATACAATTCAACCGTTCATATCTAATTGGAGAAACGAGTGTTGACATTTGTATTAGAGAGTGACTCAAGCTAAGACATATTTTAACATAATTAATTGATGGTTGTGTAGAGATACGTACAAAGTCATGAAAGTGAAACTAAGCAAGAACAGAAGAAAGTTGAAATGTTGAATTACATGCTACTTTCCCTGACAGTGACAAGTGATTCTGAGGGAATATATTAAAGAAAGGATGATCTTCCATTCCAAAATCACAGAATGTATCTTTAGCTACACACTAAACAGTAAACACTACTAAAGTTGTGTTAGGGTTTTCCCTTTTTCTTCTTTAATTAGATTCTCTCCTCACTCCTCCTGTCAGGAGAAACACACTACAATCAGAAAATGGATTAATTATTATTAATTTTCACCAAAAAAGTTGGTAGAGGGAACATCAAATAGAAACCAAACTTTCCCTGTATTTCACCTTTGCCCTTTGGAAGTATAAATACTACAATTATGTTGGATAATAACTACATGTTAATTAAAAGGTTGGATTTTGAATAATGGATGTGTGTGTGAATATATATTCATTCTCAAAGGAAGATTTATAAAATAATAATAATAATAATAATAATTAAATTTATATATGTATATATATATATATATATTAATGTATTCAAGGATTGAAAATTTAAAAATAATAAGAGATTATTTTAATTATATACATAAAAGTGGTGGGTCATATTATGTTGTGATATTTTAATTTCTTAATCTAAAACCATGCATGTGACTTATCCTATCCACAATTATAGAAACAATATTGGTCTCTTTCATCCGATAATGTCTCATCAAACTAAGGGCAAGTTAAGGAGTAGAAGCTACTTACATGTCTCATTTTAATTAGTACAACTTAAATTACTTGATGGTAAAATCATTAATTACTTTTTTTTAATTAATAAATAATTAGAGATAGGCACAGACCTCCAAATCTTATAGGACGAATTTGTTTAGAAATCAGTCAAATTAAGAAACCTGGTATGTATACCTAACAAAGCATGAGTAGAAGTTTCTTCTTTAAATTTTATATCAATTTAATTTGTTCAAATTGTCAAGGCATTTAACTCAACTCTGCAACAAGCTAATTTATTACTCTTGTTTGTTAATCTTTTCTATTTTGTAGCAGAATTTTGGTGGGTAGAGATGAATTTGGTTTTTTGTTTTCTCATTTGTTATTGCCATCTTTCTTTTTCTGTTTGTATCTCGTTTAATAACTCAATGCTTTAACATGCCCAACTTTGGTTTATATATATATATATATATTCTGGTAATATCAACTTCAATGCTTTGTACATGGTGTATACTAATGCCGTATTTATCTAAATTACTATAAGATAGCCATATTCTTTTTATGTAGTTTGTTTAAGGTGCGAACATACAATTCTTTTATCCGAACAAGTTATGTAGCAAGACAAACAAATCTCATTGCATATATGGTAGATATCTCCTTGCAAGTTAGGTACTTCATCACCTATTGTTCAAGTCACACGACACTTACACGCAGGGGTGGAATGAGAAGATGAAAAGTGGGGAGCTCAAGTACAAGATTCAGGATATATATATATAATTTAATTTTTTTATATTTAAATTAAATATTAATTTTTTTTTATATATCCATTTTTTTAAAAAAAAATTTAGGAAGGCCAGGGGGGACATTAAAGGAGTCCGCCCCTGCGTATTATATAAACTATTATCTAGGTAATGTTGTATTTATAAATATTTAAAAAATATATATATATATTATAATTTTATTATTTTATCATATAAATATTATTTTATAACTCCGTTTTATATGTAGTTATCTAATTAGATTTAGCTGGAAACCCAAGAGAAGTTTCTAGGAGTTTTATGAGGTTATCCAAATGAGGTATACTTTATTAGAAAGATTAAGATTCGTTAAATAAATTAAGAAGTGACAATTACATCATACATACCGATTGAAAATATAGAAAGTGGTAGAGCAGTTAAAGGTTTTCATTATCATCTGGCTCCGGGGAATATATTCTAATTTTTTTTATTTTTTTTAGAAATATGACACCTTTTAGGTAAGAAAATTATCAGAACCAATTAAGATTAAATCATATAAGTACGGCCCAGATAACTATTCCCAATAACGGGAGAAGAGGACTACTGGGACCAACGGTCCGGACTATTACTCCCAGCAACGGAAGAGGTCTACCCACACGATTGAGTTTTTATAGACAATGGTGGAACTATATATTTACATACACTGTTTGTTAAACTTTGATGGCTTGGAGGGAGTTGGACCTCCCACCAGCAAGGTAGGGGGCCTTGTGGAATATATTCTAATTAGTATTAGGTTATTAATTTAATTTGTAATATAATATTTCTTGGGCTGGTAATTTTTGCGAAGATTCAGCCTCAATTGCCGTTCTCGAGTTGCTTATTTACTACATTTTAACTAGTATTTAGGATCTGAAACCCGCCATAGATGTCATCACCAAATGCCACAATTTCAATGAAATGTTTTCAACACAACATAGGTATGATATTTATGAAAATAATATAATAAAATAAAATCACGGTATGTTATATGACATAAACACAATAAATGATTGATTTAACACACTAGATCCATATTATGTGGTAGCCTGTCTCTCATGTTTTTCTCTTTATTTAAAATATGCCGGGCATAAATTAATTTCAAAGTTCTTCTTAGTTATTTTTCATCACTATTTGATTATTTATGGAAAAACAAACAATATTTTAGTTACCACTTGAATATGAATGTATACATCTGAACTCAAACTGAATTATAAATGATTTTATATCACATGTACAGTTAAGATCTGTTATTATGTTGCATGTTAATTGATTATCAAACACAAACACTCTGTTTTCTTGATTAAACTCAGATTATGAAAATCTTTGTCAGAAACTAGATATATATATACACACATACATACATAATCCATAGGACAGAAAACTTTTCTCAATTTTTAATGATTTTGTATCACATGTACAGTTAAGATCTGTTATTATTTTGTATATTAATTTATCATATACAAACATTGTCTTTTTTTTTTCCTTTATTAAAATCAGATTAAGAAAATCTTTGTCTCCAAGGACAGAAACTTTCTTCAATTTTCAAATATTGTAAGCGGGTCTGGTGGAAAAAAAAAAGAGAGAAACTAAAATAGTTATCTTATTTTGAAGTAGTTTTATGGATTGCATATCCAAGAAAAAGATAGAAAAGGTCAGACACAACAAAGTTGATGGCACTCCTTTAAATAACTCAAAAGTCAAGTGGCAATTTGGTAATCAACTTCCTTTATAAATCCATTTGAACAAGGTCATGAGGTCCTATGATTCCCTAACGCACCAAATATTTTTAGAGAAAAAATGGTGAGCCCATCACATCTCAGAGCCTTACACCCTCTTCAAGTTTTCTCAATCAAGTCACCACCATCTTCATCTTCTACCTTAAGCTACATGAAGATCAAAACCCTAATCCAAACCTTCATTTTCTCACACCTCTACCGAGTCATACGTGCACTTTCGAAAGCAAAATCCATTCTCATTCAGATTCTTAGAGAATATGTTCAACCAAATATTCACTTCATTTCCCCTACAAAGATCACAAGAAAGAACAAAGCCAAGAAAAAGATATTCTTTGGTTCCTTTAGGCTGCACTATAACTGGTGTTCTTCCCATGTTATGCCAGTGCCAGCTCCGGTTCTAGACGGCCTTACTGCAACCCATTTGTACTATGATTCGACGTGGAACTCTGTAATTTCAACTGAGAATTTTGAGGAGGATGACAATGGAGAGTCTCAGCTTTCTGGGTATCTTCATTGGCTTGAGGAAAAGGTTCGTGATAATAATAATAATAATAATAATAATTCAGCAACTGAGCAGCAGCCAAATGCTAATGAGATTGATAAGCTAGCAGATATTTTCATTGCAAATTGCCATGAAAAGTTCAGGTTGGAGAAGCAAGAGTCCTATAGGAGATTCCAAGAAATGCTAGCCAGAAGCATGTGAGGTGTTTTGTTGGACTGTGGACTGTGGTGGTTATTTTCTTTCTTTATTTTTGATCTTTTCTTCTTTTTTGCTTTCCCATTCTTCTATATATTGATTGGGTGTGGAAAGTAGAGTCATTGGGTGGATTTAGATAAGGTTTAATTTTTGGTTCTTTCTAACTCTTAATTAGCCTCTAATGTATTTTGTTTTAAATATGAAGAATTGTACATCAATTACGGATTTCTGGGTGTTTGTGCAATTCTTATCTTAAAATGTTGATTGATTGCAACTTGTGAGACAATTATAAATATATATATGTATTAGTGGGTGGGAGTTTGGTTCTACTTAACACTTGACTTTTAAGATCTAATTTCTTCCTTCTCTTTCCATATTTTCATGGTGTGTTTTTATGTTTACCTCCTGAGATGGATACATTTTCGTCTTATTATAATCTTAAAGCTTGATTCAACGGTTTCTATTTTTTATATATATATATATACACACACACCACAATTTGTGTACGCAGAGCCCATTAATCATAATCAAAATTTTCAATTTAATTTAATTTTTCAAATTTCTTATTTATCTAAATCATATATTAAAATTTAATGGTATCAACTATTTCATGCATGGTTACCCGTCTTGTATGGTAGCATGATTTATATTAGTTTTTTTTTTAAATTGTGTTTAAAATAATTTTTATATTAATTATAAAAAAATTAGGATATAAGTAAAACAGTAAATAGAAAAGAGAGAGAAAACGCCGAAAATTGACTTGGGAGAAGCTATTTACAGCTATGCAAATGCCAATTGATTTAAAGGAAAATTGCACAAACTCCCTTAATTTAGGTAATATTCTATACAGTGGTAACTATTACTATAATTACATAAATATATCTTAAAATATGTTGATCACGGTTAAATTTGACATGTAATTGACCTTTAAACTGAAAAATAACTAAATTACCAGTCAAATAGTTATTTAATTATTATTTTATTTTTCAGTAAAACTTATTAAGTAATTATTTGAAAGGCAGTTTGATTCACCTTAAACCGAAAAATTATCATTTGAAGGACGATTTGACCAAACCGAAAAATAATTCAATAACCACACCCTTAAATAAAAAAAAAAGGTCAATAATTAGTCCACCCGTTAATTAATAGATTTTAAGAAATACTTTTAAGAATTTCGTGCAATTTACCTTGATTTAATTGATAGTCATTTCAATTTTTACCGAACAAGTCTATATATAATTACAGGGAGTATTATCTCTATAATTAATATTTATCTTAAAATAAAAAAAAATTTAATTTAATTATTTACATGTTAATGTATATCGACTATAAATTTGGATAAATTCTTTTTTTAAGATAACCTAACACTACTATCAATAATGATAAGTGAACAACATCACAAAAGTCAATAAATAAATAAAAAGAATGGGTAAAACAATTTCATCAAAAAAAAAAAAAAAAGAATGAGTCCTTTGTAAATATATGGCAGTTAAAATAGTTTGGTGAACAAATTGTTTCCTAGTCATGAAAACTAGGTCTTCAACAACTTTTTCGTACTTATCATTGCTGATTTCAAATATATACTTCTGTCTTTTCGTACATACCACTTTTATATATGAACTTTTTACAATATACCATTTTGGTTATTGTGCTAATCATTTTGTTGATTTGATGATGAACTCTAATATCGGAACAAGATATATATTTTTCTTTAAAATTAAAATGTATCACATGCTTAAATAATTTAGAAAACAATATTACTAGTTGCAACATTAGTGAAATTAAAAGATAACTTTGCAGCCTCTACTCACTTAAAATAAAATTAATATTTATATAATAATGAATTTTATATTCAGGTGCGGAGCTAAGCTTTTTTATTTTGTAGTCTCGTAATACTAATATAGAATATTTAAGAGGGATTAAAACAAGAAAAAAAAAACTAAAAATTTATTAATAGATATATAATTTTTGTGGGTAAATTTTATTTTTATTGAGTCAATAATCCCCCTTATCTCCGCTCATGTGTGTATTATAGAATTAATTTTTGCACTTTCAATAGCTCTTCATTTACATTCGGAGAAATTAATTCTCTCATGTTTTAGAGTTCTAAATTTATCCATAAATTTTAAATATATTTTTAAAGATTATAAGGTTCGGTTGGGACTCCAGTTTTAAAGTCGAGCCCGCTAACTGGTTTCAGAAGATTTTTGGATTATTCCTAAAATTCAAAAGAAGTTGAAAATTTTGAGAATAGGAAAGAAGTTTGGAAAGGTGCATTATAATTTGTAATACAAGAGAGTTTTGGTTATGCCAACTGCTTTATAGCTCAGACAGCCACAGAAACAGCAAGTCAGAAGCTTCTTTTTCAAAAGAATGACATTGGAAAATTAAAGTTAAGGTTAAATTTGAGTAGGACCTACTCCATTTTCATCAAAATAAGCAAAATCTTTGATGAATCACATATGATCAACAACCACATGCACATGACATATATCATATATGCATCATCAAAGTATATTATTCTCCGTATCAAGAGAAAGTCTAAAGTATAGTATTTACATAAATGAAGCAAATCAACGTCTAATATTGTATAAATGATGTAATTAGAGTTCCATACATGATGCTAATTGTCAACTAATTAACTTAATTACAACATATTTGCATGAGTTTTATTTTGAGGTTCTCAAGTTTTTGACAGATTTGATTAGATACATCAAATTAAATGCTTAGATGTGCATCTTTATATGCACCATAAACTTTCTCTGTATGCGTATCACTTTATTTATTTGGAAATTCCAACAACCCGGCTCCGTAATCCTTAATTGGCTGACATATATATATATATATATATATATATATAAATATTTCTATAATTAAAGTTGGTTGTGTTGTGTACTACAAGTTCATGATGAATATTTCTATAACTTGCATGCATTTCTTGCACTTAATCTGCACAGGGACTCAACTTGCCTCCCCCTCAAGTTTTTTTTTTTTGTTTAAATCTGAGATATGATGGATTAGAGGACTATCGAGACCTATCGAAATTAAATCTTAATAATAGGGTCTAGATATTTACTTCCAAATCGAAAGCCTTCTACTCCTAATATGGGAGAGATCTACTCATACTATTACAATAGTTTTACGAGCCTCGACATAAGTGTCTAAAACAGCGTTGACAGCCAGCATTTCATGATACATAGTCAATAAATATATATTTTTAGCAGATTTGCACAAACCCCCAAGGTTTGAAATTTTTTTTTTTAAAAACAAATTCCTATAATTTTAAATTTAGATACAATCCCATTTATTATATACTAAAACCACCTTATAGTTTTTAAAATTAATTAAAAAAAAAACCCATCATCATGTACCAAGAAACCCTCTACATAGCACATCTACTAGTAGTAAAGTGGTTGGACACTTTCCTCTTCACTTTTGTAATAAGGGTTCGAGTCCCACTTTTACTCATTAAATCGCAAAGTGTGAGGAGACCCTTTCCATATAATGTGAGTTTCCATTCCGAATCAAACTTATAGTGTTTTATCTCGTTAGGTTCCTGTTAAGAATATACTCTGATATATATCTTTTATATAAAGAAGAGATATTCTGTATATAATTGTTTACCTCTTATATTCCTAGATTGTAGTTAGTATTGATAACTGATAGCTTGATTATAGGAGTGACAAACGTGTAGAACAAGTCCACCTTCTGTATATGTACAACAATACACATCAATGAAATTCATTCAGCTAAATTATCCTCTTTTCATGGTATCAGAGATTGACTAAAATCCTGATTCAATTGTCGCTGCACTTTGATCTCTCGTGTAGCTTCTCTTTTCTTCATTCTTTCCGCTGCCATGGCCAACGACCAAACACCTGTTGAGAAAATTCCTTCTGCCTCTGGTACACCCAGACCAGAAATTCTGATCCCCTCTGCAGATATCTCAAAATCAGATCTCTCCAATCCCTATTTCACTCATCATTCAGATCATCCAGGTTTGGTGTTGATTTCCAAACCTTTGAATGGAGACAACTATTCAGTTTGGAAAAGAGCTATGACCATGGCTTTGAATGCCAAGAACAAGTTAGGTTTTGTCAATGGCACGAATAAGGCACCCTCAAAAGAAACCGATCCTGTTGGTTATGCGACTTGGTCACGTTGCAATGATATGGTCCACTCATAGATCATCAACACTCTCAATCCAGAAATCTCAGGCAGTGTGATTTACTATGAAACCGCTCATGAAGTTTGGGAAGACCTTCGTGAATGATTCTCTCAAAGCAATGCTCCTCGCATCTTTGAAATTCAGCGAGATATTGCTTATCATCGACAAAAACAACTCTCAGTCTTCGCTTATTATATAAAATTGAAAGGCTTATGGGATGAACTGGCTTCTTACAGCGATGCATTATATGGAGCACAACAAGATCAACAAAAATTAATGCAATTTCTAATGGGTTTGAATGAATCCTACGGTGCTATTCGCAGACAAATTCTCTTGATGAACCCTCTTCCCTCTGTCCGCCAGGCATACTCTTCCGTTTCTCAAGAAGAAAAACAAAAACTTCTCGCAACACATACAACCACAGATTCTGGTGGGAGTGCGGCCATGGCTGTAAGACACGGCAGCAGACCCAATCAATTTATAGCAGCTGGAAAAATGAAGCGATCGGATCGTCCTTATAGCGGTCCACAGGAGCACCGACGCTATGATCAAGACAAGCGTCGCACAAGTTCGTCCCGAGGTAGACCACAGTGCAACCATTGTGGGGATATGGGACATTTCATCGAAAAATGCTATCAGCTGCATGGATATCCACTAGGCCACCCAAAGGCAAGACAGAACTCAAATCCAAATCAAAATCGTCTCAAGAATACTCTTACAGCTAATCATGTCTCTGATGGATTAGCTAAAGATGAAGGGAAATCGATGGTGACCGGACTTTCGGAATCACAACTCCAACAACTCTTGTCTCTCTTAAGTGAAAAAGATACAGCTTTTAGTTCACAGGCCCATGCCTCCATAACAAAGCCAGGTTTGTCTAAGGTCGTTCCTCACAATTGGATAATTGATAACGGGGCGACAGATCACATCTCTTCATCTCCTGAATTATTCTTGCATAAGAATAAAAATTGTTCATTACCTCCGGTATTATTACCTAGCGGAGAAAATGCCAATATTGTTGCAAAAGGATCATTGCCTTTGAATTCTGTATATTACTTACATGATGTGCTATGTGTGCCTTCATTCAAAGTTGATTTATTATCGGTTAGTCGTTTGACAAGAGGCTTGAATTGTTCAGTGACATTTTTCCTATATTGGTGTATTTTGCAGGATCTGGCTACGAGGAAGATGATTGGTTTGGGTAAGCAGCGTGATGGATTGTAGTACTTGGTAGCGTTAAAGAAATCTATAAACAGCTCACTTTCACCTATCTCCTCAAACTGTCAACCCATCTGCAACCTCACCACAAAATCCATCTATCCTTGGCCAATTTTTCCATGAAACAAGCAGAGATGTTTTCTTTCATGAAACAATTTTTCCATTTGTATCTGCACAGCCCATCTCTTATTATGTCCCTTCTTTAGCCTATTCCCATGGCCCAATTCCTCTTCCTATACATGACCCGATATCAACTCCTCTCACAGCCGCACCCTCTTCTTTTTCCCAATCCACCGCACCAGACCCCATCGTCATCTCTCCTGTCAAACCAACACCAGAACCAATCGTCTCCTCTCCTACCGCACCAGCATCCACCACCACTAGATCCCCCCACACAATCATTGCCCTCCGATCTCCGAGCTCCACATTCTCTGCCACTTCATTTCGACTCACCTACACCCTCACCCGAACCCGAGCCTCTTCGTTGCTCCAGCCGTTCCTATAATCCACCGGCGAAATTACAAGATTATGTATGCTCTCACATCACACACGCTTACTCCGACCAATCAAATTCCTTGCTTCCAGGTTCGACTAAAGGTACTTGTTATCCCTGGCTAATTATGTTTCATATCATCGCTATAAGCCTGTCCATTGCTCTTTCATTGCCCAGATCAGTCAAGTTATTGAGCCTAGATCTTATTCCGATACCGCTGTCCATCCTGAGTGGCAAAAGGCGATGCTGTCTGAATTACAAGCACTCCAGGACAATGGTACCTGGACTCTCACATCCCTTCCGGCAGGGAAAACGCTGATAGGTTGTCGGTGGGTCTATAAGGTTAAACACCGCTCCGATGGATCGATTGAGAGATACAAAGCACGATTAGTTGCTAAGGGATTCACACAATTGAAGGGTGTCAATTATCAGGATACATTCTCTCCTACTGCCAAAATCATTACAGTTCATTGTCTCCTTGCCTTGGCCGCAGCTCGAGGGTGGTCACTTCACCAATTGGATGTCAATAACGCTTTCCTTCACGGCGATCTTCATGAAGAAATTTACATGTCTCCACCGCATGGGCTTCGGAGACAGGGGGAGGAACACTGGGTATGTCGGCTTCTTAAGTCACTGTATGGTTTGAAGCAAGCATCTCGACAGTGGTTCTCAAAATTCTCAGAAGCTATTCGAGCTGCAGGGTATGTTCAATCTCGAGCTGACTACTCATTATTCACCAGAACACAAGGCAAGTCCTTCACTGCTCTATTGATATATGTTGATGATATTTTGATTACTGGAAATAATTCTGTCAGTATTGCTGCAATTAAGAAATTTCTGCATAGTCAATTTCGTCTTAAGGATCTTGGTGATTTGAAATATTTCCTTGGCATTGAGGTATCTTCCTCTAAGAATGGGATTTTTATTTCTCAACGTAAGTATGCTTTGGAAATCATTGAAGATGCGGGATTGTTAGGTGCGGCACTTATTGATACTCTTATGGAGCGAGGCTTGAAGTTGTCTGATAAAAGTGATTTACTCAAGGATCCGGGTTGTTATAGGAGGTTGGTTCGTAGATTGATATACCTTACTGTCTCAAGGCCGGATATTACATATTCTGATCATGTCTTAAGCAGGTTTATGCATCAGCCTTGTAAACTTCATATGGAGGCAGCACTCTGTGTTGTGCGTTATCTTAAAAACGCACCTGACCAAGGATTGTTCTTCTCCTCAAACAGTGATTTCAGGTTGTGAGCCTATTGTGATTCGGATTGGGCAGGTTGTCCAATCACTAGAAGGTCTACCACAGATTATTGTGTCTTCCTTGGCTCCTCATTAGTTTCCTGGAGATCAAAACGTCAGAAAACAGTGTCACTCTCTTCAGCTGAAGCAGAATATCGTGCTATGATAGAGGCTTGCTGCGAGTTAACTTGGCTGAGATATCTTCTCAGAGATTTGGGAGTACTGCTTCTAGAACCTGCATTGTTATATTGCGACAACAAAGATGCATTGCATATTGCAGCAAACCCAGTCTTTCATGAGCGGACCAGACACATTGAAATGGATTGTCATTACATCCGAGATAAGATTCGAGATGGATCTGTTATTACAAAGTTCGTGGATTCTGCATATCAATTGGCAGATGTCTTGACTAAAGCTTTAGGAAAAGAAGCTTTTGTTCCTATGATTCGCAAGTGGGGAGTACAGGACATCCAC
Organism: Xanthoceras sorbifolium; assembly: GCA_003430845.1. Classification (NCBI taxonomy): domain Eukaryota; kingdom Viridiplantae; phylum Streptophyta; class Magnoliopsida; order Sapindales; family Sapindaceae; genus Xanthoceras; species Xanthoceras sorbifolium. The sequence goes on from CM010612.1 coordinate 13,804,993, forward strand.
TCTCCAACTTGAGGGGGGGTGTTAGGAATATAATATGATATATATCTTTTATATAAAGAAGAGATATTCTGTATATAATTGTTTACCTCTTATATTCCTAGATTGTAGTTAGTATTGATAACTGATAGCTTGATTATAGGAGTGACAAACGTGTAGGACAAGTCCACCTTCTGTACATGTACAACAATACACATCAATGAAATTCATTCAGCTAAATTATCCTCTTTTCAGTTCCGGTAGACTTATGGTCCAATTGCTATCAGATTTAAAAAAAAAAAAAAGAAAAAAAAAACCTCTAAAATAGAATGGGGTTTATCTTAATTCATAATAAAAGGGTTAAACCAATCTCCCATATTTCTTATTGTTCGTAACGATTCAACCAACATGTTAGATGTTCTGTATCGTGTGAAGTAGTAAATCAAAGAAATTGACATAAAGAAGGAGAGGACTTGTACTTAATATATTAGTAAATATTGCTAAATTCAAAATTTTAAATTGTTAGATAAGTGACCAACTATCAAATATTTAAAATAAGATTAGACACATTAATAGTTTTTAAAATTGATACACAAGTTGGATATTTAAAAAAATTACTTTTGATAAAATAATAATAAAAAAAACAACAACAAAACAAATTTTTAAGTTGGTTATGTGTTTAGGAAGACTTCCGAATCTGATTTCATTTGACAAAGAATCAAATGTAGTAAAAGTTTAAACCATCATAGGACATCATAAAGAAGAAATGCTAAGTGAGGACCCAGTACTGCATTGGAAATGGAGATGTGCAGATGTAATGTGAGTCACGTGATTGATGCATGATGGAAAATATATATCGAAGTAGGTGGTGGGAAATATGAGTAAATGTTTTAACTGCCCAAATCAAATAAATTGAAGACCAGTCAAGAAGAAAAAATATGCTTTAATACACTAGTACAGAGTTGTTGGGTTGGAAGTGTAAAAGAAGATGTGGACTGCTGTTAAGGCATCAAGTTTTGCTTCTTTTACGATTTCTTGTCACCCTTCTTTATTCCAAAACCTTCTTTCATATTATAGAGAGAGAGAGAGAGCGAGCTTTAGCAGAGGTAAATGGGTTCCTTTTGTCGTTTTGTATCCTAATAAATAGACTGCCTTTTTACATAAAAGTAAATGCTTGGAATTTCTTGAGATTTTATTCTTATTATTAAGATTTAGGATAAGGTAGAGGAGATGCTGCAAAAGTGGTTGCTAATCTGGTGATATCACATCTCTAGTACAACTATTATATAAGTATGAGTAGCAGTGGGCTGTGGAGCATCCATGTCAGCCAAGAGCCAACGAAGCCAGATAAGTTCGCAGGTGGTGCCAGCAAGGGCACGATACTCAGCCTCGGTACTGGAACGGGAAACAACATCCTGCTTTTTACTACGCCATGAGACAAGAGAAGTACCCAACATGAAACAGAAACCCGTGATAGAACACCGATCAGTCGGATCACCTGCCCAATCCGCATCTGAATAAGCATGGAGCTCGAGAGAAGACCGAGAGGAGTAGTGTAGACCATGATAAAGAGTGCCCTTGACATATCGAAGAATCCGAATAACGGCAGCATAATGGACAGAACGAGGGGCATCCATGAACTTACTAACCATACCTACAGCATGTGAAATATCTGGACGCGTAACAGTGAGATAGATCAGACTACCAACCAACTGACGATAGCGAGTAGCATCAGATATAGGTTCACCATCCAAGGGAGTGAGCTTAGCATTGTATTCCAAGGGAGTGGGAACAGTCTTATTGTCGGTGATACCGGCCTTAGTGAGAAGATCAGAAGCATATTTAGCTTGAGAAAGATAGTATCCATCGGAGGATGAGGTAACTTCAAGCCCAAGAAAATAACTGAGAGTGCCCAGATCTTTCATCTCAAAATGCTGACTAAGGAAGCGCTGAAGAGAGCGGATACCTGCAGAATCATCTCCAGTAATAATCATATCATCAACATAAAGAAGAATAAGAGTGATACCAGCAGAAGATCGTCGGATGAAGAGAGCAGTGTCATGAGGACTCGAAGTGAAACCCTGCTGAGGTATCACCGACAATAAGACTGTTTCCACTCCCTTGGAATACAATGCTAAGCTCACTCCCTTGGATGGTGAACCTATATCTGATGCTACTCGCTATCGTCAGTTGGTTGGTAGTCTGATCTATCTCACTGTTACGCGTCCAGATATTTCGCATGCTGTAGGTATGGTTAGTAAGTTCATGGATGCCCCTCGTTCTGTCCATTATGCAACCACCAAAATTTGTTCCCAAATTATCATTTTTCCAGTACTCAACCTCCTTTCTCACTACCTCTTTAATTAACTTCTTACAAACAACTTTGGATAAGAATGAGTTTGAAGATTTCTAAGTATTATTGTTTTCAAATATATATATATTGTGTGTATTTTGTTAAATTGTACCCTAAAGAGCACATACTCTTTGCAGCTAATATTTGATTTTTTTTTTTATATTCATCATCAAATAGATTAAGAGCCGGTCAGAATTAATTATATTTATGAATTTTCATAATATTTGTCAGCAAGATTTACTACAAAAAAAAATGTTATATTTGCCGTAAATACTAATTCGTGACAAATATTAAACAAATTTTGAATATTTTAGTATAGATTTTAAATCTTTTACCACAAATATTCTACGTTAAAACAGTTTTTGCAACAATTATTATTCATGCAAAACTTTTTACCACGAAAGTATTTGTAACCTCTTTTATTACAGATTATAACACATATTTCCTCCGCATTTGTAGCTAGTAAGAATTTTTTCAACTAAAATATGAAAAACATTTGGGAGCACAACATTATGCCAATCCTGGCCCCAAAAAAACTAACCTAAGTCTTATCAAAATAAGCTTAGAGCTTGTTATATTTTTTTTCAATCATTTATAATTTATTCTCCAAAAAATTAATCTGTTTGGGTTGTGATTTCTATTGCTATATATTGCATTTTCTTTTCTTATCTTTTCAACGTGTAAATTATTTCCAGTCTAGTTTTGCATAGGAATTCTCTAACAAAACTTTACAATTAAGCTAGGGACCGTCTTTGCCGTTTATGAATTGAATAAATCAGATAATAATTTTTGGATAAAAAAGAAAACCAATCTCTTATTGGTTTATTAGAGAAACGACCCTCCGACAAGATGAATCTAGAAGAAGTTCAATGTTGGATATATGCTCCAGAAAAAGCATGTAAATGAGTGTGTGTATATATATATATATATATATATATTAATATATATATATTATATATATATATATATATATATATAATATCTATATATTGTTGACATACCACTTACGGTGGCTGGTGGACTCGAAATCTGAGATATTGCCACGCTATATCATCTTTTCCACCGGCACTGGCGGTGGTATATAAAATGAGTATTTGTTATTTATTTATTTCTCAAAAAAATAAATGATTATCATTTATCATTATCCTTAGCATAAAATAAGGCCCCCGGGTGGTAACGCGGATTGGAGTGACTGGGATTGCTTGGATGGATGATTGGACAATTAGTACTGTGATGTGTTTGGTCAGTCTGGAGTAAAAATAATACTGTCTTTTGTTTGGTATAGAATAGAAGGGGATAAAATCAAAATAAAGTTATTAAATTAATTTCACATAAATGACTATATTTTAAGTAAATCTTCATTTTAACTTAAAATAAAAAATAAATTAATTTTAAATAAATAAAAAATATATTTAAATTTAATTTAATTAAAAATTATATTTTGTTTGAATGAACAAAATATTTAAATTATTTTAAATAAATACATCATTGAAATAAAATAAAAATATAAATGAAATAAAGTACTTAAAAATATTTCAATAAAATTGAATATTATTTTAAAAATATAAAATGAGATTATTTAATTTATTTTTTAAAATAAAATAAAAATATTTAAATTAATTTAATAAAATAAATTAATTTTATTTATATTAAATATTATATTATATTAGAAAAAATAAAAAAAAAAAAGGAAGTGGGACAATTGGGTGGGACTAAATAATCCCACCAAATTGGTGGGATATTTGTCCCACCAATATGGATTAGGTGTAACTGTTGGGATTGGATATGGTCCAATCCATATGTTCCAATATGGGACTAGGAGAAATAGTCCAATCCACTCCTAGTCCCATGTTCCAACAGGTCTAAATATTTAATGAGCACTGCTCTAGTTTATTATAAAAGATATTTGTAGTAGATAAAATAAGTTTCAGACCCAAAGTTTGAGCCCAACATATACAAAGCCTAAAAAGGTTATATTTGAACAGCATCAAATGGGCCGAGAGCCCAATCTGTAAAAATACATCTTTTCTTATATAAAGACCCAAGACCCATAAAGACCCAACTCAAGGTCTTCATGTGGTCCAAGCCCAAGAACCACAACCCCAAGTCTATGAAGTCATCAGACTTTCCCTTTGAATCCACACCAGCTCAAAATGACCAGTAAACTTTCCACAAGACCCGCCTAAGAATCAGGTGGATGTGGTCCACCCCCCAACGGGTGGATCACAAACTATAAAAAGACAACCTTCATTCTGAGTGAAGGTTAACGCAATTTTGTATACTAAGAAAAAAGCAATTTCTGACATAATTCATTTACAGGAGTGACAATTGCCATATTTTAGCGATCTCCGGCCAACTCCGATCACTACTATTCTGTCCTTCTAATCATCACTACTTCATCAACGATACCCATGAAGTATTCTCACCATTTCATTCTACTGCTTTAACTATATTCACCTATAATCTATTGACTTGATCGTCAGAGTATACTTGGCCGACACTGCTACGGTGACCTAAGCATTCTATCGATTATTTTGTTTCTGGTTTTACATGTTGTAGTGCCCGTATTACCACCCTACGCTTTCTACGGTCTACAATATTTGATTTTTTTTTACATGTTTTAGACAAATACATGTGGATATGGATATGAATTAAAAATTCTTTAATAAACAAATGTTTATTCCAAACTGTTTGTGAATCTGGCAATCTATAAAGTGAGGCTGTAATATTTGTAACTTCCAGATTGATGGAATAGTTGTGTCTACATTATCTGCATGGGAGTCTTCATTTCGATTAAAGTACTAGTGCATCAATAATACATTAAATTAGACTATACATGTGAAGCCATCTGTATAAAGATTACTGTCCAAGCGAATGAGCAGTGGCATAACAGTTATAGTAAATAACGATCTTAATCCAGATAGGGTGGTTGAATCATATTAATATGACTCATTTGATCTATAAATGAGTGAGATATATTAACGGTATAGGTTGGTGAGCTCATTATCTTAGTATGGAGGAAGAGCACACTTAATGTAGCACCCCCTGACCCGACCCGCCTGAACCGAATCAAGGAGCGATACCCGTTTTCAAAATTTTCTTTTCTAAACTTAATTTAAAATTTAAATTCCTTGAAACCATATATTGTATTTTAAAACCTTCAAGAATGGACCCATCAAAATGTTCGAAAATTTTGTCAGAATTTCCTCTGTTTTTCTGATTTTCCAAAAACCTGTTTAATAAAATCACAATTTCACAAATATACACTTCAAAAGTCTTTCAATCAGTTTGCGTACCCTACCAATTTTTGGTGCGACTTTTCAAACATTTCCAACAAATCAAATAAGTAAACGATATTTCAAAAATAATAAAATATCATACTTTTAAACCATATAAACTATTAAATAAATATTTACAAAGCTTATATATTACAAACTTTTACATTCTTTTGTATATGCATGCATCAATAACCAAATACATAACAAGAGTTAAATAAAATACCCATAAGTGATGTGACTCTAAATTCTTCTCTACAACTATCACCTCTTCAATCTGTCTTTGCTCTGGATTCCTTTTTACCTACGCGTGATAAATTAACGTGCTAAGCATATAGCTTAGTGGGTGTACACTAAATTGAATTTTTCACAAATATAATGAAGTAGCTTTCGAAAAACCAATATATTTAGAACTTATTTAGCATAGGAATCTCCAAAACATGAAAATTCAATTTATATTCAAACCAAGTGTCCACATATATATAAATTAAAATTTATGCACATCAATGGTAAAAGTATAAAACAATTTCCAGAGTTCAAATATTTAAACAATGGATTTAACACAGTATATCATTTCAATATTCACCGTATATAAATACTCTTTCTATTTCGGCCCCTAATATACACAACGGGATTTCACTGGACTAGGTTAAGGATCGTTCGACATCGGAACTCAACTAGGACTGCCTGTCGAACTATATATATATATATATATATATATATATATATATATATATATATACACATATGTTTTCCAAATTGGCATCGGAACACAACTGAGACTACCTGCCGATTGGTACCACATATATTCCCATTCAGCATCGAAATCAACTGGGACTACCCGCTGAATGGTATCACAGGTATTATTTCCAGCCTAGGAACACAATTGGGACTACTTGTTGGAAATATCTTCACTCTAGGATTGGCCACAACGGTGACTACTCATAATCCATAGAGTGGTATCAATACAGGAATTTCGGTGCAGTATTGCTAAATGTATCAGGGCCATCTTTCAGGAATTCCATAATTTTTTCTCAATTTGAAAACATTCAATAATTCACAAACTTTACTCTAATATCATTTTCAAAATCATATACTCAAACGTAAAGTTTTCCACGAATTTTCACAATACGAAATCATGGAAAAATAATTTCTCAAACAATATATATATATATACATATTTCGAAAATCAATACATTTATCAATAAATATTTCGGAGCGTTCAGGAATAAATTTTCAGACAATAATCACAAACTAAAACCAATATAACAATATAATCCACAAAGATTATTCAATTAAAGTTTTTAAAATCATTTACTCAAGAGTATGGAATTTCTACGAAAAACACATAAACTAAAATTACAGAATTTTTCAGAAATGAGTATATACCAACCTGGGTAATTTTTCTAAAACTTTTTTCCTTAGATTCCTTTTTTCTTCTTCTTCCTTTCTCACGGCTTCTTCTCCTCTCTTTCTTTCTCTCTCTTCTTTCTTTCTTCTTCTTCATCTTCTTCTTCCTTAGCCGAACCTTCTTTCCTTTCTCTCTCTTTTTTTTTTCTTTTCTTCTTTCTTTCTTTCTTCTTTTCTTCTCCCTCTCTCGAATTTTCTGGGTTGTTCTCTGGTTGTTTCACTTTGCAATTTGTTTTGATTTTGTGTTTCACAAGTTTGACTTTCAATTTTAGTAGAACCTCCACTAGGATATATATATATATATATATATATATATATTTATTTATTTATTTGCAACTTGCTCTCTTGACTTTTACAAATCATAACATGACAACAAATTCACAATTAATTACATGTGATTTATCAATCATCCTTTAATTATCAAACTAATCCACCAATCACATTCCATCTCAATAATTATTCCAAAAATATTGCACACTTATCTAATTACCAAATTAACTTTACCAATGTTCAATTGGACCCATTATCATCCAAATGCACCATGAAAATAATATTTCTAATGGGAGTTAAATCGGTTAAAATCACTATTTATACATCATATATCGTTAAAATTTAGGGCGTTACAATTCTTCCCCTTTTAAGAAATTTCGTCCTCAAAATTTACCTCATTCGAATAGTTGTGGATATTGTTGTCTCATCACTTTTTCACTATCCCAGGTAGCTTCTTCCACATTGTGATTTCTCTAGAGAACTTTCACCAGTGGAACTCTTTTATTCTGTAATTCTTTAACTTCTCTGTCTAGGATTTTCACTGGTTCCTCATCATATGTTCGGTCTGGCTGTACTTCAATAGTTTCAGTGGAGACTCGATGAGAGGGATCTGATCTGTATCTCTTCAACATAGATACATGAAATACATTATGTATCTTTTCTAATTCAGGCGGTAAAGCTAGTCTATAGGTTACTGGTCCCACACGTTCAATGATTTCTATGGGCCAATAAACCTAGGACTCAACTTTCATTTCTTCCCAAATCTCAGTACTTTCTTCCACGGAGATACCTTAAGGAAGACTTTTTCTCCGACTTCATATTTTATGTCTCTCCTTTTCAAATCTGCATAGGATTTCTGTCTATCAAATGCTGCTTTCAATCTCTCCTTGATAATCTTCACATTTTCTTTAGTCTGTCTGACCAAATCCGGTCCTACTAACTTGTCTTCACCTAATTCCGTCTAACACAATGGTGTCCTACATTTCCTTCCATATAGTGCCTCATACGGTGCCATATCTATGCTCGCCTGATAACTGTTGTTGTAAGTAAATTTAATCAATGGGAGATGATCAACCCAACTCCCTTCAAAATCAATTACACAACTCCAGAGCATATATTCTAACACCTGAATTACTCTATCTGACTGTCCATCTGTCTGCGGATGGAAGGCTGTATTAAAGCTTAATCAAGTACCCACAGCTTCCTGAAATTTCTTCAAGAATCTGGATGTAAACTTCGGATCTCTGTCTGATATTATCGATGCAGGCACTTCATATAATCGGACTATTTCTTTTATGTACAGTTCTGCTAATCTATCAAGTGAATAGTCAATTGTGACTAGTGGGAAATGTGCTGACTTAGTCAATCGATCCACTATCACCCAAATTGCATCATGTTTACTCCGGATGAGAGGTAACCCTATGATAAAATCCATAGTAATGCGATCCCATTTCCATTTAGTTATAGATATCGGTTGTAACAAACCTAATGGAACCTGGTGTTCTGCTGTTACCTGCTGGCATGTCATACATCTATTCACAAAGTCTACCACATCTTTCTTCATACCAGACCACCAGTACTGGATCTTTAGATCTCTGTACATTTTTGTGCTACCTAGGTGCATCTAGTACGAACTGTAGTGTGCTTCTGTTAGGATTGCCCTTTTTAGTTCATCATCATCTGGAATACAAATACTGTCTCTGAAGCACAAAATACCGTCATCCCTGATTGCATAATCACTTTCCTTCCCCTCTTGGACTTGTCTAGAGGTGGTCAGAAGCTTTTCATCTTGTTTCTGCTTTTCTAGTATTTGCCGAATCAGGTTTGGCTTAAGTTGTAATTAAGTTACTATTGCATCATCTGGAGTCAATCTTAAATGAACATTCATAGCTTTCAATGCAAACAAAGATTTCCTGTTCAAAGCGTCAGCTATTACATTTGTTTTCCCTGGATAGTAATCAATGACACAATCATAATCTTTAATTAGCTCCATCCATCTTCTCGGTCTCAAGTTGAGTTCTTTCTGGGTAGGCAGGTATTTGAGACTCTTGTGGTATGTGTATATGTAACATTTATCTTCATATAAGTAATGCCTCCATATTTTTAATGCAAAAACTATGGCTGCAAGTTCCAGATCATGTGTCAGATAATTCTGTTCATGAGTTTTCAACTGTTTAGAAGCATAAGCAACCACCTTTCTGTAACATCCCGGATTGCGGGTAATGAATTTTTGATATATATGAAATATGTGAAAATAAAATTTTACTATTTGAGGGGGTGTAAAGGTAATTAAATGTATGTTTATTTTATGATTTCCAGTGGACCGGATTGAATAGTGAAAAATAAAAAATTGGAAAACTGAACCAGAGAGCATCGCGACCTGGTCACCGCGACCACAGGTCGCGATGGCTCGCTCGCGGTGAAAAACGCAAAATCTGGCAGTGAGTACCGCGACCAGTCACCGCGACCATAGGTCGCGATGGCTTGCTCGCGATGAAAATGGCAAAACCTGGCAGTGAGCAACGCGACCAGCCACCGCGACCACAGGTCGCGATGGACTGCTCGCGATGAAATTGTCAAAAACAGGCAGAGAGCAACGCGACCATTCGAGCGACCAGGGCGCGCTCGCGACGAAGGCGGTGCGCGCACTCCAGTGAGTGTCGCGACCACAGGTCGCGACGGCGGTCGCGGTAGCGAAAAAAATATAAAAAAAAGAAGTGGCTTCTCGAGGAAGCCAGAAATCTTCACAGAACAGAGAGAGAGAGAAAAGAGCGAGAAAAAAGAAAGAAGAAGAAGAAGAAGAAGAAGAAGAAGAAGAAGAAGAAGAAGAAGAAGAAGAAGGAGGAGGAGAAGAAGAGGAAAGAAAGAGAAAAGAGAGAAAGTAAGTGTAGGAGAAAGGAAAAGGAAAGACGAAATCGTAAAAACCGCGATTCTCGAACGAAAAGACGGTACCGAGGTTGGTGTACGTTGTTTTTCGAAATCGTTACGAAAAGCATTTCGTTATCGTTTACGTTTTTATTTTCGTTACGTTTCTCGTTTTCGTTTAGATTTCGATTTCGTTAATTGTTTTCGATTTTGATTTTGTTAAATGTTTTCGATTTCGATTTTCGATGTGTAAAAATTGATGATTGATATACTTATGGTTGATTATGGAAAGATTTTATACGAGATCGCACTTGTTTGTGTTTCGAATATTTCCGATTTCGTTTTAAACAGTTGATTTAGATTTGTATGTGAATATTGTTCATATTTCTTGAAATTTACTATGTGATTTATATTACTATTGAATGATTATCGATTATTGAGTAATTATTGCGAAATTGATTGTGAATTTGGTTTATCGAAACGGCCCTAGGATACGTAGACATAGAAATGGATATAGGAGGTTGGTATACCAGCTGGGTTTTATTGAGCAGTACTGCGCCGATATTGATTGATTGATATTGATGATACTGATGTACCTCCTCTTGGATTCGTCCAGAGGCTGGGAGATACGTACCTCCTCAGGATTCGTCATGGGGGTTGGGAGTTAATGTACCTTCCCAAGGATTCGTTCCTGGGATAGGGAGCTATGTACCTCTCTAGGTTCCGTACCCACGGTCCTAGAGTTGGGAGACACGTACCTCCTCAGAATTCGTTCTGGGGGTTGGGAGCTTGACCCATATTCCAGTCCGTATATGTTTAGTATTCTAGCGGGCCAGAATTTATTGGAATTGAAAAGTGTATTGAATGCTTTTATTGATCGAAAATTTTATATTGACCTCATTATTGAAGTTCAAGTGCTTGAAATTATTATATACTTTGATTCTGCAATTTAATTGTTTTGAACATGATTTGAATTGATATATATATATATATATATATATATATTGTGAATTGTTATTATTAAAAGTTATATATGTTTCCATATTGAGATTTTAGTACACCCACTAAGCTTTATGCTTAGCGCGTTAGTTTTGTGTCTAACGCGTAGGTACCAGGAATCCGGACGAAGGTAAAGGCTGAAGAACTGGAAGAATTGCAGACCGAGTCACAGGATTGTACAGTTGGGTAGCTATACTTTTGTTATGTGTATATATTCTGAAAGCATGCATATACAGGGAATTTGTAAATATGTTTTGTAAAATGTTTTGTAATTAATTAGTTTATGATTTATGTCTTTTATTATAAAAAAAAAAAAAATGTTTGTAACTATTAAAGTCTGTTTTGTTTTATTTTATAAATTGTGATTAATAAGTCGCACTAAACGGCAGAGTGCGCAATTGTTTGAAATTGTTATTGAAGTGTTATTGAAATTGGTATTGAATTGATTGTGTAAAAACAGGTTTTGGAAAGTCCGAAAAACAAACGGTACTCTGCCGGATTTTCGTAAAAAGTTTAATTATTTATTTATGGGCTCACTATGGTTTTGAAATGAAAAATTGAAGTTTAGCAAAGTTTTGAAAGTCAGAGTAGCGCTTCCCGGGTCGGTCCGGCCGGGTCGGGTCGGGGGGTGCTACACTTTCCTTCCTGCATCAGTACACAACCCAAGCCATTATATGAGGCATCACTATAAATTACAAAGTCTTTACCAGATACTGGCTATACAAGGATTGGAGCTTCAACTAACATCGCCTTCAGTCTATCAAAAGCTGTCTGACATCTTCTATTCCACTCGAATTTAACATTCTTGTGGAGTAGTTTAGTCAACGGACTTGCTATGGATAAAAATCCATTCATAAACCGTCTATAGTAACCGGCCAAGTCTAGGAAACTTCTGATTTCTGCAATATTCTTTGGAGGCTTTCATTCCATGATTGCTTCAATCTTTTTAGGATCTGCCTTTATGCCTTCAGCTGACATTATATGTCTTAGAAAAACAATATCTTTCAGCCAAAATTCACATTTACTTAACTTAGCATACAGCTTCTTTTCTCTCAATATTTGTAATACCATCTGAAGATACCGGTCATATTCTGCTGCTGACTAAGAATATACCAGAATATCATCTATGAATACCACCACAAATTGATCCAAATACGGAAGGAAAACACGGTTCATCACGTCCATAAAGGTTGCAGGTGCATTCGTCAGCCCAAATGACATTACTACAAATTCATAATGTCCGTACCATGTCCGAAAAGCTATTTTCGGAATATCAGAGTCTTTCATCCTCAACTGATGATACCCTGATCTGAGATCTATTTTAGAGAAGACACTGGCTTCTCTCAACTGATCAAATAAATCATCGATCCTAGGCAACGGATACTTATTCTTAATTGTAAGTTTATTCAGTTGCCTGTAATCGATACACAATCTTAACGACCCATCTTTCTTCTTCACAAACAATACAGGTGCTCCCCACGGGGAAACACTAAGTCGTATGAACCCCTTATCTAGCAATTCCTGCAGCTGTATTTTCAATTCTTTCAGTTCTGCAGGTGCCATTCTGTAAGGAGCAATAGACACTGGAGTGGTACCTGGTATTACATCAATCACAAATTCAACTTCTCTCTCCGGTGGTAAACCAGGAAATTCCTCCTGAAACACATCCAAAAAATCACATACGGTGGGTATATTCTGAAAATTAGAAGTAACCCTTCTGGAATTAATCACATGTGCCAAATAAGCTTCACACCCTTTTCTGATTAGTTTTCTGGCAATAGTGGCTGAAATAACATTGAAGAGATAATCCCTCCTTTCACCCACTATCTTCACTTTAGTCCCATTGGCTATTTTAAGCGTTACCCGCTTCAGACTGCAGTCAATCACAACCAGGTATCTGGATAACCAATCCATGCCCAGAATCACATCAAATTCATAGAATGGTAATTCCATTAAATCACCCGAAAATTCATATCCTTGAATCCTGATAGGACAATCTCTGTAACTTTTTTCACAATTACACTATGGCCTAACGGATTATTGACTACTACTTCATACTCAATAAGTTCTGTTTTCATATTTCTTTGTTTCAGCATGGCATCACAAATATAGGAATGGGTAGATCCTGGATCTATTAATGCAATTGCAGTAGTATCGAAAATGGAAATCATACCAGCAATTACATCAGGTACATCCCTGTCTTCCTGAGCCCTGATAGTATAGGCTCGTGCTGGGGTACGAGTATCTTGTCTCACCGCTGATTCTGATACCCCTCTATGACTACTCACCTCAGTCCCTGCTTGGTTGGGTCTCCTCCCTCTAGAAATAGTGGGAGTAAGTCTCTCTAATTGCTGAACAGGTGTAGTCTGGCCTTTCGAACAATCTCTATAAAAGTGGTCACAGGACCCACATCTATTACAAGCTCCTGTGACCCTCCAGCATTCCCCTGAATGTCTATTTCTGCAATGTATACATGGTGCTGGGGCTGGCCCCATAACTGTACTCCCAGGGGTACTGGCTGCTTATGTAACTAATTATCCCGGTCTAGCTGTAGGCAAGGGTCTCTGTTATTGCGTCTGATAACTGGACTGCGGTCCTTTGAACTTTTTATTCGGTGACTGAAATGAACTAGATTGCCCCGACCCTTTTCTTTGTTGATTACTGTCTCTTCTGGTCTATTCATCTTTCTTAATCCTTTCAATATTAAGGCTTGCTGATACCAATCTGGCAAAATCTTCCATTTGAAATGCATCTATCCGCCTCTGTGGCTACCATTTCCCTCGCATACTTGCTCAATCTGATAAAGTCTCTTTCATACTCTGTTACTGTCATCTGTCTGTGTTTTAGATTGATAAACTCTCTCTTCATATTATATGTATTACGACCGACATATTTTCATCTGAATTCTCTCTGAAAAAACCCTCAGGTTCTCTCTTCCGACCGTACTGTCTGCAAAATGAAGGTCCACCACTGATAGGCATCCTCCTGTAATAAAGATACTGCATACTCTAAACTTTCTTTGAGTGTGCAATGCATCTGTTGCAATATTCTTTATGTCCGCTCAAACCAATATTAGGCGGCGAATGCGTCCTCATCTTTTCAACAATGAAAGTCAGTCGGTTTGTATTTGGCCAGTCATTCCATCGTAGACTTCGGTGGCGCTGCTCTGGCCACATTCTGAAAGAATTCAGTCATTTGCTGCATAATTACTGGCTGACCCTGAGCCTCTGGTCCAGCCATTCTTGGACTCACCGATTCTCCTGAAGCTCCCCCAGCCACATTGGCGGGACTTCCAGGTCTGTCTCGGTTTTCACTTCCAGAAAGTTTTATTTATTTTCTTCCCTTAGCCTCTATAAGATAGAAGAGGTATCTGTAGATTAGAGTCACATCCTCATATAGTTTTCTTTATACAATACATGCATATGCAAAATATTTTTCTCAGGTCTAGTAACGCCTAAACTGCGCCCTGATAACACTAAAATGTAACACCCTCTGACCCGACCCATTTGGACCGAATCAAGGAGCGTTACCCGTTTTCAAAATTTTCTTTTCTAAACTTAATTTAAAATTTAAATTCCTTGAAACCATATATTGCATTTTAAAACCTTCAAGAATGGACCCATCAAAATGTTCGAAAATTTTGTCAGAGTTTCCTCTGTTTTTCTGATTTTTCAAAAACCTGTTTAATAAAATCACAATTTCACAAATATATACTTCAAAAGTCTTTCAATCAGTTTGCGTATCCTACTAATTTTTGGTGCGACTTTTCAAATATTTCTAACAAATCAAATAAGTAAACGATATTTCAAAAATAATAAAATATCATACTTTTAAACCACATAAACTATTAAATAAATATTTACAAAGCTTATATATTACAAACTTTTCTATTATTTTGTATATGCATGCATCAATAACCAAATACATAACAAGAGTTAAATAAACTATCCAGAAGTGATGTGACTCTGAATTATTCTCTGCCACTATCACATCTTCAATCTGTCTTTGCTCTGGATTCCTCTTTACCTACGAGTGGTAAATTAACGTGCTAAGTATATAGCTTAGTAGGTGTACACTAAATTGAATTTTTCACAAATATAATGAAGTAGCTTTTGTAAAACCAATATATTGAGAACTTATTTAGCATAGGAATCTCCAAAACATGAAAATTCAATTTATATTCAAGCCAAGTGTCCACATATATATATATATATATATAAAAATTAAAAGTTATACACATTAATGGTAAAAGTATAAAACAATTTTCAGAGTTCAAATATTTAAACAATGGATTTAACATAGTATATCATTTCAATATTCACCGTATATAAATACTCTTTCTATTTCGGCCCCTAATATGCACAACGGGATTTCAATGAACTGGATTAAGGGTCGTTCGACATTGGAACTCAACTGGGACTGCCCGTCGAACTATATATATACATATGTTTTCCAAATCGGCGTCAGAACACAACTGGGACTACCTGCCAATTGGTACCACATGTATTCCCATTCAGCATCGGAACCAACTGGGGCTACCCGCTGAATGGTATCACAGGTATCATTTCCAGCCTAGGAACACAACTGGGACTACTTGTTGGAAATGTCTTCACTCTAGGGTTGGCTACAACGGTGACTACTCATAATCCATAGAGTGGTATCAATACAAGAATTTCAGTACAGTACTGTTAAATGTACCCAATTGACATATCAATTTCCTATATTTATATCCCTATAAAACATTCGTTGAAAACTTTACGTTTGAGTATATGATTTTGAAAATAATATTAGAGTAAAGTTTTCAACGAATTTTACTCTAATATTATTTATATATATATATTTACAAACTTTACTCTAATATTATTTTCAAAATCATATACTCAAACGTAAAGTTTTCAACGAATTTTTACAATATGAAATCATGAAAAAATAATTTCTCAAATTATATATATACATATATCCAAAATTAATACCTTTATCAATAAATATTTTGGAGCGTTCAGGAATAAATTTTCAGACGGTAATCACAAACTAAAACCAATATAACAATATAGTCCACAAAGATTATTCAATTAAAGTTTTCAAAATCATTTACTCAAGAGTATGAAATTTCTACGAAAAACACATAAACTAAAATCATAGAATTTTCCAAAAATGAGTGTACACGGGCAATTTTTCTCAAACCTTTTTCCTTAGATTTCTTCTTCCTTCTTCTTCCTTTCTCCCAGCTTCTTCTCCTCTCTTTCTTTCTCCTTCTTCTTTCTTTCTTCTTCATCTTCTTCTTCCTTGGCCGAACTTTCTTCTTTCCTTTCTCTCTTCTTTCTTTCTTTCTTTCTTCTTTTCTTCTCCCTCTCTCGAATTTTCTGGGCTGTTTTACTTTGCAATTTGTTTTTATTTTGTGTTTCACAAGTTTGACTTGCAATTTTAGTGGAACCTCCACTAAGATATATATATATAATTTATTTTTTTATATTATAATATTAATTTAAAGTTTTATTTTGAATTATTAAATTTTTATAAATTAGTTATTATTGTACTTTTTTTTGTGTTAATTTATTACTTTATTTATTTTTAATATTTAAGGACATTTTTATAAATTTTGTGTATTTATATTTTAATTTTTGTTGTTGACACGTGTTAGATTCTTATTGGATGTACAAGTTAATGTTAATTGGTTAAATTTAAAAAAATAAAGGGTAAAATTATTTTTTCAATTTAAATCATTTAAAGTTAAGGGTAAAATAGTCAATGTACATATTCTGTCATGTTTGACTGTTAAAAATTTGGTCAGAGGGATTAAAATAATATATTTTTAAAAAGTTAGGGATCACGCGGGCCAAAATGAAAAATATTAGTAAGAAAGTAATAATTCGAAAAAAGTTAGGGATCAAAATAAATTTTACCCTAAAAATAATATTTGAATTTTAAAAAAAAATTATATGGGCAAAAATTATTTTGGTCCCTAACGTTTTCTAAATTATTACTTTTTAACCGATATTGTTTTTTTAGCTCGCATCGTCTCTAACTTTTTACAAATCCATCAATTTAGTCATTTTGTTAGTTAACAATTAGTTAAATTTAATGGTGTTAGGGGTATTTCAGTTTTTAGACATAAAAGTAAAAATTAAGGTTAAAAAATAATAATAATAATAATAACAACTTAAAAGAAAATAAAAAAAATTACTTTTAATAATTTATTTTATTTTTAAAATTAATAATTTTTAAAAATAATAATGCCTCCTCCCCTAACATTTTTAAAAAATATTTTATAATTACTTTAATAGTTTATTTTATTTTTTATTTATTATAATTAATTTATATATTTTAATATTAATTTGAAGTGTTATTTTGAATTATTAAATTTTTTATAAATTAGTTATTATAATATTGATTTTGTTTATTTTTTTAAGGTTTTTAATTTTGGTGTTAATTAATCTATTTATTTATTTTTAATATTTAAGGAATTTTCTTATAAATTTTGTGTATTTTTTAATTTTAATTTTTTTATTGACACGTGTTTGATTCTTATTGGATATACAAGTTATGTTAAATTTTAAAAAATAAAGGGTAAAATCCTATTTTTAATTTTATCATTTAAAGTTAAGGGTAAAATGGTTAATGTGCATATTCTGTCATGTTTGACTGTTAAAAATTTGGTCAGAAGTACTAAAATAGTAGATTTTTAAAAAGTTAGGGACCACGCGAGCCAAAAAAAGAAAAATCGGTCAAAACGTAATAATTCAAAAAAAGATATGGACCAAAATAAATTTGACCCAAATTATATTTGATCTCCACCTCCATTAGATGAACGGTGAAGATCCGAAATTATTATTTTTATAATAAATTGTTCTAAAATATTAAAAAAATGAAAAATAAAGTGAAAAGATAAAAATGCCCTTTAGTAGTTAAAACTAACTAGACTAAATTAACGGCGATGGGGTTTTATGTCAATTGACCATAAAGTTATATATGGAAGTGAAAAGGCAAACCTCAAGTAGGTTTTATGTAATTCCTTCATATATATATATATATATATAAGGTTGGTACCGGTTTGAACCAAACTAGTGGTTATGAACCGTGACCGGAGGTCTCGGTTCAGAACTGAGGGACCGAACCGGGACCATACGATCCCGGTTCCGATTGTTTAAAAAATATAACGAACTGCCAGTTCAAGAATCGTTGGGAATCAGAACAACCGGTTTCGCCGATTCCTGTTATATTTTTTTTAAAAAATAAAAATAAAAATAAATTATAAAATTAAAAAGTAACCGCACGGCTAGTTAGGCCAAACAGGGTCACCCAACGGCAAGTGGGGGGGGGGGTGTTGTTTGCTATAAAATTACAGCAAGCCCCATCCATTTTTTAAAATGAAAATTTTGCCCCTACAGAATACAATGAAGCAAATTTTCACGATTACCTACAGAAGCAAACATTATTCGAGGAGGAAATATTCGGTAATGAAACTGTAACATCCCGGATTACGGGTGATGAATTTTTGATATATATGAAATATGTGAAAATAAATTTTTACTATTTGAGGGGGTGTAAATGTAATTAAATGTAAATGTGATTTCCAGCGGACCGGATTGAATAGTGAAAAAAATGAAAAATTGGAAAACTGAACCAGAGAGCATCGCGACCTGGTCACCACGACCACAGGTCGCGATGGCTCGCTCGCGGTGAAAAACGCAAAATCTGGCAGTGAGTACCGCGACTAGTCACCGCGACCACAGGTCGCGATGGCTTGCTCGCGATGAAAATGACAAAACCTGGCAGTGAGCAACGCGACCAGCCACCGCGACCACAGGTCACGATGGACTGCTCGCGATGAAATTGTCAAAAACAGGTAGAGAGCAACGCGACCATTCGCGCGACCAGGGCGCGCTCGCGACGAAGGCGGTGCGCGCACTCCAGTGAGTGTCGCGACCTGGTGCCGCGACCACAGGTCGCGACGGCGGTCGCGATGGCGAAAAAAATATAAAAAAAAATAGAAGCTTCTCGCAGAAGCGAGAAGCCAGAACAGAGAGAGAAAGAACCGAGAAAAAGAGAGAAAAGGAGAGAAAAGAGAGAAGAAAAAGAAGAAGAAGAAGAGAGAAGAAGAAGAAAGAAAAGAAAAGAAAAAGAGGAAGAAGGAGAAAGGAAAGGGAAGGAAAAACGAAATCGTGGAACCGCGATTCTCGAACGAAAAACTCGGATTTCCAAGTAGGTGTACTCTCGTTTTCGAAATCGTTTCGAGCTGTCTTTCGTTTACTTTTTCATTTTAGTTTTCGATTTCGTTCCTCGTTTTTATTTTCGTTTTCGAATTCGTTCATAGTTTTCGATTTCGATTTTTGGTATGAAAAGTGTTTGCTTTATATGAAAAATTGATGATTGATGCACTTATTATTGATTTTGAACTGATTTTATGCTAGATCGCGTTTTGATCGTATTCCGATTGTGTCGATTTTGTTAACAATACATGATTTATATTTTGTATGAATATTATTGATATTCTTGAGAAATATTGTGCGAAATGTATATTTATTAAGTATTGCTTATGAAAATTATTTACCGAAACGGCCCTAGGATACTTAGACATAGAAACAGATATAGGAGGTTGGTATACCAGCTGGGTTTTACTGAGCAGTACTGCGCCGTTATTATTGTGTGATTGTTGTTGCGGGGCAATCTCGGACAATCACACCGATTTAGTGATCGTTGTTGCGGGGCAATCTCGGACGATCACAATGATACTAGCGATTGTTGTTGCGGGGCAATCTCGGACAATCGCGATGATATTAGTGATTGTTGTTGCGGGGCAATCTCGGACAATCACGTGGACCCATATTCCAGTCCTAGAATGTTTAGTATTCTAGTGGGCCAGAATTGATTGGAATTGAAAAGTGTACTGAATGATTTTATTGATAGCATTTGTATATTGATCTCCTTATTGAAATTAAAGTGATTGAAAGTGTTTAATGCTTTGATTCTGAAATTTAATTGTTTTGAAAGTGATTTAGAAATAAAACTCATATTGTGGTTTATTGTTTCTTTAAAGAATAATTATATTGTAATTTACTTAATTGAGTTTTTAGTACACCCACTAAGCTTTATGCTTAGCGCGTTAGTTTGTTTCTAACGCGTAGGTACCAGGAATCCAGAGGAGGCTAGAGATTGAAGGAGGAGCAAGTTGCAGACCGAGTCACAGGATTGTACAGTTGGGTAGCTATATTTCTGTTATGTGTATATAGATTCTGAAAGCATGCATATACAGGAACTTTGTAAATACGTTTTGTAAAATGTTTTGTAATTAATTAGTTTATGATTTATGTCTTTTATTATTAAAACTGTTTGTAAATATTAAGGTCTGTTTGTTTTATTTTATAAATTGTGATGAAAGATTTTGTTAAGTCGCACTAAACGGCAGAGTGCGCAACTGTTTGAAATTGTATAGAAGTGTTTGTGGAAAAATGTGCATTTAAAATGAATTGTGTAAAAACAGGTTTTGGGAAGTCCGAAAAACAAACGGCACTCTGCCGGATTTTCGTAAAAAGTTTAATTAGTTTTATGGGCTCACAATGATTTTTGAAACATATAAAACTGATTTTAAAAGTTCTGAAAACCGGTTTTGAAAAATTTAGAAAGTCCGAGTAGCGCGCCCCGGATCGGTCCGCCCGGATCGGGTCGGGGGGTGCCACAGAAACTCTTCCCAATTTTACACCCGATATTTCTCAACTCGGTTCCACTCCTCAAGGCTCTCGAAACCCTTACCATACAACCAGCCAATCCGAAAATATGCAGGATTTGGGTAGTGCTAAATTGAGGAAGTACAAATCTAAATTTTTTAAAGTTTATATGAAGAAGGTGGAGAAAGAACCAGGGAAAATGGTGGTGACTATTGTTCCAAGGAGTTTAAGTGGAACAAATCCGAAGGATACGGCATATATTAGAAACATATCAACAACAGTCATCTTGTCGAAGCATCCCAAGCATGCGGACAACAACAAATTGTCAGGTACACATCTCCTAACCATTAATTATTTAAATATAGTGATCAAAATAATATGGTAGGATTAGCAAAAATGGTAGTTGTAAAACATTTACCATTTAGTTTTGGTGAAAAAAACCGGTTTTTAAAATTATTATCATAATGTTTTAAATCCCGTTGCATGTAAGGTACCTAAGAATACTCTTAAACGTACAATGTGTGAAATATATAAAAAAGAGAAAAAAAAATCTTTAGTTAGATATTTTAAAAATTATATGGATCGTGTATCTATTTGTGTCGATATCTAGAGTGATCATTGGCAAAAATATTCATATTTAGGACTCACATGTCATTATATTGATGAAGCATGAGATATGCAAAAACGAATTCTTACATTTTGAGTTTTTGATGAATCCCATACTGCAAACAATATATATATAAATTGATGAAAATTATTTTTGAAGAATATTTTATTGAAAATAAAATTTTTGCAATTGGTTTTGATAATACTGCAAACAATATTGCCGTCGTTCCACAATTATTAGAATTGTGTAAACCCTATTTTAGCGGTATATTTTTTCATCAAAGATTTGTTTGCCATGTTTTAAATTTATGTGTACAAAATGGTTTGCAAATACTTTAAACTTTTATTAGACTAATTAGGGATACTCTTTATTATTTGTGGAAACATCCTACTACCATGAAACAATGGGCTAGGTTATGCAAATCTCATAAGAAACATCCAGTTAGATTTTCTCGTGATGTTCCAACTCGTTGAAACTCCACGTATAAATTGCTTTATGAAAGTTATGAATATATAAAATTATTAATTCATTTTATGCAATATAATATTAGTAGTATTAATTTGTATCCTCGACATTTGTACAAAAATTTGTCAATTATTAAAAGTTTTTAATGATGCAACTGGTAATTTATTTAGTATATATTATCCTATCGTACATTTATTTTTTATAAAAGTCATCAATATTGTTGGTGCACTTAATGAGTGTATACAAGAGCCATCTTTAACTGATTGTGTTACATAAATGAAATTAAAATGGTTAAATTATTAAAGAGAGATTCCTATGATTTATGTAATTGCTTCGGTTTTTGACCCTAGGTGTAAATTTGATTATTTATTTGAATATTATACTTGTTATTATCAATATTTAGGTATAAATGATATAAAAATTAATCATTTGTTTAATAATATTAGGAATTTATTTTATGAACTGTATGATGAATACCGTTCTATATACGGTCCCTCGCTGAACATTTTTGTTCAGCAACCGGATATTAGCGGTTCTCAATTTAGTGCTACCTCCACATTAAGAAAGTTAGGGTCAAGTTTGTTATCTAAACAAATAAAGAAAATGCAGAGCATGTCTTCTTCAACCTTTATTTCAGAGGTTGATGTTTACTTAAACATTGCATTCGAGTTTGTGGACGATAACTTCAACCTTCAACACTGGTGGAGGGATCACCAAACAAACTTTCCAATTTTGGCCATTTTTGCCAAATAAATTTTTGGAACCCCCGTCTCGACCGTGGTAGTAGAACAAGAATTTAGCGCCGGCAGCAACATTATGTGTTAATGACTGGACCAAGGCTTCATACAGGCAGCAGGAAATGGATGGACCATCCGACGACAAAGACTTCTTCGAGATACAACGGCCATCGAAGGCACGAGTGACGATTGATCCCACTCAGATAAATAAAAGGTAAGAGAACTACGTGAGCTTTGATTCCTCCTAGAGGATACGTATGCAGCTTAATTGAGGTAAAATTAAGTGCAAAGACAAATTTCTTATTTAAATTTTATTTTACTTTTATGATATTATTGTAATTTTATTTCAATGTTATCGTAGTTTAGGGACTTATGGTTACCCACTTTTAATTTTTTCTTTTAAATTATTTTAATTTTTTTAAAAAGGCTTGTTCCGGCACTGAAACCGGTGTGGAACTGCCAGTTTCAAGAACCGGAGGAGGAACTGGAATAGGCGGTCCCACTCTGGTTTTAGCACCGGAACCGAAACGGGAACTGATATCCCCTGGTTCCAGTTTCGATTCTCCTCCCAGGAGTACCGGAACCGGCAGTTCTAGAACCGAAACCATTAGTTCTGGAACCGCGGCTAACCCTATATATATATAGCATCTATTTAAAATCAAAAGGGTGAGGGTTGGCAAAATAGTTCGAGTCTGCTAGACCAGGACCGCACCCACACGATGTGGTATAGGTAGAAACTCGAACCACATGTTCACAAAACTCGGATATAACTTTTAGTTTTAAATCCGCATTAATTATAGGTCTAAATAAGGGTATGCCGCGGACCCGCAAACGACCCGCATAAAAAAAACTTTAGGATTTTTGAAAAATTAAAGTTTAGAAATACTACATCTGATGGTACCAAAGTCGGGTGATGAAAAAAACTCAAGGAAAGTTGACACGTGGCACACACGTCAGCACACTGATCCACCGAACACTACTCGGTAGATGTAACGAAGCAATCACTCGGTAGGTGCTTTGATGAACATTGAACCACAGATGAGCATAGTGAAAGGCCATGAACAGTAGCGCCTATCGACACGTAATGGAGCACGGTAACACACTCTTGGGAACAGTAAATATGCCAACTCAAGAAACTTTACTGTGCCAAACGACAGGTGTCCAATTAGTAAAAGCCAATATAAATAAGTGCTGTGGGCCTGGTGAAAAGGATAAGTCGAGATTGAGGGGTAAAATAGGAAGTACTCGGTGGTCTATTCAAAAGTCATTGTCTTCTAACTTGATCGTTAGAGGTTTGATACCGACCACACAGTCGGTGTCTCCTTCTAACCTTGCTTTTTGCAGGTTGATCGTGCTTTATTCGGTGGAGATTGAAGTGAGTTCCATCAGTGGTTGAACAGTACTCGGTGGACAGTTCTTGCATCAACATCTATGTGCTAGAAGGAGGGCGTGAATCTAGCACCCTCCGCGGAACAAATGGCAGATGAACAACCGAACCACATGCTTCAGGATGGGGGTATGGGCGACAACCAGATTGGGTTTTTGGGGGTGCATCTGATCTCAACACCCCTGTGGAACGAGTATAAAAACTACCCTCAATATCAATATTATGCACAGAATGAGCCACCTCCAATGTATCAAAACCCGTTCGGATGAGGAGCTCCACCACCGGTTCCACCCAAGCAACAGGGATACCAGTATCCTCCTTGGCAACCGAATCAGTATCCACAACCAACTCAGAACGTGCCCACCCTGTGCATTCACATCATCCTCAGCAGTATCAACCCCCGATAGCCGAGCAAGGTCACCTTCAAAACCTGGAGGCCCAAATTCACACCTTGATCCAAAATCTCGCCAGGGCGATTGGGATGATGAAAGCCGGATGTCGAGCGGACTCAGAAGAAGCCCTCTTGAGAACTACCACGCAAGCATATGATGATGAACCACCAAGGATTTCAAGTCTTACCCGCTCTAGAGAGGAACGCAATGATTACCAGCCAGACCCAGAAGACGCCCGAAGAGTTAGGAGCAAACCGGTCATTTATCAGCAAGAGATAGCCGGTAGGTATGAAGGACCTGGGAATCAAGATCTTGACCCTCAGATAAAGTACCTTATGGATCAGATTGAGGATTTGGAAGAACGAGCCTATGGAAAAGATGGTATCACTCGCCGAAGGGAGGAAAGAGAAAGTCCGTTTACCGAAGAGATATCGTCAGTACCAATAGCAGATCACATAAAGATTCCCAGGAATGACATGTGTGGATACAACAGGACCGGAGATCCGGATGACCACTTGGATGCTTACCTCGACTGGATGAACATGCAAGAAGCCTCCGATGCCTTGAAGTGTAAAATATTTCCTTTAACGCTAGTTGAGGATGCTCGAACTTTGATCAGCAGGCTGAGGAGGCAAAGCATATATAGCTTCGCAGAACTTCAGCGATAGTTTTGAAATGGATTCACCGGTAGTCGACGTCGGAGGAGGCACATAGTCCATCTTGCATCGATCAAACAACAATCTGGGGAGAGCGTCCGAGATTACGTGAAGAGGTTCCAATACGCAGCCTGACAAGTTCAGAACTTCAGTGACATGGGAGCCGTGATGGCTTTTATTGAGGGACTCCATAATGAGAGACTCTCTTGGTCCCTCTCCAAGAATGGACTATCCTCCTACTGAGAACTGATGGAACGGGCAGAGAAGTATGCGACAACGGAAGAAATCAGTGGGATTAAGGGAAAAATGAAGAGGTCGTGGTACAACAGGTTAAGTAAAGGGAAGGCTAAAGCCCTAGAAAAAGGCGACCGGGTCAATGTGGGTCAGAGTGCTAAGGGGAGGAAAGGGCCTAGGAGTAAGTTTGATAAGTACACCCCCCTGAAATTCCCAATTGATCAGGTATTCAAAAAAGCTAATGCGGCCTAATTGCTTAAGTGGTTCGAACAAATGAGAACACCTCCAGAGCAGCGTGATTCGCAGAAATGCTGCGAGTTCCACCGAGACCACGAGCATGAGACAAAGAATTGTCACGACTTAAAGGACCAGATAGAGACACTTATACGCAATGGGAAGTTGTAGGAATGCATCCGAAAGCAATAAAAAATGGGTGTATAGCTTAAGGGCAATGAATGGCAGGTAACCGATACCCCAATGTCAAATGAAGATAAACTAACAAATTTCATCATTCAAGAGTCGGTGGTACAGAGAGTCGAGTGTTAGCGTCAACTTCCACCACCGTTTGTATAGTAGGCAGTTCCACCATACCAACGATTCATTGGCAATCAATAACCTTTACCCTAGAGGACGCAGAGGGAGTGACCAACCCGCATTGCGATGCGCTGGTGGTCATGGTCAAGGTCTCAAACTGTATTGTTATACGAGTGTTGATCGACCACGTAAGCTCAACTAAAATAATCCATTGAGCGGTAGTTGAGCAACTCAGGTACAGGATCGAACAACTTCAACCCGCGCGATACTGCATTCGAGGGATTTGAGGCCACCGAACGAAGCCCCTCGGACAGATCGATCTGCCCGTGGACTTTGGCATCTGCCCCGAGACACGATCGCTATGGGTCACCTTCCAGGTCATTGACATTCCTTTCCCCTTTAACATGTTGATTGGAAGACCAACTCTATATGATCTGCATGCCGTCAGTAGTGTATATTGCATGAAGGTCAAATTCTCCATGGAGAATTGGGAAGGTGAAATGAAGGTGGATCAGAGTGAGTATAGACGATGCGTCGAAATCGGCCAAAACACATTGACCACCGCAGGAGGTTCAATGATAGCCACGATAGATTAGGCTACTTGCCTTCGAGCGCGAAAGTTGAGGAAACGGAGGTCACTCGGTGTTCTTATTCAACAGTAAGCTAAGGAGGAGCTAGGTAAAGTAGAAGTTTCGAGCCCTAACCCTAGGGATGAAACCTCCAAACCCTCAAGGAATCCTGTGGAACCCTCAGAGCGCATCCCCATACATGAGGACTAACCTCAGACGACGGTCATCCTCGGGGCATCTCTTCCTCAAGATACTTGAAGGGAACTGATAAGTCTCTTGATTGAATACTCAGACATCTTTGTATGAAGCCACCAAGACATTCCAGGAATAGACCCAAGAGTAATGGTTCACAAGCTCAATGTTAGACCAGATTTCAAACCCATATGTCAGAAAAGAAGGTCGTTCAACGCAGAAAGATATTAGGCTATAAAAGTGGAAGTCAAGAAGCTGCTAGATGTTGAGTTTATCAGACCCCTAGAGTATAATCAGTGGCTATCCAATGTAGTCCTAGTTAGGAAGAAGGACAACCGGTGGAGGATGTGCGTAGACTTCACTGACTTGAACAAAACTTGTCCTAAGGATTTCTTTTCGCTCCCAAAGATAGATCAGTTGGTGGATTCTACTGCAGGACACCAACTCCTGAGTTTCATGGATGTCTACTCGGGGTACTACAAAGTAAAGATGTCTGAAGCTGATGAAGACAAAACAGCTTTTGTTACCGACAAGGGAATGTATTGTTACAAGATGATGCCTTTCAGTTTAAAGAACACAAAAGCGACATGCCAGAGGTTAGTGAATCGCATGTTCGAGGGTCTAATCGGGAGAAACATGGAAGTGCATGTCGATGACATGCTGACCAAGTCCCTAAGGTCTAATAACCACTGAGCAAACCTTAAAGAGACATTCAAGACACTCCGAAGATACAAGATAAAGCTTAAACCAGAGAAATGCGCCTTTGGAGTATCTTCGGGAAAATTCCTTGGCTTCATGGTTCACCATTGCGGAATCGATGCGAACCCAGATAAGATAAAGGCGATCTAAAAGTTACGAAGTCCTAGGACGACGAAGGAAATCCAAGGGCTCACAGGACGTATTGTCTCTCTTGCGAGATTTATCTCACGCCTTACGAATCGTTGCCTACCATTATTTAAGGTTTTGAGGAAAAATAGTTCGAGGCAATGGACTCCAGAGTGTGAGAACGCCTTCAGGAAGCTGAAGTCGTATTTAACAGAGCCACAAATGCTGTCGAAGCCCCAGACTGGGGAAACACTATATTTGTACTTAGCTGTCAGCACAATAGCGGTGAGTTTAGTCCTGATTCGAGAGGATGATGGAACTCATAGAGCCGTATACTATGTGAGTAAGGCTTTGACGGACCTAAAAACTAGATACATGGAGGTTAAAAAAATTGGTTAGCGTTAATAGTTTCAGCGAGAAGACTCCGACCTTACTTCCAAGCACATCTGATCACTGTCTTAACGAACTATCCCCTTAGACAGGTGATGCAGAAGCTAGAGGCATTAGATCAGATGATTAAGTGGTCCGTAGAAATCAGTGAGTTCGATCTTACTTATAAGCCGAGAAGTGCGATTAAGGGTCAGGCAGTAGCCGACTTCTTATTAGAAAGTCTCCATGGAGATGCCTTTAGCATTGACCGATCGGAGGACGAGTCTTAGAAACTTTTCGTAGATGGGTCCTCCAACCGACATGGCAGTGGAGTAGGGATCATAATACAATCCCCAGATGGTATGGTAGCCCAGTTAGCCCTCCGTTTCAAATTTCGGGCAACCAATAACATAGCAGAATATGAGGCTCTGGTTCAAGGCCTCTAGCTCGCTATAGAGTTGAAAGTGGAGGTTCTGGTCATATTTATTGACTCGCAGCTCATCGTGAACCAAGTTAACAACGATTATCAGGCGAAAGACACAATAATGATGCTCTACCTGAACATGGTAAAGGCATTAAGCAAAAGATTTCGGGAGTGCAGATTCACAAGAATATCTAGAGAAAAGAACTCCCAAGTAGACACTTTGGCAAAGTTGGCTTCCACTACCGAGCTAAACTCTCTTGGACAATAACGATAACTGAGCTGCCTAACCCAAGTGTTGAAGTTGAGGAAGAAACCATGACCACTGAATGAAATATGGATGAGGGGTCATGGATGCAACCAATCATCCAGTTCCTCCAAGATGGATTCTCTGTAGATATATTATAAGCTAGAAAAATTGTACGGACTGCCCCAAGATATGTGGTCGATGATAATGTGCTTTACAAAATGAGTTATTCATACCCTCTCCTGAGGTGTCTAAGGACCTCCGATGCTGAAAAGGTCCTTCGAGAGATTCATGAGGGAGTATGTGGAAGCCATTCGGGGGGAAGGACCTTAGGGCACCGAGTCCTCCGCCAGGGGTACTACTGGCCTACCATGTTTAGGAAAGCGAGAGACCTCGCATTAAAGTGTGATAGATGTCAGAGGACGGCCAACGTACCCAGATTACCTTCAGAAGCATTGACACTGATAGGGCCTTTTGCTCAATGGGGAATCGACAAAATAGGGCCTTTGCCAACAAGGTCCTCACAGAAGAAATATTCGATTGTCGCAATCGATTATTTTACTAAGTGGGTAGAGACGGAGGCCTTGGTACGGATCACGAAGAGTAAGGCCACGAAATTCGTAAAGAAAGCCATACTATATCGATTTAGGGTTCCGAAAGTTATAGTGACCGACCATGGAGCACAGTTCGATAATCGAAACATCCGAGCATTTTGCCAACAAAAAGGCATTAACCTCAGATTTGCATCCCCCGTACATCCGCAGACCAACAGACAGGTAGAAATTGCGAACATAGTGATCAAGCACTTGCTAAGATGCAAGTTAGAATCCAAGAAATGACGCTGGGTCGAAAAGCTCCCGAAGGTGTTATGGGCAGTAAGAGCCACACCCCATTTTGCCACTGGAGAAACTCCATTCTCACTAGCCTTTGGGACTGAAGCAGTACTGCCCACCAAGATAACCCTGAAGACCAGAAAAGTGGACAGATTCTCCACCACCAACAATGAAATTAAACTTTGAGCTGCTCTGGATGAGCTGGAAAGTAGGCGAGATGAAGCCAGCCTCAAGATTGCAGCATTCTAACAAAGGGTAGCCAATTACTACAATTCAAGGGCACGGATAAAGAAGTTTCAACCAGGAGAGTTAGTGCTAAAAAAGGTGATCCCTAGCACAAAGAGCCCTACAGAAGGGACTCTCGGTGATAACTGGGAGGGACCGTATCAGGTGGCATCAACGGCGAGAAATGGAACCTATCGACTCTCCACGCTCAGAGGAACTCGACTAAAAAATCCCTAGAATGTAAGTCACTTGAAAAACTATTATCAATGAATATAAAGGAAGAGGAGTGTTAGAGGATGATTGTTAATTCCCTCCCAATTTCTATTGAATGAAACCTTCTTCGGTCGCAGTTATTACTTAATGGATCTTATATGAATGGCTTGGAATGCGTAAAATCTAGAAGATTCAACTTCGATAAAAAAGATCAGGAAGTCCTACGGGACCAACTTCGATCAAGAAGATCATAAAGTCCTACGAGACCAACTCTGATCAGAATGATCAGGAAGTCCTACGGGACCAACTCCGATCACAAATATCAAGAAGTCCTACGGGACCAACTCCTATTAAAATGATCAGGAAGTCCTTCGGGACCAACACCGATAGAAACAATCAAAAAGTCCCGTGGGACCACCGAACGCATATGGACAAGTTTTTTTCATTTCGTTTTATCATAATTATGGTGCTACAACCAAGCATAAACGGTTGTAAAAAGGAATGCAAGGAAAGTGCGCAACTTAAATCACAAGTCAATTACTGAATTAAAATCGATCAAAAGCTCGAAATCAAATACTTCAAATTAAACAACAAAATCAAAGTCCATATGTAAGTAAAACCCAAGATTAACTAGCAAAATCACAAAAGAAGCAAGGCTGACAAATTCTACTTCATAAGTCCTAAACAGTCATAGCAAAAGTAAAGGCTGGAATACGACGTAATGCTACTCGCCGTCGCTACTTACTTCTTCAACCTCCTCTCCAGAAAGCTCAATGTCAGCCACAAGTAGGGAATCCTCCTCTTCATCGGGAGTACCAACCTTCTCGGCAGCTTCACCCGCACCCCACTCGACAGCCTTGATTTCTTCAAACTTCTCGAAATTGAAGTTCGGATTAACTTTGGAGACCAAATATTGTGTGTCAAGCGAACCTCGCCGAAATTCATCATTGATGGCTTTCATGTACTCGGAGGACTTCACAAAGCGATCAATCGCACGGTTAGAAAGTTCGTTCTGGAGGTGAGTAATAAACTTCCGAGCATCCTTCAGCCTCTCCCTATAATTCTCCGCTTTGGCCCCTCTAGCAGCTTTCTTCTCTAAGGAAGCCACCCAAGCCTTCAGGCAAGTAACCTCCTTACGAGACTCACCAAGGTCCCTTTGGGTGCAGCTGAGCATATTCTTCTTGTGAATGAGCTCGACCTTAGTATGCTCAAGTTGATGGTGGAGTTCAATAAGCTTTATCTCCTGATGGCGGAAGTTGCCAATTGCCTGTCCAACAAAATTTTTAATTAAGTGATGAAAATAGTGAGGATAATGAAGACAGGAGATCAGAAATCCTAAAACACAAAACGTACTGTATAGAACTGCCCGGTAGTAATGCGGACCCTATCATCATTAGTCATCTTCCCGGTGGCTCCAAGGTTGGTGGATTTTAGAAAATTCTTGGCGTTGTCACATATGAAGTCCACCAACTAATCAGGAGAGAAGATAGCCCCAACGCTAGACTAGGATACACCGGGCCTTGTTGATGTGAAGGTTAATGGCACACTAGAGCCCATCGGTGGTCGATGAAAGGTGGAAGGACAGAGAGATCCTTACCTCTTATCGCCTCATTTGACAGATTCATTGCTGCCCGCCTTAAACCTGCCCCCCCAGAAGGGATGAGTGGCATACCACTTAAAGGATCAGCGTCCTTAGGAACTTCCTGCTCGGGTAAGGCAGGATCCGATGTTTCAGCAGTGCCGCGTGCACGCTTTCTGGAGACCGCCTTCATAAACTCTTCAGGAATCTTGGCCCCCATGCTGGATTTGGGAAGCGTCCTCCGAGGCCTTTTGCTGGCTACCAACTTCCCTTTCCTTGAGGACGCAACTTCCTTATCATGCATCCCCTTTTTCCAAGACTTGCCAACCAACTTTCCTGAAATAGCAGAAAGAAGAGAGAAATGAGGGAAGAGAATAAAGTAAATTAACTATGAGCCAACAGATTTATAACACAAATTTCAAAGCCTGAAAATCTTACTATTCTTTCCCAAGCTCCTTTTCGAGCTAGCCAATCTTAAAGAAGTTGGTTGAGGAATGATATTCACCGAAGCGAGCACTCGGACGTCTAATAAATGATCGATATGTCGATGGTCACTCCGAGTTCCCCAGGTGATGTTTATATAATCGCGATCCTCCATAGTCAAGTCTTTCTCGTGGACACGCACCCAAGCACCTGATCAATAAGGCAACACTTATTAGCAAAAAATAAAAAGAAAGGAGATTGAAAAGCAAATACACAGCAAAACCACCAACTTGGGAAACCAAATACCGATCTAACTCTCTGCTCTCTTCCGCTGATTGTCACCTCTCTACCCCAGCTAGTGGTAGCAACAAACCGGGTCTTCTTCCACTCTTTATTTGAAGAAGGAAGACCGATGATGAGTGAATGACCTGCTGATTTGGTCTAACTGGAAAGATGCCACCAGCCATCACCGTCGCGAGCGTGACTGACCAGCTTGTAGCAATGCTTGATCTCAGAGAGAGTAGGGTCAGTATCGATCCCTCTAAGGCGCCAAAGGCACCACATTCTAATTAAAATACACCAACTATTTGGACTCAGTTGAGCAGGAGCCAAACCAACCTCCCTAAGAAACCTTCTAACATAAGGCTGTAATGGGAGACACATCCCAATCTCAAGGAAAGCCATGTGGATACCCACGTACCTTGGCTCCGAGTTTGAAACTTGCTCCCCCATGTTTGGTATCCTAAGTCCGACTTCAGGTTGAATAGAGAACTCTTCCCTAAAGACAGACAATCTAGTATTGTTTATCCTATTTTTCCTAATACAGCTGACTGCGTATCTAGTAAACTCCAAATTATCTCGATGGTAATCCTCCGAATTGTAACCTCGAATTATACCAGGAGGAAGCGAGGACTCAGAACCCCCCTCCGATTTAGGATAATCCCCTTAAGAAAGTGATCAACTTAGGACACGAAAGAAAACTGTCCACCTAAAACGAGGGGATCGTCCACCAAAGACGAGGTGATCGATCGCCGAAGGCGAGAGAGATCGTCCACCGAAGGCGAAGAAAAATGAAGATGAAAGAGATTGTCCACTGTGAAGATGGTGAGTCAACCACCAAAGGTTCAAGACAGCTCACCACCGATTAGATAAAAAAGATCGACTTTCTATAATGCGATGAGACCGTCCACCGAGGATGAAGAAAATAGGCTAAGTTGGAGAAATGAGAGATTCTAAGGACTAAGGTTCATTTTATAGGCAATCAGCTGCCCAAGAAGGGTCACGAGGTTTCGAAAAACGAAATGCTATCATCAATGCACCGGACTATCAGATGTGAATGGACACAAAAAATAAAATAATATATATATATATATATATATATATGTATATATATAATAAAATGCATATATATTCTTTAAGTTAGCTAATTAGTAACGGCACATAATAAATGATGGCAAGGTGTCCCGAATGAATGATAATAAATTGTAATAAAAGCAGAGAAAGGCCCGTCGCCCCTTCGACATAGAAGGCTAGAAAGCATTTAATGCAGAAATGGATCCTCAAAAGAAAAATTTATCACACGGGGAAAGACCACCGAATGATAAAATTTGGGGAAAATGATGGTACCAAAGTCGGGTGATGACAAAAACTCAAGGAAAGTTGACACGTGACGCACAAGTCAGCACGCTGATCCATCGAGCACTACTCGATAGATGCAACGAAGCAATCACTCGGTAGGTGCTTCGATGAATATTGAACCACAGATGAGTATAGTGAAAGGCCATGAACAGTGGCGCCTATCGACACATAATGGAGCACAGTAACACACTCTTGGGAACAGTAAATATGTCAACTCAAGAAACTTTACTGTGCCAAACGACAGGTGTCCAACTGGACCAGCGACAAATCAGCTTCAAAACAATAAAAGCCAATATAAATAAGGGCTGTGGGCCTGGTGAAAAGGATAAGTCGAGATTGAGGGGTAAAATAGGAAGTACTCGGTGGTCTATTCAAAAGTTATTGTCTTCTAACTTGATCGTCGAAGGGTTGATACTGTTAGGATTATGCTCAATAGTAAGAGTGTAATAGTGTATTTGACAGTCGATCTCATATAAATAAAAATGATTTCTATTTTAACAAATCTTACAGCAATTATATCAATTGTCAAAAGTAAATAGTCACGAGGTCAAAAGATTGTGAGAAACAAAAGAATTATTCATACATCTGGATATGTATCAGGTAGACACAATTATTTAGTCTCAAATAATATTCACAACTTAATATATAAGGTTGGACACCTTTATCTTGTTAAAATTGTAGATTCTTTTATTACCATTTGAGCGGGATCAAATGTGATAAAATGAGTCTAAAATCATCGAAGTGTCTTTGGACAAAAGAATCTAGTACACTGGGTGCATTGAATAGGATCAATGTAGAAAACTTTATCCGCAACCATCGGTAGATAAAAGTGTTCTACTGAGACAATCAGAGAGTCTATCTCAATCCTGAGAAAAATGACGGACTTATGGCTGCATGTGCTATCATTTGAGCTGTCAAAGAGTACGATTATGTCGCATAGTCTATCCTCGATGGTTTGGTAGTATTCACGTGTATATCGATAGAGGACATCATTTATAGAAATGGACATCGTGACTGCATCTAGCAAATGTCAGTAGAATATCATCATATGGATATTTTAAGATATTGGATATTAAAACTTAACGTTGAGTTTTCAATAGTGACTATTGAAACATGGCTTCTGGACAAGTCAAAATATCCAAGTTCGAAAACATGGTCATTTGAATAAATATGGTAACTTGGAAAGTTATAGACGGTCTATGAGCTCTTGGCGATTACTGGTATTTTTCACGATGATACACTTTCTCCTTTTAAGTTGTCTAAGGTACGGATTAGTACGCTCACTCATTCTATCTTTATTTAAGAGTTCAATTTTAGTTCTTTAGTGGAATGAACTAAAATTAATGGATCGAACCTAAGTGAATCATTTGTTGATTGTGATTAGGTTGTGTCTATTGGAGCTTAAATTTAAATAGCTCGCCAAGATTCCCAATCCATATGAACTTGAATGGATCACTAATTATATACTACCGGATCATTTATTTGATCCATCTTATAGAATTGATTTTGGAATTCCTTCCAAAAAGTTTTTGAGAGGTACGTTCTTGTGTTCGATCAAGACACGCAGTAACTCGTCAAAATACCTGGGATAGGCGGCCAAGGGTGTGTGACCCCTTGGGCTGCCCTAAGGGATGTTTTTAACATCCCATAAATATATTGATAATATAATTAGCACATTTAATAAAAATAGGGCTGTTGAATTATATTAAATATATTTATTTAAAGGCATGTGGACTTGTTTCTTTTTGTAAAAATGGGTCTAGTTCACATGTGAACTTTTTGTGGAGGTTCAATGAGATTAATAAAATGGAAAAACAAAGTTTGGCCCATGCCAATTGGTTTGGGCGACATTAGCTAATTACTTTGTTTTATTTTATTGATTAATTAAATGAAAATTAATTAATTATTTAATTAAAAATAAAAAATACTTTTCTACTAGAAATTGGATTCTTAGTTTCATACTATTATGGATAGTATGATGAGAATCAAAGACCTTATTTGATTAGTGATAGATAATTGAAATTGTTTATCAAATCAAATTAGGAAAGATTTTTTGTATTATCAAAACTTTAAAGTTGACTATTTAGTCACTTTTAGGAAATTTTGATAACTCATTTAAATTCTCAATTATCCTTTAATAATTATTATTGGATAATAAATTCAAGAGATGGGATAAGATTGAACTCTAGTTTGATAGGATTTATGGTGAAATACAAATCCTCCCACCATAAGGAGAATTCGGCCACCATAAAAGGCAAGTAAGGGGAGTTCGGCCAAGACTATAGTTTTTGGGTGCAAGTTGTGAGTTTTTGTGAGCTTTGATAAGTCAAGAAAAAACTCCCCATCTCTAAAAAAAAGTTTGAGAATTCGTCTGAGAGAAAAGAGAGAAAGAACACAGTGTTCTTCGTTTTCTCATGAGGGTTTTGAGTGACTAACGAAAAAGAAAAAAAATTTTTGTTTCTCATCCTCAGGTATACAATTCAAAGAAAGCGATCTCACACTCCAAGGTGATGCACATTCGTGAAAGATTAGAAGATCTTGCGGTGCATAGTCAACGCAACATTAAGCCTCATGTTATTCAAAAGGTATGTTTCCTTTTGTAATATATTTAATTAACTATGAGTTAAGATCGCTCTTTTTGGAAAAATTTTAAAACGTACCAATGTAAAAATTTTTATTTTTTGCATCTTCCGCTGCGCCGTACTCACTGTTTTTCCTACAGATACCAACCACACAATTGGTGTCTCTTTCTAACCTTGTTTTTTGAAAGTTGATCGTGCTTTATTCGGTGGAGATTGAAGTGAGTTCCATCAGTGGTTGAACAGTACTCGGTGGACAGTTGTTGCATTAACACCATCCTCTCACCTCAGGTTTGGTTTGCTGCTCCTCTTCTCTCATCTCTGCGGGTCTTATCGTCTTTACCTTCTCACTGCCATCAACGCTTCATGTCTTCCGCCACCAATAGTTGATGGCCGCCTTCATCGACTAAGCTTTTCACGGTTAGCCTTCTCTATAATAGATTTTTGACAAAAAAATTATTTTTTTCTCATTTGGTTTTTTAACCTGGGCATGTGCAACCAATCAACAGTCATGCTCAAATCGAGCTCACTGAGGCGTTTTTGCTCAACTCGCCACCACCCTAAACCCAACTCAGTCGAGCCGAACTTGACGAGTCATGCCGAACTCGGGAAATGAGGACTTGGCTTTGATCTGGTTCAGACTTAGTGACGCCATGGATCAGTTTCTTTGTCTGTTGGATGACAAAGAAGAAGAAGAGAAATTTGAATCTGAGTTAAAATATTCTTGTGGGATCAAAGAAAAAGATGGGAATGAGAATCTACTAGTCTGGCATGTAAATAATATTAAAATGGAAGCGATTTAATGCGGATACATAAGAGAAAGCTTTTTTGAAAACTATTGATCTGATGAGTGATGGAGTATATACGTGAATTTGTCTCAGCAGAACCTTTCGTTGTCACTACAGGCGGATCTTTAACATGAAATACGTTCGCTCATGTTATTGTGTGTAATCTCCGACCAGTGGTGTAGTTGCTGATAACATCAGGGACTGCATTTATGTAGTTAATGAGTCAATAGTCAATTTCGCCTGGTTAAATTCTTCAGTTGTTTGTGATGCGAAATAATACATTTTGCTACATCTTGAGTATCATATGCCAAAGTGTGGGTGAAAAGACGTGTGTAGTAGTTCAACTTCAACGTTATACATTTTGAAAAAAATTAATTTGTTAACCTTTTAAGATACCTTTGTATTCCCCATACTATTAATCTGTCTTGACTCCTTTTTGCTAAGAAATGATAACTAAAAGTTACTTTCGCATTTAAAATAAAGTAATTAACAACTAATTTATAAAAATAATGTAAGTTATTACATACAAGTAGTTAATTTAGCCCATTGAACTTTTGTTGGGCTACCCTTTTGCTGAGACACATCATAGATGGACGTTATGGCACCATCACCAACAGAATCCATCGGGGATGATTCCATCATAATTCATTGACAAACAGTCACAAAAGATCACTGCAAAATACATTTTTAAAATACAAGAAGCGAACCTTGGGGAGTTCAATGTCCTTTACTTTTAAAAGGAACGCAAATTTCCAAGACTGACTTAAGGAGTCGTTAAGAGAACTTATAGCAAAACACATAATTATTTGGGCAAACACATCTAAACTGCTATGAAGAGAAGATTGACAATAACCCATTAAAAGTGATTCTGCATACATTAAAGAACACATCGTTCAATATCTTGTCTTTCACTATCAACAAAAAGATTTTTCATGTAATTTTCATTATACATTAGTCACTTAAAAAGCTTATAAAAGTGATCTAAGTGTAATAAAAATAGCCTAAATCTGGAACCATAAACTCTTAATGCATGGGTCAACTAATAGAGAAAAGAAGAAACAACTAATTCAGTATTGTGCAACATCGGTAAGTTGTTTAGAAAAACTGAATTATTAAAGATATTGTTAACTTTCAAGAATACAAAAAGCATAGAAAAAGAAAAAAAAAATTCTTATTTTGATGACTCAACAAAAATGTGTTGATTTTAGTTTATTATCTTAAATGTCTTTACGGGTAATAAATGGAATAGCATAACCTTTTTACTGATGCTTCACTTCTGAGTGTGAAATTTGGAGCTCAAGTAAAAGTTGTTTAGAAAAATTAGATTACTAAAACAACAAAATATGTTGCCTTATCCCAGTCTGATACCAATAGTGGCCGGGAGCCCTCAACACAATTTCACAGATAGACCCTACTTCTGTTGCCCTATATCAACTCAAAGCAGGACTTATAGGGAGAACAGGGTTGACCACGACACTGTGAGAGGGACCGTAGCTACTCTCGGATCAAACAGTCTATCCATTCTGATGTGCAGGATCCTCTACTGGAGGCAAGCACAGAGCATACTTTAGATAGTATAGCAGGATTCCATAACAAAATAAAAGGAACTTAGGGTTTCAGGAAAGAGAGAGGAGGTTTAGGCAAGGATCATGTTTATTGAACACAGCATATATTTTACAGAGAGAAAACTAGATGATCCCAACTGGAGAGGGGTCATGCCATTATATAGGCAGAGCAGACTTCTCTAGATCCAAGCATAATTACAAACAGACAAAGTAAGGTAAATTACATAATTGAAATGGACAAACTGCTTTAGAAAAGCAGATTCCAAAATAAAAGCAAAAAGGAAAAACAAAGACAGGTCACATGCGACCATAATTATTACAACAAACAAAATAGCTAATAGTGTAAACTTTGACAAAAGTAAGATAAGAGGGAATCTTAGCTGGTCACATTGAATTCTAAGAAGGTGACAGGTTGTTGTTGTCGTAATCCTCATCATCTGATTTGACATCTCCATAGAGTGATTTGTACCATGGTTGAGAGGGTCCCACATCGGGTTGATCAAGAAGACGAAGAACATCTGGGTCGAGGTCCATCGGGTCTTGGGAATCCTGAAAGTATGGCAGAGGAGTGTGGACATCTGGCAGGAGGAACATGTTATGAGGGTAATCGGGTTGTAAACCGTTGGCTTCACAAAGGAACTCCATGAGCGAAGGATATATGGCTGGCCATTGGACATCCATGTTATAAACAGTCTGGTATTCATAAGCATTATTGATTGTCCAAAGCAATTTAGTATTAGTGTTAAACATATATAGCCTATGAAAAATGAAAATACAAGTAATTTTATTAGTCATATGATCATCCATCTTCCATATATTATGATTGCCCATGAGTTTGGTGAGATCTTGTCTCCACATGGAAAGGGGAAGGAACCATTGCAAAAATATCCAAATGAGAGAGTCTTGGTTGGCTGGGTCATGGAGATATTGGTAAAGCTGCATGAGAGGAAAAGCAACTAGATGAGAATACAAAAGAGAAAGAGACCAAAGGTACCACAAATGATTATGGGTAAAGGCTGTGATTGGGTATGGATGGATATAAAGAAGGTTGATGAACAACTTGTTGAGCTGTTTGAAAACTAGTTGGGGGTGGTCAGGTTCAGTGAGATTAGAAAGATACTGGTGAATATTATTTAGAGCGAAGGTTTTGATGTCTTGAGGGGTTTTGTCGTGAGGGAAGTCCATCAAAAAGGAGGGAGCAAAAAGGAAGGGTCTGTCGAGCAGAAAGGTTCAAAACTACTTCTGGGGTGTGAGCTGGTGATGATGATGATGATGCCATTGATGATGAAAAAGTGTAAACGAGAGGAATGGCTGAAGAGGTAGTGATCAATTGTGCTGGTTTGGGACGAGAAAGCATATTTGGTATAAGGTTCTGAGATCCTTTTATATGTGTGGTATGAAAGTCATAGCGTTCAAACTATGACTGAAATCTAAGGAGCAAAGGATCAGGAGAAATCTTATTTTTGAATTCTAGGACACGTGGAAAGGATGAGTTATCCATTTCAACTTTAAAAGAGTGTCCTCTGAGATAAAAATCAAAATTTTCAATGCCATATTTCACGGCAAGAATCTCTTTGTAGATTGTGTGATAATGTTGCTGTGATAGCCTGAATGTACCACTGGCGTGTGCACAGTAGTATCTCTTTTTGTCTTTTTCTTTAAGAAGCAGTGCTCCCCAATGATAATCAGAGGCATCTGTCTGTAAGATGCGCATACCGTCAAAAGGTATGTGAAAAGAGGGAGGTTGTTGGGCAACCTTTTTGAGATGGCTGATAGCCTGAGTATGCTCAGGGCCCCATAGAGGTGGTTGTTTTTTCAAAAGATTTGAAAGAGGGGCAATGTATTTGGCTGCATGTGGGATAAAATCACGGACATAATTAACTGTGCAAATGAACTATTGAATTTGTTCTTTAGACAAGTGTGAGTCAGGAAATTTGAGCAACTCTTGTGCAATATGGGGTCTGGGGGAAAAGTCCCATGTGTAACATGCATGCCAAGAAAGTCAATCTCGGGCTGAGCAATAAAACTTTTCTTTTTAGAAAGCATGATGCCAAACTGTTTGATGATGTTACAGAATTGGGAAAGGAGAGAACGGTGTTCTGCCTCATAAGGACTAAAAAGGATAATATCATCAATACAAATGAGAGTACTGTGAAGAATAGGATGAAAGATGCAAGTCATGGCCTTTTGGAACAGGGATGAAGCAGTCTTTAATCCAAAGGGTAAAACTGTCCATTGATATTGAGCATTAGGAATGCAAAAGGCTGTTTTGGGACGGTCTGAATGATGGATACCTAGTTGCTAGAAAGCACCTTTAAGATCGAATTTTAAAAATAATTTGGCTTTGGCTAGGTGAACAAGAAGGGTAGAGGTTTTGGGTAAAGGAAACTTGTCATTTTGTAAAAACCGATTTAAGGGCTTGTAGTCAATAACAAGTCTCTTTTTTCCTCTGATTTTTTCAGATCTTTTTTCAACATAAAAAGCCTGGCAAGCCCAGGGTGAAGTCGTGGGCTCAATGAAGCCTTGTTGTAACAGGGTGTTACACTCTTGTCGGGCCAGTTTGAGGTCTGAAGGAGACATGCCAGGGTGTGAGGCTTTAGTGGGATTAGTATCCTCATTAAGCTTAAAGGGAAGCTTAATAAAGAAGTCTGGGTTATGCCATAAGGGGTTTGGATGTTTGAACAGGGTATGATTATCCGTACAATAGGATAAGAGGGTCAGTTTGAATTCTTCAAAGGACTGTGGACTATTGGTGAGGGAAAAGATTTTCAAGTTGGTGGTGAATGGCTTGAAATCCCATTTGAATCGAATTCCATTAGGAAGAATCCTGAGTTTATCAAACTGACAGTATGTATCCCATCCTAAAAGTAAGTCCTTTCCTGGGAGAGGACTGCCAATAAATGTGCTCCAAATAATGCACCCAGGAAAAAATTGAATGCCAATCCTTTTCTTTGTAATGAGCTTCGTGGTGAAGAGTTCACCATTAGCTGCTTTGAAATGCTGAGTATGGTTGGTCCAATACTGTGGAGAGAGGCCCTTTGGATCAAGCATGGATTTATAGGCACCAGTATCAATGTAGGCAATGACATTGATGGGCCTGGCATATTTATCCAAAAGAATATGGGCCTGGACATGTGGACTGTGCACTTCTTGGGTGAAAGAACATGCATCCGTGACTGTATGGGCTGTAGTTGAAAGATGGAAGGCTCTGTGGAGTCTGAGTAGTCAAGCTCTGAAGATGAATCAGGGTCAGAGTCTGGGTCGGAGTAGGAGAGTGCGAAGACAGTATCATCATTGAGCTTTGATTGTTCTGAAAACAGGGATTCAATATCAGCATCTGAATCAAGAGTTGGTTTGGAGGATTGAATCTGTTCAATCTGTTGAATCATCTTTGCTGATTTCTTGGCCTTTTGTGGACATTGTTTAGCGAAATGTCCTTTTTTCTTACAGATATAGCATCTGTTAGATTTGTGGACTCCTCTTCGCTGTTTCTTCCGGAAATAGCAGAATCGCCGATTCTTTCTGCCTTCTTTGGGGAGGAAATGCTTCCGCCTTTTAGTCTTACAAAGACAGCCTTTTAGTCTTACAAAGGCATTTGTCGGACTTACATTTGATCTGTAGATAAGGCTTTTTACAGACCTTATCAAACTTGGCTTTGTCTTTCAGCATATTGGAGAAGAGTTTCTGGGTGTCACAGATTTTTTCAAGAGAGGTGAGAGCAATCTGATGAATTTCACCAAGAGAAGTATTTCTCAAATCTCTTCTAGTAGAAGCCATGTGTCGGTGAATCTCAGCTTGAAGTTCATCAGGAAGGGAATTGATATAAACTTGTCGCAAGGTTTCATCATTGAGGCCATTCAACATGTAATATTTGTGAGACATCTTTTGGAAATGGAAGTTGAGATCTTTTCGTTTCAAAGAATAGCACTTCATTTCAAAGTATTCTTGTCTGCCTTGTTTATCGATCAACTGGAAATCTCCAATGAATTCTTTGAAGATAATTCCCAGGATGTGAGAAGCACTAGGACTTTGAACAAGTTGAAGTTGTCTGTATTCTCCAAGAGACTGATACCAATCTCTAAGGGTACCAGTGAAACGAGAAGTGAATTCTCTGAGAACATCTTGGAGAGGGCGGTGTGATTTTGTCATCTGGAGGTCAATCCAAGCTCCAAATTCATGGACTTTATCCCGCCAATTCTTTGGATCAGTGGCGTCAAAAGAGAACCAAGGACCATTGCCAGCTTTGTCTGCTGTAGGTGGTGGTTCTGGAGGTCTTGGACGAAATTCAGAATCTTCTTCTTCTTTAGGTGGCTCATCAATAATAGGTTCATCATTATGAGCATAGGAAGATTCTGCTCTAGTCTGGGAGGAATGATTGAAACTGTCACCAAATGGTGTCGCCATAAACATACGGCTAACATCAGTTTGTTCTGGATCAGTGTCATCAGAGAAGTCAGTAGAGGAGAAACTGGGAGATTGTGGTTCTACAATAGAGACTGATTTCTTCTGGTGTTTAGGTGATGGAGGTCGTCTGAGTTTTCGATAATTCATTGGTTGCTTGTCTTTTCTGGTGGATGATGATGGCTTGGGAATAGGTTGTTTCTGAATATGATTTCTTCTAAAAACTTCGTGAGTCATTTTAAAAGCTTTAGAATAATCTGTAGGTGAGGATGAAGTGTATGGGGGAGAGTTGAAAAGGGAATAACCATAAGATGGAACAGGGATAGGTGGCACAGGAGGCCTGTGTCTATCCATATCTTCATGAATTCGTTCCATTTCAGCTTTAAGTTCTTGAATTTCCCTTTCTTTGCAATCAAAATGGGTACCAAATCGCTGTTTTTTGATCAGGTATTTAAGATCAGCATCAAGTTGAGCGATGCGGCTCTGAAGATCAAGATAGATTCTCTTTAGTTCAGAATCTAAGCCCGCCAATCTTTCTTCTGTTTGAGCTGATCTATCCAGGGCTCTGTCAAGCTTTGAATCAATTGTCTTTAAGATTTGGTTCTGTGATCTGGCATTTTTGGTCTGCCAATTCAGAACTTCTTCTGCTTGAGAGCACGGCTTTTGTCTACTGTCTAGAAGAACTTCAGAAGGTTGGACAAAGGCACGAGTTGCAATGTTGTGATCTTTGTCTGTGTGTCTTTCGAGTGGAGGGAAATCTGCATCATAATCATAAGAGGATGCCATGTAGCATGGAATTGGTTGGGAAGATGGAGTCGCAATGGGCTCAGGCTCAGGTAGAGACTCAAGCTCTAGTGGAAGGAGATCTTCTTCTTTGAGAATACGAAGAGCTTCTTTATAAACATCAAGAGGTTTACGAGGTGTATGTAGACCAATCCATGGGGAATCTGGATCACCAGGTTTAAATGGTTGTTTGGACTGAGAGCACGAGGGTTTTGTCTTCTTCTTCCGCTTGCAAGAGCAGTGGTCATCACACATGTTAGGATCAATGTTCCAGATGAAATGACCATTGATTTTGTCAGTGTATACAACAGATCCATCTGGATGGAAGGCATGAACTGGGATGTCCTTCTCAAAAGCAACAGGGGTGATCATCATAGACTGAAAGATGGGAGGAGTATTATTTGAAGATGGTTGCGGGAGTTGGAAAGTTGTTTTAACAGATCCATCTGTCTGTCTTTGAAACTGGAGATCTTGACTCTGAACAGGAGACGTATCAACATACAATTTTTCGTAGTTGGTTACCCATTCAAGAGGCATTAGCTCAAGAAGCTTATCTTGATCAATCTGTCTGGGAATTTGTGTGATAGTAGGAACCTCTTCTCTTTCTGCAGTGATGAGAAGAGTGTCTGTAGATGTGCCTGGAAGGGAAAGATCAATAGCATGATCTTGCAGTCTGTAGGCAAGTTGGTGATGGAGAGTTGCCATGTAGGAACCAGGAACCATAGAGATTCCAGAGATCTGCACTTGAATCTTGAGGAACTTGCAAATATTTGGATCAGCAAGAGGAATATTGAAATTAGGATAAAAGGTGAGGCAAATACTGCCTGCATGAAGAGTAGTAATGGAAGTGCCTATGACAGCCTGGTCATATTTGCAGTAAATAGAGTTTAACAGAGCAAGTCTGGCAGTAACTGGGAGTCCTTTGCGGCCATGAAGAGTAAGAATAATACGAACATCACCTAGATGAAGGTGTGAGTATCCTTCTTTAATCCATTGTGCGATCATTTGATGATCAAGAGCAAGATCAACATATTGTTCTGCTGCTGAGGCTGGGATAAGGCAATTGTTAAGACCAGTAGTGATCTCTATAATAAAAAAATTATTAGAATATAATTAAATAATACCCATACATAAACCAAGGTCAAATAAGAATTTATTACTTAATAATATAATATCTATTATTCTAGTAACGAGAATTATCACGCTTGAAATCATCAAATTATTACATTACACAACATTCAATTAGTTACGAACCCGATTTTAACATTATATGATACGTATATATACAAACCAAAAATATTATAAACATAAAGTCTTATACAGTTTAAGCTATAATACCCACATATTATAACAAGTAAACATTAAATGAAGTACCGAGAAATTAAGTTTAAAATAATAAATTGATTATTTTAAAATAATAAATTCAAACACTAATTTTTTTTTTTTTTTTGGTAAGACCATTTTCAATCACACTCTAATTATTCAATTTGAAGATTAAAATCTCTCCAA
The DNA here is from genome assembly GCA_003430845.1 of Xanthoceras sorbifolium. Taxonomy (NCBI): domain Eukaryota; kingdom Viridiplantae; phylum Streptophyta; class Magnoliopsida; order Sapindales; family Sapindaceae; genus Xanthoceras; species Xanthoceras sorbifolium. The sequence continues at coordinate 13,849,977 of CM010612.1, forward strand.
TCACATTCTAAATTGTTGTTCCCAAAAAATATCAAATGGAGATTGGCAAATGGATCTCCCAATTTGGAGATCCACTATTCTAATATCCATTACTTTTTCAACATTATATATTTCACTATTACCCTCCATCAATTCTTTAAACAAATTTCATTCCTCTCATATCCTTTTTAAATTTTTAACTAAACTAAATTAATTTATTATAACTTTTTTATTTATAAATGTAATTAGCATAAAAATTATATAATTAGAAATATTTTGTTGAGATCTTTCAAGTGAGTATAATATTAACTATATTTTAATTATTTTTAAAATTTTCATTTATCACATCTATTTATTAATCAATAACCTAATAATTATTTTATTTAAAATTAAATTATTTGAAAGCTTCAATAAATATATATATAATTATCATTTAATATAATAATTAACTGAAAATAATTTAGTAAAATAAAAATAATTACATTAATATCTATAAATAAAAATATTAGAACTAAAATAACAAAATAAGTACATGAAAATTAAATTAAAACCAATTATTAAAATTAGGTAGATGAAAGATTTAATTATTAAAAAATTTAAATTAAAATTGTTACATGTAAAATAGTTAGGTATAAATATATTATAAGAGTAAATTATTAAAAAAGTTAGAAAAAAAATAATTTATAAAGTAAAAAAAATAATATTTTATTATTTGGAGATTGTAAAATGGAGTATGGTTGGAGTTGTGAATTTATGGAGATGGAATATTCTTCAAATATTCTATTTTGGATATCTATTTTGATGAAAAAAATATAGTACGATTGGAGATGACAAAGAGGAGGGCATCAGCCTAGAACAAACAAAAGCTAACAAATTACCCAATAGAGCAAATCATTCTAACGGAGGTAAGACCCCCGTAGTCATCCAAAACAAAAGAAACAACACAAGGAAGAAGCTCCTCAAAAAACTGAACACACTCAAACACCATTTTTAATAGCAAAGCTCCCTGGCAAATAACAAAAATTTCATTACTATTACTAAAATCAAGTTGTATAACTAGTTCTAAATGTAATACACCTAAGTCTTACAAACACGATACATTATGTAACGAGATATAACTATTATTCCAACACATGACAATTAGAAACCAAATGAATTTTCAAATAAAATAAAAGCACAATCCTAGCCATAAAACACGGATTCTAAACGTATATAGCGTTATTACACTTAAGTCTTTCAAACGTTCAAAGCATTTAAGGAAAGTTTAGGTTTCCAACCGATAAACTTCAACTAAACAAATATAACTGGTAATGCCAACAAAAAAGAAATTCAAAATCATCGACTACTATAAATTCAATCACAAAAAACCACAAAAAGGTCAAGTAGATAACCAAAATTAAACAACGGGAAAAAAATCAAAATTTTTAGATATATAACATAGCAGTTTTCAAGTTCACTTTTTGTTTTCTATGTAAAACTGGAAAATTAAAATCGCTAACATTGAATTATACAACACAAATTCAAGTCAAACATACCTTGAATTCTTCAACTTCAAATCTCATTCAGTCACTGTAGTTAACAAAACTGGCTTAAAATGATATATCACAAATTATGTTGCCTATAAAGCTAGCACACGAGTATACCAATGCATTCAACTATGGAAAGAATGAAAATGAAAAAAATATCATAATCATCATTATTTACTCCATTATTGCATCTCAATGATCTCTAACAAACCGATAATTAACTACATAAATGAAACAACAAACAGAGTTTGTTTATATATCAAGCTGAAAATGTAGTTTATTTCAATTAGAACTAAATGCAAATAAAGTGTAAGCTGTTTCAAAGATTATTTATTTTCTAGTCATATGTCAGTGCACAATATGATCCTTTAACACTATATTTTTCTTTTTTTAGAAGATTAAATTCTACAACAAAATCTTATCTTATGCACAACTCAAAATTAATTGTTATCAAAATTTAAAAAACAAAAAATAAGAATAAAAACTGATAATAATTAAAATTGAAAAATTAAACAAAATGATTAAAATCAAATTTACTATTTTATACAATTAAAAATGTAAATTTGAAAAAAAAAATAGGTGGCCTACACAAAGGAAGCCAAGAAGACGTCGCTTCTTCAGGTGACAATTACTATATTTTTATAATTATTTTATATTATTTAATTAGAACATAATATATATATATATATATATATGTGTGTGTGTGTGTGTGTGAAAATATAGTATAATAGCATGTAATATAAGTAGTCAAATATGTCTTTTAATATCAATATTCTATTATTAGAAGTAAAACAAATTCATTTTGACTTTTATTTAGTCTACATGATTATTAAAATTTTATTCATATGAACTAAATTGATAAATTTATAATTATTTAGGGTTATAAAAGTTAAAAATAAAATGAGAGTACTAAAAGGAAATTATTTATAAAATTTTAAAAAGAGAGAACACGTGTCACTCCAAGATTGGCCCTTGGAATAAATTTGCTACAGCAATCGCCTGAGGCGACTGGTCTTGCACTCATCTTACACAATTAAATTATAATCTTTGGATGATAAAAAAAAATGTATCCAATAGTTTAAAATGCAAAAGACACATATGGATGTGGAATCGCCAAATCGGTAACCTAATGAACCGGTTACGTGGTAAATTGGTAAACGGATAAACAGTTGTTGTCTCTCTATATGCACTCTTACTCTCTTTTGCTCTCTTGTTCTTTCACTCTTTTTGCTCTCTGATTCTCCATCAACTATTCCCTCACAAATCAAAATTGATTAATTTTTCCTCTCTATAGGCTCTGGCACTTGTAAGGTTTGGGTCTTTGTAAATTTTAACTGGTAAGGTTCGGGTCTCTACAAGTCTTCAATAGGTAAGGTTCGGGTCTATGCGACTCTTCAATTTATAGGGTTCGGTCTTTGCAAATCTTCAATTTATAGGATATGGATTTTTATAAATCTTCAATTTTTAGGGTTAGGTCGGTACAAAGTTTCAATTTTTAGATTAGATATCTTAAAGTATTAATTTTTAGGTTTTGGGTACATACAAAGCTTCAATTTTAAGCTTCAATCGCATATTCGAAATGTGTTTTTTTATTGAAATTCTGGGTTTCTTCATTTCTTTCTATCAACACAAAAGTTGCAACTGTTCATGAGGGATTATAATGGTTCAGGGTAAACCAACACGGTAGAACCTCACCCACTTTTTTGCTCATATATGTTCATTTATCTTTTTGATAATTTTATTTTTTATTTTTCAATTGTCAAAAATAAATTTCCAAACTTGGCATCATTGTTTTTTTGTACCTGTAGTGTATGAGGTACAATTGTTTGGTGTATGTTAATGTAATATATTGTTTGGTCTTTACGGAGGAAATTAGGTAGACGTCACTTCCTTAGATGATAATATTTTTATATTATTTTATAATTATTTTTATATTATTTAATTAGACACATAATATATATATATATACACAAATATAGTATTATATAATGTATTATAAGCAGGTCAAATATTTCTTTTAATATTAATATCATATTATTAGGGGTAAAACAATCACTTTTAACTTTTATTTAGTCTATATAATTATTAAAATTTTAATTATGTAGATTAAATTGATAAATTCATAATAATTAAGTTAAAAATAAAAATAGAAAGACTACAATAAAATTATTCATAAAATTTTAAAATAAGAGAACACATGTCACTCCAAGATTAGTTATTGGAGTGACTGTGCTACTAGGGAATTGCTGCTAACAATTGTCATTGAGTATTTGTGGGTAAAATACCCACCAATTTGTTATCGGCATGGTAGCGAACCTTTTATTAGGGTAAAATTTATTTTGGTCCTTACTTTCTTTAAAATTATTATTTTTTAATTAATTTTATTTTTATTCGCACGGTCCCTAACTTTTTAAAAATCAATTATTTTAGTCAATTGACTAAATTTTTAATAGTCAAACATGACAGAATATGCACATTGATCATTTTGCCATTAACTTTAAATTATGGGTTAAAAATACGATTTTATCTCTCATGTTTTAAAATTTAACAAATTAACATTAACTTATACATCTAATAAGAATCTAATATATGTTAACAAAAAAATTTAAAATTATATAATACAAAAAAAATTATAAGAAAACCCTTAAATATTAAAAAAAATAAAAACAAATTTAAAAATAAATTAACACAAAAATTAAAAACCTTTATAAAAATTATAAATAACTAATTTATAAAAATTCAATAATTCAAAATAACAGTTCAAATTAATATTAAAATATAAATAATAAATTTATATATGAAAATAAATTAAAATAAAAAATTAATTTTTTTTAAATGTCAAGAGGCATTATTATTTCAAAAACTTTATCAATTTTTAATAATTATTTTTAAAAATAAAATAAATTTTTAATCATTTCTAAAAATATTCTATTTTTTATTTTTTTTAGTTGTTATTATTTTATTTTTAGAATTAATTTTTTAATTATTTTTAAAATTAATTTTTATTTTTTATGTGTAAAGACTTAAATACCCCTAAAACTATTAAATTTGACTAATTATTAACTAACAGTAGAACTAAATTGGTGAATTTTTAAAAAGTTAGGGATTACGTAAATTAAAAAATAAAATAATTGTCAAAAAGTAATAATTTGAAAAATTTAAGGACCAAAATATTTTTTACTCTTTTTATTATTATTATTAGTGTCCTAATTATCAAAGACTGAAATTTCCAGAGTTTGGCATTTTAGATGGCAAAATTTAAGAGCCATGCTAATTAGCAGTGTGAACAAATCAAAGTTAGAGAGGTATTTTGGTGAACAAGTTGAAAATAAATAGAGTTAGAAATGTCTTGATAGTTTAGATTTGGATTTTGTATTATTTATGATTGTTGATTTTTTTTATAATAGGTAAAAATTGATTTATTTAGATTGAGTTGTAAAAATGATGAATGGTTTAAATTATTTTAGGGTAATTTTCATTTTGATCCCTAACTTTTAGGGAATTATCAATGTTTTAAACCAGTTTCATTTATTAATGTCATTGGATCCTAACTTTCTGAAAACGTATCAATTTGGTCATTCTGTTAGTCAACCGTTAGTCAAATTTAACTATTCTAGGAGTATTTTTATCTTTCAACCTACCCCTAATTAAAAATTAATTAAATTAAAAAATTTTAAAAAAACATTAAATTAAAATCTCCACCGTCCATCAAAATTGATGGACGGTGGAGATTATATTAAATTTTTTAAAAAATAAAAATTGTAAATTTAATTTTTTTTACTATTTAAAAAAAGAATTGATGTTCTTGGTGGATCCATCTCCACCGTCCATCATTGTTGATGGACGGTGGAGATCCTCCAAGAACAGCTAAAAAAAATTGAAAAAAGTTAAAGATCAAGAACGGCAAAAAAAAATAAAAAATTTGAAAGTTGCAGTTGAAGATCTGGGTTTGAAGACGAACCCAGAACCGAACTAGTTAGATTCGAATCCAGAATGGTTCGAATCGAACCTAGTTTTCTGGGTTCGAAGTTCTTCGAACCCATTCAACTTCAATTTTTTTTTTTGGTTTGTTCTTAGTGGAGATCCAATCTGGTGTTGGATCTCCACCAAGAACATTAATTTTTTTTAAACAATAAAAAAAATTAATTTATAGTTTTTTTAAAAACAATTTTGATATAATCTCTACCGTTCATCAATTTTGATAGACAATGGAGATTCATTTAAAAATATTTTTTTAAGGATATTTTTAAATATTTTTAAATTTTTAATTAAAATGACCATATTACCCTTCTAATTATTAATATTCTTTTTTAAAAATTGAGGATTACAATTGTAATTTTAACTTATTTAAATATAGTCAAGGGCAAAACAGTCTTTTTACCAATTCTGTTAAGTTTGACTGGAAAAAATTTGGTCAAAGGGACCAAATTAATACATTTCCAGAAAGTTAAGGTCCAATGATACCAATAAACGAAACTGGTTTAAAAAATTGATAATTTTTAAAAAGTTATGGACCAAAATGAAAATCTCCCTTATTTTTATTAGTATAATTAATTGATTTGGGTTGTAAAATTGGCCCAAATTTTTGTTTCAAAAAATTCAGGTCGAAATAATTTGTATCAAAATAACCGAGTTAAGATATGGGTTAGGTAAAATCCGGGCGAATTTTATACCTGCATAGGATGCTCATAGAAAGGGTTTAGGGTAAGGTATGAACCCTTTTAAAATTTATTGGCTTTTCACCGTCCGAGTTTGGACCGTAGTTTGCCAACCCATGAGCTGAATAAGTAGTAAAGATATCCTCGTACCTAAAAGAAAAATAGGAGGCAATGAAAGAGCAGAAAACTTTGAGAAACCGAACGTGGGTTGATCACTTTCCATTCTGGATTCTCTACATGGGCGATGTAGATAGTTGTGATTGGCACATGACCTCCAAAGAATTTCACTCCCTCTCAAAAGCATCAGACAAAACAACATGTAGAAGCCAAGAAATTTGCATTTGTTTATACTCTTAAAGCAAGGCCCCTCCATGTGATTTCTATCCCCTCTTACCTACTGTCTATGACCACTTTCAAAACTCAAAACAAAATATGCTTTACTTTTATATATGTATGTATTTATACTTATTTAAAGATGTCCTTTCTTTGAGAAATCTATTAATAAGATTCAGGATCTTATTGATGTCTATTAATAAGACTCTTGTCAACAAGAATTGGATTATATATAAAAAAAAAAAAAAAGGCATATAATATAATCAAATTTTAGTTATAATTGATATAATTTTCTTATATTTTCTTAAATATGTTACACTATTTGCTTATGAAGATCTAGATCAAACGATACACACAGCAAACTAACTGATGTTCCTGATCTATTCAAATTATTATTTTTACCTCAGTATTTTTTTTTAATTTTTAATTTTTTGAATTAGGTTCACTATCTTTGAGTTTCTTTCCCTTTTGAAAGATTGTGAAAATAAATTCAAGTGTACTCTTCAAGGTTTAAGCCACACTACTAGAGCCTAGAGGGTCTGGAAAACAAGATAGAGGTTGTCATCTCTGTTTGCTTGCCAAGAAAGTGTTGGGAAAAAGAAAATGGCAATGGAAATTCTAAACCTACTCATTTTATCACCTACTTAACCAAAAAATAGCTAATTAATTTCAAGTTTTTGATATTTAGGATTCCATGCACAAAGAAAAGTAAATGCAAATTAAATTAAGATCAAGAAATATAACAAATTTCAAATCATATGAAATTAATTTACTTTCAATTTCTCAACTTCAGGAAAGAAAAATATTTTATTTATACCCAAAAAAACATTGCAAAACAAATACTAATTTACTATCTAATTCTACCTTTTTACACTTTCCTTACATACATCTCTCTTCCCTACAACACCTAATAGCAAAATATGAAAAAAAAAAAATACAAAAATTCAGAGCAAAAAATGGACAAAATGTTAGACCCAAAAAGGCCAAAATAATTTTTTTTTAAAAAAGTGACAAGAACTCTCCATTGATGCTTGGTTGTGGTTGAGATCTCACAAAAGATCTACTTGTTCTGAATAGGATTTGCAAGGCTAGGTGGGGCTTTCCTGAGGCTTGGCTCCACAGCTTTCTTGGGCTCTTTCAAAATGGCTGCTTTCAGCTTGTTGAATCCTGCAGATATGGAAGCCATTGAAAACAATAGCTTCCTTGAGAGCAGCTGCTGGTTTCTCTGATCTCTTTTAACATTGATTTCATTGCAAAAACACAATGAAGAAGACATGATGAGGATGTGAATCAGAATCAAGCAAATGAAAGAGGTCAGATTCTTGCAAGTGATCATCTTGATCTTCATTATCAGTATGATTTCGGAAAACAAAGAGACAGATATGATGAAAGCATTGAAATGAAAAGATGTAAAAGTTGGAGAAGCTACTTTATAAGAGCAGCGTGCATGCTTGTTCAATACACGTGGTTTGTGATAACTTTATTGTAAAATAATACATATATATGTATATGCTTTGTATAAAGAAATTTCAGGAAGCAAAACATTTGATTATTGTACTTCTCAAGATGGGGCATCAGGCATGGACATTGGAAACTTCCTTGCTAAAAATCAAACTAACCAAGTTGATTACTGTCTTACTTGAAACACAGAAATTTTTTTTTTAAAAAAAAATAGAGGAATATATAATTTAAACCATAATCTGCCTTACTTTGACTTAGAAGCTACGCTGCATATCATGTGAAGCTGATTTGACTATTACCGTTTCTGACATTTCAATGTTACAACTCATGTGATTAACATGTGAATCCTAATCATTTACAAATATAGTAATTTTCCATGACTGTAATCTTCGCTACATCAATTTGCCCACTTCAATGTGAAAATGTGGAAATAGATGTATCAAAAGGGTCAGGCCAGACCCGGTCTGACCCGGTATTGTCCAAAATATGGTATGAATTTAAAAGTCTGAATTCCTGAAATGAATTTTAATAAATTACAATGCAGACCAAGCTGATCCAAAATCGAAACATCCAATATAATTTTTTAGTTATAAATAAATAAATACTAATACTAAAGCAAAATTAGTTTAATAGCAACTACTATATTGATTTTTGACTGCTAAACAATTTGTATATGTAAGCTTATAGGCTGGTGAAAAGTTGCCTCATAATGAAGCAAAGATCAAAGGTCTGATGTCTGAACCCTTAGCCTGCCCATTTCAAAGAAAAATAGTTTACAAAATCCCAAATTTGATTGTGCCTCTTGGGTTATAATAGGCCTGAACCTCAATCCCACCCGAGATCTGACCTTTTGACACCTCTACGTGGAAACCCCAGATTTGGTTAGATAGATATGCTTAAAATATATGAAATTTCTAGTTTCCATGTGATACTTTATTTGCATATTTGCCCCCACAATCTATATACAATATTCAATAATAGTTCCCACTTGACCAAAATTTTGGAACATCAATTATTTCAGTCATGAGATCACTATTAAGACACCAAAGCTAGGATTCATTCTTTGGATATGCATCTACATTATAATTACGAATTAAATTGTATATGTCTCATAATTAATTTTCATGTCATTCAATATCTTATCAAACCAATTTCAATTGAAAAATTTATTCAAACTATTTTTTTATTCTCGCCAAACCAATTCTTTGGAATTCATCAATCCTTTTATTCTTGAAATTTTCATATCACTTTTTACTAACAAATTGTTTATCAATTTGGGTCAAATTTTCAAAAATATAATAGCTAGCGTTCGATTGACGACCCAAAGCAATTTTCAATATAGTGATAGTAAAGGTGCCGACCCCAAACTATTAAATCGATCAATCCGCCCAAACCAAACCACTTTAAACGGATTGGTTTGGTTTTATTGAATAAAATAAACTCATTGAGTTGCTTTTAAGCAACCGATTGATTTGAGTTGTTTTGTGGGTTATATTTTATCAAAATATATAGTCCAACCCAAACCATTAATTACTTTATATATATATATATATATATATATATATCATTAATTAATTTATGAACTAAAAAATTAACCTAATTTAATGTTATAATTCTTTACCACTTTGTTGCTTTTCAAGTTTCAACGTTCTTCTCAAAATTGGTTATCCTTTGTTATAGCGTCCGCAAGTTATTATTGGCACCAATCTTTTTCAGGGCAAATAACTATTCTTTTATACTTATTTTCAAACTATTAGTTTTTATATTTGTTAACGCATCCCCACGTTAGTGCTTAAAAGAAATTAGTTTCATTTTATAAGTCTTAGGTGTTCTGCGCCATGTGGCTGGGCTATGTGGAGGTAGGAACTATTGATCTCTAGGGAGCAAACTTAGACCCTGACCAGTTGAGCTAACCACGTAATTGGCTAGATTTAATTTTATGTGCGTTGTAACCAATCCTAGGAGGATATTTTGATTTCCAGAAATTCTATTATTAAAAGGCCTCAAAATGTTCTCTGCATTACACACACTTTCTTCAAAAGCTAAGGGAAAAATAGAACATTCTGACTCCAACAATGAACTATTCCAAAATTTGTTGATACTCTAGCTCCGATGATAGATTGAGTGCAATGACATCAGATTCACTAGAAGACTTCTCTTGATTTTGAATAGGTCTGACTTCAATATAATTCATTTATGATCTCAACCATCCACATGCAACAACCAAGCATAAGCATGCCTGTTACCATTGTTATCTTTAGTAAGAGTTCAAAGAAATGTTGAAATTGACATGCAAAAAACTAATAATTTATAGTATGCCTTGAAAACAAGTATATACGCATATGATAACTGATAAAAGGCATAAATTACAACACGAATAAATCCATGTATAGTTTTGAAGATACAATGCATGAACCGGAATGTACAGAAAATACTAATAAAATAGAACCTAATTACCCAGAAGACTCTTTCGATAATCTGGGACTGGGAGTCATTTAATGCATGAGGTCATTCTCTGACATAAAGTGAAAACATAACATAGTCCAATGCCAAATAAAACACACGTGATGTAATCGACTTATCTCAAAAACAATCACAACTCTCACTAATATTCAATAAATTGTTATGGAAGTTCTGGGGGGGTCAAATGTTGTATAACAAATCGAAGGAATACCTCCAGAGTTTCTTTCCTTTTGTCCAAAACTCTAATAAAATGTATAATGCAGGAGAAAAATGGTGAATTGTCATGAATATGAGAGATCAAATAAAAGCCAATAAACCATGAAAAAAATAACAATCGAAGGCGTTGAATACACAGAACCTGTAAAAGTAAAAAGATGGTAGCATCTGAATAGTTCTACAATTTACAAACTAAATTGGCAGCCACTTGATGACAATACACCATTTGAAGAGGCTATAAGAAGAGCTGCCGATAATCCAAACATGTACTAACTTATATACAATTTCCATATGTTTATCAGCAAAAATTACAAATAAAAAATAATCAAAAACTAATCATTTGGAGACCAAAATAAAACTTTCCTAGTCTCCTTTTTTTTTTTGTTTAAATGTTTTTGGATCTATTGAATATGGTTATTATATATTAAAATCTCCCCCCCTTAGTTTAAGCCTTTTAAGGTATTAGATGAATGTACTCTCTAGTTCCATTTATGGCAAACTATCTCATAATTATAGTTTTTAATCAAACTCCCCCTTCCAATTAATTTTAGTTCCCAAAATATCCGTAACCATTAATATTATGCTAAAAATTTGATGGCATCAAGGTATGTAGATAAACGATTATAAATTTTAAATTAAATATTTTTAATTTAAAATATGAGTAGATTTCTACCGTCCACCATATTATGGATGAATATTAAAATTTGTTTGATATTAATCTAAGGATTATTATATTTTTTTTTTCTTCACCATTGATTAAGAGAAAATGGACAAATGAACATTAAAATCACAAATATTATAAGTTAACTCTTAAAAAATAAAAAATAAAACTAATAACTATTTGGGTGCCAGAGACCCAAAATTTAAATTTGTAGGATTAAATTTGATATATTGAAACAATGAAGGGTCAAATTAGTATTTGAATAGAAAGAAAGGTCCTGCCACAAAAGAAAATCAAAACAAAACATTAATCAGTCTCTCCGTCTCCATTCGCAAAACCTCTCTCACTCCTATAAATAATCCCTTTTTAAAAACCTAAAAAACTCTCTCTTTCCGCCTCGAAAAATTAAACCTTTATTTAACTAAATCACCTGAATTTGATTGCTTTGAAAATATTCCCGTTGCAATTATTTAAAATCTCATTGACCTCCTCTCCAAATTGACCCTCTTCCGAGCTTCAGCTGTTGCGAATCCTGGACACAGCGCTCGTTTTGTTTACTTTGGCTTCGTTTCGGCGGTGGTTCTTCTTATGGAATATGAAGTTTGCGACAGTAGCGGTGAGGTTATCAATTGTTAATCATCACATTGTTTTCATGTTTGATTTTTTTTTTCTTGGGCACTTCTTAGTCATTTGCTTTCTTGGTTAGGGTTTTCTTTTTATGTATATTTGCATGCATTGTTGTTGTTCTTTTGATTGATTTGTGAAATTAGGGTTTAGGGTTTTAATTAATTGTTTGATAATCTTGGAATGATTGCTTTAGGTGATATATAATGAGGGTTAGACTTTTCTTGCTCCGTTTTCGATTTAGATGAGCTTTTTTGCAGCTACTGTTAATGCTATGCTTACACAAATATATGAAATTTGGGACTTTTTTACACAGAGAAAGTTTTAAGCAAGAAAAATGAACCCTTTTTCTTTTTGTTTATATTGCAAGCTGTGGAAACCTGCTTGAAACTCGCTTCAATTTTCTTTTGTTCTCAAGATAAAATATTTAGGTAGTATTTCATTAGTGAAGTGACAACATGTAGACTGTCACCAGCTTTCTGAATTGATTGCCCATTACATGGGAATGGACAGGAAAGGGAACAACAATAAAGTGACTTCTTGTTATGTAGAACGGTTTTGGGAGATTAATTCTAGTGGTCGCCACCATTTGGAATTTGCTAGTTGGCTATTCTGCAAAGGTGTGTCACGTAGTATCAAAAAGGTTAAACGACACCCAAGTCATGGAAATCCGAAGACTATTTTTCAGAGATGAAGAGGAAGACGACAATATGTTTTAGGATTATATGTCACAATAGACAAAGTGAATAAAACAACAGGACTTTTAGTTCGAAAGTTATGTGAATTAAGGTATTAATAATTGGAAAGTTCTTAAAATCTAAGATTGAGTGTAAACAGAGAGGAATGGTGATTTACGTAAAGGAATTCAAAATTGAAAGAAGGGAACCAGGAAGCTTATTAGTTGGACAATATTTTTGAAGCTGCTTTATTTTGTGCATGTGGTTTTTGATTATCATATATCTAAGTGTGTTTTTACTCTTGAAGCCTAAATTTTCTGAAGCACCAGTTGTCTATGTGTCGTATTTTCTGAAATATATAAATCACCCTTCTTGATTTTCCAATTTTTCTCAAACTGTTTCTATGATAATTGAGAGAATATATCACAAGATATTAAATGGTATTAGCATGTTACTTGTAACTAGTAAGAAAAGTGGAATATAATTGTCAAAATTTGCGCTTCGATTGAAGATGAGCGTACACTATTAATTCCCAGATCATGTATACAAAGGCCTGAAGAGAGCATGTATTACATTCGTGCATATCCTAGTTAATGTTCATGATGCTCTTGCATATTGTTCTAATACAAGTTTTAGTTTATGTCAAAAATAAAAATATAAACAAAATAATGTTCATGATGTTAAGACCTGCAAATAGTCTGGATTTTATTATTTAAATTTTTATTTATTATATATTCACCTGGCAATTTTGCTAAAGTTTCCGATAACAGTATTGATAATTTTTGTCTTGATCATACTCTAGGATTGGCTATAGCAAAAGTAAGACAAGGCTTTATCGTGTTTCTTGTGCTTCATTTATGCTCCTTTCCATGGTAATATAATAAATTTGTTTCATTAACTACCAGATATTTATTTGATTTCAAAAATTTTGTTGTCTTCTCTATGTATTAATGTTCTGAAAATTTTACGAGAGCTTCTGAATACTTGATTATGTATTGTCAAGCATTGAAAATCAATAAAATCATACATTTACATATATTTAATGAAGGGACTCATGATATTGTAAACAAGAGTGCTGGAAGACCTCTCACTGTCCTTCAGATGCTTGTGTCATGGCATCATGTATGCTTTATCTTAAATAATTGCAGGAACTGATGATGATTTCCCTCCACATCAAAATAGTGCTCTAAGAGGTGGCCGCATTGCTGCAAACGGAAGATCTGCTTTAGCTTCTGCCCCATATTCTAGGATGCATATTGACATGGAAGTTCAAATCCATCAACTTGAGAAAGAAGCTTACTGTGCTGTGCTGCGCGCTTTTAAAGCTCAGGCTGATGCCATTACTTGGGTATTTGCCTTTTTCCTTTTTTTTTTTTTTTTCATATATTGTTTTATCCTTTATATCATTAATTTTCTTTCTGATGTGGTTTAAATGCTCCGCGTTATGTGCCTTCTCCAGGAAAAGGAAGGGTTAATAACAGAACTCAGGAAAGAGCTGAGAGTATCAGATGATGAACACAGAGAGCTTTTGACCAAGGTCAATGCTGATGACATCATCAAAAGGATTAGGTTTGAGTGCTTCACGGAAAAGTTTTACTACTAAAAATTAGTAATTAATGGGCCAGGGGAACTGTCATTTCTGCCTTTTAACAGGTTTATTGGGCACTGTTTCAGGGATTGGAGAAATGCAGATGGAGACCAAGCTGCTAGGCTTGCCACATCTCAGCCTGTTCATGATATTTTACCCAGTCCTAGTGTTTCAGCATCCCGCAAAAGACAGAAGACATCTCAATCGGTATCTTCTGTACCATCTTATTACACCATCACCAGCTTTGCAACTCTGCCTGTGGCTCTGTATATGCATCTATCATCTTTGGTTGCAAATTCAGGAGCTGCTAAAAAATTTAGAGGCAAAAGGTGCATGTTAATTACTTGCAATGAAGAGCAAAGAATTGTTGATTGACCTACATATGGTTTGTTTTTCTTTGTTTTCCATTTTCCCTAGCAGATTCAGCCATTGCATGGTTTGTCTCGAATCAATTCAATGCAGTACCCTTCTACAGGTCCTGTTGGAAGTAGATCATTTATAAACCGCAGTTCTAGTGGTGCCATTTCCGCAAATGACATTGCTGAAGCAGGAGGATTAGATAACTTAATTGGAAGGAAAGTATGGACAAGATGGCCTGATGATAACAACTTCTATGAGGCTGTAATTACTGATTACAACCCTGCCGATGTATGTTCAAAAGCAAAATTTATCTCATCTTTTTTTATTGCTCTATTCAATAGAATATCATCCATGCCTTTCTTTATTTTATTTATGTTGACCTGTTACTTATTATCATAATAAACTAATTGTTGTCCATCCCTCAAGCACCTTCACCTCAGCCTGGACTATTTGTATTTGTCATTTTGCATGCTAATAACCATATAGTATAATTTGAAAGTAATTTTTAGTTCTCCCTTTAAGCTTGGCATTGACCCACAGTTGCAAAATGGTTTGCTTGTTTGCATTTGACAGTTGATTGTATTGGATTAAATATAATATTTTCTGGTTGAATTTTAAGTCATCATCAACATTTTTTATTTCTTACAGGGCCGACATGCGCTGGTTTATTATGATAATAATACAAGAGAGGAGACCTGGGAATGGGTTGATCTCAAAGAGGTAAATAACTCTTGCCCTTTTTCTGGCTAATACCTTGGTGCAGCATCCATTTCAATATATGCTTTTTTTTAATAAAAGAATGAAAACACAAAATTAATAAAAGTGAATTTAACAAGTCAACGTTAGTGAACCAATGGTCCAGCAACTGTGCACCGAACAAGGATACATCCATTTATTTATTTGAATGTGAATTTAAGAAGTCTAGATTAGGTGAAACAGTGTTCTGTCTACTGTGTATGAACAAGGATATAGTAATAACAAATCATGCAAAAAGCAAAAGCACAGAACCAAAAAAGAACTCTTCACTCATCACACAACTGCAGCCTTCCCAGACATTATGTTTAAAGAAAAAGAATGTGATTAAATTCCTAATTAACTGAAGCCCATAAGGACACAAAAGACATACTTTATCCCACAACAATCAAACATTACCTCCTTTAAAATGCACAAAGGTTCCTATTTATCCAAACTACCCGAACACAACCACCTCAAAACATTTCTATGACACATTAGCTTCTTCCTCCCACTTAGCTAAAACTGATTTACTAGAAGAGGGATAAACACACTGGAGCATGAGGACAAATGTTCCACACTTTCAACATCATTTTTACACAAAACAGACTAGTGGAGTGAAATACACATAAAGGGTCTGCTTTTTTGAAGATTGTCACTTGTATTAACCTTTCCAATAGCAACTGACAAGACCAAGAATGGTACTTTAGAAGGCACTTTAGCTTTCCAGTTAAAGAAGTTCAAATGATGAAGAGAGATTTTCCCATTCTACCATTTTGATAAGATAAGCGTGAAAATTTGCCAGAATTTTCCAGCTTCTGTAATCTTCTTCCTCGAATTAGTTCCATAACTGTAAATCTCACTACGTATCTATCATCCACATTTCTCCAAAAACTAAAATTTCAAAGCAAGTGAGAGTAATATGTGACTATCATCTTAGCAACTGTTTAATATGGGAAGACAAAAGTTTATTAAGTGGCTTTAAATATCTTAATTTTTTTTTTAGTAATTTAGGTTGTGTTATGGATGTCATACATTAAATTTTTTCCTGCTCACTTGTTCATCCTCTCTTTTATTTTAAGGATGAATAGAGTTGATCCTCTTAACTATTTTCCAGTATAAGAGAGGTGGTACATTGCTAATTCAGTGGATTAGATTTGTCAAGGTGTACCAATATTTGTTGAGTTGATTGGATATTTATCTGTTCATAGACTGCAGAGCAGCCTCCGACCATTTCCTGAGGAGCCTTGGCCTAGGAAGTGCAGGATTGGGTATAGGTTTTAAGCTTTTAATTTCCTAGTTGAAAATAATTAATATGCACAAAGATTTTGAGTGCTGATGTGCAAGTCATACACCTATTAGTCAAAGTGAATCAGAGATTTTACCTATTGTAGCTAGCTTTTACATCCCAGTTGAATCAACCCCCACTCGAAAATTCTATTTATTTATCTATTTTTTGTGTGATGTGTCTCTGTTTCAATCTTACTTCTGTTGGTATTCTGTTACCAATTTGCTTAGTTAATTTTTATATGGCTTGTGTTTTAAGAAGGCAGATTTCGATATTCTAGAATGGGTTTGTCTTTGAAAGGATAAAATGTTTGTCTCCTGTAATGAAGTTTTATGAAGTCAGGAAAGTGTTAATATCCTGCTGATTACAGATTCCTCATGAGGATATCCGGTGGGAAGGTCTGGACGCAGGAAAATCATACCGAGGGGGTCATAATGGACAAGGTCGTGGAATGAAGAAACATATTGGCCGTGGTGGCCCATTTCCTGGTGCTGGAAAAGGGAGAGGACCTGCAAGGGGCCAGGGTCCATTTAGAAAAGAATTTATGCCATCACAGAATAGGATTGAAAAGGTCTCAGATGATATTGAATTACTTAACACAGAGACACTAGTTAAGGAGGTATGAAATGAATTTGAGCCAATTCATCCATCTGATTATTATGTCAGTTTTTGAAACTTCATCGTCCACACGATGAACAGGTAGAGCGGATTTTCGATGCAATTCATCCAGACCCACTTGAGCTTGTTAAGGCGAAGAAAATGCTGAAAGTAAGATTTTTGCAATGTTTTTTGATCAATTTTTCTTGATCTATGGATGATTGGCACTCCAAGTTGACTATTATATTATAAATGTGCAGGAGCATGAGCAGGCACTAGTTGATGCAATTTCGAGGCTTGCAGATGCCTCAGATGGTGAAAGTGGTAATGCGTACACGTTTACATAATAACTTATTTTGCTTTCTTTCTTATGAACTGCATCTGTTGTTTCTTTTGATTTGGAATAAGCTCACTGTCTCACCCATGTGAATTGAGTTGTGCGGGTGATTCTTATTAAGCATATATAATACTTTGATTGTTATTAGCAGTTTTTGAGGCTTTTTAATGATTGATATGGAAAACATATATAATTGATGGTCCACAATGTAATAATCTTTCTTCGAAGAATCAAAGTATATAATTTGTTAAACAAGCCCTAGTTGGTGTCAACTATTCAGACTTTGTAATTCAAACTAAAAAAAAAAAAAAAAAAAAACTAATCTAATGTATAAACAATATATACATGGTTATTAGTTTCTTCATGAATATGATTCCTTTTTGCCAAAAAACAGATGGAGAAGGGCCATTCTCACAGGAGCAGCATGGGCAGGACGAGCAACTTATGGATCATGAATGACAATGGAATCTGGAATTGTTAACTGAAGAGCAAGATGGTAGATGTTGCTAAGTGTTTAATTTTTTTTAGATGGTCGGCTCTCAGCAGGGTCAGAAATATGTAAACAGTCAAAATCATCCCGGAAAAAAGGATGTTAACTGTAGATTGCGCGAGATTGAACTAGGTTTATAATGCAAAATCATCTCTGATCCTGAAGCTCCAATGTAGTATTCTTCTTTTCAACCGGAGATGTCCTTGTAAAATAAAATCTGGCATAACCCCAATATTCACCATTCCTGCAAAATAAAGCACAAAATAATGATATAATCATAGAGAGAAGAACTCAAGTCAAATTGCAAATTATATTGTTTCAATCTATACCATCATTTCATTGAGATGAATATGCTTTGTGATTAGGCCATCATTATTCGAAACTGATTGCAACAGGGATGATTGAAGTACAGCACCTATGTCACAACATGTGGATATATATTAATCTCATTTTGACAAAGAATAAAGATGACTACAACACAACTTGCAATCAGGAATGAAAAGAGAGAACCTGCATTGACAAAGAAACCTCTAAGAGCTTGAAGTCTTAAAACAGGTCAGCACATCATAACAAATAGATATGCGATTCATGAATTACTTGGCAATACCATAAAATAAGCTCAAGGTTTGCATACATTGTCTAAGACAAATCTTTCTGCATAAAACACCAACGTAGAATCAATGACACAGCCAGATGATATTAAAGAAACTTTCCATAAAAACAATGTGGTAATAGATATTATTTGCATGTGAGCGATACTTATTTTGCATTAGAACACTATTAATTTGAAAGTCTTTTCTAGAATTGAATAATATGACAAATGATATAATCACAATCGATTTATAAGAAAAGCTAGCAATTTGAAAATAAATAAATAGTAATTGAATATATAATTCTTATCGTAATTTAAAAAAAAAAAAAAAAATTCAAAAATGAACATTGAAATCTTTTAAATGGAAATGTATCAATACAAGTATATAACAACTATCTTATTGGATAGGCCTGTTCCTGAAGCAATTATTCTATAAAATACTACCTACTACATAAGTGAAAAAATAACAAAGTCAACTGTATAACCGTGATAATCACATGAATAGTTTATATAAAATTGAGAGATCTCATAGATAATCAAGAACTGAAAAACCAAGTTACTATGTGAAAGCCAAACTCTAATAAGTGAGAAATATATATTATATATAGGATTGTTTTAGTTAAAGCATATCAATAAAATTTAAAGTTTGTTAACTATTTACTTGGATGAATTGAAAGAACACTAAAAGAGAAGTTAAAAAACAAGGTAAAGGGTAAGGCCCAATTAATTAAAAAAGAATGGATTTTCTCACTGAATCTGTCATAAGGGCAGTTGAAGCAACTAAGAAAGAAAGTAGGTAAGTTTCTAGTCAATGTAAAGGAAAAGTAAAGAATCCAGTAGGGGTTTCTGCCACCATGGACCTTAGGTGCTTCGTCTGTGCACCGCCCATTATCATTTACCATCTCCATTGTGGCAACTAAAATGATATAAAGATTTGAATTTGTTTCCATGACATTGAACTTGCTGTGCTCTTGGGTCCTACAAGGAACAGTGCTGACTAGAAATATTGCGATTTGAATATCAGGGTTCTAATTGGAATATGAGAAAACTGCTCCACATATCTCTTAAAAGAGAGAATGACTTAATTACCAGAAGTAAGAAAGTGTCATCATTGTCAGTTGTATATAATTATAGGGCTGCTCAACTTCATAATAGGTGCAATAAAGATTCTTGAGTTTCCTTTGATATAATTCTTTTAGATAAGCAATAGAAGCCCAGCTTGAATTTAGGACATGTATGGTGTTAATGTTACTTAGCCATTCAATGTCATTGGTAGTGTGGAGAAAATTCAAATAATTTGCTCTCCATGATCAATACTGATCCTCTGTCATGTAAACTTTTAGCAGGGTTCAAACACTGATGAAAATCTTAAGGATGACTTACCAAAAGACCCAACTAATTTCCAAGGGATGAGGAGACAAATAGCCAATCCTAACCAGCTCTCACTAATAAAATACCCCTCACTTTTAACAGCAAAGCACAACATGATGGTCCAATATGAGAGCCAACTTCTAATACGATAATATATCCATGTCTAAAGGCTCAAGTTTTTCTATATTAATCTTCAACTAACAGGATGTTACCATAATGCAAAACTCTCAAGTATATTATCTAATTTAATGACTTTGCTCAATAAAAAAATGCATTCAGCATATAATTGTGAAAAACAAGACACCCCGAAATACCACCAGAAAAAAGACATGGATATTTAGCTGATGACCAGAAACTATTAAACCTGCCTAAATTTGATCATTCACCTGAGCTTGTTTAACAGATTATTTACATGCATTTATCCATGAAAGCGGATTCATTACAATTAGCTCATATGGGTATAAAATTAGTCAATATATAATCCTACAAATGTAATTGCTTCAATCGAGCAAAAAAAAAAAAAAAAAAGATTAAGTTAATCAATCTATATCAAGCAAAATATATCACCTTGAAGGGATCAAACCCCTGTCAACAATTTACAATAACATCAATGGCTACAAATTCAGCATACCCACAAAAGAATCCCACCAAAAATCAATAAACCAATTTAAATAAATTCTTTTAATATCTGAAACACTCCAATAAAGAAAAGTAATCAATGATTACCAGTCATACAAACACAACAAAGCAAAACACCCAAATAAAAAAGAGTATCAATCAAATAATTCCTGAGAAGAAACCGAAGATTTTAAGTAAATTTAAAAGCCATTTACCGTTGTCAGGGCCTTGCCATCCAGCTAGTCGATTTGAAGATTCAATTGATTCTTTAATTGTCATAGAGAAAAGAAAAAAAAAAAAAACAAAAAGTATTAGTTGATGAGGCTGCCATATTGTGAAATTAAAATCATAATTATTTATAAAAGAAACAACGAGACTTTCAAAGTAAATATATATTTGAAATAATCCAACCACTGATTTCGAAGACTGGCGACGATGTAAACATGTTCGCGGCTTGTACAGATCTTGAAGCTTTTGACTTGCGTTCTATTTCTTATTATTTCTCTGGATAAGCTTTTTCATAGCTAACTTTTTCTTTCCATCTCTGAAATTATTTTTATTATTTAAACGAGTTTAATCTATATCTCAAATTCCTTAAATAAAACCTGGTATATAATATATTACAATATTGAATCATATTTTATTTCAAAACATATATCTATAATTTCTACACACTCTCTTTGTTTTTTTTTAAATAATAATAATAATAATATAATCATTGTTTGACACTAATTTATAAATATTTTTTTTTACTATTAGAATAAATTATTGGGACACAACTTAAATATACAATTTTATAATGTAGGTGTGGGACATGTAACTGTGACAAACCTCATGCTGTCATTCATAAATTATTCTTAAATATTAATAATATTTATCCCTTCAAAAAAAATATTTAAATGAATATAAAGGAAAAATTATAATCAATCTAGTTGGAGTTTGACTTTTTATAGGCAGAATCAATTTATTGAAAAACTAATAGGTTATTCTCCCATGAAGGACTATGGATCTCTAATAGTGTCTTTGTTTTTTATTTTTATTATTATTATTATTATTATTATTATTATTATTTTGATCTCCACCGTCCATATAGATCGTGGAGATCTCAAGTGTTTTTTTTTTTATAATTTATTTTGAATAAATCTCCACCATCCACTTGGATATTGGAGATCTAGATTTGTTTTATTTTTTATTTTTTAATTATGAGTATTTTGGTCTTTTTACACTTTTAAAACGGTAAATGATACTCTTTAACGGTCAATACTAATGACAAGGAAGTTAGCTGTTAGTTTTTTAATAAGTTGATTCCGTCTGTAAAAAGCTAAACCCTAATTAGGTTGACTGTAATTTGTCATAATATAATTATGAACAATAAATATAAACTACACAATACAGTCACTCTAGGTCCCCAGGCATGTTGGAGATAATTGTTATAAAATTGATAGAACCTAAAAGGAAAAATTACAATGGAACACCTTAATGTTTGGTTATATTGAAACGAAATTGTGAGTTTAACTTTAATTACGCAGTTTCGTTACAATATGACCAAACATCAGGGTACTCTATTATAATTTATCCCTAAAATAGATAAAACTAATTTTTTTTAGAGATACATAGTTCAAATATAAAATTGGGCAAATTACAATAAAGTATCCTGACGTTTGATCATATTACAATGAAATTGTGAGTTTAGCCTTAATTATATGTTAGTACCCTACCGTTAATTGACTTAATCAAAACTAAAAGTTTGATTTTAACTTAAATGAAATGACATAAATATCCTTGATTGAAAAATAAAAAAATAATATTAATTATTAAAATTTTAAAAATTTTAAATGGATCTCCACTGTTAATCAATCTTGATGGACGGTGGAGATTCATTTAATTTTTTTACAATTTTTTTAAAAGTTTTTATTTTATTTTTAAAAAATTAAGACTAAAGTAATCATATTACCCTTTGACTAATGATTGATCGTCAACTCTAACGGTCAACCAATTAATCAAGGGTACAAATATAATTAAGGCTAAACTCACGATTTTATTGTAATATAGTCAAATGTTAGACTACTCTATTGCAATTCGCCCTATAAAATTTATATTGTTCGACCAACTTACCTACATTCACTCTTCCAAATTTTTTCTCAAGCTTGAGGTTTCCGCTTGAATAATTATCTATTAGCGTGCGAATCTGGTCAATGTGGTAAACTGGTGAATACTTGATATTTGGAGGATCTGAGTAAAAAGAGATAATAAGAGAATGATTTTTAAAGTGATTCGGCTTCAAGGAATGCATACATCCACTGTTCTTTGTATTAAGTCGAGCACGCTGTGTGATTCTGCAGAACTTGCTTATGCTTATGTTTTCTGAAAAAAAAACATTGGTCACCTTTGTAACAGAGGTATCCCGTCCTTTTATAGTGTGAAGGGACGGGAGTCATCCTATTTTACATGGAATCTAATAACATGTTTTAAGAGAGAAAATCTATCCCTTAATGGCCGTGGTTTAATATAAATGTGATAGTTGATTGTGAGAAATTTGAGGTTGATTGGAAGTTGGATTAGTTGATCGAGAATGATTCCTGTATTCTTGGGATCCTTCCTTAAATTGGGGCTTCGTGACGCGTTGTCCTGCGATCTACGGGCTTCGTGGTCGGTGAACTGCGGGCTATTTTCTTGGTGGACCATTGGCTCTGCGAGGTGCTGTACTTCGAGTCTTTTGTTGTTCCCTCGCGGTTTATTGGGCTTTGAGGCCCGTTTGGGCTTGCAGTTGATCCTTGGCCCATCATGTGTGTTGGGCTTTCCTTGGAGTTTTTAGTACCTTGGGCCTGGTGTAATTTTGCACATAACATTAGCTCCCTAACTTCGAGCTCGATAACTTCGGGGTGGAAGCTGAGAAGTCTTATTTATGCGAGCTGTATTTAGCGAGCTATTGCCAGTTGACTTCTTCAGGAAGCTCAGAAGTGGCCTTTTGAGGTTGCAGGTTCCAGACACTGGAGGCGGTTACTTCTCGATGAGTGGGATGAGTCATATCAAGAGCCACGCCTGTACTACGCATTTAATGCGAGGCATTAAATCAGCGCCCTTTCGAGTATCCCGTCATATCCCAAGGTTGAATGGTGGTCGCCGATTCCTCTTAAGTCATTATTACTCTGATCTAACGGTTCGAGCCCTCCACCTATATATACATGGCCATTTTGTGTTTTTCTCCATTTTCTCACAAACTTCTGGGGAGCTCCTTTTCTGTTGATCCTTTTTGGAGCCATGCTTTATCTTTAATCTTGATTGTTGGGGACGTCTTTTAGGTTATCTTCCTTCTGCCCGTTCGGGTCTGCCATTTTTTCGCTCGCCGTGCTTGCTGCCTTCTACTTTTCTCTTACAGTGAGTCCTATATTCATTTCCTTTCTTTTTACTGCACGTTTCTTGTAGTGGTTGCCTTCTTTTTGAATTGTCTGCCCTGAGACTTTCATGTTTGGGTTTTCAGTTAGTGTTTGTGATTCTCCAGTGTCATTGGCTTCTTTTTTTTTTTTTTTTGAGATGTCTGGTTCAAGCGCTCTAAAGTCTCGCAAGGATAAAGTGACGGAGGCTCCTGCTTTTGGTCGTTCGAGGGTTACACCGTTCCAAGGAGCTGTCTTGAAGGTCATGTTGTTGGGCCAGGTCGATGATCTCGACCAGCCCGCGGAGGTGGAGGTATAGAGCTACTGGACAGCTTCCCTCGAACTGCTTTCAAGGGGCTTTATTGGAAGAAGGATATTTTCTCGTCTGTCCCTTCAAAAATATACCCGGGGCACTTGAGGATTATGGTGGGCACTTTTTGGTTCCCCATTAGCCACCAGGTATTGATGCCAGAAGTGGATGATAGGGCTGCTTACCCGCCCCCAGCTTCGTTTCTATCAGCCGCTGTCATTTGGAGGTAGGCTTGAGGTTCCCTATCCCGAGGTTCCTTATAGACGCACTGAATCTTCTGAAGCTAGCCCTCATGTAGCTCATCCTTAGCTCAAATAACCAGCTCCTCATTCTTTTCCTATTGTTCAGGAGAAATGGGTTCTCCCCGCCTCGTGATAATATCATTAGGCACTATTTTACCCTGAAGGCATGTCCTCCATTGCGGCGCTCCTCGGGGGGATTTCTTCCTGACGAGATGTACTATCTGTCCGTTCGAGCTGTTGCAGGCAAACTCCAACTTGAACTCCGGAGGGGACTACAAGGCGAACTACTTCTTTGTCAAGGGCCTCGAAATCTAGCTCCTAAAGAATTGAAGTTTTGTGTTGCAGCCTGGTGAGTTGCTTCTGTGCCTTGTCTCCCTTTTTATTTTTTATTTATTTTATTTTTTTGCATTTACCCTCTAAATGTTTGCTGACGGCTCAGGCTCGAACCTTTTCCTCTTTGAGGAGGAGAACACGACACTTGATACCTTTACGGCCTTGGTCCCTCAAGATCCGAGGAAGCTCGCTGTGTATAAGCGGGTCACTGAGGAGTTCTTATTGAAATTCAAGCTCGCTCATAACAGCAGTGGGGTGCTGCAGCATCTCGCGGAGCATGGTACTATGGCAGCTGATCAGGGTGATTTGGGCAACGAGGTTGTTCTGACATATAACATCCCAAATTTCGGATAATCAATTTTGAATATGTAGATATATAAATTTTGAGATTCGAGGGGTGTAAAACGTAATTAAATGTATGCTTATTTTTATGGTTTCCAGATGGAGAGATCCAGAAAGATTGCATGAAGTGAAGAAAAAGTAGCAGTGTGTACCGCGACCCCTCACCGCGACTAGAGATCGCGATGAGCTGCTCGCAGTGAAAAATGGTATTTTCTGGCAGTGAGCACCGCGACCAGTTACCGCGACCACAGATCGCGATGAGCTGCTCGCGGTGAAAAATATCAAATTCGGGCAGTGAGCAACGCGACCACCAGCACGATCATGGTACCGCGATGGGTGATCGCGATGAAGGCGATGGAAGCCTTCTAGTGAGTACCGCGACCACAAGTCGCGATGACCGAATTTGTATAAAAAAAGAAAGCTTCTCACGGAAGCCAAAAAAAAAAAACAGAAAGAAGCAGAAAACGGGGAAAGAAAAGAAGAGAGAAAAGAAAAGAAAGAAGAAGAGAGGAAGAAGAGAAGAAGAAGAGGAAGAAGAAGAAAAGAAGAAGAAGAGAAGGGAAAGAAAAAGAAAAGAAGAGGAAGAAAAGAGGAAGAGAAAGGAAAGAGGAGGAAGAAAAGAAAGAAAGAAAAAAGGAAAACTCAGAAGGAAAAAAGGCGTAGAACCGGTAAAACGGTATCCAGGTTGGTGTACACACAGTCCTGAAAACTTTTATATTGTTTATTGACTTAAAGAATTTAGAATCACATTTACAATTTTCGTATATTCGTATTTCGTATATTGATTGAAATAGTTATTCCAATTTGTGAATAATATTTGAAATTGATTTTGAGATACAGAAATTGGGATTATATCGAATTTATTGATTTATTTTCTGTATTCTGTTATTTATAATTATCAATGAATATTGAGTTTGAATTTGCTTATTGTAAAGTTGTTTGAAACGTGACTAAAATATCTGTATTTTCTGAATTGAAATTTTATGGCCCTGATATATGTATAGGGATATGGATATAGGAGATTGACATGTCAATTGGGTGAATATATGGCAGTACTGCACCGTGATTTATGATGCCTCTAATTGTTGATTATACGGATACCATTTCCTCGTGAAATGGGAAACCGACTGATAAACACGGATACCATTTTCTCGTGAAATGGGAAACCGACTGTGAGATTATACGAATACCATTTCCTCGTGAAATAGGAAACCGACTGTGAGATTATACGGATACCATTTCCTCGTGAAATGAGAAACCGACTGTTTATATAGGGATACCATTTCATATGAGATGGGAAACCCGACTGTAAAACCTGTAATCCAGTCCTGTAAACCCTGTTATGTGTATCAAGGGCCCAATTGAGAACTGAAAATCAGAAAAACAAAGAAATGGTACTACTAATGAAATCCAAAAACTTTTGAAATACTTTATTTTATATAGTTTTAGAGATTGAAATCTGATTTATTGTTTCATATAGATATTTCTGAAATTTAAGATTTGTTGTTTTATGTATATATCTTTATGAAGTTCTAAATTTATGTTTTGAAATTAAGATTTAGTGTTTTATATTATATTGCAATTTATTTTAGTGTACACCCACTAAGCTATATGCTTAGCGCGTTGATGTTTATCGCGCGTAGGTCACAGGGATACCGAGACAGAGAAAGAGTAGAGAGGATGTACCTGCAGACTGAAAAGTCCAGAGTCACCACATTTTGGGTAGTTAAATATATATTCCTGTATAATGTAGTTAGATATGCATGCATATAAAGAGAATTTGTAAATTTAGTTATATAAGTATGTTCTGTAAATTATGTGCTATAATTAATTGTTTTATGATTTCTGTTTTCAATTTCAAAGGACTGTAAATAAGTAATTATGAATTATTTTATTTTAAAAACTGTTTGAAAGTCGCACTAAACGGCAGAGTGCGCATCTGAATGAAATGATATTTGAAGTGTTGTGGATTATATTGATTTGAGACTTGTTTGAAAAACAAGTTTTGGAAAATCAGAAAAACAAGGAAAACTCTGCTGAAATTTTTAAAACTGAATTTTAATGGGCTCACTCGAAAAGGGTTTTTAAATTATAAATTCTTTGATTTTCAGCTTATAAACAGAATTAAGTAAAGTTTTGAAAACCAGGTAACGCTCCCTGAGTCGATCCAAACGGGTCGGGTCAGGGGGTGTTACATGACAGGTCAGGTCCAGCAAATGGCTATTGCTAGCCCTCGGGACCAGTCTCCGGTGGGCGCTGGACACCAACAACAACAGTAACGCCTGCCGCGGGGTTCGAAGGGGAGCATGGATATAAAGTATTCCCCTTTAGGAAAGAGGGTGGCTAAGGCCCCACTCCTCGTCCTTTCCAAAAAGACTAAGTTGACTGCTTTCAATAAGAGCGATTAGGTCTTGCTCCTGGAGGGTCCCGCTCGCAGCACTCCGTCCTCTGTTGTCGTTGTAGATGGTGCTTACAGGAAGGGGAAGGAGGTTGACTTCGATGCCTCTGCAGAACAGCCCGTCAAGAGGGTGGTGTATGGTCTTTTAGTTGCCACGAGCCCTGCTGCTTATTCATCCTCGAGTAGGGGCCTTGGTCCAGTTGTGCAGAAGTACCTTAAGTGAGTTCCAATGCTTTACGAGGAGTTCCTCACCGGGGGCTTAAGCCAACACATCGAGAAGGACGAGAGGCCAGATCTTCGTCATACGTTAGTTAGTCACGCTTTCCTGGTAAATCTATAAGCTCCCATGCGTGCTTTTTTCTTTGTGTGTATATACATTGTTTTATGGCTTTTGACTGTTTCTCTTCGGTCAAACCGCCAGTCTCTTATATAAAATTATGCTCGAGTCCGAGGACAATGACGTAGAGATGAGGGATCTTCGTGATGAGCTTCTAAAGACGAAGGAGGAGGTTGATGCTACGAAGAACCGTAAGAATGAGCTGGTGGCGGAACTCGAGAAATTAGGAGCTCGTGAGAAGGCCCTAGAGATGGAGCTGCAAGAATCGGCTGCTGCATTAACTGAGAAGCAAGCCGAATTCAAATGGGCTCGTGGAGAAGTGGCTCAAGCCTAGGGACAAGTGGAGGAGCTACAACAGGGCTTGGCCATAGCTAATGAGGAGCTCTTTTAGAAGGAGAGGTATTGGGAGGAGGAGAATGTGGCAGTGATTGATAAAGCCCAGCGCGACCTTCTTAACAATATCTGGTTTCATCATCCAAACTTGTCATTGGGCTTCCTTGGCCAATCCATTGAGGAGCTGATTAGGAGGTTTGAGGAACTTCAGGCCGTAGGTGCTATTGAAGCCTTCGAGGAGGATCAGGGTGTTGAAGACAGTAATGATGGCCAAGGTTAAGATCTCTTGCTTGACTGGATCTGAAGGATCTTTCCCGGAAGTGATGGTCAAACCTAAGGTTTTACGTTTGGCTGGGTCCGATGAATCTCTTCTTCCTCCTTCAAGACTTGCCGCCTTTCTGTATTTGTGGACACCCACTTTCAGTAGGTTCTTGGTGTATTGTGATCTCCCTACCTTGTTGATGCGACTATAGTGAGGTTGTTGCCCTTCAACAACTTTCTCACCTTCACGATTCTTCCTTTTTGATCGAGCTCATTCCTCTAAGTCGGTGCGGGTTTCACACATATCGATCTCCCCATTTTGACTGCCATATGCCACTGTAAGTTCAAATTTGTTCTGAGGCAGATGATCGATGGTAGATTCAACTTCCTACACACAAGCGAGCTTCTCTAAACGACCCCCCGAGCACAAGCGAACTTGGGATATACATGGCTCTTTATAATGGTGGATTTCGTCTTACGAGCTTTTGTGCGACCCCTCAAGCATTATAGTGAACTCGGGCTGTGTAGGTTCCTTAGCACGATATCTTAGTTAGGGTGGTAAATTCAAGCTTGTTCTGTGGCGGAATTTCAACAATAAGAAAATCCTTTTCTCCATCGCAGTCGAGCTTTTCCATACGACATCATAACAAGGGTGTTGAGTTTAGGCTTATCCTGCAGTGGAACTTTAACAACAAGAAATTTATTTTCTCCACTGCAGGCGAGCTTCTCACTGTTAGGTTTAGACGATTATACCCAATATGGCTATCAAGCAATTTTCCCTTGTCTTCAACAGTTCAGTTCTCACCTTCAGTGATGGAAAGTGTACTAGTAAACCATAGCGACCTGGATTTCGAGATGCTTCAGGGCGACTTAGCGAGCCGTGATATTTGTCATGGCTGCCTCCTCAGCAGTTTTTCTTTTTTTAACTTCTTGAGAGGATAGTATTTGTATTCAAACTGATCATTTACTTTGTAACTTTTGTCATGATGACTCTTTGTATCTGACTTGATTATAGTTCCTGCCTTTCTGTGGCTCTAACAATAAATTCTACTTTTGCTAGATGTTGCATTTGTATCTGTTATATCTTTACCAGTTCTATATGAATATGCGTGTAAAGCTTTAAGTAAGACTTAAAATGTAAATGTATGTGAAGATAGAACCTGATGGGCGACTTCATGTAGGAGTCGCAGTGGACTTGTAGCTCGAGGCGATCCCTCAATCGAAAACATTTCAGCGGCCTTAATCATTTTAAGGGCTTATGAGCTGATCTCCTATCCGGTATTTTCTGAGCTTTGTCGGCATTTTGGGGGTTGACTTTGCAAGTTGGAGAGCTGAAGAGCTTATCATATTGGTGAGTCTTGTCAACCCTTGGCGGGGGAGGCCTGCCACTGCAAGTGCTAGCTAGGCTAGTTTGCATAGCTTCTCGGGGAGGCCGTATACCACAAGTAGTGACTTCTCTGTGTCTGGGGATCTATGGTTGCCCGGATTCGCGAGTCTCTGTCAGTACCTGGGCGGGGAGGTTTCCACCTTGAGTGTTTATATTGACCCCGCTAATTAATCAAGCTTGTCAGCCCATTGGTTGGCAGGTTTTTGTGTCAATGTCTACAGCTTTAGGTTTGATTCTCTGAGCATTACTATTGACTCCGCTGGTTAGAGAGCCTGTGGGTAATCAAGTAGGTGAGTTTTCGTGTCAATGTATATACCCCAGGTTTTCGGCGGGTTCGTATGTTTGAAAGTAGGAAACTTTCTCGTTAACGTACTCGTGGCAGGCTTGTAGGTTGGAAAGTAGGGACTTTCTTGGTAACAAGCTCGTGGCAAACTTGTAGGTTGGAAAGTAGGGAACTTTCTTGTTAACGAGCTTGCGAGGAGTGCTTTTCTGTTGCCATGGGCAGGTTTTTTTATTTTTTTTGAATCTGTAATCTGCTTCTACTATTCCCAGGCCCGCCAAGGTCTCACGGACAAATCTTTCATGAGAGATTTCATAATAAAACTTTCCTTTTTATTGATCGAGATAATTTTACAGAACGATTTTTAGTTTCCCTTTATCTCGTGATGTCCCGGCTTTGCTGGCTTCTAGGTGGAGCGGTGATGAGCCCTTACTTCTCGACTGCTGTTACTGGGCAGGACCAACGATTGTAGCGGTGTCATTGCAGGGAAGCTACAGCGGCAGCAGCAGCGGATTTGGCTTTGACTACTTTCTCTCTCGTGCCAAATCTAATTATCTTTTCGTAGCACGACTTGGCCACCTTCTGTTTCCCATATACATGTCCTATACCCGTAGGGGTTGGAAACTTCGGGGTCAGGTGTTTCGTAGAGGAGATTACCTCTAGATCATTGAGAGCTGGCCTTCCCATGATGGCGTTATAGGCCGTGGGGCAGTTGATGATTAAGAAGTCGGCCGTTGTGGTCGCTTGGCGACTTTGCTCTCCCAAGGTGAGGGGTAGGGTGATTAATCCCAGGGGGATGATCGAATCGCTCGTGAAACCGTACATCGGTTCGTTCGAAGGGAGTAGATGACTTATTTTTAGCCTCATCATCTCGAAGGCTGCTTTATACAGGACGTTTACTGAGCTTCCATTATCGATCATTATCTTGTAAATGGCCACCCTTCCTATTGTTGCCATGATGACAATTGCATTATTGCACGGCCAGTGGACTCCTCGCATGTCCGCGTTTGTGAAGGTTACTCCTTTAGCCGTGCTTCGATATTGCTTCTTGGGTCGCTCGTCCACGCTCATCATTCTCAATGTGGGCTGGCTGGCTTCTTCCACATGTCGCGCCAGTGACATATTATTTGTGTGGGGCCCCCCGTGTATGGTGTGAATGGCTCTCACCGCGAGCTCGTTTAGCACTAGCTCCGGGTAGATAGGTTCAATCATCTGCTGCTGCAATGGTTATAGTTGCTGGGGCTGCTGTTGGTTTCTGGGACGTACAACGTAGTCCCCCAGGTGTCCTCGCCTAATCAAGCCCTCTATTGCATACCTTAGCTCATAGCATTCGGACGTGTTGTGGCCTGCTTCGTTATAGTAATGGCAAAATTTGTTCATGTTGCGGGTCCTTGAGGGTGTCCTCATGGAAGACAGCCTCCCAAATTCCTCTATGTTTCTCTTTACGCAGAAAAGTTTCTCCCGGGAGTTGGACAACTATACATAGGTCTGGTAGCGGCCTCCTTGTCGAGTATCCTCATTGTTCCTGGCTTTCTTGGCTACCTGGTCCGTAGCGATGTCATTCCTGCGTGAATCCCTATTGCGGTGGTGATTGTCTCCTCGGTCGCCTTCCTTTGTCCCGCGGGCTGCTGCTCATGTCCTTCTTAGGGTGCTTCTTGGGTCCGAAAGCTTCTTCCATGCGGATTTGTGTGTTGGACCGCTTGTAGAAGTCCCTAAGAATTTTTACTGATTTGCTGTATATACTCCGATAGAGTTCGCCGTCTTTTCGCAGGCCAACGGTGATTGCGGTGAGCATGCTGTCATCTGAGGGGTTTTCCACGCAGCTGACCTCATTTTGGAAACGTGCTATATAGTCTTTCAAAGGCTCATCTGCCTTTTGGAAAATCATCGCCAAGTGATAGAAGGGAACGAGTTGTTTTTTCATTGTCTGGTATTGGCTTAAAAAGAGCTTCTGGCACTGATTTCAGCTCGTTATGCTGCCGGTGGGGAGCCCCCTCAGCTATTTTCTCAGGATTTCACCCAAAGTGGCTAGGAAGCATCAGCACTTGACTTTGTTGTTAGTGGTCAGCAGGCTCATCTGTACATTATAGGCATCCAGGTGGTCGAATGGATCACCTAACGCCTAGTAGATAGGGATGTTAGGCATCTTAAAACGCTCGGGAAGCGGCTCGTTGTCGATCTCCAAACTGAAAGGACTTCTTTCTACGTACTTGTCAATGGGCTAAGTGGCTCATCGCTGCTGCTCCAAAATGTCTAACTGTCGCAGAAGAGCCTGGTATCTTAGATCTGGATGGGTCCTCATTGATGCATTGGAGGTAGCACTGCTCTCCCTGTGGGGATGGTTCGTGCCTGCTCATTGGACGGCCTTCTCCCATCAAGTTGCGGCGCCAAGTTGTGTGCCTGCGGGTGCTGTCTATACTGAGGGGAGGTATTGTGTGCAGGGGCATCGCACCAGTCCCTGTTAAGTTCTACATACCTTTCCCCATTTGTGTTTAAGTGCACTACGGGGCTGTGGTTATAACGCCTCTAATTTTTCGTAAATATAATAAATATCCTTAGATTATTAATAATTATTATTAAGTATGCAAAAGTTAATTATGTGATTTAAATTGGTGAAAAGTATATATATTCGATCTATAGTGTATTAACGAATAGTGATTTTAACCGACTTAGAAATATTATTTTTATGGTGCATTTGGATGATAATGGGTCCAATTGATATTGGTGAAGTTAATTTGGTGATTGGATAAGTGTGGAATATTTTGTGAATAATTATTGAAATGAAATGTGATTTTGGACTAAATTAACAATTAAAATATTATTTGTACCATTGTAGGATTTTAAGAAGCTCAATGGAGCAATTTGTAATTAAGTAGATATTTATAATATAAATATATATATATATATATATATAATATAATAGTTAGTGGAGAACAACTATATAAAAAAAAATTAAAAAGTGAAATAAAACAAAATTGGCACAGCAACCAGAAACCAAATACAAAACAAAAAAGAGAGCAGAGAGATTGGCGTGAGAGGAAGAGAAAAGAAGAGAAAAAAAAAAGGAGAAGAAAGCTGGGAGAGAAAAGAAAAGAAGAAGGAGAAGAAAAGAAGAAGAGGAAGAAGAAAGAAAGAAGAGGGAGAAAGAAAGGAGGAAGAGGAGTTTTGAAAAAAAAAAAAAGAATATACAGGTTTGGTGTACACCCATTTCTGAACAAATTCTATGATTTTAGTTTATGTGTTTTTTGTAGAAATTTCATGCTCTTAGTAAATGATTTTGAAAACTTTAATTGAATAATCTTTGTGGATTATATTGTTATATTGGTTTTAGTTTGTGATTACTGTCTGAAAATTTATTCTTGAACGCTCCGAAATATTTATTGATAAATGTATTGATTTTGGATATATATATATATATATATATATATATATATATATATATTGTTGAAATGAATTTTTTGAGAAATTGTTTTTCCATAATTTCGTATTGTGAAAATTCGTTGAAAACTTTACGTTTGAATATATGATTTTGAAAATAATATTAGAGTAAAGTTTGTGAATTATGAAAAATTGTCAAATTAAGAAAATTTATGGAATAACAAGAAAATGACTCTGATATATATATATATATATATATATATAGGGAAACAGATAAAGGAAATTGACATGTTAATTGGGTATATTTAGCAGTTCTACACCGATATTTCTGTATTTATATCACTCTATGGATTATCAGCAGTCACCGTTGTGGCTAATCCTTGAGTGAAGCTGTTTCCGACTGGTAGTTCCAGTTGGTTCCGATGTCGGAACTAATATTTGTATAGAAATACCATTTCAGCGGGCAGTTCCCGTTGGTTCCGATGCTGAAATGGGAAACCCGACTGTATGTTCGGCGGGCAGTTCCCGTTGGTTCCGATGCCGAACAACCCGTAATCCAATCCTGTAAAACCTTGTTATGTGTATTAGAGGTCCAGTTAAGAAATGAATAATGGAGTTACTGAAAACTATGAAATGAATGCAAAAGAATTTTATTTGAGATTTAAATCCAGAAACATCCGAAAATGTTTTAATTAATATAACTTCAGTTTATTCTGTAATTGAATATTTTGTTTTATTTATTTACGTATGATAAAACACATTTTTTAAATTTATTTCCGTTGTTTTATATTATGTTGAAAATATTTTAGTGTACACCCACTAAGTTATATGCTTAGCGTGTTGATGTTTATTATGCATAGATAATAGAGAAACCAACGGACAAAAAGATTGAAAAGTTGCTAGTTGCAGACAGAGTTCAGAGTCACATTACTCCTAGGTAGTTATTTACGTCTTTATATATATATATATATATTGATGCATGCATGTATATAAAAGAATGTAAAAGTTTTTAATGTATTAGTTTTGTAAATATTTGTTTTATAGTTTATGTGGTTTTCAAGTTACAGTTATAGTTTGGAAATATCATTTGTTTATAGTTTATGTGGTTTTCAAATTATGAGATTTTATTATTTTTTAAATATCATTTTTTATTGTTTTGTTGGAAATGTTTAGAAAGTCGCACTAAATGAAAGGGTTCGCATACTGTTGTTGAGAATTTGAAGTGTGTAATTTGGAAAGTTGTGATTTTGTAAACATGTTTTTGGCAAGCTAGAGAAACAGAGGAAACTCTGTCAAAATTTTTTTTTTCAAATAGTTTTAGGTGGGCTCACTGTAAAAGATTTTAAAATACAAAATATTTTTTACAAAGATTTTTAAATTATAAATTAAGTTTAGAAAAGTTTGAAACCGGGTAGTGCTCCTTGGTTCGATCGAGGGGGGTCGGATCAGGGGGTCTTACATTTTTAGTGGTATCAGAGCACGGTTTAGGCGTTTCTGGACCAAAAGAGTAATATTTTATATATGCATGCATTGTATAAAGAAAACTATAGGAGGATGTGACTTTAATATGCAGACCTCTCTTCTGTCTTATATAGGATAAAAAGAAATGGAATGAGTGGAAATAGAGATAGACCTGGAAGTCCCGCCAGTGTGGTTGGGAGAGCATCCGGAGAATCTGTAAGCCCAAGGGAGGCTGAACCAGAAGTTCAGGGTCAGCCGGCATTTATGCAACAAATGGCTGAATTCTTTCAGAACGTGGCCAAAGCAGCGCCATGAAGGTCAGCAATTGAACGTCTGGCCAAGTACAGACCGACAGATTTCCATGGAAGAAAAGATGAGGATGCATCTGCCGTAGAATACTGGTTTGAGCGGATAGAAAGAATATTACAGCAGATGCATTGCACACCAGAAGAGAGTCTAGAGTGTGCAGTATCTTTACTACAGGATGATGCCTACCAATGCTGGACCTCTATTATACAGACAGTGCGGTCGGAATAGAGAACGTAGGAGTTTTTTCGGAGGGAATTTAAAAGAAAGTATGTCGGTTGTATCTACTTAGATAATATGAAGAGAGAATTTATCAACCTAAAGCAGAGACAGATGACAGTGACGGAATATGAAAGAGAATTTGTCAAGTTGAGTAAATATGCTAGAGATATGGTGGCCACAGATGCAGATAGATGTCGGAGATTTAAAGACGGACTGAATGATTATATTCGCCTACAGGTCGCCGCACTTGAGTTTGAAGATTTTACTCTTGAGTTTGAAGATTTTACT
The DNA here is from genome assembly GCA_003430845.1 of Xanthoceras sorbifolium. NCBI lineage: Eukaryota > Viridiplantae > Streptophyta > Magnoliopsida > Sapindales > Sapindaceae > Xanthoceras > Xanthoceras sorbifolium. Next base: position 13,885,800 of record CM010612.1, read on the forward strand.
AGACTTATCTCAGCAGCCCTGAATGTTAAAAGGGTCAAGAAAGACAAATAGGCCAGAAGAGACAGAAGTTAACAGAGAAGAGGATCAGGGCAATCTAGCTCATATCAGCTACAGAATAAAAAGTTTAAGAGACCGCAGTCTAGTGGTCCTACGCAGTCACATAGGCCCATACCAACAGCTAGATCGGATCAGTCCGCAACATTAATAGCCAGTATCCCTGGGAGTACAGCTAGGGAACCAGCCTCAGTACTATGTGAGCATTGTGGAAAGAGACATCCGGGGGAGGAGCCTGCAACAGGTGTGGATCCCGTGACCACTTTTATAGAGATTGCCCGAAAAACTCAGACTAATCCTGTTCAGCAACCAGAGAGATATGCTCTTACTGCTTCCAGAGGTAGGAGACCCAGTCAAGCTGGGACTGAAGGTAGTAGACATCCGGGGTACCAAAATTAGCAGCAAGACAGGATACTCGTACTCCTGCACGAGCCTATGCTATTAGGGCTCAGGAAGATAAGGATGCGCTAGATGTGATTGCTGGTAAAATTTCTATTTTTGATACTACCGCTATTGCATTGATAGATCCAGGATCTACTCATTCATATATATGTGATACTGTGTTGAAACAAAGAAATTTGAAAACTGAACCTACTAAGTATGAAATACTAGTTAGTAATCCGATAGGCCACAGTGTGGTTGTGAATAGAGTGTATAGAGACTGTCCTATCAAGATTCAGAGATATGAATTTTTAGGTGATCTAATGGAATTACCATTCCATGAATTTGATGTAATCTTGGGCATGGATTGGTTGTCTAGACATTTGGTTGTGATCAACTGCAATTTGAAACCTGTAACACTCAGAACAGCCAATGGTACAGAGGTAACGATGGTGGGTAAAATGAGGGATTATCTCTCAAATGTTATTTCAGCCACTACTGCCAGAAAACTAATCATAAAAGGGTGTGAAGCTTATTTGGCACAGGTGGTTGATTCTCGGAAGGTTGATTCTAGTATTCAGAATATACCCACCGTATGTGATTTTCCAGATGTATTTCCTAAAGAACTTTCTGGTTTACCACCGGAGAGAGAAGTCGAATTCGTGATTGATGTAATACCAGGTACTTCTCTAGTATCAATAGCTCCTTATAGAATGGCACCTACAGAACTAAAAGAATTGAAGGTACAGTTGCAGGAATTGTTAGATAAGGGATTTATTCGACCCAGTGTTTCCCCATGGGGAGCACCAGTATTATTTGTAAAGAAGAAAGATGGGTCATTGAGATTATGTATCTATTATAAGCAACTGAATAAACTCACAATTAAGAATAAATATTCGTTGCCTAGAATTGATGATTTGTTTGACCAGCTGAGAGAAGCTAGTGTCTTCTCAAAGATAGATCTCAGATCGGGGTATCATCAGCTGAGAGTGAAAGATTCTAATATTCAGAAGACAGCTTTTCGGACACAGGTATGGACATTATGAATTTGTGGTAATGCCATTTGGGCTGACGAATGCACCCGCAGCCTTTATGGATTTAATGAACCGTATCTTCCGTCCATATCTGGATCAGTTTGTGGTAGTATTTATTGATGATATCTTGGTATATTCTCAGCCAGCAGATGAGCATGATCGACATCTTCGGATGGTACTACAGATTCTGAGAGAAAAGAAACTGTATGCGAAGTTGAGTAAATGTGAATTTTGACTAAACAAAATTGCTTTTCTGGGACACATAGTATCAGCTGAAGGCATAAAGCCAGATCCCAAGAAGATTGAAGCTATTGTTGAATGGAAGTCTCCCAATAATGTTGCAGAAGTCAGAAGTTTCTTAGGCTTGGCAGGTTATTATAGATGGTTTGTGAAGGGATTCTCATCCATGGCAAGTCCGTTGACTAAACTACTCCACAAGAATGTTAAATTCGAATGGAGTGAAAAGTGCTAGGCAACTTTTGACAGATTGAAGACGATGTTAGTTGAGGCTCTAGTCCTTGTGCAGCCAGTTTCAGGTAAAGACTTCGTGATATACAATGATGCCTCACATAATGGTTTAGGTTGTGTACTGATGCAGGAGGGAAAAGTGGTTGCTTATGCTTCCAGACAGTTGAAACTTCATGAACAGAATTATCTTACACATGATTTGGAGCTTGCAGCCATAGTATTTGCATTGAAGATATGGAGGCATTACTTGTATGGTAAAAAATGTTACATATACACAGATCATAAAAGTCTCAAATACCTGCCCACTCAGAAGAAACTCAATTTGAGACAGAGAAGATAGATGGAGTTAATCAAAGATTATAACTATATCATTTATTACCATCTAAGAAAAGCAAATGTGGTAGCGGTTGCTTTGAGCAGAAAATCCTTGTGTACATTGAAGACTATGAATGCCCACTTGGAATTGACTCCAGATAATGCAATAGTAGCTGAATTGAAACTCAAGTCAAACCTGATTCAGCAGATACAAGAAAAGCAAAAACGAGATGAAAAGCTTCCGAACATCTGTAGACAAATCTAAGAGGGGAAAGAAAGTGACTATGCAATCAGGGATGACGGTATTTTATGCTTCAAAGACAAGATGTGTATTCCAGATGATAATGAACTGAAAAAGACAATCTTAACAAAAGCACATAGCAGTTCGTATTCGATGCACCCAGGTAGCACAAAGATGTATAAAGATTTGAAAACTCAGTATTGGTGGTCTGGTATGAAGAAAGATATAGTAGACTTCGTGAATAAATGCATGACATGCCAACAGGTAAAAGCTGAACACCGGGTTCCATAAGATTTGTTACAGCCAATATCTATACCTGAATGGAAATGGGATCATGTCATGATGGACTTTGTCACAGGGTTACCACTCACCCGGAGTAAACATGATGCAATATAGGTGATAGTGGACTGACTGACTAAATCAGCACATTTCCTACCTGTCAGAACTGACTATTCATTTAATAGACTAGCAGAACTATATATAAAAGAAATAGTCAGATTACATGGAGTACCTGCATCAATAATATCAGATAGAGACCCGAAGTTTACATCCAGATTCTGGAAGAAGTTTCAAAAAGCTTTGGGTACTCGATTGAGTTTCAGTACAGCCTTCCATCCGTAGATAGACGGACAATCAGAAAGAGTAATTAAGGTGCTAGAAGATATGCTCCGAAGTTGTATAATTGATTTCGAAGGGAGTTGGGTTGATCACCTCCCATTGATTGAATTTGCATAAAATAACAGTTACCAAGCGAGCATAGATATGGCACCGTATGAAGCACTATACGGAAGAAAATGCAGGACACCATTGTGCTGGACATAATTGAGAGAAGATAGGTTGGTAGGACCTGATTTAATTAGACAAACTGAGAAGAAGGTGCAGATTATCAGAGACAGACTGAAAACAGCATCTGACCTACATAAATCATATGCAAACCTGAAAATAAGAGATATAGAATATTAAGTCAGTGAAAAAGTGTTTTTAAAAGTATCTCCAAGGAAGAAAGTACTCAGATTTGGTAGAAAAGAGAAGTTAAGTCCTAGATTTATTGGCTCATACGAGATCATTGAACGTGTGGGACCAGTAGCCTACAGACTGGCTTTGCCACCAGAACTAGAGAAGGTTCATAATGTATTCCATGTGTCCATGCTGAGGAAATACAGATCTTGTAACATCCCTAATTTCGAATAAATGTGAAAAGTAAGATTGAATTAATCTTGAATATGTGAATATGATATTTATGATTTGAGGGGTGGAAAATGTAACTAAATGTATGTATATTTTTAGGTTTCCTAATGGACCAATTTGACCTAGTCGAAAACAATGCACAAAGAAAAGGGTAAAAACTTGGACAGTAGGCATAGCGACCAGCATCAGCGACCAGTGCTCGCGGTGAAAAAGGGAGAAATTGGACCAGTGAACACCGCGACCAAGATCGCGACCAGCACTTACGGTAACTGTTCGAGATGAAAGTGGCAAATTTTCTCCAGTGAGCAACGCGACTAAGCGACGCGACCACCGCTCGCTGTACGCGGTCGCGATGGCTCAAAAATTTGAAAAAAAAATAGCACCGAGTGATGAAGCGGCGAGGCTTCATAAACTAAATTGAAGCCATTAACACACAGAAGCAAAACATATCAGAAACTAGAGAAAACAAGAGAGAAAGAAGAGAGAAGAGGAGAGAGAAAGAAGAGAGAGAAAGAAGAAGAAGAAGAAGAAAAGAGGAAGAGAAGAAGGAAAGGAGAAGGAGGAAGAGTTCAGGTTTGGTGTACACGTATTTTTCAAATTTTCAGTTTTCCAGAAATTTTCGGAATGGTTGAATTTTAGAGTTTTTGAATTAGTTGAATTATATGGATGATAGATTATAGTTCTGGTTCGGTGAACACGTGTTTTGAAATTTTTTCATTTTCCAGAATATTTCGGATTGATTAAATTTGATTAAATTTGAGTTATTTGAATTATATTGATTATAGATTATAGTTCAGGTTCGATGTATACGAAGTTATCAAATTTTTTCAGTTTTCCAGAAATTTTCGGAATTATCAAATTTTATAGTTTTTGAATTATTTGAATTATATTGAGTAGAATGGATAGTTTGAAACCGATTTCGAATTGATTTGAATACGATTTGGTTCTAATAGTGTTATGGAAATATATTGTTGAAAGTGATTTAAATTATATTATATTGTGAAATGTATTGGAAAATGATTTTGGGGCAATTTGATTCGAAATGGAATTATGAAATACGTTTGAGTATATTTTGGATTGATTTGATATGATTATTGATTTATAAATATATTCGTATATTTCCATTATATTATATTTGATGAAATTTGAATTGCCAAAATATAAATATATCGATGTGTATTGAAATTGAATTCGATTATTCGAAAAGAAATAAAATATGTTGACATTGGATTTGAAAAACATTTTGGCTCTGATATGTATAAATATAGAAGGTTGACATGTCAATTGGGTTTCTGTCTGAACAGTACTGTGCCGATTATACCACCCTTTAGATAGTACAGGCTCAAAGTGTCGGTCCTAGGGTTCTAAAATTTGTCATAGGACATTTACAGCGGGTGATTCCGTTGGTGTTCAATTCTGATATGATATTCGGCGGGTGGCCCCGTTTGCATCCAATGCCGAACAACCCGTAATCCAGTCCGATAACTTATGTTTTGTATGTCAGGAGCCCAATCTGAAAACGTTTGAGAAATTGGGAAGAATTTGTCTGTTGATTGATTTTGGATATTTGATTTGATATGAGCTCCATATATTGTTCATATATTTGTTATTTATAATTTCCATAAACAGATTGAATTATTTGATATAGTATATTTGTATATGCAATTTTGTGTACATCCACTAAGCAATATGTTTAGCGTGTTGAGTTTTCTCGCACACAAGTAACAAAGGTAACAAAGGTTCCAAAGGCGATAAAGATAAAGAAAGTAGAGACTGCAGAACCAGAGTCCGGAATCACATCTTTCCTGCATATATTTTGGTAGTTTGTTTGTATAAGTTTATATATTTTGATTACCGCATGCATATACAGAAACTGTTTGTAAATATTTAAGGAGATTCCGCTATATAAATATTTTCTTATCTGTTTATGTTATCTGAATATATATATATATATATATATATATTATCTTGTGATAAATTGGTTGGTAAGTCGCACTATATGTGGAAGGGTGCGCAAAATTGATTTGAGAATTTGGAAGTTGATTTTATGAATTTTAACTGTAAACAGGTTTTGAAAAGTCAGAAAAACAGAGGAAACTCTGGCAAGATTTTCGAAAATTATTTGGACCATTTTCAAATGTTTTTAAAATACTGTTAAATTATGGTTTATAAAAGTAAAAGTTAGATTTTAGTATATAGTAGCGCTCCCTGATTCGGTCCGAGTGAATTTGGGTCAGGGGGTGTTACAGATATGATCCTTCTCACAGAGTATCCACTGAGATTATTGAGATTCAACCAGACCTGACTTATGAAGAGGAACCAGTGAAGATCTTGGACAGAGAAATCAGAGAATTACGGAATAAAAGGATTTCGTTGGTAAAAGTTCTTTGGAGGAACCACAATGCTGAAGAAGCTATCTGGGAGAGCGAGGAAATAATGAAACAACAGTATCCGCAATTGTTTGAATAAGGTAAAATTTTGCGGATGAAATTTCTTAAGAGGGGAAGAATTGTAAAGCCCCTAATTTTTCGTAAATATAATAAATATCCTTGGATTATTATTAATTATTATTGAGCATACAAAAGTTAAGTATGTGATTTAAATTGGTGAAAGTATATATATTCGATATATAGTGTATTAACGAATAATGATTTTAACCGACTTAGAAATATTATTTTCATGGTGTATTTGGATGATAATGGATCCAATTGAATATTGGTGAAGTCAATTTGGTGATTGGATAAGTGTGAAATATTTTTAAAATAATTATTGAAATGAAATGTGATTGTTGAACTAAATTGACAATTAAAATATTATTGGACAATTACATGTGATTAAGAGTAAATTTGTGCCATTGTAGGATTTTAAGAAGTTCAAGGGAGCAATTTTTAATTAAGAAAATATTTATAATATATATAATTGTTAGTGGAGAACAACTATAAAAAAAAAAAATTAAAAAGTCAAACAAAACAAAATTGGCATAGCAACCAGAAACCAAAAACAAAACAAAAAAGAGAGCATAGAGATTGGCATGAGAGGAAGAGAAAAAAATAATAAGGAGACGAAAGCCGGGAGAGAAAAGAAAAGAAGAAGAAGAAGAAAAGAAGAAGAGGAAGAAGAAAGAAAGAAGTGGGAGAAAGAAAGGAGGAAGAGGAGTTTTGAAAAAAAAAAGTATCCAGGTTTGGTGTACACTCATTTCTGGAAAAATTCTATGATTTTAGTTTATGTGTTTTTTGTAGATATTTCATGCTCTTGAGTAAATGATTTTGAAAACTTTAATTGAATAATCTTTGTGGATTATATTGTTATATTGATTTTAGTTTGTGATTACTGTATGAAAATGTATTCCTGAATGCTCCGAAATATTTATTGATAAAGGTATTGATTTTGGAAATATATATATATTGTTGAAATGAATTGTTTGAGAAATTGTTTTTCCATGATTTCGTGTCATGAAAATTCGTTGAAAACTTTACATTTGAATATATGATTTTGAAAATATATTAGAGTAAAGTTGTGAATTATGAAAAGTTATCAAATTAAGAAAATTTATGGAATATCTAGAAAATGACCCTGATATATATATATATATATATATATATATATATATATATATATATATTTATATATATATATATATATATAAGGAAACGAATATAGGAAATTGACATATCAATTAGGTATATTTAGCAGTACTGTACCGATATTTCTGTATTTATATCATTCTATGGATTATCAGCAGTCACCGTTGTGGTCAATCCTTAAGTGAAGCTGTTTTCGACGGGTAGTTCCAGTTGGTTCCGATGTCGGAAATAATATTTGTATAGGGATACCATTTCAGCGAGCAGTTCCCGTTAGTTCCGATGCTGAAATGGAAAACCTGACTGTATATTCAGCAGGCAGTTCCCGTTGGTTCCAATGCCGAACAACCCGTAATTCAGTTCTGTAAAACCTTCTTATGTGTATTCAGAGGCCCAGTTAAGAAATGAATAATAGAGTTACTGAAAACTATAAAATGAATGCAAAAGAATTTTATTTGAGATTTAAATCCAGAAACATCCATAAATGTTTTAATTAATATAGCTTCGGTTTATTCTGTAATTGAATATTTTGTTTTATTTATTTACGTATGATAAAACGCATTTTTTAAATTTATTTCCGTTATTTTATATTATATTGAAAATATTTTAATGTACACCCACTAAGCTATATGCTTAGCGCGTTGATGTTTATCACGCGTAGATAATAGAGAAACCAGCGAACAAAAAGATTGAAAAGTTGGTAGTTGCAGACAGAGTTCAAAGTCACATTACTCCTGGGTAGTTATTTACGTCTTGATATATACATATATATATATATATACATATATATATATACATATATATATACATATACATATATACATATATATATATATATATATATTCATTTATTAATGCATGCATGTATATAAAAGAATGTGAAAGTTTTTAATGTATAAGTTTTGTAAATATTTGTTTTATAGTTTATGTGGTTTTCAAATTATGAGATTTTATTATTTTTGAAATATCATTTATTTATTGTTTTGTTGGAAATGTTTGGAAAGTCGCACTAAATGGAAGGGTGCGCATTCTGTTGTTGAGAATTTGAAGTGTGTATTTTGGAAAGTTGTGATTTTATAAATAGGTTTTTGTCAAGCTAGAAAAACAGAGGAAACTCTGTCAAAAATTATTTTTCAAACAGTTCTGGTGGGCTCACTGTAAAAGATTTTAAAATACAAAATATTTTTTACAAAGATTTTTAAATTATAAATTAAGTTTGGAAAAGTTTGAAACCGGGTAGCGCTCCTTGGTTCGATCCAGGCGGGTCGAGTTAGGGGGTGTTACAGTGGTGAGGAGGTTCTGCTCGCAGCTCGTCGCGTCCTGTCCTCGCCTGCCTGGCCGCGTTGGCTAAGTGGAAAGAGATCTCACCTCATGAGGCGTTGTCCCGTGGGAGGTTCTGCCCGCGGGGTTGAATGACAGAGGGTTTAGGTCATTCCTAGTGGCATGCGGTGGAGAGGTGCTTTCCACGATCTGCTCATGGAGCGGCTAGTTCTGTAGCAGGAAGTGGTATCCGTGGGTCATATCCGCCACCATCCTTTCCAGCTCCGCCTGTATTTTCGCCATTTTAGCGAGGTTGTGAGGACAAGAAGGATTTGTCTCCTCATGGCTGCATAGCTCTGCTCATGGAGGGAGCTGATCAGCCGATGGCTTCGTGATGGGTGGTTGGGCCATCGGTACGGCGGGTGCCGCATTTGTAGCAACCAGTGCGATTGGCACCACTGTTGTGTTGGGTGCCGCCGGTACGGTCGGTACAGCCGGCGGGAATGGAAGTTGATGGGAAGCCTTCGTAAGTCTTTCGACGGAGAGCACATCTCTCCTTCGTAGTGTCCTGGAACGAGTGTCTACGCCTTTCACCATTGGTGCAATTTGCAATTTTTGCCTGTAAAATTAATGTTAGAAAACTGAACAAGCGGTCTGTTTCTTATTGGGGGTGGAGGTTTGAATCCTCTAGCGGGCCCTCATTCTAGTGCCAAACTATTAACGTACGAATCTGGTCAACGTGGTAAACTAGTGAATACTTAATATTTGGAGGATTTGAGTAAAAAGAGATAATAAGATAAGGATTTTTAAAGTAGTTCGCCTTCAAGGAATGCCTACATCTACTGTTCTTTGTATTAAGTTGAGATCGCTGTGTAATTCTGCAGAGCTCGCTTATGCTTATGTTTTCTAAAAAAAAAATTGGTCACCTTTGTAACAGGGGTATCCCGCCCCTTTTATAGTGTATAGGGGCGAGAGTCATCCTATTTTATATGAAATCTAATTAAATGTTTTAAGGGAGAAAATCTATCCCTTAATGGTCGTGGTTTAATATAAATGTAATAGCTTATTATGAGGAATTCGAGGTTGATTGGAAGTCTGATTAGTTGACCGAGAGTGATTCATGTATTCTTGGGATCCTTCCTTAAATTGGGGCTTTGTGCTGCATTGTCCTACGATCTACGGGCTTCGTGGTCGGTGATCTGCGAGCTATCTTCTTGGTGGACCATTGGCTCTGCGAGGTGCTGTACTTCGAGTCTTTTGTTGTTCCCTTACGGTTTATTGGGCTTTGAGGCCCATTTGGTCTCGCAGTAGATCCTTGGCCCTTCATGTGTGTTGGGCCTTCCTTGGAGTTTTCAGTACCTTGGGCTTGTTTGGGCCTGGTGTAATTTTGCACATAACATTATCGATTGAACTTTTTGATAGGGGTGTGTAGTGGATTGAATCTATTTTAAAAAATAATAATTTTTTTATCATTTTTTATTTAATTTAATTTTTTAAGGGGTAGTTATGTCATTTTACATATAAATCATAGTTAAACCGTTATTTTCAACTAGGTTAATTGGCAATAAGGTACTAACATGTAATTAAGACTAAACTCACAATTTCGTTGCAATATAGTCAAACGTCAGGGTGTTTCATTATAAATCGCCTTAATAAAATTGATAGAACCTAAAAGAGTAAATTGTAATAGAGTACCCTGATGTTTATCATATTGCAACGAAATTGCAAGTTTAACTTTAATTAAACAATTTTGTTAACGGGTACTCTATTGCAATTTGCCTGACCTAAAATGGATGGAAATAATTTTTTTTACAGATACAGAGTTCACATATAAAATTTATATGGTTCGGCTAATACTTACCTACATTCACTCTTCCAAATTTCTTCTCAAGCTTGAGGTTTCCACTTGAAGTTCAATCGATATACTTACCTATATCGATTGAACTTTTAGGTAGGGTTGTGCAGTGGATTAGATCCATTGGATTTTGTATGATCCAATCTCTCATCCAATCCAGTTATAGCTTAAATCCGATCTGATTTTTTAAGCTAGAGGTTTGAATGGCTTGACTCAAATGACCCTGGATTAGACCTTATAATCCTTTAATCCTATTTATTCTAAAATCTTAAATGTTCTTCGGCCTCATCTAAATTGTTAGTACTTAAGAGTTCTAATTTAAATGTGAAAAGCCAACCTTGAATATATATATAAATGTTTATCATAGGCTAAAATATAATTTTATTGAGCTTTGAGAACTAAACTATTTTTTTTTAAATGGACGGTGGACATTCGTCACCAACTTTTTTATTTATTTAAATGTTTAGTTAATAAAATATTTTTAAAAAAAGTTAAAAGAATTAAAATATTTCTTAAATTTGACTAAAGATAAAATTGATTTCCATTTATGAAATGGTAAACTTTAAATATTCTTACTGTTTTTTGTAGTTATTGTAATAATAAGTGTAGGGATCACTCGCGTGTACGGTGGGAGATATAACCAAGTTGTTACTGCTTGGTTGGCAACCAAAATGTGTGTTCATTGGATCAAATAACAAAATTAGCGGGGCAGAATTTTTGTGTTTTTGTTTTTAAAATTTGTATATGTGATTTTTAGTTATGGGTTTTTTGTTGTTGATAAAATGTAGTTACATATCTAATCTAAGTTCCATATTTTTTTCTTATCACTCTCTTGGTGTAGTTTTGTGCATGTTTTGATAATATTTATTTATTTATTTTGTATTATGAAAAACAAAGAATGTCAAAAACTAATTCCCGATGTTTGCTGGCTTATTACTAACATGGTTGTTTGGATCATGCGATTGACTTAGTTGAAATAGTTCAAATATCAATCATGTCTGAATTGTAATTCTCATTGTGATGCGTATGAAAAGAGTAATGGATGAAAAATATGTTGAAATTGATTTTATTCAAAATGAAGCTTTCATGTTCTACAAAAATTATATAAATCATCATAGATATTCAATTCGTAAAGGGGGATTTATCACTAGTAATGGAGAAGCAAGAAGATGTACTTTTTTTGGTCCAGTCATGAGTTGGATAATTTTGTTCATATATCTTCAATTGCCTTGAAGCACATGCAATCACCTTCCCATGTTGATTGTTAGACGAATTTATAAGTTCTATCAATTTAAAAATTAAAGCTCACTTGTGAATCACTCTACATGGAAACCTTCCCTTTATTGAGCGAGCTATTTTCATAAGGTCAAGAAAACACATTCCAAGAATTATATATGCAATGAAACTTTTTTTTTTTTTTGAAAAGAGAAACAATCTTTACTCAAACAAAAGCCGGAAAAACATCAGCCTGGACCAAAATAACAAACCAATCCGGAAAGAGGTCTTTCCAGAGAAAGGAAGCTCTCAACCTAAGAGCTTCTTTAGCTAAGAAATCCGCGATACAGTTACTACATCTAGGAACAAAAGAAAAGGCTGCAGCCCTATTATTCAGCAGGGAAGGAATATTCCCGATAACATGACCAACATCACCCCGAGAGATCCAATCTCCCCTGCAAAGCTGCACCACACTCAAGGAATCAGACTCAACAAAGAGGGGGAAGAAAGCCAGCTCCACTGCCAAAGAAACCCCTTCAAGGACAGCCCTAGCTTCTGCAACCTCCACCGAGATAGAGCCACTGCATAACTGCGATTTAACAAGAACAGGAAAACCAGAGTCATCCCTAAAAATTAGCCCCACACCATAACAGCCTAAACCACTAACAACCGAGGCATCCACGTTGAGCTTGAAAGCCCCATCAAGGGGTCTAGACCACAATTGCTTGGGAATCGAGCTGTTGGAAAGGCCAGAGGTAGTGGCACTCTGGAGATCAGAATAATAAACAGAAGCCCTACTCCACAAACATGGAGGAAGGAGAACCTTTCCACCGTGAATGGTCTGGTTCCTCAATCTCCACAGAAACCAGGCAGCAAGGAGAAAAATGGCAGCAGACTCCTTTCCCAAACTAGAAACCACCCAGCTCAAACGATCCACAAACACACCCACCTTCAGCTTGTTCAGACCTTCAAAGAAAGGGCAGCCCTTCCATAACACATTCACCTTCACACAGCTCCATAAAATATGATCAATAGACTCAGAACAAGCACTACATAAAGGACAAGCATCAAGCTCAATAACCTTCCTACTTTTTAAACAACCCCTAGTAGGAAGGATATTTTTGCAAACCTTCCAACCAAAAAATTTTACCTTGCTAGGAATATGGAGGCTCCACAATGACTTCCACCAGGGATCCGGGCCAGCCGAGGATGAGCCAATGTTTTTACCAAAGGCTTCAGCCGCTAGCTTATAGGCACTACGAACAGTGAATTCACCACGCTTGTCATAATGCCACAGCAAAGAGTCCTGGCAAGAAACACTGCTAAGCTGAATACTCAAAATGATTTCAGCTTCCTCCGGAAGAAAAGAACATCGGACCAATTCTTCATTCCAAACCCCATCAACTGACAACAAACCCGCAACACTAGCCCCTGCTGGGAACACACGAGGCGAAAACACCTTAAAAAGAGAGGGCCTCGGGATCCAAGGGATCCTCATACACTGAGATGTTAGATCCATTCCCCACTCTCCAACGAGTACCCAATTTCAGCACATCCCTACCCCACAAAATACTCCTCCAAATGAAGGATGGATGGTTACCCACAACCGAATCAAAAAAGGAGGATGAGGGAAAATACCTCGCCTTTAACACCTTTGCAGCTAGAGATGTGGGGGAAGTCAGCAGCCTCTAACCTTGCTTTGCTAGCATCGCACGGTTGAAGGCCTATACATCTCTGAATCCTAGCCCTCCACGCTCTTTAGGGACACACAAATGATTTCAACCCACCCAATGCATCTTGCGAGAACCACCCTTCCAACCCCACCAAAAATCCGCAATCATTCTTTGAATATCCTTCAAAAGGGAGGACGGAAGGCGAAAACAATTCATTGCATAAGTAGGGACAGCTTACACAACTGCCTTCAAAAGAACTTCACGACCTCCTACAGAAAGAAGTTTGTGTTTCCACCCCTGAAGTTTTTGCCAAACTTTTTCCTTAATATTCGCGAACACATTTCTTCTGTTTTTACTGATAGCCGAGGGGAGTCCCAGATACTTATCAGTGGCACGAAACTTCCCCAATATTGAACAAAGAACCCACCAAGGTCCTTACCGAAGGCTGAGTATTCGGACTGAAACTAAGAGCGGACTTATCATAGTTCACCGCCTGCCCAGAAGCTCTTTCGTAGCTATCCAGCACCTGTTTCAAGCAACGACAGTCGGCCTCCTCAGCCTTCACAAAAACCAGGCTATCATCGGCGAAAAGGAGATGAGAAACCTGGGAGGCAGACCTAGCAACCCGGATACCATGCAAAGAGCCCCGCTGCTCTGCCTGAGCCAGCATCGCTGAAAGGCCTTCCGCACACAACAGAAACAGGTACGGAGACAGAGGACAACCCTGTCTGAGTCCCCTTGTAGGTCTAACGGAGCCTCTCGGCTCCCCATTAATGAGGAACGAATAGGAAGCCGAGGTAACACAGCACATCACCTTTTCTATCCACCATGAAGAGAAACCCAATTTCTCCATCATCCGCCGCAGGAAGTTCCATTCAACCCTATCATATGCTTTTCGCATGTCCAACTTGAGAGCAACCTGACCAACCTTGCCCGATCTCCTCCCTCTGAGAGAATGGAGACATTCAAACCCAACCTAGGACGTTGTCTGATATTAGCCTCCCAGGAACGAAAGCACTCTGCTGGGGAGAGATAACCTTGTCAAGGACTACCTTCAATCTATTAGCCATCACTTTTGCCACTAACTTGTACACCACGTTGCAGAGACTAATAGGTCTAAACTCATTTATACGCACAGGGTTCTTGACCTTAGGAATCAACACCACTAGAGCCTCACCCATAGAACCAAAACTAGCGCCCTCATTGAGGATGGAAAGCACCGCCCTCACAACCCCCGGGCCCACCTCTACCCAAAACTTCTGAAAGAAAAGAACTGGAAGGCCATCTGGGCCCGGGGCTTTGAGAGGATCCATATGTTTCAAGGCTTTAAGAACCTCATCCCCCGTGAACACCCTAGACAGACCCATATTCATCTCCTCTGAAACCTTACCCTCAACGCATGATAGAACTTCCTCCATCGAGCCCGGGTGTTCAGCACCAGAGGAAAATAATTCACTGTAGAAATCCACAACCTCCCTCTCAATCTCTTCAATCTTATCCCTCCATCTACCGTCATCGCCCATCAGACCCACAATCCTATTCCTACGCCTTCTCTGAGTCGCTTTCGAATGGAAGAACCGTGTATTACGGTCTCCATCTTTAAGCCACATAGCACGCGATCTCTGTCTCCAAAACTGCTCCAGACGATCATAAATATCATCAATTTGCTGCTCAACAGTAAAAATTCTGCCCGTGACGCCCCTATCCTGACTCCTCCCATAGAGAGCTTCCAGCTCGTCCTTAAGAGACCGCAGCTCTGCCAAACTAGCCTTCTTCTTCTTTCTATTCCAGTCACCCAGGTTTACTGCTACTGCCATCAAAGAATTCTGCAGGGTAGACATGTGGTTGGATCCCAGACCCAACCCACAAGCTTTCTGCACCAGCTCTCTGCACTCAGAATCATCAGCCCAAGCCTGTTCGAAATGAAAGCGAGAGCCTCCGCCTCTAGGCCCCCATCTACTAATAGTCCGTTTGCAGATATTTTCAATCACCAAGGCCCTATGATCCGATCCCGAGAAATCCCTATGAACCACAACTGCCCTTGGAAAGAGAGTTCTCCACCCAATATTACAAAAGCACCTATCAAGACGTTCCCAGATAACATTTCCACCAAACTGTCTATTGCACCACGTGAATTTGCTCCCCGAAAATCCCATATCCAACAAGTTGCAACTATCCACCGCCGCTCTAAAGCCGTCCATCGCTGAACCCATTCTAGCTAAACCCCCCTCCTTTTCGTCACCCCTCAAGATCTCATTGAAATCCCCCCCGATCAGCCAGGGGAGATTATCCAACCCTGCCAGCCTACGGAGTAACACCCAGGATTGCTCCCTCAGCCACTGTTTCGGTTCACCATAAAAACCTGTAAATCTCCATCTTCGACCATCAGCATCGCTAACTACGCAATCAATGTGACCACAGTTGAAAGAGCGAACTGACACATCCACTGTATTCTGCCACAGCAGAATGAGGCCACCCCCGGTCCCAACTCTATCCACAACAAAACAACCATCATAACCCAAATTTACCCTAATGTTACCAGCACCAAAACTATTCAAGCGAGTTTTCAGAAAGGAAAATCATCACAGGTTTATCCTCACGCACCCGGGCACGCAAGGCTCTGAATGTCCGAGGGTTCCCCAACCCCAGAACATTCCAGCATAAAATTTTCATTTCTGGCAGCGGAGCTGATCCTCAGCCTCCGTCGCTGTTTCAAGAACCCCAGAACCACCCCTGCTCTTCTTACTATGGTGCCCAACGGCGTCATCTCCTTCAAGGCCCCTCTTGTCACCTGTCATAACCACATCCTCATCAACCGACCCCTTAAATCTGACTCTAGCAAGTCTCTTCCACCGCTTTTTTGTAGGGCTACTAACTTCTGCATTCACAATCTCACCCTTAGGAGGTTGAGTTGGAGAGAAGCCCTCAGAGATCGAGAGTTCTCTCCCACACCCAACCACCTCCGCGGAGAAAGAATTTTCCACCAAAGAACCAGAATTTCCAGATAGCGTATGATCAGAGCTCATCGATGCTGGTGCAGTTTCAACCGCCTTCGGAGTCACCTTACTAACCTGCTGCACCAAAGGGTCAAGCTCCGCCTCTGGAGGTTTCTCACTTGGAACTGAACTGTCCACAACTGATGCCCCCGCCACAGAAGGCGGTTCTTCTTCACCTTTATCAGCAGCCTGCTCCTTGTTCCCTCTCATCGCTACCCCCTGTTTTCCACTAGAGGGATCATCTTCGGAGGCAGTACGGGTCCCCCTTGCGAACTTCAGTCGGCCAGCATTTGGAGCTCGCAGCCAAACCCCAAATTTCAAATCTGCGGCCTCCAGCACCCCCAGTTTGTTAACATGACACTCTCGAAGTAAGTGCCCCATACATCCACAATAAAAACAAAAATTCGGAAGTCGCTCGTAGCATAGCAGCGCTGAGCAGACTTCCCCTCCAGCACCAAAGGCAAATCTGAGTCCCCTCTTTAGCGGTTGTTGAACATTAATAAGGACCCTCACTCTCAAAAACTTACCCAGGCAATCCCCGCTATCCCCGCCATCAATCTCCTGTACTGTACCAATAAGCCCACCCAGAAATAATCCCATGTCCCTATTCATACAAGCTAATGGCAAATCATAAATCTGAACCCAAAAGGGGACCAAACTAAAATCAATTTCTGAAACCCTCCCGATACCTACTACCTCTTTCAAAGCCAGCAAATTTTTATCAAAGGACCACGGGCCCCCCTCCAATACATGTTTCCTGTCCCAAAAGCATCCAAAACGAAACACAAACAAATTAACACCAATAGATTCCACCTCAACCTCATTCTTCGTACGCCAAATCGAAGCAATAGTATTCCTAAAAGCTTCCATGTTCACCTCTCGGTTTGAGACAATCTTACCCACTAGGCTCAAAGACAGCCTCCGAATCCCTTCTGCCTTCAAACCTTCATCCACCATCGCGATCGGCCCGTCATCATCCGAGAGAGAAAGCTTGGCCCACCTCCTTGCAATTTCTTCTGGTTCCATCTCCACAACCAAGGCCCCGATGTCTTTGAAAACAGCAACGGTGGGGACACGCCAAAAAAATAAAACCAGTCTCTTAAAGAGGGAGAGATCGGTCACCAGCACCCCTAGGCAGTAGCTCTAGCAAGGATCGGTTCTATCCACCAACCATGATCTCTCACCTGCACACCGAGGACAGCTCTCAAGCCCGAGCTTACACCAGCACACCGAGGACAGTTTCTCAAGCCCGATCTCACACCTCCCACCTGCAGATCGGAGGAGGAAGAAAGCTAGAACTCACACACACCAAGGACTGAAAACTCTAGCAAGGATCGGACCCCTTCACCAAGCCCGATCTCACACCAGCACACCTAGGGCAGAAAACTCAAGCCCGATCTCGCACCTCCCACCAGCAGAGCGGAGAAGGAAGAAAGGGGCTAGATCGGGGTCACCTAGGCACCTGCAGATCACCACCACCTCAAAGCCAGCAGCCCGAGCAAGAGAGGAAAAGAAGACCGATGTCAAGACCGAAAGAAACTCCACCAAGAAGACTCAAGAGCCTAAGATCAAGCTCGGGGAGAAGAGCAAGAAGAAGACAGCAAAACAAAACAGCAAAACAAAGGCACCCAAGGAGGGTGGGATCTGCACGCACAGGGCGTGAATTCGGCTTCCACAGTCCAGATCTCTAAAGCTCAGTGAGAGAGTCTAGAGGAGGAGAGAGAAGAATGCTCAGTGAGAGAGTCTTGCAATGAAACTTTTGGATTATTGCAAAAGTGACAAAGAAAAGAAACCTAAATTTCAATAATCTTTACTCTTGGTCTCTTCCTTGTTAATATGGAGATGCAATTGTCCTTAATACAACCTATACGGTCAATGCTTATGACATGCCTTTTTGGCATATTTGTCAAAGTTAATTATCATAATTTGGTTGTACGTTACTCTGAAATGAGACAACCAAGTGTTTTCAATGGTTAATGAAGGTACGAATTTATCATGCAACATAATGGTAGGTACATATTGACGTTAATTAACAATTACTAATTTATTCTTGCAGACATTTTTGACATTAATGAAGCGTCCACCAAACACAATATTAACAGATCAAGAATTTCAACTACAATACATAGTTTTTGTATTTGACACATCACACACATCACTGCTAATTTAGTTTAGAGGTTGGCTTACAACAATTCTTCGTAATAATTATTATAAGTGGTGTGATGACTTCTACAAGTTATCTAAGCTATAAATAATTGAAGAATTTGAATATTAATGGCTTCTTGTAATGCCCAAGTATAATTTGAATGAAAACAAGCATATAATATTGACTTATATAAAACTGTGACATTTTTGGGTACCAACTTATCTTCGAGGGGCACATCCACTTATAGCTCAAATGGTAAGTGCACCTCCCTTCCACATAAGTGGTGATGGTTCAATTCTCACAATGCACATTTATGAGCATGTATAGGTAATTTTTATAGAAATAGATATTTAAACAGCGCGTTTAATGATTGATAACAACTGGTCAAAAAGTATCAATATATTTATAAAGTGGTTCATTAATTCATAAACAAGTTTAAAACAATTAGTGAAACATGGTCGTTATATGATATCATATTTTTTTGTTTTTTTGGGAGAAGGTTATATGGTATCATTGCTCAATATATTTTTTATATGCATGCAATTTAGTTGTTATCATTTTTTCAGGTTGATCTTATTTTTTTATTTTAAGAAGTGAGATTTGAACTCGGAACCTCAACTTCATTAAAAGTTAAGATTATTACCAGACTATGTCTATAATCACATTTTTTTTAAGGTTGATCTTGTTATAGAAACTGCTGAAGAAAAAGAAGCATATGATACATGTTGGAAACGTGTACAAGTGCTATAATGAAGTCAGTCATTGTTAGAAGAGCATGCTCAACACATTTTGACCTTTTTTGCATTAAGAAAGTTTGAAGAAGAGTTTGGAAGACAAAGTCAATACTTGATCCTTCTAAATATGGCATAATGGAACATTACAAGAAATGAAAGGCATTTTGCGATGGTAAGATAGCTACTTGTAGTTATAAACACACTGAATTTTAGGGAATACTTCTTCACCGACATATACTATAAGTGTATTTTCTCATAAATATTGCTTTGAGATATCCTCTACATACCTTTTTTATTGCATCGTGAGGAAACATATGATAAAGAAGAGTTTTGAGACACTTCAAAGTGATGAAACTTCACTTGGAAAGGAAAATATTTCATTGGATGTTGGTACTAGTGGAAAAAAATATTGTTTATTACCCTCCGACTTCTAAAACAGAAGGACGTTGTAGACAAAAACGAATGAAGGTAGAAAGGAATTAGAAAAACAAAGCAAGAGTTCTGGACTTTTGCAAACGTACGTCTTGGCCATAATATTATCACATGTCCACAAAAAGGAGATGTTGATTCTCATAGAAAAAAGAACAAAAAATGAGATTGAAAAAAGAGATGTTGATTTTAAAAATTGACATACAAACCACTTTTTATATTATTTTGAAGCCCACTATGTTAATAAATATATAATGTGTTGGGAGATCTTTTTTCCAACTATGGGAGTTGCTTTTAGACTTAGTCTAAATCTTGGTAGTGACGAATCTCTAAATCAAATTGATATCTGTTGTAAAGAAAATAATAAAAAGTAAAAAAACTTTACCCAAAAAAATTCTTAACTAAAAATAATATGACAAAAACTAGTAAATACGAGATAATTTACCACAGTAATAAATGATTTATTAGGCAATTGTATTTTTATAGGTAATAGCGGGATAATATATTTATATTATTATACACACTAATGTTGAATCTTAGTGGCTTTGAAGAAATTTGAGGCTCCAATCATTAAGGCAAAGTGGCCTTGTGTAGGGCGTTTTAAGTTTTAAAGCATAAAGATCTAAAAAATTAATAAAAGGTGTTATAATGAGTTGTTTAATACATAATTACATAGACATAATTCTCGTCGTGAAAGACTACTATGATTTTTTTAATTGACTTTTTAAATACTTACCATGCCTACAAAGTTGCATTGACTTGATAATCATAATTATTGTGTATGACTATATTCAAAAGGCATAATTATATATGTTAAATTCAATCTCAACCATTAAAAATACTCTAATCTAATTAACCAGTTCATTCGCATAGTGATGTGAATTATGATAAATTAACTTCCAAAGGTTTTACACACCAACTCTTAGGTTGGTCGGCGTCCAACCCCCCTATTTTAATAACAGGTTTCGAATCTCAATTTACACATAAAAATATAATCATCAAGAGACATTTTTCAATTGCATTAGTAGCTATACAAACCGATATTTTCCTATTGCATAAGTAACTATCTGAACTGCTTAGCATCTAGCATGTGTAGCAAAACCATGACCGGTGACAATCCCTCAAAAGAATAAGAAAAAGAAAAAAAAAAACTACCCAAAGTTTTATCATTCGTAGGATCATTATATAAATCCTTCAAAAAACGAGGATTTTAAATCCATGCATGCTTGCATTTCCATTACGAATATGATCTAAAACCTCCAGATTCTTGAATGAGAAATAACAGGCCCCGTAGTCATTTTCAGGACACATTCCCAACACTATTGAACCATAACAAGATTAACCGGTTAGCATTAACTTAAAAATACAGGATGGCCTTACAGTGACACGAATTTCACAAACAAAAATTACCTATTCCTAGAACGTTTCCTTGCACTTCCTGTAGCAGTTGCCTCCATTTCACCCCTTTCCCTACTCCGCTTGCCAGGAGGAAGTTGTGATGCAGCCTTCCTTGGCGGTCGCCCTTTAGTCTTCTTTGTTGGGCTTTCCTTCTCTTTTGCTCGTTTCCCATCAGAACGAGTCTGCAAATTTTGATCTTTCCCATAATCACTTTTACCATTGCTATTTTTCTTCTGCTCAGCTCCTTTTCTACCATTATCCGAACTAATCACAGGGCTCTTTAATGTCTCTAGCAATGATCCATTTTTTGATGGAGAGCTCCGTGTTATTCTAGTCAAGAAATTTGCTGCACTTTGCTTCTTGACATTGACATTTGTGTTGTCTTTCCTGTCTTTCTCTGCTTTAGCCTCTGAATTTTCATTGTCAGTAAACTCTACTTTGCTTGAATGATCAACCTTGGTATCAGCATCTTCATTCTTCTTTGTTTTTGTGTTGCTTCTACTGTTAACATTCTTACTTGAACTTCTTGTACCTGATGCAGATCTTTCCCTTGTTCTCTTCTTTGTAACATGTTCCTGATCAGTTTTAACTGAAGATTTATCATGCATCTTCCAATCTAGAACTGGTTTCTTATCAATCAAAGTGGCTGTTTGCTCTCTTTTCTGATCTGCTCCTGAAGATGATACACATCCTCTTGCAGCTATTGAGCTACGTTTCCGACAAGCAATTAAAGGGAGTGAAATATTTGGTTTTAAAAGCAAAGAATCTGATGACTCGTTATCTAATTTCACATTCTGTGCTGCTGAAGACACCAAGGATTTTTCTTTCAGCAACTGGTTTGAGTTAGAAGTCTTGAAAGCTATTTCCATTTCCTTCAAAACAACTTGTCGAAGCTCAATGGCAGCCAAGGATTCTGAGGAATTCTTGCCAAAAAAAACTATGGCATTGTTGAAGACAAGCAGCAAATCATGAAAGAAACTACTGTTGCAGCCTGAATACCAATTTTCTTCCAGTCTCATTCTCACTGTTTCAAGGTCTACATGTTGCCGAATAATGTTTCGATAATCAGGTGATTCCTACAGTATCATAAAAATATTAATTAAAGATTTATAGATGAATAAAAGTAATTTGTTACTTGTCTAGGCACATAGACAGCAAGAAAACTTAAGCCTAAGTAAAGCATAGTGGTATAACATAGTGAGATCTTGTGCAGCTTCTTTGTAAGACTCATTCAGTTACCAAATTAAACTACAAAGACAAGTAGCATATACAATTTCTTGATATGTAAACCAATATACCATTTCTCAAGATCTCCCTGAGAAACCTCTAGTTCAATAACAAAGCAGCATCTTCCACAAATGAATGATCTTAAGATTAAATCCTAATTGGTTCAATTATCAAATAGGAGAATCAAGCAATAATAATGTAAATATGTTTGCCAGAAAACTCAATTCTCCATTGATAAAAAAGGACAAGTATATTTAAGTGTCTTTGTTCCTTGTTGGAACACCTTTTATCTAAGTGAAGCAAAGATGATATCAGTAAAGAAACCAACTTCAACCTTAGATACATAAATCAACACAAGTGCTCATATTAATTCTCCAATATATCAATACACAATTTCTTTTGTCTTGAAATAATAAATTCGATTCTTCAATTATTGACATGTTACTTAGGGCGCAAATATACACAAATCAAGTGACTAATACTTTTTGAATAAATCATTTGATAACATTAGTTATAGTAATGCAATTATATCTAAACCACACAAATGATACATGAATGTTATCAGAATTAGTAATACATATATTGACCAACTCTGTTTCTTTTAATTACATTGCACTGTGGATTAAATGGTTAATTGTTTAATAAGATTCCAAAAGTGATCTACCAAATGACAGAAACTTATGGAGAAGCAATTGCTTGAAAAATTTCACTTATTATATGTTTCACTTATTCAAAATTATAGTAGTATACATTTCACTT
The DNA here is from genome assembly GCA_003430845.1 of Xanthoceras sorbifolium. Classification (NCBI taxonomy): domain Eukaryota; kingdom Viridiplantae; phylum Streptophyta; class Magnoliopsida; order Sapindales; family Sapindaceae; genus Xanthoceras; species Xanthoceras sorbifolium. The sequence continues at coordinate 13,908,754 of CM010612.1, forward strand.
ACTTGAATTATAGTAGTATAAATCAGTGTTTGAATATGCAACTTAAAATTTTTACAAATATGACAGATAAAATTGACATAGTGGTAAGATCCTCACACCTATATTAGTGAGCTTGTAGGTTCTAAGTCATATGTTTCTCCCCCCCAAACCCAAATTGTAAATAGTTTAAGGAAAACAAAGTTAAAAAAATATGACTAGATTGCAGGAAAATAATGTGTGTATGTTTTTTTTTTTTTTTTTTTTCTGAATAAAGAAGATGGCCCTCCGAAAAGCTAGAAAATCTTTTTCAGAAAACTGAATAATATGTTTCCTTTGGTTTTCTTTATTCTTGCGTACCTAATCCAAAGATTCTCTCTTTTAATTTATCATGAAAAACCATGCCAGGACCCACTCACTTGTCACGAGGCCCCACCTGATTTCTGATGATACATCCCCAATTCCCCACCCAGGAAAAAATTTAACTGCGGCCAATTGTGATCCCAAGTAGAAAATTTCGCCACGTTGCAAGATCACAATGGGAGATCATATGTATCAAGTTTTGCTCACCCACCAAATATGCGCAAAAACATGATAAAGCCAAACGCTTCCCTTGGACCTAATTTTGACAACTATCAATTGTTTGACAACAAACAACAAAAGGAATGCTGACACGTCACTGCCTCATTGAACGATGGTGATTTTTCACCTCAAGAGAGTACGATCATCAAAAACAAACCCTCTTTTTAAATTAAAAATGTATTTACCTGGATATCAGGCCTGCGTTCGAAAATTGAGCAAAGTTTATGAGACCGTACGATCTCGAGGCACTCAATCAACGGCTGAGATTCAACTGACACACACTTGATTGCGAGTGATTGGTTCTCATTCTCCGGTTCGTCCGGTTCGTCGCCTTTCTCCTCCTTCCTCGATAAGCTCGCCGAGCTCTGCACGTCACTGTTCTCTCTCTCTTTACCATTCCCCTCCTCTCCACCGTCTCTTGACTCAGCAACCGATTCGCGCAACTCGGACGAGTCAACTCGCTCCGAGTTCCTCGCCGATGCCTTTGCCGCACTACCACTGCTCCCGTTACACGAATCTCCCTTCGCCGTTCTAACATCCTCTCCGGCATTTTCCGTCTCAGGCTCAGCCGGTTCTTCCGGTTCGGGTCCTTTCTCTGTAACCTTGGCTTTCGGATCTATAGAATTTGACTCGTTCACTGACCGGTTTTCCCTATCGGATTCTTCGCCGGAAATTTTCAGTTCATTATTTTTGTTAATTTTGTTATCTTGTTCTCCAGTATTTTCTACGGCTTTCTCAGGATCCAAATATTGAGTTTCTTTTTCAGTCAAACTCTGCTGTCGCTCTTCTGTTAATCTCTTCACCTTCAATTGCAAAGACCTAAAACGAAAAGGCACGTAACTCACAGAAAAAAAAAAAAAAAACTTAAAATCTTAAAACAAAAACGTGCATATAACAAAATATAATTACACGATGGAGAGATCATAACGTTCAACATCGCGTTTGAGTTCAGCGACTCGAAGTTTCTTCAACTCATCAAGCCAGGGAATATCAGGGTTATCAGTTAGGGAAATGGCGTCGTAGTGGGAGAAACGGCGGTTGAGGTCGTGGTACTTATCTCGACAGGAACGGGGCGTGAGGAACTTGAGCGTGGAGCTTCGCTCCTGAACTTGGGCGGCGACGGAGCTCCAGTTATCAGTACCGTAACGGTGCACGGCACATGCTAATAGAAGCTCCTCCCACGTCCCCCATTTTTGTTTCTCGGGAAAGTTGGTGCTCGTCTTATCCATCAAAATGAAGACGACAGTCGCTGTTCATGTTCAATCTCCCATCTCAATATCTTCACATATGCAATTTATTAATTTTCTCTTTTACGCTTCAAACTCTAGGGCTTTGTAATTATATTTTTCTTTTTGACGTTTTTGGGATAGTTTTTTTTTTTCTTTTTTAAATGGGTGTATTTAATCACTTTCTTTCATAGAGTTGATTCCACTTTACGTGATTATGAATGACGATTAAAAATAGGAAAATTGTAAAGAAAACCTCACATTTTGTTTATCAATCTCTATTTTTACTTAAACTACAATTTATATAAGAGATAATTATTAATTTAATTTTTAATTTATTTTATAACTTTTTTTTTTTTAATTTACATAATTAATAATATTTTAAAATATATCAATTTAATTTTTATAATTAAAATTTTAACAATAAAATTTAATATAAAATATAAATTTATTATTTTACTTTTTTTATTAAATTATTAAATTAAAATAACTTACTTACTCTTTAATTTTTTAACAATTTTATATATTTAAATAATTCAATAAAAAATTAACATATATTATAAAAATTTTATAAAAAAAATTTAAAACTACTTAAAATGATTAAATAATAAAATACATATAATAAAATTTATTTAAAATAAATATAATATAAAAACTAAAAAATTTAAAATAAAATTTAAAATTAAAAACTTATAAAACTTAAAATTCAGTAATTTAATATATATATATATATATAAAGTAAATTTATATGCTGTAATTTTATTATTATATTATTATTTTTATATTATAAAAATAAATAATAATAATATATATTATAATTTTATTATTATATTTTATTTTTATAATATATAATGTATATATACTATATAATATACTCTAAAAAATTTATATATAATATTTTAATATGTTAATTTTTTAAAATAAATTGAAATTTGTTTTTATTTTACTAAATAATGTTACTTTTAAGATTTTTTTTAATTTTTAATAAATTTTATCTTTTTTAATTTTTGTTTGATCCTTTTAATTTTTTATAAAAAAAATAAATTTTTATAATGAATATCAATTTCTTATTAGACTATTTAAATAAATAAAATTATTAAAATGTAAAAAATTGATAGATAAAATTATCTTTCTAATATAATAATTTAATAAAATAGATAAAATGATCAATTTATACTTTATGTTAATTTTTACCGTCAAAATTTTGGTTATAGGGATTAAATTAATGTATTTTGAAAATATTAAAAATGATGTAAGTTAAAAAAGTAAAATATGTTAAAAAGTTATATTTCTAAATAAGTTAAGAACCAAATTAATAATGATTAGAGGTATTATATTGTAGTTTAAGTAAAAGTATAGTTTTATTATAATATAGTCAAATATCAAGGTGTTCTATTGCAACTTGCCCTTATTTTTGGCAAAAAATTCTAACATCAATCAAATTAGTTCCTTTGACCAAATATTTAACAGTCAACCCTAATAAAAGTAGTAAATTGTCCATTTTACCCCTGAGTAATTATTAAGACGTAAAATTACAATATTACCCTTTTTTAATTGAATAAAATGACAAGTTTGTCAAAAATATATAATGACTAAACTACCCCATTTAATAAATCAATAAGTTGAACCTAACTTTTATATAAAAGTTAATTACAAATTTATCCTTAATAAAAAAAAGTAATAATGTTGCTGAACATCTAGAAGCCTGGCGCCCATTTTGTATAATACTGATATAAATTTTTTAAATTTATTAAGAGGATATTTGTTACATTGCTTTTGAAATAACCACCTATGAAAATTTTTTATTTATTTTTTTTTTTTTTTTGGCTGAACCTAATAACAAGCTTTGTTAGTTTATTTGTATTATTTCGAAATAAAAATCTGTACAAATAGATTGTTTCCTTAACAATACTTAAAAGATATAATTCAAGAATTATAATTTAAATATAAATACCTGACTACAAAATATTTAATTATATACTTCAATCATTCCAACTAAAATACATAGCCACAAATAAAGTATCAACATATATAGCAATAGAACGATATTGTCTATTTTCAAAAAAAATAATAATAAAGTAAAGAATATGTTGAAAACAATACCGAATATACAAATAAAAATATATGTCAATACAACAATAATGAAGGTGCAGTGTAACTTTTAAAGTCAGGAGATGCTAATATTGTTTCGATAGAATAAAGATTAAACTCTACATTTATAAAGGTGCAGTATATTCGGTGGAGGTTACTGGACACTAATATTGTTTTATTATATTATTTTGATAGAATAAATGACGCTACAGTCCCTAAGTTCGATGACTTAAAAGATCGCAGTTCACTTACTCCACTTAGATGCGAAAAGGAAGCATTTTTCTACAATAAACACAGAACATATGAATATTGCAATAAGAAAAAGAATAGCAAAAAAATAAATATACAACAATGGCAGTTTACATAGTGGAACAAATACATAGTGGAACAAATATATAATGGAACAAACAGAAAAAAAAAAAAAAAAAACAAATAGTAGTAGGCAGCAAATACATACCAACAGCAAAAATATGCAGTTTACAGTAAAAATATTCATGCAATACAAACTTAACTTAACAATTACTCTACCATTAGCATGGCAAACCCCAAATAAAAAATAATAATAATAAAATTTCAGATTATACAGAAACCCTAACCCCAAATACCATTTCGAAATGTAATGAGACTTGAAAAATAAAATTTTACCAACAATCCACCAATCAGATACAATGAATTGGTGTCAACAATAATAAAAAAATTAATCAAAACCAAGTTGCAACTGTGTTCGAAGTGAGGTTCGTTCACCATATCTTGTCGGGTTCGTCCTCCTCGTTTGTCGTCAGCCTTCGTCGCCGCTGGAGATGCAATCCTTCATCGTCCTCCTCGTTCTTTGTTCTTGTTTCGCTTCTTCGTCGGGTCTCACTGCTTCCTCGGGTTCGCCTTCTTCGTCGAGAGACAAACGGGCTTTGTTCGTCGTCGAAGTTTGTCACCGAAGAGAACCGAAATGCGGGCAGAGTTGGGAAAGCTGAAATGAACAACAATGGCGGTGTGGGTAAAGTGAAAGTGAAAGGACGCGAGTGAAGTGAGTAGGGGGAGAGAGGGGGGAGGGGGTCTGTTCACATTAATCAAAAAATGATTTTAGGGATTTAGTGGGGATATTTTTATTTTTAAAATAATTTAATATTATTTAATTTTTAAATTATTATTTTAATTATATATTTATATACACTTATCATTACATGGTACATATTGTTTTAAAAGACTAAAATAATCCTTATCCAGTTAACCTTTACTAACGATAGGTTAACAGAATGACTAGTTTGATTGATTTTGAAAAATTAGGGACCACGGGAGTTAAAAAGTAAAACATTAGTCAAAAAGTAATATTCCACAAAAGGTTAGGGACCAAAATAATTTTCGCCCCCTTATTTTTTTTACCTACAAGTCTAGCAATTTTAGAAGTATATGAAAATCATTGACATTTAAATTCCGGTGACTTTTATAGACCGTTAAAAACTCTAAAATTTACAACAATCAATATTGAATACATCATAATTTTTAGGGCGAAATTTATTTTGATCTCTACCTTTGCTCAAATTATTATTTTTTTTACCAATATTTACATTTTTGACTCGTGCGGTCCCTAACTTTTTAAAAATCCATTATTTTAGTCTTTCTGAACTAAATTTTTGACAGTCAAACATGACAAAATATATACACTAACCATTTTACCCTTCACTTAAATTGTTAAGTTGAACATATGATTTTACTCTTCATTTTTTAAAATTTCACAAATTAACCTTAACTTAAACATGCAATAAAAATCTAACATGTATTAACAAAAATAAAATTATAATTATAAAATACATAAAATTTATAAGAAAACCCTTAAATATTAAAAAGCACAAAAAATAATTCAAAATAATTTAACACCAAAATTAAAAATCTTTAAAAAATAAATCATTACAATAAATAATTAATTTATAAAAATTCAAAATAACACTTTAAAATAATATTAAAATATAACAAATAAATTTTATATATGAAAGTAAATTACAATAAATTAAAAATTAAAAATAAAAAATATTAAAGTAATAAAAAAATTAAAAAATATATTTTTAAAAATGTTAGGAGAATGTATTATTAGTTTGTCATTACGCACAAAATAAAAATTAAGGTTAAAAAATAAAAAAATAATAATAACTGAAAAAATTCCATTAAGTTTGACTAAATGTTGACTAACGAAATGACTATATTGATGAATTTTTAAAAAGTTAGGTACCACACAAGTTAAAAAAGAAAACACCGGTCACAAATTAATAATTCGAAAAAAATTAGGAACCAAAATATTTTTTATCCTAACTTTTATCGAGTTTTTAAAAGTCTACATTTAAACTTTAACTTTTTAGAATAAATAATATCTGTATTACTTTTTATTATTTTATTATAAACCTTATTTTTTTAAAAGATCTAAAAGACAAATATATATACACAATTTTTATTTTTTTATTTTATATTATAAACATATAATATATAAAAATATATTTATTAAAAATATACAATTATATTATTTTATTCATTTTGTACTAACCGGCTAATTGCAATGTTATTGATTATATTTTGAAATATTTTTTCTTGATACATTAATTTAAGATTTGATTAAGAATTTGATATAAAAGTCTAATAATTGTTGTAGTGTTCAAAAATAACCCAAAAGGCTTAGAACTAAAAGAAAGTCCAAAACCACAAAAAAAAAAAAAAAAAAAGTCCCAGCGCTCGACAAACCCAGTACTCGACAGGCCCAACTATATGCTTTACAGGGTTAACATTTTAAAATATATCAATTTAGTCCCTATAATCAAAATTTTAATGGTCAAACTTAATATAAAGTATAAATTTATTATTTTACTCTTTTTTTATTACTTTATTAAATTAGAATGACGCACTTACTCTTTAACTTTTTAAAAATTTTATGTATTTAGATAGTTCAATAAGAAATTGACATATATGATAAAAATTTAAAAACCACTTAAAAAGATTAAATAATAAAATACATATGATAAAATTTATTAAAAATAAATATAAATTAAAAACTAAAAAATTAAAAATAAAATTTAAGATTCAATACTTATGAAACTTAAAATTCAGTAATTTAATACATACATATATATAAATAAAGTAAATTTATATGCTGCAATTTTATTATTATATTTTTATTTTTATAATATAAAAATAATAATAAATGTATATATATTGTAATTTTATTATTATATTTATTTTTATAATATATATAATGTATATATACTATATTGTTGACGTGCGAATCCGATCAACGTGGTGAATCGGTGAACATTTGAGATTTAAAGGATTGTAACCATAAAAAGACAAAATGAAGAAAGATTTTTAAAGTGGTTTAGCTTCAAGGAATGCCTACATCCACTGTTCTTTGTATTTAAGTCGAGCTCGCTAGGTGTGAATGCGGAGCTCGCTTATGCTTGTATTTTTTGGAAAAATTGTTACCTTTGTAACGGGGGTGTCCTGCTCCTTTTATAGTGTGAAGGGGCGGGAGTCATCCTGTTTTACATAGAATATAATTACATGTTTTAAGGGTGAAATTATATCCCTTAATAGACGTGGTTTAATCTAAATGCAATAGTTAATTGTGGGGGATTTGAGGTTGATTGAAAGTCTGCTTAGTTGACCGAGTGTAATCTTTGTATTCTTGGGATTCTTCCTTAAATTGTGGCTCTAGACTGCGAAGCTGCGAACCTCGTGGTTAGTGAACTGCTTCTTCGATGGTTGGTTAGCTTAGTGGGATGTTGTACTTTGACTTCTTTATGGTTCCTCCCTTAGTGGTTTATTGGGTTTTGGGGCCCGCTTGGTCCAGCAATGATTCTCAGGCCCTTTGCATGCGTTGGGCCTTCTTTGGAGGTTTCAGCATTTTGGGTATGACTGAGCCTGTATAAAATTAAATACAACATTAGCCCCCAGCTTCTACCTCGATGATTTCGGGGTGGAAGCTAAGCCCTTTTTTTGTACAAGCTATAGTTTAGCGAGCTATAACTATCCTTTTAGCTTCTTGGGGAAGCTCACGAGTCGCCCTTTGGGGTCGTAGGTCCCAAGCGCCAGAGGCAAGTTACTTTTTGGTGAGCGGGACTAGTCACGTCAAGCGCCACGTTTGTACTGCACATTTAATGCGAGCGTTAAATCAGCGCTTCTTTCGAGTATCCCGCTATATCGCAAGGTTGAATCTGAGCCATTGATTTCCCTTTAGGTCAATGATGTTTTGATCTGATGGTTATCCTTTTGGTTATACAGGACGACTTCCATCTCCCTTTCTTTTTTGTTCATTTTTCTCCTAGATATCGTTTTGTTAGGTTTCTTTGTCCTTTCTTTGAAGTTGGGGCTAACTTTCTCTTTAGTTCTTTTGTGGCTTGAGTTTTCGTCTCCAGCATTCTAGAGGTCGAATTTCTCACGGCTATTAGCTCTTCCCTGCGTGCTGAATCTTGTCTTTTTCAGTAAGTTTTCTCTTTCCCCTTCTTTTTATTTACTAGGAGGATTGGTCGTGGCTTTGTGGCGTTTATGGGTATTTGGTGTTCTAGGTTGTCGTGGGGTTTTTAGATTCTCCTGCTTCTGACTTGTCCCACCATCTAGTATAGATGTCTAGCCCGAGCAATCTGAGGCGCCATAAGGCCGGTACTGGTGGTCCTTCTAATAAGGAAGACCGTAAATCTCCCCATTTGACAATATATTGCTCGATTATGAGAAGTTCGTATCTGGGGAAATGACCGGACGTTAAGGTAATGAGGCCGCTGTGGCTCACCAACGTGAGGTCACGGAATCCTCCACATTAGGTCGCACGGAGGTTTGGGGTGATTAGAGGGAATCCGCAGAGGTGTCTTCTTCAAGGAACCGTGGTAAGAGCAAGGGGCCCGGGGTCGAAGAGAGGAACGATTCTTCTTTGGCCGTTTCGGGGAGGGGAGGGGGGTTAGGAAACTGAGACTGGAAGTTCATCGTTTCCTTCTTCGGTAATAACAAGAAAGACTCTGGTGGAGTTGGTGCACACCTTCCACCTCCCCCAAGGGTATAAGGTGTTAATTCATAGGGTGACAAATAGCCCAACCCATTCACCTCAGAGTTATGTGGGGATTAGCTCGCACCATCTTTCTGCCGGGTTGAGATTCTCTCTCCTCAGTTCCTTATCAGAGTCTTAAATTTATTGGAGCTTGTGCCAGTACAGCTTACCCCTAACGCATATGCCCGGCTGCTGTCTTTTTTCCTTATTTTCATAAGGAAAAGGATAGGCTCTTCGACTGACAACATCATTAGACAATGTTTTCAGATGAAGAAGTGCCCTAAAAAGTCGCTTGGCATGGTCCAGCCTGATGGGATATATTATCTCCCCACACGGTCGGGCAACTACCGGGCGCTGTTGTAGTCGAACATCAAGTCTAATGTGAGGGAGTACAAAACGACCTATTTTTATATTACGGGCCCTGGGATTGAGTCTGTCAAACATAAACATTTTGTTTTGTTGCCCTATGAGTTTCTGGTCCCCTGGTATTTTGTTTGGTCTGATCTTCCATGGTTCATGTTTTGTTTTCCGGTTGTGTAGGTGGCACAGGTCGGAGCCCAACGCTTAGTGAGGAAGAGAAGGTGTTGCTTGGGAGTCTCTTGGAGTCGTTCTCGAACGTGGAGGACCATGTCAAGTTTGAGGCAGTTACTGAAGAGCTTTTGATGGGTTTTGGGTTAGGGCCTGATCCGACCAAGGTTAGCGAGCTGGACGTGGAGGTGGGATATCAAGGAGATTGCCGATACACCCTTTTCGGGCTCACAGAACAAGGAAGCAGAGTCTAACGAATGGTCGCAAGGGCCTGTTCGTAAGCGAGCCCGAAAACAGTAGCCAGAACAACAGGCAGACATGCAGAATACCGCTTCTGGGAAGTTGGGGAAACTGTCCACCAAGAAGTTCCCCGTGTCTTTTGTCCTTGCGAAGAGACTTAAAGTGCGGGCACCTAGCCTGGATGGTGGCCCTTCGGTGTTGTCACCCCTTTTTTTGGTTGTTGCTGATAAGGGAGAAGAGGTGGTCTCCGTTCTCGTTGATAATGGGAAAAGGGGGGTCTCTGTTCCTCAGGCCGCGTTGAGGGAGCAGTCCGTGGAGAAGGATCTTGGAGGTTCGCATGAGGTCGTCGTGCCCAACGTGGCTCCTAATGACATGTCTGTTGGTTCTAATGTTAGGGCCTCCCTAGACCATGCCTCGGCCGCCTTTGTTGGTTACCTTACAGAGGGCCTAAGAAAGCGCCTGAAGGAGGATACGGGGATGAGGCGTCATCTTGCGTGATGCGCTATAGCTTTGTGGTGTGTAAAAGCAGCCTTTTTTTCCCATTTCCCCTCGCTTTCTCTTTTATGGCGTCATTCATTTTTTTTTTTTTTAGACTGCATGTCTGGCTCAAATCGGGCTGCTTGAGGCTGAGGGGAATGAGGCAGAGATAAAGAGATTTGGCAAGGAACTTAGGGATGACAGGAAAGAGCTTGAGACTGTCAGGCAGGAGCTTGCTGCTGGGGCAAAACGTGAGGAGCTGATGTCGTAGAGATGCGAGTCTCTTCAAGCCGCTATGGAGAAATCCTCCACGAACCATTAAACTAAGATTGCGGATTATCAGGCCCAGATTTGTGAGCTAAATGAGAGGGTTAAGTAGTCCGATAATGGTTTCGCAAAGAAATCAGGCGAGCTGGGAGGAAGAGAAGGAGAGGACGATTAACAGTGCCCAGACTGACCTTCTGTACAGCATATGGGAGGAGTACCCTAACCAGGACTACAGCTTCCTTGGTTCCACTGTTTGTGATTTGGTTGATGGCTTCAGGGCTCTTCGAGCAGCGAAGATGAATGCAGGTCGGCAAGAGAAAGGGGAGCAAGGCTTGGGCGCTATCGGAAACCCTCTTGCGGGGGGAAAACGATATGCAGTGGATGGAATGGGCCCTGGTTCAGCCGACCCTCCTGTGGCGGTTGGTGATTCAATTCTTCCGAGGAATGAGTGTGTAACACCCCCTGACCCGATCCGACTGGATCGACCCAGGGAGCGCTATCAGGTTTTCAAAACTTTCTAAATTCATATTTTTCCATTTCAAACCATTGAAAACTCGTATCAATTTATAATTTAAAAATATTTTTCTAGTGAGCCCATTGAAATTACAATTTTTAAAAATTTCGGCAGAGTTTCCTTTTGTTTTTCTGATTTCCCAAAAACCTGTTTCAAACAACTCAATTCAATTACATTTCACAACAACACTTCAAATCTCATTTCATTCAAATGCGCACTCTGCCGTTTAGTGTGACTTTCAAACAGTTTATAAAACATTTCATTAATTACAGTCCTTCGAAAAATGTAAAACAGAAAGTATAAAATAATTAATTACAGCACATAATTACAAAACATAATTACAAATTTTCTGTATATGCATGCATATCTAATTACATTACACAGAAATATTTATATAACTAACTACCCCAAAAGATGGTGAGTATGACTCTGAACTCTCCTCTGCAGCTGGTGCTTCTTCAGTCTTTTCCGTCCTCAGTATCTTTATTACCTACGCGTTAGAAATAAAACTAACGCGCTAAGCAATACTGCTTAGTGGGTGTACACTAAAATAAATGGTAATATAATATAAAACAGTATATCTAAAACAATATATCGTAAATTCAGAAATTCAGAAAGATATATAAATAAACAATAAAACTTAAAAACAGAATTTCAGAAATATAACTATATATAACAAAAACTATATAAACACACAGTGTTTCAAAAGTTTCTGGGTTTCAATTTCAATATCATTTCTTTATTTTCCATAACATTTTCTAACCATAACTTCTCAATCTGGCCCGTGATACACATAACAGGGTTTACAGGACTGGATTACGGGTTTTTCAATCGGGTTTCCCATCTCATATGAAATGGTATCCCTCTATATAAACAGTCGGTTTCCCATTTCACAAGGAAATGGTATCCGGATATTTTCACAGTCGGTTTCTCATTTTACGAGGAAATTGTATCCGTATTAAACAGTCGGTTTCCCATTTCACGAGGAAATTGTATCCATATTATCAACAATCAGAGACATCATACATCACGGTGCAGTACTGCCATAAATTCACCCAATTGACATGTCAATCTCCTATATCCATATATCCCTATACATATACCAGGGCCGTTCAAATATCATAACAATTTAATTCTTTGGTTTCAGGAATCAACGAATATCAATTTCAATCAAAATCTATAAATTGGAAAACCAAACAATAATTTGTAAACCAGGTTTTGAAAACATACGTTTTTATTTGAATTTTCATAATAGCAGAATATTGCACAAATAGTCCAACAATATGCAAAAATACAATACGAGTATATAAACAAATCCATACGAATATATATAAATTCCAGACTTATTAAATCAAAATATTTATCAAAAATAAGGTCAGAAACGTGTGTACACCAACCTAGATACCGTTTTACCGGTTCTACGTCCATTTCCTTCTGAGTTTTCCTTTTTCCTTTCTTTCTTTTCTTTCTCCTCTTTCCTTTCTCTTTCTCTTTTCTTTCTTTTCTTTTCTTCTTCTTTCCCTTCTCTTCTTCTTCTTTTCTTCTTTATCTTTTTCTTCTCTTCTTCCTCTTCTTTTCTTCATCTTCTTCTTCTTCTTTTTTTTTCTTTTTCTTCTTCTCCCGTTCTCTGCCCTCTTTTTTTTTATGTTCTGTTTCGATGGCTTCTCACAGAAGCCAACTTTTTTTTTATATCATTTCGGTCATCGCAACCGTCGTCGCGACCTGTGGTCGCGCCACCAAGTCGCGTTGCTCACTGGAGCAACTCCACCGCCTTCATCGCGGTGCTCTGGTCGAGCTGGTGGTCGCCATGCTCACTGCCCGAATTTCAATTTTTTCATCGCGAGCCGCCCATCGTGACCTGTGGTCGCGATGACCAGGTCGCGATACTCACTGTCCCAGTTTTTCACTCTTCATGCATCATTTCTGGACCATTCCATCTGGTCCACCTGGACACCATAACATAAACATATATTTAATTACATTTACACCCCTCAACTCACAAATATTTTATATCCACATATTCAAAATTAATTATCCGAAATTCGGGATGTTACAGAGGGTCCTCCAAGTGACCAGGCCTGATGGCAGTCCATGATGCTCCGGCGTGCAATTTTTGCCTTGTTTTTTCTTTGTTGTTTGTTCTGAGGATTTGTACACTTTTGGAATGTTTTTGAACCAATTTTGTTTACAATATTTTGACTTGCTTTCTTTTTTATATTGACACTTAATGCGCGCTTGGTTGGTAGCACTTGTGGGTCGCCAATCTCTGTCCTTTGTGAAGTTCCCGCGTGGGGGACGTTCGAGCGCTGACATCGTTAATTTGAGAGCTGATAAGCTTATCAGGTAGATGAGTTGTGTCAGGTACTTAGGTCCGTGAGCATTGACATCGCTGGTTTGAGAGCTAGCGAGCTTCTCAGGTAGGCGAGTTGTGTCAGGTACTCAGGTCCGTGAAGGATTCCACCTTGAGTGCCTTTATAGGCTCCGCTGGTTTGAAAGCTCGTCAGCCCTCAGGTAGGCGGGTACTGGCAATATCTACAGCTCTGGTCTGTCACATCGAGCATGTCTATTGACCTCGCTAGTTAGGTCGCTCATAGGCAACCGGGTTGGCAAGTTTTGTCAATGTGTATGCTCAGTTTGACCGATGTGTGTCGTGCACGCGTATATATTTTGTTTGTTTTGAGGGGGGTCTTAGGATCATATATTGAACATTTGAATGTATCTCCTCCTTCCCCCCGAAGGTCGAGCGTAGTATAACGCGAGAGTTTGTAAGAAAATAGCGTCTTTTATAAATAGGAAAAGTACAACTGTTACTGATAGTATTTTCTCATATGTTTTGCATTCCAGGTGTGCGGGACTCTGGCCCCGTCAATAGTTGCGAGGTGATACGCGTCATTGTTCAGGCCCTTATCTATAACGTTGGGAGAATTGTAACATCCCGGATTTCGGGTAATGAATTTTTGATATATGTGAAATATGTGAAAATGAATTTTACTATTTGAGGGGGTGTAAATGTAATTAAATGTATGTTTATTTTATGATTTCCAGCGGACCGGATTGAATAGTGAAAAATGAAAAAAATGAAAAAAAATTGGAAAACTGGACCAGAGAGCATCGCGACCTGGTCACCGCGATCACAGGTCGCGATGGCTTGCTCGCGATGAAAATGGCAAAACCTGGCAGTGAGCAACGCGACCAGCCACCGCGACCACAGGTCGCGATGGACTGCTCGCGATGAAAGTGTCAAAAACGGGCAGAGAGCAGCGCGACCAAGGCGCGCTCGCGAGGAAGGCGGTGCGCGCATTCCAGTGAGCATCGCGACTACAGGTAGCGACGGCGGTCGCGGTAGCGAAAAAAATATAAAAAAAGAAGTGGCTTCTCGAGGAAGCCAGAAATCATCACAGAACAGAGAGAGAGAGAAAAGAGCGAGAAAAAGAAAGGAGAAGAAGAAGAAGAAAGAAAGAGAAGAGAAAGGAAAGGAAAGGAAAACAAAATCGTCGAACCGCGATTCTCGAACGAAAAAAAAAACGGTACCGAGGTTGGTGTACGTTGTTTTTCGAAATCGTTACGAAAAGCATTTCGTTATCGTTTACGTTTTTGTTTTCGTTACGTTTCTCGTTTTCGTTTAGATTTCGATTTCGTTAATTGTTTCCGATTTCGATTTCGTTAATTGTTTTCGATTTTGATTTTGTTAAATGTTTTCGATTTCGATTTTCGATGTGTAAAAATTGATGATTGATATACTTATGGATGATTAGGGAAAGATTTTATACGAGATCGTATTTGTTTGTGTTTTGAATATTTCCGATTTCGTTCTAAACAGTTGATTTAGACTTGTATGTGAATAATGTTCATATTTCTTGAAGTTTATTATGTGATTTATATGATTATTGAATGATTATCGATTTTTGAGTAATTATTGCGAAATTGATTGTGAATTCGGTTTATCGAAACGGCCCTAGGATACGTAGACATAGAAATGAATATAGGAGGTTGGTATACCAGCTGGGTTTTATTGAGCAGTACTGCGCCGATATTGATTGATTGATATTGATGATATTGATGTACCTCCTCTTGGATTCGTCCAGAGGCTGGGAGATACGTACCTCCTCAGGATTCGTCCTGGGGGTTGGGAGTTAATGTACCTTCCCAAGGATTCGTTCCTGGGATATGGAGCTATGTACCTCTCTAGGTTCCGTACCCACGGTCCTAGAGTTGGGAGACACGTACCTCCTCAGAATTCGTTCTGGGGGTTGGGAGCTTGACCCATATTCCAGTCCGTATATGTTTAGTATTCTAGCGGGCCAGAATTGATTGAAATTGAAAAGTGTATTGAATGTTTTTATTGATCGAAAATTATATATATTGACCTCATTATTGAAGTTCAAGTGCTTGAAATTATTATATACTTTGATTCTGAAATTTAATTGTTTTGAACATGATTTGAATTGACATATATATATATATATTGTGATTTGTTTATTATTAAAAGTTATTAAAAGGTATATATGTTTCCATATTGAGATTTTAGTACACCCACTAAGCTTTATGCTTAGCGCGTTAGTTTTGTGTCTAACGCGTAGGTACCAGGAATCCGGACGAAGGTAAAGACTGAAGAACTGGAAGAATTGCAGACCGAGTCACAGAGACTGTACAGTTGGGTAGCTATATTTTTGTTATGTGTATATATATTCTGAAAGCATGCATATACAGGGAAATTGTAAATATGTTTTGTAAAACGTTTTGTAATTAACTATTTTATGATTACTGTCTTTTATTATTTAAATGTAAATAGTAAAGTCTGATTTGTTATTATTTTATAAACTATTTGTGAAAGTCGCACTAAACGGCAAAGTGCGCAACTGATTGAAAGTGATAGAAGTGTTTGTGAAAAATGTGAATTTTGGATTGATTTGTGGAAAACAGGTTTTGGAAAGTCCGAAAAACAAACGGCACTCTGCCGGATTTTCGTAAAAAGTTTAATTATTGTTATGGGCTCACAATGATTTTAAATTGTAAAATGAAGTTTTGAAAAGTTTTGAAAGTCAGAGTAGCGCGCCCCGGGTCGGTCCGGCCGGGTCGGGTCGGGGGGTGCTACAGTTCTTCACAGTTTGGGCCCAGTGCTCCTTCTTGCGGGTTACGGGCTCCTGGTGGGAGTAACCGTAAAACGAGGTCCCCCCTTTTGAAACATCGAATTTTGACTTTTCTGTTGTAGTATCGGGCCACCCTCTGTTGATACACAGCTATCTTTAGACGAGCTGCTTCCCTTTTTTCTTCGATGAGATCGAGGCTGGTAATGAGTAGGTTTTTGTTTTGTTCGGCATTGAATGTGACCCTTCTGTGGGTGCTGGCGATGGATTCGGGCAGGATCATAGCTTCTGTTCTGTACACCATGGAGAATGGAGTTTCTCCCGTGGTGCTCCTTGCAATAGTTCTATATAACCACAACACTTTGGGTAGTTCCTCAACCCAGAGCCCCTTCAACTCCTTAAGCTTCGCTTTTAGGATGTGCTTGATGATTTTGTTAATGGCCTCCACCTGTTCGTTCGCTTGTGGGTGGTCGACCGCGGAAAAACTTTTTGTAATAGCTAGTTCTTCGCATAATGTTTTGAATCTGTGACTTTCAAATTGTGTACCATTATCTGTAACGATTTTATAGGGGACGCCAAATCTGCTGACAATGTTTTCCCATATAAACTTCTCAATTTTGGCTATCGAGATTTCGCTGAGGGGTTTCGCTTCTGCCCCTTTCGTGAAGTAATTAACAGGTACCACCGCATGTTTTCCATACAATCTTTACTTAAACGTACCGGATCTCCATCACATTTTACAAATAAAAAGTATATAGACTGAAGCACACATTTTAAATACACCACATTTATTCACCCTATCAAGGTTCAACTTCAAACTTCCTCTAACCAACCATCATGATTAAGCAAAATATACGCTACAACTTTCACATTTTTATCACATGAATTATAAATAAACTAAAAAAAGTAGAACAAAATTCATAAATACTAAAAAAAAAAAAAAAAAAACCAAAAAGTAGAGGTACAATATCATAGATAAGTAAACCTCAAATGCAGCGATTTAGAGAGATTCAAGGCCCCCCAGTAGCTCCCTTGACTGCCTTCTTCAACTCCTCATTCACATTTCCCTCCATCGATTTGTTGTCAATTTTATGATTGGAAGCTTTGCTGATTCCATTTCTCTCGACTTGTCTGTGTTTCCCAGACCTGGAATCCCCAGCAATCGGATTTCCATTGATAATTTCTTGTCTTAGATCCTCTACAGCTCTTTTAAGTAACCCATTCTCAGCTACCAACACCTCCACTTGCCTCTTCACGTTGAAGCAAACCTCCGCCACGTCATCATTATTGCCCCTCAAACTCACTTCAGCTTCAGGACCCACTGCTTTGTTGCTTGTGCCTCCTTTTCGATCTCCACCGTCCACGTGTTCGATCCCGATCTTGTTCATCACCAAAAATGGTATCTTCTTCATATCAATCCCAACGCCATTCTTCATATCCGCCGGAATCCTAACTCCCCACCGGAAATTCACGACGGCACGCGATCTCACCGGCAAGGCCGTCCTCGCCGCCATCTCAACTCCGGATAAAAGACCGGCCAAATCCCCGGCGGCTCGCGATGGCAAGACGGTGATTTTCTTCAACATGGGCGTCTCCACAACGTTAATGGATGAATCATCCTCCGAAACGGCACCGTTTTCATGAGGCTTTGACGCCATTTTATCGAGTACCGAAGACTGAGATTTCTTGATAGAGAAATCACCGAAGTGAGGCTTGAAGTGAAGCATGAAGGTAGGGTTTCCGCGGCCCAACAAATCGAACTGGGCGCTCATGAGCATGGAGCTGGAGATTGGAGAACCGAAGGGCCCGGTGCCGGTCTTAACAACAAGAGAAAAGGGATTCCAGGTGTCATTGGGACGATAGGAGATCTTGAAGGAGGGCCCAGAATCGAAGAAGGTGGAGAGATTGAGAGTCAGCTCTTTGGAGTCGCCAGCGACGATTCCAGACTGAAACGGCAAGCCTAGAATTGATAAAGGAACTTTGGCTCTGAAGAGTGGCTTTTGTTCGTCACGAAATTTCAAAGACGCTTTCATGACTTCTGCCTAGAAATCAGTGAAGAGAAATGGAGTGAACTTGGTTTTATTTTTTAACGGATTTGGGGAAATTTTATTCTTTTTTTTCAAAGCAAGAATTGGGGAATTTTGAAGTGCGATTAATTTAGTGTGATTCATTTGGGCCTTTTTGGGGGTTTCAGTTTCAGTATGCTTTGGACGGTTTTCCACAATTTCTCCAAAATAACCCAACGGGACTGTTACTTTTAGGAGGCGATGAAAGGGTAAATATGGAAGGATACATAGATGATAGGTGGCCAACACAGGTACCCAATTAAATATTTTTCGAATTTTGAAATTTAAAAAATTTGTCAATTTTATTGCTTGGAGTTAGAGCATTATGTCTCATTTTCTTACGATACAACTAAATGGAAAAGATAAATTGAACTCAATTTTTTATTATTTAAAATAATTATTACTGTTATTAAATACCCGGGTTTTAGATTATTCTAAAAGCTAGTATAAACTTTTAACGGGAATTGTAAGAAGTACCCCTAATATTTGATCGTATAATAATGAAATTAACAGTTTAAACTTAATTACATAAAAGTACCCATATAGTTAGTAACCTCAGTTAAAAGCAATGTTGATCAAAACTTTTATCTTTTGGGATTATTAAAAATATCTCCAGGTTAAAAAAATAAAAAAATAATATTAATTATTAAGAAAAATTAAAAAATAATTTAAATGGATGTGTCCATTTAAAAAAAATTAAATTTTTAAAATTTTAAAATTTTAAACTTTTTAAATTTTAATAATTAATATTATTTTTTTAGTTTTTAACTAGGAGTATTTATGTCATTTCAGGTAAAATTTGTGGTCAAACCGTTACTTTTGACTAAGTCAACTAACGGTAGGGTACTAATGTATAAGTAAAGCTAAACTCACAGATTTCATTATAATATGACCAAACATTAAAGTACTCTATTGTAATTCGCCCAATATTTTAAATGTCAACACTAACAATAATTATTTAAGAAATTATATTTAACTTAAAACTCTAGTAGTGATCAAATTAAATAGGATTTAGAATCCTATTTAACTTGGCCAAACCTAAACCTTAGAGACTGATATATAAGAGCTATTATATCAAGTAAAACAAAAAAAGCAAACCCTAGGCAAAAAAGATGGATTCGGCCAACTATAAAGAAAAAGAAAAAACAATTGTTTTCTCCTTTCTTCCTTGTAGGAGCGGCCGACGATAGGAGAAAACAAAGGTGTTGTCTTCTTTGCTTGTCCTTCTCCTCCATCTCTTCATTCGTGATGCGCCCACACACGCGTTATCCGACCGCGGGTTATAGCTCGAAAGACTTGGTGGTGACTCAAGAAATTAAAGTGTCAAGAAAAGCTTTAAATATATTACATTTTTGTATTCTATTCGCATATATACAACAAACTGATTTTGAAAAGGATTTTCAATAAAAAAAATTTTAAAACCTAAATCCTTCCACTTGCGTTTTATCAAATTATATTTTTTTTCCCTATATACATGATGACCCTTAAGAACTATCAATAAAAGCTAACTAATATGCAAAAGCAAAATAATTAAAAAATTATTGCCTTATATCAATAAAGGCAAATTACAATAGAGTATCCTGACGTTTATTCTATATTGCAATGAAAATTGTGAGTTTAGCCTTAATTACATATTAGTATCATATCGTTAGTTGACTCAATCAAAAGTAACAGTTTGACCTAAGAATTTTGCTTGAAATGACATAACTACCCCTAGTTCAAAATAAAAAAATTTAAATAAATATCCATCATCCATCAATATTGAGATCCATTTTAATTTTTTTTTAATTTTTATTTTTTAACCGGAGGTAGTTGTGTCATTTCAAGCAAATTTTTTGGTCAAACTATTACTTTTAACTGTGTCAACTAACAGTAGAATACCTACATGTAATTAAAGCTAAACTCACGATTTTATTGTAATATGACCAAACGCTAGAGTACTTCATTGTAATATGACTAAACGTCAGAACATTGCAATTTGCCATATCAATAATCCTGCAAGTGTGATATCTTAGGAAGATTAGGCTGCCTGGAGATCAAATAAAAGTGAATATTTTTTTTTATTTTAATTTATTAAACTTTAGGCCACCATACTATGAAAGCAAATTGAAAACTTAAGCAGAGAGTGATTAGAGGGACAAACTAGAGAGTAATAGGTGACAAGCGACGGTGGCAACTGGCAAGCAAGGCAACGACGGTTATTAAGCTAGACAGCGACGCTGGTCAGTGGAGAGAAACTAGAAAGCATAGAAGAGTGAGAAGTGGTGGACCAGTTGTGAGAAGAATGAGAAAGCATATAAAGTGAGAGGTCGTGCTCATGGTGCACTGGTGGCAGAGAAAAAATGAAGAGACTTGAGACTTTGAGAGTAGTGTGAGTGTGGCGTTGGAGGTGTGGGATTTAGGTGAGTAGGTGGGATGGGATTTGGGTAAGCAAATTAGGGTTTTTTTTATTATTATTTTTTTTAAACTAATGGGTAAAACAGAGCAGGTCAGGTCAAAAGGGCTCGCCTCGTTCTTGACCGAATTACCCTGTCGGGTAAAAAAATTTGACCCGATCCTCATTCACAACCTGAAATTGTTGCTCCATACCCGTGCCAAATAGAGCGAGTTCCCACGGGTTTGGGAGAGGTCAGAGATTTTTGTCATAAGTCTTGGCTTTTAAACATTACCGATCTTTATGAAAATTTCTTCCAATTATTTTTGGATTATTTTTATTTAAAAATATATTATTTTATTACTAAAGATTGAAAAGAAATGGGCATTTTTATCATTTCTATGGTCAACTCAATCAATGATGGTTTCATTACGTAATATGAGATTATAGAGAGAATGTTTATGTGTAAATTTGTTATGGTGCATTTGGCGGTTATGATTAATTTGAAAATATATTAATTTGAAATTTATAAGATATAAAATTAAGATAAAATTTAAAATATATAATTTGAAAAAGATATTGTAAATACAAATCAGCGATATAATGTTATGTGATAAATCGAGATTTTTAAACTTTAATTTTAAAATGTTTTTATTTTTATTTTTTAATTGTATGCCCTCTTAAAAACTAATCTAATTAGTTAAATATATACTCATTAAGTGATACATGGAAAAGAAAATGACCTTTAAATTACGATAAAACATCTTGTTGATGTCAAAAAGTTGACATAATAACCAAAGGGGAATTGTTGGGAGAAAAAGACTACTCCCCAATGTAGGGTAAGCCCTGAAGATTCGCTGTCTCAGAGGCCTTAGAGGGATCCTGAGGAGAAATTTCCCTCTAAAAACTCTCGCCACATGATCTCCAGCCAAAAACAGACCATGGACTGGGTCATACCTGTGCAGTGACATATTGGCTAGCTGTGGCAACCCAAATGCTCGGATGAATGCTGCAATCCCAAAGATGAGCCGCACAAAAGCTCCAAGGGGGGTCGTAAATGATCCCACGGTTCAAGGAGCAAAGCTTCGTGCTGAGGAAGTGCATGATCGGATGTATGTATGATAGCTCAGTTCATGAGAAGAGTGATACACGTGTCTTTTACTTCCTAGGAAAGCACAAATAAAGGAAAAATGGGTACAGGTAAACTAAAGGCCCCTGACAGGGTTGAACCTGTCTCCTGATTAAAGTGACATAAGTACTTGCTGTCATGAAAAGCAGTTCAGGTCTCCACAGGCATTTTAGCCGCATTAAATGCATAAGAACAACTCAGCTGGCATCTACACCATTCCTAACAAATTAGATCATGATGAAGGAACACCTGAACGCTTAGTCAGCTGTCAAGGGAGCAGCGATCCCACATGGCAACATCCCAGCCCTCCGAGATATGTGGCCACCACACAGCTTATACATTAGGGGAAAATGTGTAATTGGGTAATTACAGAGGAGCACGTACTCCCACGAGCTAAAATTACTCAATTACTATATTCCTGGTTCCTATCAAATAAATACTCTTTTATCACTCCAGAAAAAGAAAGGGTGGGCAACTAGAAGGAGAATTCCTAGCCTTTTGCTCTCTTTTTGCTTAGTTTTATATGTTTTCCCCTTGCTTTCTTATTGTTTGGTTTAGATTGCTTGCTCCCCTGATTTGAGTGTTAGAGTGTGGATGTCAGCATCGCTGATCAGTCCGCATGACAAGTTACTCTGTCTTGCCAGAAGCTTTATATTTAAAGAAAGTAGGGAATGAAAGGGATCCTCAGAGAATCTGATAAGAACACTTCCACTAAGAGAAGTAAGCTAGTCGCAGAGAAAATAATAGAGAGAAAAGAGAAAATGAGATTCTTGTAACAGCATGCCCCTAAGAGCAAAAACTTGTATTTAAGAAAAGAATAGATTTGAATTATTTTCTATATAGACACTTTCCGCAAAGAACACACTAGCACACTTATACTTTAATATAATGGACTGCTAAGATCCTTACATTTTTTACCGTTGACTCTAAAAATCAACCCAACTGTGATTTTGTCGGTTAACACATCCTAATCTTAAAAAGTCATATTTTTAAGACTTATCACTTAATGAAAAGTCCTTCATCAATAAATTAATATAAACTTCCTAAATTAATCTCATACTATCAACTTAGTATGAAAATACCCTTAATCCAAAATAATAATCTTAAACAAACCGAAACCTTAACCCTAATATTATTCAATCTTTTATAGATGTGCCAATAGCCTCCATGTTATTGTAAAAGGCAGTTAACAACCTCTCTTTTATTGTAGGAGGCTGTGGGCAACCTATTATTGGATATGGACGAGGTTGTGAGCATTTTCCATATTTCATTCAGGTTTTTAAAATTTGTAAAAACATTGAAATAAAATTGTTTATATTAAAGCATTTTAATGAAAAAACAACTTGAAAATAATGATTCTAAATTTAACCTTTTGTTTTATATAAAATTTATATTTAAAATAATTCAACATTTTATTAAATTAAATAATTTTATTAAAATGTTTTTAAATATAAATATTTTTTATTTTTTATTTCTAATTATATAAAATTTATATTTAAAATAATTTAAACTTTCATTTGTGTGAAATATTTTAAATTGTTTTAGAAAAAAAAGAAATATTTTAAATAATTTAAATTATAAAATATATATCAAAATAATAGTGAATTTTTTGTTTTAGCCATTACAAATAATTCGGGATTTGAGAGAGGGAGACATGACTCGAGCTTACTAACCTTATCTTGTCAAAGTAATATTGAATTAAATATAAAATCCTAAATAAAAATATATTTCAAGATTGTAATATACAATGCAAGCCATTTGTTTTAAGACATTTGAAAAAAAGAAAACAAATCTGTTATGAAGTTGTAAACAATAAGAATTACTAAAACCTTAATTAAATCTAGAGCTATTAAGATTTAAGAAAAAAAGTTAATATTTATATTCAAATATCAAGGGATAAAAAAAAAGTCAGACCAAGGAAGTTGTAAAACCAAACTTTTGGTTATCCAAATGTTATCGAAATGATAATTGTAGGTAAATTTCAGTAATTGACCCTATGGATGATGCCCGTACACTCGCTAATAATATGTTATATAAATGACAATTGAAGGTAAATTTCAGTATTCGACCGATGACTGCTGCCGGTACACTCATGAATAATATTTGAGCACTATCATATAATTTAGTTCGGTGGTAAAAGTGGTATTTACTCTGACAATATTTTATGTTCGAGTCGCCACCACAAGTGGTATATTAAAAATATATATATGGACAAAAATTATTTGGTTCCTATCTTTTATTGAATTATAATTTTTTAATCAGTTTTTACTCTTTTAAGTTTACATGGTCATTAATTTTTTAAAAATCTATCAATTTAGTCCTTTTCTTAGTCAACAGTTAATTAAAGTTAATGATCTTAGGGATATTTCAGTCTTACAAAAAAAAAATATATTCAAGTTAAAAAATAAATAAAAAATTAGAAAAAATTATTAAATAAAAATTTAATTATAAAAATAAAATGATAACAAATAAAAAAAAGTAAATATGAGAATTTTTTTAATTTTTTATTACTTTAATAATTTTATTTTGTTTTTAATTTATTATAATTTAATTTTTATATATAAAATTAATTTGAAGTGTTATTTTAAATGATTGAATTTTCATAAATTAATTATTTATTATAATTATTTTTATTTTTTTAAAGGTTTTTAATTTTGGTATTAATCTTTAAGTGTTTTTTTTAATTCGTGTTTTTTTATTATTTAAGGGATTTTATGATAAATTTTATGTGTTTTATAATTTAAATGTTTTTAAAAAAATTGATGACACATGTTAAATTATTAATGGATATACAATTTAAGGTTAATATATTAAATTTTAAAAAATAAGGGTATATTCGTATTTTCAACCTTATCAACCTTATCAATTACCCTAAGTTGGGAGTCACCATTTTTGATGTTTCTCCTCTATGCATCTCCCTGCTGTTGGAAGATGATTTGAGGAGTTTGGAGCTGTTAGACCTGTTTGTTCTTAATTTCTTTTTTTATTTTTCTGCTGGGCTTATCCCTGCTATTCACCAAAAAAAAAAAAAAAAAGTTAAGGGCAAATGATTAATGTGCATATTATATTATGTTTGACTGTTAGTAATTTTGTCAGAAGGACTAAAGTGATGTATTTTTAAAATGTTAAGGATCACGCGAGCTAAAAGAGGAAGGATCGATCAAAAAGTAATAATTCAAAAAAAAGATAAGGACCAAAATAATTTCCACCATAATATTTTATGTTTATATATGACAAATCACAGCCTGCCTACCTAAGGTATCCCTAATTACATGCAGAATTAACTTTTAGGGAAATTGACTGTAGACCCCCTACCGTTAGTGTTTACCGTTCAAAAAAGAAAGTTGATTATTAAAAACATATAAAATTTAGGACAAATTACAGCTCACCTACCTGAGATATCCCTAATTACAGGCGGAATCAACTTTTAGACGAATTAACTGCAGATCCCTTTGCCGTTAGTCAAAGTCAACAATGTTAATGGTGTTTTGGACCATTTTTTTAATTATTATTTTTTAAAAAGAAAAGAATTAAGATCTCCATTATCCATCTCATCTCCATGGAGATTTATTAATTAATTTTTTTAAAAAAATTGAGATCTATTTTTGAAAAATTTAAAATGAAAAAAAAAAAACTTAAGATCTTCACCGTCCATCTCTGAACTAGACGGTGGAGATTTAAAAAAAAAAGAAGATGGGAGAGAGTAATGTGGGATCCATGGTAGATTCACCATAGATAGTAAATCAGGAAGAGGTAGGTTCGAAAAATTTCACAAACCAGATTTGCGTACCCAATTTGCAAACGAGGTGCGCAAACAACCTAGGGAGGCTCGTGCAAAGGGGGAGTCTAGAGCCTCCCTCCATCTCCCACGACCACTAGATGCATAATTTTTTTTAAAAAAATCTTTTTTAAATTTTTTTCATTAATGGTTCTCTACCATCCAATTGAATGGTTGAATGGTGGAGATTTAGAATATATTTATTTTATATTATTTAGATTTTTTAATTGGGGGAATTTTTTTTTTATATATTTTTAACGGTCAACTGTCTTTTTTGACGGTCATCGTTAACGATAGGGGCTTGTAGTCAATTTTCCTAAAATTTAATTCTGCCTGTAATTAGGGATATCCCAAGTAGATGAGAATTACACAAACACCCTGACGTTTAGTGAAATTACAAGAATAGAACAGTTTTGTTTATATCAACATAAACCTTACCTGATGTTTGAAAAATATTGCAAAGACATCCCCTGCCGTTAACTTGAGACCATTAATGTTAGTATGACAAGGATAACACAAAGGTAAAATGGTACATTTATCTCATTGTCAAAGTCAATCGCATTTAATAAATTTTTTATTAAATTTAATAATATTTTAATTCATTAAAAAAATATTTTAATATAAGAAATAATATTAAATTAATTTTTAATTAAAAATTTTAAATAAAATTTCATATTCATCCATATTTATTCATCATCCAGATTCATTCCATTTAACTCCAATCATTCATTCCATTAATCTTCAATCATTCAAACTACAAAAATAAATTTTCATTCCAAATTTATTTACCATCTCCTATTCTCCTTATCAAACATAACCATCTTCTTCAACCATGTAAAATAATAATAATAATAAATCAAAATCAATATAAAAAATAAAATAAAAACTCACCATCTCCTAATCAAATATTACATCTTCATCAATCTTCAGAAAAGGAAAAAAAATAAAATCAACAATTCACGATCACCTATCCCACATCACAATTTTCATCAACCATCTCCATAAAAAGAATATATATATCAAACTCAACATCTTCCTCAACCGTCTCCCAAAAAAAAAAAAAAAAAACCAATATCAATATACAAAATCTTCATCTTCTCACTAACAATCTGTGTCATCAGTAATCTCCAGAAAAAAAAAAAAAAAGACGATTGGATGGAGCGTCTGCTCCATCAATCTCCAGAAATAAAAAGAAGAGACGATTGGATGTAGCCAAATATTGTTTATTCATGTAATTTCACCAAACGCTAGGGAGTATTAGTATAATTCTCCCTATATTTTAAATCTGATATGATGGGGCAAATGGCTGCCCGAACCTACCTCAATTAAATCCTACTAGTACGGCCCAAATATCTACTTTCATATCAGAAGTTGTTTACTTTCACACAGGGATGGGTCTTCAGACACTTAATGTATGTTTGAAAGAGCTTATCTACTGGCCAAAATAACTTATTTAGTTCCAAAAGCTCTTTTTAATTTTTTTTTTTTTTTTGTCATTTGGTTGCCACCTCAGTAGAGCTTTTGGACCATTAAATAATCTGTTTTATGTATACTCGGAGAAACTCAAATTTTGAGCTATTCCAGGTAAAGCCTTTTGAGGTTTTTTTTAAAGGAGTAACTTTAATTTAGTGTATACAGTTTTGATGAAATATCACTTTTTTACTTACGTTTCCTTTTTTGGTTCGCGTGGTCCTTTACGTTTCCTAAATAGATCAAATTGGTCATTCTGACCAACTTTTTGATGGTCAACCGTCATAAAATTTTCTAAAAGACAATTTTATCCTTAAAGAATTTAATTAATAGAATTATAATTTTATCTTCTAATTAAAATATAATACAAATAATTAAATAGAAAAAATTAATAAAATAATATTAAACTAAATTATAAAAACTTAAAAATATAAAAAAATTAAAAAAAATATTCGAATGTTTTATATAACCCTAGTACATTTTATAATTTCACAATACCCTTTTAAATTATAAACCTAATAACTTAGTTTTTTTAACATGTGAAACATAACTTTACTGCTCTCAACGCATTGAATTTTCAAAAATTCATCTTTAATATGTGAGTCCTTCTATCTTATATCTTTCTAATCATTATTGTTTTATTTCTCTATTCCGAATAAGATTGTTTGTCTACATGCAAACAAACATATTATATATAAAATTGGTTTATATTAGCATTCTATTACATATTCCAAGATGAATTTTGGAATACATTGGTTTATAAAATTGACAAAAAAATGGAGAATGATGATTGTTGTGTGTATAAAGTTGATAAAAGGATGAGGTTATTGATAGAGCTAGCTAGAGAAATCATTTGTGAAAAGCCAAGTGGTTTTGCATCATGCAATTGCAAAAAAATTGAGAGTGAAGGAATTCCTTGTAGGCACTTTATGACATACTTTAACTTAATGCAAGTCACTTTCTTACCTAATCAGTACATATTGAAAAAATGGACTGAAGTTGCTAAGTATGATGTAATTGTTGATGATAAAAGTACGAAGATTAGTAATTTTCAAGACAAATCAATACTCACTTATCGTACGAGATTATTTCAACTTGCCTCAAATGTAATTGAGAATGTAGTAGGTAGTGAAGAGGTGAGTAAGATCCTAGAAGATGATTTAAATAATGTTTTGAGTAAAGTCAAATCAGTGGTGAGAAGTAATAGCATCTCTAAAGGCATAGTTCTACGCCACAGATTTATAATGAGCCACTTGCAGTTAGAGCAAAGGGGTGCAAAAAAAAGACTCAAAGATGGAAAGGAAAAGGCAAAGGGTAGTAAGACAACAGATAACAGTAGGCGTTGTAATGGATGCGAAAAAGTTGGTCAATTTCACGGCTAACGAAATTGTCCCATGATTAATAATCGGTAAGCACAAGTACTTTTAATATATAATTTTTTTTAAAACCTTATATATAATATTACTCATGTATTTCTTTTGTTAGTGGTGAAGATCTTCAATGACTGCTGATCATGTATATCCAAATCTGTTAATAAATGATGACAATTTGTTCTCTACAAGTACCATTTTCCTTATAATTAATTCTATCTTATTCAATGTTAAATTAATAGATAATTTGTTTCTCTTATAACTCAAGTGTGTTGATATGATTTTCATGTAGGTGAACCATGAAGATTTCAATGAAGGTATCATTTAGGATCAAGCTAAGAAGAAAGCAAGCTTGAACTCATAAAATGATTTGTATTTCAATTTTAGCATCTAGTTTTTAACTTATTTGTCTCATCAAAATTCAGTCAATTTTTATTGCAAGAATGCACAATTTATGCAAATTGTCAATTGTCATGGAGATGGAAATTGTGTATTGGACTTGCTAATCCCCCACTAAATTGCACCGAAACAATTCAAGAAGTGCACAAAAACTTGCCATTTTACCGTTGGACAATTTTTTGTGAAGAAATTCCATGGTTGCCTATGTTTCTCAATCACGATTGTCTTTCGAGAAAATTTCGTTAACCTCTTTTGAAATTCAAAAACTCAAAATTTAGACTTTTGAAATTCGTTAGTAACCTTAATACCTTAATATTACGCAGGATTGCAGTAATTTCCTTGAAGTCTATTGACAATATTTTATTTGATCAAATCAAATCAAATAAATGAACACAATTGTTCAAATCTATTTCTGAAAAAATGACCAATCATCAAAATAACATATTGCGGAGAGAATTCAAGAGGAAAAATCCAAATTTAATTTATAAGCTGTGTGGAGACTGTAATAGAGAACAAGACAATTGTATATTGAGATAAAAATTAGGAACCAATGTTCTTCACAATCTTTGACATTAAAACCAATAGTATGTACTACTGCTATCCAATATAGAAATTAAAAGGAAAAAAGAAGAAGCTAAAAATTAAATCCAGAATGGTTCAGACTTTTGCAGCATTGTGACTTTGCCCATCTCAAGCCCTCCATTGGCAATGAAGTGGTTTCACCGACAAATCAGGACCAGTACCAGTGGTGCTTCCATACTTGGCCCATCTCCTCAATTGGGATAACCTTTGTCTCAAGCAAGAAGTTGTAGATAAAGATGGACATGATCAGCACGAAGAACGCGAAGAAGATGAAGAGGCCAAATTTCATACGGCAGAGCATTGATAAGAAGACTTGAGCAATTACAAAGGTGAAGAACATGTTGACAGAGACATTGATACTCTGAGCAACTGATCAGATTTCGAGTAGGAAGATTTCGTTAAGCACCAACCATCCTAGAGGACTCTAATACCAAGCAAATCCAACAACATAGATGCATATGAAAAGCACCACAACAATTGCATACCACTTGGGCAACTCTCCCGGATTCCCATAAACTCCAAATTCAGCAACAATGCAAGCTGAGACAACCGCCTGT
Organism: Xanthoceras sorbifolium; assembly: GCA_003430845.1. Taxonomy (NCBI): domain Eukaryota; kingdom Viridiplantae; phylum Streptophyta; class Magnoliopsida; order Sapindales; family Sapindaceae; genus Xanthoceras; species Xanthoceras sorbifolium. The sequence continues at coordinate 13,938,481 of CM010612.1, forward strand.
TGAAAACATATAATCATTAGAAAATTTTGTAAAATATCTACACACAATTGTTGTTAAAATATCCCAGCCACCCTTGATCTTGGCAAAAATGTAATTTAACACATTGGCTATAAGAATAACAACTGTGATTGACAATTGAAAGCCAATGTTGAGAGCTCCTCTGTATCTGTATAGAGCCATCCCAGAGAGGTACAGTGGCACATACTTTGTCGTTTACATAGAAAAATCACACAATTAAACTTTAAAAATTACACGATTGAAATCCTCATGGTTCACCAAAACATCTTTCATCATAATAGCTAACAATCAAAAACTCAAAAAATAAAAAAATAAAAAAAAATGTACCTTCTAATCACAACCTGGGTTTGACTCACTGATATGTAACGAAGTCTTCGCAGAGAAAAACAACTTAGGCCTGGGGTTTGGAGTTTTCGAAGTCTTCGCGGGCTGAGGAGGCCGAAGATGGAGGAGACCAAGTCTGTGATTCTGGGCAAAAAATAAAATGGGCAAAGAAACAATGTAACAGAGGAAGCGAAAGATGTGGTTTGGAGGCCGGAGTTTCAAAGATGGAGGAGACGCAAAATTTGTGATTCTGGGCAAAGAAACGAATTACAAAGGAAGAGGAAAAGACTATTTAGGTTCAGTAAATGTAATTTTTTTCTTTTTATTTTTGTATGATTAATATATTACCAGAGTAAATGTCTGTTGTGATTACCGGTGTTATTAATGTTGCTGCAACTGTGGTTTCAATTTATGGTGTTGATAAGTAGGGAATAAGATTTCTTTTCGTTGAAGGTGGAAATCAAATGTTGATTTGCCAAGTACCCTTTTTAAAGCAAGATAATCTTTAACAACAATTGTCAACTGTGGTCTCAATTTATGGTGTTGATAAGTGGGGAAGAAGATTTTTTTTTTTTTTTTATAAATAATAATTAATATATTAATAAGCACCCTTTAATAACAACCATTGGATTGATCCAAAGACTATTAGTAAATGATGTTGATTGTATTATGGTAAGGGGGTACTGATATGAAGCTCCATGTATGTATATATATCCCGAAACGTAACCGCACAAGCATATGAAACATCATGATTTTAGCAAAAGTTTATGTTTATTGTTCAACATGCTTGAGCGGCAACACTGGGTTATATACGCACATATACATACATATATACATATACATATACATATATATATATATATATATGTATGTATATGTTGCCTCACATATATGTGATGTGTGTGTATGTATATCGTGTTCTGCTTTTTTTTTTTTTTTTTTTTTTAACTGTGACTGAATTTGTATATGTGTGTTTATATTTATATATTATATTGTGAGTTTTTTTACCGTACATTGAGGGGTTTTTTTTTTTTTTACAATTCTCATGAGAACAATACTAATTGAAAAAGTTACCGTGTATTATTCATCATGCTTGTGCGACAACATTTGGTTTATATATATATATATATAAAATCGCACATACATGTGTATGTGTGTGTATTTGTATATTTTCTTCTGAGATTTTTTTTACTGTGCATTAATAGGGTTGGCCACGGTTCCGGAATCGACGGTTCCTGTTTTAGAATCGGGAGTACCGGTTTTTATTCCGATTCTTGAACCGGTGTGGAACCGCCGGTTTTGGTTCCTCCTCCGATTCTCGAAACATGCGGTTCCAAGCCGGTACTAACCAAAATTTTTTTTTTCTAAAATTTATAAATTATTTGAAAATTAAAATAATGTAAAAAAAATTAAAAGTGGGTAACCCTAAGCTACGATAAAATTTAAATAAAATTACGATAATATCATAAAAGTAAAATAAAATTTAAAGAAATAAATAAGAAATTTGGGTTTGCACTTAATTTGATCTCAATTAAGCAGCTTACGTATCCTCAAGGAGGAATCAAAGTCCACGTGGTTCTCTTACCTTTTATTTATCTGAGATAAATTGTCACTCGTAGATTGGTGGTCGTTGTATTGTTGTTGTTGTCGTCGAATGGTCCGTCCATTTTTTGTTGCATGTATTGCGCCTTGGTCCAGTCGTCAACACAGACCTGAATCTGAATTGAATATGGACTCAGCAACGATCATCTCTTGTCGAGAACATTGCCGCCGGCACTAAATTCTTGTTTCACTAACACGGTCGAGACAGGGGTTCCAAAAATTTATTTGACAATGGTGGCCAAAATTGAAAATTTTCTCTCATGATCCCTCCACCAGTGTTAAAGGTTGAAGTCATCACTCACAAACTCGAATGCATTATTTAAGTAAACATCAAGCTCTGAAGTAGAGGTTGACGAAGACACACGCTGCATTTTCTTTGTTTGTTTAAGTAACTTAATTGACCCTAACTTCCTTAATGTAGAGAAAACATTAAATGGAGAATCTCTAAATTTCGATTGCTGAACATTAATATTCAATGAGGGACGTATATAGAACGGTATTCATCATATAGATCATAAAATAAACTCCTAATATTATTAAACAAACTAACAATTTCAATATCATTTATACCTAAACATTGATAATAAACAGTATAATATTCAAATAAATTATTTAATTTACACGTAGGGTCAAGACATAAAGTAATTACATAAATCATAGGAATATCCCTATAATAATCTAACTATATTAATCTCATTACTCTAACACATTCAGTTAACGTTTGATCTTGTGCACACTCATTAAGTGCACCAACAATATTTAATGCTTCTACAAAAAATAAATGTGTGCTAGGATAATATATACCAGATAAATTATTAGTAGTATCATTAAAAACATTTAATAATTCATAAATACATGTATACACATCCCAATACTGACTTTATAAATTAATACTACTGCAATTATACTGTATAGATCTAACTAATAAATCTCTATACTCATAACTTTTATAAAACAATTTGTACGTGGAGTTCCAACGAGTTGGAACATCACGAAAAAATCTAATTGGATTCTTCCCATGAGATTTGTAAAACCTGGCCATTGTTTCATGATATTAGAATGTTTACACAAGTAATAGAGAGCATCCCTAATTGGTTTAATAAAATGTTGAAGTATTTGCAAACCAGTTTATACACATAAATTTAAAACATGGCAAACATATCTTTAATAAAAAAATCTGCCGCCAAAATAAGAGTTACACAATTCATATAATTAAGGAATGATGGCAGTATTATTTGCAGTATTATCAAAACCAATTGCAAAAATTTTATTTTCAATCGAATATTTTTCAAAAATTATTTTTATTATTTTATATATATTGTCTGCAGTACGAGATTCATCAAAAACTCTAAATGCAAGAACTCTTTTTTGCAAATCTCATACTTCATCAATATAATGACATGTGAGTCCTAAATATGAATACTTTTATCAATGATCTCTCCAAATATCAGCACAAACAGACACACGACCTACATAATTTTTAAAATATCTAACTAAAACTTTTTTTTTTTTTTATAAATTTCACACATGATACGTTTAAATGTATTTCTAGGTACCCTACATGCAGTGGGATTTAAGACCTTATGACAATATTTTAAAAAATAAGTTATTTTACCAAAACTAAAAGATAAATGTTCTACACGTACTATCTTAGCTAATTTTTCCCTATTGCATTGATCACTATATTTAAATAAAGGATGGTTAGTAGATGTGTACCTGCCAATTTGTTGTTGTCCGCATGCTCGAAATGCTTCGACTAGATAAGTGTTGTTGATGTGTTTCCAATACGTGTCGTATCCTCCGGATTTGTTCCACTTAAACTCCTTGGAACAATAGTTGCAAGTCACCACTATTTTCCCCAGTTCTTTTTCTACCTTCTTTATATGAACTTTAAAAAGTTCAGATTTGTACTTTCTCAAATCAACTCCACTTAAATCGGGCATATTTTAGGATTGGTTGGTTGCATGGTAAAGAGGGTTTCAGGAGTCTTAAAGAGTAGAACCGGGTTCAGAAAAATTGGGAGTTTTATTACCAAATATTTCCTCCTCAAATGTTTGCTGCTGTAGAAAGTTATGATAATTACTTCATTGAACAAATTATCACGCGACCCTTCTTTAACCGGCATAGGATCCTTTCATCTATTGGAAACTGATTTTCAAGAAGGATTAGAACTTGTCATTGCAATTTTATAATTTGAAAAAAAAAATATAGAATAAAAATTAATAATTGAAAATGAAGACAATTGAGAATTTGAGAGAATTGTTGAGAGAGAGATTGAGAGAATTGTTAAGAGAGAGATTGAGAGAATTGGTGGGTGAAAAATGATTGGGGAGGGTGGTTTATATAGTTTTAGGGGGAGGGGTCATTTTATAATTTGGGGAAACGAGGGGGCGGCTGGCTTCAATTTTGCAGCTAGCCCTCTACTAGTCGTTGGGCTTACCAACGGCTAGTAGACCGTTGGGCCAATGGTTAGTTTTTTTTATTTTTTTATTTTTTTTTAAAATCCGCCGTATTTTATTCCCGTCGGTTTCGGTTCATTTTTTGGTGAAACCGAAACCGGGACGGGATGGTCCCAATTTGGTTCACGGCTGAACCGGGACCTCCGGTCCCTGTTCGAACCGCCGATTCGGTTGGAACCGACCGGTTTGAATTGAACCGGTGTCATCCCTATGCATGAATTTGTATATGTGTATGTATATATTTGTATATTCTGTTGTAAGTTTTTTTTTTTTATTGTGTATTGAGGTTTTTTTTTTTTTTTTTTTTGCAATTCACATGGGAACAATACCAATTGCCTTGAGTCTAGCGGTAACAAGTGGGACACACTCAAGAAGGATTGGCAAATTTGGATGTGTATGAAAGGAAAAGAAATTGGATAAGGATAGAATCATGTGAAACAAACAATTGATGCCATCGATGAATGGTGGAATAGAAAATTAAAGGTGAAAGTTCAAGCTTCTATCTTTAATATTCATTACGATTTATTATTTTTAATTTAAAGTAACTTTGAATATATATTTATCATTGTAGAAAATTCCTGATGCAATAAAATTTTGCTCAAAAGGATTAAAGAATGCAAATGCACTTGATATTTTATTCAAAGATGTTGCTGCTACAGGGGAAGGAGCTTGGGTTCCATCGACAAGCTTTGTATCGAATAACGGAGACGATAGGTCCTACCATAAAAGATTTTCTAGAACTGATAGGATATATGGTCTTGAGATAATTTAAACAGTGACTTCAATCATATTGATGAACTTGAAAATATTGAGGTCATTCTAGGAAGTCCTACTCTTGTCAATCATACAGAAGATACTAGAATGAAAAAAAGAAAAATATTTCGAGCGAGAGCTAGAGTTACAGACAGAATGTTTAAACACTTGAATCGCACTGCAGAAGTTGTAGAAAATAAAAAATCTACAAAGAAAGATGACACCAGTTGTAACATTGTAGAAGCTATTGAATTGTTGCATAGCAATTCAAAAATATTGAGAAAGAGTGAACTTTACATATTAGCTACTAAACTTTTTCTTAAGAAGCAAAATGGGGAGATGTTTGTTGCATTTAAAGATGATCCGAAATTTCAAATTGAGTGGCTAAAGGAGATGAATAAAAGGATTTTAATTTCCCTAATTTTGTATTGATCCAAAGACTATTGTTTCAGTAGGATGTCAGTGTAATGGTCAAAATCTGTCAGGCCCAAAATCAAGAGTTGGACCATCCCACATATAGGCCCAAGGCCTAATTGAACTACCAGCTTTGGCCCAAAACCATGAGAAGCCTCCTACATGGGCCGGACCTACCAAACATGACCAAGAGAAGGCAAGGTCGCACGACGTCCTTGACCTCTTTACCATCGAGCCCTAATGTCAATTGACACTGCGAATTCTCAAGTCGAGCTTCCACAACACACGGAGCTGGTCGCGTACTATACGGGTTGCGCGACACTTGCTCCCATTGTCGGACGACCTACCCGGGTCTCAACCCATTCACGTGGGCCCAGGTCCACAATCTGATCCATCAGGCATTAAGCCCCAAATCTCATAGACTAAGTCAATAAGGTGGCCGTTATTTCCACGATTTTGACCACCAAGGGAGCAACCGTTACTCCCAGGTGGGCCAATGAATCTGGGATACGATTCACCCCCTCCCAACGGGTGGATCAACCCTTATAAATAGAGAACTCACATTCAAAAGAGCTCTCATATACACGATACCATTTGAAGGCAATTACGATCAGAAGCAATCAAACTTCAGTCTCAGACTCATCTGCGAACTTCAGTCACTCTCGATCATCTCGCGATCACAACGTCGGTGCATCATATCGCATTACCATTCATCACGAAAGTCTTTGTTCTATTAGCGAAGAGAGTATACTTAACTTAGCCTTCTCTTTTTGTTCTATTGACCTTTGCTTCTACAATTTGCTTACTTGATCGTCAAAGTGACTTTGGCCGGCACTACCCTGGTGTCCCAGACGTCCCACGGGTCACGTGTGTTCTATCTTTGCAGGTTGTAGTACCCTATCTTCTTGAGAAATTTTTGAGAACTATAATTTGGCGCCCACCATGGGGCACAACGATCGTTAAACGAGCAGAGCTAGAACGCAACGACCTTGACAATGTCGTCCGACAACTCGAGCCACGACACGATGGAGGCTAGGTTCTAACTTCTCATATCCTAGATGCAAGAGAACACCCAGAAGCTCCAAGCTCTCGAACAAGAGAACCAATGAGTGATAGCCGAGAACCAAGAATTGCAGAATAAGGTCAACTCCCTCACTGTCGTTCGACCATTTGGGGAAGCTTCGACATCCCAACCAGTGTCGTTTAACCAAGTCTCCCATGCCACCATCTACGTGCCTATCCGTCCAGAAGAACAAGGTATGATAGCGAGCGACCTCGACCCTATCTTAGCAGGTACGGATCCGAACCACCAAAATGTGAACGGAGCACCCAAGGTCGCGCGACGTACATCTGCGAACCCCTCTAGTGGGGCAGGAGCTCACCAAACATAGGGTGCAACAAGAATAGCACAAGAAGCGCCACCTGTCTCGACTCCCAATGGAAATATTGGCTCAACCCAATAGGCAATCCTGCCGTAGAGAACACTTTCGGGATTCTCACATTTAGCTCCATCGAACCCAGACCTGGTAAACTCTGAACCCACTCTAGCTGACCCTGATTTAGCACGTAAGTTTGCAGAGATAGAAGCGTTCATCCAATGCATTCCCAGAATGCCGGCTTCTATAAAGAAGAGTGCCACCAACAGCTTTGCCGACTTCCCCTTTCGTCGATGCAATAGCACTCGTGGAGATGCCAAGGAAATTCAGCTTCCCTAATATGAAGTAGTACGATGGCACGACAGATCCGGATGACCGTATAGCCCATTACCGGTAAAGAATGTTTACTGCTGCGATTTCTTGGGATTTGAGGGAAGCCTGTATGTGTAAAGGATTCGGATTAAGCCTCGTAGGGCCAGATCTACAGTGGTACACCAACCTCCCTAATGTCTCCATCAGCTCGTTCGCCCAACTAACAGATACTTTCATAGAACAGTTCGCTAGTAGCAGGAAATTGGAGAAGCAATCCGACGATCCTCTACACTATCAGCTAAAAGAGAGGAGAGTGCCTACGCGACTTTGTAGGTCGCTTCAATAAAGAAAAGGTGTCCATTCCTCACTGCAACCCAACGATAGCCATATCAGCCTTCCGCAAGGGTTTATTTCATGATTTCGACTTATACAAAGAACTCACCAAGTACCCATGCAAGACAATAGAAGATGTCCTAACCAAGGCTTGGGCACAAATTAAGTGGGAGGAAGATGAGGCGAACTATCGGCCTATTAAGTCGAGCGGAAGAGAATAAAGAGGAGGCATAAAAGTCGAACAGCGAATAGGTGACAAACGAGTCGAACCATATCCAACGTCCTCATGAAGGGACGGCCGAGGAAGAGATAACCGTCCGGTTTGCAATATTAAGTCGATGCGGGAAAGAGAATAGTAAGAAGTAATTAAAAGAACGGCAAAAAGGATGCGAAAAAGGAATGAGCAGAATCGAGTGGTCACGCGAACACAGAGTGCAGAGGGGAATATCAATCGCCATCACTCAGCTGACCACAGGGACGAATGCCGCGAGAAAAGTATAACTGGTAGTGAGCAACGCGACCAAGGTACCGCGAGGTGTGCTCGCAATGAAGGCGGTGCAAACGCTCCAGTGAGTACCGCGACCTGGTGGCGCGACCACAGGTCGCGACAACAGAAAAATATAAAACAAAAAGTAGCTTCTCGCAGAAGCCAGAAACCCAGAAACAGAGAGAAGAAAGAGGCGAAAGAAAGAAAGAAAGAAAAGAAAGAAAAGAAAGAAGAAGAGAGAAAGAAGAGAAAGAGAAAGAAGAAGAAGAAGAAGAGAAAGAAGAAGAAGAAGAAGAAGAGAAAGAAGAAGAAGAAGAAGAAGAAAGTGAAGAGGAAAGTGAAGAGGAAAGATAAGAGAAAAGGAAAGGGAAGGAAAAAGAAATCGCAGAACCGTGATCTCTCGAACGAAAAACAGTATTGAGGTTGGTGTACTTTCGTTTTCGGAATCTTTACGAAAAGTAATTCGTTATCGTTTTCATTTTCGATTTCGTTGACATTTTTCGTTTTCGATTTTCGTATGAAAATTGTTTATTTTATATGAAAAATCGATGATTGATATATCTATTGTTGATTTTGGAATAATTTTATGTTAGATCTCATTTTGATCGTGCTTTTGAATATTTCGATTTCGTTAGAAATATTTGATGTAGATTTTCGTATAACTATTGATTATGTTTCTTGAAGAATATTGTGTGAATTGTATGTTTATTGAGCAACTATTGTTTACTGAGTAACTATTGTGGAATTTATTGCGAATATAGTTTATCGGAAACGGCCCTAGGATACGTAGACATAGAAATGGATATAGGAGGTTGGTATATTAGCTGGGTTTTACTGAGCAGTACTGCGCCGATACTGATTGCTATTGATGATTATTATGTACCTTCTCATGGATTCGTCCAGAGGCAGGGAGACACGTACCTCCTCAGGATTCATCCTGGGGGTTGGGAGCCACGTACCTTCCTAAGGATTCGTTCCTGGGATAGGGAGTTATATACCTCTCTAGGTTCCGTACCCACGGTCCTAGAGTAGGGAGATACGTACCACTCTTAGGATTCGTCCTAGGGTAGGAGTTTGACCCATATTCCAGTCCTAGTATGTTGAGTATTCTAGCAGGCCAGAATTGATTTGAATTGAAAAGTGAATTAAATATGATTTTATCTAGTGTTTCGAAATCGATTTAATACGTGTAATTCACTATTTATCTTAAATGATTATTAAATGAGTTGCAAAAATGAATTGAGTAAGAATATTGTTTTAATTGTGGTTATGGTTTGATTTGGAAGGTAAATTGATTTATAAATGACTAGAATATGATTCGTTACTTATTAAAAGTTATTTATGATTTTTGTGTACACCCATTAAGCTATATGCTTAGCGCGTTAGTTTTGTTTCTAACGCGTAGGTACCAGGGATCCCGATGAAGTTAAAGACTGAAGAGAGAGAGAAAGATTTGCTGACGGAGTCTCAGAGTTATTACAGTTGGGTAGCTATATTGTTGTTATATGTATATATTCTGAAAGCATGCATATACATAGGACTTGTAAATACGTTTCGTAATATGTTTTGTAACTGTAATTAAATATTTTATGATTTCTATCTTTTATTATTAGAATGTTTGTAAATATTAATTTCTGAATTGTTTTATTTTATAAACTATTGTTGGAAAGTCGCACTAAACGGCAAGGTGCGCAATTGTTTGAAAATAATATTGAAGTGTTGTTATTGAAATTGTATTTGAATTGAATTGTGAAAAACAGGTTTTGGGAAAATCCGAAAAACAAACGGAACTCTGCCGAATTTTTGTAAAAAGTGTGATTTGATGGGCTCACTCGAGATGGTTTTTACATTATAATGTATGTGGTGTTCCAAGGGTTTAAAAAAAAAAATTGATTTGATGGGCTCACGGGAAAAGTCTTTTTGGAATTTCAAATTGATTTGATTTTTAAATGGTTTGAGATTATAAAATGAATTTAGAAAGTTTTGAAAAACCGTGTAGCGCTCCCTGGGTCGGTCCAGCCGGGTCGGGTCGGGGGGTGTTACATTAATTGGTATCAGAGCGCGGTTTAGGCGTTTCTGGACCAAAAGAGTCTGTATATGCATGCATTGTCTAAAAGCTACCCATAGAAATGTGTGACTCTAATCTGCAGATCTCTCTTCTGTCTGATATAGGATAAAAGAAATGGAAGGAAGTGGTGATAGACCCGAGAGTCCCGCCAGCGTGGCTGGGGGAGCATCTAGGGAATCAGTAAGTCCGAGAGTGCCGGACCCTGTGCAGCCAGCATTTATGCAGCAAATGGCTGAGTTCTTTCAGAACGTGGTTAGAGCAGCGCCACGAAGATCAGCCATAGAGCGACTGGCTAAACACAGATCTACTGATTTCCATGGCAGAAAGGATGAGGATGCATCTGCCGCAGAGTATTGGTTTGAGAGGACGAATAGAATATTGGAGCAGATGCACTGCACACCTGAAGAGCGATTGGAGTGTGCAGTATCCTTATTGCAGGAGGATGCCTACCAGTGGTGGATCTCCATTATACAGACAGTGCGGCCAGAGGACAGAACGTGGAACTTCTTTCAGAAGGAGTTCAGGAGAAAATATATTGGTCGTATCTATTTGGACAATCTGAAGAGGGAGTTTACCAACTTGAAACAAAGACAGATGACGGTGACTGAATATGAGAGAGAGTTTGTCAGGTTGAGTAAATATGCGAAAGAGATGGTGGCGACAGAGGTGGATAAATGTAGGAGGTTTGAAGATGGACTGAACGATTATATCCGCCTACAGGTTGTGTAACATTCTGAATTTCTAAGTAATTAAATTTGAATATATAATTAGACTGTGGATTAATTGAGAAATGTTACAGGTGGTTGCCTTTGAATTTGAAGATTTTACCTGTCTCGTCTCGGCAGCTCTGAATGTAGAAAGAATTAAGAAGGAAGAGCAGGCCAGAAGAGACATAGGGCAGCAGAGAAGAGGGGCAGGGCCATCCAGCTCATATCAGCCCCAGAGTAAGAAATTTAAGGGACCGCAGCCTAGTGGTCCAGTGCAGTCACAGAGGCCTGTACCCACAGCTCGGCCTGGTCAGTCTGCAACTTCTGTAGCCAGTACCTCTAGGAGTGCAGGTAGGGGACCAGCCCTTGCATTGTGTGACCATTGTGGAAGAAGACATCCTGGGGAATGCTGGAAACTTATAGGAGCCTGCCTGAGATATGGATCTCATGACCATTTCCTGAGAGATTGCCCACAGATGAGATCCCAGCAGCCAGAGAGACCAGCCCCTACTACTTCCAGAGGTAGGAGGCCTAGTCAGGCAGTACCTGAAGGTGGTAGCCACAGAGGAGTGTCAGAGTCAGTGGCCAGACCTGATAGTCGAGCTCCTGCACGAGTTTATGGCGTTAGAGCTCAGGAAGACAAGGATGCACCTGACGTGATAGCTGGTATTGTTTCTATTTTTGATACTACAGCTATTGCATTGATAGATCCAGGTTCCACTCATTCATACATCTGTGATGCATTGTTGAAACAAAGAAGTTTGAAAACTGAACCTACTGAATATGATGTGTTAGTCAGTAATCCGATAGGTCAGAATGTAGTAGTGAACCGTATGTACAGAAATTATCCGATTCGGATACAGGAGTGTGATTTTCCTGGAGATTTGATAGAGTTACCATTCCATGAGTTTGATGTGATCCTAGGCATGGATTGGCTAACTCGGCATAAAGTAGTAATTGACTGTGAACTGAAGCGAGTGACCCTCAGAACAGTAGATGGTGCAGAAATCACAATGGTGGGTGAAAGGAGGGATTTTCTCTCCAATGTCATTTCAGCCACTACAGTCTGTAAACTGATTAGAAAGGGATGTGAAGCATATTTGACACAGGTGGTTGATTCCAGAAAGATTAATGCTGAAATCCAGAATATACCCACTGTGTGTGATTTTGCAGATGTGTTTCCAGAGGAGCTTCCTGGTTTGCCACCTCAGAGAGAAGTGGAGTTTGTGATTGATATGGTACCAGGTACGTCTCCAGTATCGATAGCACCCTACAGAATGGCACCAGCAGAACTGAAAGAACATCTAGACTACTCGGACCACAAAGTCAACATCGCCTCATGCCTCCCGTAGGACATCAGGGCCAGCCTCATCAGCTTCTTGTCAGCTCGACACGATAGCTTCGCTTGGTCTCAAGCATACATGACCAGCATCGACCCGGAGGTCTTGGTTTATAGGCTACAGGCCGACCCAGACTACCCCTCAGTAAAGTAAAAACGGAGAAAGTTCAGGCCCGAGCGCAACAAAGCGATCAACGAAGATATCCAAAAGTTGATCGATATCGGCTCAGTAAAAGAAGAGAACTGTAACACCCCCTGACCCGACCCACATGGATCGACCCATGAAGCGCTACCTGGTTTTCAAACTTTTCTAATTCTTTGAAAATCAAAATCTTTTGTAGTGTAAATTCCTTTACAGTGAGCCCATAAAATTATTTGAAAAATTTTGGCAGAGTTTCCTCTGTTTTTCTGACTTTCCAAAAATCCTGTTTTCAACAACACTCAAACAATATACTATCAAACACTTCAAAATTCATTTCTCAATCATTTGCGCACTCTTCCATATAATGCGACTTCCTCAAATATTTTCAATAAAACAAAACATATTACTAGTTACAAAACCTTGAAAAAAACGTAAACTTTTATACAAATGTTTACAAAACTAATATATTACAACTTTACAAACTTTTGTATATGCATGCTGGAATAAATAATTATACGAACAAGGTTTAAATAAAACTACCCAAGTAATGTGACTCTGAATACTCGCCTGCAACTATCACTCATTCAGTCTTTTTCTCCACTGGTATCTCTACTACCTACGCGTGACAAAATCAACGCGCTAAGCAATAATGCTTAGTGGATGTACACTAAAATATTTGTAGAATTCACAAAATAATTTTAAAATTAAATGTCATAATGATATCATATTAAAACATATTATGATTATACTCAATCAAATAAATAAATCATACGAAAATCAATTTCTAAATTCTCATATATACATTTTATTCGATTCATTTCTGGCCCTTTGGTATACTCAACATAATTTTCTGGACTGAAATATGGGCCATTCGACATCGACCACTCGGTGGCTGCCCGTCGAACATAACTCCCAACCCTAGGACCGGCACTTGGGGCCTGCACCATCCAAGGGTGGTACGTACAGATCATATCATAACTCCTTACCCTAGGACCGGGTACTCGGTACCTGCTCATAATCCTTAGGGAGGTACGTAATCTCAATATCAATATCAATATCGGTGCAGTACTGCTGATATAACCCAGCTGGTATACCAACCTCCTATATCCGTTTTTATATGTTCAAGTATTCTAAGGCCGTTTCCATTTATGTTTACAATACACAATTCATAAATTTCATATCAAAGCATTCCATTTCTTTCAAAATCAACAACTATAACTCTCAAATCTTAATCAAATTCAACAATATAATTTCCAAACGATATTCGTAATTCAAACAATTTCTTCTAACATAATCGTTATAAATTGAAATACAAGTAGATCAAAACATTAAAACATTCAAGTAAATAAACGTGTAAACACACACACACACACACATATATATATATATATATATCAAAATATTCAAAGATCGAAAAATTCGAATCAAAGCACATACTAAAACCATAAAGTTCAAACAATTCAAAATCAATAAAATTCGATAAATCCAAACTATTCTGGAAAAATTAACATACGAAAACTAGTGTACACCAAACCTGAATCACCCTTTCTTTCTTCTCTTCTTCTCCTTCTTCTTCTCTTTCCTTCTTCTTCTTCTTCTTCTTCCTTTTCTTCTTCTCTTTCTTCTTCCTTCTTCTTCCTTCTCTCTTAGCTTTCTTTTCTTCTTCCTCTTTTTTTTTTTCTCTCTTTTCTTCTTTTGGCTGAATGTGCCTCTGGTTTCTTTTTTTTTTTTGTTTTCTGATTGCTTTGGTTTGACTTTCAATATGTTAGTGGAATTCTCCACTAGTCCACTAACATTTATATATATATATAATTAAGAAGATATTTATATATATATAATATATACATATATATTATATATAAATATCTTCTTAATTGTAAATTGCTCCCTTCACTTTTACAAATCACAAAATGACACAAATTTACAATTAATCACATGTGATTTACTAATCATCTATTAATTATCAAACTAACCCACCAATCACATTTCATCTCAATAATTATTCCAAAAATATTCCACACTTATCCAATTAACAAATTGACTTCACCAATATTCAATTGGACCTATTATTCTCCAAATGCACCATGAACATAATATTTCTAAGTCGGTTAAAATCACTATTTGTTTATACACCATATACCGAGTATATACTTTCCACCAATTTAAATCACATACTTAACTGTTGCATGCTCAATAATAATTAATAATAATCCAAGGATATTTATTATATTTACGAAAAATTAGGGGCATTACATGAACTACCCAGATGGGCTTGCCAACATAGTAGTTGTGAAGAAGACAAATGGGAAGTGGCAAGTCTGCATTGACTTCACAAATCTCAACAAGCATGTCATAAGGACTCCTTCCCACTACCACACATCGACATAATGGTAGATGCTACCGCTGGTCATGAACTCTTGAGCTTCATGAATGTATTTTCCGGCTACAACCAAATCCTCATGCACCCGGACGACCAGGAGAAGACTTTTTTTATTACGAAGCGAGGAATTTTCTGCTACAAGGTGATGCCATTTGACCTCAAGAATGCTAGAGCAACCTACCAGAGGTTGGTCAATAAAATGTTCGCAAACATGCTAGGCCAAACCATGGAGGTTTACATCGATGACATGCTGGTCAAGTCCTTAGTAGCTGAGCAACACCTCGACCACCTTCGTCAGTTGTTCAACGTCATCGATAAGTATAATATGAAGTTCAATCCTACCAAATGCTCTTTCGAAGTATCCTCGAGGAAGTTCCTTAGTTACTTGGTAACCAAGAGGCGCATCGAAGCTAACCCTGATCAGATCCGATCCGTCATGGATCTATAATCCCCCTAAAATATTAAAGACGTATAGAAGCTGACCGGACGACTCGCAGCCCTCAACCGCTTCATCTCGAAGTCTTCTGAGAGATGTAAAGCATTCTTCGACACCCTAAGGAAGAACAAAGCATTCAACTAGGACCAGACATGCAGAGAAGCTTTCCAAGGCATCAAACAATACTTAGCCGATCCTCTACTCCTCTCAAAACCCAAGGTGGGGGAGACACTTTTAACTATTTTTTTTTTTTTTTTTTTTTTTTTTTTTCTTTTTTTTTCTTTTTGTTTTTTTTTTTTAACTCTCACCGTGTCCGAGAAAGAGATGGTCTGGCCGTTGACGGTTCAAGCAACGTTAAAGGCAGTAGACTAGGCATATTACTCACCTCACCCGAGGGTCATGTAACCGAGTGATCCATCCGATGCGGGTTCAAAACCACCAATAACGAAGCCGAGTATGAAGCGCCCATTGCCAGACTCACCCTGGCAAAGGACTTACACGTCAAACGGATAAAGGTACGTTGCGACTCACAATTAATTGTAAGACAATTGCAGATATCATATCAAGCTTGAGATTTAAAGATGTCAGCCTACCTGACTTTAGTGAAGCAACTACAAGCCTCGTTCAAGTCGTTCGACATCGAACAAGTGCCAAGATCAGAAAATGCACATGCTGAATCACTCGCCAACTTCGAATCTATACTAGATACTGCCGTCGAACGAACCATCCGCATGGTCTATGTCCAATAGCCAGCTATATGGAAACCGACAGAGCTTGAAGTCGAACCAATCTCAGTCGAACCAACTTGGATGACTTCCTATATACGACTATCTAATGAATGACACCCTACTATCCGACAAGGTTGAAGCGCGTAAAGTCAAAGTCAAGGCAACAGGATTTTCCATAATGGAGGGACGACTTTATAAGAGGTGCTACTCCGGACCCTACCCCAAGTGCGTCGACCCGACCGAGGCCCAACAAATACTCAAAGACTTACACGAAGGGCAATAGAAGCCATTTAGCAAGTAGAAGCCTAGCCAATTGAGCTTCACGATAGGGTATTATTGGCCGACAATAAGATCCGAGTCGCACAACTATGTTAAGCTCTGAGACCCATGCCAGCGTTTCACCCAAGTCTCGCATCAACACCCGGAATGACTTCACCCCATCACAACTCCAAGGCCCTTCATGAAGTGGGGTATGAACATTGTAAGAAAATTGCCAGTCACCATGGGAGGAAAGATCTACATGCTTGCGATGACAAATTATTTCACCAAATGGGTCGAAGCCGAATCCTACATAAGAATCAAAGACTTCGAAGTTAAGAGCTTCATTTAGAAGAACGTCATATGTCGCTACAGAGATAGTCACCTGACAATGGCTCACAGTTCATTTCGTACGATTTTCAAGATTTCTACGACTGGTGGAAGATCAAGCTCAGTTACTCAAGCCCTAGATACCCACAAGCAAACGGACAAGCAGAATCGATCAACAAAACAATCGTCTCGACTCTCAAGAAAAGACTTGATCTACTTAAGAATAGATGGGCTGAAGAACTATAAGAAGTATTGTGGTCCTACCGTATGACAGCAAGGACCTCAACAGGAGAAACACCTTTGACTTATAGCTCAGAAGCCGTAATCGTAACTGACATCGACTATCCATCCTATAGAGTTGAACACTCGACTGAGGAACAGAATGACACCGAGCTACGAAACGAGCTCGACACTGTCGACGAGAGACGTGACAAAGCTGCCCTACGGCTCACAATCTATAAGCAAAATGTCGCTCGACATTACAACAGAAGCATCTGACTCAGAACCTTCAAAGTCGGAGATTGGGTACTACGTCGAGTATTTCAAAATACCAAAGAGAAATGGGCAGGAAAACTCAGTCTTACATGGGAAGTACCCTACCAAATCATTAAGGTGGTCAGACAAGGAGCCTACAAACTACGGTGTACAGATGACATGGAAATTGGTAACAGCTGGAATGTCATCTACTTTAAACAGTATGATTTTTAAACCCCTCGTCACTCTCTTTCATACTTTACTTTTAATTATTTATTATCGAAATATCAAACTGACTTTGGCATCGGAGGGCCGTTGGTAAACCCAACGGCCAACCCTAACGTATTTTATGTAGGTTGACATCGCTCGACACTCCTGCATTCAAGTTATTCGACCCACGTCAACCAACACTTCGACACGACTACGACCATTCAATCATCAAGACTTGTATTCAAGGTCATAAGTCGCTCGACTGCAACCATATCAATAGTTCAAGTGTGAAACCAAAATATCCACACTTCAACTGGGAGCACATCACCATACAACTCGCACGACATTTTACAAAATGGCACAATGGCTCGACTAACTTTACGGTCGACCTATTCTACGTCGCGCTTGCAAGAGATCCATTTGCTCAACCAAACCACACTCTTGACACTCGCCACGTCGCTCGACGTGCGTGTAATGAAATTGATGACTTTTCTTTGTTAATCACAAGATTCATTATGAATAATCTTTATTCTTTTCTACAAGGCATTCATGAAAGCATGTATTCAGTTATATTGTCAAAATGTATTCATTCATATCAACAGGAATATGGTTCAACAAATGCAAAGCTAAACATAAAAGCCCCCATGGGCAAAAATCCAAATATTTGAAAAAACCATTGAGTGTTAAAAGTAAATCTTTACAACCCTCTATAGGGTAACATATTCCTGCTCGCCATCGAAAGGAGCGCCATCCATTGTAGCAGCAAGCTGACTTCCGGGTGATTGAGCAGGTAGAGCTGGATCAATCAGGTTCGCATCTACTGCTTTCCCTTCGGCTACCTTCGCCTCGATATCTTGGCCCTTTACCTTAGCATCACCATCATCGTCTACCTCATCATCATTATCGGGGTGAGTCAGCTCTTCGTGGTCGACAATCCAACTGTCCACCTTTCATTCCATCATATGACCCCCCTTGTAATCCCTCATCAGATCAGCTCGAGTCTTATTAAGGTGTTGAGCACACTGTCTTCAAGCTGATCGTACAATATGTCATACTTTGACTCCTTGGCCTTAAGCTTAGCACCCAGTAGTTAGACCTTCAGACTACAGCTGTCATAGTTGCATGGTTGCCTCGACCGCTCGACTGGACGCCTTGTGGGCAGTCTTCTTGGCTTCCAAGTTGGACGCCTTCAGCCTCTCATTATCGACTCTTAGGCTCTAGTTTCTCGACTTGAGCTCCCTTACCTTCTTCAGGGCCGAACCATGCTCCCTTTTCAAGTGAATTTGGGATTGAAGAGCCTGCAAGTAAAAATTCCATACTTAGTATAAAATTCAAGCTCGTTGTGAAGATCACAAAACACACGAAATTACCTGGAATTGATGGCTAAGGCCCAAGTCAACCGCTTGGCTGAGGCCCGTCTCCTTCAGCCGGCTTTCTTCCTCAGGAAGCAGTAGTCATTCAACCTGAGGCATGATCGACCCGAAGTCAGAGTAGGCGGAGGTGTCTTGAGGGAAGGCAACGTCGACCGACACCTCTCTACCAGTAGTCGAGTAATCTCTCCTTCGTTTCTTCCCGATGGAGCTCATGTCAAGGGTATCTTTATCCTCGACTAGGTAGAGGAGGTGGTGCAGGGGTCGCCATCGGCTTAACAGGGCCGCTCGACTGAGCCTTCTTCTTCCCCTTCTTCTTCTCTTTGAACCTCTTTAGGGCTTCATCAGCATCGGGAGCAACAAAACCTCCAGCTATCAAGTCAACTGCAAATCGTCACTCGATGTATAAGATGGGAGTTAGAAACCTTGTGCCGTACAGTCGCTCGACACAATGCCTGACTCTAAGAAAGTCCACTAAATTTTTGAAAGCTGGATAAGGGGTACTTAGCTCGTTAATCATAGAAAATGGCCACAAGTGGCTCGGCCTCAGGTTTTCCTCAGACAGTATTGTCTTCCAGCTCCTCTCATTTGTGTCGTACGACAATATGTTGTTTGTACGCTTCGCATAGGTCAAACCCACCACGGCCTGAGGAGCCCATAAGTTCACTACAACATAAGAAAACAAAAACCAATTTCAGATAAACACACAACAAATAATGAAGGTCGAACGACACGACACAACAAAGTTAGTAACCCACTAGCCTTTGCCCATGTCGTACGGACGGTGGTATTCCTATAGACCACTCGACTAGGAGACCTCGGGCGAAGAAGTACCTATCTTTCCACGACTTGTCGTTTGTCGTCAGTTTAGTTATCAAGTGCTTCTTATTCACACTAAGCCCTAGGTTGTAGCGGCCCTTTTCAGTGTCGTGTTCCCTCATAGAATTAGTCTGTAGAACAGATCCGAGAGCTTGAAGACGATAGACTCCATTGTGCACAACAACTCCAGCCCCAATAGGATGCTCCAACTGTTTGGCATGAGCTGACCTGGGGCAATCTTGAAGTGGTCCAGGACCTTCCTCACCAATTTGACCACAGATAACTGTTGGCTTCATTTTTTGATAAAAAATAAGCCTCCATTATTACCTATCATTGTCTACTTTTGTTCCGTTCCTGGGTAATTTTCGGTTATTTTTAATGTTTTTCTTGAGTGTGCAGGTTTAGGGACCCAAGTGAAGATTTTATATATTTTTGAGGAAAACGTGCAATTTACATAACTTGGTAATAAAAGCCTTTGTGAAAGCTTTTGAGAAGTATGGGCCAAAACTATAATTTTAGAAAGTTCTTCCTCCTTTAATGAAACGGTGCGTTTCAACAAGAGAGTTTGAGAGCTTTAATGGAACGACGCCGTTTTGACACCAAATAGCTGGTGCAAAACGACACCGTTTTACACCTGGAGAACAAAAAAAGATAAAAAGGCGCAACATGCGCGCGAGTTGGTGCATGTCGCGAACGTGATTTTTTAGCGCCCTAGCTGTGCTTTAAAAAGAAAAGAACGCAACCATTGCGATGGGAGTTGGACGAGGTGTTACTGGAGACTTGAGCTGCGGCCAAGGGAGAGAAAAGAGGGCTGTGAGCTACTGGAAGAAGAAGAAGAAAAATACAAAGAAACCAGCAGCAGTTTAGGGAAGAGAAGGGAGGAGAGAGTTGCGGCCAAAAGAAGAAGAGGGAGCTGCGAGAATGTGTGTTACGACCGAAAAAGAAGAAAAACATGGCAACAGTAGAGAAGCAACAGCTTGGCAGTAGGAAGAAGAAGACAGCAGCCTTGGGAGGAAGAAAAAGACAGCAACCTTGGGAGAAAAGAGAAGAAGAGACAAGCTGCCTATAAGAGATCCGAAACAGAAAAATCGAAAGAGAACAGTAGAGAAGGAAGAAAGAGACTTTGGGCAGCAAAAAAACGTGAGAAGGAATGGCTACTAGGAGACTAGGGACGTGACTTCAAACGATTCTCAATCCAAAAGAGTTTTCTTTCTTTTTCTTTTATGTGTTTTCTTTTTATTTTTATTTTGATGACTTTTGCTTTGAGTGTAATATTTAGTTTTGATTCTTTGATGATGAACTAATTTATTTGCTAAGATGATGATGGATCTTTTTATAGGAATTCAAAATGAGTTTATAAATTATTTTGATTATTGATTATTATTCGGTTGGGTGAGTATTTTGTTTATAATGCCTCTAAGTGTAATGGTCTGTATTTAGTTGATTTTATTGTTTTTGTTGTTGTGAGTTATAAACTGAGAGGTGACGTTCACAACGTGTTCATTAGAATACTCACCATGATTTTAAAGTTAAATAGAGATATATTAACTTATTTTGTGTGATCATTGGTGTTATTGTGAGTAATGCATTCTCGTACATTTGGATATTCATCGAGAGATAGGATATTATTGTATGTGGGATAGGTTTGATTTATCTAAAGAGAGGACTTTGAATAATTTAGTTAACACGATCATCAACCGGTAATAACTCATTTTCATTACGTTTGTATTTCCATTTATTAGGATATAATCAGTGAAATCGGAAATCCTAGCTAGCTCTTCCTTCGATCCAAGTTTCACTTTTTATTTCGTTTTGTTTCCTTTTTTGTTTAGTTTTAATTAGTTATTTTTACAACCCTTTTGATTTATTCAAATAGATATAGATTTGGTTAATTTTAGTATTCAACGCCTACATATCCCTGTGGAGACGATAATTTACTCACACTTTATTACTTGTGCCGACCCCGTATACTTGCGGGTACAAAAAGGCGTAACAAGTTTTATCTTATTAATTAAAATATTAGATATATTATTATAATATGTTGAAAATTATGCATCTTTTATTATTATTAATGAAAATTCTCTCGTACTGTTGAAATTTGACTATTATAAAATAAAATTTTTTATTTTATAAAATAGTAAAATTTTTAAGTAGAAAAATAAAGTTTAGATTAGCTCACCTAATGAAAATTTTGTAGCTTCGCTCCTGCATACAAGAGAGAGCGCTATCATCTTCCGAATTTTCGACGTGGATATCACCCAAAAGGGAAAAAAGAAATATTTAATCATGCACACAATTTACTGAGATGTACTATTGAGAGAACATTTGGCGTGTAGAAAAATAGATGGAAGATTTTACGCCAAATGCCTGACATCCCTTTAAGAAAGCAAGTGAAAATTGTAATTGTTTCAATGGCTCTTTATAATATCATTAGAATTTATTTCAACAAATATAAAGTTCAAACCCTAAAATATTTGGTTTTTGTAAGAATAGCTTCCAAGAAATCAAAAGCCCAAAGTAAAAGCACCCCCAAACAGGGCCTACGTCAATGTAAGTTGGATAATGAACGCGATCGAATTGCAATTCTTCTCATGTATCGAAAATAATTAGTTTAGGCTATTTATTTTGATTTTCATATTATTGTAATAATTTATTATTATTATTATTTTAATTATTTTGTTTAGAAAATTGTATTTTCCATACTCTTTTATTCTATTATCCAATTGTTTTTACAAGAAATATATTTTCTCATATTTTTTTTTGTTATGTTTTAAATTCTTTTTTGTATTTTTTTTAATAATTCTATCATTTAAAAGAGCTTTTAAAATTAATACAATTATACAATTTACAGCAGAAAATAGCTTTTTAATTGAGAACCAAACGGCTTTGCCTTAAAAGATCTACTTCTAAAAGTTATACTCCTAAAAGCTTTACTAGGAGAAGTTCTTCCAAATGGACCCTTATTGTGGTTTAATGAGTAATGGTGAAATAATATTTACAACTCTAAAGTTTGAATCTTAGTGGGCCGAAGGTGTTTGGGAAACTCTAACCAACAAGACAATTGGTGTTTGGTAATATTTTATGTATATGTTTAGGTTGGCTGCGGTTCGGTTTGAACTGGGACCGGCGCTCCAGTTCAGAACCGGTACCCACGGTCCCAGTTCCTGTTTTTTTATTTTAGGAACCGGAACCTGCCGGTTTTGAACCGGAACGAAGGTCCGTTCCTTTTTTAAAAAAAAATTGAAATTTTTTTTTAGTGTTGGAAGTAATAAAAAAAAAAAATTTTCATTCCGGTTTCGAGAACCAGATCCGGAACCAGAACCAGTGGTTCCCCACCGGTTTTGAAACCGGAGCCAGAACCAGTACTCCACGGTTCCGGTTTCGATTCCCTTCCTAGGGGAATCGGAACCACAGGTTCCTGAACCGGAACCATCTTTTCCAGAATCGAAACTGCTTCCATCACTATATATGTTTGTCATGCAACAGAGAAATTGTTAGAATTAAAAAATTGGGCAATTATCATTTGGATCCCTAACTTTTAGGAAATTATCAATTTTTTAAAGCAGTTTTGGTTATTGGTATCCTTGGACCCTAAATTTTAGAAAATGTATCAATTTGGTCATTCAGTGAGTCAACCGTTAGTCAAACTTAACGTTTCCAGGGGTATTTTTATTTTTAAACCTATTAATGGGTCAACAGTATATTTTTTAGGGAAATGGCTTATCTACCCCTAATTAAAAATTTAAAATAAATTAAATTAAAAAAATTTAGTTGGATTTCCATCGTCTATCAAGATTGATGGACGGTGGAGATTATATTGGAATTTTTTAAATAAAATGAAAAGTGAAATCAATTTTTTTATTTTTTTTTCTTTTTGCTGTTTCGAAGAAAAGAAAAAAAATAAAAAATTCAAACTGTCCTTGGTGGATCTCCACCAAGAACACAACTAAAAAAAAAAAAAATATTTTTTTTGCAGAACTCTTTAATCGTCGAAGAACCCAGAAACTTACAGGTTCTTCGTCGATCGAAGGTCGAAGAACCCAGGGTTCTTCGATCGACGAAGAACCCAGAAGTTTCTGGGTTCTTCGTCGATCGAAGAACAACGAAGGTTTTGGGTTCTTCGATAGTATTCGATCGTTACCGAGCTTTCCTCGCCTCTGCAAAGAATGACGAAGTTTCAAGTAAGGAAACTCTATGGATTCCTCTATAGATTCGATGAATCCGTGGAAGAGGGCGGTCCAGATCAAATTTGGACCGTCCATAAGATCTGACGGACGGTCCAAATTTGATCTAGATTTTTTTAATTTTTTTACTTTTTTAAAAAATTGGTCCATATAGAATCTAGACCGTCCATTAGATCTGATGACGGACTAGATTCGATCTGGACTTTTTTAATTTTTTTTTTACTTTTTATAATTTTTTTAGTTTTTTAATTTTTTTTTAAAAAATGATCTAGATAAGATCTAAACCGTCCATCAGATCTAATGGACGGTCCAAATTGGTTTATTTAAAAAAAATTTCAAAAAATTTTAATTTTATTTTTAAATTTTAATATAATTTTTACTTTTTATTTTTAATAAAAATTCTAATATAATCTCCACTGTCCATCAATTTTGATGGATGGTGGAGATCCATTTAAAAATTTTAAATTTTATTTTTTAAATATTAATTTAAAATGACCATATTACTCTTCTAAATATTAATATTTTTTTTAAAAATTTGAGGTTAAAATTATAATTTTGATTTATTTAAATAGAGCTAAGGGTAAATTAGTCTTTTTACCAATTCTGTGAGGTATGACCATTAGAAAATTAGTCAACGAGATCAAAATGATATATTTTCAAAACTTAGGGTTTAAAAATACTAATAAATGAAACTGATTTGAAAAACTGATAATTCCCTAAAAAGTAGGGACCAAATTGATAGTCTTCCTAAAAAATTAAAGAAAACATTAATTAATTATTTAACGATTTACCCTGGTCAATAAAACAATACTTTTGTGGAACTAGTTAAAAAAAAAAAAAAAAATGATAATTCCTGAAAGCCAGCTCTGGCACAGGTGCAGATACACGCAACTTTGAAGGAACATCGTGAACCGTTGGATCGTACAAAATCAATCTAGCCTTTAGATGAAGTCGGATCCTGAACCACTCGGTTGAAAATCAAAAAAAGAAAGAAGAAAGAGGAAGTACAAGACAAAGAAAAAAGAAGGGCCCCAAACAGAGCTTTTAACTCATATTAAGTTTCTCCGGATCTGAGGGTTGCTCGGGACGGACCTGTACTGCTCTTAAACCCGACTGAAAACCCTAAAACCACCACCACAACCACCAACATCGCAGGTGTCGGTCTCTCTGTATATTATTTTATGTTTTATACGTATAAAATATTCTCTCTTACTTTTTTTTTATTTTTTGCAGAGGCTTAGTGCATAATTAGTTTAGCATTTTGACGTGGACGATCGGACGGAGTTCGGAGGTTTAGAAAGTTAACGCACGCGCCCATGTCCTTTCAGGTTAGTTATTGGATTTTCTGCTGCTTTTGGTTTCTGAGAAAGCGCGAGAAAATAAATGCCAAATAAAGAGAGTTGCATGTCGTAAATTTTTGTTTAATTTCTAAATGTCTAGGGAAGTGTAATGCAAAAGTTTTTCACTTTTTGGAGTTCAATACAGATGCTTTAGTTTTTTTTAGATTAGTTTCATCATTTCAGTATATATATATATATATATATATATATTTCAGTGTTTTTGATTTGTTGATACAAATTCAAGGTGAAGTATAAAATTGTTGAAGTTTTATTTTTCTTGATCTTGAGAGCTAAAATTAGGCAATCTCTACTTTCACAAGAACGGAACGTGCTTTCAGCATGCATATAAACCGCCAGGGAACTTTTTTTTTTTTTGAATTTTATTTAATGTGATTAGAAAATGATAAAGAATGTTCTTAGTGACCACTAAAGTGCCAGCTATTTTGCTGCATGCTTGAAAAGTTCGTAGTTTGGTTTATAAGATAGCTTCACAAATTGCCAATAATCTGGAATGTGGATTTTTAGGTATGAAGCTGCATTGAGGTTTTTCAAAATTTTGGTTCGTTCTGATTAACATGTATTTTGTAATTTTTATGGATTTTCGTTTAATTATTATGTTGATGAGTTAGGAGTAAACACTTCTTAGATATTGTATTTGGCTATGCACCTTACATGTAAAAATAAATATATAAGTAATTGGGGATCAACAGATATAGTTAGATTACTGAAGAAAGATAATAGTGGACCTTTAGGTGTAAGTTATTCAGGGTTGGCTATGGTCACCAAATTCATGAATAGTTATGCTTAATAGGTAGTTTGAGGACACATTTGACGTGAACTCATGAAAGAAATGATTTCTAATAGTATGGCAGTTATGGGGGAAGCATGGATTATAACTTAATACTACGGGTAAAGGAAAAAGATTTGTGAACAGAATGTGAAAGACTTTTTTCCGAAATGCTTGAAAAAACTGCCACTCTGTCCTAGCAACAATTTGTGTTCTTTTGCTGTTGAACGTCGAGTGTGGTTTGTAGCCAACAGTCCTTAATGGACCTCGTTGATTGAATTTTATTTTAATCTATCCTAGTCTACTATGTGACACAGTTAATTGTTTCAATGAATGCTGTATATATTTGTGTGTCGAACCATCATATCTTGGGTTAACCAATCTCTATACTAACTGTTTAGAATCAGAACATTTGGAGTGCCATATATTAATAGAATATATTGATAATTAATGATGTCAAAGTATTTTCTCGAAAGTTTTTAATTATTGACTACAAGAATTATTGGTATGCACTATAACATGAAGCAGTTTCTCAAACAATAATCTATTGTAAAGGAGTATTAAATTGAATGTTACATACTTATTCTTTCTATTAGGATAATTATCTACATAAACATAATTTGATCTTATTCCACATAAGTAACCTGACAGAGGACTACTTTGGCCAGGGTTTAGACCTTGCTATAATTAGGTTATATCTTTTAGAGTTTTCTTCCTTCTTTTGACTGGTTTTAAATTGTGTTTTGGCAAGTTGCTTTTTGCCTTGGTTTCTACATCCCCACGTGCTTCTCAATTTCTCCTTTTCTTTGTTGGAAATTACCTGCTTGCCTTCTTCTTCTACTTTCCATTTATCGTTCTCCCTGCTGTTTGGTGATTAAACAGGGGGTCAAAGCTTCAACTGGTTGTGGTGTATTGTATTCTTAGGCTTGCATTGGAACTGGACAATCATTACTGTCAATTTTTTCACCTGTTCAACCTTGGTTCTTCATTGAAATCTCTTACTTTTGCCAGAAATTGGACAACCATCACTGTCAATTTTTTCTCCTGTTCAACCCTGGTTCTGCATTGAAACCTGTTACTTTTGCCAGAAATTTGATGTTAAGTCCTGCTGACTTTACTGCAGTTTGTGGTGGTTTTTTGATCAGGTTTGATCTCTACTGGACAGTTTAAGAGGTCTTAGGATAGAACATTTTTGGTTTGACTAGGATTCATTAAAAGTTTTTGTCTTTAAAACTCAACTACTGTGTAAATTTAATGTAGACTGGTAAGAGTTGATGGCACTTGTTATTAATTGTTAGTTTATATAGACTTTTAAGGTTCTGCAATATTCCTAGTAGTGTCATTAGACACCCTGGGTTGCATTATTATCTCAATGTTTTTCTTTTTCTTTTCTGCTTGTTCTTGTCATCATTACTAATCATTTATATAGGTTAATTATTGTGTAAACTCTATTTCAATTATTCTTTTTCTTTTTTCAGAAAAGGCTAATCTGTTATGACTGTTTTGGCTTGATATTATTTGCAGATCTTTAACAGTTCAATCATGATATAAGTTTCACCAGAAAATAATGGCATCAAAAGGTCCCAGGTCTAAGCTTGATCATGAGACGAGAGCTAGGCGCCAAAAGGTTAGTCTGTATATTTGACAGTTCCAGTCCTTGGTCGCCTCACATTTAATTATTTTTGTTGTCCATGCAGGTAATTATATTTTGCCAGAAGCTTTTTGCTCCTAGTGATATGATGATGTGCAATGTGTGCAATTTATTTTCTTTCATGTATAACTAAGAGTGTTTCATGTGAAGAATGATATTTTCCGTCTTGACCTCTTAGGTTGTGTCCATTCACGCATTGAAGGAGCAATTTTTTTAATGTATTGCATTTAAGATTGATATTTCTCCACTTTATTCCATTATGTGAATTTTTTCCTGAAATCAGTAGACAAAGTGAAAAAAAGCCACGAGTTTATGAAGCCATGCTCTTCATTTGAACTAAATGTCCCTTTTTAGGTCTATGCATCATTTTGATCGACAGATAGTATAGGTTCTTGAAATGTGATACTGGTAGCATGTGTTTGCAGTTTTTTTTTTTTTTTGTAAATTATTTACTATTTGATGGTAACCTTGGTTTTAGGCACTTGAAGCACCCAGGGAGCCTCGCCGTCCTAAAACTCATTGGGATCATGTTTTAGAAGAGATGGTCTGGTTGTCAAAGGTAATTGACAAATTTACACTTCAGGCTCTAAATTCTTTTGACAGAGAGAGCATTCAAATTTTACTTCCAAATTTTGTGGCCTTTTTCACTTATATATTTCATTATTAGAGTGAAGAGGTTGTGATAACATATGGGAGAGATGTTCATATTCTTCCCTTACTAAAATAAATAATACTTGACAGGACTTCGAGTCTGAGAGAAAATGGAAATTGACTCAGGCAAAGAAAGTTGCTTTGAGAGCAAGTAAGGGCTTGTTGGATCAGGCCACCAGAGGAGAAAAGAAACTGAAGGTTCTGCTTTTTCCTTCGTACTTTGTATTTTCTTTTTCTACATATCATGAATTGAGATATAAATCTTTTACATAGTATGAAAATGAGTGATGTTAATTTTCTAGTGGAACGAAGAAAAGTAGAAATGTTTTCCATATAAGTTATTTTCGGTGTTTTTGCTTTTGTTAAAATTAGCATGACTTTTTTGACCAGGAAGAAGAGCAACGATTGCGGAAAGTTGCACTTAACATTTCCAAGGATGTGAAGAAATTTTGGATGAAGATAGAGAAGCTGGCAAGTTCATCTATACTAAGTCGATTTTCATTTGAAATTTCTTGAATTCTTTGAAACTTCATATTTCTGCATGCTATTGTAATTCCAGGTTCTTTATAAGCATCAGATGGAGCTTGATGAGAGAAAGAAGAAGGCACTTGATAAACAACTGGAATTTCTTTTAGGGCAGACTGAGAGGTCGAACTTTTTCCTCAAAATAGTATGACCTGAATTTTTGTTTTTCCTAGGAATTAGATATCATGGAACTGGTTTTGTCATGTTTAGGGAAAGTGCACTGAAATATTGGGTTAATACTTCTAGGTATTCAACAATGTTAGCAGAAAATTTAGTGGATTCGCACAAACCAGAGCAACGGTCTGCTGTGCCATCACAACTGAGTATTGAATGTAAAAAAGCTGATGAAAATAATGCTGAAGAAATCTCAGGATTAAATATTGGTGAGCAGAATGCTGTAACTTATTATCATCAATTGGTTACCTTTGCAAAGAGAATATTGTCTCTATAACAAATTGTTTTTAAAACTTTTTTGTTACAGAACCTCAGTCAGATGTTGCAGATATAGATGAAGATTATGATGTTCGATCTGAAGATGAATCAGTGCGTTCTCTTCTCTTATCACTTTGGTCTTACTTCAAACACTTGTCTCTATTTTGATATTTTATTGCCTTCTACATTGTGATCCACAACATCCTTCAAGTTAGTTTGTTGATTAGACCAAATATGCAAACGAGTAAAAGTCCGTGCCTTTGCCATGGACTTGAATGTCAATTCCAGAGATGTTTTGGGTGCTAGTAGGCATCAAATTTTGACAAGTTACCTGCTGAGCAATGACTTTTTATGTGTTTGGGTGTTCTGGAACAGGATACTTTTAAAATAACATAATGCATGCAAGCATCCTTGGTTCTGGGAACAATGCATTTTATATTTGTTCTGTTTGTGGGACATGACGGGGTGGACTTCAGATTTTTTATTATTTTAAATTTGTATACTTTCTTTAATACATAATGGATGTTATACTGTTGAAGATATTGCTTTCACATGATGTTTAGATCTGTTAATTTAATGAGGCAGCTGATGAAGTACATACTTTTGCTGCGAAATTTCCATTAAATCAATGAAACCTTAATCAATTAAAACTAGTTGATTTGAAAGTATATTCAGTTAAGGACTTCAAGGAATTACATTTTACTCTTTGCTGTAGTTAGGCATTATAGTTCAAGCTTTCATATTTTTTGGTCCTAACCTCTCTTATATAATTTTTTATGGCTCTTTATTGTGTTTTCCATAGCAAATTGATACTAACTCTTTAGACCTTAGATTGCTGTAAAGAACAAGGCTGTAATATCAAACTATTAAGTTCTTTATACATCTTCAATCGGTGCTTGCTTACAAATTTCTTTCTGCTTGATGTCGGTTTAGGAAGATGATGAGCATACTATTGAGGAAGATGAAGCACTTATAACAGAACAAGAAAGGAAAGAAGAGTTGGAAGCCCTGCACAATGAAACAAATATTTCGCTCGAGGAGTTGCTCAAACGTTATACTATTGGTAAAGGTGATTTCTTATTATATTGTCCTTTCATGTTGGGATTTCTCTTTTCCCCTACTATTTCCACTCAACTATATTAATTATTTTGTGCTAAAAAACACTTAAAAATACAAATGTGACAATTTAGTGTATACTGCTGATAGGATCCTTCTGTCTCTTGGCTACTTGTAGGACTCCTTTTATTTCTTAGCTTAATTTGATCAATATAAGTTTTTTTCAGCTAGCATAGAAAGTAGCCCTGAGATGGTTGAAGATGAAACTCAGCCGACCTTGGTGGAAGAAGATCATGACAAGGGTAAGAAGCTGCTGAAGAATTAAATTTTGTGTGAGGTATGTGACTGCTGAAATGGTGGAGTGTAATTTTGTTGCAGGCAATGGGAATTTTCTTTCTGCTGAGTGTAATATGGATGCGAGCAGCTCTCATGTTCGTCGTTGTGTAAGTTGTATGTGTTTATTGTTGCCATTGTTAGCTTGTGAAGCTAGTTCAGGACTCAAGATGATATTTATTATCTGATTACAGGACGAAAGTAATGGTGGTTTGTCCATATCAGAGAACCATTTGTTGGGTAATGAGACATCTCAATTGAGAAATTCATCAGATGTCTCTGCGGTGTCAACTCAAAGGAATGTGGTGTACGACTTTAATGATGAACAGGTAGGACTATAAGCAATCATATGTTTTGAGATCTCCTTACGAATATATTTTTTTTTTCTTCATATCTTTCTTTGTGGACTGCGGGGTGTTATAAAAGTTTGAGGTTTTTCTAGGCTCTAAGTTCTCTGAATGCTTAGGTGCATTGCTCAAAGCAAGTTAAGCAACACAGAAAGCCTGATTGCA
The DNA here is from genome assembly GCA_003430845.1 of Xanthoceras sorbifolium. Taxonomy (NCBI): domain Eukaryota; kingdom Viridiplantae; phylum Streptophyta; class Magnoliopsida; order Sapindales; family Sapindaceae; genus Xanthoceras; species Xanthoceras sorbifolium. The sequence goes on from CM010612.1 coordinate 13,969,291, forward strand.
ATAAAACACCCATTTTGAAGTTATTGTGAATGAATGAATGTAGTCACTCGACAATTTGAACATAAAATGATGTGATGAAGCTTTACATGACAAACATAATACTTCAAATCCAAGTACATGACATCCAGTTGAACTGTGCAGAAACATACTGTCGTCAATATAATCCAAAATCACTTGTCTTCCTTTCATAAAGGTTCTTAACAAGTTTAGTAGTTGAAAGTATTAGGTTAAGAAGAGAGCGGAGGCTCTCTATTTTCAGCTGAAATTGAAATTTTTTAGATTTTTTCTTATTGTATTTGTCACCTAAAAGGTAAAACCATGATATATATATGAAGTTCAATGCTAACTTGTAGCGCATACCACACTAATTTGGTAACAAGATATTGATGTTGTTGTGAATAAGTAGCTTAAAGTGTACCTTTCTGTCCTAGTATATTACAAAAGCATGTGGTTGATTGGAAGCTCTTTGTTTTTTCACTCAAAGTTACACATGTGCACGTCAATTCATTTTGCACTTAAAGTTCACCTAGTCATGCATTTAACCAAAAAATAAAGTTTGTTTAACTATGCTGATGACTCTGGCACTGTAAATTAGTGATCTTTGTGATGTACAAAGAGACCGGCAAACACAGAAGTATTTCCTGACTTGACATATAGTAAATGATTGTAACTCATAACTCGAGAAATTGATTTTGTGTATATTTGGTTTCGCATTAGTAGATCATGTAGACACAGTTACATATATATAGCCTCTAGGCATGTGTATATGAATTCTTCTATGAGTTGGGATATTTTCGTTGATCCTGATGGTGCAACTACCTTGTTGCTGCTAGAAAGTATCTGAGAGAATATAAATTTTTGAGAGATGAGCTTGCTGTGTAAACCTTGTATCTTTTATTTTATACACCATCAAGCAATTTGCAACATAGCAGAATATAATCTGAATCAAAATTCTTATCTGTGATCCTATTCTTTTTACGTGTGCCAAGTTTGACACCACATATTTTCCTGACATTTCTTATGTCTGCAGAATATAAAATAAAATTTAGACGATATATCTTTCCTTGACTTCATATTGACACTCAAACCTGTTTCATAGTTTACATTTGTTTTCTGCAAAGTAACACATAACCTCGATTCTAGGAAAAATACCACTTCACTTCATCTCTGTCATCTATTTTCTTTTTTCATTATTTCACTGAAATTACCAATTCACTATTATTAAATATTTGTTTCAATTTTTTTGTTGATTTCTATTGTTTTTTTCCCCCTTTCTTTGAGTAATGTTTTACTGTAGATATTTCTCTGACTTGTCTCAAATTATGTAGGAAGATGGTGATTTTGTTCTTGCTACTGGAGAAGACAAGGTATGTACTGGGGTAGTTCTTGCCGCTTTTTTTTTTTTTTTGCCATTATGGGTGCTGTTTTCTGTTTCTAACGTAGTAAAGGCAGTATATTTAGATAGCTAGGGCATCTGGTAATTTTGTAGTTTCATTTTGCAAATACCTGGTGATTTTTCCTGTGATAGGTGACAAACAGTTGTGAGTATGCAAATCCATTGGCTTACAAGTATGCTCAAGTGAGCCGTTTCTGACTAACCCGTTTATCTATATGACATTAATTTGCTTTTACAGTTGACGTCTTTTTAGCATCATTTTATTTAAACAAGCTCTTGCATAGAGTTCTAGGTTTGACAATGTGGACCTCTCACTTTTGTCAATTAGTGTTAAGAGCTGGTTTCATCTAAAGTCTAGTCGTTGACAAGTTTGTTCTGAAGCATCTCCCTTGGGTACCAGTTAGCAGTTTATTGTCATTCATATATATTCTTTTAAAGGAATATATGCTATGGAGAATTAATTAATATTTATTTCATTTCCGTATGGGGGTGTTTTGCCTTAAAGCACTGATTGTTAAAGTATAAGGAATGGCAGTTATATTGAAATGGCAAGTTATTGATTTTGCTTTTTGCTTGTATCTTGCTGGAAATGTAATGTTAATGTGGTGATGATTTAGTGAATTGGTTTTGGAGGTCAGTTTGTATTTTCCATTTGTGGTGAAATTGGAACTTGCTTGTATTGGAGATTTATGGTGTATATTATGGCACAATCTCTCATCAGGCAATACTGTCCACTTTTATTTATTTTTTCCTCATACCAAACATAAGCTGCAGGAGTGGTGAAATAAATTGGCTTCTTTGTCAATGATTTTTCTTGTGATTTCGTGTGGTTATGCTTACTGCAACTTTTGCTTCGGTATCTAGGATGATGAAACAACCTTGTCAGAGGAGGAGGAATTGGCAAAAGCAGATTCAGATAACCACATAGATGAGGTAAGAGCATCCTGGATGTATCTTGTGTTCTTTACAATTGATCTCCGAACATTTCAGTTGGATATTTTTAATTTTTTTTTTCTTTCTTTGTATGTGCTCACACACACACACAGACACAACTGAATTTCCCCCCAATTTGTTTACTTGTAATATAGTTACTCTGAATGAGGCAGCTATTTTTCAGATTGCATTACTGCAAAAGGAGAGTGAGGTACCAGTGGAAGAATTGCTAGCAAGGTATAGGAAGGTATGTTATGGTATAAATTCTGTTTATAAATTTGCTAGTTTACATCAAATATTGATTTCCATTTTATCATACACATCTTTCTGTTAGGATTTCAACAATGATGAAATGTCAGAGGATGAATCTGAATACGCCTCTGCTTTATCAGAGGACCTCTCGGATTCTCCAGCTCATGAAGACATGGAACTAAAGCATCAGGATACCTCTATGGATGAGAATGTTGATCCCAATGTTAGCCAATTGGTTATGCATCCTGTTACAGAAGAACAAGAATTGGGAGCTGCTATAAAGTCAGAAGAAGAGAAAGAGAGTGAGAATAGAATTGCTGATGCTGCAGCAGCAGCAAGATCAGCACAACCAACAGGAATCACATTTTCTACAACTAATGTGCGTACAAAGTTTCCTTTTCTTCTCAAGTACCCTCTTCGCGAATATCAACATATTGGCTTGGATTGGCTTGTTACAATGTATGAGAAAAGATTAAATGGGATTCTAGCTGATGAAATGGGACTCGGAAAGACAATCATGACTATTGCTCTGCTTGCACATCTGGCTTGCGAAAAAGGAATATGGGGCCCCCATCTCATTGTAGTTCCGACAAGTGTCATGCTTAACTGGGAAACTGAGTTTCTTAAATGGTGTCCTGCCTTTAAAATACTGACTTACTTTGGGAGTGCAAAAGAGCGCAAATATAAAAGGCAAGGTTGGTTGAAGCCTAACTTCTTTCATGTGTGCATAACGACTTATAGACTTGTTATACAGGATTCAAAAGTCTTCAAGCGAAAGAAGTGGAAATACTTGATTTTGGATGAAGCTCATTTGATTAAAAACTGGAAGTCTCAAAGATGGCAAACACTTTTAAATTTCAATTCTAAACGGCGAATTTTGTTGACTGGTACCCCCCTGCAGAATGATCTGATGGAACTCTGGTCATTAATGCATTTCTTGATGCCGCACATCTTTCAGTCTCATCAGGAATTCAAGGATTGGTTCTGTAATCCAATTTCAGGGATGGTAGAGGGTCAAGAGAGAGTGAACAAAGAAGTTGTTGATCGCCTGCATAATGTCCTTCGTCCATTCATACTTCGCAGATTGAAAAGGGATGTGGAGAAGCAACTACCTATGAAACAAGAGCATGTCATATACTGTAGACTCTCAAAGAGGCAACGGAACTTATATGAAGACTTTATTGCTAGCTCTGAGACACAAACCACTCTTGCAAGTGCCAATTTTTTTGGAATGATTAGTGTTATAATGCAACTTCGCAAAGTTTGCAATCATCCTGATTTATTTGAGGGTCGTCCAATTGTAAGCTCTTTTGATATGGGTGGTATTGATATCCAATTGAGTTCTTCTGTTTGTTCAATTCTTTCACATGGTCCATTTTCTATGGTCAACTTGAAGGGTTTGGGATTTATATTTACTCATTTAGATTTTAGCATGACTTCATGGGAGAGTGATGAAGTGAAGGCTATTGCTACTCCGCCAAGCTTAATTAAAGAACGTGCTGACCTGGTTCATCTAAAAGAAATTGGACCAATTTTGAAACATCAGAATAAGTTGCATGGTACAAACATTTTTGAAGAGATTCAAAAGGCAATATTGGAGGAGAGATTGAAAGAAGCTAAGGACCGGGCCACATCAATTGCTTGGTGGAATTCTTTAAGGTGCCAGAGAAAACCTGTATACTCAACTACCCTTCGGGAGCTTCTTACTATAAAGCATCCTGTTTCTGATATTCATCGTCAGAAGGCTGATCGGTTGTCCTACACTTACTCCTCTAAGCTTGCTGAGATTGTTCTTTCACCAGTTGAACGCTTCCAGAAGATGATTGATCTGGTTGAAAGTTTCATGTTTGCAATTCCTGCAGCTCGGGCCCCAGCACCATTTTGTTGGTGCAGTAAAAGTTGTTCTTCTGTTTTTCTGCACCCAACCTATAAGGAAAAATGCTCTGAAGTTTTGTTGCCTCTTTTATCTCCCATTAGACCTGCTATTGTCCGGAGGCAAGTTTATTTTCCGGACAGGAGGCTAATACAATTTGATTGTGGTAAATTACAGGAGCTTGCAATTTTGCTTAGGAAATTGAAATCAGAAGGTCACCGAGCATTAATATTCACTCAAATGACAAAGATGCTTGATGTATTGGAGGCATTCATAAATTTGTATGGTTATACATATATGCGTTTAGATGGATCCACTCAACCAGAGGAGAGGCAAACATTAATGCAGCGATTCAACACAAATCCCAAAATCTTTCTTTTTATTTTGTCAACACGTAGTGGGGGTGTCGGTATCAATCTTGTTGGGGCAGATACAGTTATCTTCTATGATAGTGACTGGAATCCTGCTATGGATCAGCAAGCTCAAGATCGCTGCCATCGGATAGGACAGACACGTGAAGTGCATATCTATCGTTTAATTAGTGAGAGTACCATTGAAGAGAACATCCTGAAGAAAGCAAATCAGAAACGTGCTCTTGATGATCTAGTTATACAGAGTGGAGGCTATAACACTGAATTTTTCAAGAAGCTTGATCCTCTGGAATTGTTCTCCGGTCATAGAACTCTTTCAATTAAGAATGTGCAGAAGGGGAAACATAACAGTGGAGTTGAGGTTTCTTTGTCAACTGCAGATGTGGAAGCTGCTTTAAAGCATGCAGAAGATGAAGCAGATTACATGGCACTTAAGAAAGTTGAACAGGAAGAGGCTGTGGAAAACCAAGAGTTTACAGAAGAAACCATTGGGAGACTGGAAGATGATGAGCTTGTAAATGAGGATAATATAAAGGGTGATGAGCTTGTCAATGAGGACAAAATGAAGGCTGATGAGCTTGTAAATGAGGACAATATAAAGGCTGATGAGCCTGCTATTCAGGGTGGCTTCATGACAACTTCAAATAATGACAATGGAATGTTGTTAAGAGGCAGTGATCCAAATGAAGAGAGAGCTCTAGCTTTTGCCGGGAAAGAAGATGATGTTGACATGCTGGCTGATGTCAAACAGATGGCTGCAGCAGCGGTAGCAGCTGGACAAGCTATTTCATCATTGGAGAATAAACTGCGACCGATTGATCGATATGCCATACGTTTTCTGGAGCTGTGGGATCCAATAATAGACAAGGCAGCAGTGGAATCTGAAATTAGAATTGAGGAGACAGAGTGGGAACTAGATCGTATAGAGAAGTATAAGGAGGAAATGGAAGCTGAGATTGATGATGACGAGGAGCCTTTGGTATATGAACGTAAGTTCTTTGTGTGCCATTGCATTACATGTATTATATTAAAACTTTCAAAAACCTCAAATTCTATACATACCAAGACATTTTGTCTGAACTTGATAACAATTAGTTTTCTTACGTCCCTATCACAAACTTCATTTTGTTTTAGAGCATAAGAATTTTTGGAATCAAAAGAATGTAAAAGAATTCAAGTGTTTTTTTTTCTTCTTTTACTTCAGAATTTGCTTCGCATAGCACCATTTAGAAATACCTGGCTGAAATGGCTTACATCAAATCTATGCTTAGATTGGTAATGAAATAGTTTTATGGCGTGCCATATCTAATGCTGCTAGGAATAAGCTTTGATGTCATATACACTAGATCTCTTATTATGGTTACTTTTCTGTATTGTTTTTTTTTCCTTTCATTTTTGCTCACAGTTCACACAGATGGGTTTTTTTCTTAGTTGATCAATTTGGTTTTTGTATTTTGCTTTTGAGGATCCTTGGTTTTCGTATAACTTCTTCTTTGCGACATGCAAGGATTCAAGATATTTAAACTTGTGAGAATAACCATTATTTTATCAAGCATGGTATGACTGCCTTTTTGAGATAAATTCACTAGTCTTCTATCATCAGGATGGGATGCTGATTTTGCAACTGAGGCATACCGACAGCAAGTAGAAGCATTAGCACAACATCAAGTAAGTGAAATTAACTGTTTTTTTTTTCTTGAAAAAAAATTGTTGGCAATTCCACTCGTTGATTGTGTTACATTTTTGTAGTTGATGGAAGAATTGGAAGCTGAAGCTAAAGAGAAGGAAGATACAAATGATGGAGACATTGATTCAATAAAGTAAGATGTTTCTTTGAACTTTTTGCAGAAGTCTTTAAATGGAAAATTTGCCTTTTTTCGGAATCTTTTACCGGGAGAGAAGCTGTTAAGATGTTGTGCAATAGATATCGAGGAGAGTATAAAAATAATATTTTTTTTCCTTGCTTTTGAAGTCCAAACTGGTCTTCTTTCTAAAAAGCAGAGCTTCATGTTTATTATGATATTGATAAAATTAGCACAACTTGATGGAAATGCAAATCTTTTTGCCATAAGCAGAGGTTTAAAATATCACTTCATATGTAGCAATAATTAAGGTATTGAGTAGACCTGTTCTGGTAATCATTTTATCTGAGGGTGTCAGCATGAAAACCGATAGCAAACATGGATTTTTCTAAAGAATTTGAATGCAAGTTAGTTGAGACCAAAAAATTTGTCTTACATGGGTACAAGGGCGGGGACTAAATTTGAAGTGTTTAGTTTGCAATGCCAATGGTATGTAAAAATAGACAATATTAAGGAATCCTTTAGTGGTATCATTTGTGTCAATATTTTTTAAATTTGTTGTTATTCTGTTTGCAGAAATAAAAGGGCAAGTGATGCTAAACCAAAGGCTAAGAAGAAGCAAAAAAAAGCCAAGTTCAAGTCTCTCAAGAAAGGGGCTCTAACTTCTGAACTGAAATCTGCAAAGGAAGAGCCAACAGCGGAACCTATGTCCATAGATGACGACATAGATGATGAGGAGGCCACTTGTTCAGATTCGATGTCACCAGCTTCAACTGTGCAGAAAAAACGTAAGAAGGCTGATGAAGAGAAGGAAAAGAGCTCAAAGAAGAAGTCTAAGAAACTCAAAAAGACTCTACCTGAAAGATGTTCTTTTGTTATAAATGGCAACCTATCACGTAAACGACATGAAGATTCTATTGAATTAAAACCATGTGAGAGTGCGTATGTTGATCTTGAGCAGAAACCAGCAAGCAGGAGCAAAATGGGAGGAAAAATTTCCATTACTGCCATGCCAGTGAAGCGGGTGCTAATGATAAAACCTGAGAAATTAAAAAAGGGGAACGTTTGGTCAAGAGATTGTGTTCCGCCACCTGATTTTTGGTTGCCCCAGGAGGATGCAATATTATGTGCTGTTGTACATGAATATGGCCCACACTGGAGCTTGGTTAGTGAAACACTTTATGGAATGAGTGCTGGTGGATTTTATAGGGGGAGATACCGCCATCCAGTTCATTGTTGTGAGAGGTTTAGGGAACTAATCCAAAAGTATGTTTTGACTGTACCAGACAATTCTATTAATGAAAAGATCAGCAATGTGGGCTCTGGAAAGGCTCTTCTCAAAGTAACAGAGGTATGCTTAGTTTTGTTATATCCTTCAATGCATGCAGGAAAGTTAAGAAAAAGAAGAAATGGCGACAGAACATGAAATAATTTATTTGTGATAAATATATGTGGGTGTGTGTGGGGGTTGTGATAAATATGTGTGTGTTGGTTTTGGGGGGAGGGGGGGGGGGGGGGGGGGGGGGGGGGGGGGGGGGGGTTGGGGTGTTGGGGTTTGTTACATTGTGCATTTTTACTCCTGTGATGGGAGTCTGTCCTTGATATCTCAACTGTAATGCTGATGCTAAGTATAGTTCTGAACTTTTATTGGGCTTGTGATGATAATTTGTATTTGGACCTCTTTTATAAATTCTTGGGCCAATATTCATGTTGCAGTTGCTGACTAAAACATTGAATCTTGTATATGAAACCACATCTAGAGCACTTTTTAGCAAGTAATTATGGATGTAGTCTAATTGAATTGCGGATGCAAGTTGCGTTGTATAGGTCAAGCAAGTGTGAATTTATTATTATTGTTTTTTACTTTCTACAAATTTTCTTCCTATTTCCTTGCTTCCTCCTTGTTCTGTTTGTTTCTATTAAGGGTAGAGTTCTAACATGTATTATTTTCCTGAGTGACTTCAAAGATGCTTGTGAATTAACTGATTTTCAAGTATGCGAGCTGCTTTAGTAATCTGATAAATGTTGCTTGTTTGTTGATGTATCACTCTGATATGTGGAATTTTTAGGTCTTCATAACATATGATGAGATTAGAAGAAAACCTTGCTCATCATTTTTCTTGTTTGGCAGGATAATGTTAGAATGCTGTTAAATGTTGCTTCTGAGCAAACAGACAATGAGTTACTCCTCCAAAAGCACTTCACTGCCCTTCTCTCAGCTGTCTGGAGGATGAAAGCTCGCACTGAACGTAGACATAACCATATATCGTTGCGTAACGGTCTCTACTTTGGTGGAAGGTTTTTTAGTTCTTCTATTAACCAGACTTCTTGGAATTCCGTGAAGGAACCAACACCAAGGATGAAATTCACCAATTTAGGTCAGAGTAGCAAGTTATTGTTGGCTGCTCTTCATGATGCCAACAATAGACAACATGATGAGAGAGCTTCCCCTTCTGTTCATAGAGAAGACGGTCCGGTCATCACAGAACGGTTAGACCTAACGTTGGAACTCCAGAGGGAGTCGGGTGACTCGGTGATTCCATTTCCTCCTGTTATTAATTTGTCAATATATGGCTCAGATCCTCTAGCATCTGTAAATAAGGCTACTGGTGAAGAACACAATATTAAAGATTCACAATATGTGGCTGAAAATCGTTTCAGGTATGAACATGCAAACCATATTATTATAGTGGCGTATATTTGATTTTAAGCTGTTATCAACCTGTTTCATATCTTAGCAATACCTGTGGTCGACCTTGGATTAAGTAAATCACTTTTGCTTTGGGTTAATTAACATCACTTTTTTTTTTTTTTTTTGAAGAGAATTAACATCACTTTCTAGTGAGAGGTCTTTAGTTCAAAAGTGGGTGATGTGGGGTTTTGAGTATTTTAAGGCCGAAAAAGGTGGTTTTTTGTTGACTAATCATAATCAATATGGCTACTTATGGCTGGTAATAGACGAGTGTAGCTTGTTCATTTTGTGATTGATGCCTCTTGGTGATGTTTTTTAGCGCGTCCACCCTTTTATTTGGATCACATTTTTTATTTTTTATTTTTGAGGGTGTCTTTATTGTGCTTAGGTTATATTATCGTTCTTTTTGAGTGTCTTGTCGTACATAGATGTCTTGAATTTTATTGGTTCTCTTTTCTGGAGATATAATTGGGTCATGCCTGGTAAGAGGGCAACTGCAGGTGAAAAAGGTGAAAAATGCTTGAGGTCAAGTCCGTTTCCAAAATAGTGTTCTTGTACCCTGCTTAGGTGGGACCAGTAGTGGGTAATGATCTTTTTGATTTTATTTTCTTCAGATTATTTTGCAAAGAAACAAATCAATTTTGGAAACTCTAGTTAATTTCCAAGATATTGATGTTATCGCCAAACCCTTAATCTGTGTTCCATTAAACAAATTGTTAATTGCGTTGATTTACCTTGAATGATTCAATAATTATTATACATTGGTAATTGAGCACTCTCTTTTTCTTAGGGATGCTGCAAGAGCTTGCACTGAACATAGCTTGGGTTGGGCTTCATCTGCTTTTCCAGCAAATGGTGCCAAATTACGATCAGCCTCGAAATCAGAGTCCTTGGGCAAGCACAAACTCTCTTTCTCTGACTCAATCAAGCCTCCTAAATCAAAATTGAAAAAGATCTCAATGGAGCATGGTGAGACCGGACAATTGCTGACTGAGCCAGAATTTCAACCAATGCCAACAGTTGCATCAAAAGATCCCAATTTAAGGTTTGATTTGACGCCAGAAATCATTCACGAAAGTTGGTTTAATGATATGGATAGTGATTTCACTTCCTGCATAGATAAGGAGCTTTCAGTGGAAATAGAAAGTTTTGAAATGGTCCCTCATAACTATTCATCTGACCTAATCTTGGGCCTCGAGGACTGTTCAATATTACCTGAGTATACTGACATTGGATAGGTTAATTTAAGGACATGAACTACCTGATGTTGTGTGTCAAAGCTCTGATGACAATTGGGAAAGTGGGATTCTCAGCATATGAGGAAGGAGTCCGGTTGGTGAATTATCGGACTCTACTCTGGGCATTATAACTGTGCTCTCGGGGCATATGACATGGATTTGACGCATTTTTTGTGGATGCCATTAGAGAGAGGGCAGGGATGGCTGTTTACACGCTGGTAGTCAGAAATTTTTATGTATGGAAGATCAGGGCAGGGGTGGCAGTACAGGGTAGTCTGACTTAGGAAATACAATTTTAGCACAAAATTTTGTATTTAATTCATTATTGGGGACCTTGTGCTAATTTTTGTTGGGTAGTCATTGAAAATAGAGATTTTGGCACATTTCCCCTAATAGAAAGGAAGTAGAAAAGAAAAGTAGTGATTTCTGATATTCCCAATTCCATCTCTCCCTCTGCTTCTTTCTCCCTCTTCAATAAGTACTATTTCTGGATCAATGTTTTGCAGCTTATAGAATGATATTTTTATAAGAGCAAAGCCACCTGATACCTGAGGTTTGGCTTTGGCTATTTACGACTTTTTAAAAATTAAAAAAATAATAAATAAAAATAAATAAAGAGGATGGATCTTCTTCCGTCATTTAGAAATAGATGGTAGAGATTAAATTAAAAAAAAATATAAGAAGGGAAAAAAATTTCAAAACAAATTTAGTAGATGGGTCTCCATGTCAATCTTAATCCAAGATTTTCATTATCATTATGGAGATTTGGATTTTCATCTGGGATCTACTTTTTTTTTTTTTTTTGGGTAAAGTGGAGGGTTATACACCTAGAATAACATCAAAGAGAGGTCAGCCCTACTGGTAGCAATCCCCCTAAAATCATTCAAAAAAGAACAGAAAATAAAAAAAAGACATCTATACCCTGACCCATGGTAGCCAACCCATTAACTACCTTGTTACCTTCCCTGTATACATGTTTGACAATACACAACCAATTTCTCTTGATAAAAAGATTGCAACTGTACTTGTAACCAAAAGCAATAATTATAAATTGGAATATTATCATTCTCGCCCATATAATTTAAGGTATTAGTTAAAATTCTCCCTCTAATTTTATTTTTCTTCAAAATCTCTCTTCTAGTTTGATAAAATAGACAAAATACCTCCTACCGTTATGATTCTGTTAAAAAAAGCATGTTGACTGTTAAATAAGTAAGGGTAAATTAGTAAATGAACATAAATAAAGAAAATAAATATTTTTAAATGAAATAAAAATTTATTTAATATTTAAAATTAAAATAATAAAAAAAATTTTACCCTCTCCCCATACCATCAATCTCACTTTTTTTTTTCTCTTTCTTCTCCCACTTTCTGAACGTTTCTCTCACTCTTTTTTCTCAGTTTGTTTTCTTTTCTTCTTCCTCTAATTTTCTCTCTCTCTCTCTCTCTCCCTATCTCTCTGTTTTTTTCTTCTCTTCTTCCACTTTCTCTCAATCTCTAACAAAACTCTTTGTTTAATAACTTGTTTTTCTCTCTTCTCTTTTACTATTTGTTTATTATTGTGTTTGGCTAGGTGTTTATTTGTGGTTGAATGTTTGTTTGAGATGACTGGATGTTGTTGTTGGATTTTGGAGACGGTGGCATGGTGGTGTAAAGTAGGAGCTGCTAAAACTGACAAGGCTCCGGTCCTCCTCTCCCCCCACCCCTGGATCTGTATAATTTTTTTTTCACCTTTTATTTTAGTTTTATCTGTAGATCTGGTGCTAAGCACCAGATACATTATTTTATTAAAATTTTTTAAAAAATTATATACAATTTTTTTTTATAAAAATTATTGACTTTTTTTTTATAAAAAAAATTGTATTATGAAATTTTAAGATTTTTAAGATTTGTTTAATATTTTGTATATAATTTTTTAAATTTGGTCCATCCATCTTTAAAGATAGACGGTAGAGATCAATTAGATTTGAATTTTTTTAATTTTTTTTAGTTTAATGGCTGATAAATTTTTTTAATTAAATTATAAATATTTTAAGGGTACAATGGTCATTTTATTTAAAAACCTAATAGAACTTAATAGAAGGAAGATTTTAGAGAAAAATGAAATTGGAGGGGGGATTTTGGCTAATACCTTAAACTACAAGGGTGAGAATGATAATATCCCTTATAAATTATATATTGCTTTATTTCTTCTCGAGACTTCCTTTTACTTTCTCTCTGAAAGTTTAAGGGCTATTTGCTCGTGGAAGTAGAACCCACCCTTCTTGGGTGTAGATCTCACTCTTACTGGGTGTCTTATTTGCTTTCTTCTCCAATTTCTCTTTTCCTCTTGTCTCCACTCTGTCTTTCTGGATTCCCGTTCCTTTGTTGAGGTAATTTTGATCACTCTCTCTTCGGTTTTTTAAGGCTTTTTGTCCTTGGGGTTTTTTTTACCACAAAATGGAAGCTGAGGAAATTGCTCGAATTTGTGAGAAGTTGTCACTGTCGGATGATGATGGACCTGTTATGAAGGTGGGTGTTTCCATCCAAGAGAGGGGGAATAAACTGGTTTCGATGAGTTTAATTGGCAAGTTCTTCGCCAACAAAGTCATGAACAGAGAAACTTTCCGTTACGTAATTCCACGTATTTGGAGAACTGCGAGAGATGTTGATATTGAATCTATGGGCACAAACATTTTTGTCTTCCATTTCAAATGTGATGGTGACAGAAAGAGGGTCCTGGAGGGTGGACTATAGTGCTTCGATAAGAATCTGTTGGGCTCAGGGAGATACAAGGTGCTGGTAAGATTTCTAACATAAACTTTGACTTCGTACCCTTGTGAATCCAATTCTATAATTTGCCTATTGCTTATATGACAAGGGAGATGGGTCTCTTGCTTGGTGGAAGGGTTGGAAAGGTAGTAGATATGGACTCTGGTCTGAATGGGCTTTGTTTGGGTAGATTTCTTAGGGTTAGAGTATTGGTAGAGGTTTCAAAACCTCTTAAGCGTGGGCTCAGAGTGCTGTTAGATGACCCAGACGATCTGTGCCAAGTTTTACTGAGATACGAGCGGCTGCCCAATATCTGTTATTTTTATGGCAGAATGGGTCACCTAGTACGTGAATGCCCAGATAATGTGGATAATATTGTTGATGAATCCCAGCTTCGTTTTGGAGCTTGGATGAAAGCAGGGGAGACAATTTACGATCGAGATAGGGTTGGTCGGTCAGGGAAGGAGGGGGTCTACTGACTCTAAAGAGGAGACAGTTTTTGGCAAGGCCGGGGAAGAGGCTGGTTTGAATATGGGTGGTATTGATATCCCTATTTCTGTTCCAGCTGTGGAGGTACTTAGTGCTGACAAGTTGCTATAGCCATAGAGAAATAGAAGGGCAGTCTCAGATTTTGATCAGAGTGAAAAATTGGAGTATGCCTAGGCTGCTACTACTGCTGGAAATTCTCGAGCTAAGGTGCATGATGCTCCAAAGGTCGCTTTGTTTGTTCCTATTGAGGCAAGTCAATTTGCCAAGGTTCCTGGTAACATTAGTGATTCAATGGGGTCCCTTTTATAGCAGAGGAATGATGTGTTTATTGCTAATTGTAACTTAGTGGAGGGGGGTGACTCTCATAGTGTGTTGACAGTTGTCGATTCAGAGGAGGTTAGTATTTCTCGTGATTTATCTGGAGACCTTTCAGTTATAAATCAGGTTGTTGTAAGGGAGGATTCAGGTGAGGTTAGCAGTCCGAAAGTAAAGAAATGGAAGAGGGTGGCTCATGATAAAATTAAAGGGATATGTTTGGAGGGTAAATTGACTGAATTGGGTAAGAGAAACCCTGATGTAGTAATGGAGGATGTTTAGTTTTAGAAACGAGGTAGAAGTGACGTTTTGCAGTCAGATTTGACTGAGTCGGCGGCAGCTGGTATCCAGCGCCGCCGATAACAATGAAAAGCTTAAGTTGGAATGTCCGGGAGTTGGAGAATCCTCGGACATTCAGAGCCCTGCGAGAAATTGTAGGAAGAGAGAACCCGTTACTGGTCTTTTTGTCAGAGACTCAGCTTGATTTCGGTTGTAGTGATAAGATTAGGGTTGGCCTTGGTTTTGAGGGTTGTTTTGCAGTTGATAGAATTGGTAGAGGTGGTGGACTCTTATTGTTATGGCGTGAGGCTTCTTAATGTTTCGATTCAATCTTTTTCGAAGGGACATATAGATTCCGTTGTTAGGGATTGTGAGGGTAGTTAGTGGCGCTTCACAGGTTTCTATGGTGATCCGGTTCAGAGTTGTAGACATCATTCTTGGACTTTACTGTGAAGACTTGGTGGTTTGAGTTCGCTCCCGTGGTTGATTGGGGGCGATTTTAATGAAGTGTTAAAAGATGAAGAGAAGGAAGGGGCTCCTCACGAAGTTTCAAAGCTATGGCTGACTTCCGGAAAGCAATTGATGAGTGCTTATTACTGGATTTGGGTTTTAGGGGCAGTCGCTTTACGTGGTCAAATAGGCAGTGTGGTAGGAACTTTGTGCATGAGAGACTAGATAGGATGTTATGCTGCTTGAAATGGCGGTCTTTGTTCCCAAGTGCTTTTGTGGAACACCTTGAGCGTAATGGCTCGGACCATAATCATGTGTTTGTGTCTAATATCTGAAAAGCTTCTAAATCTAAAATGGGGGGTTGTGCTGGAAATCAAGGTTCCATTTTGAAGAGGCTTGGGTTGAAGAACCCGATTGTAGAGAGATAGTGGAGGCTGCCTGGAATAATTCCTACTGCAAGGATGCGGTTTCAGGGGTCCTTAATAGCTCAGAGGCAGTGGCAGATAGGCTTCGAATCTAGAATTTAAAAAAGAAAAAAGAGAAAGACGCTGAGATAAAATCTTGCAGAGATGAGTTGAAACAGGTTGAGAATGGCGGTGGGGCTGTTCTTATTGAATTGAGATTGATGGAGAGTAAGCTTGATAATTTGTTGGCTAAAAAAGAAATCTATTGGAGGCAAAGATCACGTGCTATGTGGTTGAAAGCAGGGGATCGAAACACGAGTTTCTTCCACTTTATGGCTTCCCTTAGAAGGAAAAAAGAACAGAATATCTGCGCTGATGAATGAGAATGGGGGCTGGTCTGATAATTGTGATGACATTGAGGCAGTTATCACAAAATACTATGGACAGTTAATTTCCTCGGCCAATCCCTTAATGGCTAATGTGTCGAGGATGTGTGATTGTGTGAATAGGAAGGTTTCAGACTGATATGAATAGCAAGATGATAGTTAGATTTTCCAGGGTTGAGATTGAGGCTACATTAAATCAGATGGCCCCTTTAAAGGCCCTTGGCCCAGATGGTCCGGCGGTCCTCTTTTTCCAAAACATACTAGGATGTGGTGGGTAATAGGGTGTCGGATGCGGTCTTAGATGTCCTTAATGGAGGGGCGGATATGACAGACTTGGGTAAGGCGGTAGTTGTACTTATCCCGAAGGTCAAGCAGCCAATTAGGTTGTGTGATTTCAGGCCCATCAGTTTGTGTAATGTTTTGTACAAGCTCATTACTAAGATTTTGGCTAACTGCTTAAAGATTGTTCTTGGCGAAATAATCTCTCAAAATCAGAGTGCCTTCGTTCCTGGAAGACTCATATCGAATAATATCGTGGTGGGTTATGAATCCTTGCACAGTTTGAAAAACAGGAGAAGAGGGTCTAAAGGTAATATCGCGTTTAAATTGGATATGAGCAAAGCTTATGATAGGGTTGAATGAGCCTTCTTGGAGTGCATCATGGAGAAATTGGGTTTTGCTAGGGAATGGATCCAGAGAGTGATGGGTTGTATGTCATCTTCTTCATATTTGTTCCTCATTAATGGGGAGCCAAGAGGTCATGTGATTCCTTTCAGGGGGCTGTGGCAAGGTTGTCCTCTGTTTCCGTACCTCTTCCTTCTATGTGCAGAAGGCCTATCGACGCTTTTGTTACAAGCAGAGGCCTCAGGTTATTTACATGAAATTAAGGTTGCTAGGGGAGCCCCTTCGGTTTCTCGCCTTTTCTTTGTGAACGATAGCCTTATCTTCATTAGGGCATCTACGGATGAGAGTCGTTATTTGAAGGAGATTTTGAATAGATATGAGGTGGTTTCAAGGCAGTCCATCAATTTTAAGAAGTCCGCCCTCTCTTTCAGTCCTAATACTCCGAGAGCTATTAGGGAGGAGATCAAAAGAATTTTCAGCATGGATGTGGTCTCTTGTCACGAAAAATACTTAGGGCTTCCTTCGTCCATTGGGCGTAATAAAAGGCAGGTTTTTGGGGTTATCAAGGATAGGGTTTGGCAGAAACTGTAGGGATGGAAACATAGACTATTTTCAGGGGCAGGGTGTGAAGTTTTGATTAAAGCCGTTGGTCAATCAGTGCCGACCTATTCCATGAGCTGTTTTAGGCTCCCGATTAGTCTTTGTCATGAGCTCCAGCGACTGTATGTTGATTTCTGGTGGGGTAGCTCTGACAGAGGGAGAAAAATACATTGGCTCACATGGCCAAAAATGTGCAGACCCAAAGACTAGGGTGGTATAGGCTTTCAGGATGTGTTTGCTTTCAATCAAGCCATATTAGCTAAGCAAGGGTGGAGGCTTCTATGTGATCCTTCGTCTCTTATGGCTCGAGTGCTCAAGGCTAGGTATTTCCCTACAACTTCCTTTCTAAAATGTGAATTGGGAAACTTACCATGTTTTGTTTGGATAAGCATATTCTGGGGTCGCAAGGTTCTTCTTAAAGGGGTTCGTTGGAGAATTGGAGATGGTTGTGATGTGGATATCTTTGAGGAACAATGGCTCCCTCGAGCTTCTACGTTTAAAGTCTTGTCCCCGCGTTTATCTCCTTCTAGCTCCTCTGTTTCTGAACTGATTGGGGGTGCTGGTTGGTGGAATTCAGAACTAGTGAGGGGGTAGTTCCTTCCTGGAGAGGCGGATTTGATTTTACGCATTCCCCTTACTAAATATCCCTGTCGTGACTCCTTTTGTTGGCACAACGATAAATGAGGCAATGTTTCAGTCAAAAGTGCCTACAAAGTCGCCTTGTCTCACTAAAATGGTGATCATCCTTCGAGTTCTTCAGGGGTTTTGTTCATCTGGAAGTTGATATGGAATCTTCATTTACCAAACAAAATTAAAGTGTTCTGCTAGAGGGCTTGCAAGGGAATTTTGCATACTAATGTCTCCCTCTTTCGAGAAAGATTTCGAGCTCGGGGCTGTACAGTTTCTGTGGTATCTTCCCTGAGATAGCAGACCATGTATTATGGAAATGCCATAAATCTTTGTGGAAATTTTGCCTTTTCTTTACTGAGCTCGATATATTGTGTTGTGTGGATTTTTTAGATAGACTTGCCTATGTTTTTTTTTTCTGTTTTTAGTAAGAAAAATACTCTTATTTTTGTAACTTGTGCTCTGCTGGTTTGGGGTTTCAGAAATCAGGTGGTGCATGGCTCTAAGGTGCTACTAGGTGAAGATTACTGGGAGAGAGCTGGGGTTTTTTTGGTTGATTTTGTGCATGCTTGTGAGATAGGCAAAGTTGTCCCTCTTTCTTCATCTGCTAGGTGGTCTGTTTGGTCTCCACCTACAGGTAATTTACTTAAGCTTAATGTTGATGCTGCCCTTGACCATAGGTCGAATAGGATTGGAGTTGGTTTGGTGGTGAGGAACTCTTGTGGTTTTATTTTGCTGGCCGTTGGATTATTATTTAGAAATATTATTGATGCTGAAATTGCTGAGGCTAAAGCCATTTTGGAAGGTATTGAATTGGCTTCTAGCAAGAGCTTTACTCTTCTTTGTGTGGAATCTGATGCTAAGAATGTGGTGTCCTTATGATGTGCTGATCCTCTTGTCCGCAGTAAGATTGGAGCTATTATTCAGGATGTTAGAGTTTGTTTAGATTTCTTCAATGTTGTTTCCCTTTCTTTTATTAGGTAGAAGCTGTAATAGTGCTACCCATAGCTTAGCTAAATGGGTCCTGGGTTTCAACTCCTCATCTGTTTGGGAGAGAGATTTTCCCAGGTGGTTGCTAAAATTTGCTGAGACTGATGTAGCTGCTTCTGGTTTTGGTTAATATATGAGTGTTTCATTTTTTTTTTTTAAAAAAAAAAGATTGCAACTGTCAATAATGCTAAAAAGAGGATGATCACTGATGTTGCTCCTGCTAATCAACTCAATAGCACTCTTAGAGTCACACTCAAGGACTATTTTACGAAACCCTGCTTCCCAAGCAAGTTACAGCCCTTCAAAAATACCCCATAATTCAGTTTCTACTATACTTCCGTAGCCTTTCTTCATAGCAAAACCCAAAATCCAATTCTTATTAGCAGCCTATATAACCCCACCTACACCTATGGAGCCCTCTTCACTATTTTTACTACCTATCAACATTGACCTTAACCCACCATTCCAAAGGAGGCTATCAAGAAATTATGGTGCTCACTTTAGTAGAACTCAAACCATCATGTTTACAGCTCCCAATCCGCTTATTTACCGAACTAACGATAACTTTTTTGGGTTTTAGAGGGATTCTAAAGTTTTCCTCAAAGACTTTGGTACATCTTCCATTTTCATATGTACCAAAGCACCCAAACAAACACCACATTATTAGGGCCTATGCCAGCATCTACATTGCTGGCATAAAGATTTCTGTACAGCCAATTGTCCCGCTCCCAATCAAACTCAGCAGACTTTGTGGAGTCTCTGCAACACCCCTCCCAAATTCTCCTAGATATAAAGCATCTTTTGAAGAGGTGGTCCATATCTTCAAGCACCTCACCATACCTAGGACGCTCATTTGAGAGTTGCTACAGGGTTCTCGGACGATGGAGATGGAGATCTCCATCTCCATTGTTGCTGATGATAGAGATGGGCGACGATCTCCATCTTAGCGATGGACTCTAGAATCTCCACCATATATATATATATATATATATATATATATATATATATATATTATATTTTCTTTTAATTTTTGCAGTCCATTTTAAAGATTAAAAAAAAAATTTCAGTTTATTTTATTTTAAAATTTTATCTCCACCATTTATATCATCATGAATGGTAGAGATCCAAAATTATTATTATTATTTTTAAATTTTTAAAAATCTGTTTTTTAAGAAAAAAATTAAAAAAAATTGGATGAAAAGTCAGAAATATTTTTTCAGCAAATAAGTTTGACCACGTTTGACTAAACGGTGGGAGTGTTAATTTTTTTTTATATATTTCTAATTATATATATATATATATATATATATATATATATATATATATATACACATCTATAATAATAATAATAACGCTAATTTTTAATGAAACTGAGATTGTTATTTTTGAATGATTTTATTTTATTATTTCAACTAATGGACTATTTTTATATTGTAATTAAATATATACATCTATAATAATAATAATAATAACCCTAATTTTTAATGAAACTGAGATTTTTATTTCTGAATGATTTTATTTTATTATTTCAACTAATGGACTATTTTCATATTGTAATTGAATATTTTTATTTTAAGTCAAATCGTTTTGTTTTAGATCAAACCGGGGAAACGGGAGTGGGGATGTTTCATGTTTAAGTCAACCCCCCCCCCCAATTTTTCCAAAATAAGAACGACTATTGAGGGTGGTGGGAATGGGGAATGGGGAATGGGGAAAGGGTCAAGAATGTAACATCCCAAATTTCGTATAAATATGAAAGTATAGTTTAATTAATATGGAGTATGAGAATGTGAGAGTCATGATATTTATGATTTGAGGGGAGGAAAATATAATTAAATGTATGTATATTTTTAAGGTTTCCAGGTGGAGCGGTCCAGAAAAAATGCTTAAAAGAAATGGAAAATGTTGGCAGTGAGTACCGCGACCAGGGATCACGATGAGCAGCTCGCGGTGAAAATGGTGATTTTAGGCAGTGAACACCGCGACCAGTCATCACGACCAGGGATCACGACGAGCAGCTCGTGGTGAAAATGTTAATTTTGGGCAGTGAGCAACACGACCAGCATCGCGACCAGACACCGCAATGGCTGATCGCGATGAAGGTGGTAAAATCACTCCAGTGAGCAACGCAACCAGATGGCGTGACCACAAGTTGCGAGGAGCGGTCGCGATGACCAAAATTTTATAAAAAAAATAAGAGGCGGTGGGAAGCTTCACAAAGAAGCAAGAGAGAAAAATAAAAAGAAAAAGAGAGAGAAAGAAAGAAGAAGAAGAAGAAGAAGAAGAAGAAGAAGAGGAAGAAGAAGAAGAGAAGAGAAAGAAGAAGAAAGGAAGAAGAAAGGAGAAAGAAAAGAAAAGAAGAGGGAGAAAGAGAAAGAAAAAAAAGAAGAGAAAAGGGAAAAATCCAGAAGAGAAAAGTAGTAAAAAGGGTATCTAAGTTAGTGTATACTCCTTTTTGAAAACTATGTGGTTTTACTATGTGTTTTGATTCGAATTTCAGATTTTTGAATATTTTGGTGATTATATTTCTATGATTTTCTTAGAAATTTCATGCTTTTGATATGAATGATTTTCAATATGACGTTTGAGTGGTACTTTTGAATTATGTTGATGTACACTAATTTCTGAAATCGTTATAATTTTCGTTATATGTTTTGATTTGAATTTCCATATTTTGACGAAATAAGTTTGAAAATTTTATTTACGGATTTTGAATAATTATATTTCGTTTATGAACATTGTTAGAAATTGTTTGAAACTAATTAGGGAATATTATAGTATAATTGAATTTCTATTATATTGTATGATTTCGAATAAATCGTTTTGCGAATAATATTTGGAAACGATTTTGGAATAATTTAATACAATTATTGATTTGTAAATGATATTTGAAAATAATTTTAGCATATATGGATAGGAGTATTGACGAAAGGTTTTGGATTTGTGAATAATTTCGAATATAGCATTAGATTATTTTAGTATCATTGAATTTCTGTGATATCTTATGTTTTCAAATACAATTGTTTTTGCGAATATTGTTTGAAATAAAGGTTGAAACTGATTGAGATTTTCTAATTCAAGTTGTTGATTTCGAAATGAATAAAATGATTTGATATGAAATATGTAAAATTGTGTATTGTGAAACGGCCCTAGGATACTTGAAATACCAGCTGGGTTATTTCAGCAGTACTGCACCGATACTGATCTTGATGTTGATATTATGTACCTCCCTAAGGATTCGTCATGGGGTTGGGAGTTATGATCCTGATATTATGTACCTCCCTAAGGATTCGTCCTGGGGTAGGGAGTTATCTATCTCCCTAAAGATACCGAACACTCGGTCCTAGGGTTGGGATTTATATGTACCACCCTTGGATGGAGCAGGCCTAACTGCCGGTCCTAGGGTTGGGAGTTATGTTCGACAGACAACCACTGAGAGGTCGAACGACCCATATTCCAGTCCTGAAAGTATGTTGAGTACATCAAAAGGCCAGGATTGAAATGAATTTGAATAAAATAGGTATAAGAAATTTAGAAATTGATTTCTTATGATAATTTATTTATTGCATTGCATACTAATATGTTTGAATATAATGTTCTTTTGAAAAGCTATTTCGTGAATTTTATAAATGTTTTAGTGTACACCCACTAAGCGATATGCTTAGCACGTTGATTTTATCACGCGTAGGTAGAAGAGGTTCCAGTGAATAAAGGACTGAAGAGTTGAGAGCTGCAGAAGAAGATTCAGAGTCACATTACTTGGGTAGTTTTATTTAAACTTTGTTTGTAAATTAATTACTTAAGCATGCATATACAGAAGTTTGTAAAATGATAATATATGAGTTTTGTAAATATTTGTATAATAGTTTATGTTTCATAAAGTTTGTAAATATATAATTATGTATGGTTTTATTGAAAATGTCTGGGAAAGTCGCATTATATGGAAGAGTGCACATGTGATTGAAAAATTAGATTTTGAAGTGTTTGTTATTAAATATTTGAGTTTTGTTGAAAACAGGATTTTTGAGAAGTCAGAAAAACAGAGGAAACTCTGGCAAAATTTTTCAAACAGTTTTGAATGGGCTCACTATGAAAAGGGATTTTAAAATATAATTTATTGGGTTTTTAATAGTTTGTTTTCAAATTATAAAGTGAGTTAAGAAAAGTTTCGAAAATCGAGTAGTGCTCCCTGGGTCGATCCAGTCGGGTCGGGTCAGGGGGTGTTACAAAGAAAATGGGAATGGGGATAAAGGATCACATGCCCATTCTCATTTTCACCATGCCCATCCCTATTTAAAAGGTCGTTTGGGTCTATAAATAGTCAAACTTCAACTAGTTTAGTGAAATTTATTCTTTTTATAATAATATAAAAAGTCATATATGATCCTGATCGTAACAGAAAGGGAAGTGCAAGCTTCATGGGAGGGAAGTGCAAATCATACTCTTTGACTGTCATAACCCAGTTTTGAAGTTTATAAGATATTATAAGTCTTGTAATTATTTATTTCATGTTTCCACGGTTTCACCTTATACTCTTTCTTGATTTTTTATTCCTTTGATCCTCTTATATTAATACGGGAATATGGTTTAGACGTCATATGCTCTTTTTCGAAAGAATATGTAAGGCGTTATGGATTTTGAAATTTGTGGTTCCAATTCCACTATTATTTTTACCCACAAACCACTAGAAATATTAAATCATCTATTTACTCCCCTCAATAATTATTTGGATTTGAATAATAATTCTTGTTAACCAAAAAATCGGGTGGGGCAAAAGAGTGGATTTGATTTTTAAGGTTAACGGTCAATGTGTTAGTGTTCTATTTTAATTTGGTTATAATGGAGTCCAAATTTGCCCTTCTGAGGATTACCCTTTAGGGGAGAAAAGTCCATATCCGGAGAAAATGTTCGTATGCAAAACCTTCTTACCGTGGAAAGTCCAATCCTATATTTAACAAGGACCCCTCAGGGTATAAAATCGTCCCAATAGTGATATTCTATAATAAAAGTACAAATTTTGTCCCCCCCGAGGGAGTCTTAATCATTAAGTTACCATTATCACTTTCATCTTCTTAGGGGAAAAGCTTCTGTTTTCACATTAGTTTTTTCAGGCTATCTCTCAAGGGATTCCCTTGTCTTTTGTCTTATCCTTGCACCTACTGTTCCCTATAAGACGGAAGAACTCATTAAGGGGACAGCTACCAGAGCTGACATCCACATTTCGACGCTCAAGTTAGGGGGGAATATGTAAATTAAAGCTAACAAAAGTCAAAGACAAGCATGGACAATAGAATATGATATAAAACTGAGCAAAATAAGAATAATAAGGCTTAGAATTCACTTTTATAGTTGTCAATCCCTTTTCTCAAATAAAAATGAGGTATTAATAGGGTTTCAAAGTAGGGGAGAGGGTAATGGGTAATTTTAGCGGATGTGAGTACTTCCTTCCTTAAAATTACCTCACTACGTCCTTATCCCCGCTATACTTAATCAGTGGTAGCCATACGCACCGGAGGGTTGTGATGTAGCCACGTTGATTATTGCTGTGCTGAAGGCTGATTAGGTGTCCAGGTGTCTCTATAGCATGATTCTATTGGTTGGAAGTGATATGGATGCTAGCTGGACTGCTTCTGGTTCATTTAGTACCGTTGACATAGCCTTGGAGACCTAGTTTGCTTTCCTTGACAGCAAGTACTAATGTTGCTTTCGTCAGGAACATGTTCAGTTGTGTTAGGATGCTTGGGTTGCTCCTGATTTTCCTGTTCTTTTTTTGGTAGTAAACAACATGTTCTTTGTCATTCCACCAAGCTGAGGTCTATGCATCCTTCCCTTGATGGGTTTTCTTGTCCTCAATGTCTTGTGCTGGAGTCGTTGGATTGCCCGTTGTTCCCCCTATTACTTTAGTGGTTCATCTTCGGGACTACAATATTCCTCTGAGTCCCTAACCTGCGACTACTGGTCAACATGTCAGGGCACTGGCATGACTTGATCCTTGGTCGATTTTTGGTAGGAAATCCTACGTGGAAGATCCTGAGGAGATTTTTTCCCTCTAGTAATTGATTACACTATTTTTGTACATATTTTAGGCCTATATTTCCTATTATTTATACGATATTTTCGAGTGAAATTGATTGTTAATGTGTTTTGTGAGCATTGTGTAGATTATCATCCCTAATTAAGGAATTAAGCTTAATGAAAGAGTTTTGGAGCCAAAAATATCAAAATTAGAGAATTAGAAGATTTGTGGTGCCGAGCTATAATGTTTCGAGGGCTGCCAAATTCTCCAAAGAATGAACTGGGTTATGAGCAACATATTTGTGGAAAGCTCTAGATGTCTACTTTCCAATGAATTTTACGGTTCGTGATTTGGAGTTTTCTAGAGGACGTTATGCGCATTTTCGTAATAGTGCGCATTCACCCCATGAACCGCGATCAAAATCTGCGAGCACAGCATTTGGTAGCAGCTAATCAATTTGCTTCATCAAAACTTCGAGCAAGAGCTGGATAGCAGATTTTAAGCGAAAATTTAATCAGACTTCTAAACAGATTCGTATTCAGCTCGTTTTCAACCTATAAATCCATCTCTTGTCATCATAACAAGGGGAGAACGAAGAGGGGGGCTCCCAAGCTACCAAAAGGGACCATTCCCCCACCAAATCTCCTTCCCTGCCATACACAAATTCTTCAATACACCATTGAAGCCATCTTCCATCTATCATATACCAAGAAGCAATCAAGGAGAAGAAGAACAAGAAGATTGAAAAGTTTTTGGATGATCACCATAAGTTCTTTATTTCTTAATTCTCTTTTTATTGTTTACTTTTCTATGATGTATAACTAATCCATAATTAGGGAATCAATGTAAAGAACATTAATTTGCTTATGTTAAAGACTATTATTTTTATTCTATTCATGGTTTTGTATTATTCATGATTTAATTGTTTATTATTTATAATTTTATTGTTGATGAACTAGGATAATCGTTATTATGTGCTAGTTTTGAGTTTCATTAGATTATAAATAATAATTATTTGAGATTCCGAGAATTGGGATAATCATTGTTACGTGCCAGTTTAAGGTTGTACAAGTATTAAGTAGGATAATCATTGTTACGTGTTATTTATAAGTTATATATCTCTATTGAATAATTGTTGTCTGATTTGTATGTTTATCATCAAATTGTGTGTTGATTCTTAAGGTTCTTAGATCTTAATGGGTTCCTTGTGTTAATTGCTGAATTCATGACCTAACGGTAGCGATAATTAATAACGTAGGAACACTTGGTTAAATAATCTGAAAGGTGATGACCATATATGAATTAAGAACGAATCTTGAATCTGAATAGATACTTTCATACTATAGTTGATGCATGAGTGGATATGTTTGGATCATTGATAACCTAATTTCTCGTCCCCTTCTTTCACAAATTCAAACTCTTTTCCTCAGTGTTTGTTTAAATTGTTTTTTCAGAATTCAAAACAAACTCAAATACTTTTAAATTTTAGTTTAATTAAATTAGAATTAGAGTAGTAGTTAAATCATCAATCTCTGTGGGATCGACCCTTGTACTTGTCGAAGCTATACTAACATATTGATTCGTGCACTTGTGAGGTATAAAATAAGTACATCAAGTTTTTGGTGCCGTTGCTGGGGATTGATTGATTTAACTATTATTTTAATTTTAGTTTAATTTTTTTATTTTGTTTTTATTTTTTTATTTTGTTTTTGTTCTTTTCTTGCAAGGTACCAAAAAAAAAACACATAAAAAACACAAATATATATATATATATAGAGAGAGAGAGAGAGAGAGAGAGAGAGAGAGAGAGAGAGAGAGAGAGAGTATAACTGTGGGATGAACTCCTACTACTCAATGCCAAGGGAGCCTAGAAAGCCATCAACAGAAGAATTGTTAAACTCTCGCAGTTAGTAGATTCACCCTTTCAGTCAGGAAGTTCAGCAAAACTACCAGTGGAGCAATCAATCAGCGGAAAACTATTATGACTACTCAATGCCGAGGGAGGATTATGCTTCAAGTCAATATAATCCGGATTGGGGGAGTCAATCGCATTACTCATGGAGAAACTAACAAGCTGAAGACTATTATGACTACTCAATGCCAAGGGGCGATTATACTTCAAGTCAAAATCCGAATTGAGGGAGTCACTCTGAGTACACTTGGAGCAATCAAGAGGCAGAAAGCTATTCATATGATCAACCAATAAACCCATCATTGGAAGAGATTGTATATAATTTAGCTCAAGAGCATACACGAAGAATTCAGCAGTTTGAAGCTTCCATCAAGAAAGTAAAGATGCATATAGGTCAACTTGTGGATCTTATGATGTGATCCGAGCTTGAAGAATTTTCAATTCATACGGGACAAGCCAAAGCAACCCTGTTTCACCCTTGTAGTGAATAAACAGAGGCTATTTATGAAAGTAAAGATGAAAGCTTGGAAGTATGTATAGTGGAAGAGAGGGACGCCTTAGACTATGCTGTGACATACGTTCTACCGAGCCAGAGCGTTACTATTGAATTTATTCATTCTGACCAAGATCTTCCAATAATTCCTGCAACTATTCCTGAGATGCAAAAAGAGTCCGCCAATGTTTCTTCATTGAAACTCGTGCCTGATAAAACTCCACCTTTGCTCCAGTGTTCAAAAAAGAAAAAGAAGTTTCATCATGCTAAGAAGCGTTGCTGAAAAGATCTTAAACTATGAAATTTTTTATTGACAATGTGAGTTTGTGTTGCTTTTCAGGTAGAAAATTCAAAGTTCTTCAAGTTTCACTGAATGAAGCTCCCAAATTGAGAAAGCTCAAGAGGAGATTGAATCCCAAAATATATGAGCATCAATTGGGTCCATATTTGGACAATGATCCATCAACGAAGGGATAGAATTTGCTTCACTTCTCGCCTAGACGTTAAATAAAGCGCTTGATGGGAGGCAACCCATCTAGGTAATTCTTTATAATTCTAGTTTTTGTTTTTCTAGCATTTGTTGTTAGTTTTTTTTGTTGTTTTTGTTTGTGTGCTTAGAGTTCACACATTTCATACTTTATGTATTCATAGTCCATGCATTAATATCACAAAAACATTAAGGACAATGTTTAGATTAGGTTTGGGGGTGTAAATTCGTTTTTGTTTTGTTTTTCATTTTTGTTTAAACTCTGCGAAAAAGTGTCCTGTTTTGAAAAGTTTTGAGGCAAACATTTCAATAACACTGTACCATTTAGTGAAGAAATAAATTTTTTTGTCCATGCTGTGTTCTTCATTTTTTCGTACCAATTCCGAATATATAAAGAACATAAATTTCTGGGCGGTATTTCAAACATTATAACTGTTTCTTCGATCAAAGGTCAAGGGCAATGCCCTGTTTTTGAAAATCTGCATATGATCTGTTTTCAACGTCTGTTTTCACTATATTCCAAAACGAATTTGGGGATTGTGTCTGAATGAAAGTTGTTTGTTTTCATGTCTATTTTTGGATTATAAAATTTCATCAAAATCTAACAAATATGTTTTAAGATATTCAATAAAAACTAGACGTAGGTCAAATCTAAAATTTAACAGTTTTAGAAAATTTGCTTTATAGTGTAATAATGCCACGTGTACTTGAAACAATGTGAGTTTGTCAAATTTAACAACATACATGTGAGTTTTCAATTTTTAGATGTTAATTTGATATCTTAGAAATCATACTGAGCAATGAATCATATTCTGCATGTTTTGAACTTTATATAGAAATAATGTGCTTGAGTTTCTAGGATAAATAGTGGAGACCGCTCTTGTGAGTTATTGAGCTTTTTAACGTTATTTCTGAGAGGATTTGTTGTTTTTCACTCTATACACACTTCGTGCTTATTCTTTAAAATAGATTGATTTTTAGAGGATTTGCTTTAGATTCTATAAACTGCCATAACTGAATAAATTGCATGTGTGCTATGTTTGTGAATTGGATGATCTGTAAGAAGTGATTTACGCTATGTGTGTTTAAACTTTGAATAGGTCAAATTCTATCCCATTTGTGTGCTCCATAACCTCATTTGAAGCCAAACACGAATAAACTTTTTTCTTCCATCACCAAGTTTCCCTCAACCTATCACCATATCAAAAAGCCATACCTTATAACTTAGGATCATATTGAGTAGATTTGAAACTGAAAAAGATCTCGAAAAACACGAAAGAAACTCTTCAATGATAAAATAAAAAGCAATAAAGGCATCCTTCAAAATTGAAAAATAGTAAATACTAAGTGAAGTCTCTCAAAACAAAGAGATCAAAAGCATTAAAAAAAAAGAAAAAAAAAAGAAATCAAAAGCTTAGCGTGAAAGCTTGGATGCCAAGAAAAGAAGCATAAAAGAGTTATATGTGTGTTTTCTAAATTTATAAATCTTTCAATATGATTTTAGGTTCTTTGAATTCCATTCCCTCCATTGTTAACCATCACCGTGGCCCTATTACAACCTTTAAGAAAGTCCTATCGATCTTACAGTAATTCTAATTAACTTGCATAAGTAGGCATTGTGATTATTCTATTTACATCATCTAAATTCATTCATGAGATCTAATTTTGAAATATCTGAGTATCTTTTTATTTTAATTTACATATGCGATGAAATTTTTGTACATAACTTCCCTTCGCATATATTGATTAAGAGTGTACGCCTAGGATTCGAGCGATATTGAGAGTATTTTCCTGTGAGAATTAGGGTCAAGGCAAATTCGATTCTAGGTCTTATGGCACATTTGTTTTAACATTTAGGGAGAAAGTGTAGATACGAATAAATTGTAAAGTATAAGCAACTTTGTTATGTTATTAACATCTGAAAATTGAATTGAACATGTATTATTGTTTCTTAATAAATTTCATATTACATTCTCTTCGTATTGTTACATACTAGGGAACATTTGTGTATATCGTTGCTGGTAAACCCTCAGGAGACTATACTCCTCCTACTAAGGACACCTAGAGGTTTAAAGACTTGTGGCACATGCTAAGTGCCATCGTGTTTCTCCATGAAAGTGTCCTAGATTAATTTTTAATTTTGTTTGTTTTCGTTTTACTTGAGGACTAGCAAAAGATAGGTTTGGGGGTATTTGATCACACTATTTTTTTACATGTTTTAGGCCCATGTTTTCAATTATTTATGCAATGTTTTCGAGTGAAATTGGTTGTTGATGTGTTTTGCAAGCATTTTTTAGATTATCGTCTTTAATTAAGGAATTAAGCTTAATGGAAGAGTTTTGAAGCTAAAAGTATCAAAATTGGAGAATTAAAAAATTTGTGGTGCCGAGATGTCATATTTCTAGGACTGCCAAATTCTCCACAGAATGAACTGGGTTACTAGAAACATATGTGTGAAAAGCTCTAAATGTTTACTTTCCAATGAATTTTACGGTTCGTGATTTGGACTTTTCTAGAGGACGTTACGCTCATTTTCGTAACAGTGCGCAGTCAGCCCACGAACCGAGACCAAAATCCGCGAGCGCAACATTTGGTAGTGGATAATCAATTTGCTTCATCAAAACTGTGAGTAAGAGCTGCGACAGCAGATTTCGATAGCAGATTTTAAGTGAAAATTTAATCAGATTTCTAAACGGACTCGTATTCAGCTCATTTTCAACCTATAAATCTATTTCTTGTCATCATAACAAGGGGAGAATGAAGATGGGGCTCCTAAGCCACCAAAGGGGACCATTGCCCCCACCAAATCTCCTTCCCTACCATACACAAATTCTTCCATACACCATTGAAGCCATCTTCCATCCATCATAGATCAAGAAGTAATCAAGGAGAAGAAGAACAAGAAGATTGAGAAGCTTTTGGATAATCACTATGAGTTCTTTCTTTCTTAATTCTCTTTTTATTGTTTACTTTTCTATGATGTGTCACTAATCCATAATTAGGTAATCGATGTGAAAAACATTAATTTGCTCATGTTAAAGACTATTATTTTTATTCTATTCATGGTTTTGTATTATTCATGATTTAATTGTTTATTGTTTATAATTATATTATTGATGAACAAGGATAATCGTTATTACGTACCAATTGATGGTTATATAACTGTTAAGTAGGATAATCGTCGTTACGTGCTATTTATAAGTTATATATCTCTAATGAATAATTGATGTCTGATTTGTATTTTTATCATCAAATTGTGTGTTGATTCATAAGGTTCTTAGACCTTAATGGGTTCCTTATGTTAATTGCTGAATTCATGACCTAACGGTAGTGGTGATTAATAACATAGGAACACTTGGTTAAATAATCTGAAAGGTGATGACCATACATGAATAAAGAACGAATCTTGAACCTGAATAGATACTTTTATACTATAGTTGATGCATGAGCGGATATGTTTGGATCATTGATAACCTAGTTTATCTTCCCATTTTTTCACAAATTCAAACTCTTTTCCTCAGTGTTTGTTTAAATTGTTTTTTCAGAATTCAAAACAAACTCAAATATTTTTAAATTTTAGTTTAATTAAATTAGAATTAGAGTAGTAGTTAAATCATCAATCTCTGTGAGATCGATCCTTGTACATGCCAAAGCTATACTAACATATTGATTCGTGCACTTGCAAAGTATAAAATAAGTACATCAGTAATTCACTAGGCTTGGGCCGTTTTTCTCCGAAGGTTGCCTTATACTGGGTAGTAGCTCAACGATGCCCCTTTGGTTAGTGTGTCAATTTTTTGACATCAACAATTCTAATTCTCATTTTTACCACTCTCCCTCTAACTTCTAAGTTCCTCTTTCTAACTTCTAAGTTGTTGAGAATCAAAATCGAGTTTCGTTCTTCATCAATACATAATTTTCTCACTTTACAAATGCTAAATGATGACATACCATAATAAAACTAAATGCTTGGGTGCAGAAATAAATAAAAAACACAGAAAGAGTATTAGGAAAAGAGAGAGAAACTTAATAAAAGAGAGAAGAGAGAGGAGAGAGAAATCTAGAGTGTAACACCCCCTGACTCGACCCGACTGGATCGACCCAGGGAGCGTTACCGGTTTTTTTTTCAAAACTTTCTCAATTCACTTTTTAAATTTTCAAACCATTGTGAGCCCATCAAATAAATTGTCAAACCATTGGAAAACCACATAGTTTATAATTTAAAAATATTTTCGAGTGAGCCCATCAAATTAATTTTTTTAAAAATTTCGGCAGAGTTTCCTTTATTTTTCGGATTTTCCAAAACCTGTTTTTCAACAAAATAAATTCAAACAAAAATTACAACAACACTTCAAATATCATTTTCAATCACATGCGCACTCTGCCGTTTAGTGCGACTTTTCCACAGTTTTAAAATAGAAGAATTCAGAAATCAATATTTACAAACATTCTAAAAATGAAAAACAAAAATCATAAAATTATTTACAAAACATATAAATATAAACTCTTCGAAATTACAGACTTCTGTATATGCACGCTACAGGATATATATACAAAAATATATAACTACCCCAAGTCAATGTAGTGACTCTGAACTTCAAGCTGCAGGAACCTCCTCTCTATTCCTTATCTGCTTCGGTATTCCTGTCTTATCTGCTTTGGTATCCCTGTCACCTACGCGTTATAAAAACAACTAACACGCTAAGCATATAGCTTAGTGGGTGTACACTAAACTCATTTATAAAAACTCATAAATAACTTTTCATAATAAACAAAATATCACAATATAATCAGATATAAACATATTACGATGCAAATCACTTTCAGAAACAAAACTGATGAAATCAATTCTATATAAATAACTCATTACAATTCATAATCCAGGACGTATGAAATCATTTATATTATAATCATAAACGTATAAAAATCACTTCCGAATTTCACTTAGAAATATATTATTCAAATCACTTTCCTTCTGGCCCTCTAGAATACCCAACATAAACCAGGACTGGAATATGGGTCGTTCGACCACAGTGACTGTCTGTCGAACATAGCTCCCACCCAAGGACGAATCCTAAGAGTGGTACGTATCTCCCTACTCTAGGACCGAGGGTTCGGACCCTAGAGAGACATATCTCCCCATCCCAGGAACGAATCCTTATGAGGGTACGTGTCTCCCTACCCCAGGACGAATCCGTGAGGAGGTACGTGTCTCCCTACCCTGGACGAATCCATGAGGAGGTACATGATATATCATCAATAGCAATGTCAATATCGGTGCAGTACTGCTCACTGAACCCAGCTGGTATACCAACCTCCTATATCCATTTCTATGTCTAAGTATCCTAGGGTCGTTTTCGATCAAACATTTTCAAATATTCACGGTAATTTACAAATCCATGGGCAACTCAATAACTATATATATATACTATTCAAATGATATACAATATTCATACAATATTCTGACTCAAGTAATTTCCATAAAATCGTGATAATCAAAATACGATAAAAAATATAAAATCATTCCAAGAAAAATATTATAAACACATAATAACAATATTCTTCAAATAAATCGCAGATACAAACTAAAAATACTTAATGCTTTTTGTAAAAAAATTGAAAACGGTGGTACACCAACCTGGATACCGTTTCCGTTCGACTATCGCATTTCTAGGGTTTCTTTTTCCTCTCTTTTCTCTTTCTCTTTTCCTTTTCTCTTCCTCTTCCTCTTTTCTTCTTCTCCTCCTCTTTTTCTTCTTCTTCTTCTTCTTCTTCTTCTTCTTCTTCTTCCTTCTCCTTCTTCTTTCTCTTCTTTCTTTCTTCTTCTTTCTCTTCTTTTTTTCTCTCTCTCTCTCTCTCGGTCTCTCTTTTCCCTTTCTGTTTTTCTGTTGACTTTCTCAACAAGCTTATTTTTATTAAAAAATTTTCGGTCGTCGCGACCTGTGGTCGCGGTACTCACTGGACCAACTTCACCGCCTTCATCGCGATCACATATCGCGGTATCCTGGTCGCGATGGTGGTCGCCATGCTCACTGCCAGGATTTCACTTCTTCATCGCGAGCAGTTCATCGCGATCTGTGGTCGCGGTGACTGGTCGCAATGCTCACTGCCAAGAATCACCATTTTTCATCGCGAGCAGCTCATCGCGATCTGTGGTCGCGATGACCAGGTCGCGATACTCACTGTCTCAGTTTTTCACTCTTCTTTTCGTGCATCGTTTTCAACCGTTCAATTTGGTCCACCTGGAAACCATAAAAATAAACATACTTTTAATTACATTTACACCCCTCAAATCAAAAAAATTTATATTCACATATTCAAATTGAATTATCCGAAATTTTGGGATGTTACATAGAGGGGGAAAGAAAATATACAGAATATTATCATTTTTTTCTTATATAGTTTAAGGTCTTAGTCAAAATCCCCATAGTTTTTTTTTTTTCCCAAAATTCTCTATTCGATTAACTTTTGTTAGTGCCAAAACACAAGGGTATTAGCACAATTAATCTTTTTTTTTTTAACATATCACTAATAGGATGGGGGAATTTTATGTATTTTCTTAAAACTACAAGTGGGAATTTAGTTAAAAATAAAATTAGGAGAAATTTTAACTAATACTTTAAATTATAAAATTTTTTTTTATAATTTTCTTCTCTCTAGGGTTTCTTTGTGAACTGTAGGGTGAAAGTAGCAGTTGGCTCTCCGAACCAATTTTCATTCCTTGTCAATGTAGTAGGGTTCCTTATTGTATTTTCTTTTATTAGATTTGTTATAGTTTTTGGTTATTCTACTTACTATGAATTTGGAGGAAATAACATTACTTTGTGAATCTTTTGCAATTGATGATCATGATGAACTAGTGGCA
The DNA here is from genome assembly GCA_003430845.1 of Xanthoceras sorbifolium. Classification (NCBI taxonomy): domain Eukaryota; kingdom Viridiplantae; phylum Streptophyta; class Magnoliopsida; order Sapindales; family Sapindaceae; genus Xanthoceras; species Xanthoceras sorbifolium. Next base: position 14,003,536 of record CM010612.1, read on the forward strand.
GTTTTGGAAGAATAATTGCAATCCGTTGGAGAAAGGAAACTTGCGCTAAGCCTGGTTGGTCGGATAGTTTCTAATAAACAGGTAATCAAGAGGCTTTTTGAATGAATATCTCTAGGATTTGGCGAATTGCGGATAGAGTGCAGGTGAAACTTATCCAAGAGAACATCTTTATTTTCTACTTTAAAAAGGTCGAAGATAAGAAGAGAGTGATGATGACCGGTCCATGGAGTTTTGATGGGCATTACAAGTCTTTGAGGAACCAAAAGGTATGGGCTTTGTGACTTCGCTCCAATTCAATAGGGCATAATTTTGGGTTCAAATCCATAATATGCCTTTACTGTGCATGACTAAAGAAATTGATCGATTCATGGGCTGACTGATTGGTGAAGTTATGGATCTAAATTTGGGTGCTTTTGGGGATTGTTTAGGCAAATACCTTCGTATGCGAGTGATTGTTGATGTATCCAAACCGCTTAAACATTTCTTACGTGTGAATTTTCTCAAAGAATAACCTACTGCCACTATGCTTCTGAAGTATGAACGTCTCCCAGATTTTTGTTTTCATTGTGGATTCCTTGGGCACACGGTTCGTGAATATGTGCAGTCTAATGGATGCGGACAGGAGGCAACAGATCAGGAATTCAAATTTGGGGCGTGGTTACGTGCCTAGAGCCCGGGATGGAATAATGCTAGAAATATTAGAAAAGAAAACAGTTCAGGGAATAAGGGTAGCCGTGGTAGTGTTTTCCACTGTTACCCCTTTTGGTTACCCGTAAGTGTACGGGGTCTGCACAAGTAATAAAGTGTAAGTCCAGGTATTGTTCCTATGAGGATGTTTAAGGTGCTAAGTACTAAAATTAACTAAGTCTAAGTCTATTCGAATGTTTCAATCAAAGAAGGTGAATTTCTAAATCTAACTCTAAAGAGCCTATGAAATTATATGGCAAATTGGTGTAATCAAAACAAAGCGAATTAAGGATTCAGATTTCACTAGGTAAATCTTAACAATTGAAATTACTATGCAAAGGTAACTAGATATCACCGGTTGATGATCATGCTAACTTTATTATCCAAAATCCTCTCTCAAGGCAAATCAGACATTGACACGCTCAAACCTGTGGGAATAAATCCCAAGTGTAGGATGTGTCGAAGTAATAATATTTCCGTGAGTACGGAGTCGAATCCACAAGGAAGTGGTGTAACTAATTCTATAAATTAAAGATTACCTAATGCAATAAAATAAATCAAGTGATGTTTGAGATTTCATTAAACTAAAATTAACAACTAAAACAATTAAATAAGCAAGACGAATTCAAATGGAAAGAAAACTAGGTGGTCACACGGTCTCAATCCCGGATAAGGAAACATTGACTATTATAAAGCACGTTATTAACATGATAAGACTTCTTCAACTAAGGCCACACCACATTGTATTGGTTCCGCAATGGTATGTGAATTCAATCAAATACACCTATTGGTCCTAGAGTGCATTTAATTGAAAACCGTCGTTAATCTAAAATAAAGGTTAATTAAGTAATTTCTTATCGAAACTAACCTAGTATTGATTCTTGAGTCAATTAAGCCCTATTGCAATTCCAATGATTTATCATATAATATTACAATAAATATCAAATCGGTTCTCATCAAAAAGTATGCAATCTACTTTCGCAATCGCAAAACACAAGAATTAAACACATAGTAATAATATAAAATATGCTCAAAATCAATATCATGAAATAACACATAGAAAATATTACATAAACAAATATCCAAATCCGTTCATGGTTCCTACGACCACCTAACAACAAAATTAGTTACTCATACAATCGAATAAATCTGCTTTGGTCCGGCTGAGACTTCTCTTCTGCAGATCTTCGTCTTCCTTGATGAATAATCGATGTAATCGTGAAACCAATAATGTGTTGGTGTTTGATGATGATGGTTGGTGTTTTGGAGAGTGAAGAGTGGTGAAAATTGGCCTTAGGCCGCAGCTAAGAGCTGCTGGAACGAACCCAGCCGAACTCTCTCTCTCTTGGATCTTCTTCCTCTCTCTGTTTGATATCTTTTTGACTCACAAATGGGGGCTATTTATAGGAGATGCCATGTTACTGTTCATCATACTGTTCACACTTATATGGTACTGTTCATAAGTACTGTACACCGCTGTTCACGTGGGCCAACAAAGGCGTCCACATGCGACTATTCATGCCGACATTTCACTGTTTTACAGCCGGTCCCACTGTTCACTTGTACGGTACTGTTCAACATGCACGATTCACGTGTATGAGACTGTTCACATGTACGATACTATTCACAAAGGCTTCCTCGGTCAGCTTCTGCGCCTCATATCAAGAATACATGTCCCGAATTGCCTGATTTTACCTAGATTCATCGTGTATTCGTATTAATTCACGGGGCTCACCTAATAGCTGTACGTACTCACAAAATACATCAAACGTACCAAAAATACTCAAAAATACAATCAAAAGAAATGATCCAAGGGTCGTAAATATATAACAATAAATGACCGATCAAACATATTCCCACATTCACTAACATCCTATCTCTCGATAGATATCAAACTAAATGCGAATGCAATACATACAATAGCATATTAAAGATCACACAGAGTAAGCCAACATATCTCTATTTGACTCCAAAACTGTGGTGGCATTTTATCGAATACGTTGTGGGCGTCTCCTCTCGGTACTTAACCCACAATAACAATATTATGATAATTGGTGATCAATCAAATAGCATTCTATTAAGTATTAAAATACCACTCAACCAACAATTCTAAAATTACCCAAGCATATATATAAAATCAACTGAAAGTATTACAAAGATCCATCGTCTTCCTTAGTTATAAAAATTAGTTCATAACTGATAAATCAAAATTAAGCAGGTTCAACAATGGAGTCATGAAAATCAAAATACAACAAAGGGAAGGAATTGTGAAATAGAACTCTTGATGGAACAACTCTCGTCTAATTCTGTTTATGGTGAACTCTTCAATCAACAATCCTGATTCCTCGGTTGATGAAGATGAACGAAGCTTCAATCCGGCCTAGTCTCTTAGCCTTCTGTCTCTCTTCTTCATTCTTCTTCTCTCTTCTCTTTTTTATTTTCTGAATCTCCAGCCCAACCTTCTTTCTAAAATCACGTTTTCCTTTTATATGGGATTAGATTAGGTCTGTTAATTGCCGCTCCCGACTTGGCCAAGTTGTGACTCAAGTCGCAACAGTCTCGGCCATGTTGCTGCTTTTGGTGTTCGCGACTTACCCTAGGTCACGAGTCAAGTCGCGACAGTCTCGGCCTGGCTTGCTAGATTTTGCCTCCTCGACTTGCTTAAGTGGCGAGTCAAGTCACGGTTGCAAGTAGCAGGTCTATCTGCATGAAATCGATTGAAAACGACCTGAAGTCTCCGAATGGACCTAAAAATTTGCACACTTAAGAAAAACATCAAAAGCACCCCATAGTCACCCTGAAAATGGACAAAAGCACGGAGATATAAGGCTCCATTTCTAGTAAGAAATGGTGCCAACAATGTTACGCCTTTTTGCCCCCACAAGTATACAGGGTCGGCACAAGTAATAAAGAATGAGTAAATTATTGTCTCCACGGGATATTTAGGTGTTGAGTATTAAAATTAATTAAGTCTATATCTATTTGAATAAATCGAGAAGGTTTATATAAAGGGAATTAATGACGAAAACAATGAAAACATGCAAAAGCGGAATACACGGACCAATATGAGAGATTCGCTAGGGTATTTGACTTCACCTAATCTATCCAATTGAGTTTCATGAAAGCACATTAATGCGATTTAATTATTAATGTTGATGATTGTGTTCATCTAAATTATCCAAAGTTCTGTCTCGAGATAAATCAGACATATTACCACATACACTAACATCCTATCTTTCGATGTATATCCAAGTGCATGAAAATGCATTAATCACAATAAACACATTATATGATCACACAAGTAAATTAGCATATCTCTATCTAATTCTACCTATGGTGGACATTACATCGAGAATGTTATCAGCGTCACCTCTCGATTCATAACACATAACCATAAAATCAATTAAATGCAGGCCATTACATTTAGAAGCATTAAAAGCAATAATATCGCTCAACCAAATAATAATCAATCGCAATAAATCAAACAAACAATTCATTCAATTATCAAGAAAAAGGAATCTATCAAAATCCTTAACTTACAAGTTTAAGTCATAATTAAGAAATTACAACTAAACATGTCTAACAATGATAAAAGAGAGATACAAGAATGAAAATCGAAGAAGGAAAGAGATAGAAGAACTTCTGGAATGTATTAACTCTCGTCTTCTTCCAATTGTAATTTCTTCTAACCTTCACTTTCTTCTAAATCCAAGCTTGATGTTAAGAAGATGACTCAAGAATCGAATCTGCACCCTCTTAACTCCAAGATGATCTTCTTCTCTCCATTTGCCTCTCATTTTCTCTCTTATTCTCCTCTTGGTCGAGTTTTTTAAGTCCCAGCCAATCTCCCTTTTGCTTTGTCACGTTTTCCTTTTATAACAGCGCGGAATAGGGTATTAAAAACCCGCCCGCAACTTGGCCAAGTCGCGCCTTAAGTCGCGACAGTCTCTGCCATATTGCTGTGTTTGGTCGCCCCGACTTACCCAAGTCACGGGTCAAGTTGCGGCCTAACTTGCGACAGTCTCGGTTGATTTATGAAGTTTAGCCTCCGCGACTTGGCCAAGTCGCAACAGTCTCAGGCCTAGCTTGCTAGATTTTGCCTCCGTGACTTGCTCAAATGGTGAGCCAAGTCGAGGTTCAAATAGCGAGTCTCTCTGCACATTTTCGCCTGAACATGTCCGAAATCTCCGAATGGACCTAAAAACTTGCGCACTCAAGGAAAACATCAAAAACAACCGATAGTTACCAAAGAATGGAACAAAAGTAGGTAAAGATAGGTAAAGATAGGAGGCCCATTTTTCATCAAGAAATGGAGCCAACAGCCACAGTGGTGATGGCTTGAATACGGAGGTAAAGATTGTGAATGGGAAGGGTAGTCTTGGGTTAGGTAGGCGTCATGTTCTTCTACTTGAGTCTGCAGGTCCTTTAGCACTAATATGGAGAACCAGAGGAGTGGAGCAGTGGAGCCACTTATTGTAGATGACTCTCATGGTTCTAATAATTTAGTGAACTCATCGACTCAATCAGTACCTGAACTCGTTTCTGATAGATCCAATGTGATTCTGAAAATAGGCATGGATAGTGCTGCTCAGTTATCAGTACAACGCCCTCGTAATATTGTTTTGGAAAAACTTGATACTGTTGTAGATGAACCTGTTGTACAACAATAATTGGTTTACAGCACAGTGTTGGAGAGTCCAAGTAAAGGGCAGACTTCTACGTTGCATAGGGCTAACTTGGCCAGTAAGGAATTATTTGTTTTCAATGCTCAACCTTCCAAATCTGCTCCTCGTGATGCTCTACAGAATCTGACAGTAGTAAGTGATAATTTGTGTGGGAATAAAAAGAAAAGTCGATGGAAACATTTAGCTAGAGAAAGAATGATAATTGATCCAGGGGAGGAGGGCCTGATTACATCTAGGAAACGAACTGAAGCAGAAGAGTCTAAGGATTTGACTCTAGAGGACAAAAGACTTAAAACTTTAGTGCAACATGGAATGGATATTAATTTGATATCGGCGGAGACCGGCTATACTGGCCTGCTGGATGCCATGAAAAGTGTATTCTAGAATGTCCGGGGGATGGGTAGTGACCGGGCATTCCATGTCCTACATAGGTATATGCAGAAGATAAAACCAGATATAGTTTTTTCTCTCTGAAACTATATATGACGTTGCTCATATGGAATTTCTTCATGTTCGTTTGGGTTTTGTTGGTAAATTAGTTGTGGAGTGTTCAGGCCTAGAGTAGAGGCTTATGTTTGTTCTAGGAAGTATTTAGTAGATATTACTTGTTGGCTTCATTTCTTGATCCAAAATGGACCTTCACTAGTACCTTTCTTCACCTACTTATGTTCCATTCTCGGGCAATTATCGGTTGTTTTTAATATTTTTATTCTAGTGTGCAGGTAATAAAAGTTTGTGCATAATTGAAGTGACAGTCAACAGTGACGTCAACAATACCGTATACTTCAGCAGTGACGTCAACAGTATCGTACGCCTAAACAGTACCCCCGATGAACAGTACCCAAGATTTTCTTATAAATACCCTCTTTCTTTCATTTAAAAGGGCATCCAGGATTTTTATAAAACAGACTACCAAGAGGAGAAAAGAGAGAAGAAGAGGCAAAGGGGGAGAAGAAGATCACCTTGGAAACAAGAGGATTCGAATTCAATCCTTAAGCCATATTCTCACCATTAAGCTTGGATTTGGAGAAAGTGGAAGCTAGACGAATTCGCAACAGGAGGAGGACGAGAGTTCATCGCACCTAGAGTTTTCTATCTCTTTCCTTCTTTATTTTCTTGCTTGTAACTCTCTTTATCATTGAAAAACATGTTTGGTTGTAAATATTTGATTATGACTTAAACTTGTAAGTTAGGGTTTTGATGAATCTTTTTCCTTGAAAGTTGAATGGATTGATAGTCTGATTTATTGTGGTTAATTATTATTCTGTTAAGTGATATTATTGTTCTTAATGCCTCTGAATGTAATGGTCTACATTTAGTTGATTTTATGGCTTGTGTGTTATGTACTGAGAGAAGACACCCACAATGTGCTCGATGTAATGTCCACCATAAGTAGAATTAGATAGAGATATGCTAATTTACTTGTGTGATCATTATATGTGTTTATGATGCTTAATAAATTGTTATGCATGCAATAATCATCGAGAGATAGATATTGATGTATAATAATAACTCCGGCATAATTCGAGAGAATATGTTGGTTAACTTAGATAAACACGATCATCAACACTGATAATTAAATTGCAATAATGTGCTTTCATGAAACTCAATTAGATGAATTAGGTGAATTCAAATACCCTATCTAATCTCTCATATTGGTTGTTTACTTTATTTTATATTTTTATATTTTTATTTTTTATTTGCCTCTTTCAACCTTCCGATTATCCAAATAGAGGTAGGCTTAATTAATTTTAGTATTCAGCACCTAAATATCCCGGTGGAGACGATAATTTACTCATCATTGTATTACTTGTGCCGACCCCGTATACTTGCGGGTACAAAAAGGCTTAACAAGTTTTTGGCGCCGTTGCCGGGAATATTTTAGTTGTGTTGATATTAATACCGATTAGGTCTATAACTAATTTGGATTTGTATATATTTTATTTTTATTTTTATTAATTTTGATTTTTTTTTCTATATATGACATGTATTCTTGGTATGAGGCACATGAGCTTACTGAGGAAGTGGCAACTAGTGGCTATGAAGCACCTTTTGGACTGTTTCTTATGTAGGGGACCGCATGTGAATACTGATTGTCAGGTGGGCAATCCATTTGCTGAGATCCGTTCTGAGCAAATGCAGTACAAGAGCTATGTACATTATCAACAGAACAACCCCTACCTGAGTTCATACAATCCTGGGTAGAGCACTCATGTTGACTGTCCATGGAGCAACCGGCAAGAAAATGGGTCAAGACTGGAAGACATGCTTGTCGACTACGTGACAAGGATGAAAATCCGAGAACAGCAGGAAAAAATGCAGCTTTGAAAGATATGATTATTAAACTCATGATAAAGCTGGATGAAAAGATGGATTCATAAGATGAGGCCCTGAAGAAGCTTGAAGCTAAACTTGATCAACATAGTCAAGCAGCTACCCAAAGCTTGGAGATTCAAATCAGCCAATTAGCTACAAAGGTCCAATGGCTAGAGCACGAGCTACATCCGATGGAACAATGCAATGAAACAGCCTTGGAAATCAAAAAGCGAGTTGAGCAGCAGATTTGGGTTGATCAAGTAGAGATGGAAGGGAGTAAGAACTTGTTTTATGAAAATGAGGCATCTACCTTTCCAGAGCCACTTAAGTTATGTCTAGTCCATAGTGCCACTGCAGAAGAAGAGAGCCACCAAGATATATACGTTTTTGTAGATGTCGGAGAAGGGAAGCCCAAACCGCCTCCACCTTTTGAGCAGCCACCACACTTGAGCCGTAAAAAGATACCTTCTCATTCGAGGTATGCAGTTCTGGGAGAGTCGTCTTCTCTTCCAGTCATTTGGTTAGGATGGTGCGATAAGCTAATGAGGAGATATCAATTATGGGGCAGGTGGGTGAAAGCTCAAGCGATCAGGTGACATCTGTATAGTATTTTGTCATTTTTTTTATTATTTATTTTCGTTATTTATTGGTTTAAATTTTTTAGTTTAGTATTTGGTAACCCTTGCCCATGAGCTTATTTGAAGTGTTGTACCTTGTGTTGAAAATCTTGAAGTTCGGGGGAAGTTTGGTTGGGTGTAAATAATATTGAAGTGTTTGGTTGCATTTGATTTTTATGTTTATGTTTGTGTGTCTAGTTAGATTGTTATTAGTTCTTAGTTTTTTAGTTTTTCGTTTTTATTGCTTTGTTTAGCCCCTTATCCTCATGCATAAGGTTTTAAAACATTGGGGACAATATTTATCTTAGGTTTGGGGCTGGTTCTTGGTTGTTTGTTTTCTTTTAATTTTTCTTGTGTTTTGGTTGTAGTTAGTTGACGTATATCGGCTGGAAACCTAGATTTTCCTTCTACGCATTTTGCATTTGGAAGACGTTGGTATAACAACATCACGTACATTTAGTCAGTGTCTAGGGTGTGTATAGTGTATTTATTGTAGATTCTGAACATTTTTTATCATTTATTGTTGTCATATGTACGCTTTCCATTGCAGCATAATTATTAGCTTTTTCAATGAGTTTTAATTTGTTTGGGACCACTCAGATGTTTTTATGCCATGTTTGCACCGCATTGTGTTACACTATGTTTATCTTTTTGTGAAAACATGCCATGTTCGATCAACTAGAATAAATAGTGGAGACTTACTCAGTGAACTTTTTGAGTTTATATGTTGTTATTTGAGAGGGTATTTTCGTTTCTACTCTTTACACACTTATCTTCAATTTGGATTGATTAGTTTGATCTCATTTAAGTTTTGCATTGAATATTTTAAACAACACCAAAGATATCATGTGTTTATTGTAACACCCCATGACCCGACCCGTTTGGATCGACCCAGGGAAGCGCTACCGGGTTTTCAAAACTTGACTTGACTTACTTTATAATTTGAAAACCATTGAAAATTAAATAAATTATATTTTAAAATCCCTTTCTAGTGAGCCCATCAAAATCCATTTTAAAAATTTCGACAGAGTTCCCTCTATTTTTCTGATTTCCCCAAAACCTATTTCCAACAAGAATTCAAACAATATATATATTTCAACACTTCAAATTCATTTATCAATCAATTGTGCACCATGCCGTATAGTGCGACTTTCCAACCATTTTCAAATAAAACAATTCATAAGTAATATTTACAGACCTTTGAAAAAGGAAATATAAACCATAAAGCAATTATTTATAAAACATATATAAATATCGGATTTACAGACTTCTGTATATGCATGCTTAACTGAATATAATATACAAAACTGTATAGCTACCCAAAGATATAGTGACTCTGGTCCTCAGTCTGCAGCTATCTCTTCACTCTTTTCCTCCACTAGTATCTTTATTATCTACGCGTGATAAAATCAATGCGCTAAGCAATAATGCTTAGTGGGTGTACACTAAAATAAATTTCAATGTAATACAAAACAATAGATCTAAAATTTGAAAATTCAGAAATACATATAAAACAAACATTATATTTCGAATACTGATACAATATACAGTAAAATATTCCAAAAGTTTCTGGGTTTCAATCTCAATAGCATTTCTTTATTTCCACATCATTTTCTAACTTTCAGTTCTTAATTGGGCCTCTGATACATATTACAGGGTTTATAGGACTGGATTACGGGTTTACAGTCGGTTTCCCATTTCAAAATAAAATGGTATCCGTATATTTACAATCGGTTTCCCATTTCAGAATGAAATGGTATCCGTATTTTTTACAATCGGTTTCCCATTTCAAAATGAAATGGTATCCGTATTTCATAGTTGGTTTCCCATTTCAAATGAAATAGTATCCGTAGAATCATCATCATTATCATCAGGAATATCGGTGCAGTACTGCTAAATATACCCAATTGACATGTCAATCTCCTATAACCATATTTCCCTATATATATCAGGGCCTTTCTTCAGGTCTTACAAATTTTCTAAATCATCAAACATGCTCAATAAGGCCAAAATCAATATCAATCAATATGTGTAGAATAAGATATTCAAAAACATATAAGGTGACAGAAATTCGATACGTAACCGTAAATTTCGAAAATTAAAATCAATAAATTCAATATAAATCACTTTTATGTAAGTCAAAATCATTTTCAATGAATATTCATAAATCAAATCTATTTAATCGTACGACAATTATGTGTACACCAACCTGGATACTCTTTTTACCACAATCTCGTTTCTGAATTTTCTTTTCCCTTCTTTTTCCCTTTTCTCTTTCTTCCTTCCTCTTCCTCCTTTCTTCTTTCTTCTTCCTTTCTTCTTTTTCCTCTTCTCTTCTTCTTCTTCTTCTTCTTCACTTCTTCCTCTTCTTCTTCTCCTTCTTCTTCTTCTTCTTCTTTCTCTCTCTTTCTTTCTCTTCTTTTTCTTTCTTTTTCTTTCTTTCTTTTTCTTCTCTCGTTCTCTTTCTTTTTCTTCTCCTGTTCTCTCTCTTTCTCTTTTCTCTCTTGCTTCCTCGTGAAGCTTCTCACCGCCTCTTATTTTTTTTATAAAAATTCGGTCATCGCGACCGCTCTTCGCGACCTGTGGTCGCGCCATCTGGTCGCGTTGCTCACTGGAGTGATTTCACCGCTTTCATCGCGATCAACCATCGCGGTGTCTGGTTGCGATGTTGGTCACGTTGCTCACTGCCCAAAATCAACATTTTCACCGCGAGCTGCTCAGCACGACTGCCTAAAATCACCATTTTTCACCGCGAGCTGCTCATCGCGATCCCTAGTAGCGGTGACTGGTCGCGGTACTCACTACCAACATTTTTCTTTCTCTTTCATGCATTCTTTCTGGACCGCTCCACCTAGTCCACCTGGAAACCTTAAATCATAAATATCATATTCATATATTCAAAATTCATTTAACCATACTTTTCATATTTATTTGAAATTAAGGATGTTACATTTATCCTATGTTTTTGTTGGTCCTCCTTGTTAGTTGTGATGTAGGCTATGCATGTTGAACCACTAAAAAGCCAAATATTCATCCTCCTATTGTGTGTGCTCCAATAACCATTTTGAAGCCAAACACTTAGAAACTTTTTCTTTCATCACCTATATAATTCTAAAACTAAGCTCTGAAAATAAAATGACCTTACCTTTTTAGTTTGGATCATTTTAAGATGAAAAGAAAAGAGAACAATTGCATTGGTGAATTGTATAAGGAATATGCCAAGGTAAATGTTGCTATTGTTGTGATCGTTAAAAAAAATAAATAAAAAAAAATCAGAAGAATAAACGAAAGGAATCATGAAAAGCAGCGTGGCATACAAATTGAAAAATAAAAGAGAATGATCCATGTATTGAAAAATATCATGTAATATCTTAATTTGATCGAAAGCTTTTTGCATTCCTTTTTACCATTTCTTTCTTAACTCATCACCCAATAGCCCCATTACAACCTTTATTAAGACCTATTGATCTTTTGGGGACTCTAACTTTAATGTAGATGTTTTCATGTTGATATTTTGTTCATAATGTTTGATTCCTTCAATGAGACGTATTTGCGACTAAAATAGCATTTTTCTAATTGATTTTCACATGCGATGTATATTAGTACTTCTTTGAGCATAAATTCCTTCTGCATGTGTTTGATGAGTGTGTTGCCTAGGTTCTGAGCGATTTTCGAGTGAATTATCCTGAGAGGTTTAAAGTCGATGCGAATTTCATTCTAGTTATTTGAACACAATTGTTTTCATTTTAAGAGTCTTAGAGTGTTGGCATGTATGTGGCAAGGGGTGCAAAATTCTGATGAGTGGATGCTTTCAAATTTTTAGTTATTGAATTTGTTAACTTTTATCTTAATGATTTGTGTTTCATGTAGCAAATTTAATTATTCTTCAATGTTCAGAGATGCGTTTATGGGTATCGTAGCTGGTAAACTCTCACGAGACTATAACTCGTCCACTAGGGACACTTAGGGGTTTAAAGGCTTGTGGCACATGCTAAGTGTCATCGTGTTACCTACGAAAGTGGTTTAGGCTAATTGTTTATTTTTAGTTATTTGTTATTTTAAGTGCCATTGAATGTGAGTTGGAAGATTTGCTGAAAAAAGAAGAGTTGTTTTGGCAGCAGAGGTCTCGTGTGAATTGGCTTCGTTGTGGCAATCGTAATACGAAGTATTTTCACTCTCGTGCTTCCGCTCGTCGTGCTAATAACAAAATTTATGGTTTGTTTGATAATACAGGAACTTTGAGATCTTCTAAGGATGAAATAGAGCAGATCATCGTGGATTATTTTTCATCAATTTTTCAACAGTCCTTGCATAATCGATCGGACTGTCTTGAGGTGTTCAACTGTGTTGAGAAAAAATTGAATTCTGCCCAGATTCAATTTTTAGACTTCCCTTTTACTGCTGCTGATGTGAAAAAAGCCCTCTTTGACATGTTTCCGACGAAGGCTCCGGGTTTCGATAGACTCCCGGCTAGGTTTCTTTCAACAACACTGGACTGTGGTAGGTGTGAGCTTGACAAATGCCTACTTGAGCGTGCTGAATAGAGGGAAATCCGTGGATTTAATCAATAAGACCTTAGTCACATTAATTCCAAAGGTTAGGGGGGCGATAAAGATTACAGACTTTCGACCAATAAGTCTTTGTTCAACCATCTTTAAGGTAATCTTAAAAGCTCTTACTAATCGTCTCAAAGGGGTGATGTATTCGATTATCTCCCACTCTCATAGTGCTTTTATCCCTGGGCGCATCATTACAGATAATGCTATCATTGGCTTTGAGTGTCTTCATGCTGTTAAAAGAAAGGTGAAGGGTAAAAATGGTTTTCTTGCTACTAAACTGGATATGTCTAAGGCATACAACTGGGTGGAATGAGATTTCTTGGAGGGAATGATGGATAGACTTAGTTTCTCCTCCGGTTGGATTAATAAAATTATGTTATGTGTTCGGTCAGTCTCCTACTCGTTTTTGGTGAATAGTGTGCCTTGTGGAGATGTGCGACCTTCCCGGGGTCTTCATCAGGGTGATCCGTTGTCTCCGTTTCTTTTTCTTATCTAGGCAGAGGGACTTTCCACTCTTTTTAATAGGGCTGAATTGATTGGTTCTATGGCTGGCTTCAAGTGTAGTCGATGGAGTCCTAGGATCACCCATCTCTTCTTTGTGAGTGACAGTTTGATTTTCACCAGGGCTTCTCGTGAGGAGTGTGATTATGTCTTCCTATGCTAGAGCATCAGAGCAGCTTATTAATTTTAAATAATCTGCTATGTGTTGTAGTAAGCAGGTTCAATACTAGGAGGCTTTAGGATTAGCTTTGATTTTAGGCGTGCAGTTAGTGGACTGCCATGAGAGATATTTGGGTCTCCCTAACTTTGTTGGAAATAATAAATTGAACCTTTTCTGCAACATCAAAGATCGTGTTTGGGCTAAATTACAAGGGTAGAGTGGGAAGCTTTTTTCGGTTGGTGGTAAGGAGATTTTAATCAAAACCGTGGTTCAGTCTATCCCAGTCTACAGTATGAATCTTTTCAAACTTCCAAAAGCTTTAATTCACAAGCTTCATAGTCTTTGTGCTATTTTTTGGTAGGGAAGTAGTGCGAACCATAGAAAAATCCACTGGGGATCTTAGGAGAAGCTTTGCAAAAATAAGTTGGTAGGGGGGTTGGGTTTTTGGTATCTGCATGGTTTTAATAAAGCAATGCTTGCCAAACAGGGTTGGCGAGTGCTCAGTAATCCTCTCTCCTTGGTGGCTAAAAGGGTGTTATTTTCCTCATACGGATTTTTTAAAGGCCTTGGGTAAATCTTCTAATTCTTTTGTGTGGAAAAGTATTCTTTGGGGTCGAGAATTGCTTATTCAGGGCTATCGGAAAACGGGTAGGTCGAAGAGATTCTATTCTTATCTACCATGATCAATGGGTCCCTCGCCCATCTACTTTTAAGATTATCTCTCAGCCGATTTCAAAAGATCTTATTTTGGTGAGCCATTTGAAGCTACCTTCCGGTGCTTTGAATGAATCTCTTATTCGCTCCTCTTTTTTGCATTTTGATGCTGAAGCTATTTTAAGCATTCCTACCTCTTCACAACGCTCGGACGATTCATTTTGCTAGCATTTTGACCAATTTAGTAATTATACTATAAAGAGTGGGTATTGGCTTGGTAATTCCCTTGTCGTTGTTAGTAATGGTTCTGGCCTCTCCGAAATGGCTTCGTGGTGGAAATTTTTGTGGCGAATTCGATTGCCCTTAAAGATTAAACTCTTTATTTGGTGTGCTTGTTTGAATTGGCTTCCTTCTAAGTGTTCGCTAGCTCAAAGAGATTTAATGGTGGAGGCGGGCTGTTCTTTGTGTGATGGTTATCCAGAGATTGCTATGCATGCGTTATGGGGCTGTCCTTCCTTAAAATTTATTCGCCGAGGCTGTGGTCTTCTGAATAGCTTCACTTTAATTGATATTATTTCGTTTTTTGATTTTATTCTTCTATGTAAGAATCAGCTTGTGCGTGATCAGTTTGAGCTGCTGTATGTTCTTCTTTGGCGCATCTGGTTTAGGTGAAACAAAGCGACTCATGGTGGTCAGCTTCTTGGCGTAGAGGAAGTTGTAAGCAAGTCTATCACTTACCTCTCTGATTTTTAGAAAGCTGCAGCTGTTCCTGGTGCGGTTTCTGTATCTTCGGGCCCTGTTAAATGGCAGCCTCCTCCTGCAAATTTTGTTAAACTTAACACTGATGCAGCATTGTCATTGAATCGATCGTTGGTTGGGGTTGGGCTGGTTCTTCGTGATGATAAAGGTCAGGTTTTGGGTTCTTCTGGGCAGTTTTGGTGGGTCTCTCTCTCCTCTAGCTGCTGAAGGGGAAACTGTTCTGCGAGGCCTGAAATTCGCTCTTGTTGTCTATATTTCTTTTCTCGTTGTGGAGTCTAATGCTAGTTCTCTTATTGATCTCATCAATGGCAAGATAGTGGCTTCTTTTGAAATTGGTTTGGTTGTCAAAGAGATCTAAAGTTTGTGCTCTAATTTCCAGAGTTGTTCGTTTTTCTTTGGTTCTAGGAAGTTAACTGGGTTGCTCATAATCTGGCTAAGTTAGCTTTATCTTCTATTAGTGATTTCTTTTTGATTGATGATTTTTCTCCCTCAGTAGAGTCGTTTGTTTTAGTATGATCGTCATGAATAGTGTTATCTTTTGGTTCTCTAATATATTTATTTGATTTCAAAAAAAAAATTATAATATTTCAAATAAAAATATAAGAGGGGATAACACATTAACACCATTAACTAAAGCTGAAAAGAAACTTTTTTGAAACAAAAAAATGAAAATTGTTTGGGGTGAATAAATTTAAAAGTTTTCATAATTTAAATGCTAGCTATGAATTCCTCAATGTAATATATACTATTACCTTGATTTGAGTTATTGAAATGAAGACAGATTGTCAATATAAAAAGAAGAAGAATAAAAAAAAAAGAAAAGAAAAAAAGACAGATTGTCCGTGTGAGAGGGAAAACGACTCTTCAAAAAAAAAAATATATAATTTCAATATTAGGGTTCTTCAAAATTCGAAGAAATCTTCAATTCTGTACATTCAACAGTCTTTCAGTTTCAGTTCAGTCCATTTTACCTTATTGATTGTCGAAGTAAATTGAAGAAAAACAAAGAGTGATGATGGTTAGAACCTTAAAACGCGAATTTGATGATAGTGATAGTGAAGCGGAGAACGGTGATGATCATATTCATGGCGTGTCTGCTCGTAGACTCCTCCGTTCTACCTATCGCTCCGTACAATCTCGCATTCTCGGTACTTTTTTTTCTCTCTTTTTTGCTTTTTTTTTATTTTTATTTTTTATTACTGCTGCTGAATTGTGTGGTTTTGCAGATGAGAGAGAGGAGATTTCCAAGGCTGATTCCAGTAAGTTTAACATTATCATTAATCAACTGGACTGCTTACATCAGCAAGGTACCTTATATTTACAGTACTTTGAATACGTTTGTTACTTTTATTTAATTTTGATTATGGTTGATAAATTCTTTTAACTTATCATGTCTTCGATTTGGGATTACTCGGATGTTTTGATTCTTTTAGCTCATTCGAACTTCAATCACAAACACTACATATATCTTTGCATTATTCAAGATTCTTGGACAATTAAATGATCAAGAATTCTGTTCAATTAGGTTAACACGTAAGTGGCTTGCAATAATGGTGTTTACTTGATATCACCCTGCTGCTATGTAAATCTTGTTTCAACACTTTGAATTTGATTATAAGAGAATAGTGCTTAAAATTACTTTTTCCTGTTCATTTAACCCTTTTTCATACAATTTTCAGTACAGAAACCAAGAGAGCAAGTTACTGATGCAGAGGCTCTTTTGGACATCACAAGCACCATGATAACCTCTGTGAAGGCAGAAAACAAAGAAGGGATAACTGTTTCTGACTTTGTCTCCTGTCTTCTCAGAGACTTTGCGCAAGATAGTGGAACGAGTAGTAGCAGCAGGGGTGGCAAGACCTCAATGGCTTGGACAGATATTGGAGTTGCAGTCTCTCATGCTTTCAGTAGCAGTTGCGGATGTTCTACCATGTAATAGCAATTAAACTGTTATTTTTATTATTTTTTTTATGCTTTATCTGTTTCAAATTTTTTGAATAGTTTATATTATTTAATTTTGTTCTTCCTTCAGGATTGGGGCTATGAACACCCAGCTAAAGCAGCAAAAGGCTGTTATTTGTAGGAAACGAGTGAGGCCAACTGAAAATGCTTGTCCTCAAGAGGTGAGAGTGTTATTAAGAAGCTTCATTTTCCTCTCTTTGAGAATTATGGGTGGAAGTCATCGGTTTTCCTCTTATCCTTTTGAAGATTACTTTTCTTAAGAATTTTGTATATCTGGATGAGCATTCCAGTACTTTTACGAGTTATGCTGAGTCGAATGAAATTATGTTGAGGTTTCTTTTTGTCTTCCATACTCCTATATTATATGTTTGTTCATCACCACAAACAGCTCCTTTCTCAATTGTAGCAGAATCTTGATATGCATCACCAGAGACTGTTCATCTTGTGAATAGCTTGTTATGGTATACATATCTTGAATATTTTATCATCCAATTTCAAGCTTATTTTTGATGTACACATAGCTAGTTACTTATCTTTTTTTTGCGCTGCTGCAATTTGAGCAATTATCTAAACGTGAGGTAACTTTTGTGCAGCTTGATGATACAGTAAATAAAGAGAGAACAGATGCAGATAAAAATATGTTAACCATGTTTAATATTATGAAGAAGAATAGGAGAGTCAGACTCGAGTATCTTGTGTTAAATAGAAATTCTTTTGCACAGACGGTGGAAAATTTATTTGCCCTATCATTTTTAGTTAAAGATGGACGTGCTGAAATAATAGTGGATGAGAAGGGTTGTCATCTAGTTTGTAAGATTCTTTGAAAACGCCTTGCTTTCTGTCTCTATTTTAAGTTCTTTTCTTTTTCCTTATCTTGAAATTTTATACTAATTTTTTCCTTTCTGTCAGTGCCCAGGAATGCACCTGTTGCAAATGCAGTTGCTTCTGGGGAGGTTGCTTATGGCCACTTTGTCTTCAGATTTGATTTCAAGGATTGGAAGGTACATGGAGAAAATTCAACAATGTGCTTTGCACAATATTAATCTTTAGAATTATAAGGATTTTGCTTTAGTTCCCATGGTTTCTTTAGCAACATAATTTGAGATGCAACACAAGAAAGTAGTAACAACCATATCATGCTGATTCAAGACCACTTTGTTTCAAAGAAACTTTTTATATTTTTCCATTAATGTTCTCATTGATTTCTGAGTTTGCTTTCGAGGACCAACTTTGTACTTGGAAATATTGTTGAGCAGAGTATAATATATGTTTTAGAAAAAAATGTTGATGTATGTTGTGATTATGTATAATGGAAAAGTTATAGATTCTTGATTGCTGCTTTTGTTGTTTTTCTGAAGTTTTCTTGAATTTACAGTTGATGGCAAGCTCTGTTGGGGTCGGGGAGGAGCTGATGCCGCACAGGAATGACGTACACTTATCAAGCAGTTGCCAACCAGATCAAGTAGATGGAGAATATCAAGAACTAGCTCCTACAACACCAATAAGGAAGTTGTCCAGGAACCGTGGCTTGCTTTTACATGAAGAGTCGGTGGTGGAAGATTCACCTAAGAACGACAATGCAGAAGCAAGAGCTGCTGCCATCCGTAAAGGGAAGTGGAAGTTGAGGTGAGATTGGTGCAGATCTAAAGGTTTTGGGAGCATTATAGTTCATTTGTCCAGAAGAATCTAGGATTTGTCTGTAAATAGATTAGTATGGGGCATGATCAGTAGCTCCTCGTTTTTACTTAAATTTGTGTAAAAATAACGTTCTTGATCCTAACCCATAACCCATTTAGAACTGTATATGTCTATAGTAATTTTACAGTTTTTATATTATTATTCTATTACATAGGTTTCTTTACCAGCTGTGCACATTTTATTCTTCTAGTAATTTTTGGTGACAAAAAAGGATGATAACTATATTGCAGCTAGTAATTTTGATTATGTCATAATTGTTTTTTTGTCTATTTACTTTATTTATTTGTCTAGTGAATACCATACATAAAGGATTTAATTCTGAAGATAAAAAATGAGGAAAAAGATTATAAGAGAATTTTGCTATAATGTTGTAAACAACAAAATAAGTCTCATCTACAAAGGTATATATTACTCTTCCAGAAATGGTATATAATAAGGAAATATTACATTTATTTTTGTTAAATCAAAATTTCCAGTAAATCCACTCAACAGAATTTATGTCATAGAGCTCAATCTTTACTTGTCTTTGGGAATATCCAGGTTAACGAAAATCGGACTATCAACTCCAACTCCCATTGCATTTAGACCATTGTCAACGTAGACAACAGCACCAGTGATCGCTGAAGCCAATGGTGAAGCCAGGAAGGCTGCAGCGTTCCCCACCTCCTCTGTTTCATTATACTTCATGTTTAGTTTATATCAAGAAAGGTGTGATTGGAACAGCTAGGCATGAAATAAAAAGGTTCAAATCTTGCAATCCAGGTAGTTTTTGAATTTAATTACATTTTGAAAAGCACCTGCTAAATGCTTTTTTCAAAAAACTTTGTTTCTTCAATTCTCAAAAAGCACTTACCGTTATTTTAACCAAACATTACAAGATAGATTTAAAAGTGCTTTTACCTATTTAAAAAAGTTTTTCAAAATACCAAAAACACTGTCAAAGGCACTATAAGTTTAAATTTACAGACTGCTTGATAAGTATAGTATAATTGATGAGTCACCTGCAGTTAGTTCTTTCTGTAGGGGCGCATTTTCCAATGAATAATCAATCATCATATCGATAAAACCTATCGCTTTTGCTGCACGGCTTCTTAATGGACCTGACAATTATTTTTTTGGCAGTACAAGAATGTGAGTGAATCATATACAGCAATAGCCAAAACACATCAAAACCCTAGTTCAAAATTCGTGGATATGAAGCAATTACTGTACCTGCAGATATTGTGTTGACTCTGATTCTGTGTTTTCTTCCAGCTTCAAAAGCCAGAACCTATTCAAGCAATGGAATCCAGCAATATCATCAGCTGAAATTAAAAGACACTTAAATACGGTCACACACATATACTCACATGAGTATCGCTCTCTAAAGCAGCTTTCGCTGAACTCATGCCTCCACCGTATCTGAAACATAAAACAATTTCAGAAGGGCAAATAGTCATCTCAAAGAAAGCTGGCAACTCATGAAAACGGTGCAAATAACAACTTACCCTGGAATAATCCTTTCAGAAGCTATGTAAGTTAGAGAAATTGAAGCACCACCTGTAACATCAACACCCCTTTTAAAGTCTGGCAACACTTCCTGTTGCATTTCCAAGTACCCATACGCAGATATGAAAACTAAAATTGGGCTAGAAATGTGCCTGGATTCATTATTGGAACGAAATGCTTGAGTAAAGAAACAAAAGAATAACTTGATGCAGAGAGGGCTGCGAGATATCCGTTCCTCGAAGTTTCCAAAAGAGGTTTGCTAACCTGTGCGTGATTTGGAAATCAATTAAGCATTGTTACAATCCTGAACAAACAGCATAAAAGTAACCAATGTGAAGAGCAATATACCTCTGGTCCATTTGCAAGTGAGTGCACAAGGATGTCTATAGTGCCAAAATCTTGTTTAACAGATTCAGCAACCTCCTGCAAGGACATTATCACCAATTGGTCAACCATGCCATGGACCAGTTCCTTAATGATTTATATGGCTTTGGACGAACAAGACATTTTATTCAGGTTCGACAATTGACAATGAAGGTCATGGACCAACAACATCTGGAAACATAACAGTGAAGACCTTATATGTTGATTATGATTTATGAGTATGGTTGAGGCAGCACTGACTCTTCCATACACAACACTATATTGGCCTCCAACTTAAAGGAGAAAATAATAGAAGCCTTAGCACGATATGAAAAATCTATACAACATTGAATTCAAGATGAAATCATGGTGTTGACTTTTATAATAGATGCATACTATAGTGTGATAGGCGGGCAAATTAAAAAAAAAAAAAAAAGGCGTATCACTATCTTTTTTGAAATATCACTTTTTATCTACTTTTATGCTTACGTGGTCCAACAAAATTATCCCGTTGATGGAGCAAATCGGCGACGGAGCAGCCCAGAAAGGGTTCGAATCTAACCCTCTGGGTTCCACGAACCCAGAGGGTTCGAAGAACGAACCCTTCTGGGTTCGATCTCGAACCCAGAAGGGTTCGTTCTTAGGTTCGAATCGAACCCTTCTGGGTTCGAGATTCATCGAACCCAAAAGGGTTCGTTAAAATCGAACCAGAAGGGTTCGAATCGAACCCTTCTGAGTTCGAGATTCATCGAACCCTTCTGGGTTCGAGAAATGCATTCATTTTTTTTTTTTGGGTTGTGTTCTTGGTGTGGAGATCCATTGGATCTCCACCATCCATCAATGTTGATGGACGGTCTGGATCTCTACACCAAGAACATTAAAAATATAATTTTTTTTAATTTTTTTGTCAATATAATCTCCACCGTCCATCAATTTTGATGGACGATGGAGATTTATTTAACTTTTTTTATAATTTATAATTTATTTTTTATTTTTTGAAAATAAATTAAGGTCAAAAGACCAAAATACCCTTTGACTATTGGTTGACCGTCAACTCTAACGGTCAACTAGTTAGTCAAGGGTACTAACCTGCAATTAACCAGTTAGTCAAGATTATTAACATGCAATTAAGGCTAAACTCACGATTTCATTGCAATATAGTCAAACGTCAGGGTACTTTATGGCAATTAACCCTTTAAAAAATTTAAGGACCACACGAGCTAAAAAAGCAAAAGTTGGTAAAATAGTGAAATTGAAAAAAAGGGTAGGGACCAAAATAATAATTGTCCCTTAAAAGATGATAACAAATGAAGTTAAGAAATTTTTATAGTCACTTTGCGATTTACTTAAAAAAGGTAAAGCACTGGTTTTCAGATCAAGTTAAGAGCCATATTGATACTTCTAAACCATATTGCTACTTGAAAATCATAATTTACACGGATTTTTATAAGCTAGCAGAGCATTTCTACCTCACACCCAGGTTACCTTGTAAACTATAAATAATGAAGTTCATTTACATCTGAGTTCATAAATATACTACCTAATGAACTTCACCAAAGTATATTCTAGTTTACCCTACATGGCAGATATCTATAACAAGCAACATTACCTGTACAGTCCATTTTGAGGATCCTGAATAGCGTTTATTTGCTTTTACCTGCACACAACAGCAATTAAGAATATGAATGAAAAATATGATGTCATTTTCTAAAAATTTTCCACAAACTATATAAGAAATATTATTACGTCTTCAGGAACATCCTCAGGATTGTCATAAACTGCATCTAACGGATACACTTTGGTAATCTCCATTAAGGAACCATCTGGCAATCTGAAATATGAAATTCCAAATTAGCAATGAGCAGAGAGTCAAGCTAGATGCAAATATTCTGAGGAAACATCAAATAAGTTCTCACATGCGTGACTCATCAAATTTCCCACGCCGCAGACTACTTTCAAAAATGTTCAGTGCCTGCAAAGAATGAAACATTCAATCAGAAACTATACAGCGTTGATAGAATTTGAACATGTCTACAGCTAAAGGAGAATTAAATTCAATCAGTTTACATACAGGCACCCATGTACCAACAAGAATTTCAGCACCTGCAGCAGCAAGAGATTTTGCTATTGCCCATCCATATCCATTGTCATCAGCCACACCTGCAATAAATGCTCTCTTACCTGATAATAGTTGTCAAACTGTTAGATGCGTCAAAAGTTAAGTCGATAAACTGTCGCCATTTATCCGACTGATGGATAGAGGGGACTAAAAAAGATAACACAGCAATATGAGCTGCTGTTTACAAGAAGAGACAAAAACTGAAAGCTATCTGGTTTAGATTGCCTCAAGATGTCTCTTTCTAAATAAAGTCGTATGTTTCAAGCTCCTCTTGATGTAGAACCTTAATTCTTATCTTCCTAGACTGATTCAAATAACAAATGCACATACAGTTCCTTATACACACAAGTTGTTATCTAGGGTTGATCGTCATTTAGGCTTACAACTGCACCCTGTCTGTTTCAAGCAACCCATCCTTCAGCCCTTCACTTTCGCCGAGTCTCCATCTCATTTTTAAATTTAAGGCATAAATCTTTTTACGAGAGATGAGTAATATGGCTTGATATAATGTCATGATTTGGTGCTCTCTAACTTATAAAAACAATAGATTCCTTGAAATGATAGAAAATTAATGTTATTGGTTACAAGGTGAAATTGGGTAGCCTTGCAACTTATCCAGATATTGATTTTACAAATGTGTCGGTTAGCCACCTAATGATTGTTAATTATATTGATTGCAATGCCTGATTTTTGTGTGTTTAACCTGGACATTATTGACATACCTACCTTTTAGGCAAAAATTAGACATATAACAAAGAAGATATCCATAACCACCCAAATTATGCCCCACCTCGAAATTTAGCAACAAAATACCATGTTAGGATCGATACTAAAATGATTGGGATCAATAAAATAATATTAGAAAATTCAGATCTCCTCTATATTCCGACATGAGTATCAGTCAGATGCAAGATATGCTTATACTTGATAGTGTGCATAAAGGCATACGAGCTAGTGAAAGGGTAAGAGAGGCCTAACAAACACGAAGACATGATATAGCACAAAGAAAATTGAGAAAAAAAGATTTACGACCTCTCAAATCAACAGGCAATCCAGATAAAGGTTTGTTCTCATTTGCTGCAGACATTGCTCTAGGAACAATCTTTATAGATTTAACAGAATCTGATTTGAGGCTATGAAGAAGTGACTTCCTCGGCAAGATGTAAGAGGAGCTTGCAAGCCTTTTCCAAGAAGCCACCTTGTAATCAGTACTGAAAGTTGCTGTGCTTGACATAGAACTTTTACGAGAAGAATAAACACAAGGCTTGATTGTTGCCATGTGTGTGCCAGGTGTTGCGGCTGCAGCCATTTCTGTGATTTAAATCACCAGGAATCTTCAAATCCGATTAAAAATGCTTCTGCTACCAAGAACTGAAGGTCTTAACAGGCAACTTGCTGAATCCCAACTGCAAGGACACATGATTATATTTCAAGGTTAGCTATATAAACCAAAACTTAATGACAACACAAGGAAACCTGAACAAGGTACATTAAGTCAAAAATTTATTGAATGTACAATAAATCAAAAATTAAAATGTTACAGGATAGTATATACTAATGGGTTTAGGAGATAAACTTAAGCAATAGAATGCTTTTAAAATAACTGAATGGCCATAAACACTTTTGATGCACAAATAAGTGTATTAACTAAGTAGCCTATGAAGAGCTTGCATTTGAACAATTGTATCATTCACTGATTGGTCTTCTTTGTTGGTTCAGCATCATAATAGACAAGATCATTGGACTCAAGGATATTCTGTACTTATCTATTTCTTCATATATAAACTTTAGCTCATTTTAGCTGTTTTACTCTCTAACCCAAACCCCTTCGGCATAATTATAATAAAAGAAAACGTAAAGGAAACCTAAATCCCCAGAACTTTTAGAAAATATTTTAATACAAAATATTATATTGAATGAAAAAAGTTAAATATTCAACAACCATACAGTATCAATAGTTTTTAGTAACAATTGAATTGTATTCAGTGTTGACAATTAAAATTTCAACTAACAATTCACGAAGCCAGATTTCAAAATATTGACACAATAATAGGCAAAAAAAAAAAAAAAAAAAACGCAAGTAGGCAACATTTCAAACCCATATACTATTTTAACATGTTGAGTTATATCAGCAAATATACAGAGCATCTCAAAATGAAAAGTCGGACAAAATGTTGACAATATAAGATGTAATTATTTTTTTTTTTTTGAACTCCTAAAATATTCATATTTCTAAACATTCTTCACCATTGTCCCCCTTTCAAAATGGAAAAAAGAAAAACTTGCATTTGAAGATTAAACTATCAAATCAAAGCATCATGTTCTAAAAGACCAATAAAATGAAGAAAGCCAGTGTTAATGTAATTACGAGCAATAGCAAAAACAGAAAGAAAAAAAATGAAAAGGCCCAAAAGAATTTCACGCAGAGAAAGATAGGAAACTGACCCGAAAAATGGAAGAGAAGAAAATGGGAGTGATATTGTATATGTTTAGTTTATATTATGAATGTGATTGTGTTGTGTGTTTAGTAGGTATAGTTTAGTTTCGATGAAATCGAAGTTAGTTTTGGTTGATGAGTTTTGTAGTTTGTAATAGTCTTGACTACTTTGGAAATGTCGATCTCTGTTTTGTTGATCTGTTTGGTTTTGGCGCCCCTGCCCGCCACGTCGGATAACAAATTAGTTTCCACATTCAAAAACAAATTTTATATTAAGAATACTAAGAACATTCAATTGGGTAGTTTCTGATTTTCACATTCACACTTGTGTGTGTATCTTATCATGTTATTATAATCAATTGATAATTATTATTTATTTTTTAATTAACATATTATTTATAATTTAAATAGTTAGTACATGTTCTCTTCACATCTGTAATTAGGGTTGAGGGTTCGAACCATAAAGTGTGGATAGACATCTTTTTTATAGTAGAAGTTGCATCTTGCCACCCCTCCGACAAGTAAACTCATTAAGTGTGGGAAACTCCCTCCGTATGATACTTTTAAGTAATTCTATAATAAATAAATAAAAAATAGCAATGAAAACAATGTATTGTCCTTTTCTACATAGTAATCTAGCCCATATTAAAAAAATTGTGATGACTTTGATTTAAAAATAAGTTCACACGTTTCCATATTGATACAAACTCTTCTAATCTCATTTTGTTTATTAATGAAATACGTCATATTGATATAAACTCGTTCTTGATTGAAAATTAGTTTTTTAATAAAGAAAATTTTTAAAACTTCATTTCGCACGTTATATAATAATCAAACGTTTTCTAAAACTCCCTTCACTAATTCGATAAGTAAACTCATAAAATGTGGGGAAGCCCCTCGGTACAATACTTTGAAGTACTTCTATAATAAAAAGTAGCATTGAAAACAATATGTATTGTCCTTTTCTACATTGTACTCTGGCCACATAAAATCATTGTGACCACGTTGATTTAAAAATAGGTTGACACATTGCCATTTATCAAATGGGATACGTCATATTGAAATACGCTTTCCATGTGCACGTTCATAATAAAAAGTATTGATATGAGATAGAGATGAAATATTATTCTCAATTTTAAATCTTTTAGTCTTAGAATGAAATCCTAAACTTGAAGTAAAGATATCACTTATAATACTTGACCTACTTGACTGGCATAATCTTTTATATTAAAATAATAAAAAATATTTCATTTTTTCTTTGGATTGTAACCTAAACTAAAAACTCAAGACATAAATAGTAACCAAAAGTCTAAAAATTGTGGTTATAATGCCTATAAGGTTGTCTCGACAATTTAAGCACTAATGAGATCAATTTGTACTGTTGTCAATCTTAAAAGAATTTAAAAAATAATGTCCATGCAAATCAAGTTGCCATTTTATAAATAATCTATTATACACCAAAATTTTCTAATTTCATAAAAATTATAAACAAAAATCTCATAACCAGGAACTCATACACTAAATTTCTAATTTCATAAAACTTATAGGGAATTTTGTAAAATTGCCCAAAAATAAGTCAACAATTGCAAAACTACCCAGACTCCACTAATTTTTGCAATGTCTACCCAAAATGTTTTGTTGGACAAAATTGCCCTTAGTTTTACATTTGACCCACTGTATTCACGTTTTCACTTTACCATTTTTTGACCAAATTGTTTTTACTGTTGTTCATTTCATTGTTGTTCATCGCTGGAGCTGCGCTGTTCGTCTTCTTCGTTTGTGTTTTGTTCTTCTGTTCGTCCGTCGCGTCTTTGTTTGTACGGAGTCACGTTCTTCTTCGACCACAGCAAGGAAATCGTCTTCTTCTTCCGCCGCAACATTCCAGAGCAATTCAAAGTAAGGAAAAAATTTCTAGATCTAATTATTTGTTTACAAATAATTGTTTTGGGCATCGGGCCACGTTTGGCCGATGGTTTTATTTCATCGGGCCACTGTGTCTAAGTGGCCCGATGAAACAAAACCATCGGGCAGCTGAGACCCGATAATTTTTTCATCGAGTTACAGCAACGAAATCGTCTCCTTCTTCCGTGGTAACATTCCACAGCGATTGAAAGTAAGAAAAAAAGTTTATTCATTGATTTTTCTTCTGATTTTTTATTTAGAAATTTGTATTTTGGGCATTGGGCCACGGCTGGCCGATGGTTTTATTTTATCGGGCCACTGTGTCTTAGTGGCCCGAT
This sequence comes from Xanthoceras sorbifolium, assembly GCA_003430845.1. Taxonomy (NCBI): domain Eukaryota; kingdom Viridiplantae; phylum Streptophyta; class Magnoliopsida; order Sapindales; family Sapindaceae; genus Xanthoceras; species Xanthoceras sorbifolium. The sequence continues at coordinate 14,030,781 of CM010612.1, forward strand.
GAAACTAAACTATCGGCCAGCGGAGACCCTATGAGTTTTTTATCGGGTCACATTTGATCGATGGTTTAGTTTCATTATCTCAGTGGCCCGATAAAATAAAACCATCGACCAGCTGTGACCCGATGAAAAACTCATCGGGTCTCTGCTGGTCGATGGTTTAGTTTCATCGGGGCCACTGTGTCTCAGTGGCCCGATGAAAGTAAACCATCAGCCAGCCTGTAACCATCACCATGAAACAAACCAGATGAAATGAAATCATCGGGCCACTGCGACCCGATGAAATGAAATCATCGGGCTAATGCGAACTGATGAAATGAAATCATCGGGCTAGCTTGGTTTTATGAAATAAAATTGAAATACTGTCTTCAATTCGACCCTTTTTCCTTGTATCTTCGTTTTATAACTATTAATATTTATGTTATGTATTTGTAGATATTGGTATGTAGATTACGATTGAATTGTTTATGTTACTTGGTTAATCTTATTATTGTAATCTATATTTGTAAGCGTTATATTTTTTAGTTTGTTGATAAATTCGAAATTTATTTGCGCAGGCTAATAATCAATGGCAACTCACAAGTTGATTGACACTACGAAAATTAAGGAAAAAAAATTTTTCCATGCCAAAATGACGACGTATTGTAAATGGGGTTGCATCGGATTGGTTAAGAGTAAGCTGACGGAACGACAACAACAAAAACTAAGAGGAATGTGCTTTGGGCATTTTTTGGATGTTAATGAAATGTTCTTCACGAGTCAATTTGTTATCACATTCTGTTGCGGAAGTGCCATGTGGAAAATGCTGAAAATGAAATGTGGTTTCTGATTGATGGGAATAAAATATGGTTCAGTGCAAACGAGTTTTGTCTCGTCAGCGGTCTACTTATTGGGGATACAGTTGTCCCTACTACAAAGGAAGATGATCCGTGTAGAATTCGAAACAAATATTTTAAGGGAGCTAAAAAAGTGACTGAAACCAAATTGCAAAGTGTGTTCGAACATCGTCTGGACGAAGAAAATGATGATGATGATAATATGATTAAATTAGCTTTGTTGCTCATCTTAGAGATGACATTGCTTGGAAAGGATTTGAGGACTAAGGTTGAATATTGGACAATGAAGTTAGTGGATAATTTAGAAGAATTCAATCGGTTCCCATGGGGTTCCTATGTATATTCAAGGACATTCAATTTATTATCGACCTATTGTAAAGGTAGAGATAAGAAGTTTATGGAGAAGGCTAAAAAGGATCCGAGCCATACAGCAGAGAAGATCAACCTGTATGGATTTGTCTATGCTTTTCAGGTAATTTTATGTGTTTAACATTTTTTACCCTTAAATTCTTTAAAACTCTTATTGAAACATTGTTTTGTTTTATTTGGTAGGTGTGGGCTATTGAAGCGATTCCGCTGTACTCAAAGCTGAATTATGCTACCAGGGTGTCTCGTACAGCCCCTCGTATTCTGATCTGGGAAGTCAAAACGAGTCCTGGATATGAGACTTTGAGAACTGAGATTTTCATAAGGCGAAAGGTATGAATTAAATTAACAGAGTTCTTGGCTTGTATATAAAATTTATTATAACTCTATGTTGTTTGTTTTTCTTTTTTGTTGATTAGATTTCAACGTTTCAAACTTTGAAACCCACGGATGAAGAATTGAAATTGTCATATTTGTCGGGGTTGGACAAGGCTAGCATCTCAAATGATTCGTCTGCCCCAGATATAGAGATTGGTGATAAGAAAGATGATGAGTATTGTGCTGACAATCAGAGTGATGATATTGATGAAGAAGAGCAACGACAATCGAAAGACAAGCAAGCTGAAATACAAGAAGAGCGGCCTATTAGACGAAGTCCATCGGTATGTAGCCAATATTGTCCCTTAATTGTATTGTTCAGTAAATAATATGTAAATGTTAATTTAACTTAACTTTTTGTTGGACATTATGCTAGGACTCACAAGATCTCCATAGAAAAATGGATGGCCTGCACACATAATTAAAGTGTCTACAGACTTCTATGACCGCACTCCATGAGAAAGTTGACAAAGGGTTTGCAACCCTTCAAACAGAACTGGATGAGATGCGGAAAGAAGTTGAAAAATTGATTGAAGTTGTTTGCAAGACAGCAGGTAGTAATGAACAATTTCAAGCTGGAAATAAGGTGCCAGAGGTAATTTTTGTTTTATTATACAATGTCGAACTTTGTTATTTCCTTTTTGACATTGTATTAACCATATAATTATTGTATTCACTTCATCAGAGTGACGACATCTTTGATACAACCTACAACGTAGACGATGCCACCGATGTTAAAAAGGAGGAGCCAAAGGAACCCGATCAATGCCTACAGCTTACTATTTACTCTCCCTTGCCGAATATTATGAGTGCCACAGGTAATCAGAGTGTCGTCGCTCTTGAAAAGAAAGCATTCAACGTAAGATATGGTGTAATGAGGCGTAAGCGTTCTGCATTCGTATCTAGCCCGTACGTGGACCCCACTAGGCCAAAAAAGCAAAGGACACGGAATGCAAATCTTATGAAGTTCGAGCCCTTAAAACCGGTTCACTCGGAAGTACAGTCGGTGTACAAGGCTTTTAAGAAGAATAACAAAGTTAGGTAAGCATACATAATTTAAGTTCAGAAAGCTATTTTCAGACTTTGTTAACTCTTGTGATGTTTAATGTCATTTACTCTTAATATTATACCGTATATGCAAGTGCTACATTGGGCAACCAATGGATGCGACTCCGGATTTTTTCAAGACTTTTGAGAGTGCGACCGACTGGTTGGACTCCTGGGTAAGTAAATAAATTGAAATTATTTTGTTAATTTAATGCTAATGTCATTAAGTTGCACTGTTACTTATGATGAGTTTTCAATGGCAATATTTTGTTCATGATCTAACCAAAAAACAGCACATTGAGGCTTATCTGGCAGTACTACGGAGGCGCTAGCTTTCGCATCCGACAATTTTTTCGCAAAATTACAACTTGATTGATCCATCATTCTTTGTAAGTTGTAATTGAAATCAAAATTATTTAAATGTTTTCCATCAATTATTTATAAATAACATACTGATATTTTAAATTTTTATAGACTACCCTTCAACACATATGGAAAAAACTTCCGCAAGACCTGGATGGAACCATATCGAAAGAGGCCTATGATCCCCTTAACTTCAAATGGGAGGATTTTTTTCCTTAGGTATGTTCACGGAGAACGACCCGAAGGGTCTCGTCCATGGTGGGAGATCGATAATGTAAGTGTAATCATGCTTTTATTTAACAATTCAATATATATATAAGTTAAATGACAATTATGTGTTCAATGTAGTTATTGATGCCTGTGAATGTGGATGGTTATCACTGGGTCTTGGCGACTGTTAATCTTGTTGAAAGAAAAGTACGGATCTATGATTCTCTATGTCAGGAGACTGATCCGTCTTTTCGGAAGCAATATGTCTCCCCACTAGCACATCTTTTGCCATCCCTTATGTATAACGGAGCCTATTTTGAACATAAGGGGAGACAAGTACAGGTCACTCCATTTGCTTGCAAAAGACTAGGTCCTGATACTGTTCCACAACAACGCGGGGCGTAAGTCATATTAAACTTTATATTTTTATATTGATTGTTATTTTAATTGATTCAATAAATGACTGTGTTATTATATTGAAATTATTGCAGTGGTCACTGTGGTGTATTTACTCTTGTGTTTGCTGAATACATCATTGCACACAGACAGAAGTTTGATTTCAATGCCAAGCAAATGAAAGCTTTGAGGAAGAAAATGTCCATTGACATATTTGCAAACTCGACACGGCTGGACGATGAAGAATGGCCTGTACTTTTTTCGAAAGTGTGATTTATGTTAATATTATTGATTATTGGAGAATAACATTGACATTATTGAGAAAATGATTGTAAATTTTAGAAACGTTAATTTTTTTGCTTTGATAAAATGATTGGAAAAGTCGCATCGAACGGAAGGATGCACAAATGATTCAGAAATGTGATTTGAAGTGTATACATATGTTATTAAATGCCTATATTTCGTAAATCAGGTTTTGGATAGTTATAAAAACAGAGGAAACTCTGGCGAAATTTTCATAATTTAATTGATTAAAATGTCTTCCAAAAACCAAATCAAAATGTTAATTACATAAAACAAAACAGTAATTTCAAATAGTACAGTTGCTGTATTCCAAATTGTACAATAATGTTAATTATATTGTCCATGTCCTGCAATCCATAATATTAAAAATGCAATTGCATACAACAAAACAGAAAATCATAAATAAAACAACATCATATCTTTCATATCCTCATCACCCAGACAGTTCAACTACTTTAGGATTCTTGCATGTTTGGCTGTTGTGGCCGTGGCGCCAACAATTTCTACACCTTCTGTGTACAACCTCTTCTCCAATTGAAGGTATACGTTGTTTATTTGGTAAACCTGGTGGGCGTCGGGCAACTGGTGGAAGAACAATTGTATTTGCAACCTCAGCTGGGACCAACCAGTCACCCTGATGGCCTACTGGATAAATCTCACCACTGTATGCTGAAAGCAGATAAGCAGTCGAGTAGTAGGGTGAGGTGAATATTGTGTAATGCAATCCTCTATATTTTATGGCAGCTAAAGCATGTGCATATGGAATCTGTTCAAGGTCGAATTCTACAACTGTATGTACGATTTTATAAATCAACAATTCCATTCCGTTTTCCATCATGCACCTCAAACTGGTATAATGCAATTAGGGACACCTTCATATGTTGCGCAGATTCATCACTAACCCCAATAAGTGCCTCAACACTTTCTGTCAACTGTATATCATAAGAAGCAGTCACTGTACGTCGATCATGAAACCAATGTTGCATCATATCTCGAATACGGTCAATCATAGCAACAATGGGTAACTCTCGAAAATCTTTCACTGCATTATTCATCGACTCAGCATTAGTAGTCATAATGTTGTACCTTTTTCTCGGACAAAAGGCTCGGGACCACCTCTCTTCTCCAACATCAACAACGTACTAATGAGCTCCAACACTAATGTTGGACAATTGTACCATGTAAAATGAGTGATCATTAACTCTATAGGCCTTGGCTGTCTTCCGAAATGGTATGGAAAGATCTTTGTTCTTATAAATGGAAATCATATTTCGTTCTAAATGCATGAAACAAGCACCGTGGTACACATTTGGAAAAACCGTTGCAATAGCTTTGACAATATTGTTTTTCCTATCAGATACAAAAACAAGATCTTCAACATCTCCAATGGTATCATGCAGACAAGATAGAAACCAACTCCATGCAGCATCATTCTCGGAATCCGCAACACCAAATGCCAAAGGAAATATTTAGTTGTTCCCGTCCTGACATACAATGACAAATAAGATGCCACCATATGAACCCTTCAGAAACGTGGCATCAATTGCAATAACTGGTCTAATGACAGCATTAAAACCATCTATGCATGCTTTCATGGAGAAGAACATATACATGAACCTATTTTCATCATCAGTCTTAATGTTTGTCATCGTCCCTGGGTTTGTTTTCTCTAACATGTGACAATAATAAAGTAACATACTAAAAGAAACTTCAGCTGATCCGTGTACCTCTTCCATAGCAATATGTTTACCCCGATATCCTTTGTGGTAATTTACTGTAATGCCCAATTCATTTTGAATATCTCTTATGATTTGCTTTGGTCTGTAGATACGACCATCACGAAATTTCTCATTGATATGTTGTTCAATAAACTGTGCACTAGCCTTTTTATTCCATGAAAACCTTTTCTCCATTGAGCAACTGTGTTTGTCGTCAAATCTTGTAATCCTAAAAAAATCAGTGTTTGTAACCTTGAATGCATGTAGCCGTCATTTGCATTCTCCAACAGCACAACGTACCTCAAAACGTGAAGTATCCGACTTCCACACTTTCAAATTGAAATGATTTGTAGCAGCATACCTTCTTAGTTGGGAGTGCAACTCTTTTTTACTGTCAAAGACTTCTCCATTTGCAATCAGAATCGGTATGGCTCTCGAAGCTACTTCAACATCATTAATTGAACACATTACAGACGTGGCTCGAACCAACTCTTCATTACTGTTTCCAACACCCTGAACATCTTGGGACTTCTCACTATCTCTGGCTTCGTTACTGAAATCATCAACAAATTGAACTCCATCATCAACCATAGCATCATTTAAATTTGGTGTATAGCCCTCCCGAATGTAGTTACTTCCTTTCGATAAAGGAAACTGAAAATTGATGGGATGGTGTTGTTGATTAGATGACTCTAGAAAACATTGTTGTTTCAATTGTCGGTCACTATGCTCAATCTCAAATACGGTTATACAAACTAAAGGGTCAACATTCTTTTGACGTAATAATATTACAACATCATCATCATCACTTATCTCAACAAGCATGTTTGGGCGGATGGTATGAGCAACCGTCTTTATAATGACTCGAAAGCAGTTTCTGTCAATCCCTATGACGGCATACACTTTATCTAATAGTTGAGCAAAAGTTGCATCTCTTGGAAATAACACCCATTTTGATCTCTTGTCATCATACCAATAAACCCCTTGTTCACATACCCAATGTCCATCCCAATTAATTATCAACTGTACATCATCCATGTTCATTCCTACATTAAAAAAAAATTAAATAAAACTTAAATTCAATTAAAGTATCAAAACTATCGGGCTGACATGAACAAAAATCATAGGGCCAAAACCATCGAGCCAAAAACCATCGGCCCGCCATGATGAAAATATAATTTGAAAACCATCGGACCGTCATGATGAAAATACAATTTGAAAACCATCGGGCCAAGGCCATCGGGCCGCCATGATGAAAATACAATTTAAAAACCATCGAGCCAAGGCCATCGACCAGCCATGATAAAAATACATGATGAAAACCATCGGGCCAACACCATCGGGCCGCCATGATGAAAATATATAATGAAAACCATCGGGACAAAAACTATCGGGCCAAAAACGATGAAAAAACATGAAGAAAAACCATCGAGCTAAAATCATCGGGCCAAAACCATCGGGCCGGCGTGATGAAAATTTTTTTTTATAAAAATTCGTTCTTCATTTTTTTGATGGAGGATTAACAAATGTGAAATACCTACAACTGATTCAAAACCCATAAAAGTGTGTATTGACTAAAAAAAAAAGTTTAACACTAACCTTGAAATTTTTGAAGAGAGAACTTTGTGAGATGGATCTTCTTTTATTTGCAAGAGATAACTTGAGATTTTCTTGGCTTAGGTTGGGTAAAAGATTTATGGAGAAGAGAACCGAGTGAAAAAAAAAAACAAAATGTGAAGAAGAGAAGAGAAGAAGAGAAGAACCGGGTGAAGAAGAAAGTGAAGAAGAAGATAGTGAAATAGAGTCAAATGTAAATGAGATTTTCTTGTCTTAGGTTGGGTAAGAGATTTATGGAGAAAAGAAGAGAGGAAAAATAAGAAAATGTGAAGAAGAGAAGAGAAGAAGAGAAGAAGAGAGAACCGGGTGAAAAAACCTTGACTAGATGAAGAAGAAGAAGAAGACAGTGATGTGTAAAGTAAGGGCAATTTTGTCCAAAAAAAGGCTTTGGGTAGAAGTTGCAAAAATTAGTGGAGCCTAGGTAGTTTTGCAATTGTTGACTTATTTTTAGGCAATTTTGCTAAATTCCCAAACTTATATGTAAAAAATTCTTAATTTCAGAAATCTATTAAATAAACAACTAATGAGCATAAAAATTTCTAATTTTACAAAAAAAATTATGAATCCAAAAATTATGTTCATAACAAGGTAAAATATCTGATTAGTATAAAATTAAGTAACAACTAATAGAATTAGAAAAAAAGATAATTAATTAGCAATTTAGCATAAACTTCCTAATTTTATAAAAAATTGTTCATATACAAAAGTAAATAAATAAATAAATAACTAAAATAAAATTAAAAAACAAGAAATTTGGAAGGTATTTGGTGAAAGTTGGTGTTACTAATTAATAAATGGTACTTTTATAATTTAATGCATGTCAGTTTTGTAATATTTTCTAAAATTTTCGGCTGACAAATTGGGCTAAGCTCTAATGAGCTTAAAATAAGAATAGACTAGGTTAGGACTAATCAGCTTAAGCAAGTTAAATGAATAAGTGTGCTGAAAGTATGGATGATTTATAAATATACTGTCATAATGGTGATTTCGTAATATATTTTAATATAAAATAAATAATACATAACTGATGAACACTTAAATTTGTATAATAATAAAGGTTAAAACCATTGTTTTATACTATTAGTGTCATCAAATTACCTAACTTATTTATAATTACACTTAATTGTTAAACTTTCTATTTTGATGCAGGTTCAGTGTAATGGGCATAACTTTGCACTCAAATATCCAATCACTACGTTCTTGATAGTGTTGGAAAGATAACTCATAGCCCTATAAGTTTGGTTTGTAAACTCTTATCAGATTTGGACTCCTTTGAAGACAAATATTGGATTATCTTGGGCTGGTTTGCATGGTCGCGTCAATTGGGCAGTCTTCACTAATTGGGCCATAACTTTCTTCCGAAAATTCCAAATATTATGAGTCTTATTATTCTAGAAAGATAAGAGAATTATCTACAACTTTGATGTTTATCACGAGATCAAATTGTCAAAGGAACGGTGCCTAATTCGGTGGACAAGTCGGTGCATGTGTGGAAAACAACAAAGTTGACAACTTTACCTTACCAAACTCAATCAACTTGCATTAATTTATTCCTACCATTTTTGACTTGTTTGCCTCTCATTGTGTCTATAAATAGAGGCCTTGTATAAGCTTGAGGGCAGCTTGGGTTCCTTGCCAAGTTCACCTTATATTGTTGTATTGTTGAACTTTTATAATAATCTAATTTCTCTCTTGCTCATTTTATTTCTTTTACTTGTTTTCTTTCTTCTATCATGAGTAGCTAAATTCTCTTTTTGCTAAGGTGAAGGGTGAAGCTCTTGGTATGTGAATAAAGATTTATTTAACTCTTAACATGGTCTTAAAGTTTATATTTATTTGTGTAAATTTATCTACATGTTTTATATTACTTTTCTTATTGAATTGAATTTTCATCTCTTACTCTTATGTGAAGTGGGGATCTTGACTTATTGTAGACAATTCTTGGCACAATGAATACTTGAATCCGTCTAGAACCGCATGGTTATACCTGCACCTCTGACCAAGGATTCTTGATTCATTGTAGACAAACAACACTATAAATACTTGAATCCGTCTAGAACCGCATGGTTATACCTGCATCTGGTAAAGGAATCTTGATTTATGGTAGTTGATTGGCACAATAAGTACTTGAACCTATTTAACATAAGGAGTGTAGAGTACCCATTGTAATATAACTAAAAGAAAAGAAATATAACTTGATAGATGTGTAAAGAACTTAAATGGTCTAACTTCCGATTGGAACCTCCTTTGTGTGTGGATTCCAATTGAGTGATAAAAAAAGAGTTAAATATAACTTAAACCATATACCAAGAGTGGAACCTCTAACCTTAGCATATTTTAATTTAATTTGTTTCACCATTATACCTACCTTCATTTCATAATATTTTCTTTCCTATTATATTTTCCTTGTAGATTTTTGTTGGTTTTTGCAGGATCTAAATCTTCTTCCTCGTGGATCGACCCCGGTCTCACCGGGTTAATTTATTACTTCGACACTCCTGCACTTGGGAGTAGAAATCCATTTTCTGGACGTGTCAATAACCTACCTGAGATTTATTCTATTACAAGCGGAAATAACTTTATAAAAATTTTGCACAGAGTCTACTCGCTGTTAGTAAAATCTGTTAATATTAACGATTGACTCAGTTTGACCAGTAAAAAAAGCATAATACCCATATAATATTTCAATAAAATTACTAACTTGCCATCACTTTTTTTTTAAAAAAAAATAGGAGAAAGAGATCAATCTCAAACAAAAAAAAAAAAGAAAAATAGAGAGAAAAAATAAAGAAAATATCTAGATTCAATATGGGCTGTCCATCAGAACGGTCCAAATTGGATTTGGACAAGTGTCAAACAAAATAAATAAATAAATAAATTGTCCTGATCTAATCTAAAAAAAATGTTCATATCCAATCTGAACCGTCTATAAGATCTGATGGACGGTGCAGATTGGATCTGAACCACTCATACAATATGATAGACAGTTCATATTGGATATGGACCACCCCCTGATGGAGATCTTGTCTCCAGATAGAGACGAGCTTGTCTCTATCATCTGGAGACGATGAAGGCGATGGAGACAATCTCCATCGATAGAAATCCTCTCCTCTCCACCGATGAAGATTAAGGTGGATAGATAACCACCTTTTTCTTTTTCTTTTTAAAAATTTTTATATTTGATCTCTACCGTCCGTCTAGTGGAGATCCAAAATTATTTTTTTAATTTTTAATTTTTTTAAAATATTTAAAAAATTAAAAATAGGTAAAAAAAACAAAAATATCCTTTTAATGGTTAAATTTAAATGTACTGACTAACGGTAAGGAAACTTTGAGTGGATTGAGTATAAAGTTATTTTCGTTTACAAATAGGTAAATTTAAGATAAATTGTGAGTAATTTGCTCTTTAATATAATTTAGCTAGACAGATCGGTCTTAAGGCCAGCCAAACCCAAACGTAGTTATGTAGACTAGGACCTTTTATCTTATCACTTTTGATTCAATCTTTAAAAAATAGAAATAAAATGTTAAAAGTAATTATTGTCTTTCAATTGCTCTAAGTAAGTGTCTTCTTCATTCCTCAATTTTATTTTAACTTAACAGCTCTAAGAACTGTTCAGCGATGGACGCCATCAATTGTGTGTAATTTTATTTTATTGAGCATATCTCCACTTTCAGATTTTTTTTTTTTTTTTTTTTAGGGTGTATTCTTGGTGAAGATCCATCTGGAAGAATACCAAAAACATAATGTTTTTTTTTTTTAAATTTTGTTATCAATAAAATCTCTACCGTCCATCAATTTTGATGGACGGTGGAGATTTATTTAATCTTTTTATAATTTTTAATAAATTTTTTTATTTTTTTTAAAAAAATAAATTAAGGTAAAAATAACTAAATTACCCTTTGACTATTGGTTGACCGTCAACTCTAATGATCAATCAGTTAGTCAACGGTTCTAACGTGCAATTAAGACTAAACTCATGATTTTATTACAATATGATCAAACGTCAGGGTATTTCATTGTAATTCGCCCTATATATATATATATATGCTAATATGGTTTCAAAGCTTAATGCACTTTCAATGTAGTATTTGGAAAAATGTTTATATATATATATAAGTGATTTCAAAATTTATGAAATTTCAATGTGGGATTTGAAAATATGGTTAAAACATTACAATAGTTTATCAAAGTTGGTAATTATTTTAATTATTTTATAGAGCTAATTGCATGGATCTCCCCCCGAGATTTTGTCAACTACAAGCGGAATTAACTTTATCGTTTATTGACAAATATCTCTCATGCCCTTAGTAAAATTTGGTCAAATGTAACCAGGGGAGATCTTTGTCAAAAACCTGAAGAATTGGCTAAAAGTTGACTCTGCCTGTAATTGAGCAAACCCAAAATAGGAGAGGTCTTTGTCAATAAATTCAAAAGTTAACTCTGCCCGTAATTGAGCAAACTTCAGAGGAGGTAAGCGTTATTTATTCTGTTTTATAATTAAAATTGTTTTTCTATGTTACTTACTTACATGTATTGATATATAATTAAAATTGTATAATGTGGTTCCATCTAATTTTATGAAGCTAACATTCTTGCTGTGGTTGGAATTTTACTTTACAGTTTGTCTATGATAGTTTGATTATAATCTTGTGCTTGTTTTCAAAATAATAAGTATCCCTTTTTCTTGAACTGACCATCAAATTAAAAAATTGTGGTAATTGTTCTCAGCCAATAGATAGTACAGGAGGGAATGGATTGATTCCACCTGAAGTGCTTAATGCTGCAGCCAGTCTCTTTGCCTTGATTGTAGAGTCTGAACTAAAAGGTAAAATAATACATTACCAGCTACATTGACATGGTGTTGCATTTGTTTGAGCTACCAGTTTTATAACTTGTTCGTTTAATACTTAAATGTTTTATGATACAGTGGCTTTTGCATCAGCAAGGAATGATGAAGATGACTTAAGCTACCTTCACCCTTCTATTTCTGGTACACAAAAATCTACAAACATTTGTGTACAAAGTCTTTCCATCTCTGGATCCATGTTGTTTTTCAAATTTATTATGTCCTTTGCAGCCATGGATGAAAGATTAAGTTCTTATGCTCTCATTGCAGGTCGACTTGTTGATAGCTGCAGTTATACATGTTTGATTGATCATGTCACATGCGTGACTGTCTAAGTTACTATATTATATATATATATATAGAGAGAGAGAGAGTAAAATAATTAAAACTAATCTTAAAGCTAGCTACTGACAAGTAGGAGGTAGAGTGTATATAAAAAACAAACTTATAACACTAGTCCCACATCGAAAATAAAAGGAGAGTGCAGGAGGTGAAGTGTATATAAAATACAAACTTATGACACTAGTCCCATATTGAAAATAAAAGGGGAATATAAGAGGTGGAGATAAGCTATAAAAAAATAAGTAAAGTGGCATGCGGTCAAAGTAATATATGGCTCGTTATTCTGGAACCGGCAATTCCGGTTCTGAAAATTAAAGATCAGAATCGGGATCGCCTATCTCAGTTCCGAGCTGAAACCGGACCGGGATGGTCAGTTTCGGTTTGGAACCGTCAAGTTCGAATCGAACCGATGTCATCTTTAGCCCTGAACAAAAAATTCTTGAAAGAGAATTGTTGTAGTGATAGATAATGAACTTCAAGGCACATTTAATTCTGGTAAAGGATCGGATTCGGACAATTCAAATTCAATTTTTTTTTTTTTTGGATTTTTGGATTTGGATCGAATTTTTTCAGAAAAAATTGATTTCAATCCGAAACTTCGGACTAGATCAAATTTAGACATTTTCATATTTCGAACTGATTTCAAATATTTGTAGATTTTGAACCAAATTTAGATATCTTCGAATTGGACTCAATGTTGTTTCGGACCGGATTCGGATGTTATCGGGGTATCGGATTTTTTTTTGAATTATTCGGATTTGTTTAAAAAAATTGTATTAGCTAAAATCTATCAAGCCCAATCACAAGTGAGAGTCCAGCCCAAAAGCCCATTTACGCGCCAAACCTAGGCCAAATCATGACCCGGCCCAAAGCCGAAGGTGACCATCCTACATGGCCCAAAGTTTGGGCGACCAACGGCCTAAGCACTACAAAACCTTCGTTGCACGACATCCACGAGGCCATGGTCGCATGACACCCACATGACAATCGTCGTACGGTGGTCTAAGTAACGATAGCCATGTGACTCCACGACGGCACCACACCTCGGGGACCCCCATGTCGCACGACACTCATGTCGCTCAACATGGAACCCTACTGGGCCTACGTAGGCCCAATTCATGACTTATCTGAATAGGCCCAGGCCTACGACCCGGCCCATCAGACTTTAAATCCTAGAATGACCGAGTCAAGGAAGCATCCATATCTTTCTTGATATGGGGCAACAAATCCGGGGAGTGATTCACTTCCCCAACGGGTGAATCACCATCCCCTATAAATGAAGGAGTGTACTCCCAAAATGCCTTTCATGTGAAAACAAGGGAAAAACTTACGAACTTTTCAACTAAGCAACAATCGCTATACAGAAAGCATTCTCCGACTAACCTCCGCCATCTCCGATCCTCCCACGACCCTACTCCGGTCAATTGATTCAATCTCACCTTCAGCCATGAAGGTCTCAACCCCCGGGTTAAGGAAGTATTTCTTACTTTTCTTTATCTTTTACATTTTATCGTCTACTAGCACTCTGTCACGGCCTTAGTATTTTCTAAGCCAACCGTGAGGCACTTAACACACTTCCTCCCGTCGAAGAGGTTAAGTCAGTCTTAATCCCCATGAGCTAGGCAAGTAACTTGCTAGCAAACTCAAGAAAGCTAAGTAGGAAGAGAGAAGAGAGAACACAAGTGTTTGAATGCTTCAATTCTAAGGTGGTTTGTACAAATGAGGGGTGCCATCTATTTATAGGCACCAAAGAATATTCTAGACACCTATCCATTTACCATGTTCTAGATTATTCTACTATGTACAAGGCTTTCCTATAATGTACATGTTTCTAGAGAATTCCAAGTCTTGAACATCCTACAAGTCTACATACTTTTCTAGAATGTCCCAAGAGCTAGAATTTTCTAGGAGTTTCTCCATCCTTCTAGGTTGCTCCACAAGGTTCTCCATTCTTCTGGGTTGTTCCGGAAGGTTCTAGAAAGATCGTGACATTCTCCCCCACCTAATCCGGCGACCTACTCGTCGAAGTCTCCTTGTGGAACTCCTCGATTTGTTTTGAAAACTGCCATAAAGCCTCCTTCGGTTCCCAAGTAGCTTCACAAATAGGAAGTCCCTTCCACTTGATCAGGTACTCGCTACTTCAGAGAACACCCATTTTCCTTACGACTCGATCTGCTAGGATCTCCTCCACTTCCTTATCGTAGGAGGTTACAACGGCAGTTGGCACCCTCGATGATGCTCCTCGGCTGGGGTCTTCCGTGTCCGCATGATAAGGTTTCAAATTACTCACATGGAAGATTGGATGGATTTTGAGCCTCATAGGTAGTTCAACCTTGTAGGAAACGTTTCCTACCTTTTTCAATATCGAAAAGGGTCCTTCGTACTTCCTTACTAAGCCTTTGTGCACCTTTCTGAAGGCCTTGAATTGTTGGGGCAGCAACTTGACAAGCACCAAGTCTCCTACTTGAAATTCCACTCGTCGCCTCTTCTTGTTCGCCCATTTCTTCATTTTTCGTGCGGCCTTGTCAAGATAGGATCGTGCTATATCGGCTTGTTCTTGCCAATCCTTGGCCAGCTTATACGATCCTGGACTCCTTCCCGTGTATCCTACCATTACCGTCTGCGGAGTGAGGGGTTGTTGGCCCGTCGCCAACTCGAAGGGACTATGGTGGGTCACCTCACTCCTCTGCAAGTTGTAAGAGAATTGGGCCACATCAAGTAACTTCACCCAATCTCGCTGGTTGGCACTCACAAAGTGCCTCAAGTATAGCTCCAACAAGGCATTCACCCTCTCTGTTTGTCCATCCATTTGTAGGTGAAAGCTTGTAGAGAAATGCAACTTCGACCCCAGTAGGTTGAAAAGCTCGGTCCAGAATTTTCCTGTGAAGCGCGGGTCTTGATCACTAATGATCGTTCTTGGCACACCCCAATACTTCACTACATTCCTTAAGAACAACCGAGCTGCCTGTTCCGCTGTGCAGTTCATAGGGGCAGCAATGAAAGTTGCATATTTCGAGAATTGACCGACCACCACCATGATCGATCTGCATCCGTCCGATTTGGGTAAGGCCGAAATAAAGTCCATGGTGACACTTTTCCATGGTCTCTCGGGGATGGGTAATGGCTCTAGCAATCCTCCTGGCGATTGCTACTCATTCTTGTCTTGCTGGCACACAAGGCAAGTCTTCACGTAGGCCTTTATATCATCCCTCATGTGTGACCAGTAGTAAGTTGCCTCGAGTAAAGCCCTGGTCCTCTGTTGCCCCGGATGTCCTGCCCACTTTGTATCGTGGCACTCCTTGATCAGATTCTTCCACAAGTTTCCAAATTTCAGGACATACAGCCTGTTTCCCACAGTGTAAAGCAAGTCATCCTGTACCCAAAACCGCTTGGTCTTTCCATCGTTTGCTAGTCCCACGAGACTCTTACCAAGCGAGTCGTGTTGTAGCCCCTCCATGATGAGATTGATGACTTCTTCCTATGGCGCACTTTGTATAGTTGCAAGCACCGCCTTGCGACTTAGTGCATTCGCCACCAAATTGGCTTTCCCAGGCTTGTACTCTAGCGTATAGTCGAACTCAGCTAGGAAGTCTTGCCATCTAGCTTGCTTTAGGCTTAGCTTTTTTTGTGTCTGGAAGTAGCTAGTGGCAACGTTGTCAATCCGAATGATAAAGTGAGAGCCGAGTAAGTAATGTCTCCATGTGCGAAGGCAATGAACAACCACAGTCATCTCCTTCTCTTGAACGGTATATCTCCGTTTTGTATCATTCAGCTTGCGGCTCTCGAAGGCTATAGGATGCCCGTCTTGCATTAGAACCCCTTCAATGGCAAAGTCAGAAGCATCCGTTTGCACCTCATAAGGCTTGGAATGGTTCGGAAGACTCAATACCGGTTCTTCCGTTACCGCTTTCTTCAATCCCTCAAAGGCTTCTTGGCATTCACTCGACCATTCCCACGCCTTGTTTTTCTTTAGAAGATCTGTGAGTGGAGCTGCCCTTGCCGAATATCCCTTTATGAATCTCTGATAATAGTTAACTAAGCCAAGGAATGATCGTTGTTCGGGCACCTTTGCAGGAGGATCCCAGTCACAAATGGCTTTGATTTTTGCTTCGTCCATCATAAGTACACCATCCTTGATCTTATGCCCCAGGAAGTACACCTCTGGTTGGGCAAAAGAACATTTCTCCTTCTTGACGTAGAGGTCGTTTTCCCTTATAACTTTGAAGACAGCTTGTAAGTGTCAAGCATACTCCTCGAGTGTGTTACTATAGACAACAATATCGTCTAAGTATACCACTACAAATCGATCCAGGTAAGGATGGAAGATCTTGTTCATAAGTGTCCAAAACGTGGCTGGCGCATTGGTAAGGCCGAATGGCATCACTAGGAACTCGTAGGCACCGTAACGCGTCACATACGTAGTCTTGGCTTCATCCCCTTCCACGATCCTTACTTGGTAATAACCCGACTTCAGATCAAGATTTGTAAAATATCGAGCTCTGCCAAGCTGATCAAACAAGTCAGCGATCAAAGGAATAGGGTACTTATTCTTGATGGTTACCTTGTTCAAAGGCCGATAGTCGATGCACAATCGCATAGACCCGTCCTTCTTCCTTTGAAACAACACTGGTGCGCCATAAGGAGCTTTGGACGGTTGAATGTAGCCTGCATCCAACAAGTCCTTCAGTTGTTTCCTCAATTCCTCCAACTCTGGTGGTGCCATCCGATAAGGGGCTTTGGCGGGTGGCTTTATTCCCAGCTCCCACTCAATCTGGTGATCCACCTCCCTCCTAAGTGGTAGTTTCTTGGGCAATTCCGTGGGCATGATGTCCTTGTACTCCTCAAGGACCTTCTTGATCTCCCTAGATAGCTCCTCCGATGGAACTCCACCCTCGTCATGTTTAACCGTGGCCAAGTATGTCACCTCTTCTTTCTTAAGGCCTTTCTTCACTTGCAAGGCCGAAAGATGAGGGGTCTTCGATCCGGACTTGGCAATGGCTGGTATAATGCAAGGAGTATCTTCCAATATCACAATAGAACGTAGGAAGGGTAAAGAAACTACCTTGACTTGTTCGAGGAAGTCCATGCCGAGCACTACCTCGAAGTCATCCATGGGCGCGATTGTCAGGTCTATCTTCCCATTCCAATTACCCATACTGATGCTTACTCCTCGAGCCATGCCAATAAGCGGCCTCACTTTAGAGTTCATAGTCTTTAACCATTCGGTCTCGTTAGACACTTTCAGTCCAAGTCTCTTTCCCTCCTCCTCCGAGATAAAGGAGTTTGTAGCTCCCGTATCTACCATGACGCGGGTAGCTTTCCCATTGATGTGTACATCGAGGTACATAAGACCCTGACTCCCTCGAGTCTTAGGGGCTGGCTGGGATTTGATGGTGGTGAGCATGCGAAGAGAGCCCATGTGAGATTCCTCCATCTCCTTATCGCGTTCATCTACCAACACATTGATAGCCTTGCACTTTGGACACTCTCTTGCCCAATGAGGACCGTCGCAAAGGAAACAGTTGGTCTTCGGCTTGAGGTCTTTCTTGCCCTGACCTTCCTTCTGCTTACCCTTGTCTTTCCCACTCGAAGGCTTGTATGGACCTTTCCCTTTGTCTCCCCCACCTTTGCCATGGTTATCCTGTGATGGTTTCTTCTTGGGTGGTTCACTTCTCCGGTAATCAATTAGGGATTTCGTAATGACTATGGCTTCGACAAGATTTTGCACATTGCGTCGACGCAATTCTACTTTCGCCCAAGGTTGTAGGTTGTCCATGAAGTTGAACAATAACTCATCGTCCGACATCTTAGGAACTTCGAGCATGAGACTAGAGAATTCCTTAACATAATCCCTAATTAAACCCGTTTGCTTGAGCTTCTTCAAATTCTTCCGAGCAAGATATGCGGCATCTTCCGGATAGAATTGCTTCTTGAGCTCTTTCTTAAAATCATCCTAAGAATCAATAGTGCACGTACCTCTTTGGATATCGGCATATCTCCTCATCCACCACAGAGTGGCTGTATCGGCGAGGTATAAGGTTGCGGTCCGGATTTGCTCCTGATCATCCGTGATCCTGACGGCCTCAAAGTACCTCTTCATATGCCAAATGAAGTTGTCTACCTCCTTGGCATCTCGCTTGCCATCAAACGCTTTCAGCTTAGGTACCTCTTGTTAGGATTTATGCCATAAAGCTTGTAATTGTAAATGGTTAAAAACAATAATAAGAATTATTCAGATTATCATTCAAGTTCATAAAATGTTTTATATTCAGTAATACATTCGTATTGTGCAAGAACATCCTAGATTGCAAGATGTAATCTCATAATGAGTATATGATGGTCATATACAGAGAGGATTCATTTTGAGACGTGCAATCTAAAGAGTCCGTAGAGAGCGAACAAAGCTGGGTACTTTGTTTGTGATTGATCTACTGCTGCGGTCCATTCTGTAAAGTACGGTGGTATTATCCTAGACCGCTCATGTAGTTGACATGAGAATGAAGGCATCTTATATGATGAGATCATATAGGACTAGGCCACGATTTATATAAATCTCTTACCAAGATCCGTTAGTAGATGAGATTGATATATAATCGATAAACGATGGCTATTTATAGGTGATCTTAATCCTGAGTGTCTTATCGACTCCTTCAGGTTAGATCGTGGCTTTTGATTTACCATGAGTGAGGTTGATTAGAATCTTGACCAATACCTCCGTATCTTGGAGCTGCAGTTTGACTTGTGGCTGGGAAGGTTTGAACACAATAGTGGAATCCACTCCTTCTTGATTGAAGTAGATGAGTAGTTCCCTTAAGGGTTGATTCGGGGCTTGAACGATTATGAGCACTCTCCTTCTTCCGTGAGGAAGACAGGATTTAATTGTTCATTAGAGAATCAATGGTACTTAAAGGAAAAGATATTTCTAGAGGGGGTATAACGAACTTTATGACCCAGCTCTAGTTATGAACTATTTGTGGAGGATCACACTATATGCAATTAGCTATATCAATGGACACTGAGACTTCAGATTGTATAAACACGTCTACAGTTCTGATAGTGCAGCCTCGGGTTTTTAGTGGAATAACTCCGAGGTTAATAATCGTGAAATATTAATTAAAGAGTTTTAATTAATATTACTAAGTATTATTGAAGCTCAAAACTGTGGGTCCATTAGGTCCCCTTGCTAGCCCTTATGGTTGTTGGTAACGAGAGTCACGGTAGATTAATTGGATGGTCCAATTAATAGTGTTACGAAAGTAATGCGATTTAAATAAAAGAGAATAATTAAATAATGTGATTATTTAATTAATTAAATATTTAATAAAATAATAATAATTATTAATTATTAATTATTAAATCTATTTATTAAATATGAGGTCATGTGATTAAATAATGACTAGGTTAAAAGAATTAAAATAATTAGATTATTTTAATAGTCCAAAAGGTCACAGGTTCAAATCTTTAGAGAGACTAAAAATAAATAGGATTTAGAATCCTATTTTGACTTGGTCAAACTAAAACCCTAAAGGACTACTATATAAGTGTTATATAGTTAGAAAAAAAACTAACCGAGCACACAAGTGAAAAAGAAAGAGAATTCGGAAACCAAAAAGAGAAGAAAAGAAAAAAAAGTTTTTTCTGACTCTCCCCTCTTTTGCAGGATTCGGCCGGCGTTCTTTTCACGTGATCTCCATCTCTTGCCGTGATGTGCCCACACACACGTTGTTAGACCGCGGGTTATAGCTTGGAAGATCTGGTGGTAGATCGAGGAATCAGAAAAAAGAAAATCAAGAAAAAGGTATGTAGTTTCTAAAGTCTTTTTCTGCGTATGTACAGGAACTCGTTCTTGATTGAAAAAAGTTTTCAATATAATAAAAAAATTTTAAACCCAATTCCGCATGTTATACGATAATCAAAATATTTTCTAAAACTCCCTTCACCTCCTTCTTTGGAGCACCTTGGAAAGCCCCTCCATTGACAGATCTCTTGCATAAGGCCATATCTTCACGCAAGTCTTCAAGAAGTGTCTCAAACTCCGCGAGCTTCCCCATTATCATGTTCTCCAACCGCGCTTGGAAGATCTCGTTCCTCTCTTGCGCCTCTTGCCCTGATGTAGTGCCAAATTGCATATCTCCCTAGAGGTCCTCGATCTTTTCCTTAAGATCGCCGATGTCCCTCTCCATGCATTGCTCCAATACATCCAGCCGTTCCCTCAAATCGGCTATGGCGAGCTCAATCCTAGCCAACCTTGACTCTAAGATTGAGGTAGCATCACGAGATTTGTCCTTCCTCAACCTACTAGGGTTGGCATCCCTTCCACGGCTTGGCTCTTGGATGACAACTTCTTCGACTCCTGCCATTATGCTATCTCTTCCTTGGTTGAGCAACCGAGCTCTGATACCACTTGTCACGGCCTTAGTATTTTCTAAGCCAACCGTGCAGCACTTAACACACTTCCTCCCGTCGAAGAGGTTAAGTCAGCCTTAATCCCCACGAGCTAGGCAAGTAACTTGCTAGCAAACTCAAGAAAGCTAAGTAGGAAGAGAGAAGAGAGAACACAAGTGTTTGAATGCTTGAATGCTTCAATTCTAAGGTGGTTTGTACAAATGAGGGGTGCCATCTATTTATAGGCACCAAAGAATATTTTAGACACCTATCCATCTACCATGTTTTAGATTATTCTATTATGTACAAGGCTTTCCTACATTGTACATGTTTCTAGAGAATTCCAAGTCTTGAATATCCTACAAGTCTCCATACTTTTCTAGAATGTCCCAAGAGCTGGACTTCTCTAGGAGTTTCTCCATCATTCTAGGTTGCTCCACAAGGTTCTCCATTCTTCCGGGTTGTTCCGGAAGGTTCTAGAAAGATCGTGACAACTCGCTAACTTGACCGTCGAGTGACTTTGGCCGGCACCACCCCGGTGTCCCAGACGTCCTACAAGTTACGTGTGTTTCTTCTTTGCAGGTTGTAGTGCCCTGTGTCTTCCGAGCGATTTTTGAGGACTACAAAAATCTTTAAATTTTTTAAAATTTTCTTTTAATAATATTAAGATGGATTGTTAAAAATATTCCAATTGCATTTTGTTACATTAATATTTAATTACTTTATTAAGATATTTTATTAATTTATCAATTAATTTTGTTGTTTACTTCACTTATATTTATATTTGTAAAACTATTATATACCCATATAAAATTTAAGTGACAATTACTAAAAATGACCACATAAAATTAAAAAAAATTATTTTTAATCACATGTTTCAAAATAATTATTAGTAATCGCTTTGATAATTTAATTCCAATCTCTAACAAAAAAAATTAAGATAAAAACCCCTCAACCACCCCCAACCAGACAATTATGTAAAGAACTCCTAAGAAATTAAAATTACAAAATATCACATGTAAATTACATAAAATACCCTGTCAACACTTAAATCAGCTTTACTTTTTAGAATCATATTCTTTTCCTCTTTCTTCACATATAAAACCAATTTTCTTGTCTCTTTCTTCTCTGAACTCAATAAAATAATGGAAAATTTGCACAAATTTTCTCCGAATTTAAGTAATATTACACTTACAAATTTCCCCCGAATTTTCATCGTTGAATTCATCTTATGATAGATTACGATCGACACAGGTCGACCCCTTTAATCACCTTGTGTGATCAACATCACCTTGTGTGATAGATTCCGGTCGACACAAGTTGACCCTTGGAATCACCTTGTATGATCAACATCACCTTGTGAGATAGATTACGGTCGACACACGTCGATCTCTCCTCAAAAATCACCTTTTGTGATTGAAACATCACCTAGTGTGATAGATTACGATCGACATATGTCGATCTTACTAAAATCACCCTGTGATTAAAACATCACCTAGCGTGATAATTTACGATCGATGTACGTCGATCTCTCTATAATCACCTCGTGTGATTGAAATATCATCCACCGTGATAAGATTACGATCGACAGGCGTCAATATCTTTAAAAAATCACCTCGTGTGATTAAAACACCACCGTGATTATTTACGATACCTTGTGTGATTGAAACATCATCCAGTGTGATAATTCACGATCGACACATGTCGATCTCTCTAAAATCACTTTGTGTGATTGAAACGTCACTTAGTGTGATAATTCACGAATGACACATGTCGATCTTTCTAAAATCACCTTGTGTGATTGAAACATCACCCAGTGTGATAATTCACGATCGACACATGTTGATCTCTCATAAAAACACCGCGCGATTAGAACATCACCTAGCGTGATAATTTATGTTCGACATAATGTCAATCTCTCTCGTCCTACCTTGCATGAAATGTGCTATACTACAAAAGAAAAATTCAGTCGACATGATCGGTCATGGACGAGCTCTCTCACTCTACTCTCTGAGCTTCGAGAAAAAGCTAAAAGAGTATGAGGCAAACTGTAGTGGTCAAAAATAGTCAAAAAAGCTTAGACCCAAAGGATTGTCCCAAAATGAATTAGGATACAGCCCGAGTCAAAGACTAAACAAAAACCTAATAGCATGCCAAATGATTTTGGGGCCCATCAATTACACACACAGATTGAGTCAAAGCTGACTAAGTCTGGATAAGAGTCCACGATGACTCAACGACCTGAAATATCAGGTATTTCTGATATCTCGGAGCTTAATTTTCTTAACCGCCTTCAACAGTCACTGTCTATACTCTATAAATATTAACTCAAACTTCATAAATTGGGTCACGCGCATCACACAAAAAAGAGCTATCACTATACTCAATACAATCCACCCATCACTCGACATAGTCGACACCAAACCCTATGTACTACACTTGACAGTGTTAACAAGCGGTACCTTTTGGTATTTCACCATGTTCGACACGTCAACAATTACACCACGCTCAATGTACTAACGAATACGCTACGCTCGATCCATGTGCTAATTTCCTTTTTATCTTTCTTTATTAGAATTCACTATCTAACTTGGGCGTCGGAGACTATTTGGCTAGCACCATCCCGATGTCCCATAGAGTTCGACCTTGTTAATCTCTTTTTGCAGGTTGTTGGTCCCATCTCAACCAGACCGTAGGTCTCAGATCCTACCAGTAGATCCTAACATCTACAATGTCATTTTACACATAAGTTATGGTCAAATTGTTATGTTTGACTGACTCAACTGACGGTAGGGTATTAACATTTAATTAAGGCTAAACTCATGATTTCGTTACAATAGGGCCAAATGTCAGGATATTTTATTATAATTCGCCCTTTTTTAATGTATTTCATACTTTTATAGTAAAATAATAATTTATTAATTTAATGAATGGCAATTTGAGACTTTTTGTTAATTATTTATGGTTGATCATAAAAGATTTTATTGAAGGGACCAAATTGAGCTTTGATAGTTTAGATACCCGTCAAACCAAAATAGAAAGATAAATAAAAAATTATTTTTCCTAAAAAGTTAGAGATCCAAATAAAATTTCTTCCGACCTAATCACAAGCTCTATAAAACGAGTTTAAATGCTCTCATAGTCCCCTTTTTTTTTGTTGGACTATTTTTTCAAAGTACTTGAGGTTAAATGAATAGCAAATAACAGTCAAATATCTTGAGATTTGTTTTTATAGAAGCAGAAATGACTTTATTCTTTTGTTAACAATAATTTCCTTCGTCGTAAGTCAAACTCGGTCAAACATAATAGGCAAAAAGGTATTTTCATCTTTTTAATCTTTTTTTTAAAAATATTTACTTAAAATAAAAATTACATGCAAAAAATTGGTGATGGATCTACACTGTTCCATCACTGGATGGTAGAGATCCATACCATAATTAAAAAAATAAAAATATAACAAAAGAAATTACAAACAAGTTTGCATATGGATGTTGGTGATTAGGTTGAATTTTTTTTTTTTAACTAGTAGAAGTGACATAAAAAAGGGGTGAAAATCTAATTTGGAGATTGGATCTGTGACATCCGTAAATTTCAGTAATTATGAAAAGTACCTTTAATTGTTGTTAATTATGTGAAAATGATGTAATGTGTTTACTTGGGTTCATGCTTAGGTATACAAGTGGACCAGGTGGAGTGGTCCAGAAATAGTGCATGAAAGGAAAAGAAAAAAGCTGGCAGTGAGTATCACGACCGGCTACCTCAACCAGGGATCGCGGTATGCAGCAAGCGGTGAAAATGAGAATTTTGGGCAGTGAGCATCGCGACCCAAGACGTGACCAATGATCACGATATGGTGCTCGCGATGAAAACGGTGAAAACATTTCAGTGAGTACCGCGACCAAATGGCGCGACCACAGGTCGCGATGACTAAAATTTTATAAAAACAAATAGATGGCGGTGGGAAGCTTCACGAAGAAGCAAACAGAAAATAGAGAGAGACCGTGAGAAGAAAAAGAAAAAGAGAAAGAAGAAAAAGAAGATGAAGAAAAGAAGAAGATAAAGAAGAGAGAGAAAGAAGGAAAGAGAAAGAAAAGAAAGAGAATAAGAAGAAGAAAGGAAGAAGAAGAAGAAGAGAAGAAGAAAAAGGAAAAGGAAAAAAGGAGGAAGAAAGAGAAGAGGAAAAAGGAGGAGGAAAAAAAAGGAAATCCAGAAAAGAAAATTCGGAAAAACGGTATCCAGGTTGGTGTATACTCATTTCTAAAAACTTTATGGTTTTAATATGTGCTTTGATTTGAATTTTAGATTTTTGAATATTTTGATGTATGTTCCTACGTTTATTTCTTTGAATATTTTGATTTAATCGTATTTCGCTTATAACGATTATGTTTGAATAAAGTGTTTAAGAATATCGTTGAAACAATTGCATGATTTCAAAGAAATCAAGTATACATGGGTTACAAATACTGTTTGATAATTATATTTGTTGAATCTAACTTAGAATTTCAAATGAAAGTTTGTTGATTTCAAAATAAAGGAAATGAATTGATATGAAAATTGAAATTTGTGTATTGTGAAACGGCCC
Organism: Xanthoceras sorbifolium; assembly: GCA_003430845.1. Taxonomy (NCBI): domain Eukaryota; kingdom Viridiplantae; phylum Streptophyta; class Magnoliopsida; order Sapindales; family Sapindaceae; genus Xanthoceras; species Xanthoceras sorbifolium. Next base: position 14,056,171 of record CM010612.1, read on the forward strand.
TATGATACTTGAACATAGAAAATGAATATAGAAGGTTGGTATACCAGCTGGGTTATTTCAGCAGTACTGCACCGCTATTGATATTGATATTGATATTACGTACCTCCCTAAGGATTATGAGCAGGTACGAAGTACCCGGTCCTAAGGTAGGGAGTTATGATATGATATGTACGTACCACCCTTTGAATGGTGCAGGCCTCAAGTGCCGGTCCTAGGGTTGGGAGTTATGTTAGACAGGCAGCCAATGAGTAGTCGATGTCGAACGACCCATATTCCAGTCCGGAAAATTATGTTGAGTATACTAAATGGCCAGAATTGAAATGAATCGAATAAAATGTATATAAAAGAATTTAGAAATTGATTTCATATAATTTATTTATTTGATTGAGTTGAATAATCATATGTTTTAATACGATATCCTTATGACATTTTATTTTGAAAGTTATTTTGTGAATTCTACAAATATTTTAGTGTACACCCACTAAGCATTATTGCTTAGCGCGTTGATTTTATCACGTGTAGGTCATAGAGATACCAGTGGAGAAAAAGACTGAAGGGGTACTAGCTGTAGAGAAGATTCAAAGTCACATCACTTGGGTAGTTTAATTTAAACTTTGTGTATATAATTGTTTATTACAGCATGCATATACAGAAGTTTGTAAAATTGAAATATATGAGTTTTGTAAATATTTGTATATTAGTTTTATGTTTTTTTTTTAAGTTTTGTAACTATAAATTATATATTGTTTTATTGAAAATATTTGGGAAAGTCGCACTATATGGAAGAGTACGCAAGTGATTGAGAAATGAATTTGAAGTGTTTTATTTTATATTGTTTGAGTTTTATTGAAAACAGGATTTTGAAAAGTCAGAAAAACAGAATAAAGTCTGGCAAAATTTTTCAAACAATTTTGATGGGCTCACTATAAAAGATTTTACAATATAAGTGATTTGGATTACAAAGATTTTCAAATTACAAATTAAGTTTAGAAAATTTTGAAACCCAGTAACGCTCCTAGTATCGATCCAGGCGGGTCGGGTCAGGGGGTGTTACAGGATCTCCATCGTTCCCCGTTCACAGCGGAGGAGGCTAGATCAATAGAGATTGAATCTTCATACTTCTTTTTCTTTTTTCCTATTTTATTATTTTTTTTCCTTTTTAATTTTCAACCTAATCTTCACTGTCCATAATGAAAATCTATTAAGTTTTTTTATATATTTTTTAATTAATGGTATTTTGGTAGTTTCATATTAATGGTGGCCACGATTCGGTTTGAACCGGGTGGTTCGAACTGAACCGTCGGTTCTGAACCCGAATCGAGCTCCCCAATCCGATTCCGGTTCAAAATTGGAGGACCGAAACAAGGACCAACGGTCTCGGTTCCAATTTGTGATGAAAAGGAACTAAAACCACCGTTTTAGAACCGACGGTTCCGCCGATTCCGATTCAGTTCCTTTTTTTTAAAAAATAAAATAATAATAATAGTCGTTGGCCTAACGGTAAAGTTGGGCCAATGACTATATGGTATAGGAGAGGCCAACGGCAAGTCCTCTAACATATTTCAATTGGGGCCTTGCAAAATTACAACAAGGTCCCCTATATTTTCTAAAATTTTATTTTTATCCCCTCTAAAAAAACTATATAAACTCCCCCTTCTTCATTTTTTTCACACCACAATTCTTAATCTCTCTCTCTCAACAATTCAACAATTCTCTCAATAATTCTCTTAATCTCTCAATCTCTCTCTCTCTCAATTTGTTCAATTTCAATTATTGATTTAAATTCTATAATTTATTTTTTCAAATTATAAAATTACAATGGCATCAATTTCCAGAAGGTCTGTTTCCAGCAGAGACAATAAATTGGTGTCGGACCTGCCGGTTTAAGAAGAGTAGTCATCATGATGTACATTTCACCAAAATAAATTTTGGTGATTACCTAAAACAGAGAGCATTTGAGGAAAAAATATTCGGTAATTAACTCCTCCTAATTTTACTTCTCAATTTTCTCACCCAGTTCCTCTCCTCAATTCCCCAAACCTAAGCAGCCAATCCGTACATATGCCGGATTTGAATAAGTACAAATGCACATGAAGAAGGTAGTGAAGGAACCGGGGAAAATGACGGTGACTTGCAGCTACTGTTCCAAGGAATTAAGTGGAACAAATCCGAAGGATATGGGACGTACTAGAAACACATCAACAACAGTCATCCTGTCGAAGTAAATCAAGCATGCGGACAACAACAAATTGCCAGGTAAATATCTCCTAACCATCCATTATTTAAATATAGTGATCAAAATAATAGGGAAGAGTTAGCTAAAATGGTAGTGACCGAACATTTACCTTTCAGTTTTGGTGAAAAAAACTAGATTTCTAAAATATTATCATAACGCTTTAAATCCCGCTGCATGTAAGATACCTAGGACTACTTTGAAACGTACCATGTGTGAAATTTATAATAAAAGAAAAAAAATTTATTAGTTAAATATTTTAAAAAATTATGCGGGTCGTATGTCTATTTGTACTGATATCTGAAGTGATCATTGGCAAAAATATTTATATTTAGGACTCATCTGTTATTCTATTGATGAAGCATGGGAGTTGTAAATAAAGAATTCTTATATTTAGAGTTTTTGAAATGATAATATATATAAATTGATGAAAATTATTTTTGAAGAATATTATATTGAAAATAAAATTTTTACAATTGGTTTTGATAACGCCACAAACAATATTGCCGCTGTTCCACAATTATTACAATTGTGTAACCCCTATTTTGACAGCAGATTTTTTCATCAAAGATATATTTGCCATGTTTTAAATATACGTGCACAAAATGGTTTGCAAGCACAACAAAATTTTATTACACCAATTAGGAATGCTCTCTATTATTTGTGAAAATATCCTAGCGTTATGAAACAATGGGTTAGATTATGCAAATCTCACGGGAAGCATTCAATTAGATTTTCTTGTGATGTTCCAACTCGTTGGAACTCTACGTACAAATTATTGTGTGAAAGTTATGAGTATAAGGAATTATTAGTTAGATTTATGCAGTATAATATTAATAGTGTTAATTTGTTTCCTCATTATTAAGATGTTTGTATTAAAATTTGTATGCTATTAAAAGTTTTTAATGATGCAACAAATACTTTGTCTGATATATATTATCCAACCTTACGTTTATTTTTTATAAAAGCCATTAATATTGTAGGTGCACTTAATGAGTGTGCACAATAACTGGATTTATTTAATTGTGTTAATGCAATGCAAAAAACAAATGATTAATTTATTATAGGGAGATTCTTATGACTTATATAATTGCATCAGTTTTTGACCCTAGGTGTAAATTTGATAATTTATATAAATATTATACTCTTTGTTATCAATCTTTAAGTATAACTGATATAGATATTAATGCTTTATTTCATAATGTTAAGAGTTTATTTTATGAATTATATTATGAATATCATTCTATATACAGTCCCTCGCTGAATATTGTTGTTCAGCAACCGAATATAAGCGGTTCTCAATCTCAATTTAGTGTTTCCTTTACACTGAGGAAGTTAAGGTCAAGTTTGTTATCAGAAAAGTCAAAGAAAATGAGGGGTACATCAACCTTTGTTTTAGAGGTTGAAGTTTACCTACCCACCTCCTTTGAGTTTGTGGACAACGATGACTTCAACCTTCTACACTGGTGGAGGGATCACCAAACTAACTTTTCAATTTTGGCCATCATTGCCAAACAAATTTTTGGAACCCCTGTCTCGACCATGGCAGTTGAATAGGAATTTAATGCAGGCGATAACATTCTGGACGAGAGACGGTCGTTGCTGAGTGCAGACTTAATTCAGATCCAAGTTTGTGTTGACGACTGGACGAAGGCGTCATACAGGCAGTAGGAAATGGACGGAGTGTTCGATGACAACGTCTTATTCGACACCAATGACGATACAACGGCCACTGAAGGTACAAGCGACGATTGATCACACTCGGAACATAAAAGGTAACAGAACTACGTGGGCTTTGATTCCTCCTAGAGGATACGTAGATAGCTTAATTAAGGTAAAATTAAGTGCAAGCCCTAATTTCTTATTTATTTATTTTAATTTTTGTTTTACTTTTATAGTTTTATTTATGATATTATCATAATTTTAGTTTAATTTTATCGTTTTTATTTACTGCAACCCATTTTTTTTAAAAAAAATTATTTTCTTAAATTATTTTAAAAATTCTTTAATTTTTTTTTAAAAAAACATAGTATGCCGATTCCAATTCCGGTTCCAGGAACTAGAGAAGGAACCGCAACCGGCGGTTCCTCTCCGATTCCAAAACTGGAATCGGAACTAGTACCCCTCGATTTTGGTTCGAGTTCTCTTCATAGGAGGATCGGAACCGATGATTCTAGAATCAGAACTGCTGGTTCTGAAACCATGACCATTCCTATTACATATATTATTTTAGGAATATTTTGATATTTTAACTTTAACACATGATTAATGTTAAGTTTGACTAACGACAAAGAATGTTATTATCAATAAAAGATAAAGTCATTTATTCAAAAGTAAACTCAAGAAAATGTGGCCGATATTTGCTTATTTGCTCTTAAACGAAACATTTACTTGTATAGATGAGGAAAAAAATGATGAAAATCATTTTGATCCATATCTTTTTATGAATTACCACATTTTGATCAATCTTTCATTTTTTACCTTGTGAGGTACCTAATTTTTTTAAAAATACATCAATTTAGTTTTTCTGACAAAATATTTGACAGTCAAACATGATCGACTATGCAAATTGATCATTTTACCTTTAAATTAATTGATTAGGTTAAAAATTCGATTTTTCCTTTATTTTTTAAAATTTAATCAATTAACCTTAACTTGAACATCATATAAAAATCTAACATATATTACTATTTTTTTTATTAAAAATAAAATTATAAAATATACAAAATTTATAAGAAAAACCCTTAAGTATTAAAAAGTACAAAAAATAATTTAAAAATAATACTTAAAAATTAACACCAAAATTAAAAATATTTTTTTTAAAAAATCATTATAATAAATAACTAATTCATAAAAATTCACTTATTCAAATAACACTTCAAATTAATATCAAAATATAAAAATTAAATTTCATATATAAAAATTAAATTACAGTAAATTAAAAAATAAAAAATAAATTATTAAAGTATCAAAATTTTTAAAAAATTCTCATAATTTTTTTAAGTTGTTATTATTTTATTTTTAGAATTAAAATTTTAAATTTAATAATTTTTTAGTTTTTTAATTTGTATTATATTTTTATGTATAAAGACTGAAATATCTCTAAGACTATTAAATTTTACTGGCTTTTGACGAACAAAAGTAGTAAGTTGATAAATTTTTAAAAAGTTATAAATTGTTTGAGTTAAAAAAAAAAATAAATTAAAACAGTAATAATTTTTTAAAAAAAAGTACGGGACAAAATAATTTTGATCTAAGAAATTTTTGAAAACATACATTTTTTTTATTAGCCAGACAGCTCAGAAACAAAAACAGAAGCAGACGTCGTCAAAAGGTGGGACCGCGTGAGTGCGCGGGGATCCAAGTGAAAAAATAAACTCCATTTAAATATTAAATTCTACTTTGTGTTTTTTTAGGAAAAATTTCAATTTAGTACTTACTGTTTAATAAAATATTATTTTTTATATAAATCATTCATGTTTTCTATATAGATCAAATTGATCATTTGACCTACAATTTGAAGGTCAATTATTACTATTTAATAGTTATATTTTTAAAAAATTTAAAAAATTATAATTTTACCTTTTAATTAAAATATAATAAAAATAAATAAATATAAAAAATAAATAAAATAATATTAAATTAAATTATAAACACTTAAAAATATATAACCTATTAAAATATATTCAAATTAAATTATGTTACTAGAAAAATTAACATTTAAAAAAATATTAAATATAAAAATTGATAAAAAATAAAATAAATTAATTAAATTGAGAGTTAAATTTTATTCTTTAATTTTTTAAATGTTAATTTTTCTGATAAAATAATTTAGTTTGAATTTTTTTTAATTTTTTAATTCTCCATTTTTTAATTTTATTCTTTAATTCTTTAAAAGTTAATTTTTCTAATAAAATAACTTAATTTAAATATTTTTTTTAAATAGATTTTATATGTTTAAGTTTTTATAATTGAATTTAATATTATTTTATTAATTTATTCTATTTAATTATTTTTATTATATTTTAATTAGAAGATAAAATTATTGTAATGATCAAAAATAGCCTAAAAAACTTAGATTTAAAAGACGACCCAAAATCACTAGAAACAGTCCCAAAAAACTAAGTCCTCCGCTCAATAAAATGACAAGCCTAACTATAAGCCTTACATGATTAGCACACGACCTAGTAGTCGACGACTCAAGCACACGACACAACGGTCGACATAACCGCTAGACAAGATCGTGCCAGTGACTTAAAAATCACAGCTGCTACCAAGCAACTGACTTGGTCAATCTTTGACTAAGTCAGTTGACTTGGTCTAAACACTATCTAGTTAAAATCTCGGAGCATGACATCCCTTGGGATGCAAACATAACGGGCACCAACGCAACCCCTATAAATATAGCCTCCAGGCTTCATTTTATAGGGGTAAAACATTTTTACTCTCAAGCCATTATTCTGATATTAAGCAATTACACTCGCGCACGACAAGATTCTAAGACTAGCTACGTATGACATAGCTTCTCATTTTACTGTCACGCTTGACGTAACGTCATACAGTGCTCGACATATATCACGTATTACTCGACATACACACGATTCAGGTATCTTTATTTTATTATGTCCTTTCCCATTTAGATTTGCTATCTAACTTGAGCGTCAGATGTTATTTGGCTGGTACCACCCCAATGTCTCAAGAGCTCGACACTCTTGCTATTATTTTGCAGGTCGTCCGCCCCTCACATCTAACAAAATTGACCGCCAAGTCATCAAGAGTAGATTTCTGCATCTATAATTATAATTCTATTAATTAAATTTTTTAAGGATAAAACTGTCTTTTAGATAATTTTATAATAGTTGACTATCAAAAAGTTAGTCAGAAGGACCAATTTGATCTATTTAGTAAACGTCAGGATCATGCGAACTAAAAAAAAAATATAAATAAAAAAATAATGTTTCATCAAAAAGTAGGGGTTAAATTGAAGTTCATTTTTTTTAAATATAAAAATTGGTTAAAAGCAATTATTACATCACTGTACAAATAATAATAATAACAATCTTAATATAAGTACTTTCTCTTTTGACATTTCATGTCTGTTTGTCTCAACTTCTCTCTCATTTTCACATTCATAAACCCTTTTACTAGGGTTAGGGTTAGGGTTTGGGTTTTTACTCTGATGATCTCTACTACATATAAGGTATCTTCTTTTGTCTAATACTTGGGATTCATACTGTTAGTTGAAAATTTTGATCTGGGTGGACATTGTATCTGTTCTTTCCCGTTGTTGGATCTGGATCTAATGGATACAAGAAAGAGAAGCAAGCATGAAGTTGCTTTCAACGCTAATGGTGCTTTCAAGAAATCCAAGCATGGTTCGTATTTTCAGTTTTTCACTTAGATTTCTCTTTCTTTTTTCTTTAATTTGTTTCAAAAAGTTTACGCCAAGCTCTGTTTTTTAACTATAAACAGTATGTTAATTTGAAGGAATAATTACTTGCTTAAGTTCTTGTTTTCAGCAAAAATAACTATTATTGTCTTCTGTTGATCTTTTTTAAGTAATTTGTAAACATATTTTGGGGGTTTTTGCCTGAATCATTTGGGACTGTTAGTTTTCATTTTTTAAAGATGAAATTTAGAAATTTAACCATGTTAATTGTTTTATATTCATAATTTTCTGAATAAATGTTTTTGTATGTGTTTGTAACGCTGTTGATATTGTTGTAACTTGCAATATATGAAACAGTTTTAGTTTAATTAACTAGTTCATTATTTGTTGTTGAGATTGTTGTGTGTGTGTAGAATTTATGGTAGTTGCCTAGTTGGAATTCGAGCAGTATTGATTGATACCAATTATAGATTTCATTGATTTATCGGTTACTTGCCAATGCACAAACTGGAATGTTTAAACTATCCTTTTCGTAGAACAAGCTGATTTTCAAATTAGGTAAAAGGCTGGGAGGCTGATTTTAGATGGAACTCAGCTTAAGATGATGAACCTGTGGGAATTTGTTGATTGGTTACCTCAATTCGCCATAATTTATCAATTTTCTCGATTACTTAATATATTTTATGAAGACACTATTTATTTATTTATGGTTCTTATGGGTTTTAATAATTTAGTAACTGAGATTTATAGAGTAATTTTCCAAGAATTTGGGGAAATTTCAACTAAGAACAAGTAATTAATGTGTTGGAACAGAAATGGATTCTTTATCAACCGGTGTAGGAAGCAAATCGAAGCCATGCACCAAGTTTTACAGGTTCAAATCTTTGCCCATCTAAATAAATATTTTAAATTCATATTATCTTCGTGTAATGTTTATAAATTATTTTAGTAATTGAAATTATGAGATAAAATTCTGTAAGTCCACTAATGAAGTGAGTATCGTTAGCTGTTGTACAGGTACATACATTGGTTTGGTCTAACAAAGTTAACTGATTGAATGTAATAGAGATTGCTTTATTTACCAATTACAAAAGATAACCATCGTTTGGTGGAGTATAATTCGTTAAGGCATATATATTGTTATTTTTCATTATTATAACTGATTTATTCTGTGCTTATATCTCTTGTGATGTCAAAATCTTTTCCTCTAATGCCAATGAATTGTTATGGCTTTTGAACCAAATCTTTTATTTAGAAGTATTAAAGAAGGTAATCTATCAAAATATGATGCAATGAAGGTATGAATATAAAAATTTTATGGTAACTCGATTGTGATATTGTAGTTTTGGTCTTTCAGTTATAACAATGCATCAAGAATCAAATTTTTGGTTACCTTAATAAGCCATGTTAGTATTCATCATGGAGGCCCTTATTTTCTCATCAGATGCCTTCAATGTATTTTAGCCTCTTTGATAGTTCACTGGTGGGATTTCCTAGTTATATTTGGTTTTTGGGGTAGGTGGTGGGGTTAGGAATCCAGATATCTGTTGTTTGCCTATGGATACTACTTGCAACTTTGATTGTTGGGGGCTTTCGCTTATCTGAATTTTCTTATTATTTGGGTTTGCAGCACTGCTGGATGTCCATTTGGTGAGAGCTGCCATTTCCTGCATCATGTTCCTGGTGGTTATAATGCTGTAGCCCATATGATGAATTTAGCTCCAGTCATCCCTCCATCGTCTAGAAACGTGGGTGCAACACCACCCACTTCAAATGGCTCCTCAGGATCTGCAGTTAAATCCCGGCTGTGCAACAAGTTTAACTCTGCCGAAGGTTGCAAGTTTGGTGACAAATGCCATTTTGCACATGGTGAATGGGAACTTGGCAGGCCTATTGCTCCATCTCATGATGATCCACGTGCCATGGGACCCATTTCAGGCCGTATGGGTGGTCGGATGGAGCCACCTGCTGCACCTGGACCTGCTGCTAGTTTTGGTGCCTCTGCCACTGCAAAAATCAGTGTCGATGCTTCCCTAGCTGGAGCCATCATTGGAAAGGGTGGTGTGAACTCTAAGCAGATCTGTCGCCAAACAGGGGCCAAGCTTTCCATCCGGGATCATGAGACAGATCCCAATCTCAAGAACATTGAGCTTGAAGGATCATTTGAACAGATTAAGCAAGCAAGTGCCATGGTAAGAGAGCTAATCGTGAGCATTGGTCCCAGCCATGCCAAAAACCTTGGAGGCCCAGGAGCACCAGCTGTGGCAAGTAACAGCAACTACAAGACAAAGTTATGTGACAATTTTGCCAAGGGTTCTTGCACCTTTGGAGAAAGATGTCACTTTGCACATGGGGCCGCTGAGTTGCGCAAGTCAGCAATGTGAGGACCTTCAGCAATTTTGCCCATTAGCAGCTGTTTGTGCAGTCTTGTATTGGTGAGAGCCCTATTTTGTATGTTGGCTGTGCAATGCAACTTAGATAAAGTGACAGATGATTATATCTGAAATTTTGTTACTCTGGGTTTCTTTCTTAAAACTGTTGTAGCTTTCTTAGTCTTATGTAGTGGTTTTGGCCTTTGGGAGTTGTTATATTGCTTAAATTTTCATTCTGGAAATACAGTGGTACATGCTCTGCCATTTTGCTCAGGCTGATGTTATGATGATGAGTTAATTGCACAGGACTGCTAATGCTATTCAGCTAAATTCCTTTGCACCCAAAAAAGAAATTGTTTTGTCTGAAAATGAGTGACAATTGGGAAGAGAGATACTATCATATGCAGCGGTGAACACCATTTCGAACAATATTTTCAAACAAAAAAAAAAAAAAAAACAAAGTCAGCATCTTTACAGTAAAATTTATGTGCCTGTTTTTGGGTTTCAAATTCATTGCCAACTTCCTACAAAAAAAAAAAAAAAAAAAAAAATCTCATTTCCATCTTTAACGCATCAATTATGTTAATGTCTATCTCAACTGGGTACTATCTCCACCGTCTTCTTTTACGTAGCGCGTTTGTCCCAAGTAAAATACAATATAAACGCGCCGTTTTTTTAGGCTTGCTTTTGTTTTCCTTCGGTGATTTCGAATGATTTTGAAACATATTTCAAAAATATCTTCAAATTTGACAAAATATTACCTTTTCTACTATATTTAAATTAGTTATAAATAAGAATAAATTTTATATTGTAATAAGTTATAATTTTTCTAGATTCCATTTTACGGAACTTACTTCTACATAGTAATAATTATATGTATATTGTAAAAGATATATGCTATATTATGTTAAAAGTTTATGTTAAAAGTTTAAGATGAAATAAAATATTTTTTGAAAGTTAGTTGGAATAATAATTTATTAGGAAAACTTTAATTTAATCCCTACTTTTTAATGAAACATTACTTTTTTACTTACTTTTTATTTTTTGGTTCGCGCGGTCCTTAACGTTTTATAAATAGATTAAATTGGTTATTTGACCAACTATTTAACGGTCAACCATCACAATTTGACAGTTTTGCGCTTGAGGAATTAATATAATCACAATTTGACATTCCAATTAAAATATAATAAATAGAAAAAATAAATAAAATAATATGAAATTAAATTATTAAAACATAAAAATATAAAACCTATTAAAAATAATAAAATTAAATTATGTTATTTGAAAAAAATTATATTTAAAAAAAATAAAGAATAAAAAAGGTTAAAAATTGCTAAAAAATAAAATAAATTAAATTAAATTGAGAATTAAATTTTATTCTTTAATTTTTAAATGTTAATTTTTCTAATAAAATAACTTAATTTGGATATTTATTTAATTCTCCATTTTTTAATTTTTATTCTTTAATTTTGTAAATGTTATTTTTTCCTAATAAAATAACTTAATTTGAATTTTTTTATAAGTTTTATATTTTTAAATTTTTATAATTTATTTTAATATTATTTTATTAATTTTTTCTATTTAATTATTATATTTTAATTAGAAGGTAAAATTGTAATTCTATTAATGGAATTATTTAAGGGCAAAACTGTTTTTTAGATAATTTTGTGATAGTTGACTATTAAAAAGTTGGTTAGAAGGACCAATATGATTTATTTAGGAAATGTCAGGGACCACACAAACCAAAAAAGGAAACGTAAGTAAAAAAGTGATATTTCATCAAAAAGTAGGGACAAAATTGAAGTTATTCTTAATTTATTCTATAGAGTTATTATCACATTTTTGAACTTGCGGGTACATAATAACTCGTCAACATGAACACTTGCACTAAGAATAACTAAGTCAAAACAATAATTTTTTTAACTACACATTTTTTAAGTTATAACCTCCTTATAGTAATAAAATTAGTTTGGTCCCAATATTATCACTGGAAAGAGATTTTACTCTCTCTCACTCTCGATATATATATATATATATATATATATATATATATATATATATATGTATGTATGTATGTATTGCCAGAGTAGGTTATTCATTGCTAAAGTGGTGTGCACCCCTCCTACCACACTTATGATGGAGGTTCAAATCTCATAATGTACGATTATTAGTATGTGTTGTATGGTCAGATTTCTCCCCGCCTGACCATTCGGTGTTAGAATTTAAAAAAAAAAACTGTATTTCGTTAACACATCTTAAATTATGACCACATATTATCTTTTCAACCATGTTTCAATAAATAACTTTAGGCTATGTTTGGTACATTATAAATTCTATAAATTAATAACATTAAGACCATACAAAATCTATTAATTAATCCAAATATTATTTTATTGATAAATTAATTAAATCATTGAAAACATCATCAATAATTTTTCTAACAACAAAGTTGATAATTATACAACAAACTTTTGAGCCTGTTATACTTAAGGAATCACTCAAAGCATAAATAACACTAAAAAAATTCTTGTTGCAATATGAAAACACTACCCCAAAATTTTTAAGTGCATCACAGATAAAATTAACCTAGACTTAAATTTTAAGAAATAACAAGCAATAATAGATTCATACTTTAAGAAAATATCATAGTCAATCCTATATATGAGAGAGACTACATATTCTTAGAAGGGAATTTCAAAACTGTTATATTATAATTTAATTAAAATTATTAATTTCTTTCATTGTTCCAAGTCGGAACCGGTAAAATTTATTATATAAAAGAGATTACTAATTAATTAAGTGTTATAATAGATGTTATATTGTATTACTTTTTGAAAAGTTAACATCAACTTATTTAATAATTTTGGGATAAAAAAGATGTTGGTTAAAACTTCCAAAAGTGATTTTTAATAATCTCAGCTTATTTGATAACAGTTTTAACAACCAAGTCAAGAATTACTATTGTAATGTGATTATGAAATAATTTGCTGTAAAATTTAATAAATAATTTAAATAATCAAATTATTCTTATTAATTTAAAACCTTAATTTATATAAATCTATGTTATTGTAATTTTATCTAGGGGAAATTACAATTGGCTGCCTAAACTTTGGCATCAAGACAATCAGATGGATAGGTTTGCTTATTCTACACTCATACCCCTTAGATATAACATAGTTCTAGCAAGTACAAGAGTGGATCCCATAGAAATTGGTAATTTAACTACTACTCTAATTTTAATATAATAAAAACGTAAATGTAAAGAATTTGATGATTTGAGAAAAAAAAAAAATCTAATATCTAAACTAAATTAAGGCGAAGCTCTTTAAGTGTGAGAATATATGGGAAGAAAACCAGGTAATCAATGATCCAATCTCAATTACTCAATGCAATCAACTAACTCATGAAAAGATTTCAATTCAAGTCGAGGATTCCCTCTTATCTTAATTATGATATATAATTATCTTCTGGATGGAACTTAACCATGTATTCCTAATTATTATTGCTATTACTGTTTGGACATGGACTGAGCCAATAATATTAAAGAACCCATTAAACACTGAGAATTTAATAATCAATACCAATTTAGCGTACAACACATAAATTGAATATATATATATATTTATTTATTTACAAAAGCTATCTAGCCAAGATTTAGCATGCAACAACAATGAACTATCTCTTGACTTCTCAAATAATTATAATCCTAAATCTATTCAATTATTACTCTTCATCAACATAAATAAGAATTACAATATAAGATCAATGAACAAAAATAAACCTTGAATAGAATAAAAAATAATAATTGTTGATTACATGAGCAATTGATGTTTGTCGCATTGGTTCTCTAGTTATGGATTAATTATACATTATGGAGAAAAAAACAATTAAAAGTGAAATAAGATAGAAAAAACTTATGGTGATCATCCAAAAACTTCTCAATCTTCTTTGTATTCGGCTGAATTCCTCTCGACAAAATATGAACATTCTTGTTCTTCTTCTCTTTCCAAGTTTCTTAGTTTATGATCGATCGAATACGTGTTTCAGTGGTGTATGGAAGGATATTTGATAGGGGGAATGGTCCTCTTGGTGGCTTGGAAGCCTCCATTTTTGTCCATTTTTGATGCTAAAAAGAATCCTTATATATAACTGTTCTAAATTAGATTTTCGGCTCTCATTAGGAATTCGAACAGTTGGCGTGACTTTGTAGGTTGTGAAGTATAGGTCGCACCACTCACTGATAGCCTGTATACTGTTACGAAAATAAGTATAATTTTCTCTAAAAAATTCGAAATCATGAATTGTAAAATTTACTAGAAACTAGCTTTCTAGATCTTTCCAGAAATATGTGGCTCGCAACCTAATTCATCCTTTGGAATATTTGGCGGCCTCTGAAACATGCAGGTCTGCACTAAAAAATCTCATAATTATCTAATTTTGATCATTTTAACTCCAAAACTCTTTAATTAAGTTCAAAACCTTATATAAGGATAATAACTTATACAATTCTCATAAAACACATTAAAAAACCAATTTCACACGAAAATATTGTGTAAATAATAAGATATAGATGCCTAAGATAGGTATAGAAATGATGTGATCAGTGTGTTTAGGGATTGTCTTGGCAAATACCTAAGGGTGAGCGTGATAGGTGAATTAACCAAACCTGTGAAGTGATTCCTCCGGGTTGATCTTTTTAGGAATGATTCTGTCGCAGTCATTCTCCTCAAGTAGGAACGTTTTAAGGAGTTCCACTTTGATTGTGGTTTTTTAAGGCACTCTATCAGGGAGTGTGTATTATTGACTGGCAGCGCAAAATGAGGGACTGTGGGGGATTTCAAGTATGAGGCGTGACTACAAGCAACTAGTCTTGTCAAAAACTATAATAAAGGTTCTCGGGGAAGGAATTCTTATTACTGATCAAGGGAAAATAACAGAGGATGATTTATCTCATACTCTTAACAAAGGTGCTGAAACCACTAATTCGAGTGCAATGAGGTGGGGGATATGGGCGTGGTAGAATGTACTGCTCAGGCCTCTTCACAAGCCTACATTTTGTGATCAAAGGTTTCTAGAGTTGCAAGGAAGGAGAATGCAAAGAAAAGGATTTCGGAACAGACAGAGAAAGAGGATATGGGTAGGGGACTGAATCCTTTGAGGGTGTTGGAATATGTTAATGGTAGTTTGATCGGGGGACCACCAAAGGCATTTCATAGTAGACTGGATAAGCGTGGCTTTCATTTTGAAAATATACATTTTGCGAGACCGGTAATGGTAGGAGTAAAAGAAAGTGACTTGTCCTTAGGTCGGGGTATTGGAATTACTCTAAAGGATTCTTTTAATCAATTACCAGGAAAGATAGATATGCATACAGGTGAAATAAGAAGTAATATCGCTAAACTGGGAACCAAAAAGAATTAGTGGAAGTGATTGGCATGGGAAATGATGGTTATTGATATTAGGATTACTAAGAATATTCAGGTGGGGAAAGACAAGGGGCTGAGGAAGGGTCTGAACCAAAAATGATTTGAAGCGGTTTAAGTTGTTGCGTTATGAAAGTTGATGAATCAATGTTAATATTAGTGGGTCCAGTTATATCGACCTGCCGGTCGTCATGAAAACCATCTTCTGGAATGTCCGGGTTTTGATAGTGACTGGGCATTCATGTCCTGCAACGGTACATGCATGATATCAACCGAGATATAGTGTTCATCTCGAAACTATATCTGTTGTGTACCATATGGAAATTCTTCGTGTGAAGTTGGGATTTGTGAGAAATTTGGTGGTGGATGTTGGTCGTAATGGGGTTTTTGTTTGTTTTGGAAGGGTTCTGTTAATATCAATTTACTTTTTTTTAGAAGGTTCCAAATTGACGTGCAATTTACCTCTAATAGGAATAAGGTTTGGCGGCTGACAGGTTTTTACGGTCAACCTGATGCGGCTAAACGAATCCATTCTTGAACTATTATTCAACGGTTGCATTTCAACGACTGCATAGACTTTCCCCTTTGCCATGACTATGTAAGGGGGATTTCAACGAGATCGTTTGTGATTTCCCAGAACTTTAATGGCAGTTTGAGACCTCAGGTTCAAGTGAATAATTTCTTCTTTGCTTTAGATTCATGTTGTCTGGCAGATTTAGGATTTCAAGGGCTGTAGTTTACGTGGTGTAATAGGAAGGGGGCTGATATAGTTCAGGAACATATTGATAGATGTGTTAGTAACTTAGCTTGGAATAAACTTTCCCAGGCATATATGGTCACTCAAATGGGGTTTTGGCAGTTTGATCATTGCCAAGTTTTATTAGAGATACTAGAGAGCCCCATTTCATTAAATCACCAAGGTCATCAGAAGGTAAACCGGTTCCATTTCGAGTCTTGCTGGTCGGAGGATGATGATTGTAGAAAGTTGATTAAATTTGTGTGGGTGCATCATGACAACAGATGGAATGGGTTTTTTTTTTTTTTTTTGCAATATTAGAGATTGCACTACGTAGCTGGTTGTCTGGTACAGAAAATAATGAGCTTCTTATCAGGCCACGATATTGAGGCTGCATAAGGAGTTGAAGGGGCTCTCTGAGGGCAGTAATTTGGGGTCTTGGCTTTAAATTCATTAGCTTGAACAAGAACTTGATCAAGTTATAGAAAGGGACAATGACTATTGGCGCTAACCTTCGCGGGTAGGCTGCATAAGGAGTTGAAGGGGCTCTCTGAGGGCAGTAATTTGGGGTCTTGGCTTCAAATTCATTAGCTTGAACAAGAACTTGATCAAGTTATAGAAAGGGACAATGAATATTGGCGCTAACCTTCGCGGGTAAGCTGGTTACATAATGGTGATAAAAACACTAAGGTTTTTTTTTTTCACTTGAGAGCTTTCATTCGTCGCATCAGCAATGCTATAGAAGGGTTGTTGGATAGCTCGAAGAGTTGGCATATGAAGAAGAAAGAAATCCATACCGTAATTACTAATTAGTTCGCGTAAAGTTTTCAAGCTTCAAACTTGGTTGGCAATAAGCATAATCAGGTCCTTAATTGCATTGAGAGAAGGGCGTCCACTAGTCACAATCATGCTCTTGATAGGTCGTTTAATGGAGTGGAATTGAGAGCGACATTGTTTGAGATTTTTCCATCAAAGGCGTTGGGTTTGGATGGATTACTGGCTAGTTTCTTTCAAAAAAAATTGGGAGATTGTGCGTAGTAGTGTTATAGAGGCGTGTTTGGGTTATTTAAAGGGGTGAATCACTTGAAGATGTGAATCAAACATTGATCACCTCAATTCCAAAAATTCACGGGGCGGAGAAGATGATAGATTTTTGTCCGATTAGTTTGTGTAATGTTGTGTGCAAAGTGGTCTCTAAAGCTTTGACAAATCAGTTTTGGGGGGTGTTAGGTGAGATTATCTCTAGTAATCAAAGTGTCTTTATCCCGAGACGTGATTACGAATAATAGTATAGTTGGATTCAAATGTTTACATGCTTTGAAATGTAAGGTAAAAGGTAAAAAGGGCTATTAGGCACTCAAATTGAAAATGTTGAAGGTCTATAATCAGGTCGAATAGGCTATTCTGGAAGGAATGATTATGAAGTTGCGATTTTTTTAACATTGGATTGCTAGGATCACAGGGTGTGTGCGTTCAGTGACTTATTCTTTCTTCATTAATAGGGAGCTGCGTGGGTTTCTGCATTCATCGAGGGATATTCGGTATGGGGATCCTTTATCTCCTTACTTATTCCTAGATTGTGTAAAGGGTTTTTTGGTTTTGCTCCATTAGGCGGAATCGTTGGGCACGATTTTAGGTTTCAAATGCAATAAGAGTGGTCCTACAGTTTCTTACCTCCTTTGTTTGTTGATTGTATGATCTTCACTCGTACCTTCTTGTTAGATTGTAAAAATATTGAGTATGTTAGGCCCCTATTCTCGTGCTCCTAAGCAGATTATTAATTTTGAGAAGTTTGCAATATGCTGCGCCAAACACGTGTGTCCTCAAGAGGCTTGTTGCCTTGGCTGTATTGGGGTCTAGTTGGTGGCCTGTCATGAAAGGATTTGGGTCTCCCTAATTTTTGTAGACAGTAATAAAAAATATTTATTTTATAGCATTAAAGATCGGGTTTGGAATCATCTTGGGGCTAAAATTTTAAGATTTTTTGGGCTGGGGGTCATGAAGTTCTTTTAAAGGCGGTGGTGAAATTGATGCCTGTGTATAGAGTATAAATCTTCTGAAGCTCTCGAAGGCTTTAATTTTGGAGTTACATGGCCTTTGTGGGAAGTTTGTGAGGCAGTGATGAGAATCAGAGGAAGATTAACTAGGCATCTTAGAAGCGAATGTGTAAGGGCAAGCATGATAGGGACTGGGGTTCCGAGATTTGGGTAAGGCTATGTTAGCTAAGAAAGTTGTAGAGTGCTGCATAATCTTAATTCGCTGGTGGCTGGAGTTTTAAAAGGTGGTTATTTTCTTGTTATAATTTTATGAATGCTCCTAGGAAATCATCAGGGTCCTTTATGTAGAAGAGTTTGTTATAGGGAAGGGAATAGATAGAGCAAGGGTTTCGGTGGAGGGTTGGTGGTGAAGAGAATATCTTTATTTATAAGGATCGCTGGATTACTTGATTAACAACGTCTAATATTGTTTTCCCGTCCCATTCGTGGTGAGCATGCTACAGTCAATTAATTTAAGACCCCATCTGGCTCTTAGAATGAGGCACTAATTCGGTCAGGTTTTTTAGAAGATGATGCTGCTGCGATTCTAAGCATATCCCCACTTGTGCGCAGCGTCTTAACAATTCGGTGTGCTGGCACTTTGAGCAGCTTGGAAACTACCTTGGTCAAGAGCGGTTATTGAGTTGGTAAATCTTTGGAAGTTCGGTGTGGCAGTTTGGGTTTGTCTCCTTTAAGTCGTGGTGGAAGTACTTTTGGCGTTTGAACTTACAGCTGAAAGTGAAAGTCTTCCTTTGGAAGGCGTGTAATAACTGGGTGCCCTCTAAGTGTAACCTTTCTCATAAAGGCATTGATTTGGATGTTGTTTGCAGGTTGTGTGAGAAATGCCTCAAAACCACCATGCATGCATTGTTGGGCTGTAAGTTCCTTAAAGAAATTTGTTATGCATGTGGTTTAGTGCAAAAGGGTGGCCGAGTTCGATAATCTCACTTTCTTTAATTTTGTTATGTTGTCCAAGGGCTAAGTTTATTTTTCTTTGCATTCTGCTCCAGCGTATTTGTTTTCGATGAAACAAGGTTATGCACGGGGCCAGGCTGTTGACGATGGAGGAATTTGTCAGCTGGTCTGGAGCCTTTATTATGATTTTCATTAGGCGAATTCTCTGGTGACTTGTTTGCTAAAAACTCCATCTTTGGTTGCTAACTGGAATTCGCCTACCGTTGGTAATGTGAAAATCAACACTAATGCAGCTTTAAATACGACCAACAGCTTGGTGGGATTCAGGTTGGTGATTCATAACCATTTAGGCCATGTTCTGGGGTCATCCTGAGAGCGGTTTAGTACTGTTTTTTGCCACGTGTGGCAGAAGCCATAGCCATTCTACAAGGGTTTCAGTTTGCGAACGTTGCTGGGATTATTCCTCATGTTCTGGAATCTAATGCTAGTTCTATTGTTGATCTTGTTGTTAATGCAAGCGTCCCTTCCTTTGTTGAGATTCGCCTGGTGGTTGTTGACATTAAGAATGTTTTAGCTAGATTTCATAAGGGCAATTATCAATTTAATCCCTACCTTTTGACGAATTATTAATTTTTTAATACAGTTTGCTTTATTGGTACTCGTAGACACTAAATTTTCGTAAATATATTAAATAATCTTTCTGTAAGTAAACCGTTAGCCATACTTAATGGTTTCAGGGATACTTTGTCTTTAAACTAAAACTATCCACGTGTCAACAAATTTTTTTTTTGGTGAAATAACACAACTACCATTGATTAAAAATTTAAGGGCAAAAATTATTTTGGTCCCTAACTTTTTTGAAATTATTACTTTTCAACTAATATTTTCTTTTTTATCTCGCGTGGTTCCTAGATTTTTAAAAATTCATCAATTTAATCTTTCAGTTAATCAACAATAAAGTAAATTTAATGGTGTTAGGGGTATTTCAGTATACCAAATAAAAATAAAAATTATGTTTAAAAAATAAATAAAAATTTAATTCTAAAAAAATAACAAACTGAAAGAATAAAAAATAAAAAGAATAAAAATTAGTAATTTCAAAAATGACTAAAAATTACTTTTAATAATTTATTTTATTTTTAAAAATTAATAAATTTTAAAATAATAATGCCTCCTCCTAAAATTTTCAAAATTATTTTTTAAAATTTGTTATTACTTTAATAATTTTTTTTATTTTTAATTTTCAAATTTATGGTAATTTATTTTTATATATAAAATTTATTTTTTATATTTTAATATCAATTTCAAGTGTTATTTAAATTATTGAATTTTTATAAATTAGTTATTTATTAAATTATTAAACTTTAATTTAGTCTCTAATATTTGATGAAACATTACTTTTTTACTTACCTTTCATTTTTTAGTTCGCGTGGTCCCTAGCATTTCATAAATAGATCAAATTGGTCATTTGACCAACTATTTGACGGTCAACTATCACTATTTGTCAGTTTTACCCTTGAAGAATTTATAGAATTATAATTTTACCTTTCAATTAAAATATAACAAAAATTAATAAATAAAAAATAAATAAAATAATATTAAACTAAATTATAAAAACTTAAAAATGTAAAACCTATTAAAAAAAATATTCAAATTAATTAAAAATGTAAAACCTATTAAGAACATATTCAAATTAAATTATTTTATTAAAAATTTAACATTTACAAAAGCAAAGAATAAAAAAAGATTAAAAACTGCTAACAAAAATAAAATAAAATAAAATTAAGAATTTAAAAAAAAACATAAAAATAAAAATATTTTCTTTAATTTTTTTAATTCTCCATTTATTTTATTTTATTTTATTTCTTTAACAGTGTTTAATATTTTTTTATTATTTACTTTTTAAAATGTTAATTTTTCTAATATAATAATTTAATTTGAATTTTTTTAATAGGTTTTATATTTTTAAGTTTTTATAATTTAACTTAATATTATTTTATTCATTTTATTTATTTATTTATTTTGTTATATTTTAATTGTAAGGTAAAATTATAATTCTATTAATTAAATTTTTCAAGGGTAAAACTATCTTTTAAAATTTTTTGTTATGGTTGCCTATTAAATAGTTGGTCAAAAGGACCAATTTGATATATTTAGAAAATGTCAGGGATCACGCGAACCAAAAAAGGAAAGATGAGAAAAAAAAATGATGTTTCGTCAAAGTATAGGGATTAAATTGAAGTTAATTTATTTTTTAATATTTAAGGGTTTTTTTTTATAAATTTGATGTATTTTATAATTTTAATTTTTTTTTATTAATACATGTTAAATTTTTATTAGATGTATAAGTTAAAATTAATTTGTTAAATTTTTCAAAATAAAGGATAAAATTGTATTTTTAACTTAACAATTTAGAGTTAAGGGCAAAATAGTTAATATGTATATTCTGTAATATTTGACTCTAAAAAAATTGGTCAAAAGGACTAAAATGATGGATTTATGAAAGTTTAAGGACCACGCAAGTCAAAGAAAGAAACATCGGTCAAAAAGTAAAATTTGAGAAAAGGTAAGGCCAAAATGAATTTCGTCCAAAATTTAAAATAACTTAAATTTAAAAAATTTTAAATGGATCTCCACCATCCATCAAGTTTGCCGGGTGGTGGAGATTATATTGAAATATTTTTTTTTTTTAAAAAAATAATTGTGAATGGGAATTAAAAAAAAAAATTTATTGTGAATAGAGATCCAATCTCTAGATTGGATCTCGACCGTCCATCAAGATTGATGGAAGGCACAGATTCAATCTATAGATTGGATTTCTACACCAAGAACACTAAATATATATATATATATATATATATATATATATATATATATATATATATTGTGAATGGAGATCCCATATGCAAATCGGATCTCCACACCAAGAAAAAAAATAAAAATGCAAATCTCCAGCGATGGAGATGATCTCCATGCTGGAGATGATATTTTTTGTTTTTTGTTTTTTGTTCTTGGTGTAAAGATTAGGTCTCCATTCCACTATGAACATAATTTTTTTAAAAAAAATTATTTTTTTTAAATTTTTTTAATATTATCTCTACTGTCCATTAAGATTGATGAACAGTTGAGATCCATTTTTTTAAAAAATAAATATAAAATGACCATATTTGTATTGGAGATTAATTATTTTTTATTTTAGTGACACGTTTGTAGTGCATATTAATAAAAGTAAAGTTGTCAAATTTTTAAAAGTTTGAAAGTAAAATTATAGTTTTAACTCATTTAAATAGAGGTAGGGGTAAAACTGTCTTTTTGACTGTTCAAAAATTGGTCAGGAGGATCAAATTAATACATTTACGAAAACTTATGGTCCAAATGTACCGATAAAGCAAACTGCGTTAAAAAAACTCATAATTCATCAAAACTTAGGGATTAAATTAATGATTACCCCTTTCATAACTGTTTGGTTGTTCATGTTCCTAGATCAGCCAACTCAGTGGCCCATCGTCTAATGAAATTAGCTCTATCAACTACAGATGATAGATTTTTGTTGGATGATTTTCCTCCCTCAGTGGAGTCGTATGTTCGGCCAAGATAGTTGTATTCGTTCTTTGAATTTAATAAATCAGTTTTTCTTAAAAAAAAGAGAAGAAAATAAATAAATTATCAGTATATTTTAAGAAAATTATAAACAGATAAATTATATATATATATATATTATTTTTCATTTGATATTAATTATAATTATATAATTATTTTTTTTACTTCAAATATCTAAATTAAATATTGAAAGAGATTTTTATATCTATTCGATATACAAATTTACAACAAATTAACAATAAAATTCACTAATCGCACATCCACTCATAGCTCAAGTGGTTAGTGCACACCCCTTTCACCTCAGTGGTGAGGATTCAATTCCCACTATATAAATTTACCAGTATGTGTGGGTAATTTTCTCCCCTTATTGTGAGAGTAGATGTCTCCCGTTATGGTAATAGATATCCGAACCGTGCGTTTAATGATTGAGCTCAACAAGTCTCGACAGTTATCAATCTTGTAATTGCGCGCGCACACACACACACACTATCGTTTATATTTAAGAGTTATAATGACATCTCTAAATTTTAGAGATGAGTTTACTAATTGCCGATGCCGATTTTTTTTTTTTTGAAGCAACAAGAACTGATATAAAAGGAAGCAATCAACAAAACCTTACAAAAGTAGACGATTAGTTTGGATCAAAGATTCCATACAATCAGGAACTTCCTCCATCCAAATACAATCATCAGGAATAGAAAAAGCAATTTTAGCTAAACCATGAGCCACCATATTAGCATATTTAGGAACAAAAGAAATAGAAATAAAAACATTAGGAACCAACAAATTACGAATGTCCGAAATAATCAAACCAATCTCAGAGCGAGAAACTTCATTGGCCAGAATCATGTTGACAACATTCCTGGACAGCCTCGACAGCCAGCTGAACCCCTCACAATATAGCCATTGCCTTTGCAACCTCAGGCGAAAATTTAGCTTGGACAACCAGCGAAGAAGAAATAAGAACATGACCCTCTTCATTTTGAATGACAGCTCCTAGACCAACACGAGAGTTAAATAGGTCCAATGCAGCATCAGTGTTGATCTTAAATGCATCAGCAGCTGGAACTTTCCATTTATCCTCAGTACGATGTCGAACAGAAGGCACCCTCTGATTAGCAGTCTGAAACTCAGAGAGAAAAAGGCGCACCCAAGAGATAATCTCATCAACTAACAGACCAGGCTTCAAGTGAACAATTCGATTTCTATTGAACCAAATTTGCCAAAAAGTGATAGCCAATTCCTCCTAGAGAGCAACACTTAACAACTTCCTGCAGCGAAGGAAAACATCCAGAAATGTAGCAGAATTAGTAAGCTTCAACCTCTTCACATGCATGCAAGACTGTCTAATAGCTTTAAGGGAAGAGCACCCCCAAAGAGCGTGAAAAGTAAACTCTGGGGAGTAGCCACGAGGGGACACAAAATTGAGACAAGAACTTTGTAAGCTTGAAGGTTTGCCATGGTAGGTAGCCAGTTATAGCAGGCTCGCCATAAGAAGAGTTGCACTTTAAGGGGGATATTAAGAGACCAGATCGTCTGCCATCCCGAAGCACCACCTGAATTACTAGAACTTTCAGGAATATCTCTATTCGAAGAGACCACCTAATAACCACTACGAACGGAAAACTAGCCTCGTTTATCATAATGCCAGATAATTGAATAAGGCACCCAAGAGTTAGATAATGGAAGGCTGATAATGAGCTTTGCATCCTTCAAACAAAACCTCTAACGAATCAGAGGAATATTCCAATTGCCCGAAGGTAAACGAAGATTTGAAAACTTAGCATCATCAGCTAGCACCCGAGGAGAGATCACCCTAAAGGTGGTCGGCCTAGGCAGCCACCTATCAGAGTAAATCGAGACCGCCAAGCTAACACCAATACGCCATCTGAAGCCTTTTAGAATAACTTCCCTGCCCCATATAAAATTCTTCCAAAGAAAGGATGCATACGGAGGAGCCTTGGCATGCAAGAATGAAGTATTAAAGAAATAAAGGTGTTTCAAAACTCTACCAGCTAGAGAATCAGGAGTTAGGATCAAATGCCACCTTTGTTTGGCAAGAAGGGATTGCTAAAAAAAAACTAAAGATTCGAAAACCAAGCCTACCCATCTTCTTGTTCGACCATAACTTAGCCCAAGAGAATCAATGTATACGACATTTATTCAAACTACTCCCCCATCAAAAATTTGCGCTAAGCTGATGTAGATCATCAATTAACAGTTTTGGGAGCCGAAATAAATTCATATAATACGTTGGAATAGATTGGACTACCGCTTTTAATAGGACCTCTTTTCCTTCAGCTGAAAAGAGACGATTATTCCAATCTCGAAGCTTCCTCCAAACTCTGTCACAAATAACAGCAAACATAGCCTTTTTGTTTTTGAAAAAAAGAGCTCATTAAATAACAAACAAAATTAAAAAGAAACCTGGACATATGAGTATGACCAAGTTATGGATGTTGTAAGGATAATCCTCCATCCAAACAATAGAATCAACAGTTGAGAGATGAAAAAATAACTAGATTATGAGCAACCACATTAACTTTTCTAGAAATAAACGAAATAAAAGAGCCAGGAGATCCACTAGAAGCCCTAGAATATCAAGTACTAGCAAACTAATTTTTGAATTGGAAGCAAACTTGGCCAAAATTAAATTCACCATTGAAAGAGCAATTGATTCAAGTTGGAAAAGAAGCAAACCGGTTTCTTTATCCAACCTAATGCCATCCAGGATAGCAAAAGCCTTCGTGATCTGAACCGAGAAACAACCACGTAAACACTTAGCAGACGCTGCCATAACCAAGCCCTTCTTATTGCGAATGACTACCCTAATACCGGTAACCTCAATCCCACGCTTCGTTGAACCTCCATATTTATTTTAAAGAAACTTGAAGGCAACACAAGCCAATGAACAAGTTCACTCCAACGCGAATGAGTAATAAATGCACTAGTTGCTGATTGAAAGTCATCCAAGAAAGATTCCGCCTATCGCACCACCTCGTCATGATTGAGAGTTCGTTGTATTGGGTTTTGACTTATATTCTTAAAATGCGCACTTATAATCAATTGATGCGAAAGTATAGCAAAAATTGTCCGATTGAGACGATTCACAAATCAGTGAAAAAAAAAGAGATCAAAACGAAGACAATGGCGTAAACAGCACTGGAATAGAAGGTCGGACGTGCCCTTACGCATCATCGGAAGTGGACAGTTCTGCAGGCATGAAATGCAGTAGTGAGTGGCAAGACCTAGAGGTTGCGACATAGGTCGCGCAGTGATGTTTTGACTATTTAGAAAGTGTCTTGTTTGGGATTTCCTACGTTTATGAGGTGTGGTTAGTTTAGGAAGTGTCTTGTTTCAGAACTTCCTATTCCTAGTAGGTTTTTGAGAATCTGGTTGGTTTAGGAAGTGTCTTGTTTAAGAAATTCCTACTCTTGGTATGATTCTGATTACTTTGGGACTAAGAATACAAAGTCTATAAATATGAGGGTTATTCTTTTTTAAAAGTACACACTATAGACACTTGGAGAAACTAGAGAGAGAGCTCGATCATGTGACTTAGGGGATATCTAGGGGAGACCAAAAGAATACCGGGGGGAGGCTGGAGTATCTAAGGGGGCCAGGGGATATCTAGACGACACTGAGAGAGTTATGAGCATTTGTTATAATCGATGGCCGAGATTAGAGAAAGAATATTGATTGTGTAGTTGTAACAATTTTCTACATAGTAATATTTTTCTTTTGTTGTCCTGACGGCCGTGGTTTTTTTTTTTCCTGTTTTGAGTTTCCATGTTAATCTTGTGTTGTGTGATTTGATTAGTGTTTCTTTCATTTGTTCTTGTGGTAGATATTAGACAGCGCTTCCGCATTAATATTTTTCCCAATAGCTGGTAATAGAGATTGCTTGGGGTTCAACACGTTGGTTGTGTAAATTCCATTCCTACAAAACCTGGTATGCCAAAGAACAATAGTTAGAAAACTAAACTCATCCTTCTCCAACTGGTGAGAGCAAGACACAATAAAGTCAAGGAATCAAATACAAGAAAATCATCCACAAAGGGACATAAGAATCTGATATCAGGCAAAACAACTGCCCCCAGCATGCATGCAAGGTAGACTTCCTCCCTTTAGAGCACAACTGACACAACACACTCACAAGTATTTTTTGAGATGCCAAATTAGCGAAGGTTGGAATCTTATTATGACTAGCACGCCATAAAAATAATTTAATTTTTGGAGGGACTTTTAGCTTCTAAAGGGTTTTCCACCACGAAGTCAAAGAGGAGAACTTGGACCATTGGAATTATACTGATGTTGAAAAGCTGCTCAGTAGCCACTCTTAACACAATAATAACCCAACTTATCATAGTGCCAACAAAGATGATCAGAAATTGACACAGGTGCAGCTGGAATTCTTAGAATAAGATCCACTTCTTCCTTCCAAGACGAAGCTCAAAACAGCGGCTTATTCCATGCCTATGATAGAATCTTCAATTAGCACATCATGCAATCAACATCCAAACTTTGCTAGGAAGAAATTCTGAAGGACTTCACGCCCCTATATAAGAACCGAGCTTATCAACATTCCAATGAGAACCGAGCTTAAGGACTTCACGCCCCTATATAAGGTTGTGCAAAAACAATAAGGTCGATGAGTCTTTGACAGCCTCTAAAAATGAAAAATTATAATAGGTACTTTTAAGGACTCTACAACAAGGGAGTTTGTAAAATTAATCAGGTGTCATCCCTGTGTGGCAAGCTTGACTTGGTTTAAAAGAGAGATGTCGCGGAAACCAAATCACCATCCGATTTATTCATAGAAACATAAGCCCAAAGCACCAATGCCTTTTTCTATTCCCTTTAACACTCCCACCCCAGCAATTACTGCTCATTCGCTGAAGCTCCTTGACTAATGAAAGAGACAGTTTGAAGAGATTCATGCTAGATGTAGGAATAACTTGAACTCTATTGAAGAAAAATTCCACGTCACATTTTCAATCGGTCCCAGCTTCGAGATTTAATAAAAGTAGAGAGATCATTTTTATGTCGTCCAACAAAAATAAGGAGATTGTTGTAGGGAAAAAAGGCTATTGATTGCGAAATACACAGCAGAAGATTTAGGGTTTCAAAATTTTTTTTTCTTTTAAAAAATTCCTTTTCAGGACCGAATTTTTTTATACACGTATAAAAAAAAAACTTTAAAGTATACGTGATTGTTTTCTCAAAACTTCAATTCCAATTTTACCATCAAGCCTTCCGAACTATGACCCGCGGTTTGATAACTTGTATGTGGGCACATCACGAATACAGACAGGACTAGATGGAGGTTACAGAAATCAAGAAGACAACAAAGGTCTTCTTCTTTTGTTCGGTCAGCCTTGCAAGAGAAAAAAAAAACATTTTCTTTCTTTCTTCTTTGGCCGCTCCTATCTTTTTTCTGTATTAGGTTTGAGTTCCTTTTGTTTCCTGATATAAATATCTATTTATATTAGGATCCTAGGGTTCAGTTGACCAAATGAAAATATGATTCTAAATCCTATTTTAATTTGGTCATCACTAGGACTTGAACTAGTGACCTCTATGATTAAAATAATCTTAATTATTTTTAATCTTTTTGTATTAGTCATGGTTCGAACTTATAACCTCATATTAATAATTAAATAATTAGTAATTCTCAAATGTTATTATAATTCAATTATTAATATACTAATCAAATAATCATATTATTTAATTAGTTCCCTAAATTTATTCGTGTTATTTTCGTAACACAATTAATTGGACTATCTAATTAATTAATTGTGATTCTTGTTACCAATAACCATAAGGGCTAGCAAGGGGACCTAATAAACCCACATTTTTGAGCTCCAATAATACTTAGAAATATTAATTAAAATCTTTAATTGATATTCCATGATTATTAACTTTGGAGTTACTCCACTAAAAACTCGAGACTGCACTCTCGAAACTGCAGATGTATTACACAATATGAAATTTCAGTGTCCATTTATATAACTATTACATATTGTATGATCATCCATGAGTAGTTCATAATTAGAGTTGGGTTATAAAATCCGTTATACCTCTCTAATTATATCTTTTCCCTTAAATACTATTGATTCTATGATGAGTAATTATATCCCATCTTTCATTACAGAAGAAGGAGAATGCTCTTAATCGTTCAAGCCTCGAATAAACTCTTAAGTGAACTACTCCTCTACTTCTCGCAAGAAGGAGTGGATTCCTCTATTGTATGCAAACCTTCCTAGCCACAAGCTAAACCGTGACTCTAAGATATAGAGTTATTGATCGGGAATGCTACTCCGATCTCACCCATGGTATGTCAAAAGCCACGATCCAACCTGAAGGAGTTAGTAAGACATTCAAGATTAAGATCACCCATATACAACCATTATTTGTCGATATATATGAATCTCTTCGTCTAACGGATCTTGGTGAGAGATTCATATAGATCGTGGTCTTGTCCTATATGGTTTCATCATATAAGGTACCTCCATTCCCATGTTACCACATGAGTAGTCTAGGATAAGACCACCATACATTATGGAATGACCCACAGCTGTAAATTAACTACAAACAAAGTACCCAACTTCATTTGCTCTCTACGGACTTTTTAGATTGCACGTCTCAAACTGAATCCTTTTGTATATGATACTTATATACTCAGTTTGACATTACATATGACAATCTTGGATGTTTTGCACATATGATCTAAGTGTATGAATGGAACTAAATCAATATTTATAGAATGAAAAAACAACTGCTTACATTCATGTTTTTATAACATTCACACATTACTAGCTCTAGGGCATAAATCCCAACAACTGTAAAGTCTTATCCTTTTGTGTTGGCTTTATTCCGTATCAAAATCCCTTTTGCTTGTAACTTCGGTAACTTTAATGTCCTAGGATACTTGGTGATTTCAAGTTCAGATGGGTTCAAGCTTTAGTTCTGTCTTTGGAAAGCTTGTGCACTATGGTAAGCAATAGCTTGGCTTTAGCTTTCAGAAGATTTTGTATACACACAAATAATTTGCATATTTGTGAACCTATATCGTAATGCAACATGTTATGCACACGCATTCACTTATGCACTTTACCTTCACGCATTCTAAGTTTTTGTATCTTTAGAGTTCACATATTTTAGTATGCATGTAGATGTTCGTATCGTTTTTCGTTGCTTTTGGCTATGTATGGGAATCTTTAGGACTTTTGTGCAAGTCCATTGATTTATTATGTGCTTGCAGTTGCTGGTTAATGTTCGGTTCAGGCACACTGTCTGAGACTCGTGGCCGTATAGTGCAAGTTCTGAGTCGCATGTTTTATGCGACCTTGTCTCATGATCTTATGGTCATAACTTCTGCTCGCAGGTTTTTCACCAGCTCTCTAGTTTCAACTCACGACTTCTTCTGCGTGTTGATGCTCACAGTCTCGTAGATTCTTCTTTCATTCAGGTTGAATCTCATGACCCTTATGATTGTACTCTTAGCTAGCGGTTTAGCTATAGTGGTTTCCTTTCCAGTTCTTTGGATTAAACTCACGACTTTAGGATGCAACCTTGAGGTCACACGTTTGTCCTAGCAAAGTTTCTCTGAAGAAATTCATAACCTGGACTTACAATCGCTAATCTTATGACCCTTATGACTGTACTCTTAGCCAGCGGTTTAGCCATAGTGGTTTCCTTTCCAGTTCTTTGGATTAAACTCACGACTTGAGAATGCAACCTTGAGGTCACATATTTGTCCTAGCGAAGTTTCTCTGGAGAAATTCATGACTTAGACTTGCAATCCCTAGCCAGTGACTTTTGGTAACATGTTTCTTTCTAGGCTTCTTGCGACTTATCTCACGAGCCCATGCCAACGGATTGTGATAGTGGTTTGACTGACGGGTCTCATTAAATGAGCTCCCTATAAATACCCCTCTTTATCGCATTTCATGGTGTGAATCCCATTCTTTGATATCAAAATAGAGAAACCCTAAAGGAGAAAAATGTCAGTCAAATACAACCTTAAATAGTACTTCATTGAGATTTTCATTTGTCTTCTCTCGGAATCGGCTCTCCTTACTCACTAGCTCCTTCATGGTAAGGTGTGCTTTTTGTTTATAGGTAGCTTTTCATCTTGCTTCTCTTAAACATAGAAATATTAGATTTCTTTGTGTGGACTTTCATATCCTAGTTGTTGTAGGATTTGATTATGGATTGTTAAGATTTTAGGTCTCTATTTCATTTCTAATCTTGTTTGTCCTAACCTTGGGTATGCTTTGAACTAGAATACTTGTGTAGAGATTATTGCATCTAGTTCTTCATAAATTCTTGGTTGTACACTTCATTTGTATGTTCATGATTATGCATTGAACACTTAGAACTTCTTCCGTTGTGATAAAGTCTTGCTAATTGAAGTGTTGATTTGAGCAAGCAAATTGAAGTCAGGAATCATTAGTAAAATGCCCGCGTGGTAGAATTGATGGGGTACAACCTAACACGTTAGATTAGGAAAACTAGATTGAGATACCATGTAACACCCCCTGACCCGACCCGGCTGGATCGACCCGGGGAGCGCTACCGGATTTTCAAAACTCTTTCTGAATTCACTTCATAAATTTTCAAACCATTGTGAGCCCATCAAATAAATTTTTCAAATAATTGGAAAACCACATAGTTTATAATTTAAAAACATTTTCGAGTGAGCCCATCGAAATACACTTTTTATAAAAATTTCGGCAGAGTTCCCTCTGTTTTTCTGATTTTCCAAAACCTGTTTTCAAATAAAACTCAAATCATATAAAATCCACAACACTTCAAATCTCATTTCATTCAAATGTGCACTCTGCCGAGTAGTGCGACTTTCAAACAGTTTATAAAACAATTCATTAATTACAGTCCTTCAAAAATGCAAAACAGAAAACATAACTTAATTAATTACAGCAGATTACAAAGCATAATTACAAATTCTCTGTATATGCATGCATATTTAACTACATTATACAAAAATACATATATATAACTACCCAAATGTAGTGACTCTGAACTCTCCTCTGCAGCTGGTGCCTCTTCAGTCTTTTCCGTCCTCGGTATCTTTATTACCTACGCGTAGGGGTGGGCACTATTCGGTTATATTCGGTTATGCCCATAACCTAACCTAACCAAATTTTTATTCGGTTATTAATTTGCTAACCAAACCTAGTGAGTTTTATATGTATAACCTAAAATAACCAAACCTTAAAAAGTCGGTTAAATTCGGTTCGATTAAATTCGGTTATTTCGGTTATTTCGGTTTGGGCCTCATTGGGCCTAAATTGTACATATGGGCTTAATTAGGCCTTTTAGGCCAAAAATCAAAATTTTTTTTTATATTTTATCCAATTCTTTGTATATTTTTAAATCTATTGCTATCTTATTATATTACAAAACATACAATCTTTTTTCAACATACTTCGATAATACCTATATTATACTTATCAACAACCTACAATAAAACATGTCGGTGTGTGTGTGAGTGTGTGAGTGTCTGGTTGGAAAATAAAAAGTGACAGACAATGTAACCTAATTTAATAAAGTTGCTGCCACTAAAATGATTCTAATTTCTAATAATTAAATTGTTTTTTTTTAGAACTATTAAATTGTTTTTTTTTTAAAAAGACATTTAAAAAAAGTTATAGTGGAGGTTGCCTCTTAGGCTCTTACAGTGACATACAGATGTAATCCTATTGCTTTTAAATTTTTTTATTTAATTTATATAAGTTCGGTTATTTACGGTTATTTACGGTTTTATCACCCATAATCTAACCATAACCAATTTTTATTCGGTTATTAAATCACTAACCAAACCTTCACGAGTCACAATTCATAATCGAAAATAACCTTATTTTTTCGGTTATTTGCGATCGGTTATTTTCGGTTATTTTCGGACTGGTTAATATGCCCACCCCTACCTACGCGTTAGAAAGAAAACTAACGCGCTAAGCAATACTGCTTAGTGGGTGTACACTAAAGTAAAGGGTAATATAATATAAAATAGTATATCGTAAATTCAGAAATTCAAAAATATAAATAAACAATAAAGCTTAAAAACAGAATGTCAGAAATATAATATTTATAACAAACGTTTTTCGATTACTGAAACTAGGTAATCATACAGTATTTCAAAATTTCTGGAATTTAGTTCAATATCATTTCTTTATTTTCCATAACATTTTCTAACCATCAATTCTCAATCTGGCCCGTGATACACATAACAGGGTGTACAGGACTGGATTACGGGTTTTTCAGGCGGGTTTCCCATCTCATATGAAATGGTATCCCTCTATATAAACAGTCGGTTTCCCATTTCACGAGGAAATGGTATCCGTAGTAAACAGTCGGTTTCCCATTTCATGAGGAAATGGTATCCGTATAATCCACAATCAGAGACATCATACATCACGGTGCAGTACTGCCATAAATTCACCCAATTGACATGTCAATCTTCTATATCCCTATATCCCTATACATATATCAGGGCCGTTTAAACATCATAACAAATTCATTCTTTGGTTTCAGAAATCAACGAATATCAATTTCAATCAAAATCCATAAATAGGAAAACCAAACAATAATCGTAAACCAGGTTTTGAAAACATACATTTTTATTCGAATTTCCATAATACCATAAATAGTTCCAACAATATTTAACATGAAATACACATATATATAAAACAAGCAATACGAGTACATAAACTTCCTAACTATATTTTCAGGCGTACTAAATCAAAACTTCTATAGAAAATAAGTTCAGAAACGTGTGTACACCAACCTGGATACCGTTTTACCACGTCTACGCCTTTTTCCTTCTGAATTTCCTTTTTCCTTTCTTTCCTTTCTTCCTCCTCTTTCCTTTCTCTTCCTCTTTTCTTTCTTTTCTTTTCTTCTTCTTTCCCCTCTCTTCTTCTTCTTTTCTTCTTTCTCTTTTTCTTCTCTTCTTTCTCTCCTTTTCTTCCTCTTCTTTTTCTTCTTTTCTTTTCTTTTTCTTCTTCCTTCAGTCTCTGCCCTCTCTCTTTTCTCTTCTGTTTCGTTGGCTTCTTTGAGAAGCTAACCTTTTTTTTTATATTATTTCGGTCATCGCGACCGTCGTCGCGACCTGTGGTCGCGCCACCAGGTCGCGTTGCTCACTGGAGCAACTCTACCGCCTTCATCGCGAGCACATCTCGCGGTGCTCTGGTCGCGCTGGTGGTCGCCATGCTCACTGCCCGAATTTCATTTTTTTCATCGCGAGCAGCTTATCGCGACCTGTGGTCGCGGTGACCAGGTCGCGGTACTCACTATCCCAATTTTTCACTTTTCATGCATCATTTTTGGACTGTTTCATCTGGGATGTTACATTTTATACCCCTCAAATCACAAAATTTATATTCACATATTCAAACTTCATTATTCGAAATTTGGGATGTTACATACCAAGAGTTTGAATAGTGTAGTATGTGTACCAACTTGATGTAGTTAAGAGTGATAGGCTGAAAACCAACCTGAATGAGTTAAAAATGGTAGTTTTGTAAACCGCATAAGGCTGTAAGCATCTTTTCAACTCATTGATACTGTGACAGAAGTGGCCAAAAGAGGATTGTCATATGGTTTTTACCTTGTAAGATTTTCCATGCTAAAATCTTGTGTCATTATCTCTATCATTTGTCTCATTCTTACATTACTTTTTCCTTGGAGATCAAGTTTGTATTTCATATTTCTGCAACTTATAAACTAAGCGAACAATTTGATATAACCTATTTACCCCCCTTTAGGTTATTGTTACTTGTATAGACTAACGTGTGTTCAGATACCGAGGTAGCGCTCATGGTAGCTAACAATCGAAAGCATAACTAGTTAGAATTACCGCCAAGAGTTTAACATTTTCTTCAGATGCAACATTAGCCGTAGAGCTTGTCTCGAATTTCTTGTCATCTTTAATCTCCTCCTTAAACTTTCTACGCTCCCGCTTGAAATGCCGTTTCTTACCCCAACCGTAGCACTTGACATTTTTCTTCTAGATTTTGATCTAGAGTTCTTCTCCAACTTATTTCTTTCTTTGTCAATGACGCTCACTAGACTTCTTAGCAAAAAGCCTTTCTCCTTGAGCTTTCCTCTCACTTGCCTTGTTCATTTTCACATAAAAATGATGTTGGAGACAACTGCATCACACGTAAGATTATCTTTGCCTAACAACAAAGTAGTCCCAAAATGCTTGAAGGAATCCGAGAAAGCTCTCAACAACAAGAAAGCATTATCATCCTTCTCATACTTCACATTAACGCGTATTAAGCACTAATACACCGGTTAAAGTCATTCAAGTATGCTATAACAACTCCACCCTTCTCCATTTTTAAACCATAGAGTTGGTCTTTGAGAGATCAATTTGTTGAATAAAGATTTTTTCATGTAAAGCTACTCAAGCTTCTCTCATGTCCCTTTAGCGTTATTCTCTTCCATAATAATGCATCACTTCATCAGAAAGATGTAACTCTACGGAACTTATAGCATTCTCATCAACACTTTCCATGTTTCTGATGACATATTCGTTGGCTTGGATTCAACTCCCGAAATAGTATAATAGATATCTTGTTGAATAAAGATATTCATCATTTTCCTTTGCCATAATGTAAAATTTGATTTTCATCAAATGGCTTTACTTCAACTTCACCCCATCGGAGCTTCAGGACTTTGTATTACTCTTCTCGGCCATTGCAAACAACCTTTTTGTAACCTTCGCTCTGATACCACTAGATGGTGCAACAATACCCTATACTAGTGCTCACTTAGGAATTTATTAAATACCTTGTAGGCAATTCCATAAATAAACACCAACACCCTCCAAGATCTTATTTAAATGGACTTATAAGTACGACAAGTAATATACTAGGCAATAAAATAACACAAGCAAGCCAAAAAGCAAATAAATTACTATACAACACAAGCAATTTACGTGGTTTACTAAATTAACAAGTCCACGGAGGTCACTTATTTCATTTGATATAAGAATAACAAGATACAAGAGTTTTGTAACACCCCCTGACCCAAATCACTAGGACCGAATCGGGGAGCGCTACTATATACTAAAATCTAACTTTTACTTTTATATAACCATAATTTAAAACTATATTAAAAAACATTTGAAAGTGGTCCAAATAAATTTTCGGAAATCTTGTCAGAGTTTCCTCTGTTTTTCTGATTTTCCAAAACCTGTTTACAATTAAAATTCATAAAAATCAACTTCTAAATCTCAAATCACTTTTGTGCACCTTTCCAAATGTAGTGCGACTTACCCAATCAATTTATCACAATATAATTTATAAATATTAAAATAACATAAACATATAATAAAATATTTACATAGCAGAAGTTCTTTTAAATATATACAAACAGTTTCTGTATATGCATTATGTATCAAAACATATAGACTTATTATAAAAGGACTACCAAAATATATGTAAGATCGATGTGACTCTGACCTCTCTTTCTGCAGTCTCTACTTTTCTTTGTCTTTGTCTCCCTTGGAACCTCTGTTACCTACGTGTGAGAAAACTCAACACGCTAAGCATATTGCTTAGTGGGTGTACACAAAATTGTATATCCAAATATACTATATCAAATAAGTTTATCTATGTATCGAAAATATAAATCACATATATATAAATCATATATAGGACTCATGTCAAATCAAATCATATACTCAACAAATACCATATTCAAAATCAATCAACAGACAAAATCTTTATAATTTCTCAAATGCTTTTATATAACAATTCAGTTTTCAGACTAGGCTCCTGACATACAAAACATAAGTTATCGAACTGGATTACGGGTTGTTCAGCATCAGACACAAACGGGCGACCTGCGGAACATCAGATCAGAATGGAACACCAATGGAATCACCTGCTGTAAATGTCCCATAACAGAATTCAGAATCCTAGGACCGACACATGAGGCCTGTATATCCAAAGGGTGGAACAAACAGGGTAAATCGACACAGTACTGTTCAGACAGAAACCCAATTGAGATGTCAACCTCCTATATCCATATCTATGTTCACATACATCAGAGCCATTTCACAAAATGTTTTCGTAAATCCAATGTCATCATATTTCGTTTCTTTCAGAATCATCGAATTCAACTTTCAATATATTCAATTTCGATTCATATCGATATATCTATATTTTTGAAATTCAAATTTCATCAAATATCATATAATGGACATATAAGAATATATTTCGAAATCAATAATCACATCAAATCAATCCAAAAATATATTCAAACGTATTTCATAATTCCATATCGAATCAAAATGTCCAAAAATCATTTTCCGATACATTCCACAAATATTATATAATTAAAATCACTTTCAACAATATATTTTCATAACAATATTAGCATCAAAACGTATGAAAATCAATTTCGAATATTATTCACAATCAAAATTTTGGATATCAATTATATTTCAAGAATTCACAATTCAAATCAATTTGAAATCGGTTTCAAACTATCAATTTTACTCAATAAAATTCAAATAATTCAAAAACTATAAAATTCGATAATTTCAAAAATTTCTGGAAAATTGGAAATTCGAAAACGAATGTACATCGAACCTGAACTATAATCTATAATTAATATAATTCAAATAACTCAAAATTAATCAAATTCAATCAATCCGAAATATTCTGGAAAACGAAAAAAAATTTAAAAACTCGTGTACACCGAACCTAAACACTTCCTCCTACTCTTTTCCTTCTTCTCCTTCTCTTTTCTTCTTCTTCATCTTCTTTCCTTCTTCTTCTTCTTCTTGTTCTTTCCTTTCTCTCTCTTCTTTCTCTCTCCTCTTTTCTATCTTCTTTCTCTCCCGTTCTCTAGTTTCTATTTGCTTTGTTTGAGAGCTTTTGCTCTCTCTTTCTTTTATTAAAGAGCACCGCTTCATCACTCGGTGCTCTATTTCTTTTTAAAATTTTTTTGAGCTATCGCAACCGCGTATTGCGAGCGGTGGTGGCGTCGCTCGGTCGCGATGCTCACTGGTGGAAATTTGCCACCTTCAGCGCGTGCGGCTACCCCGAGCGCTGATCGCGAGCCTGGTTGCGGTGCTCACTGGACCAGTTTCGCCACTTTTATCACGAGCAGCTATCGCGATCTCTAGTCACGAGGATGGTCACGATGCTCACTGTCCAATTTTTCACTCTTTTCTTCATGCATTGTTTTCGACCGTTCAAATTAGTCAATTTGGAAACCTAAAAATATACATACATTTAATTACATTTTTCACCCCTCAAATCATAATTATCACATCCACATATTCCATATTAATTCAACAAGTTTACCTCTATCCCACAAGTTTTTTCTGCCCTCTAGATCTTAATTTTTCTATCTTACATGTGCGTTTGGTGCGTAAGATTGGATTTGACTATTTTTATAAAATTTGATTGAATTGTATTAGATGTGATTGGATTAAATT
The DNA here is from genome assembly GCA_003430845.1 of Xanthoceras sorbifolium. NCBI lineage: Eukaryota > Viridiplantae > Streptophyta > Magnoliopsida > Sapindales > Sapindaceae > Xanthoceras > Xanthoceras sorbifolium. The sequence continues at coordinate 14,094,356 of CM010612.1, forward strand.
AGTACTTTGATGCATTTGATACAGTACGAATTGGACTAAAAATAATATTGTCATTATTTAGTACAATATGTGATTGGATAAAAAATAATTGTATTTTATATTTAATATAATATGAAATTAGCCAAAATAATATTATATAAATTAATTTTCAATAATAAATCCTTTAAATTTAATTTTAATAAAAATAAAATTATTTAAATTAAGTTTTACTTAAAAAAAAAAATAGAGGGAACAAAATTGTCCCACCTATTGTGGCACGATAATTGGGTACTGTCCACACCAAATATAGGATTGAGCTTAAAAATAGGCTTCTATCTTTATTGCTTTTAGACACTTGTCTTCATACACTTAGTTAAAAGCTCTTTTAACAACTCATTTATTTACTAAAATATTTTTTTACTAATTACAACAAAGCCCACTCAAAATATAAATTAAAAAACTGTCTCAAAATCAATTATATGATTTTATTAGAGATATACATCAACAAAAATATGTTGTTTTGTAGTTAATATATATATATATATATAGATGACGAGGATGAGAATGAGAAGATGATGATGAGAATAATTAATGAAGGATTTGTAATGTCTAAAACAGATAAATCATACCAGTTAGAGATACAAAGTGTATCTTAAAATAACGGGTTTAAAGTAGAAATTTAATATTTAATTATTTTAAAAACATATTTTGTTTTGTAGTTAATATGTATACTATGAGATGATAAAAAATTACTAGGGATTTGTAATTTGTAATGTCAAACAAATAAATCATACCACTTTAAACTCTTGAAGAGTTTACAATGTATTTTTATAATTTAATAAATAATTTTGTGATCAAACTACAGAGGAGAGGTTCTCAGCTGGCTAGGATAATATAGTCACTATGTTAGTAAAGTTAGTTGTATATTTGCTGATGTGGCAGCAAGTAGTTAGAGATGTGTGGCAATCCTCAAATTGCGAAAATTTTGTTAGTGCTAACAGCTTCTTCTTATATATATAACGCGTGTTGGTTGATCAGTTATGCAATTATTGTGAGTGTAAAAAGCATGAAGAACATACAAGTTCTCTCTGAATAAATTTATGTTCACCAATGGAGTTTTCACTCTCTTTAAGAACTTTTCACAAATACTAACATTTGTTACTCTGCAAAACTCAAATTTTCTTTTGTTCTTGAGCTTTTTTTTATGGTATTAGAGCCTACACAAGATTAATCATCTATGATTAGCAACTCGAGTAGTACTTCCGCTTAGAGAATTGAAGATCGAGTGATCTTTATCGAATGACTTCAACACCCTTGCCAAGACAATCAACTTTAACTTGCCAGTAAAACTTGACCGATGCAACTATGTTCACTGAAACTGCAATAGAAGCCTTTGAACTTGATGAGTTTGTGTCTGATTTGAAGTCTATTCCTCCTAAAAATGTTGAAGTTGAGTCCAGTAGTGATATAGGAAAAGAAACTAGGATCAACAAGGAGTATACTATGTGGAGAAAAACTGATAATTTGTTGTTGTGCTGGTTGCTATCAACTATTAGCCCTAGTATCATAGGTGAGGTAACTAGTCGTAAAACCTCATGAGAAGTCTGGAGTGTCCTAGACTGCTTGTATTCATAACAATCAATGGCAAAAGTTCTTCAAATGAAGTAACAATTGCAAAGTGTGAAAAAGGGATCTAACAATGTTAGTGATTTTGTCCTCAAAATTAAAAACATGGGGAATGCTCTTAGCACAGTTGGAGAAATGATAAAAGATCATGAGCTTCTGATGAGCATACTCAATGGGATAGGACATGAGTATGATTCTGTAGCTGTGTTAATCTCCTCACAAGGACAAAGTATGAGCATTCAAGAAGCTCAATATTAATTACTAATGATACATGAGCAAATAATAGATCATCTTAATACAATATCATAGATTGATGTTGCTGCAGCTAGTGCTAATTTTGTGGCTAGAAATCAGCATAATAAGCAAGTATACAGAGGGGCAATAACAGAGGAGGAAATAATAGAGGCAGAAGTAGAGGAAGGAATGGTGGTAGATGAAATAATAATTCCGAACCTCGATGCCAGATATGTGGTAGAAATGGACACTCTGCACATTATTGTTAAAATAGGTTTGACAAGTCCTATCAAGGTTTTTAGGGAGAAAATGGTCAAGGTTCTGGTTCTACACCAAATAACAATTCTGGAAATACAAATAAATGTGAACTAATTCAGGTCCATATATTCCTCAACATCAGGATCACATCCATCAGTCTATAGCCTATTATGCAACTCCTGAAAGTGTGCGTGACTCATCATGGTATGCTGACAGTGGAGCCATAAACCATGTGACTTTTGATTTTGGCAACTTGACAGTTCAGTCTAAGTATAAAGGAAATGACAGGTTAGCTGTTTGAAATGGGCAGCAGCTTCACATCTCACACATTGGTAACTCACTTGTTCACAACTCCTTGTCTGATTCTTGTTCTATTACTCTGAAAAATGTGTTGTGTGTGCCTTCTATTGCCAAGAAATTGCTGAGTGTATCTAATTTTACCCTTGTTAATGATGCTTATGCTGAATTTTCTGAAAATTATTGTGTTAAAGGACAAGACTACCAAGAGGATACTGCTCACAGGGTCTTTAGTAATAGTGTTTAAAAGCTTGATCTCACTTGTGCCAAAGTCACAAGTCATCAATCAGGTTCTTGTAATGTCTGTTTGTCCAAAGTTTCTGCTTTCTCAAAGTGTAATAAAGTCAGCACTTCCAGTTCTTCTTTCTATGTAAATTCATCCAAGTCTGGTAGCTTGTATAATAAACAACAGACTCAAAGTAATGAACAGTTGTGGCATATTAAACTTGGGCATCTTGCTCCTTTGGTGCTTAAAAATGTTATGCAGAAAGTTCATTTACATTATTCTTCACATGATCTTAAATTTTGTGATTCTTGCAAGTTAGGAAATTTGCATGAACTTCCTTTTCAATTATTATCTTACAAAGCTAAAATACCTCTTGAAATTGTTTACACCGATGTACGGGGACCAGCCCTGTCTGCTCTATAGTAGGGTTGAGATATTACCTCATTTTTGTGGATTCGTTCTCTACATTTACTTGGATATACACATTGAAAGTTAAATCTGAAGTTCCATCTGTTTTCCTAACCTTTAAAAAATATGTAGAACACCAACTTGATTAAAAAATAAAGTGCTTACAAGCTAACCTAGGTACTGAGATCAAAACACTTCTTCTACAGCTCGCACTCTTTGGCATTATTAAAACATAATGTGTTTACACTCATCAGCAAAATGGGATTACTGAGAGGAAGCACAGACATGTTGTAGAAACTGGGCTAACTTTGTTAGCACATTCTCATATGCCCTTAAAATTTTGGTCTAATGCCTTTAACATAACCACCTTGCTCATTAATAACCTTCCTACAACTGTTCTAAAAATGAAATCACCTTTTAAAGTTTTATTCAATTGTATCCCAAACTATAACTTCTTCAAAGTGTTTGGTTGTGCTTGTTTCCCCATCGTAAACCCTATAACAAACACAAACTTGATTTCCACTCCTCTAAGTGTGGGTCTTTGACACGCTCACAATGTATGAGATAAAATCCTAAGTGGAGAATGTGCCAAAGTAATAAAGTACCGTAAAAACGATGTCGAATCCACAAGGAAGCTAGTATTAATGCTAAAGTTGTTAACGAAACGGATTTGAAATCAAGATTTGTTGGTTTTGAATCACAAAAATAAAAAGTAACTAAGACAATTATCAAAAGAAACTTGGCCAAGGGTGAGAAAAACGTTAGGTGGTCAAATGGTCCCAATCATGACCTCAGGTATTGCAATTGACTATTTTACGCACAATATTTCAAAGAAGTAAATTAACTCTAACAATGACACATCAAATTATATTGGTCATACATTGATGTTGTGATTCCATTTAAATTCATCTATTAGTCCTAGAGTGAAAATAATTATAAACTCATTATCAAGTTTAATACCTTGGTTAATTAAGCATACCCATGCCTTAATCAAACTAATCATTATTCCTAGAATTTAAATAAACACAATTATAGCCTAATGATATCTCAAATAATCTATAATTTCCTCATCAATGATAATTCAACATTCAAGCAAAGATTCTTGTATTGGAAACAACAAGAATTACACATTAATAGAATAATATATCTATAAATAATGTTATTGAAATATAATTAAGATGATAGTCAATTACAAACTCTAAAAACTCAATCTTGGTCCATTGACCTCATAACTATGGATTTAATTCAATATCATACAAATCAAAACCAAAGAGAAAAGTAAAGAATAGATAAAACCCTTCTAGATGAAGCACAAATAGTGAAGAAATCACGCTTTGGTCCAGCTGAAACTCCTTCTTCTTCAATACTTCATCTTCTCCAATGGAAAGATTGATGAAGATAATCGTGTATGAATCTTGTGTCTTTTATCAGAAGAACCCAAGAAAACATAAAGGAAAAGTGTATGGACCTCACCCTAGCCATTGGTCATCATTTCTCTCAAGTGGCCGAACCTATTTTCTTTCTTTTCTTCTCTTTCGTTTTATACTCGCTCGAATTAGGGAGTTCGAATCTCTATCGTGATGCGAGATTCATGACCCTAGGTCACGAGATTCATGACCCTGGGTTACGAAACCTAGGTCGCGTTACTTACTGCTAGAAGTTGATGTTGTCTCACTATTCTTGTGTCGCGACCTTTGGTCGCAAAACCAGGGTCGCGGTACTCACTAGACAAAATCGCGTTGGACTGCGCACTGATACGAAAACGAGCATAACTACCTCTAGAAAATTTAGAATCATGAATCGTAAAAATTTTCAAAAACTAGACTTTTAGACCTTTCCAGAATTATAAGGCTCGTAACCCAGTTCATCCTGTGAAATTTACGGTAGCCTCTAAAACATGACAGGTCTGCACTAACAAATCTTCAACTTCCAACTTTGCCATATCTTCCTTAATAATCGAACATAACCTGCACCAGCTCAAAACACACATTAAACCACCAAATTCACTTGAAAACAAGATCAAAAAATAAGGTAAAAGGGGATAAAAACATAATATATTCAGTCCGATCAGTCTTTATTGGTTATAGTTTGAGTAAAAAAGGTTATACTTGCATACACCTTTCAGGCAGAATTTATGTATCTCAAAATGTTATTTTTAATGAGCATAAGTTTTCCTTCCAATCATTGTTTCCCATTCCTTCACATGTCAGTCAACCTATCTCTACCTTACTAATTCCAGTTCTTCAGTCAGCTGGTCAATCTGTTATTTCTCCTATACAATCCTCTGGTTCAGTCCAGCCCTCTTTCAGTCAATTTTATTCTCATCAATCACCTATCACCAGCTGCAATCCTAGTCTTATTGTTCCACCTAGTCCATTACATGTGTAGCAACCTTCTATTTCTAGTGTTGTTCCTTATTATACAAGATCACAAAATCTAAGGCTAGTATCAATAAACCAAATGTGTATTATTCTTTTGCCAGTCTCTTAAGGTTGTTCTAGCTACAATAGTGGAACCTAAGTCAGTTAAGGAAGCCTTGTCTCATTCTCATTGGTATAAGGCAATGGATGTCGAATATCAAGCTCTGATTAGGAACAATAAATGGTCTTTAGTTCCATTAGATGCTTCAATGATTTTGGTGGGGTGCAAGTGGGTGTTTAGGATTAAGTATAACCAAGATGGGTCAATACTTAAACATAAGGCTTTGGTTGCTAAAGGCTCCATCAAACGGTTGGGATTGATTTCTTTGATACCTTTAGTCCGGTTGTTAAGGCCACAACGATAAAGGGTGATATTTAAGCTTCAGTGCTGGACCTAGCTAAACACTTTGTTCTTGGAGCTTCAAGTTATAAGATTGTCATCAAGGACTTGATCGTCCAAAAGATAATTAATGTGTCGCTCCTTACTTCGAGCACCCTAAGCAATGTTGATATGACCGCGCTTCTCAGGGGTTAAGTCCATTTCTTGCAAGCGCTCCTAAACGGCTAGTCAAATAACAACACCAATCAGGTGAAGGATATAAACGAAAATTACAAGTAAATATACTACAAATCAACTACCCTAGAAAGCCAAACACCGATCTAACTTCTGGGCTTTACCATCGATTGTTAGCTCTCTACCCCATCCGGTGGTGGCTACGAACCATCTCTTCTTTCATTCTTTGTTTAAAGTAGGAAGCCCGGTGATGAGTGATTCATCGGCATGCTTACTCCAACTAGCCAGATACCACTAATCGTCGCCACCGCGAGTATGGCCAACAAGTTTGTAGCAGTGCTGGATCTTAGATAAGGAAGGATCGGTATCAATCCCCTGAAGGCGCCATAGGGACCATACACGGACCAGAATCCACCAGCCATTCGGACTGAATTGGGCAGGAGTTAAACCTACATCTCTAATAAACTTCTTGATAAAGTGCTGGAGAGGGAGGCGCATGCCAATCTCGAGGAAAGTAGGGTAGATAGCCATACACCTTGGCTCAGGGTTTGTTATTTGCTCCCTTTCATTTGGCAGCCTAAGCCCCACTTTGGGAGGAATAGGGAATTCCCCCATAAAGCCAGCCAACCTAGTATAATTAATTCAATTTTCCCTAATATGGTTGGCTGCAAATCTACTAAAGTCAAGCTTTTCTCGGTGGTAATCCTCCGAGTTATACCCCCGAGTTATTCTCGGGGGAAGAGAAGACTCTAAACTACCATCTGAGTTGTGGTTGTTGTCAGACCTAGCAGATCTAAACGCCGACGTAGCAGATTTTGTCCTACAGGTACTAGCCTCGGAGGACTCGGATCCAGACTCAAAGGACATTGTGAATAGAAAAAAAAGGAATAAAGGGAAAGGAATTCAGAGGCTCACTTAAGAGAAAAGAAGACGAGGATATCAACCTACGACTGGCCACTACCGAAGGATAACGAAATCGAACAAGTAGAAGAAATGAGAGATTTGAAAGACAAACATCCAATTTATAGGGAATGAAACGCTTAACTGACGAACCACGAATTCTTGAAAAATGAAACGCCATCATTAATGCGCCAGATTGTCAGTAATGAAAAGACACACGCCTCAAAGAACTAAAATGGTAAGACTCTTCACTTTCCCAAGGGAACATAGCATTAAATGAAAAACAAATATCGAGGAGGAAAAATTCCATTGCACGGAGGAAATCCACTAAGTAATGAAATTCGGGGGAAATGATGATACTAAAGACAAATACCTAAAAAGACCAATACGGAAGACACACGTGGCACAAAATGTGTGTATGTGTTTACATATAACGGACATTAAAATCATGTGCATTGCATGTGACAATGTCAAAATAATAAAAGTAAAATTTGAATGGTGCATCATGATTTTATATATATATATATATATATATAAAAGAATAAATTACACCTAACCTACCTGAGGTTTGACTTTTTACGGACAAAATCAACTTATTGAAAAGCTGACAGTTAACTTCCTTGCCGTTAGTTGACCGTTAAAGATGACTGTTGACCGTTTTAAAGCGTAAAGCAACAAAAAAAAAACCCTAACTGTCAGTTAAAAACCCTAAAACGTTTTAAAGCGAATGGTGGAGATTTATTCAAAATAAAAAATTTAAAATTAAATATAAATTTAAAAAATTAAAAGAAAAAATTTAAGAAAAACACCCAGAGGCCGTCAGAGATTCATGGAGGTTCTCCATGAATCTACCTCCATGGGAGACCATGAAGGGGAGGTTTAGTCTCCCCTTCATCGCACCACGGGAAGGGAAGAGCCTCCCCTAGTTCGTTGACCTCCCATGGAGATAGGTTGCCAATTTTTTTTTTTTTTTTTAATCTCTATTGTCTATCTCAAATAGATGGTGAAGATCTTATGTATTTTATCTTTTATTTTTATTTTTTTTAAAAAAAAACTCTATCATCCATGAAATGAACGACAGAAATTTTAAAATATTTTCATTTTTAAAATACTTTAAAAATAAATTAAAAGAAATCAAATACTCTTTAAATAATTAATTTTAATTAATATTGACTAATAATTTATAATATTGGCTAACGAAAAAGAGTTTACTGTTAATTTTTTTTTAGTAATTTAGTTTCGTTAATTATAAAATATTTGATGTAATTAAAAAAAAAAGGTAAAAATTGTACGAGAATGTTCTTGATATGCACGTATATAGTTTAGAAAAGTGCGGAACCGACTACTAGTTTAGGGTCGAATCAAATGAAGCCACCACGTACGGGATAAAATTCTCATATACGGCAGCAGAACAAGCGTCCTCGTAGCTGGACACATGGCTGGGCATGTCATGAGCGCAAATGTCTTGTTAATAGCCACGTCTTACAATATCAGAACCCCGCTCAAACCTTTCTATGTCTATTTAAAGACGACGATTGCATGCTCAATTTCTTATGAAAAGTTGTTGACCGCTATATAATTTACTTCAACTTTCAGGGTGAAAATAAGAAAAAACAAGTAAAAAGATGCAATCAGGAAAGAAAGCAGCGGAGACCGTAAATGAATCGGCGGCCGACGCGGCAGCTTCTGGTAAAGCTGGCATGGAGAAGGCGAAGGCCACCGCTCAAGAGAAGGTTATCCTTTTTTCCTTTTGTATTTATATCATTATTGAACTTGTTTGTTTCCAAGTGTACTTTCGTAAAGTTGTACCGTGTATCTTACTTGAAACTTAAATATGCGGCGGGCGCAGGTGGAGCGGATGAAGACTAGTGATCCAGTAGAGAAAGAAGCTGCGACCATGAAGAAAGAAGCGAGGAAGAACCGTGCAGAATTGAACAAAGAGGAGGCATATGCACAAAACGAGGCGGCCAGGAGGATGGCCGAGTCTGGCGGACCACACCCAGGTTACAAGACATGGGGCACTGAAGGTTACACCACCACAACCACAGCAGCAACTGATGTCCCATACACTAATACTGGAGATTACGTCACTACCGACCCGGGCGATTATACAACCACCGTTCCCGGCGATTATACAACCACCGCTCCCGGCGATTATACAACCGCAGCCCCCGGAGATCCCCTTCATCCTAGGGGACCTGCTCGTCGTTCTCCTTGATTCACAGGCCGTGCTTACTGTTGAAGTGGATCTCTTATGGATTATGATAGGTCAAGGTTTCTGAGTATATGTTATGCTTTTTGTTTACGTGTGTTTCTCTGTTAAGAGTTGTGGAAATAATGTAGTTTTGTGTATCTGATCTTATTCAATAAAAGTGTGATTTTATGTAGGTTTTTTTTTTTTTTTTTCTCGAACTATTATAAATTAATTTGAGATTGGATACCATTCAGATTTTCAACCGGGATGTGTGAGGAGTAATTTTGTCAAATCTTTCTTTAATTACTATTTTCAGTAAAGGTAATGATTTTATTAGTCTCATAAATGCTGAGGAAAAAAAAAAAAAACTCTTTTGGTTTTTTGAAAACTGCAACTTTTGGGGTTTTATAAAGGGTGAATTGCATTAAAATACTCTGAGTTTATTCTTAATTATACGCATAATATCAGTTTATCATTTATTACACTTAAATACTCTACTTTCAATTGATCAAGTTAAAACTAATGGTTGATCAAACGGTTGAAGGGTAAACTGATTTTTTATGTGTAAATTGATTTTTAAAAAAATTATAAAATTCACGTAACCAATAAAAATATAACACGTTATTTTTAAAAAATTAAAAAATTAAAGGGAGAAAGATTTCTAGATCTCTCTCCTTTTAAGCTTCCCTTCAAATGAAAAAACAAAATCAACAAATTGAAAATTTTGTTCCATCGCGTGGAGAAGAAGTTCATGGAAAAGAAATTATCATCATTGGGAGGAGGTGGTGGGGGTTCGTCGCAGATGAGAACAAAAGGGTCATCGTCAAATCAGGTGGTGGTTGGGGGATGATGATTCAGACGAATGTGATAGGAGAGGATCTGAAGAAGATGGCGAGGAAGGCGAGGAACGAAACGGAGAAGAAGTCGGCGGAGACAAACGAAACCTTCGACATCATATGCCACAGATAGCATCCTCTGGCAAGTCCTTCGTTGACCACCACTCCGGTGAGTCCTTCGACGGCGGAGCTCACTCCATCACTGCGAGTTGCTCCCTCTACAGATTGGAGCATATCTACTCTAATGCCAAGTTTCTTTTTTTTTTTTGTGATTTTTTTTATTTTTTTGGTGAATGGTTGATAGATTGGTTGTATTTTTGGTTGAATTGATATAGAAGACGGTAGTGGATGGTTGATGAATTGTTTGTATTTTTGGTTGGATTGGAGATGGAGATTTTTTTTCTTTTTATTTATTGCGATTTTTTTAATTTTTTGGTGGATAAAGTTAATGGATTAATTGTGTTTTTGAATTGAACGGGGAAGATAGTGATTTATTATTGATGGATTGTATTTTTAGTTGAATTGGAGATGGAGATGGAGAGGGAGATGACAAATTATTGTTTGATTATTTTTTTAATGTTATTTTTTTTATATATTTTTAATAAGGGTAGTTAAGTCATTTTACATAAAAATTTAGGTCAATTGTTAAAATTAACGAAGTCAACTGAAAGTAAAGTACTTAAGTGTAATAAACTATAAATTAGTATTATGTGTGTAATTAAGGATAAATTAAGTATATCTAAGTGCAATTCACCCTTTTAAAAAATGGCAACTTATCTGGTTTTACACAATGGCATTCAAATATATAACGCTCATGAAATGATCAAACACAATTGATGCAAACGTAGTAAAAGTTGGGATATTTGGAGACATTTATTTATTTGTGGGTGATCATATATTACGACGCATCATATGTTCAAATATGATTTTTATACTTATTTCATAAGTATTCATATTTTAAATTTTAAATTTTAAATTTAGATCGGGTGTTGATATTTTGTCCCATAAATATGATTTATTTACCCATTTTTATAAGTATATTTATATTTAAAATTTAAATTGTTACTGTAAGTATTTATTGTAATGATAATAGTACATTTATTAAGATCAATTTATTTTTCTAATATAATTTATTTATAAATCCTTTTAAATTATTAATACATACAATTTAATCCTTACATCATGATGTTAGTTAAAAAATACATAAACATCCATTATATTTCTTTTGAATGAAAAGAAAAATTAAGTATTTTTAAAAACGTTATAACATACAATATAATTAATTTCTTTTTATGAATTTTCAGAGATATTATTTTTAAAAGAAATTAAAATTTTCAGAAACTATTAAAAAAATGAAGGCTGATGTTTAATAATTGACTTATCAACTTTATAACTCTATCATTCCAAATTTATATTAATTAACAAGTCTTTGGCAGTAAAATCAAATAACATATTTTTTCTCAAAAAACAAAATCATGAATAAACATCAATTTATCATTACTATTTTTTTTTTGGTTAAAAATTCTACCTTACTTTTTTTTTATTGATTTATAACCATTAAAAACAAAGGAAAAAAATATTTCAATTTAAAATTCTAAAAAATACATACCTTTGTATATGATCAAAGTTCAATGCCATTTTTTTTCCATTATTTTATTATATAATAATTATTTATTTCATGAGAAATTTTGATAATTAAAATAGAATTAGAGTTAAATTAGAATTTGTCATATGCTTTTTTTAAAAAAAAATAAAAGGTTTAATATAGTTATAGGTAAGATGAGTGTATAAAGTATTTGATGTACTTAGTACCAAGTGAAATTAGTTACTGTAAAGCTGTAGTTGCGAGTTTGCTAAGTATTTGTTCAAAGTACATAAGTGTTTGACAAAAGTTCACATAGAAGTAGAGATATGTGGAGAAGACATAACTGACCAAGGTAAGCTCTCAAACTTTTTATTAATTTCTCAGTCATTACAGAAATGATGCTTTCTACAATTTATACAAAAAAAATACATATTGATCAATCAACTTTGAAACTAACTTAACAGATTTTGTAACTGAAATCTTAACTGAATTTACTGATGTGGCAAATTCAGTTGTAAGGAAATATTTAACTGCTAGATTCCTATACTGACTTCATATCTTCTCAATCGATGATACAGATTATGATCATCAATCATGTTTACACTGATCATCATGACCTTTATTGTGATTTTGGAACCTTAGCACAACTGCATCATTCTGATCAGCTTCTTCTTCAACTGCAGCACTATTGACTTCAGCTGATACCTTAGATATCTTCACATTCCCCTGTAAACGAAAATGTGATGAATCAGCCAAAATGAGTTTGGAACACAGATATTGAAAGCGATCTGTAGCTAAACCCTTAGTTAGAATATCAGTCACTTGGTGAGTTATAGGAATGTACCTAGGCTCTATTTCACCAGATGTCACTTTCTCACAAATAAAGTGAACATCAATTTCCATATGCTTTGTTCTAGAGTGAAATATTGAATTTTGAGCTAAAGCATTGGCACTAATATTGTCACACCACACAAGGGTTGGACCTGAAAGTGACAGATGTAGTTAAGAAAAAACGGATTTAAGCCACAGAATATCTGCTATTACTAGAGCCATAGAGCGATACTCAACTTCGGTACTTGAGTGAGCAACTACATGTTGCTTGCGTGAGCTCTAAGAAATTAAATTCCCACTAAGCAACAGGCAGATACCACTTGTTGAGGTCGGTCATCAAGGGAGCTAGCCCAATCCGCATCTGAAAAAGCTTTAAGAGTAAACTTAGTTGCAGGTCTGAACCATAGCCCCTTGGAAATAGTTCCTTTTAGGTATCGAAGAACCCTCTTATAAGCTAGCCAATGAACTTGTGTTGAAACAATAAGAAATTGGCTTAACTTGTTTACAATAAAAGAGATGTTAGGCCTTGTGTGGGACAAATATTGCAACGCCCCAATAGTACTGTAATAGGTTTTAGGATCAGAAAAAACATCTCCATCTATCAGTGAAAGCTTGACCCCATATTCGAGTGGTGTGTCATATGGTCTACAATCTAGCATGTTTGTTCTTTTCAGTAGGTCACTAATATATTTAGACTGTATGAGATACAACCCTATTAAGTTTTAATAGGTCTCGAACCCGAGAAAATAGTTGACAGGTCCTAGGACTTTGAGAGCAAAAGTGGACTGCAACTTGATTATCAACTGCTACATCTGAGATGTATCGCTGCCAGTAAGCAGTATGTCATCAACATAGACTGATAGGTACAAGACTTTTGAAGAAGAGTGGTGTATGAAGAGAGAAACATATGAGGCTGAATTCTGAAAACCCTATGAGAGCAAGGTTGTTCTTAGTTTTTGAAACCAAGACCTAGGAGCCTGTTTGAGCCATAGATAGCCTTATAGAGTTTACAAACATAGGAAGGAATTTGAGCATTCACAAACCCTTTAGGTTGCTGCATATAAACCACTTCATTTAAGTCACCATTTAGAAAAGCATGGTTGATATCAACTTGCTTTATTACCCAACCATCATAGATAGCAATAGTGAACATGATTCTTATAGTTGCAGCCTTCACAACAGGGCTGAATATGTCAAAAAAATCAAGCCCTGGTGTTTGGTGAAAACCCTTAGTTACAAGCGAGCTTTATGCTTTAGGAGAGAACCATCAGCCTTATATTTAGTTCTAAAAATCCATTTGCAACCCACAATTTTTATGGCAGCAGTAGAGAGTACTAGAGACCATGTATTGTTTTTAAGAAGTGCACAATACTTTTCTCTCATAGCTTGTAACCAAGAGGGATTAAGAATAGCCTCTTTGACAGTAAAAGGCTCTTTATTAGTTAGGAAAACTGAAGGGAAAGACCGAGCTGAAGTGAAGGCTTGGTTTTAAAAATACCATTTTCAAAACTGGTAAGCATTGGGTGATAGATGTCTGTATTGGTGGGTTAGTGGAGGTAAAGACAAGGCTGCTGGATCTTGAGATCCTGAAGTGGGTGTTTGGATATTAAGTGCCTTCAAACAGACATGGGTGGGGAATTTATGCCCTTTATATCTTATTTAACAAAACAAGGGGTTCAAGTAAGATTTTCTTATGCCTACACCCAAGTGGAGTTGTTGAGAGAAAGCATAGGCACTTAGCTGAAACTGGCCTTACCTTCCTAACTCATGCTAAATGTCTCTATCCTTTTGGCTTAAAGCTTTTCAAACCTTATGCTTTCTTATCAACAATTTGCCCATTTCTCTTCTAGGTTTCAAGTCTCTTTTTGAGAAACTTTACAATAAGTCTCCTAACTATACTTTTCTTCACACTTTTGGGTGCTCTTGCTCCCTTACCTTCGAAATTACTCCATTACCAAATTGAATTTCATTTAGCTAAGAGTGTGTTTCTTGGTTATAGTCAAGATCATAAGGGTTGTAATGGTCAAAAATAACCCAAAAGGTTTAGACCCATAATAGAGCCCGAAAGAAAGAGCCTGACATGGCCCAAAAGACTAAGTCTACCATTCGTAGACTGATCAACCAAGTCTACTGACTAAGTCAAACCTGTCATCCAAGTCAGTCTAACTGCTCCAAGATAACAGGGATTCCTGATATCTCCATGTTATTTCGAAGCATGATCCTTTCGACCGCCTCGACGGTCACTGCCCATACCTTATAAATATGAATCCAGGCTTCATAAGCAAGGGTCACGCGAATTACACGAAAAAGCTATTTACTTTATTCTGAAGCAGCCCAGCCTTCACTCGACCTAGTTGACGCTAAGTCCCATCATTCAATCCAATTGAGTCCACATCGACATTAGTGATTATCATACACTCAACATATAAACCATTATGCTACGCTCCAAAGTTAATAATTTCAGGTTATACTTCCTTTTACGTTATTTATTTCACTCGACTTCGTAAAATAACTTGAGTGTCAGAGACTATTTGGCTAGCACCACCCCGGTGTCCCAGAGAATTTGACCTCGTTAATCTCTTTTTGCAACTTGTTAGCCCTACATTCATCCGACCCGAATCCCCGGATCCAACTAGTAGATCTTAGCATCTATAATTTGGCGTCCACTGTGGGATATGACATTGTCAAACTAGTAAAATTCTGATCGATATTCAAGTAGGATGGCAGATGAATCGAACCATGCAACTCTTGAGGCCCAGTTCGCATTGTTCGTAGCCTAAATAAATGAGAACTCTAACCGACTCCAAACGCTAGAAGCAGAAAACAAGGCCATGCGTGCTGAAAACAAAGAGTTGCAGACTAAAGTCAAGCCACTGACGATGTCGACCATACCACCGCTAGGGTTCAAACACGTCTGATACGAAGTCAGAGCCAACTTGTCGTCTGCTCCAGGACAAACAACCTTGTCAACTTTGACATCCAATGCTCGACATCCTATTTTCGAGATCAGGTCAGCTGTAGACGATACGAGCCCAGCAACCCCTGAACGTGATCTGACACCAGAACTAGCTGCGAGCGACCAGATTAGATAGCTTCCATCGACGTCGATTGTAGCACAGGACACCATTCCAACACCACCTATACCACCGCAAATCCAACTAGTAAATGTATGAGCACTTCCACAGCCGATGCCGACTATAACGGATACACAACACGCTCTACCGATTCCTCAGTCGACAGCTATGGTAAGCACAACCTCTGCTTTATCCGACTTTGATTTAGCACGCAGGTTCATAGAAATGGGTGCCTTAATTCAGTTCATTCCTGGAATGTCGGCCCCGATAAAAAAAAAAGTGCTGCTAATAACTTCGCCGACTTTCCATTTGTCAACACCATCACACTCGTGGAGATGTCAAGAAAGTTTAGCTTCCTTAACATGAAGCATTATGACGGCATGACAGATCTCGACACATTGCCTAATACCGATAGCGTGTGTTTATGGCAATTATACCCAGAGATCTGCCCAAGGCATGTATGTGTAAAGGATTTGGGTCGAGCTTCGTAGGACCTGCTCTACAGTGGTACACGAATTTGCCTAACAACTCCATAGCATTCTTCGCTCAGCTCAGCAGAAACGTTTGTCAAGCAGTTTGCCAATAGTTAAAAACTGAAGAAACAGTCAGACGACCTTTATACAGTTAGCCAGCATCGAGGCGAATTGCTGCGCGACTTTGTTGGTCGCTTCAACAAAGAAAACGTGTCGTTCCCATACTACAACCAAGCCACGGCCATCTCTGCTTTCAGGAAAGGCCTTCTACACCACTCTGACCTCTACAAGGAGTTGACAAACTACCCTTATATGACGATGAAAGATCTTTTTGCCAAAGCATGGACTCAAATCAAATAGGAAGAAGATAAAGTTAATTACACCCCTTTCAGGTACAACAAGAATGAATATCGATGTAACTGTCGTGTCAAATGTAGATTATCAAAACACGGATCGGAACCTTATCCCATAAAAGATCGAATGAACAACAGGTCGCGTGAAAATCGAGCACCACACGACAGCAAGTTCGACAGCTAGAGAAACTGAGATCCAGAGTTCCATAATACAACCTGAACATCACACCAGGCGAGGTCGTCGCAATAATGAAGAATCTAGGCAATTCAGTGAAGTGGCCAGGAAAGATGTCAAGCCCAACAGACAAAAGGGACTCAACAAAATGGTGTGACTTCCATGAAGATTACGAACACCGAACAGAAGATTGTATCGCCCTCAAATTCAAAGTGCTCAGGCTCCTGAAAAGGGGGCATCTAAAGAAATACCTCACTAATAAACACATGAGGCTCAGATATCAGCGGAATGTCCCACTCGGCAACTAAGCATCACATTCGGCAGATGGGAAACCTTGAAGTCCATTCGAAAAGATCAGTCGGTCCTCTATGTTCGACCAGACCATCAGCTTCAATAATGGCAAGCATACAAAACTGCTCAACCCTTATCACGACGCACTCGTCATATCCCTTCATGTCGTAAACTACTTGATAAAACTCATTTTGATAGACAACGGGAGCTCTACCAACGTACTGTTCCTAGAAGCCCTAAGGGAAATACAGATAGACGAGTCAAATATAGTATGACGTTCGACCATGCTCGTTGCCTTCAGCGGTAAACACAAGAACATTATAGAAGAAATTACACTCCTAGTCTACACAGAAGACATCAAGCTCAACACGAAGTTTATAGTGCTCGATTGCCCTTCAGCCTACAATATCATTATGGGTCGGCCATGAATATATGACATAAGAGCGATGTCGTCGACATACTATCAAACTCTTCTCTTTCCAACCAAATGGGGAGTACGAGAAATCTGAGGAAAATAATACGTTTCAAGAGAGTGTTACACAAGCACTTTGAAGAGCAAGCCGTCAACATTATAGCAAATACAGCAGTCGACCCTGGGCTCGAACGACATAGTCCACAGATGGAAGAGCTTAACGAGGTACAAATCCACCCAGATTAGCCCAGGCATAAAATCCAGATCGGGTCACTCCTCAAACTAGAGATCAGAGTTCAACTGATCGAGTTCTTAGCTCGACATTATGACCACTTTGCATGGTCATATGCCGACATGACAGGCGTAGATCTCAACATTATGGTTCAAACCAATCAAACAGAAAAGAAGAAAGTTTGCCTCGGAGCAAAATAAAGTGATCAATGAGGAAATATAAAAACTAATCGACATTAGTTCAGTTAAAGAAGTACACTACCCAAACAGGTTAGCAAACGTCATCATCATACGGAAGAAAAATGGTAAATTGAGGGTTTGCATCGACTTCACAAATCTCAACAAGGCGTGTCTCAAAGACTTCTTCCCTCTACCCCACATCGACATGTTGGTAGATGCAATAGCAAGGCACAAATTACTCAGCTTCATGGACGCTTTCTCATAATACAATCATATTTTGATGCAACCAAACTACCAAGAAAAGACTACCTTCGTCACCGAGCGTAGCATTTTCACCTACAAAGTAATGTTGTTCGGACTCAAAACTGCAAGGGCAATTTACCAACGACTTGTCAACAAAGATGTTCAAATAATAAATGCTTGGCTTGACAATAGAGGTATACATTGATGACATACTCATCAAATCCCTCCAAGCCGAGCAATACCTCGAGCACTTACAACAGTCATTCGACATACTCCGAAAATACGGTATAAAACTCAACCCTTCTAACTGTTCATTCGGAGTGTCATCTGGAAAGTTCTTAGGTTACCTTGTCACACACCGAGGTATCAAAGCCAATCCAGATCAGATCCAGTCCATCATAGGGATCCCTTCCCCTCGATCAGTAAAAGAAGTCCAAAAGCTTATCGGTCGAGTAGTTACACTCAACCGTTTCATCTCGAAATCCTCAGAAAGATGCTAACCTTTCTTTGACACTCTAAGAAAGAATAAAAGCCTCGATGGAAAAGTGCGAAACGGCTCTACAACAGCTAAAGTCATATCTATCGAGCCCATCATTATTGTCTAAACCAATGGAGAAACACTTTACATCTACTTGGCAGTATCAGAAACAGCCGTAAGTGCAGTACTAGCAAGGAAGGTCGAGCAAAAATAGCTCTCAATTTACTATACTAGCATATCCCTACTCGATGCCGAAAAGTGCTACAGCCAAATGGAGAAGCTAGCCTTAGCACTTACATTAGCCGCTCAGAAGTTTCGACCATGCTTCCAATGTCATCCCATTGTAGTACTCACGACTTTCCTACTCAAGAACGTTCTTCATAAACCTGAGCTCTCTGGTCGACTAACCAAGTGGGCAGTAGAATTAAGTGAGCACGATATCTTCTATCAACCTTGGACAACCATTAAATCCCAAGTATTGGCAGACTTTGTTGCTGATTTCTCTCTAAGTACTCTACTACAAACCGAAGGAGAAGTACTATCTCTAACCAACGGATCAACAACTACATGGCCCCTTTCCGTTGATGGGTCAAGCAACTCAAAAGGAAGCAGACTAGGTTTAGTCTTTTAATCACCTGAGAACGACATTATCGAACAGCCGATCAGATGTTGCTTCAAGACAACGAATAATAAAATCGAATACGAGGCACTTATAGTTGGATTCACTCTCGCCAACAGCATGAATATCAAGCGAATCAAAGTGAGGTTTGACTCTTAGTTAATATCAATATAACTCGATGGATCATAGCTTCGTTCGACATTCGAGCACTTTGAACTCGAACAGATCCCAAGATCAAAAAACACACACGCCGACGCTCTGGCAAACATTGACTCAACTATACAAATGGTCGAGCCTAAGACTATACCTATAATCTATCTACAATGGCCAGCCGTGTGGGATAACAAAAAAGAGATCACTCTAATCGAACTCGTCAAAACATGGATGATACCCTTGATAGATTATCTGGCTCACGACATCCTCCCAGCCGACCACAATGAAGCTCGCAAACTAAGAGCTAAGGCTACTTGATTTAGAATTATCGAAGGGAAACTCTACAAGAGGTCGTTCTCTGGACCTTACGATGTGTCAGTCCGATGGAGGAAAGCCTTATGCTTAAAGAAATACATGATGGTGACTGTGAAAACCATTTTGGTACCAGAAGCTTAGCAAGTCGAGCCCTTACAGCCGAGTACTATTGGCCAACAATGAGATCCGACTCGACCAATTATGTCAAAAAATATTATAAGTGCCAACGATTTGCATAAATCTCACACCAGCCTCTAGGTCGACTCAACTCTGTCACCTCACCATGGCCCTTCATGAATTGAGGAATGGACATTGTTGGCAAAATGCCGACCGCAGTAGCAGAAAAGGTCTACATACTCATCTTAACGGATTACTTCAGTAAGTGGGTTGAAGTTGAAGCCTACAAAATAATCAGAGATTTCAAAGTAAAAAACTTCATCTGGAAGAACATTATATGCAGGTTCGGCATACCGAAGGAAATAGTCACAAACAGTAATTCACGATTCATTTCGTTTAACTTTCAAGACTTTTGCGAGAAATGGGGAATCAAACTAAGTTTCTCGACACCCCGTTATCCATAGTCGAATGGACAAGCAGAGTCAATAAACAAGACAATTGTTGAAACACTAAAAAAGAAGCTCGACACAGCGAAGGGACTCTGGGTCGACATGCTACCCGAAGTCCTCTGGTTGTACATAACCACCCCTCGAGTGTCGACCGGTCAAACACCCTCTTCACTAACATACAGGGCTGAAGTTGTGCCTCCAGTCGAGGTCAAACTCCACACGACAAGCTACGAGCATGCAACAGAAGAATCAAATTCGCAAGCATTTTAGTGTGAGCTCAATACACTCGACGAACTTCGGGATCAAACATCCATCAAGTTAGCTAGTTATCAACAGTTGGTCGCTCGACATTACAACAAGAACATACGCATCTAAGCATTCAAGAAAGGATATTGGGTTCTACGTCGAATGTTCCAAAACACCAAAGAACAAGGTGCAGGCAAACTCAGCTCGACATGAGAAGGACCCTACCAAATTAGGAAAGTGGTCGGACAAGGGGCATATAAACTGTGTGACATCGACAACCATGAGATCAACAACAACTGAAACGTTATACATCTAAAACAATACCATTTCTGAACCTATCTTTTTTTCCTTAAATTTTTATTTGAATATTTTACTGACTTAAGTATCGGAGGGTCGTTGGCCACAACGGCCAATGGTATATCTAACGTTGTTCGACAGGTCAAAGCCTCTATCAACCCTGCACTCAAGGCAAACTAAATAGGTTCGACCATCATACACTCCACATTCAGATATCTGTTCTACACACGAGCACACCAAAAAGACAGTATAGCTTAACACCGGTCTCCAAATCCAAGAACTATTCATAGACTTAAAGATTGTGAGGCAATAACACACAACAACTCGACTCGACAAGTCGATCGAGACGATTCAATTGACATTTGCACATGTTAATTATACGTTTGACATATTGCGCTCTACACACGAGTATATCAAAAACTACGTTCGACACACGAATTTATGTAATCAGTTCTACACATGAGTCAATCAAATATCTTCTGTTTATAGGTTTCTATTCAAATACCTACATTCGACAAATTTTAATACTTGTCCAAATTTTTAAAGTCTTACCTTGCTCGACACTGTTATGTCGAATATAAAATTTTAACTTATTCAAAATATCAGAAGACATATTTCATTCGAGAAAACATTACTGGGAGGATTCGACATATTTTTTTCAATCGACAAAATGGCATTTGACTTGTTCAAAATTATTCTAACAAATCATGCACTTCCTCGACAAAAATGATAAAAATTATGTGTTCATAATGCAGTCAGAATCTACTCAACAAAAGTATATTCGTAAAGGTTCAACAGGGTAATTCTTAGCCCAAATAAAAAATAAAGGGTATGGAGACCCAATTCAATAAGGCAATTCTCGGCCCTTTAAACAAAGGCACATGGCTGCATTCAATACTTTTTGACACTTAGCCAAAAAACTAAAACTATTACAAATTTTTTCACTTGGCCAGAAAAGTTCATGCTTGTTGATGATTCTGTTGCTGGTCGTCCCCTTCCTGTCGACTATCTTGACCTGTCTCCGCTTGGGTAGTTTGCACATCTTCGATAGCTGATGGCACGACAATTCCTTCTCCGGCCGTAGCTTTGACTTCACCAGCCTCTATAGTAACCAACTCCTAAATTTCTTCCCACACTGTGATCGCTTCGTCCGGGTTTCTATGCTCAACATTCTCTTCTTTGTACTCCTTTATGAGTTCGACCTTGTTCCAAATGACAACGTCACCAGCTATGGTCTCGCACTTCTCCATTAAGACGCTCACTTACTTGAGAAGATTGTCGATCTCAACTTTCTGCTCTATTGGAGTCTGTCTTCATTCGTCGCCAATACAGCCACCCTTTTCTCCAACTCCTCCATTTTCACATCCTTCTTGCGATCGACCTTCTTCTTCTTCAACTCCTCAAGCTTCAAACTGTCGACCTTTTTTCTCAAATCATTGCTCGACTCTTTATAGTCCTTGAGTCGACGCACGTACAATGACAACTCATTCTTCAAGTAGAACTATACTTCAAGAGACTATACATAAAACAAGTAGAGCAGTTAGTACTATTTTCCAAACTTTCAATCGATAAACAGAAAGGAAAAAGGAAACTTACATGGAATGCACTGGCAATTCCCCAGTCGATCATTTTTAGCACGCCTATGTCTCTCATATGCTGAGCATCATTAAGAAGAAGAAGCTGGTCGACACCGTCGATCAAGGGCTTGAAGTCCTTTATAGTTGAAATCCCAACAGGGGAAGAAATGTTGACGTCGAGCTCTGGCTCGTCAACTTTTACTTTGTTTTAGCCTATTTGGAGGCTACCACTTCAAGAGTCGGGCTCGTCAACGCCGGTAAAGAAGCAAACATCAAAGGCACTATTGGTTGCGTTCTTTTTTGAGCCGAAGTAGCTGTTTTCTCTTGCCTCTTCTTCAATGCCTCTTCGGCAGTAGAAATATGAGGCTTCAAGTTCAACATTGAATCTAAAGCTCTCGACTTCAGAAATAGGAGTAGGAAACTGAATCCCACAAAACAGCTCCCGTGTCGAACCCAAGCATAAGTAATTAAATCCCTAAGCCTAGGAAAGGGTGTACCTTCGGTGTTAATCTCCGCTCAACAACCTTCTCCAACTCCACTCGGCCGGGTCGAACGAATAAATCAACTTCATGCGTTCCTCACTGTCACAACCTTCAACACTTTGAGAATGGATCATGGACATTGCAAAAAAAATATATATATACAAAGAGAGAGTTAGCAACAATTAAATCGGTCGCCTAAAACAAATGAGATAGATGTAAATCCTACCAGGGATATTCCATGTCGAGCGTATGCATGACCCATCGTCAAACAGCCCGATCACCAGTTGACCCCTCTCCAAAAAATATCCATCCTTCCACCCACGATCTTTTGTCCTAAGATCGGTGATTAAATGCAGCCGATGGAGTCGAAATAAGAGAACGTATCGACCATGCTCGTCTTCATGACCCTTCAAGTAGTATGAATAAAACAAATTCCAAGTGTGAATGGGAGTCCCTTCTTCTTATGGAAGACTTCAATCGACAACAGAAGCCTTCATTCGTTCGGCATCAGCTGACTTAGAGCCAAATCAAAGAAATTCAGCAGCTGACGACTCAAGAATGGCACTCGGAACCTCAAGCCTTGTCCCAAAGGTAGCTCATAAAAACAAGTTCATCCTGGAATATCCAAGTCTGGCCATTCGGACGGGGTCAGCAGCCTGAGCTCGACACTCTAGTATTACGTATTGAAATTTGATCCGTAGAGAATCAAATTTAGTCGGCTTAGAAGCCAAATTAACTGGCAAAAAATGGAAAGGCCTTGACGTCAAAGGCATAGCATCACTTGCTTGATCGATCAACCTCACAATGGTTGTTAAACCGGTCTCAGGTTGGTCCTTTAAATCTATAATCCCAGTAGAGGTCACTCCGCCAAAGGGTGTGGTTCACTATCTGTCGACTCTCCACTCGACGATGGTGACCTCTTATACAGATTGATCTCCCTCGTCAAATCATCACCTAGGCTCGACATGGCTCAAAAAGCTCTCGAGCAAAAGGAAAAACTTAGTCAGGGAGATTGAATCTATCCCTAAAAATTATATTTGCTTAACTAAACTATGTACGATCGACCTGGACTACACTACGAACTTACAGTCTACATTATTCAACCTATGCTCGACTATATTTTCTATTCCCTAGCATGGAAACATAAACAAATTTCCTTTTCTAGAAAATCATCCTAACAAGATCTAATGAGCAGTTTTCTTCTATTTTCAACAAAATAAATTCGAGAACAAGTGAGGGAAACTAAAGTAGTTACATTTTTTATCCAAAAGCAGGAAAAGCCCGAAATTAATCAAAAAATAAAAGAAAAAAGCACAAGACGACCATACCTTAAAGATTTCAGTAGAAAATCAAAGAAAAACACACTAGAGTTCAGCAAAGTTTGTCTGAAACGATGGTTTTTTGCTCTGAAAATGTTCTTGCTCTACTGAAGATTAGAGAAAATGAAAAGTAGAGAGAGAAAAGGTTAACAGAGACCTTATACAAGACTCTGAAAGACCCCCTGCATGATGAACACATGACACTCATTTATTAGTTCGCAGGTTTTTCGAAGAGGGCATATGAAGAGACTCCTAGTCACTTTAAACGTCTATTTTTCTTGAACAGCGCCTCATTTAATGCTACATGTCAGCTCTAATTTATTACCTCGGGCATACAAAATGACACGATCGACACATATCAATCTCTTTCACATCACCTTATGATTAAACATCACTTTGTATGATACTACTACGATTGGCACATGTCGATCTCTCTCACATCACCTTGTGTGATAAAACTACGATCGACACATGTTGATCTCTCTCACGTCACCTTGTGTGATTAAACATCACCTGTGTGATAAAACTACGATCGACACATGTCGATTTCTCTCACGTTACCTTGTGTGATAAAACTACGATCGACACATGTCAATCTCTCTCACATCACCTTGTGTGATTAAATATTACCTTGTATGATAAAATTACGATCGACACATGTCGATCTCTCTCACATCACTTTGTGCGATTAAACATCACCTTGTGTGATAAAACTACAATTGACACATATTGATCTCTCTCATATTACCTTGTGTGATAAAACTACGATCGACACATGTCGATCTCTCTCACGTCACCTTGTATGATTAAACATCACCTTATGAGATAAAACTACTATCAATAGATGTCGATCTCTCTCACGTCACCTTGTGTGATTAAACATCACATTGTGTGATAAAACTACGAACGACACATGTCAATCTCTCTCACATCACCTTGTGTGATTAAACATCACCTTGTATGATAAAACTACGATCGACACATATCGAACTCTCTCATATTACCTTGTGTGATAAAATTAGGATCGACATATATCGATCTCTCCTCTTACCTCGTATGGTTGACCCCTATTCTATAGGGTAAAATTCGATCGACACTTTCGATCATGTACGTTATATCCGAACTCTCTTATTCTACTCTTTGAGCTTTGAAAAACGTTAAGAGAGTAGGAGAGTAAACTGTAATGGTCAAAAATAGCCTAAAAGGCTTAGACTTATAATAGAGCCCAAAAGAAAGAGCCTGGCATGGCCCAAAAGCAAGCTCAAAAGATTAATTCTACAATTCATAGACTGATTGACTAAGTCTACACTGACTGAGTTAAACTTATCATCCAAGTCAGTCTAACTGCTCCGAGATAACAGGGATTCCTGATATCTCGAAGTAAGATCCTCTCAACTACCTCAACGGTCACTACCTATATCGTATAAATATGAATCCAAGCTTCATAAGTAAGGGTCACGCAAATGACACGAAAAAGCTATTTACTTTATTGTGGAGCATGTTACGCCTTTTTGTACCCGCAAGTATACGGGGTCAGCACAAGTAATACAATTATGAGTAAATTATCGTCTCCACAGGGATATTTAGATGTTGAATACTAAAAGTAATCAATCCTACCTCTATTTGGATAATCGAAAGGTTTGGAAAATGCAAATAAAAATATTAAAAAAAAAATAAAGCAAACAACCAATATGAGATATTAGTTAGGGTATTTGAATTCACCTAATCCATCCAATTGAGTTTCATGAAACCACATTATTGCAGTTTAATTATTCATGTTGATGATCGTGTTTATCTAATTTAACCAACATATTCTTTCGAATTATGCCGGATTTATTATTACACATCAATATCTATCTCTCGATGATTATTGCATGCATAACAATTTATTAAGCATCATAAACACATATAATGATCAAACAAGTAAATTAGCATATCTCTATCTAATTCTATTTATAGTGGACATTACATCGAGCACGTTGTGAGCATCTCCTCTCAGTACATAACACACAACCAAAATATCAACTAAATGCAGGCCTTCACATTCAGAAGCATTAAGCATAATAATACCACTCAACAACATAATAATCAATCATAATAAATTAAACAATCAATTCATCTAAGTTTCATAGAATAAGGATCCAACAAAACCCTAACTTACACGTTTAGTTTGTAATCAAAGATTTACAACCAAACATGTTTTCTAATTAATAAAAAGAGTTACAAGCAAGAAAATAAAGAAGAAAAATGATATAAAAACTCTAGGTGTGATGAACTCTCGTCCTTCTTCTGTTGTGAATTCATCTAGCTTCCACCTTCTCCAAATCCAAGCTTGATGGTGAGAATATGGCTTAAGGATTGAATCTGAATCCTCTTGTTTCCAAGGTGATCTTTTTCTCCCCCTTTGCCTCTTCTTCTCTCTCTCTTTGCCTCCTCTTGGTGGATTGTTTTATGAAAATCCTGGATGCCCTTTTAAATGAAGAAAATGGGATATTTATAAGAAAATCATGGGTACGCGCTATTTCACTGTTCATAGTCGGTGCCCACAGTTCGGGGGGTACTGTTCACTGTTCATGTGTGCTGTATTGTTCATTATGCACTATTCACGTGTACAGTACTGTTCATAGGCGGCACCTACATCTTCAATTTAATCCACTAAAACTCTTCAATTATGCACAAACTCTTATTACCTGCACACTTGAATAAAAACATTAAAAAAAAAGCGATAATTACCCGAAAATGGAACACATGTAGGTGAAGAAAGGTATTAGTGAAGGTCCATTTTTTATCAAGAAATGGAGCCAACAGAGCAGCCCAGCCTCCACTCGACCTAGTCGACACTAAGTGCCAACATTCAATGCAACTGAGTCCAGATCAACATCACTAATTATCATACACTCGACATATAAACCATACGCTCAACAAATAATAATTTTAGGTTATACTTCTTTTTAGATTATTTATTTCACTCAACTTTGTAATCTAACTTGAGCGTCAGAGACTATTTGACTAGCACCACCCTGGTGTCCCAGAAAGATCGACCTCGTTGATATTTTTTTAAAGGTTGTTGGCCCTACACTCATTCGCCCAATATCCCAAGATCCAACCAGTAGATTTTAGCATTTACAAGGGTTATTGTTGTCTTCTTCCATCTGGCAAGGTGATTGTTACAAGGCATGCCGAGTTCAATGAAGTTGAATTCCTGTAACACCCCCCGACCCGAATCCGCTCGGACCGAATCGGGGAACGCTACCGGATACGGAAAACAAAGAAATTTCAAAACAGGAACTTTAAGTAATGATCCGAATAAATATTTAAATATTATGGTCCAAAAAGATTTTCTGAAAATTTTGCCAGAATTTCCTCTGTTTTTTTTCTTCTGACTTTCCAAAACCTATTTTCACAATTCATAAAATCCACACTTCTATAATCGCAAATGAAATTGCACACCCTTCCATATCTGGTGCGACTTACCAAAACAAATTATATTAAATACTATTAAATATTCAACTTCAAAAACATTAAAATCCAAGGGCCCAAATATTACAAAACATACATAAAAACTAAATACCATTTCAAATATTTACAAAAACATTCTTGTCCATGCATGCCGATATAATACATATAAAACATCAAATATGTAGTGGGCTACCAAAAATGCAGGAGTGATGTGACTCTGATTACTATCTCAGCAGATTCTACTCTTTCTGATCCTTGTCCCCTTCAACCATTCTTTTACCTGCGTGTGAGAAAACTCAACACGCTAAGCATATAGCTTAGTGGGTGTACAGAAAACTATATTTCCACTTACACTGTAATACCAGTTAAATCAATATACTGACAAATAAATAATCAATTTGGGGCTCAAGTCAAAGCAAATACAAGTCAAAGCATATATTCACATTAACAACAAGTCAAGTCAAATATTCGTAAATCACTTTCCAATATAAAATACGTTTCAAATCAAATAACATTTCGAATATACAAATCCATCGGAAAACTGAAACACATATCATATTGATGCAAATATCAATAAATCCATCGAAAATCAGAATAAATATCTTATGAAAACATAATAATACCAAATCAAATAATTTCTCATCTCAAATCATATACAGATCATATCATATTTTTAATTCCATTTCAGGCTCCTGATATACTAAACATACATTTTGGACTGGATTACGGGCTATACAGAACAGAGTTGGATACCAACGGAGGACCCGCTGCGTATCCCATATACATATCATAGTTGGACACCAACGGAGGACCCGCTGCGTATCCCAGATCAAATTTCCCAACCCGCAAGGGGTGGTACCTCTATCAACATATAGGCGTAGTACTACTCAGAGAACCCAATTGACATGTCAATCTCCTATATCCATATCTATGTCTACATATATTAGAGCCAAATCATTTTTCGAAAATCATATAATTGTTCAGAACAGAATCATCAATTTACATTCTGAAATTATATCCAAATCAGTATACACATTTTCGGAATTCGAATCGCATCAAAATACATATACAAACAAATTACAAACTCATTTCCAAAAATATTTCTGAATCCAGAAATCACTTCAAATCACGTGCAATTATATATCATAAATCCATAGTAAATCCAAATGCCCCGAATAACTTTTCGAAACATATCGCAAAATAATATATATATATATATATATTTTAATATTATTCTCCGTCATATTACTATAATCAAAACATATCGAAAAGTCAATTCACAATATTTTTCGTAAACAATATTACAGATCCAGAATATTCCAAAGACATATAATCCAAATCAGTAACAATATATATATATATATATATATATATATATATAATCAAAATAATCAAAATCATTACAAATAATATATATATATATATATAACAATATATATATATATAATCAAAATCATTACAAATAATATATATATATATAACAATATATATATATAATCAAAATCATTACTAATATATAATTACTTTTATTACCACAATATATATATATATATATATCTAACAATATATATATATATATAATCAAAATCCTTACTTTTATTACCACAATATATATATATATATATATAATCAATATCATTATAAATAATATATATATATATATAACAATATATATATATATTCGAAATTAATTTATTACAAACAATATATATACCAAATTATTCCAAAATCAATTGCAAACAACAAATCATTATCCATATATCTCAAATAAACTAAAAACAATATAATATAACTTTTCCGAAAATTTCTGAAAAATACAAAAAAAATAACACCAAACCTGAAATACTATTCTGAACACAAAACTCTTCTGGACCAACGTCAATTTCCTTCTCCTTCTTCTTCTCTTTCCTTTCTCTCTCTTCTTTCTCTCTCCTCTTCTCTCTTCTTTCTTCTTTCTTCTCTCACGCGAGCACTGTTTTTTTTTTGTCTTCTGCCAATTTCATTCTTCATCTCTTTTTGAGATTACTGTGCTGTCCAAATTTTATTTTATTTTTTAAAGATTTTCCTTATGTGTAAACACTCACACACATACTCACATACATATACAAATATCTTTCTAATTACCATTTGCTCCCTTGAACTTCTTAAAATTCTTCAATGGCACAAATTTATTCAGAATCACATTCCATCTCAATAATTAGTCCAAAAATATTCCATACTTATCCAATTACCAAATTGATTTCACCAATATTCAATTGGACTCATTATCATCCAAATGCACCAGAAAAATAATATACTTTTCATAATTACGAAAAATTTGGGGCGTTACAATTCTTCCACCCTTAAGAAATTTCGTCCGCGAAATTTACCTCATTCAAATAGTTGTGGATATTGATGTCGCATCACTTCTTCGCTTTCCCATGTAGCTTCTTCCACATTATGATTCCTCCAGAGTATCTTCACTAGCGGTATTTTCTTATTCCGAAGTTCTTTTATCTCTCTGTCCAGAATCTCCACTGGTTCTTCCTCATATGTCAAATCAGGTTGAATCTCAATGGCTTCAGTCTGAACTCTGTGTGACGGGTCAGATCTGTATCGTCTCAACATGGATACATGAAATACATTATGGATCTTTTCCAGTTCCAAAGGTAAAGCCAGTCGATAAGCTACTGGTCCCACACGTTCAATGATCTCTATGGACCAATAAACCTTGGACTTAACTTTCCTTTCTTTCTGAATCTCAGTATCCTCTTCCATGGAGATACTTTCAAAAATACCCTGTCTCCGACTACATACTCAATGTCTCTTCGTTTCCAATCTGCATACGATTTCTGACGATCGGAAGCAGCTTTCAATCTGTCTTTTATAATCTTAACTTTCTCTTCCGTCTGTCTAATCACATCAGGTCCAACCAACTTGTCTTCACCCAACTCTGTCTAACATAAGGGTGTCCTGCATTTCCTGCCATACAATGCCTCGTATGGTGCCATAGCTATGCTCGTCTGAAAACTGTTGTTATATGCAAATTCAATCAATGGAAGATGATAAACCCAACTCCCTTCAAAATTGATTATACAGCTCCTGAGCATATCTTCAAGCACCTGAATAACTCGCTCTGATTGTCCATCTGTCTGTGGATGGAAAGCTATACTGAAGTTCAATCTTGTACCCAAAGCTTCCTGAAATTTCTTCCAGAATCTGGATGTAAACCTCGGATCTCTGTTAGAAATTATCGAAGCTGGTACACCATGTAATCGGACTATTTCTCTGATATACAGCTCTGCTAACCTGTCCAGAGAATAATCCGTTCTGACAGGTAGGAAGTGTGTTGATTTTGTCAGTTGATCCACAATTACCCAAATCGAATCCTGTTTACTTCGTGTGAGGGGTAATCCTGTGACAAAATCCATGGTAATGCGGTCCCATTTCCATTCAGGTATGGATATTGGCTGTAACAAACCTGATGGAACCTGGTGTTCCGCTTTTACCCGCTGACATGTCATACATCTGTTCACAAATTCAATCATATCTCTTTTCAAACCTGACCACCAATACTGAGTCCTCAGATCTCGATACATTTTTGTACCACCAGGATGCATCGAATATGGACTACTGTGTGCCTCTGTCAAAATAGTCTTTCTCAACTCATCATCATTCGGAACACAAACTCTATCCTTAAAGTACAGAATACCATCATCCTTGATTACAAAGTCAGTCTGCTTCCCCTCTTGGACTTGACCACGGATGGCTAAAAGTTTCTCATCCTGTTGTTGCCGATCCTGTATCTGCTGAATCAAATTTGGCTTGAGTTTCAACTCAGTAAGGATAGCATCATCTGATGTCAGTCTCAATTGAGCATTCATAGCTCTCAGTGCATACAGAGATTTCCTGCTCAGAGCATCAGCGACAACATTCGCTTTCCCTGGATGGTAGTCAATCACACAATCATAATCTTTAATCAACTTCATCCATCGCCTCTGCCTTAAATTAAGTTATCTCTGAGTAGGCAAATACTTGAGACTCTTATGATCAGTGTATACGTAGCATTTCTCTCTATACAGATAATGTCTCCATATTTTCAGGGCAAACACAATAGCTGCAAGTTCCAGATCATGCGTCGGATAGTTCTGTTCATGCGTTTTCAGCTGTCTGGAAGCATATGCAACTACCTTCCCATCCTGCATCAATACACATCCCAAGCCATTGTGTGAAGCATCGCTGTAAACCACAAAGTCTTTTCCTGATATTGGTTGTACAAGAATTGGTGCTTCAACCAACATCGCTTTCAATTTCTCAAAAGCTGTCTGGCATTTCTCATTCCATTCAAACCTGACATTCTTGTGCAGCAATTTAGTCAGAGGAGTAGCTATGGATGAAAACCCCTTTACAAACCGTCTGTAGTATCCGGCCAAGCCTAGAAAACTCCGAATCTCAGAAACATTTCTATGAGGCTTCTACTCCATAACTGCTTCAATTTTCTTGGGATCTGCTTTAATACCATCTGCCGATATTACATGTCCCAGAAAAGCAATTTCATTCAGCCAGAATTCACATTTGCTGAGCTTGGCATACAACTTCTTTTCTCTCAGAATCTATAACACTATTCGGAGATGCCGATCATGTTCTGCTGCAGTCTGAGAGTATATCAGAATATCATCGATGAATACTACAACACACAGATCCAGATACGGACGGAAGATACGGTTCATCAGATCCATAAAGGCTGCTGGTGCATTAGTCAACCCAAATGGCATCACCACAAATTTATAGTGTCCTGTACCGTGTCCGGAAAGCTGTTTTCTAAATATCCGAATCTTTCACCCTCAACTGGTGATATCCTGCTCTAAGATCAATCTTCGAGAAGATAGTGGCTCCTCTCAACTGATCAAACAAGTCATCGATTCCTAGGCAACAGATATTTATTCTTGATTGTGAGCTTATTTAGTTGCCTGTAATCGATACACAATCTCATCAACCCATCTTTCTTCTTCACAAACAGTACCGGTGCTCCCCACGGGGAAATACTAGGTCGAATGAATCTCTTATCTAACAACTCTTGCAACTACAACTTCAGCTCTTTTAATTCTGCAGGTGTCATTCTGTACGGAGCAACTGATACTGGTGCAGTTCCTGGTATCACATCAATTAAAAATTCCACCTCTCTCTCCGGTGGTAGATCAGGAAGTTCTTATGGAAATACATCTGAAAAATCACATACGGTAGGTATATTCTGTAGACTGAAATCAACCTTCCGTGAATCGACCACATGTGCTAAATAGGCTTCACACCCCTTTCTAATCAATTTCAAAGCAGTAATGGTCGAAATAACATTAGAGAGACAATCTCTTCTATCGCCCACCATTAGTACCTCTGCACCATTTGTTGTCCTAAGCGTCACTCGCTTAAGACTACAATCAATTATAACCCGGTGTCGGGATAATCAATCCATGCCCAAAATTAAATCGAAGTCATGGAATGGCAACTCTATCAAATCACCTGGAAATTCATACTCCTGTATTCTGATAGGACAATCTCTAGAAACCCTATTTACGATCACACTGTGGCCTAAGGGACTACTCACTATCACATCAAACTCAGTAGACTCAGTTTTCAGATTTCTATCTCCTCAACTTTCCATTTTCCAATACAAGACAGAAGAGGAATTCTACAGATTAGAGTCACATTCTCCTATTTTCTTTTCTAAAATGCATGCATGTACAAAACATTTTACATTTACAAAACATTTCACTCTGGTCTAGGAACGCCTAAACCATTGCTCTGATACCAAAAACTGTAACACCCCCAGACCCGAATCCGCTCGGACCGAATCGGGGAGCGCTACCGGATACGGAAAACAAAGAAATTTCAAAACAGGAACTTTAAGTAATGATCCGAATAAATATTTAAATATTATGGTCCAAAAAGATTTTCTGAAAATTTTGCCAGAATTTTCTCTGTTTTTTTTCTTCTGACTTTCCAAAACCTATTTTCACAATTCATAAAATCCACACTTCTATAATCGCAAATGAAATTGCACACCCTTCCATATCCGGTGCGACTTACCAAAACAAATTATATTAAATACTATTAAATATTCAACTTCAAAAACATTAAAATCCAAGGGCCCAAATATTACAAAACATACATAAAAACTAAATACCATTTCAAATATTTACAAAAACATTCTTGTCCATGCATGCCGATATAATACATATAAAACATCAAATATGTAGTGGGCTACCAAAAATGCAGGAGTGATGTGACTCTGATTACTATCTCAGCAGATTCTACTCTTTCTGATCCTTGTCCCCTTCAACCATTCTTTTACCTGCGTGTGAGAAAACTCAACACGCTAAGCATATAGCTTAGTGGGTGTACAGAAAACTATATTTCCACTTACACTGTAATACCAGTTAAATCAATATACTGACAAATAAATAATCAATTTGGGGCTCAAGTCAAAGCAAATACAAGTCAAAGCATATATTCACATTAACAACAAGTCAAGTCAAATATTCGTAAATCACTTTCCAATATAAAATACGTTTCAAATCAAATAACATTTCGAATATACAAATCCATCGGAAAACTGAAACACATATCATATTGATGCAAATATCAATAAATCCATCGAAAATCAGAATAAATATCTTATGAAAACATAATAATACCAAATCAAATAATTTCTCATCTCAAATCATATACAGATCATATCATATTTTTAATTCCATTTCAGGCTCCTGATATACTAAACATACTTTTTGGACTGGATTACGGGCTATACAGAACAGAGTTGGATACCAACGGAGGACCCGCTGCGTATCCCATATACATATCATAGTTGGACACCAACGGAGGACCCGCTGCGTATCCCAGATCAAATTTCCCAACCCGCAAGGGGTGGTACCTCTATCAACATATAGGCGTAGTACTACTCAGAGAACCCAATTGACATGTCAATCTCCTATATCCATATCTATGTCTACATATATTAGAGCCAAATCATTTTTCGAAAATCATATAATTGTTCAGAACAGAATCATCAATTTACATTCTGAAATTATATCCAAATCAGTATACACATTTTCGGAATTCGAATCGCATCAAAATACATATACAAACAAATTACAAACTCATTTCCAAAAATATTTATGAATCCAGAAATCACTTCAAATCACGTGCAATTATATATCATAAATCCATAGTAAATCCAAATGCCCCGAATAACTTTTCGAAACATATCGCAAAATAATATATATATATATATATATATATTTTAATATTATTCTCCGTAATATTACTATAATCAAAACATATCGAAAAGTCAATTCACAATATTTTTCGTAAACAATATTATAGATCCAGAATATTCCAAATACATATAATCCAAATCAGTAACAATATATATATATATATATATATATATATTCACAATTAATTTATTATTACAATATATATATATATAATCAAAATAATCAAAATCATTACAAATAATATATATATATATAACAATATATATATATATATAATCAAAATCATTACTAATATATAATTACTTTTATTACCACAATATATATATATACATATATATATATATATATCTAACAATATATATATAATCAAAATCCTTACTTTTATTACCACAATATATATATATATAACAATATATATATATATATATATATATATATATATTCGAAATTAATTTATTACAAACAATATATATACCAAATTATTCCAAAATCAATTGCAAACAACAAATCATTATACATATATCTCAAATAAACTAAAAATAATATAATATAACTTTTCTGAAAATTTCTGAAAAATCTAAAAAATACAAAAAAAATAACACCAAACCTGAAATACTATTCTGAACACAAAACTCTTCTGGACCAACGTCAATTTCCTTCTCCTTCTTCTTCTCTTTCCTTTCTCTCTCTTCTTTCTCTCTCCTCTTCTCTCTTCTTTCTTCTCTCACGCGAGCACTGTTTTTTTTTTGTCTTCTGCCAATTTCATTCTTCATCTCTTTTTGAGATTACTGTGCTGTCCAAATTTTATTTTATTTTTTTAAGATTTTCCTTGTGTGTAAACACTCACACACATACTCACATACATATACAAATATCTTTCTAATTACCATTTGCTCCCTTGAACTTCTTAAAATTCTCCAATGGCACAAATTTATTCAGAATCACATTCCATCTCAATAATTAGTCCAAAAATATTCCATACTTATCCAATTACCAAATTGACTTCACCAATATTCAATTGGACTCATTATCATCCAAATGCACCAGAAAAATAATATACTTTTCATAATTACGGAAAATTTGGGGCGTTACAATTCCCTTATTTGTAATTATTCCCTCTTAAATGTTCAGCTATGTATGCTTCAGTACCTCCATCCTTGTCAGTGAAGGCACTGATTGATCTTACTTCTGCTGCTAATAATAAGCTCAATCTAGTTACCATATCTCTCCCAATAGCACTTGTGCCTATTAGACAGCCTCGATCATCTTTATTCGTTATTTTGTGTTTGGCTATTCTTATAAGTAATTTTTTTAATAAACAGTGGGTGTGTAAAAATGATATTTGTGGGCAGTATCATCACCCGTCTTTTAATCTAAAATTTAGTAATTTGTTAAGAGATTTAAATAACAGAATATCTTAATTTAACCAATTATCTCTCAAATTAAATGAGAAGATATGTATAATTTTTTGAACCAAGCAAAGTAGAGAAGAAAAAGAAGAAGTAGACAAAAGAGGATATTAGGATTAAACTTGCCTGTCTTTATTCAATAAACTCAGACCGGTTTATATAGGTCCAAGTACAACAAATTACAGCTAAAAATCAGCAAGTAGTGGAGCTAATCTCCCACTACTATTTAGGAAACAAACAACATCAACAATCATAAATCCTAACAATTAGTTGACCAAGTAAACATCTTAGTAACTGCTAGGGCACATGCACACACATGCACACAGGTTACTGGTCATGCACTCGTCAGTCCTTCCCCCTTAAGGAACCTTGTCTGCAAGGTCGAATTGAGGATACCTGCGTGAGAATCACCAAAGGTTCTCCCAAGTGGCATCTTCGCGGGGTGACCCCGCCCATTGAACCAAGACTTTGGTTTTTGGACGGTATTTCCCTTTCTGAATCACTCATCGAGCCAAGATAGCTTCGGGTTGTGGCATAAAAACAGAGTCTTCAAGTAACGGGAAAAGGAATGTCATTTGTAGTGGTAATCGGACCCCAACACTTCTTCAGCAGACTGACATGGAAAACTGGGTGGACTTGGGCCCCGGCTGGCAAGTCTAACCGATAAGCTACTGGCCCAATGTGTTCCAAGATTTTGTAAGGACCAAAAAATCGGGGTGCCAATTTTTGAGAGGTGCGCACAGCCACACAGTGGTTTGCCTGTAGGGACGTAACTTCAAATATACATAATCCCCAACGTCTAACCTCTCTACGTTGTTGGTCAGCTTGAGTCTTCATCCTCTTTTGTCTACTTCTTTTTCTTCTCTACTTTGCTTCTTCTACTTTTCTTGGTTCCAGAAATCATACATATCAGAAGATTGATGTGATCCAACTTGTTATTAAAACCTTCATTAATTAAAACTGTTATATGATAATTTTAGGCATAAAGCCATGGTAATTTTATTGTAATGCCACATTGAGTGCAGTTAAAAGTAGTGAAAAATCAAGTTTAAGAGAGAAAGCTTGTGACACGTTAAAGTCAAAGAATATGTTTTGACAAACTCCTTGATAGAGATTTTCCCGGAATGGAACTTGGTGGGCAGAAAGCTCCAACTGGGAAACCTCAAAGGTTATCCAAAAATAGAGATGCCATGCGTGGCAACCAAACGGAGAAAGTTCAGGAGAGGTGCACACTAAAGTCCATTGATGTATTTGTGCTGGGACAAGAAATACCAGTTAGAGTGATAAAAAGAGCTTCAACACCTAAAAAAAATTATAGGGCTGAGATTTTTCAATGAAAATCATTGATCAAGAATGTTGATGAAACTTTTTACAGATTCGCATTGGTTTCTGTTATAATGATGCCATCAAGGTAAACCAAGAAATAAAGCCTTAGTGAGCCATGATAATCGTCCAAAAAAAAAACAGAAAATAATAATACTAATAAAATATTAACGATACATTTTTAATATATTTTCAGAGGACAAACCAGACTGCTTACTCTATGTTGCGCCCTTATAGATTTCAATAGAGAATTGAAAGCAAATGATCTTGAAAAACTGCCATAAACAATACATAATAAGCCAAAAAAAAAAAAAGTAATGAGTGGTCTTAGATATAGATAAGTGTTACCCACACTTCTTAACAAAGGTGAGAGTATAAGTTCAAATTCTTCATCTCTCAAATAAAAAAAAACCCAAAAAAAAAATACCTAATGTAATGTAAATCGATATTTATTGTATTTATTAAGATATAATTACAAAGTATATTTACTCATTGTTTCCTTCCACCTTAATGGTGAGAGTTCAAGTCTCATCATGCGTATTTATAAGTATGTGGGTAGTTTTCTCCATTTATTATGTGAGTCAATGTGTAACATCCCGGATTTCGGGTAATGAAATTTTGATATATGTGAAATATGTGAAAATAAATTTTTACTATTTGAGGGGGTGTAAATGTAATTAAATGTATGTTTATTTTATGATTTCCAGTGGACCGGATTGAATAGTGAAAAATATGAAAAAATGGAAAATTGAAAAACTGGACCAGAGAGCATCGCGACCTGGTCACCGCGACCACAGGTCGCGATGGCTCGCTCGCGGTGAAAATGGAAAAATCTGGCAGTGAGCATCGCGACCAGCCACCGCGACCACAGGTCGCGATGGACTGCTCGCGACGAAAGTGTCAAAAACGGGCAGAGAGCAGCGCGACCACTCGCGCGACCAAGGCGCGCTCGCGAGGAAGGCGGTGCGCGCATTCCAGTGAGCATCGCGACCTGGTGCCGCGACCACGGGTTGCGACGGCGGTCGCGGTAGCGAAAAAAATATAAAAAAAAAAAGAAGAAACTTCTCGCAGAAGCGAGAAAACAGAACAGAAGAGAAAGAGAGAGAAAGAGCCGAGAAAAAAAAAGAGAGAAAAGGAGAGAAAAGAGAGAAGAAAAAGAAGAAGAAGAAGAGAGAAGAAGAAGAAAGAAAAGAAAAGAAAAAGAGGAAGAAGAGGAAGAAGAAGAAAGAAAAAGGGAAAGAAATCGTGGAACCGCGGTTGGTCGAACAAAAAACGGTACCGAGGTAGGTGTACTCTCGTTTTCGAAATCGTTTCGAGAAGTATTTCATTTACGTTTTCGTTTTAGTTTCGATTTCGTTTCGTTTCGATTTCGTTGTAGTTTTCGATTTCGTTGAACATCTTCGTTTTCGATTTTTTTGTATAAAAAATATGTGAAATTGATGCTTGATACACTTGATTTCATTTCGAATAATTCGAATTTGTTTTAAAGAGTAGATTTAGACTTTTCTATGGTTATTGTTTATTTTCTTGAAGAATATTGTATAAAAATTTGAGATGTGTTGATTAAATGTTGATTTTGGACTTGATTGTGGATTTAGTTTATTGTAATGGCCCTAGGATACCTAGACATAGATATGGATATAGGAGGTTGGTATACCAGCTGGGTTTTACTGAGCAGTACTGCGCCGTTATTATTGTGTGATTGTTGTTGCGGGGCAATCTCGGACAATCACACCGATTTTTAGGGATTGTTGTTGCGGGGCAATCTCGGGCAATCCCAATGATACTAGTGATTGTTGTTGCGGGGCAATCTCGGACAATCACGTAGATATCAGTGACTGTTGTTGCGGGGCAACCCCGGACGTCACATTGACCCATATTCCAGTCCTAGAATGTTTAGTATTCTAGCGGGCCAGAATTGATTGGAATTGAAAAGTGTATTGAATGCTTTTATTGATCGAAATTATATTGACCTCATTATTGAAGTTAAAGTGCTTAAAATTATTATATGCTTTGATTCTGAAATGTAATTGTTTTGAACATGATTTGAATTGATATATATATATATTGTGATCTATTTATTTGAGATTTTAGTACACCCACTAAGCTTTATGCTTAGCGCGTTAGTTTGTTTCTAACGCGTAGGTACCAGGAATCCAGAGGAGGCTAGAGACTGAAGGAAGAGCAAGTTGTAGACCGAGTCACAGAGATTGTACAGTTGGGTAGCTATATTTTTGTTATGTGTATATATTTTCTGAAAGCATGCATATACAGGGAATTTGTAAATATGTTTTGTAAAACGTTTTGTAATTAAGCATTTTATGACTTCTGTTTTGTTTTTATTATTTAAATGTACATAGTAAAGTCTGATTTGTTTTATTTTATAAATTGTGATGAAAGATTTTGATAAGTCGCACTAAACGGCAGAGTGCGCAACTGATTGAAATTATATAGAAGTGTTTGTGGAAAAATGTGAATTTAAATTGTTTTATGTAAAAGCAGGTTTTTGGAAAGTCCGAAAATTAAACGGTACTCTGCCGAATTTTCGTAAAAAGTTTAATTATTTTTATGGGCTCAAAATGATTTGAAATAGAAAATGAAGTTTTGGAAAGTTTTTGAAAGTCGGAGTAGCGCTCCCCGGGTCGGTCCGGCCGGGTCGGGTCGGGGGGTGCTACACAATGTCTCTCATTATGAGAGTAGATATTTGGACTGCGTGTTTAATGATTAACCTTGATAGTTCCGGCAGATTTATAATTAATTTTATAATTATACAATTTCGAATAAAAAAGATATAATTACAAAAAATTTTAAAAAGTATTAAAAAAAATATTACAATATCTTAATAATTCTTTTAGTATCACAATTGTAAATACGAAGCACAATTGACCAATTAGGGTTATAGGTTTTATTATGATTAGAAATTATATATTGGAGTAGAATTTGGCTTCTTTTTTTTTTTTTTTTCCTGGAGAGATTGGTCAAATTTAGCACAAAAACCAACTAATTTTATGAAACTAACACCAAGTTAATAAAAGTTTGAAAAATAAAACCATTTTCATATAAACCCAAATTTACCCTTAAAGTTATTTTTGTCTCATTCAAACTCATTTAATATCTCATTCAAACTCGTTTGTATTGGTTGAGTTCTCAGAGTTATTTTTCTTCTCTCTCAGTGAAGATTTCTTTATTTTGAACGAACACTCATCTTCTCTCTCTATCTCTCTCTAAGTTTCTCACTAATCTCTTTTTGAAAAAATTAAAAAGGAAGTGGGAACTACACAAATAAAAAATATTTTGATTTTTTTTATATAATTTTTTTTTTATCGTGATCTAATTTTCCTTTGACCGTAATCTATTTTCTTTGACCGTAATTTATTTAGATACGGCCAAGGTACCGTGATCTAAATAGATTACGATCAAGGGACCGTGATCTAAATATATCACGTCTCACTTGGCCGTGATCTATTCTAATACTTTTTTTAAAAAAAAATTAATTTAATTTTTTTTGGTAAATTTTTCTTTGGCCGTGATCTTTTGGTTGTGATCTATTTAGATTACGGCCAAGGCACCGTAATCTAAATAAATCACTTGGCTGTGATTTATTCTAATACTTTTTTTTTTTCTTTTTTTTAAAAAAATTTACAAATTTTTGTTTAACCATGATCTAATTTTCCTTCAACAATCATTTATTTCTTTTGGTCGTGATTTATTTAAATCACGATCAAGGGACCCTGATCTATTCTAACACTTTTTCTTTCTTTCTTTCTTTCTATTAGATCATAGCCTCACTTAACCGTGATGTATTCTAACATTTTTTTTTTCTCTTTGCCTCACTTCGCCGTAATCTATTCTAACACTTTTTATTTTTATTTTCATTTTAAAACTTTTAAAGGGTTCTGTGGTTTTGGTATAAAATAGGTGGTTTTGCTTTCAAGAGAAAAATAAAACTTTTCTGGTTTTGCTTTTTCCATGATACCATTTTTTTTTTATTTGTTTTTGTTTTCTGTTTAACTTTTTCAACTATTTTTTTTATTTTTTTTATTTTGGTGTTATTTTTAATCAATTTATTAATTTGATGCTATTTTTATAAATTTAACTCAATTTAGTGCTAAAAAAATAAAAAATAAAAAAATTATTTTTCGTCTAAAATTTTAATTTATTATATCTGCAAAACTGTTTGTGACATTTGATAAGTCAATGATCCCACATTATCATGTCATGATTGATATGTCAATTAATAAAATGGTGAGGCTTTTGATTACCCTAATGATTCTGGATATTCGAAGTTAGGGCAGGAAGAATCCCTCAATAGGGACGGGTCCAATGAGAAGTAAGCGGATCAAAAGACACGCGACGAAATTGTCGGTATCCTATCGCGACAGCCACAACCACAACCTACTAATGTTATCGACCATCGACGTCGGTAAAAAATGAGGATAATTGTCCAAGTTTTCTACAACGACTGTGGACACGACACGTGGTGAACACGTGTCAGAAGCACCGAAGAAGTGCTCTTGGGTCTCCACGTTTCGTTCTCTTATACACACGTATCACAACCCCATAACTATTGTTTCTCTATTTATTCAAATCGAGAAGTGAAGAAAAAGAAGTGAAAATGCAGTCGATGAAAGACACCGCAGCCAACATTGCAGCCTCTGCCAAGGCTGGCATGGAGAAGACCAAGGCCACCGTGCAAGAGAAGGTCCATCTTTTATCTATTTCCTCACTTCTTTCATTTTCAAAATGTTATATGACATCTGAATACTTTCAGTTGTTGATAATTATATTGACACTGATTTGTATAATTTTAATATAAAACATTGATGGTGGATGCAGGTGGAGAAAATGAAAGCCAATGACCCAATCGAGAAAGAAATGGCAACCGAAAGGAAAGAAGAGAGGATAGAACAAGCAGAGATCAACAAGCGGGAGGCTCGAGGTGGTCAACACCCCAGTCACACCTCGACTGGAACTGGTGGGGCTTATACAGAAAGTGGGCCTGGATCCGGTTATGGAACAACTGGGACTGGGAACAGAACCGCATCGTACTCCACAAGTGGGGCCTATGGGTATCCGACAGGGGCCCAGCAGATGTCTGCCTTGCCAGGACATGGAACTGGGCAGCCCACTGGGCAAGTGATAGAAGGGGTGGCGGTGTCGCACCCGATTGGAATCAATTCTGGGACAGGCCACAACCCCTCCCATAACACCCATGTCGAGGGCACCGGTGGACCTACCTATGGAACCGGTGGTACCTTTACTTAATTGTCATTTCATTTTTTTTTTTTTTTTTTCTTTTTTGCTTTGCAAGTAATAAGTGCCAACCGACCTCATTCTCGTTTTAGATTAGGGTTTGGGAGTTTGTTTTGGCGCTGTTAATTTTTCTTTTTAGTTTCTGTTTTGCACTTGTTGGTGGTGTCCTTTTGTCCTTTTTTTTTTTTTTTTTTTTTTAAACCGTAAGACGAGCACAACCGCTATAATATAATAATTTTGAAGTAAATGCGTAGTTTTGGATGGTATTGATATAATATGCATATGAACATGATTCATCAAAACAAGAGTAGTATGGAAATTTTATGCTTCCTATTGATTGAAAATTGAATTTATACAAGTTATATTAATGCATGAAGAAATATTATATAATTAATCATTTTGCATATATTAATAAAGAAAGAGAATAATGCAAAGGCAGTAACCAAATCGTAATTCCAATTTGGAAGTTTACATGGGATTGCTTTTTATACGAGACTTGAAAAGGATTCTGTGTCAACATTCCTTAAAAGTTGGACTTGAAAAGGATTCACAGAGAAGGAGGTGGTTATAATTTTAGCGTTTATTAAATTTCTGCAATCTGCAACATTACAGTTGGACTGGAAAAGTATTGGCAGAGAAGGACGTTGTTACAATTTTAGCTTTTATTAATCTCTGCCCTCTGCAACACTGCGTTATGCACATATATTGATTGAAAAAGAGTAAACGATGATATATTATCATTATTTTGGCATTGGAAATTAGCTATCTTGTAGTCTTTTGCTGTTTATTATTTATTTGGAATTGCTGTTTATTTTCAGTAGTTGGGTAATTAGAAAGAATGTAAATCGATGATAACAAAAATTAATGTTACTCAGTTGAATAACAGTTAAAAAAAATTTAGTAATTTTTCGGGAATTTAGCAAAATTATCCAAAAAAAACTGAAAATTGCAAATGTACCGACCCTCTACTAATGTTTGCATAGACTACCGAAACCCTTTTTTTGGACAATTTTGCCCTCATTTAACCGTACCTACACAAAAATTTTTTTCTTTCACTTATTTTCTTGTTTTTGACTTTAACCTCACCCACACAAAACCGTAAGTTGTTGCTTCAAATTCTTCTTTAAGTTCTTCTTCCTCCGCCGCCTGTTGTCAACAATTTTGCCCTCTATTGTTGTTCTGCTCAAGTTCTCCTTCAAGTCTTCTTGTTTCTTCCTCCGCCGCAAATTGTTGCTTTGTCCTCCGCCGCATCTTCTTCTTCTGTCGCAGCAACGAAGTCGTTTTCTTCTTCCACCGTTGAATCTTCTTCTTCCGTCGCCGCACCGTCTTCTTCTTCCGCCGCCGCAGCATCTTCTTCCGATTTGTCTTCACTAATTTTTATTATTATCATTCCAGAGACAACAAAGTAAGAAAGTGTAGTGATTTTTAGTTAGTTTTTAAGAACAAAGATTTAGATTTGAAATTAGTGTTGTGGGTTTTTTAATTTGAACATTTAGAATGTTGAATTCGTTGAGATTTGGTGAAAATTTGTGTGACCCGATGAAATTTGTGTGACCCGATGATCCGATTATTTAATTTCTTCACTGATTTTTAGCTTTGAAATTAGTGTTGTGGGACAATTTGGGAGAAAATTCGAGACCCGATGGTTTTGTTTCATCGAGGCGCAGTGGCCTGATGAAATCAAATTTAAATACTTTACTGTTGTTACCTTATAACATGTTGTTTTTCCTCTGAACTTATTGTAATGTCATGCTTTTATGTCATGAATTATTTGGCATTTCCATTCAAATTGGTTTTCAATTTCATCTATGAATACAGCCTGATGGAATGACCATATTAGGTATTTCCATTCAAATTGGTTTTCAATTCCATTCATTAACCAATATGGTATGTGGACTTTGTTTCTTTTAATTCTATTGTTCTCAGATTTAGAATCTAGATGATGCTTTGACATCCACTGGACATGGTCTTTTTATTGTAATTGATCTGACATTGGGAATGTTTTAATTTTCTTATTTGTAGCATGTAGAATGTTTTAATTTTCTTATTTGTAGCATGTTAAGTGATGTTGTGCTATACAGGAGATCATTTCAGATCAATTGTCTTAAAATGGCTAATGCTAACCATTAGGAGTTTTTGAACTTTTGTTGTGTATGACTAGAAGTCATTCTGTTTCCTTACAACTGCTTATCAATTTCCAATTTGTCTAGTTTATTTAGGGAGCAAAGTATTCACCTGATGGTTTTATTATTGTTTTTTTTCTTGCATTTTTGTTAGGATTCCATTGCAGTAACTGT
Source organism: Xanthoceras sorbifolium (assembly GCA_003430845.1). Lineage (NCBI taxonomy): Eukaryota > Viridiplantae > Streptophyta > Magnoliopsida > Sapindales > Sapindaceae > Xanthoceras > Xanthoceras sorbifolium. Next base: position 14,139,142 of record CM010612.1, read on the forward strand.
GTTTTCTTTCTGATAAGAGAGCAGATTGCTTCCTCACTATTAGACATATATGACATTTTTATTTCTAGCACTTCCATTTATTTTTTGTATTTGATCAAATCTGGTGTTAGAGAACTATACTTGGTACAAATATGTTGGCTGAAACACTGTTGTGGTTTCATTCCAACAGAAGTTACATTATTCTGATTCTTTTGGTGCATATACACAAGACTCTTAACATGAACAGTTTCAGTAAACATGATTTTTACCATGAGCAACGTCTAATAATAATTAAAAAAAAATGATTTTGGTTGCTTGAAAACGATTTGATGCATTGAAATAAGTATAGTGTTTGCTCATGAGATAAGTTATGTGATAGTTACAAGTAACATTTTGCTAGATTGGTCGGTGTAATCTTGAAGTAGAACATCTTAAGGAGCTACACACTAACACACGTATGTCAAGCATAGGAAGAAGATTTAATTGGAATTAACATTTTCTTTTCCTTTTCTGTTTTGATTTTGATTTCCATGTTTGAATAAGGTCTTTATAATTTTTTTGAAAGGTAAATTGCTACTTTCATTTGTTTATTTTTTAATCTTTAGGATCATCCTAGTAAGATAGGTTTTCTATCTCTTTTCAATCCGCTAGTAGGTAACAGTTATCTTATTAAACAAAAAGTCTTGTATATATGTTGCTTCTGTTGATTAAAATAAAGTTAAGCATGAGAATCAAATAACTCACGGTTTCTCTTCAGTAATAGACATAATTTTTCTTTCTCAATTTCTTCTTATTCTCTCCCCTTTCTCCTAAGTTCCTCTCTCTATTCCAGGTTCCTACAAATTTATTTGTGTTGTAGTTTTTGGATGGAGTTACATTTTAAAATGAGTTTTAGTATTTTTATATTAGCTAGTTGTATTACTACTTAAGATAATGTATTAATTGTAATTTTGGCATTTGCAGGTTGCAATTGAGACCTTATCATTTAGCAAATATGTGGATGGAGGAATGGTGGTTCTGTACCCTCATGCCAAGATCCTTGTGTTGTTTGTTTGGAAAGAAAGTGCACAGTAGCTGCAGAAGATACATTACTTGTAAAAGTACCAAATTATATTAGTGTTCTATGGTGATCATGCTCTGTATAAATTCCTTTGAGACCAAGACAGTGATAATAATTGTCTCATTGAGCAGGCTGTGATCATGAGTTCTCATTCTTTTTTTTTGTTAATATATTAATACTGGAATCATTTATTCTTCATGATGATAGGGTTGGAACACATCCAAGATCTTTGCTATTAGTTATAGGATGAATCCATGATGGTTTCGGTTTTAAATCTGTGCCATTAATTTCTAATCTGTTAAATTGTAAAGATGATTGTAAATTGCGAAGTTACTATAAATTGCAAATTGTTAAACAATCTAAAAATTATAAAATTGCAAAATAATATACTTTGCATAAATGTCAATAATTTATCAAAGAAACTGAAGTCCATCTCCTGCAAAATGTAAAAATCAGTGTTTGTAACTTTGAATGCATGTAGCCGCCATTTACATTTTCTAACAGCACGCTCGCTCATTTGTAATCAGAATTGGTATAGGTCTCGAAGCTTCTTTAACATCATCAATTGAACACATTACAGACGTGACTCAAACCAACTCTTCATTACTGTTTCAGCCCGATACTATCAACTATCGGGTAGTGCCGGTCCTGCCCGATGATTTTTTTCATCGGGCCGGCATTACCCAATAAAAATATTCATCGGGTAGGGCCGGCCCGATGAAATTTTTTTTTTTCGCATCTTCTTCCTCCTTGTGCCGGTTTTCTTCTTCCACCGCAGACTGTTCTTCTTCTTCTCCTCCTCTTCTCTATTTCACTCTTCTTCTTCTTCTTCACTAACCTTGAAATTTTCTAATGGTGGGAGTTTGTGAGATGCTTTGAATGATTTTGCAAATGTAGGAGTTTAGGGAGATGAGAAATAGAGATTTTCTTGGCTTAGTTTGTAAGAGATCTATGGAGAAGAGAAGAGAGAAAAAAAAAATATGAAGAACCAAAAAAAATAAAAAAAGAACAAGTGAAGAAGAAGAAGATAGTGAAAAAATATATTGTGAGGGTATTTTTGTAACATCCCTAATTTCAAATAAATATGAAAAGTATGGTTGAATGAATTTGAATATGTGAAGAGACAAAGAAGAAATAGAAACAATCATGAAGAGCGAGCCGATGCTCATTACAAAAGAGGGAGAATTCTATATGATAAAACCAAGGATCATCAGAATTAAGGAGGGATACAAAATAATAATCTTCGAGATTTTAAAATTAGAGGAGGAACAATGGGAAGAAAAAAGAAATGAAATAAACCTAATGAACTTTGCTAATATACCTATTAAGAAGAAGGAAGAAGGGAATAAGAAAGAGAAGAAGGAAAAAGGAACCTTAAGACAACTCTTTAAACAGCATGAGGAAGACATCAAAGAGCAAGAAACAGAAAAAAAGGAGAAAACGAAAAATGAGAGTATAATTAGATTAAGCAGCATCTTTTTAGACAAAAAGGAAAAAGAATGGATAAGAAGGGAACAAAGGGCAGCGAGCTCAATGAGTTTTTATGAGGACCGAGGAGAAGTAAAAAATGATGAGGTATGGAGCATAATAAGTGTACAGAGGGACAAAAGGAAACAAAAGCAAGACTATGCGATGTGGCCACTTGAGATTAAAGTTTATGAAAAGGAAACACCAGAGAGCGAAGGGGAAGGGAAAAGAGAGAAAAAAGTGTTTCCGGCAGTAATTAGAAATGTAAGAAGGGGAGGTGAAGAGGAAAAAACAATCAAGAAAATGTACAAAAAATTGAAAAAAATAATTGAAAAAAACAAGGGAAACGGGGAAATAAAAGCGATAAATATAATTATGATTTGAGGGGTGAAACATGTAATTAAATATATGTATATTTTTAAGGTTTTCAGGTGGACCCGGTGGAGCGGTCCAGAAATAATGCATGAAAGAAAAGAAAAATGTTGGCAGTAAGCACCGCGACCAGGGATCGCGATGAGTAGCTCGTGGTGAAAATGATGATTTGAGGCAGTGAGCACCGCGACCAAGGATCGCGATGAGCAGCTCGCGGTGAAAATGTTGATTTTGGGTAATAAGCAACGCGATCAACATAGAGACCAGACACTGCGATGGCTGATCACTATGAAAGCGGTGAAATCACTCCAGTGAGCAACGCAACCAGGTGGCGCGACCAAAGGTCGCGAGGAGCGGTCGCGATGACCGAATTTTTATAAAAAAAATAAGAGGCGGTGAGAAGCTTAACAAAGAAGCAAAGCAGAAAAAGGAGAAAGAGAGAGAGAGAGAGAGAGAGAGAGAGAGAGAGAGACCAAGAGAAAAAGAAAAAAAGAAAGAAAAAGAAAAAGAAGAAGAGAAGAAGAAGAAGAGAAGAAGAAGAAGAAGAAGAAGAATAAGAGAAGAAGAAGGAGAGAAGAGGAAGGAGAAGAAAGTAAGAAACAAGGAGAAAGAAGGAGAAAAGAGAAGGAAAAAGGAAACCCATAAGAGAAACTTTTGTAAAAAGGGTATCCAGGTTGGTGTACACTGATTTCTGAAATAGTTACGATTTTCGTTATATAATTTGATTTGAATTTTCATATTCTGATTAAATGAGTTTGAAGATTTATTTACGGATTTTATATAATTATACTTCCTTTACAAATATTGTTCAAAATTGTTTGAAATAATTATAGAATATATATTCGTCACTGAATCTCTGTGAAACCGTATACTTTCAAACTTGTTTTATGAATATTGTTTGATAGTGAATTTGATCTAAAATTGTGAAATAAAGTTTGTTGATTTTGAAGTACATGAAATAAAATGATATGAAAGTGGAAAATTATGAATTGTGAAACGGCCCTAGGATACTTGAACATAGAAAACGGATATAGGAGGTTGGTATATCAGCTGAGTTATTTCAGCAGTACTGCACCGTTATTACTAGTGACTGTTGTAGCGGGGCAATCCCGGACGTCACACCGATACCAGTGATTGTTGTAGCGGGGCAACCCCTGACAATCACACCAATACTAGTGACTGTTGTAGCGAGGCAACCCCGGACGTCACACCGATATTACAGAGTTTAGACCCATATTCTAGTCCTGAAATTATGTTGAGTATAATAAAGGGCCAGGATTAAGAATGAATTGAATAAAATAATTAGAAAGGAATTGAGAACTTGATTTCGTATGAATTATTAATTTAATTTAGTTGCTTTTATTAAATTGATTTCATATGATTTATTTCAGTAATTGAGTTGAATAATGACATATTTTTATACGATAGTATTGTGATATTTTTATTATGAAATTTATTTTATGATTTTGATAAATGAGTTTAGTGTGCACCCACTAAACGATATGCTTAGCCCGTTGGTTTTTATCACGCATAGGTAACAGGGATACCGAGGGAGAAAAAGAGTAAATAGGAGATAGCTGCAGATTGAAGATTCAAAGTCACTATATCTTTGGGTAGTTAATGCTTTTGTATATTATATTCAGTTAAGCATGCATATAGAGAAGTTTGTAAATGTGATATATTTATGTTATGTAAATAATTGTTTTATGGTTTATGTTTTCTTTCAAAGTTTGTAAATATTGATTATATATGTTTTATTTGAAAATGTTTGGAAAGTCACACTATATGGTAGAGTGTGCAATTGATTGAAAAAAGAAAATTGAAGTGTTGAAATTATATATTGTTTGAGTTTTTGATGTAAACAGGATTTTTGAAAATCAGAAAAACAGAGGAAACTCTGACAAAATTTTTTAAAACAGTTTTGACTGGGCTCATAATAAAAGGGATTTCAAAATATAAATTATCTGATTTTCAACGGTTTTCAAAGTATAAAGTGAGTCATGTCAAGTTTTGAAAACCGGGTAACGCTCCTTGGGTCGATCCATGCGGGTTGGGTCAGGAGTGTTACAATTTTTGTCTAAAAAAATATTTTGGGTATATGATGCAAACATTAGTGGAGGATGGGTACATTTGCAATTTTCAATTTTTTTTGGGTAATTTTGCTAAATTTCCTAATTTTTCCATGGTTTTTTGCTTTAAACCACCGACAAAAGAAAAAATAACTATACACGCCCAAGAACACCAGTAAAGTTTAAAAAGTATGAGGTGTTGCTTACGCTTGGGATTCATAATAATATATGAATTCTTAATTTTGGGTGCTCTTTTCTTATGATATATAGTTGGGTTAATTGCACTAACATCTCCTGTTGAATGGCGTTATTGCACTCGCTGGTAAGTTTTCCATTTATTGCACAAACCACCCCTCCATTGCGTTGACCTAATTGTTGACTCACGGTCAAATTGATATTTTGGTCAAAAAGACCATTTTACCCTTACCATTTTATTTTATTTCTATTTTATTCAATAAATTATTATTTTTAATAATTATATAAATATTTAATTATGTAAAAATAATTTATATAATTAAAAAATAAAAAATAATCTATCACCAGATTCATCAACGAAATTAACCTAGATTCATCAACCAAATTCCAGATTGTTTTTACTCAGATTCATCATCAATCAAATTATTTCAATTCCAGATTTTTTCATCATCATTAACCCAAACGTTTTTTCATCATCAACCAAACCCATAATTTTTTACCCAGAAAACCCTTCTATTCTTCTTTGTTTTTTTTCCCAGAAAACCCTTATCTTCTTCTTTGTTTTTTTTTCCCAGAAAACCTTTGCGATGGAGACCATCGCAGAGCCACCATCGCAGATGGATCTCTCATCTGCGATGGTCACCGTCACAGATGGAGCTGCCATCTGCGATGGATCTGAGATGGACTCCATCGCAGATCTGCGATGGAGTTGAAGGGGAGGAATTTGAGGGTCTGGGAAGATGGCAGACTGAACCCAGAAGAAGAAAACATTTTTTTCAACCCAGAAGCTGCACCAACATTCACAAAAAAAATCAAAAAAAAAAAAATTAAAATGGGAGCAGATCTGTGGATCTGTTCCATCTGATGGATGATTTGCGACGGAGTCCATCGCAGATGGAAGTTCCATCTGCGATGAACTCCATGGCAGATAAAAGCTCCATCTGCGATGGAGACCATCGCAGATGGCTCAGCGATGGATGTACGATGAAGTCCATCGCAGATGGAAGCTCCATCGCAGATGGATCTGAGATAGACTCCATCGCAGATCTGCGATGAAGTTGAAGGGAAGGGATTTAAGAGTTTGGGAAGAGAATGGGAGGGGGGAGCGATTCTGTGAAAAAAAAACGAAGAAGAAGAATGTAAGAAGAAAAAATAAAAAAGAAAAAAAGAAACAAAAAACTAAGAGGAGAGATGGTTCCAGAAGAGAAAAAACGAAGAAGAAGAATGGAAGAAGAAAAAATAAAAAATAAAAAAAGAAACAAAAAACTAAGAGGAGAGATGGTTCCAGATTTCTGGAACCGTCATCTTTAATTTTTTTTTTGAGCAATGGACCAGATGATCTGGTCCATTGGATGGAGATTTTTCCCATCTAATGGACCAGATCTCATCTGGTCCATTATTTTTTAATTATATAATTAAATATTTATATAATTATTAAAGATAATAATTTATTAAATAAAATGGTAAGGGTAAAATGGTCTTTTTGACCAAAATATCAATTTGACCATGAGTCAACAGTCAGGTCAACGAAATCGAGGGGTGATTTGTGCAATAAATGAAAAACTTGTCAGCGAGTGCAATAACGCTATTTAACAGGGGATGTTAGTGCAGTTAACCCTATATAGTTTGATATTTATAGTCTCAAAATAGAGGAATGCAACTTGCAAGGTCATATGGTACAATTAAGATCAAGATGTTTGATGAGATTTTAAAGAACTTGGGTAGTGTGATACATGTTCCAACATTAAAAAAAAAAAAAATTGATATATATCTCCAGGCACACTTGACTCAATACTCTTTTTCCCTTTTTTTGGTAAAAGATGGCATAATTAAAGTATCAAAAGGGATCTATGGTGGTGATACACGATGCAAAATTGGATAACAATCTTTATAAACTTTCTAGGAACACAATTCTTGGTGGAGTGACTATCTCCATGGAAGAAGATAATTGTAAGGATGACCCTCAACTTTGACATTTAAAGCTAAGTCATATGAGTGAGAGCATTGCAAAAACTAGATCGGCGACAATTTTTGTAAGGTGTCCTAGTCATGCAAGCTAGAGTTTTGTAAGTATGGTGTTATGGGAAAGCAATGCAAGGTAGCTTCAAAGTTCCAAGCAATATGAATATAAGAAAGATGTTGCTTGATTATATACATTCCGATGTGTAGGGGCTCACACCAACTAAATCAAATAGTGGAGCTTGCTACTTTATTACTTTCGTGGATGATTTTTCTTGGAAAGTTTGGGTGTACTTCATGAAAGAGTAATTGAGGTCTTTGAAAAGTTCAATAAAATGGAAGGCGGAAGTGGAAAATGGGAGAAAAATCAAAGTATTTAAGGAGTGACAATGGAAGTGGGTATAAGTTTGACAAATTTTTTAAATTTTGCAAACTTAAGGCATCACTAAACATTTCACCTTGAAAAAAAATCCGCAACAAAATGGTGTCGTAGAGAGGATGAATAGAACTCTCTTGGAGAGAGCTAGATGCATGAGACTTCATTCGAGGTTGCCTGAATCTTTTTAGGGGGAAGCAGTAAGCCATGTTTGTTATTTTGTTAACCATTCATCATTAAAGACCTTGAGTTTAAATCGGCGGAAGAAATACAGAAGGGCAAGAAAGTTAACTACTCCAATTAAAAGTCTTTGGATGTAAGGCATTATGCTCTTATCCTAGTGATGAGAGAACAAGCTATAATCAAAGTTATTCAAATGCATATTTCTCAGTTTTGAGAAAGGAATGAAGGGATTTATGCTTTATGATATAGCCAACAAGAAGAAAATTCTTAGTAGAGATGTTGTCTTTGATGGAACCTCTATGCCGAAAGAAAAAGTCAACTAAAAGTTTGGTGAAAAATGAGTTGTTACCCAAGTTCCTATTACTTTAAAATTTAGTGAGTGTGAAAGTAATGAGGTATAACTAAAAGAGATCAACAAGAAGAGGTTTTTGAGAAACGCAGATCCATAGCTCAAGAAAAGCCAAGGAGAATCTCAAAGCCGCCGCAAAAGTATAGATGGAATGATAATGAGAATGATGAGGTGCATTTTGAACTCTTGGCTAGTGAGGGAGATCCAACAACGTTTCATGAAGCTAGTAATTGTTAAGATATAGATGGGTGGATAAAGATTATGTTGAAAGAGATGGAATCTCTACAAAAGAACTTTGTTTCTAAAGTTGGTTCCTAAACCCAAAGACCAAAAAGTTATTGGTTATTTATGGTTATTTAGGAAGAAAGAAAGCATACATAAGAATGAGGCACCATAGTTTAAAGCACGGGTAGTTGCAAAAGGGTACTTACAAAAGGGAGGCATTAATTACAATGACATTTTCTCACCAGTGGTGAAACAAACATCTATCAGAGTATTCTTAGGCTTGGTAGCTCAATATGACATGGAGTTAGAACAACTTGATGTAAAGACGACATTTCTTCATAGTGATTCGGAAGAAGTCAATTATATGGCTCAACCAGAAAAGTTCAAGGAAATGGGAATAGAAAACTTTGTTTGTAGATTAAAGAAGTCTTTTTATGGGCTTAAGCAATCTCCAAAACAATGCTACAAGCGCTTCAACTCTTTATATGTTGAAAATTGGTTCCAAGAGAAGTGAGTATGATTGTTACATTTATTTTTATGTGTTTCACAATGGTACAGTTATCTTGTTGATATTGTATGTGGATGATATGCTTATACCATGTCAGGATATGTCCAAAAAATTGAATTTAAAGCACTTTCGGGTAGAGAATTTGACATGAAGGATTTTGGATGTGCTAAAATGATCCTTGAATAGAGTTAAAAAGAGATCAAAAAGCTGAAAAATTAATTATCTCAAAAGAGATATATTCACAATGTGCTTAAGAAGTTTAGCATACTTGAATCTAAAGCCGTATCTACTCCACTTACTTCACATTTTTCTTTGAGTACAAAGCAATGTCCTTCTACTGATTTCGAGATAGAAGATATGATGAATGTACCATATGCAAATGCAGTTTGATATATGTCATGGTATATACAAGACCCAATATCTCCCGAGCCATTACTATGGTTTCCAAATACATGGCAACTCCCGCCAAAGAGCATTAGAAAGCCATTAAATAGGTTTTACGATATTCAAAAGGTATTAAGGAGTTGAGAATTATGTTTGAAAAAAAACATGGTGAAGTAATGTTGTTAGGTTTGTTGATTCCGACCATGCGGGTGATCTAGACAAGAGAATGTCTACAACGAAGTATGTATTTACATGTATGGGTGGACTTATTAGTTGAAGATCCATGTTCCAACCTACTAGTGCGTTGTCTATTACCAAAGCAGATCACAAAAGCATCAAATGAAGCAATTTTGTTAAAGGGTTTAGTGCATGATCTGGGATTGAAGCAAAATTCGATTTTGCTTAAGAATGACAATTGCTCTAACTAGGAATCAAGTGTTATATGCAAGAAACAAGCACATGGACATCTCATACCATAGAATAAGATATTGAATTGCTTCGGGTGAAGTCTCCGTTGAGAAGGTTCACATGGATGAGAATGCATCTGATATGCTTACCAAATCGGTAAGAAAAAACAAGTTTCAGCATTATTTGAGCTTGCTAAGTTTAGGTAGATACCTCACCAATTGTGGTGATGAGATAGGAGATTTCTCATCAATGTGGATGTGTTATAAACACAGGTTTTATACAATGATTTTCAAAGGTTGAGATGTCTTTTCGATAAGGTGCAGATTGTTGATGTGTCTCAAAGTAAATCATATAATTGATTTTGGGGTTGTTTTGTATTTTATGTTTTGGGTGCGCTTTATTGTAATTAATGAAAGTCTCTTAGTATATAAATGAGTTGTTAAGCGATCTTTTGTAGTCCTCAAAAATCACTCGGGGACACGGGGCACTACAACCTGCAAAGATAGAACGCACGTGACCCGCAGGACGTCTGGGACACCGGGGTGGTGCCGGCCAAAGTCACTCCGACGGTCAAGTTAGTGAATGCTAATAAGTATGTAATGTTCGTAAATTGAGATGAGTGAGTAATACTTCCTGTTATCTTGGCAATCGAGATCTTCCTGATAGAAAGAAATGTGAGATCGGCTAATCGGGATATTATCGGAAGGTGATCGGAGACGATGAACAATGGCTGGAGAATGTTGTCTGAATATTGATAGCTCTAGGATCTCAGTTTTTCGGTCCCCCATTCTCTTTGGAGTTTTATCCATCATTTATAGGGGGATGATCCTTTTACCCATTGAGGGACTTCATCATTACCTCTCCTGGCTGTCTCCAACTAAGGAGGTGTGTGGATGCTTCCTTTGATCTTACCGTTATAGATTGTAATTACAGTTTTGTAGGACTGTCTTTAAAGTGGATCATGATTTGGTCTCCCACTGTAATATTCCTAATTTTAAATAATTGATTTTGAATATGTGGATATAAAAATTTGTGATTTGAAGGGTGTAAAACGTAATTAAATGTATGTATATTTTTATAGTTTCTAGGTGGACCAGATGGAACGGTCCAGAAATGATGCATGAAAAAGAAGAAAAAGTTGGCAGTGAGTACCGCGACCACTCACCACGACCAGAGATCGCGATGAGTCGCTTGCGGTGAAAAATGGTGATTTTTGGCGGTGAAAAATGGTGATTTTAGGCAGTGAGCACCGCTACTAGTCACCGCGACCAGGGACCGCACTGACTAGCTCGCGATGAAAATGTAAATTTCGGGCAGTGAGTATGGCGATCACCAGCGCGACCATGGTACCGCGATGGGTGATCGCGATGAAAGCGGTGGAATTCCTCCAGTGAGCAACGCGACCAGGTAGCGCGACCACAGGTCGCGATGAGCCAAAGTTTATAAAAAAAAATAAGAGGCAGTGAAGCTTCTCAAAGAAGCAAACCAGAAAAGAAAGAGAGAAATGGGAGAAGAAAAGAAAGAAAAGAAAAGAAAGAAAAGAGAGAGAAAGAGAAATAAGGAGAAGGAGAAGAGAAGAAGAAGAAGGAAAAAGGAAAAAAAAGAAGGAGAAAGGAAAAGAGGAGGAAGAAAGGAAAAAGGAAAAAGGAAACTGTCGTAAAATGATATCCAGGTTGGTATACACTCGTTTCTAAAATTATTTTCGATATATGTTTTGATTTAGTGATTTTAAAAACATATTTATGGATTTCATATTTCATTTTTGTATATTGTTAGAATTGTTTATGGAATATGTTGACATAGTTTCAAAGAAATCATATGTTTTCATAACCTGATTAATTAATATAGTTTTATGAATATTGTTTGGTTTTATAATTATTGATTTTGATTGAAACTTGTAATCGTTGGATTTCGAAAACAAGGAAATAATTTGATATGATATTTGAAAACATTGAATAACGGCCCTGATATATATATATATATATATATATATATATATATATATATATATATATGAGATTGACATGTCAATTGGGTGTATATATGGCAGTACTGCACTGATGTTTCTGATGCCTATGATGTTGATTTTACGGATACCATTTCTTTATAAATGGGAAACCGACTGTGAAATACGGATACTATTTCATTATGAAATGGGAAACCGACTGTGAGAACATATGGATACCATTTCTTTATGGAATGGGAAAACCGACTGTTTATATAGGGATACCATTTCTTATGAGATGGAAAACTCGACTGTAAAACCCGTAATCCAGTCCTGTAAACCCTGTTAGGTGTATCACGGGCCCAATTGAGAATTGACAGCTAGAAAATGATAAGGAAAAATAAAGAAATGTTATTAAGGTTGAAACCCAGTAACTTTTGATATACTTTGTTTTCATATAGTTTCAGTAAATGAAATATAATGTTTGTTTTATATTTATATATCTCTGAAATTCTGAATTTAAAATTTATTGCTTTATAATATATTGCAATTTATTTTAGTGTACATCCACTAAGTATTATTGCTTAACGCGTTGATGTTTATCGCGCGTAGGTAACGAAGATACTGAGGAGAGAAAAGATTGAAGAGAGAGAGTTGCAGACAGAGATCCAGAGTCACCACATTTTGGGTAGTCATATTTCTGTATAATATAGTTAGTACGCATGCATATACGGGCATATGTAAAGGTGTTATATATTTATGTTTTGTAATTAATTGTTTTATGATTTCTGTTTTTCATTTTCAAAGGACTGTAAATAATGAATTATAAATTGTTTTATTTTAAAACTGTTTGGAAGTCGCACTAAACGGCAGAGTGCGCATTGGTTTGAAAGTTTGATATAGAAGTGTTGAAATTATATTGTTTTGAACATTTGTTGAAAACAGGTTTTGGAAAATCAGAAAAAAAAAACAGAGGAAACTCTGCCGAAATTGTCAAAACAGATTTTCAATGGGCTCACTAGAAAAACATTTATAAAATACAATTTATATGATTTTCAATGGTTTGCAAATTAAAAAGAATTAAAAAAGGTTCTGAAAACCCGGTAGCGCTTCCTAGGTCGATCCAAATGGGTCGGGTCAGGGGGTGTTACACCCACAGAGCCAAGGAGATTCTATGTCGTATGACATATGGATTTGACAATTTGAACAGACAATCACTATCGTATGTTGTGCGACATGTCGATTGGATGTTTGACCTGAGATGAGTATGTCGTGCGACGTAAGAGTTCTCCCAAGCATAGGACACTGAGTTATTTCCCTTGTTGCTACTTGGAGGTGTGGGGCATTGAGTATATATCGTACTACATGAAGGTCATATCGAGTGTATGTCATACTACATGGATGTCGTACCACTTTTTGACTCTGGGACTGGTCTTTGAGATATAGTTTGGACTTCTGGGCTGGATCCTCGCTTATATTTTGGGCCTAATATATTTTGGCTACTACATCTTTTAACTAGTGTGTGAGAGCAATAAAGAGAGAAAACTCTATCAAAGAGACCTTATGAGGTAAAAGGATTAAGATCTAAAGGGAAGAGAAAGCTTATGAGATAAAAGTAAACTCTTATATCTTACTACTCTCATATCTAATGAAATCAATGACCTCCGTGGATGTAGCCAGTTTAGTAAACCAAGTAAATTACTTGTATTGTATTGTGGTTTTATTGTCTAGCTCTTGTACTTGTAAACCTATTTAAATAAGATCTTGGAAGATGTGTATTTATTTAGGAATTGCCCGTAAAGTAGTTCATAAAATTTTCCAAGTGAGCATTAATGACGACTATTGTTGTACCATCAATTTAAAATAATAAAATATTAAGGGTGCATTTGGAATGGTTGTTAAAATAAAATTTTTAAAAGTAAAATAATATTTTTAAAAATACAAACATATCTTATACTATTTATTATAATTAATTTTCAACAACTGAAAACGATAAAATATATTTGATATTATTTTATTTTATTTTTTAGATAAAACCATCAAGGAAAATAAAATTAGGTCTGAATATCAGATAGAAAACTCTGATCTAGATAAAAAGGAGCATCCTCCAACTAAATAGAAACATTATTAATAGAAAAGCTATTTCTAATAAGCAGGTGGGCAACAAAATTAATTAGTACATCGAGGAATAAATGAAAAAACAATATTTAACTCTAGAATAAAGAGAAAGAATATCCGAGATGATATGAATTACTTCCGAGAGCGGGGCTGAGCGGGGGCTGCAGCCGCCATATTTGATTGAGTAAAAAAAACTTATTTAAAGAAACAGTTATGATTTGTTTTAAAAACAATAAAAAATAAAAAATTATTACTTTCAACTTTTTAATTATCAAATCTTTCTTATTGATTCCAGAAAAGTCTTTTCTTATAAATTTGAATTTGAAGAAAGAATTTAATATTATGTGATCAAATCATTCACTCTATAGTTTGATAGATTTTTTTTTTTTTTTGAAAAGATAGTTTGATAGATCTTTAGAAGAAGTGAAACAGCGGAACAACAGTGCCATTTTTAGTCTTGAGGAAAATCCATCAACTTTCGTGTTCAAGTCCCTCTGTTCCCCACACGGTTGACTGTCTAAGCATTTATCCTCTTTTTTTTTTGTCAATATAAATATTTTAAAAATAACTTTTTAAATGAACAAATTACGGAAAACTTACCTTAGATTTACTATTTTACAGTCAGAAATAACTCTATGAAAAATTGACAGCAAACCATCATGTCATTACTGTTGACCGTTAAAGATAACCGTTGACCATTTTAAAAGTTTAAAAATACCAACATACCTCTAATTAAAAAATTTTAAAAATTAAAAATTTTAAAAGTAAAGGATGAATTGCATTAAAATTTCTCTTAACTTTTAAAAAAAATTAAAAATAATAAAAAAATTTAATAGATCTCCATCGTTCATCAATCTTGATGAGCCATAGAGATCATATTAAAAAAATATTATTTTTTTAAAAAATAACAATTATAAAAAAAAATTTTAAAAAAAAAACTTTGGTTGAATGGAGATGAAGATCCAATCTAAAAATTGGGTCTCCATAAAAAAAAAAAAGAATTACTGAATAGATCCAATCCACAGTGATGAAGATTTTACTTTTTTAATTTTTTTTTTATTCTTGATGGGGATTCCAAATTGTATCTCCACCGCCCATCAATCCTGATAGACGGTCGAGATCCAATCTCAAGATTAAATCTCCATTTCAATTTTTTTTATTTTTTTTTAAAAATTATTATTTTAATATGATCTCCTTCAAGATTGACGAACATTGGAAATCCATAAATTGTTTTTTATTATTTTTAATTTTTAAAAAAATTAAGAGAAACTTAGGGTATCTTAGTGTAATTCACCATTTATTTTTTTTATTTTTATTTTTTAATTAGAGGTATATGTGTTGGTTTTTTAAAACTTTTAAAATGATCAACGGTTATATTTAACGGTCAATAATGACGGTAGGGAGATTCGCTGTCAATTTTTCATAGAATTATTTTCAACTATAAAATAACAAACCTCAGGTAGGTTCGTTATAATTTATCATTTTTTAATTAAAAATATTTTGATCTTTTTAAACTTTTAAAATGATCAACGATTATTTTTAACGGTCAACGGTAATGGTAACGGTAAAACGGTAACAGTAAAAAAGTTCGCTGTCAATTTTCTATAAAGTTATTTCCGACTGAAAAATATACAAATCTCATATAAGTTCGCTATAATTTGTATTTTAAAAAATACATAAACAAATAACTTTACGCATTTTCTATTTATTAACTTCATACTTATTTTTTATTTTTAAAAATAAAAAAAAACATAGTAACACAGTTTTCAAAAACAAAATCAAACACCACATAAGAATTTGTTTCTTTATTATCACAATTTACATACGATTTAATGTCTTCAAGGATTGAAATATAAAAAATCTTATGAAGGAATAAAAAATTTCATATTTTAAAATTTTTATTTGCTATATTAAAAATTTTAATTGTGTTTTTTAAAAAACATTAACTTTATTTTGACAATATTTTTTCCTATTTATTAACAACTTTAAAAATATTTCTATTTTTTTAAAGCTAGAATTATTAACTAGCACAATTTTTTTTATTATATCAAAAAATATAATGCAATAGACAAAGCAACACTGTATTATTGCAGTATAATTATAAAGGCTCTAATATGATAACATAAATCCAATTCAATACGTTTAATTTTATAGAATTATAAAAACACTGTTATTGCAGTATAATTATAAATGCTGTAATATGGTAATATAATCCAATCCAATACATTAAAAAAAAAAAAAAAACGTTTATACAATACGAAAATATGACAAGTTCGATTCAACTCAACACACCACACATGTTAAAAAAAAAAAAAAAAAAAAAAATTTATTTAAGAAACACAACTCGGAGTCCCATTGAGTAGTGGTAACTTTGTTGCATGGTGGAAATAATAAAAACTTCATTACCAATTCCACAGCTCTTCTTTAACAAGAGAGAGGAGATTAAAAACGATAGATACTTAACAACTTTAAAACACAAACATTAACTTAACGGTTAGCACCACCGGAGTCAGACCTTGGTGCATCAGCACGAACAGGGCCCCTTGGTTGACGAGGGTCAACAGGAGCCGTTGCAGTACCAGTGCCTGTAGTGGTGTAATTGTCTGTTCCAAGACTAGAGAATTCTTCACTGGCAGTGAGGAGAGCATCCGTTGCGGCTGCTGCTGTGTTTTCTTCGGTGCCCCATGTCTTGTAACCAGGACGGGCTCCACCGGACTGGGCCATCCTCCTGGCCTCCTCGTTGTGTGAATGTGCCTCCTCCTTGTTGAGCTGTGCTTGCATTTTCCTCTTCTTTCTTCAGGGTGGCTGCTTCTTTCTCTGCTGGGTTACTCGTCTTCATCCTCTCCTCCTGCACCGCCAACATTTTAATTTTTACATTTCAAATTAGATATGCCAGATTAAAATTACACTTCAAAATAATAAAGTAAAACCTTCTCTTGAGCGGCGGCCTTGGACTTCTCCATTCCAGCTTTAGCCGAAGCCGCGGCGTTGGCTGCCGCTTCTCTAACGGACTCCGCCGCATTCCTTCCTGACTGCATCTTCTTACTTCTTTCGAGCTAAAGGGTAAATAAATAACACTGATAAAACAAACTTTGGATAAGAAATTCTGCATGTAATTATTCCATTTAAATTGATGTACAAGGTTGTGGGAGCTTCTGACACGTGTTCACTCAGTTGACAGGTGGCTGTTTTAAATATTCGTTTTCATGACACGTTCACCACGTGTCATCCTTCATATTACGAGGACAATTGCGTGTCTCTTATCACTGGCGTGCCGACACGAGTTCGGTTCTTTGGGTCCGTTTGGAAGAGTTTATCCGAGTAGAGTTTTTAAAAGTAAATCTTTTACAAGTAGAGCTTTTAAGGAAAAGCCGTTGGTCGTTTAATTGTCAATTAAAAAAGCTCTTTTAAGTTATAAATTGTTTTGTTGTATTAAATTTAAAAAGCTTTTTTAAATGATAGAATTACACCATTAAAATTTTTTAAAAATAACAAAGAAAATATAAAATAATATTTTTTATTGTAATTAAAAAATAATTGTAAAATATTATAAAAGAGTATGAAAATATAATTTTCTAAATAAAATAATTAAAATACAATAACAAATTATTCCAATAACACGAAAGTCAAAATAAATAGTCTAAACTAATTATTCCCGGTGCATAACAAGACTTGCAATTTGATCGTATTCATCATCAATCTCACATTGACGGAACGAATTTGTGATATTCTCTTTCAATGGTTTGTTTCAAATGATCCCATCCTAATCCAGTTTCCTTTCCTTTCCTTTCAAACTCGTTCAAATTTGTCAATCCTTCTTGAGTGCATCCCACTTATTTTTGAATTGCTTGTAATTATATGTTTTACCGATCATAAAATTAAATTTACTTGTAATATTTTTCCAACCAGTTCTATTGAAGTGACCGTTAGGTCGATTCCCTGCCAAGGTCTCGTTGATGCAAATCTTGATGAAGGTATCAACGTTAAAATCATTTCATTCTGCCTTAGTTTTTTTTTTTTTTTTTTTCTGATTTTCTTGTAAAGATATTTCCATTCTAAACAAATGATAGTACATTAATTTTCATCTTATAAAATACATAAATATCTACCAACAAACCTTTTATTTTTTATTTTGCAAAGTAAAAATAAAAATTTATAGTGCAGGTATCATACTTTAAAAGAAAAAGTAAATAAACAAAACAAAACAGTAAAGAAAAAAAATTATATTCGAAACAGAACAAGTAAATAAACCATAGCAAACAAGCCAGAATAGTAAACAAAACAGTAAAGAAAAAAAAATTATATTCAAAACAGAATAAATAAACAAACCATAGCAAATAAATCAGAACAGTAAACAAAACATAACAGTAAAAAAAAAAAAATTAAAAACAAACAAAAAAAAACAAACATATATTCCAACAATATATAAACAGTAAAGGAAAAAAAAATATAGCAAAATTTATAGTGTAGGCCATACTGTAAAAGAAAAAGTAAACAAATCAAAGTAGCAAACGGCACACAATTATTCACAATAAAATAAAATTTAAACAATTAGAACACATGACAGTAGCTAACATACAGTAAAAAAAAAAAAAAAGCAAAGTGAACAGTGCACAAAACAATATATAATATAAGAAAATAAAAAAACTGAATTTTCGATATACGATAAAAAAGGTAGAATAAACATATATGTACGGCAACTGTAAAGAAAAAAAATTGAACAAACATACATGTGATTAAAAAGATATAAGATAGAAGGAAACTCACAAGTTAAAAATAAATTTTCAAAAATTCAATGCATTGAGAACAGTGAAGTTATGTTTTATGTTAAAAAAACTAAGTTATTAGGGTTTATAATTTAAAAGGGTATTGTGGAATTATAAAATATGCTAAGGTTATATATGACATTTTAATATTTTTTTAAAAAGCTCAAAAAGATCTACTTACCTTAAAATTTGAGCTTTTCCGAGTAGACGTAAAACAACTTATTTAATCGTCCAAAAGCTCTACTAGGGTGACAACCAAACGACAAAAAAAAAAAAAAAAACTGAAAAGAGTTTTTGGGATTAAATAAGCTCTTTTAGCCAGTAGATAAGCTCTTCCAAACATATACTTAGATATGTAACCATGATTGGGTGGATAAATGGTTTTCTGATGCATTGTCCGCGACAGTTTAGAATACTCCAATAAATAATTGCTCGTAAAAAAAAGTCCAAATTAAACTAAAGTAGGTTTGATCGTATTTTAATAAAATTGTGAGCTTTAACTCTTAATTATACGACAATCGTCCAATGTGGTTCAGTGGTAAAGACGTTCATTCAGTTTAGCAATATTTTATATTCGAATCGCCAACACCACAAGTGATATGTTAAAAAAAAAAAACTCTTAATTATACGTTACTACCTTACAGTTAATTGATACAGTTAAAAATAATAATTGAATCAAAAATTTTACTTAAAATGATACAATTACTCCTACTTAAAAAAATAAAAAGATAATATTAAATAATAAAAAATTTAAATGTATTGATAGACGATGAAGATCATATTGAAAAAAAAATTAAAAAAATAGAAATTCAATATTCAGATTGAATCTACATCGTCCATCAAGATTGATGAACAGTTCTTATTTCTTTTATTTTTCTTTTTCTTCTTATATTGTTATTATCTTCTACTTCTAATTTCTTTTTTAATAAAAACAAAGTCTCTTAAAATCCCCAAAAATTTTGTTAGAATCCGATTCAATAGCAAGAGCAGAGATTCTTAGAAAAACTAAGACAAGATTCTATATTTTCTATATTCGAGTTATACACATATACAAGTGGGGAGCATGAAATTCGTGTTATTTGCCTTGCCTCTTAATTCTAAGGAAGAATTCGCTTTTTATGTTGTTTTATTGATAGAAATTTACTGACTAGTAATCAGTAATATCGGTAAAAAAAAAATAATTATCCATATAATTCTTTCTATAATTAAATCTTATGTTACAAAAAAAAAATTCATTTTTTGCATGATGGACGGTGAGATTCAATCTCGAGATTGGATCTTACCTAACAAGCATACCAAGAACTAAAAAATAAAAAAATAAAAAAAAATTATTTTTGGACCAAAATCTGCTTCATCAACAGGAGTAGATCAAATCAGTTGCAATTTTTTATTTTTTATTTGGCTTCTTGGTGGGATGAAGATCCTTGGATCTCCACCATCCATCAATATTGATGGACGATAGAGATCGAATATAGAGATTGGAACTTCATCCCACCAAGAATAAATTTTTCTTTTATTTTCTCTTTTTTTTATTAATATGTTCTCCACCGTCCATCAATCATTTAGTTTTTTTTAAAATTTTATTCATTTTAAAAAAAATTAAGACGAAAATAACCATATTACCCTTTGACTATTGGTTGACCATCAACTCTAATTGCCAACCAGTTAATCAAGGGTACTAACGTGTAATTAATATGGTCAAACGTCAGGGTATTTTATTGTAATTTGCCCTAAAAATAAGAGCAAATAACATCCAGGCCCTTGAGGTTTGCTCTTTTATAAGCAGAAATAACATTTAGATTTATTGGCCTTTCTTCCCCTGCTGTTAGTCAAATTCCATCAAATTTAATAGTTGATCAGGTTTGACTGTAAAAAAGATTAAAATACCCCCAAAATAATATATAATATAATTAAAATATAAATATAGTTGAGATGGACGGTAAAGATCTTAAGTATTTTTTTATTTTTTTATTTTTTATTTAATAAATTTTAGTAATTTTATATATTATTTGAAGGCATGTTGGTCTTTTTCACAGTCAAACTTGGTCAACCGTTAAAATTGAATGGAATTTGACTGACGACAAGGGAGGTCTTTGTCAATAAACCCAAAGGTTGTTTCCGCTTATAGAAAAGCAAATCTCAAGGATTTGGGTGTTATTTACTGTAAAAATAATGATAAAAGAGAGTTACACAAACACCCAGACATTCGATAAAATTATACGAATAGACAGAATTTAACTATATCAACGCAAACCTCACCTGACGTTTGAAAAATATAAACGAACTTCCCCTACCATCAACTGGAGACTGTTAGTGTTAGTCTGACAAAGGTAACACTAAGGGCAAAATGGTTATATTTATCCCATTGTTAGAGTCAATCACATCCAATAATTGTTTTTATTAAATTTAGTAATACTTTAATTAATTAAACAAATATTATAATATAAGAAATAATATTAATTTAATGTTTAATTAAAATTTATAAAATAAATAGTCATTCATCATCCAGATTCATTACATTCATCTTCAATTATTTATTGCATTCATCTTCAATCATTCCAACTACAAAAATATGTAATGATAAAAAATAGCCCAAAAGGCTCGAAGACTGGCCCAAAATGAGTAAAATATAGCCCAAAAACAAGCCAAACGGACTAGAGAGTCCATCATCCATCTAACTGGTCGACCAAGTCAACAGTGACTCAGTCAAGGCTTACCAGTCAAGTCACTGAACCAGTTAAACAAGGCCCTATCTCATCCTAACAGCTTCGAAATAATAGGGATCCTTAATATTTCGAAGCACGATCCTCTCGACCGGCTTCAACGGTCGTTACATTCACCCTATAAATATAGACCTAAGGCTTCATAAACAGGGTCACACGATTTACACTAAAAGGCTACCACTATGCTCTGAAGTAATCTAGCTACCACTCGACAACGGTGTTGCCCAGCCTCCACTCGACGTAGTCAAAGCTAGATTCAGGTTTTCATCTTGACCAGTAAGCGTTACCACTATACGCTCGACCACTCACTTACGCTCAACCATGATAGCTATCAGGTTATACCTTTCTTACTATACTATTTTCGCTCAACTTCTCCCTCTAACTTAAAACTCGGAGTCTATTTGGCTGGTACCACTCTAGTGTCTCAAAGAAATCGACTTTGTTTACTCTTTTTGCAGGTTGTTGGCCCTACAATCATCCGACCCGTGATTCCCGAATCCTACCCGTAGATTTCAACATTTACAATTTGACGCCCATCGTGGGGCCGACATCATCATAATAGCACAATTTCATTCAACGTTCAAGTAACATAACCGATGAATTAAATCATGCAACTCTCAAGGCTCAGCTCACATTGCTCATAGCCCAAATGAACGAGAACTTCGAATGACTCCAGATCCTGAAGGTAGAAAACAAGGTCGTGCGTGCTGAGAACAAGGAGCTACAGACTATTGTCAAGTCACTGACAACGACTACCATACCACCTCCCGGGTTCTGACAAGTCCGCTATGAAATCAATGCCAACCCGACATCTGCTCCAGGACAAATGACCCCGGCGACACTAACTTCCAGTGCTTGACACCAATCTTCAAGCTTGGATCTACCGCAGGCGATTCGAACCTATGATTTCTGAAGGCGGTCAAGCACCAGAACCAGCTACGATCAATCTAGTTGGGCAGCTGCCAACAGAGTCGACCGTAACACCAGCTGCAAACCTAACACCATATGGGCCAACGCAGGTCCAACCAGCAAATGCGGAAGCACCTTTACCGCCGATGCCGACCATGATGGATATTCCACATGCTCTACCAATTCCTCAGTAGACAGGTAGGGTAGGCACGACCTCTACTCTATCTAACCTTGAATTAGCCCGTAGGTTTACCGAAATGGAGGCATTAATTCAACGCATTCCTAGAATAGCGGCCCCGATCAAGAAGACTGCAATTAATAGCTTCGTCGACTCACCATTTGTCGACACCATTGCGTTCATGAAGATGGCGACGAAGTTCAGCTTCCCAAACATGAAACATTACTACTACATGACAGATCCTAATAAGCATATTGTTCAATATCGATAGCGTATGTTCATGGCAGCAATACTTAGGGATCAATGTGAAGCCTGCATGTGTAAGGGATTCGGGCCGAGCCTTGTTGGACCAGCTCTTCAGTAGTATACTAACCTACCCAACAACTCGACAGCCTCCTTTGCTAAGCAATCGCAAGCTGGAAAAGAGTTAGACGATTTATTTACAATCAGTCAACGTCGAGGAGAACTACTACACAACTTCGTTGATCAATTCAACACGGAAAAAGTGTCGATTCCTCACTACGGACCTTTGATGGGCCCGTAGTGGATATAAAATCCTAAAACTAAATCTCCCCCAAAAATCCCTAGATCTGCAACTGTTTCAATTTTTATTTATCACCTCACGCCTCTCCTCTTTGTCGAGCTTCTTATCGTCGCCTTGAGTCTCCTTCTCCCTGTAAAGGTATACAAATTGAATTGTAAGTAAATGTGTATTGCTGGTAATGCATGCCTAAGCTTTTTCTAGGGAAGAAGTGTTATCTTAATGCAGTATGGAAGTTTGATGGCAGCAATTGATTAGTATTATTTAAAGAAAGCAACCTGTACATGAGTTTGTTAACATTATAGGGATTCTTAGTTTTCTTGTGGTCATAGTAGTTTCGTTTCTCTTCCTTAATAATGTCTATTCTTTGTAATGTTAAATTATTTCCGCTTTGTTAATACAAGCTAGGAAATGCTCATACAACATGTAAAGATTGTTCTATGTAGCTTATGTTTTGTTAATCAGATGAATGTGAATCATTTCCTTTTCCAGTTTCAGCCCTTATGAGGTGCGGTCTTTTTTATTTCTTATTCAATCATTCCAATACATGCTTCATCTGTGTCAGTTTATATTACTCTGTTTCTTGTCTCTTAACTTTTTTAATTGTTTGAGTTTATGATTTTTATTTTTGTTCTTCGAGTTCTATGCCTTTATATCTAAGTTAGGTATTAGACATTTAGTGATTGCCATCGCTGAGTCCACTCTTTCCTTTCTTTTGCTTGTTACTAGATAATTTGAGTTATTGTTCAGTTTTAATTTACTCAATTTGGGTTGTTTGTTGATTTTTTTAGTTATAATATGTAAACCAGTTTACATTGTTGGTCTTCCTATACTTGCATTTCATTATGTTATAGGAGTAAAAACTGTGTCGTTTTTATAACGCCCCTAATTTTTCATAATTATGAAAAGTATTATTAATAATTATTATTAAGCATGCAACAGTCAAGTATGTGATTTAAATTGGTGGAAAGTATATATATTCGATATATATATTTTAACCGATTTAACTCCCATTAGAGATATTATTTTCATGGTGCATTTGGATCATAATGGGTCCAATTGAATATTGGTGAAGTCAATTTGGTGATTGGATAAGTGTGGAATAGTTTTGAAATATTATTGAGATGGAATGTGATTGGTGGGCTAGTTTGATAATTAATAGATGATTGGTAAATTGCATGCGATTAATTGTAAATTTGTGTCATTTTAAGATATTGAAATGTCAAGGGAGTAAGTTGTAATTGTTGAGATATATATATATATATATATATATATGTTAGTGGATGTTGGTGAAGAATAACATCATTGCAAGTCAAATTTTGGAAGCGTAAAAAGCAAAACAATTGAAAAATAAATGGAATAGAAAAGAGAGAGAGGTGGAGGAAACAAGAAGAAAAAAAAAATAAGAATATAAAATAGCATGTGAAGCGGTGCAGAGTAATAAGATTTGGAAATGAAATGTAAACAAGCAGAATAGAAGCAACACAAGAAAACAGAACCAGTTGAGAGAACAAAACAAAACAGAGAGCATTCGGCCAAAGAGAGAAAGAAGGAAAGAAAGAAAAAAAAAAGAAGGAGGAGGAGGAGAAAGGAAGAGGAAAGAGAAGGTGTTAGGAAAAATCCAGGTTCGGTGTACACTCGTTTTCGAATTTTCAGTTTTCCAGAATATTTCGGATTGATTGAATTTTATTAATGTTGAGTTATTTGAATTATATTGATTATAGTTTATAGTTTGAAGTTAATTTTGGAATGATTTGAATTGTGAATTCTCGAAATATAATTTATATCCGAAATATTGATTGTAAATAATATTATGAATTGATTTTAATACGTTTTGATTCTAATATTGTTATGAGAAATATAGTTGAGGGTGATTTTGATTATATAATGTTTGTGAAATATATCGAAAAATGATTTTGGGGCATTTTGATTTAATTTTGGTTTGTGATATATATTTGAATATAATTTTGAATTAATTTGATGTGAATGTTAGTTTCAGAAATATATTTGAATATATTTATGGATTGATTTGACGTGATTATTGAGTTGAGAAATATACTGGCATATGATTTTTGTATATTTCTTTTATAATTATTGATGAAATTTGGATTTCGAAAATATGTTTATTGATTTAAAATATTCGAAAGTTAAATTTGAATATAAGAAAGTGATTTGTATAATGGCTCTGATGTATATGAACATAGATATGGATATAAAAGGTTGACATGTCAATTGGGTTTTTCTGAACAGTACTGTGCCGATATACTCTGATGCACCACCCTATGGATAGTGCAGGCCCCAAGTGCCGGTCCTAGGGTAGGGAGCTTTGAATCTGAATCTGAATCTGAATATGGAAATCTGATATGGGACATTTACAGCGAGTAACTCCGTTGGTGTCCAACTCTGATCTGATGTTCGACGGGTAGCCCCGTTGGTGTCCGATACCGAACAGCCCGTAATCCAGTCCAAAAACTTATGTTATGTATGTTAGGAGCCCAGTATGAAAACTGATTTGTTATATGAAAGCATTTGAGAAATTATGAAGATTTTGTCTGCTGATTGATTTTGAATACTATACTTTTTGAATATATATATATAATTTGATTTGACATGAGCCACATATATTATTTATATACTTGTTATTTATATTTTCGATAAATAGATATAATTATTTGATATAATATATTTGTATATACAATTTTGTGTACACCCACTAACCAATATGCTTAGCGTGTTGAGTTTTCTCACACGTAGGTAACAAAGGTTCCAAGGGAGACAAAGACAGAGAAGAGTAGAGACCGCAGGAGCAGAGTCCAGAGTTACATCGTTCCTATATATTTGGTAGTCCTTTTGTAATAAGTATATATGTTTTAATACAGCATGCATATACAGAAAATGTTTGTATATATTTAAAGAACTTCCGCTGTGTAGATATTTTATTATATGTTTATGTTATTTGAATAATTATGAATTATATTGTGATAAATTGATTTGACAAGTCGCACTAAATTTGGAAGGGTACGCAAAAGTGCTTTGAGAATTTAAAAGTGTTGATTTTTATGAATTTTCATTGTAAACAGGTTTTGGAAAGTCAGAAAAATAGATGAAACTCTGATAAAATTTTTGGAAATTTATTTGGACCATTTTCAAATGTTTTTAATATAGTTTTAAATTATGGTTATATAAAAAGTAATATAACCATAATATAGTTTTCAAATGTTTTTAATATAGTAGCGCTCCTTGATTCGGTCCGAGTGGATTGGGTCAGGGGGTGTTACAGTTTTGCTAACCGGACTTACTAACTCTAGTTACACGCACTTACTCTCTTTCATAGTTAACAAATCTGATTTTGATTAACTTGATATTTTTTCCTTGCTTTTCTCGACAGTGAAGAAATGGAGAGCTCTAGAAACTCACATGGACGAGATGTAGATGTTGCAGAGAAGAAGAGTAAAACAAAGCAGAAGAAAGCAAAGCTGCTAAGAGAATATTTTCTCGGCTACCAAACATGTAAGAGAAAACATTCTCTCTGTAATTTTTATTTTCCTTTTCTGAAATGTAAAACCCTAGATCTTTACAATAGTTTTGTTGTCTATTTATATCTCTTCAAATCAAGACTCCTTAGCTATGTATATACAATAGATTACCATAATTATAATTGTATTCAGTTACAGATCTGTTACAGTATTCTATTACAGATTTGTTACAGTTTAGCTAATATAACAAGGCTGTTAATTAACTACCCAAACTGACGTGTGATCTTCTTAGAACTTGGATGTGATCATAAGTAGCTTTGTGATCTGATTTACTGCTTTGAGCTTTCTGTTTTGACTGTAACGAAGGCACTATCACACACACACAAGCTGACTTGGCTTTCTGTATCTTTGTTTGTGCTGGATTTTGTTCACTTATCTTCACATCCCCCTTCAAACGCAGCTGTGGTGAGGACACCAAGTTTAGTTTGCCACATAGAAATTAAAAACGAACAGTAGTGAGGCCTTTAGTAAGAAGATCTGCCACCTGAAACTGAGTAGGAACATACCTAGGTTCAACCACTTTAGATGCCACATTCTCTCTAATAAAATGAACATTAATCTCCACATGTTTTGTGCGAGAGTGTAACATAGGATTAAGGGCCAAAGCATTAGTTCCCATGTTGTCACACCAAACAACAGCAGGTGTAGGAACAGAAAAACCAAGTTCACAGAGAGGGGACTTGAGCCATAAGATATTTGTCACACTGTGAGCCATGGAACAGTACTCAGCCTCAGTGCTGGACCTAGCAACAACATGTTGCTTCTCAGAGCTCCAAGAGACTAAATTACCACCAAGAAAAATACAAACACCATTAGTAGATCGGCAATCATCAAGACAACTTGCCCCATTTGCATCTGTGTAAACCTCAATAGTGAAAGCAATAGCTTCTGATTTGAACCATAGCCCTTTTGTGATAGAACCCTTTAGATACCGTAGAACCCTTTTGCAAGCCAACCAATGAAGTTGAGTAGGAGCCACAAGAAACTAACTCAATTTATTAACAATAAATGCAATATCAGGCAGTGTATGGCTGAGATATTGAAGAGCACCAATAACACTTCTATACATTGTAGGATCGGGAAAAGCATCACCTCCTTGTAGTGTGAGTTTAGCACCTGCACTCAAAGGATTATCACACGGTTTGCAGCCTATCATGTTAGTTTTTTTAAGAAGATCACCAATATATTTGGTTTGGGTAAGAAATAGACCCATGGCATCCTCGTAGGCTTCAAACCCTAAAAAGTAACTTACTGAACCCAGATTTTTGAGAGTAAAAGTAGAGTGAAGCTTACTTATGAGCTGCTGAATTTGAGTGGAATTATTCCCTGTAATTAGAATGTCATCCACATAAATTAGGAGAAACAGAACATTACCATCCTGCCTATGAATGAAAAGGGACACATTCGAGGATGAGTTCACAAAATTCCATGCTAGGAGAGCTGCTCGCAGCTTGTGAAACAATGAGTGAGGAGCTTGCTTGAGGCTATAGAAAGCTTTGTGCAATCTGCACACATGAGAAGGCTGAGTAGAGCTTTCAAACCCCTCGGGTTGCTTCATATAAACCACTTCATTTAAATCACCATTAAGAAAGGCATTGTTGATGTCAATTTGCTTGATGTCCCAGCCTTTCTGAACTGTAATAGTGAACATCACACGAATAGTTGCAGCCTTAACCACTGGACTAAAAGTTTCATCAAAATTAAGCCCTAGGGTTTGATGAAAACCCTTAGCAACCAACCGAGCTTTGTGCTTGAGGATAGTACCATTTGGGTTGTATTTAGTTCTAAAAACTTATTTACACCCAACAACATTCATAACAGAGTTTAGAGGCACCAAGGACCACGTTTTATTCCTCATGAGAGCTGTGTACTCATCAGTCATGGCTGCCTTCCATGTTGGTCGAATAAGAGCCTCCTTTACAGTAGCAGGTTTTGCTTCAGCAACAAATGCTAAGGGTAAGCACCAATTAGAGCTATAGGCTTTGGGTTTAAAAATCTCATTCTTAGAGCGAGTCACCATAGGATGGGTAGATACTAAAGTAGGTACTGCAGGCTGACATCAAGACTCCCTAGCTATGTATATACAATAGATTACCAGAATTATAACTATATTCAGTTACAGATCTGTTACAGTTTAGCTAATCTAACAAGGCTGTTAATTAACTATCCAAACTGACGTGTGATCTTCTTAGAACTTGGCTGTGATCATAAATAGCTCTGTGATCTGATTGACTGCTTTGAACTTTCTGTTTTGACTGTAACCAAGGCACTGTCACACACACACACAAGCTGACTTGGCTTTCTGTATTTTTGTTTGTGCTGGATTAGCTGACTTGGCTTTCTGTATCTTTATTTGTGCTGGATTTTGTTCACTTATCTTTACAATAGGAATTATCTTGAATCTCCATTTCCTTTATGATTATGTGATTTCATATCTCTCTCATTTTTTATTTTGTGGGTCATTGAAAATATGCATATTTGGATAGTGATTTGTCAACTGCTGGACCAGTTATGTTTTTAGTATTTTATTCTTTCCTCGTGGTTATGCTTAACTTTTATTAAGGGACACGGCCCATTCATCACAACCGTCCATTTTACCTCCATATATACTTCGGATTATCACAACTCTTTAATTTACTTGAAGCTTTCTTTTGTTCTATCAATCTCTTTTACGTTTTCATGCATTTCTGGGCACTTGATTTCTTTTAGCCTTGTATTTTATTGAATTATGCATGATAGTGAGAGAGATTTCTTGAAGATGGAAAAGGGGTGTTTGGAATGAAGTATGATCCATGATCCTTAGTCTCTCTTTCCACTTTTTAGTTACCATGCAGTCTAGTGTTTACAAGTGTGTGTCTTCAAGCATTAATTTGTTAGATTGATTGTTAGAAATGATTGCGTGACTTAGTGTGTTCGTGTTAGAGAGAGAATGAGAGATCTTAGCTAGAAAAGGCTTTGTTTTGACTTGTTGGGAAAATAACCTCCCCAAAACCTCCCTAGAAATATGCTAAATATCAGAAATTACAGAGAAATGAAATAGAAAATAATAACAATCACCACAACACAATAATTTACGTGGAAAACTCCAAAACCAGGAGAAAAACCACGGCTCTCAGAAAGAAATTCACTATGTGATAAATTATTACAATCACACAGACTATTCTTTCAAGACTACCACACCAATACACTCACACTCTCTCAAAGCATAAAATAATTCACACCTCTCTACACTCTAAAATAAGAGAAACAAGAAAGGAATTTAATTAGAATTAAATACAATGTTTTAAGTGTATTTAATTGGTGCAATTAGAAACTAAGGACTTGATCTCCTTATATAGCCTTGAGAAGCCTTGACATATCCTTATTTTTCCAATGTGGGATTCATATCTCTTCATTGCCTTCTCATTTGCTTTCACAATTTTGCCAATTTTTCAACAAATCTCCACCTTGGCAAAATACAGGAAACCTCCGCCCTTCCGCCGCAACTTTCATGCAACCATTGTCTATACCGACAATCATAATTCTCAACCCAGAGAACTATCATACTCCACCATAAAAGTATACCACTTAGAATTAATCACCAATTCTAAGATTTCCACCTCGGCACATGTCGAACAATCTTGCTGAAATTTATGGTGCAACTCCCATGTTGGCTTTCCCCGGAAGTTCTTCAGTCATTGACATAATTCTACCATACACCTTGCATCAATGCCGCCAACCAATGCCCGTGTGCAAACTTATAGACCCACTAGTAGTGTCACATCCTTTTTCATAGCACCTAGTGATATGCTATAAGGATGTACATATCCTTCTCAAAGGATAAATTCAGTGTCTTCACAAGACACACTATTAGCTTGATTGTTGGAGCTACCTGCCGAACCTGCTCCACCATTTTGACAATTTTTCTTAACGTGCCCAGATTGCCCACACGCCCAGCAAAATATTTTCTTCCTGGAGTTATTCTTCTTCCAATTGCTTTCATTGCTAGCTACCAATACTGTGTCTTCTGATGAAGTACGACCTCCACCCTTCAGCCTTTTCTCCTCAGAAAGGAGTTTACCGGTAACTTCTGCAAAATTCAGAGTCTCCTTCCCATATACCAAAATAGGTTTCATATGTTCATAGGAAGATGGAAGAGACAATATAAGCCTTAAAGCTTTATCTTCTTCGTCTTCAATTTCAACTCCAATAGACTCCAGTTTAGAAACAATACCATTGAGAACACTCAGATGATCTGAGATTTTTGCACCTTCCTCCATACGCAGAGTATGAAACTGTTCCTTCAGGTACAACCGATTTGAGATGCCTTTTGCCTGATACAACCCTTTAAGTTTTTCCCAGAGTTCCTTGGCTGAATGTATTCCATGCACATTTGCAAGAACATTCTTGGCCAAACACAGACGAATCACACTTGCAGCTCTCAAATCCATTTCTTCCCAATCTTCATTGCTCATACTAGACTCACCTTTGCTGGATTCACCTTTGCCGGAATCTTTTAAAACAGAGCCTGATTTCTCCTTTAATATCTTGTGTAACCCAGATTGTATTAACAAATCCTTGACTTGCACTTGCCACAAGCCAAAATTAATCTTTCCATCAAATTTCTCTACATCAAACTTCAAAGAAGAAAATTTAGACATTCTAACCGTATACTGAAATAGTATCCGTAGTTCGTGAACAGCACTCCAGGTAAGTTCCCAGGAAAGAGAGGTGGGTCACAATGGACACACTTAAATACCAAGTCTTTCCTAGCCAGAACCTTCCTTAGACAAGCACTTCCACAATACTATCACACTTAACTCCAGCAACCAAGAACAATTTAGACCAAGAACAATTCTTTTCTAATGTGGAAGATCAGACAATGCTGCAACCACAGAGCATACTAAGAATTTTCTAAAACCTCTGACACCTTAGCAACCAACCTAGGCTCTGATACCACTTGTTGGGAAAATAACCTCCCCAAAACCTCCCTAGAAATATGCTAAATATCAGAAATTACAGAGAAATGAAATAGAAAATAATAACAATCACCACAACACAATAATTTACGTGGAAAACTCCAAAACCAGGAGAAAAACCACGGCCCTCAGAAAGAAATTCACTATGTGATAAATTATTACAATCACACAGACTATTCTTTCAAGACTACCACACCAATACACTCACACTCTCTCAAAGCATAAAATAATTCACACCTCTCTACACTCTAAAATAAGAGAAACAAGAAAGGAATTTAATTAGAATTAAATACAATGTTTTAAGTGTATTTAATTGGTGCAATTAGAAACTAAGGACTTGATCTCCTTATATAGCCTTGAGAAGCCTTGACATATCCTTATTTTTCCAATGTGGGATTCATATCTCTTCATTGCCTTCTCATTTGCTTTCACAATTTGGCCAATTTTTCAACATGACTTCATCAGTTTGATCTAAATAAAGATCCTTTCATATACTTCACTTCCTTAGATTCCTTTTTCAATTCATATATAGGTTAGTTTTTTGGTCACTTAGAATTGTTTGATAAACTGATCTCGAACCAGGCTTCATTCCTCACACTAAGCATTTCATGATAATGGCACTGTCTTTAGTAATAGATATCCAATCATATTCCATCACGTGTCCGTGTTGATATCTTTAATTTGGACAATGCTGTACCCAATTGGTTCCTTTTTTGCTCAGATTATGCCAAACTGATACAATTCATTCTCTTGATCATCATCATCAGTTCATTTCTCAACTTGAGCTAATTAATTTCTTTGTATGTTCTCAAACACTTTTGCTTTGTTTCTATTTTTCTTTATATGCAATAGCTAGCTAGAGAAATATGAGTTCAAACTACGTGCTCTCAAGGAGATCATAGATTTATTTGTTATCCAGAGGTCTGGGTTGCTACGTACTATGCTATCAACTTTAAATTTGTTTTCCTTTCAATCTACATGTCAACTTTATGGGTTATGATTTTGACCAAATAGTATTAAGTCAATTTATGGGTTGTATATATGACCCCATTTTATGAAACTATTTATTTTTCAAGTGCTATGTAATCTGTTTTGTTATAATATGATAATTATATAACTCCTTGTACATGATTGATAGTGCTTTGAAGTTTCGGTAGTTTTTCTTTAGTTACGGGGTAAACTTATTAAATTTCTTATTAAGATATATTTTTTTAATTTTTGGCAAATTATACATGCTTATAAGATGGCCTTATTATATTACTTCTATTTTATCATTGCGGATACACATTACATTTTGTGTCAAAGCTGCAGTCTAAGCTCTAATTGTCTTCAAGGGGAGCTCTCTTACATATGTTATCATTGTTTATGTAGCATGTAGAAGGAATTAATTTGGTAGATAGCAAAAGTGTAGCAGTTTTCTTTAAGTTAGTAAATTAAGTTAGTTTTCATTTTTATCTATTTATTATGATTACTACTTCCATTGATCTCATATTCTTTGAAAGTGTTAAATGGAGATTAGGTAGCCTTTCGTGCATATCATGTCAAAATTAAGCTATTAAATGAGCAAATGTTTGGTGGACCATGAAGCTTGTTTATCATTTTATTTATTTTATGTTAGTTAGTTAGAGAATTTCGACATTTGTGTTATTTGGTCTCTGAAACTTGTTTCTTTTTGTTTTATGTTTTATGATTGGTTAGAGCTTGTATTACTGCCGGTATCGTGCTGATTATACTTGCGGGGAGGTTCATGGGCAAGAGACTTGTGTTTTTGAAGCAGCATCCATCCAGGTTGCTTCTTGTTACCTGTGAGTTCTGCTTCAATTTACTTAATGTAGTTTGTCGAGAAGTCAATAAGTTTATATAGAGAGGAGCAACTGGTATGCTAAATATCTTTTGCTTTTTATTGCTTGTGACTGGTTGTGTTTGTGATTTTCACAAAATTTTATTGATTATTACAGTGAGTTCTGGTTAAGATTTTCGAGGTTATTACCCTAAACTCATTAAATATACAGATCTGGGACTCATGAATTCAAGTAATGACAAAGTTTGGTTTTTCAATTTCTTTTTTATTTTCAACTTTAAAGTTAGGAATATAGAGATGGTGTCAGAAACTTTGTTGAGGTTGCGCAAAGACATACAAGGAATCATGACATGATTCCTTGCCCTTGTGTAAAATGCATAAACCACAGATGGCATCCGACTAAGATAGTGTATGAGCATTTAGTCATTTACGGGATGGATCCTACATACACTAATTGGGTCTTTCATGGGAAAAATCCAATTAATTCCATCCCCATTGAAAAAAGATCAACTACATTTAGAATGTATAAGGATGCTAATGCAGATTATCATGATAATATTGAACCGGATGTGGATATAGGAGATGAAGACCTTACTCATATTGTGGAAGATGTTGATATTCTGTTGTATGGAGGTTATTCAAAATACACAAAGTTATCGATTACTTCTATTAGTATGCATAAGGTACATAACATGAAAACCGAATAGTATATAGCATTTTTGTCCTTTTTATAATTTTATAAGTTCATAAGCTTCAATGTCTATTGAAATTTTATAATTTATTTTTGAAGTTACAATATTTAAATGCCTCAAAATTATCAGGAGGTAATAGATATGTGAATATCGTTGGAACTTCTGCAAAGGTAAATTTAAGTAAAGAGTCTTAATTAATATATTAAATACTTGCCTTGAGATTTATTAACATTTAATCACTTTTAATTTTGTGCATATGTTAGTCATTGACTAAGGCTTCATCAAGTCATATGGATGGTTCAAGTGGAAGGGAAAAAAAATGCAAGTTATTGCATTGGATGAGCAATGGAGAGGTAGTAGCTGAAGCTAAAGTTGATTGCACAGATCCACAGGCTATGGTGCATCACATGAGTCTTGGTCCAGACTATTGGGAGTTTGTGTGAAGAAAATTTTGGTGAGCAAGATTTCTTTATATCGTACTACTAGTGAGTTCATGATACTTGAAGATGCAAAAGACTCATGTATTGCTTGGCCAGAAAAATATATCATATGATAGGACTTGGTACATTTTCTATGAAATGATATGTGATTAAGACTTAAGTATGTTTATTGTTACATTATGACTTTAATATTTTGTAATCAAGATGATATTATTATATGGTATTTGTTGATGTAAGAAAATGGTTTTGCACCAACATGTAACATCGTTCTGGAATATTCTTAGTATCGATCACAAGCAAAAGTCCTGCAGAGGTATTTACCTCCGAAGACAATAAGCTTACCAGATTATAGAAACCTCGGACCAATTAACGGAAGTTATGCAAAGGTGTTTACCTTTGGGGACAATGGGTTCATTACAGTGTAATGACCTTAGGGTGAATGGCGAAGGTTTTGCGAAGGTGCTTACCTTCGAAGGTAATAGGTCTACTAAATTATGGAAACCTTAGACTAACCAATAAAAGCCGTAGGAAGGTGTTTTCCCTCGAGGACAGTGGGCTTGTGATGATACAAGGACCTTAGGATGAATAGTGAAGGTCTTACAAAGGTCCTTATCCTCGAAGCTCACCGATAAGCGTAGACCTTAGCGAACCCGTTTGACACCTTTTTCTGAGAGAAAACAAAGAAGCGGAGGTCAGGGGTCACCGGTGTTCCACCGGTAAAAACCCTCCGAATCTTAACTCAAAATGGAGTTCTACCGTAGAAAATGGATGTATAGAAGTGAGATGGTTTTAGAAGTGGTCAATAGAAGACTTAGATCCTAATATTTTTAGAAGAACACCATCAGGGCTTTCCTCTGCATACGAGGGCTTTCTAGACCAAAAAATTAGTTACCTTTCATGAAACCTGGTGAGATTTGTATAGACTTTTAACATCTGGTTCTTGTGGCTCCACGTCACTCCTTTTAGTCAATGCACCTTTTCAGATTGCCTGATCTAATTCATTAATCTTCTTCCTAAAATTTTATCCCCTTGGAGACACGTGTCAAGTTTTCCTTTGGTGGTGGGAGATTTCGTCTGACTCACCCTCCAAAGAGCCTATTTTGATTGGATCTGTACAACCAGGTCTGTGCAACCCAGTACCTAGGATGCAAGGTGTAGTAGCCAAAATCTACCAGGCCCAAAATACAAGCAAGCCCATAAGCCCGAAGTATATTTCAAAGACCAGGCCTAGAAAGTAATACGACATCCATGTAGTACGACAGCTACTCGATACCTCACACATCCAAGTAGCATCGAGGGAAATAACTCAGTCCACGCTTGGAAGAACACCTACGTCGCACGACATGTTCATCTCAGGTTAACATCCAATCATGTAGCACGACATATAATAGTACCTGTGTTCAAATAAACAATACCCATATGTCGTACGACATAGAATTCCTTTGATTCCATGGGAGACCAAATCATGATCTACTTTAAAGACGGACCTACAAAACCATCATTACGATCCAAAAACGGTCAAAAGAAGCGTTTACAGGCCTCCTTGGTAAGAGACAGCAAAAAGAAGTAATGATGAAGTCCCTCAACGGGCAAAAGCATCCATCCCCTATAAATGAAGGATGATTTGCCAAAGAAGGAAGGGGATTAAGATCCGAGAGCTATCTACATTCAGACAACAACCTCCGGCCATTGTTCATCTTCCGACCTTACATCTCTTTCGACCAAGGAAACCTTAATCGCCAAAATAATAGAAAGTACTACTCACTTATCTCTGTTTACGAGCATTCTATACTATTAGCACTCGCTAACTTGACCGTTGGAGTGACTTTGGCCGGCACCACCCCAGTGTCCCAGACGTCCTGCGGGTCACGTACGTTCTATTTTTGCAGGTTGTAGTGCCCCGTGTCCCCGAGCGATTTTTGAGGACTACAATTTGGCGCCCACCGTGGGGCATGACAATCTTTAAGCGAGCGAAGGTAGAACGTGGCAACTCCGACTATGTCGTCAGACGATTTTCATCACGATGCAATGGAGGTTAGGGTACAACTCCTCGTATCCCAGATGCAAGAGAATACCCAAAGGCTCCAAGCGCTCGAATAAGAGAACCAACGAGTGTTGGCAGAGAATCAAGAATTGCAAAATAGAATCAATTCCCTCACCGTCGTATGACCGTTTGGAGACGCTTCAACGTCCCAGCCCTTGCCATTCGATCAAGCCGCCCACACTACTTACTACGCGCTAGTCCGCCCAGATGAACAAGGTACCATGGCAAGAGACCTCGATCCAATCCACGTAGGCTCGGAGCCTAACATTCGAGCCACAGACGGACCACACATCGTCGCACGACATACAGCGGACAACACGTTGAACGGGACAGGAAGACATCGATCAGATGACATGGCAAGAGCTACAAAAAGGGTGCCACCTATCTCCACCGCCAATGGCAACGTTGGTTCAACCCAACCAACCATCCCGCTACAAGGAACCCCATCTGGCCCTTCGCATTCGACACCATCAAACCCGAACCTGGTAAGTATCGAACCAACGTTGGCTAACCGTGACTTGGCGAGAAGGTTCGCAGAGATGGAAGCACTCATCCAACGCATTTCGGAAATGCCCGCTCTTATAAAGAAAAGCGCAGCCAATAGCTTTGCCGAATCTCCTTTCGTCGACGCAATAGCATTGTTGGAGATGTCGAGAAAGTTCAACTTTCCGGGTATGAAGCAGTACGACAGACCTCGACGACCACATTGCGCAGTATCGACAACGAATGTTCACTGCCGCCATCTCACGAGACCTTAGGGAAGCATACATGTGCAAAGGTTTCGGCTCGAGCCTCATAGGATCTGGTCTACAATGGTACACCAACATTTCCAATGTTTCCATCAACTCTTTTGCTCAACTCACAGACACCTTTGTAGAGCAGTTCGCTAGTAGCCGGAAGTTAGAAAAATAATCTGACGACCTTTACACAATCAGCCAAAGGAGGGGTGAACGCCTACGTGACTTTGTTGGCCGGTTCAACAATGAAAAGGTTTCCATCCCTCATTACAACTAGGCGACAGCCATATCAGCCTTCCGCAAGGGTCTACTCTATGATTCTGACCTATACAAGGAGCTTACCAAGCACCCTTTTAAAACCATGGAAGACGTCCTAGCCAAGGCTTGGGCACAGATAAAGTGGGAAGAAGACGAAGTGAACTATAAATCTAATAGAGCAAACAATAAGGAAGACAGGTCGGGTAGGAGGGTCAAACAACGAATTAACAACAGACGTATCGAGCCATACCCAATGATACCCCGAAGGGACGACCAAGTAAGATACGAGCGCCAAGACCGTTCATTCGGCCAAAGAACGTAATGCCAGAATATAATTTGAACATCAGGCCAGCATAGGTAGTCACCGTCCTCAAAGGAATGGGTAGATCAGTTCGGTGGCCAGACAAGATGATGAGCCCACCGGATCAGAGAGACAACTCCAAGTGGTGCGAATTTCAAGGCAATCACGGCCATCGAACAGAGCATTGCATCGTGCTACGATTAGAAGTGGCAGAACTACTCAAGAAGGACCACCTTAAGGAATTCCTAACTGACAAAGGTAGGCAGACTTTTTTAAATAAAGATAAGTCGCGCGACATTGTTTCAGTTCCACCACCAGAACCTCCCAAACACGAGAGAACTGTGAACGTCATCTCTGGCGAATTCGAAGTAAATGGAGTCACCTACTCAAAAGTGAAGCGCCACTCACGGCAAGCCGGTCGTACGGAAGTCCAACAAACCCATACGGCGGACCCAACTTACAATTATCCAATCAGTTTTAGCAGCGATAAACATACGGACTTACTTAACCCCCACCACGACGCGCTAGTCATCTTATTAACAGTAGCCAATTGTTTGATCAAGCGAATCCTAGTGGACAATGGAAGCTCAACAAAC
Organism: Xanthoceras sorbifolium; assembly: GCA_003430845.1. NCBI lineage: Eukaryota > Viridiplantae > Streptophyta > Magnoliopsida > Sapindales > Sapindaceae > Xanthoceras > Xanthoceras sorbifolium. The sequence goes on from CM010612.1 coordinate 14,177,219, forward strand.
GTACTCTTCCTCGGCGCGCTAAGAGAAATGCATATTGACGAATGTAACATCGTACGTCGCTCGACCATCCTGGTAGGATTTAGTGGAGAATATAAGAACACCATAGGGGAAATCGTCCTTCCCGTCTACGCGGAAGGTATCAACTTAAACACACGCTTCCTCATCCTAGACTGCCCGTCGTCCTACAATATAATCATGAGTCGCTCACAGATTCATGAGATGAGAGCTGTCCCCTCGACATATCATCAGGTCATCTATTTTCCTACCAGGTGGGGAGTCCACGAGATCCGAGGGCAACAAAAGACCTCGCATGACTGCTACCAGAACACTCTGAAAAGCATGCCGTCCAACTTATAGCAATTACAGAACGCGAGCACTACCACCAACAAAGACGGACCGGATATGGAGGAGCTCGACGAAGTATCCATACATCCAAGTTTCCTAGACCACAAAGTTAGTATCGGATCCCGCCTTCCACAAAATATCAGAGCAAATTTAGTTAGCTTCTTGACGGCCCGGCACGACAGCTTCGCATGGTCGCACGGAGACATGACCGGCATTAGCCCAGAAGTCCTAGTGCATAGGTTGCAAGTCGACCTAGATTACCCGCCCGTGAAGCAAAAACGAAGGAAGTTCGCGCCCGAGCACAACAAAGTTATCAACGAAGAAATCCAAAAGCAAACGTAGTAGTAGTGAAGAAAAAGAGTGGGAAGTGGCAAGTTTGCATCGACTTCACAGACCTCAACAAAGCTTGTCCGAAGGATTCCTTCCCTCTCCACACATCGACATGATGGTAGATGCTACAGCTGGCCACGAACTATTGAGCTTCATGGATGCATTTTCCGGTTACAACCAAATCCTCATGCATCCGGACGACCAGGAAAAAACTTCTTTCATCACAGAGCGCGGCATTTTCTGCTACAAAGTGATGCCCTTCGGCCTCAAAAACGCTGGGGCAACCTACCAAAGATTAGTCAACAAAATATTCGCAAGCATGCTCGGACAGACCATGGAGGTCTACATTGACAACATGCAGGTGAAATCATTAATAGCGGATCAACACCTCCACCACCTCCGACAGTCGTTCGATATCATCGACAAGTATGGAATGAAGCTTAATCCAACCAAATGTTCCTTTAGAGTTTCATCAGGAAAGTTCTTTGGCTATTTAGTAACCAAGAGGGGCGTCAAGGCCAACCCAGATCAACTCCGATCCATCATGGATTTGAGGTCCCCCAATAACATCAAAGACGTACAAAAACTGACCGAGCAACTCGCGGCCCTTAACCGATTCATCTCAAAGTCATCTGAAAAATGTAAGCCTTTCTTTGACGCTCTAAGGAAGAGTAAATCATTTGATTGGAACCAAACAAGCGAGGACGCATTCTAAAACATAAAGCGGTACCTAGCAGACCCTCATCTCCTATCCAAACCCAAGGAAGGAGAGACACTTCTACTCTACCTCGCTGTGTCCGAGACGGCCATTAGCGCAGTACTAGTAAGGGAAGAAGATGACAAACAACTCCCCGTATACTACATCAGCAAGACCCTACTCGACGCAGAAACAAGGTACACTCAACTTAAGAAATTGGCCCTTGCACTAGTTACAGCCGCAAGGAAATTGAGGCCGTATTTCCAATGCCACGCCATCAGTGTACTCACTGCCTTCCCCTTGAAGAACATCCTACATAAGCCCGAACTGTCCTGCCGACTAGTAAAGTGGGCCGTGGAGCTAAACGAGTACGACGTCAACTACCAACCTCACACGACGATCAAATCACAAGTGTTGGCGGACTTCATAGTAGACTTCACTCTCGGAATTCTACAACGAGCGGAGGAAGAACTTTGCACCATGTCGTACGACACACCAAAAAAGGAATGGACGTTAGTAGTCGACGGATCAAGCAACGCTAGAGGCAGTGGGCTAGGGGTAGTACTTACCTCACCCGAGGGACACGTTATCGAGAAGTCCATCCGATGCAGATTCAGAACCACCAACAACGAAGCCGAGTACGAGGCACTCATAGCCGGGCTCACCTTGGCAAAAGACTTATGCATCGGACGGATAAAGATACATAGTGACTCCCAATTAATTGTGAGACAATTGTAAGGATCCTACCAAGCTCGAGACTTGAAAATGTCGGCTTACTTGACCCTGGTAAAAGAACTACAAGATTCATTCGAGTCGTTCGACATTGAACAAGTACCAAGATCAGAAAACACGCATGCTGACGCGCTCGCCAATCTCGGTTCCGCACTAGATACCACAGTTGAGCGGACCATCCCCATGGTATTTATCCAATGGCCAGCTGTGTGGAAGCCAACAGAGCTCGAAGTCGAACCAATTTCGGACGAGCCAACTTGGATCACCCTGATCTATGACTACCTGAGAAACGACACCCTCCTATCTGACAAGGTAGAAGCACGAAGAATCAAGATCAAGGCTGCCAGATTTTCCATAATAGAGGGTCAACTTTACAAGCGATCCTACTCCGGGCCTTACCTCAAATGCATCGACCCAATCGAAGCTCAGAAGGTACTCAAGGACTTGCACGAGGGGCAGTGTGGGAACCACTCGGCAGGGAAAAGCCTAGCCAACAAAGTAATCACGGCTGGATACTACTGGCCTACAATGCGATCCGAGTCGCACGACCTCGTCAAGCGATGTGACCCGTGTCAGCGTTTCGCCCACATTTCACATCAACACCCGGAGCGACTCCACCCCATCTCAGCACTATGGCCCTTCATGAAGTGGGGAATGGACATAGTAGGAAAAATGCTAGTCCCTACCGGAGGTAAGGTCTACATGCTAGCCGTAACAGATTACTTCACAAAATGGATCGAATCCGAGTCATATGTGAGAATCAAAGACTCCGAAGTAAAAAGCTTCAGTTGGAAAAATATCATATGCCGGTACGGAGTTCCAAAGGAGATAGTCACTAACAATGGCTCACAATTCATATCATACGACTTCCAAGACTTTTGCGAGAAATGGAATATCAAACTAAGCTATTCAAGCCCAAGATATCCTCAAGCCAACGGACAAGCGGAATCCACCAACAAAACGATCATGTCCACCCTCAAGAAGCGACTTGACCAATACAAAGGAAAATGGGCCGACGAGTTACAAGGCGTGCTGTGGTCCTACCGTATGACGGTCAGAACATCAACAGGGGAGATGCCATTTTCCCTGACTTACGGCTCAGAGGCCATAATAGCAACGGAGGCTGATTACCCCTCTTACAGAATGCGACACGCAACCGAAGAAACAATCAACAAAGAATTACTAAACGAACTCGACACAATCGATGAGCGTCGCGACAAAGTTGCAATCAGATTGGCCGTATACCAACAAAGAGTCGCTCGACATTATAACAGTAACATTCGTCTCAAAGCATTTAGTATTGGAGATTGGGTCCTTTGTCGCGTCTTCCAAAACACAAAGGAAAAAGGAGTAGATAAACTCGGTTCTACATAGGAAGGACCGTACCAAGTCACCAAGGTAGTTGGACATGGAGCCTACAAACTACGATGTACGGATGGCATGGAAATCAGCAACAGTTGGAACGCGTGCCACCTGAAATAGTATCATTTCTAAGCTCCTACTTTTTCTTTCTACAATTTTATTTTCTTACGACATGGGACTCATTTAGGCATCGGAGGGCCGTTGGCAAAGCCTAACTTTTTTATACAGGTCGTCATAACTGGACAATCCCATACTTACCTACTTTCAAGAAAAAGAGAGTATAAGAGTTTGAGCATGAAACTATACACTCCCACACTCCAACTGAGGCAAATCATTATCACAAGAACAAGAACCAATTTGTCGTACGACTTGCATTCAAGGTCAAGGACCTCAACCTACATTCAAGGTCATTGTAAAACGATAAGTGGTCGCACGACCTGCATTCAAGGTCAAGGACCACGACCTGCATTCAAGGTCATTTATGAAACGATCAATGGTCGCATGACCTGCATTCAAGGTCAATGACCACGACCTGCATTCAAGGTTATTATGAAATTGGATCCATTTATCCACCTCCCATTCAGCTGCACGACTATCCTTGTATTGTCGCATAAGATCAGCCCGCGTCTTGACCATGGCGTTGAACACGTCATCTTCAACTTGGTCATACATATCGTCGTACTCAGACTCCTTGACCTTAAGTTGAGCTTTCAGATGGTCGACCTTATGCTGCAGGGGTCTGAGTTTCTCCACCTCAGATTTCAGACGCTTGAGTTCAGTGGTCGCCTCCGTCGCATGACGACAAGCTTCCTCAGTTGTTTTCTTGGCTTCTACGTTCGAGGCCCTCAGCTTCTCCATTTCAACCCTCAGGCCTTGGTTGCTCGACTTAAGCTCTCTCACCTTGCCCAAAGCCGAAGTAAGCCCCTGCTTGGCATAAATTTGAAATTGGAGAGCCTACAAAAAAGAAAACTCACATTGAGTCCTCCATATTGAAGTTATAAAATAAAAAAACAGACGTACGACTTACTTGAAACTGATGGCTGTGGGCCCAATCAAACCCTTGCGACAACCCCATCTCCTTGAACCTGCTCTCATCTTCAGGGAGCAGTAGTCGCTCGACTTGGGGCATAATCGACCCAAAGCCAAAGTCAGAGTAAGCTGAGGCGTCTTGCGGAAGCGCCAGGTCGACCGGTGCCTCACTGCCTACGGCCGAATCATCCCTTCGCCGCTTCCTCCCAATAGAGCCCATGTCGAACGACTATTTTCCTCTACTAGGCTGAGGAGGAAGTGGTGGTGGAGTCGTCATCGGCTCAACAAGGTCGCTCGACTTGACTTTCTTTTTTCCTTTTCTTTTCTCCTTCAGTCTCCTCATAGCTTCGTCAGCATCAGGAGCGACGAAACCTCCAGCCATCAAGTCAACTGCAAAGCGTCACTCGACATAGGATATAGGTGTCACAAACCTTGTGCCGTATAGTCGCCGACATAATACCGTACTCTAACAAACTCCACTAAACTTTGAAGCTGAGTAGGGTACGCTCCACAAGTGGCTCGGTCTCAAATTCTCTTCAGCCAAGATCCTCCTCCAGCTTCTCTCCTTCACGTTGTATGACAGAATCTTCGCTGTACGTGTCGCACACATTAACCCAATTACAGCTTGAGGAGCTCATGTATTCACTACAATACAATAAGACAATAAGTTAGTACAATACGACCAAAACACTAATATAGAACGACACGACGCGACAAAATTAAAAACCCACCAGCCTTAGACCAGGTCGTACGAATAACCGTATCCCCTACAGGCCATTCGATAAGAAGGCCCCTCGTGAAGAAGTATCTATCCTTCCACGACCTGTCGTTCGTGGTCAACTCCGTAATGAGATGCTTCCTGTTAGCTTGAAGGTTCAAGTTGTAATGACCCTTCTCGGTATCGTGCTCCCTCATCGAGTACGTATAGAAAAGGTCAGGCAACTCGAAAACTATGCCTTCCCTTATCCATAGCAATTCTAGCCCCAACAGTATCCTCCAACTGTTAGGCATGAGTTGCCCTGGCGCAAGCTCGAAGTGGTCCAGTACCTTCCTTAGTAGTCCGACCACTGGCAATCTGAAACCTACCCTCTGAAACGGGAGCTCGTAGAAGTAGGTCCATCTTGGAATGTCCCAATCCGGTCGTTCCCCCTTAAATGGTACCCTCAGTGCGACGCCATCAGGTATGCCATAGCTATACCTTATACGCGAAAGGTCTTCTTCCTTTAGTACGCTGGCAGGGTTCGACAATAGTAAACCCAGCAGTCTACTTGGTCCTATGGGACAAGGACCGACCGCCTCCTCAGGTGGCTCGACAAGAGGGATCCCCTCGCGTACACCCTCCATAACACTCGACGTACCCTCATGACTGGAAACAGTCACAGGGTCGTACGACGCCAACGTTACCTCACCACTGTAGGCCCTCGACTCACCCCACGAGTCGGACGACACGTCGACAGGATCGTCATATCCTCGCCCTGACGTACTATGAGTGTTCTCGTCTCCTCTACTCGACATCTCACCTACAAGTCGAGCGACAGTAGGGAAGGTTAGCAGCCAAATCTAACTAAAGGTTATACATGCCCTACATTGGTTCCTAGATTGTTGGCACAAAACCTAAAAAGTCGTACGACACACATTCCCCAGTTATTGTCATATGACGTGTGAACCACAAACAGTTTCTACCAAATCCTAAGTTACTATTTTCGATCAAACACCAACATTTTTGAAATCTCTAAAAACCTATTCGAAGAAAACGCAAAAAACCCCAGAAACCAAAACATGAATGTAAGAAGCCAAAATAGTAAAGGAACTAGGAAAACTTACCAAAAAAGCAAGGGTGACCAAATGCTTTGCCGGAATGAACGCGGAAATGGAAAAAAAGAGCAGCAAAGACGACGGAAAAAGCTTGCACAGGCGACTGGTTTTTGAAAGAGAAAACGATAGAGAGAAAGCAAAAATTGAAAATGGGAGAGAAAGGGAAAAGGCGGCAACAAAAAGCTAACCCTACGCTGATGTGTCAGTTTCCTATTCGAGCACACACCTCCATGGCCATTATTACTTGTCATGCGTGTACCTTCTCCATAAAACCCTAATTACCATGGTACAAATATCGAAAAGCCATTAGAAGACCAACCATACCACCTTGACCTCTACGACATCGTACGACCGCATCAGATCACAAGAATTATGGGGAACTCGCATCAACCCAACCGATCGCACGACACAGAAGAAATAGATATACAAATTCCATATGTCGTACGACGAAAAGGCAGTACAAATCCCTTGACTTCCTTCTGAAATACAAGGCGTTTGGGGGCAAACTGTAGTAGCCAAAATCTACCAGGCCCAAAATACAAGCAAGCCCAGAAGCCCAAAGTATATTTCAAAGACCAGGCCCAGAAAGTAGTACGACATCCATATAGTACGACAGCTACTCGATACCCCACACATCCAAGTAGCATCGAGGCAAATAACTCAGTCCACGCTTGGGAGAACTCCTATGTCGCACGACATGTTCATCTCAGGTTAGCATCCAATCATGTAGCATGACATATAATAGTACCTGTGTTCAAATAAACAATACCCATATGTCGTACGACATAGAATTCCTTTGGTTCTATGGGAGACCAAATCATGATCTACTTTAAAGACGGACCTACAAAACTATCATTACGATCCAAAAAGGGTTAAAAGAAGCGTCTACGGGCCTCCTTGGTGGGAGACAGCAAAAAGAAGTAATGATGAAGTCCCTCAATGGGCAGAAGCATCCATCCCCTATAAATGAAAGATGATTTGCTAAAGAAGGAAGGGGATTAAGATCCGAGAGCTATCTACATTCAGACAACAACTTTCGGCCATTGTTCATCTTCTCCGATCACCTTCTGACCTTACATCTCCTTCGACCAAGGAAACCTCAATCGCCAAAATAACAGGAAGTACTACTCACTCATCTCTGTTTACGAGCATTCTATACTTATTAGCACTCGCTAACTTGACCGTCGGAGTGACTTTGGCCGGCACCATCCCGGTGTCCCAGACGTCCTGCGGGTCACGTGCGTTCTATCTTTGCAGGTTGTAGTGCCCCGTGTCCCCGAGCGATTTTTAAGGACTACACAAGATTATTGTCCACACAGGTTTATAGACAAATGAGGTATGGTAGCTATTAGCTCAGCTTTTTCAGTTCCAAGGATGCTTGATTCAATCTGTTCTGACCTAGGTCAGACTGTGTCAGGTCACTATCACGCCGGGCTGTCATGGTTGTCTTTTGCTTTGTGCTGCCATGGATTACAGCTTATTCTTAGGCGCTTACAAGTCTTTCTTTCCTTTATCTCAGGGGATGATTTGGCAGCTTTGGAGATGGTTCATCGAACCTAAGTCGCTTCAGCATCAGGTGGGCGAAGGTGGCTCCCCAAGTATGGAAAAGGACCCAATGAATCTGTATGGTCCTCCTTTGGTTTGAACCCCTCCTAATTCCCTTTGATAGTAGGTTTGCCATGTGTTGTTGCCTTATCACCTTTGAAACTTGTTATGATCTTCGTTGATATTAAATGTTTTATATCATTTGAGGATTATTAATTCACCCCCAAACAGTAATATTCTTTAAATTAAGTATATTAGTTTTTATTGATTATGATGTTATTTATAATTATGTAAATTGATTATGACGTAACATTGTAGAATGTTTTCCAGAGAAATGAAACCAATCTCAATTATATAATAAATAAAATCAATTTTTAAAAATTATATATCAGATTATCTACAACGGGCTATGCCCGTTATTACTATTTTATGGACAACGGGTTTTGCCCATACTACATAAAGTATTTAGCACGAGCATTGCCCGTAGTAAAAATTTTTTTAACTACGGGCAAAACCGATTATAGACAAAACATTTACTACGGCCAATGCCCGTAGTAATTGTCTTATTTACTACGGTAATGAATATTATTAGTCCAAAATTTTCCAATTTTGTATTGTATCAAATCAATTTCAATTTTTATCTTCTTAGCGATTTTAAACAAAACCTGTAACACAATTAGGCAAGCAAAATTGGAATCAGTTGCCTTTCAAAAAAAAAAAAATTGGAACCAATTGAGATATGTCTAGAAATTGCAAAAACTGTCCAGAAACTGAAGCAGTTGAAATCTGCCCAGAAAATGCATACAGTATATAAAACCAAATAAATATGTAATTTGCCCAGAAAATATAGACAGTATATAAAACCAAATATATATCAGTATATCAAACTTTATCACTTCAAGATTTTATTTGATTTAATACTTAATTTATGCAAATTGTCCTGCACTTAATACAAAACCTTCAAATCAGAAACCATAAACCATAAACCAAAAACCAGTAAATGAATTCTTTTTTCTTTTTATACTGTTTGAATCTGCTAAAAAATGTATGAAGATAAAAAAAACAATTATAATTAATCCAAACTGCTTAACATCGAAAACATACACAAAAATCAAATAAAGTATGATCGGTTTTACTAGTCAAATAAAAGTTGAGTACAATCATAAACGAAATAGGTTTCTTTGCTTAATCTAACACGAGTAAAAGCACAAACCCACACATTTTTTTTTAATCAATTTCTTACACGGAAATCGATAAAGCAAAAACCCAAATTTTTTTTTTCTTCTTTAAAGCAATTTGTTTGCTGGACAGAAACCAATAAAGTAGAATTTTTTTTAATTAAATAATCCCTACCTCCTCTGAGGTTTGCTCAATTACAGGCGGAGTCAATTTTTGAATTTATTGACAAAAACCTCCCCTCTCATTAGTTAACTTTTATGTTTATTGACAAAGACCTCCCCTCCCGCTAGTCAACTTTTGGGTTTTTTGACAAAGATCTCCTCTGATCAACTGTTATATTTGATCAAATTTTACTAAGGAAGGGGAGATGTTTGTCAATAAACAATAAAATTGACTTCGCTTGTAGTTGGCAAAACCTCACGGGAGATCGATGCAACTAGCTTCTTTTTTTTTTTTTCCTTCTTAAAACACTGTCTAGTCGTAATCTACCCAGCAAATTGCAATATGATTCAATAATTACAGATCAACCAAAAAAACAGTGAAGAGAAAACTGCTCGAAATGCAATTTTTTTTTTTATCTATCAGAAACCAATGTAAATCTAATGTACTGCAAAATAGCACAGCTGAAGTTTGATCGTTAAACTAAATCTAGCACCTGTCCAACTAATAAAAGTGAATCTGTTTTAAGATTGTTAGTAGATAGGTATAAAATAAAATATAACAAATATTACAAACAAAGGGAAAAAGGAAATTAATATCAATAATTGAATTACAATACAATGAAAAGAATTTGAAGTCGAGGCTCGTGTACCACACGATTTCCTTAAAATAGATTCATGCCCTACCGGGTATACCCGTCTCCCAGGATACAACCACCTCTGTTGACGGCGAACTGAACTCGGTCAGAATCTCTATCATTCGGAAACGGAAGGAAGATATTTTCAAAATTGCTTGGTGTATTATTTCTATGTTTTTTCAAAATAATGATGCCAATAGATATACATTCAATAGAATGACAGTTACAAATGGATTCATGATAATTAATTTGACCGTTACAAATTTAATTGTCCGTTACATAATTATGACAATTGATTTTACAGTTACAAATTCAATTGTCATTCATGATCATTGATATGGTCATTACATATTTAATTACCATAACAATTTTCTATTCACCCGAAAATCATTTTGATCACCACACGGATGAGAACACGAATCCACTTTGATTTATATCGGTCATACTTAAAATTGAGTTTTAAAAAGCCTATTCAAAATGTCATTTTCTAACAATTTTCAATACCAAAGTTACGTAAACGTGATTTATAAGAGAAGTAGATTATATTTGATAATTAAGGAAAGCATTATAGAGAGAGTGTAACTATCTGTCATTATTCACACGTGAAGTCACTATATGCATAGAAAAATGATAATCTAACAACTTCAAAATAAGTTAAGCTTCTTACGTACAAGTCCAACGTGATTTCTTAATATATATGGAAGCATGGTAAAGGCAATCTTTTTCATATTGGTCAGAATCTCTATCAGTCGGAAACGGAAGGAATATATTTTCACAATTGCTTGGTGTATTATTTCTATGTTTTTTCAAAATAATGATGCCAATAGATATACATTCAATGGAATGACAGTTATAAATGGATTCATGATAATTAATTTAACCGTTACAAATTTAATTGTCCGTTACATAATTATGACAATTGATTTTACAGTTACAAATTCAATTGTCATTCATAATCATTGATATGGTCATAACATATTTAATTACCATAACAATTTTCTATTCACCCGAAAATCATTTTGATCACCACACGTATGAGAATACAAATCCACTTTGATTTATATCGGTTATACTTAAAATTGAGTTTTAAAAAGCCTATTCAAAATGTCACTTTCTAACAATTTTCAATATCAAAGTTACGTAAACGTGATTTATAAGAGAAGTATATTATATTTGATAATTAAGGAAAGCATTATAGAGAGAGTGTAACTATTTGTCATTATTCACACGTGATGTAACGCCCCTAATTTTTCATAATTATGAAAAGTATTATTATTAATTATTATTAAGCATGCAACAGTTAAGTATGTGATTTAAATTGGTGGATTAGTTTGATATTAAAAAGATTTTTGATTAAATTCATGTGATTAAATTTTTATTGGTGGTCACTTTATGATTTAGACTAGTCAAGGGGGTATATTGCAATTAGTCAAGGGGTATATTGCAATTAGTAAAAAAAATGGTGTTGACACCTAAAAAGTGGGCTGATACTTGGCAAAACCCACTCAAAATACTCAGCATGCATGTCTTAAATCAGCAAAGTTGAGAGTTGACCATGAGAAATTGAGAGAGATTCCAATGAGATAGAGAGAGAAATAGGGAGAGTTTTTAGAGAGAGAAAGAGCTAGAAGAAGAAGAAGAAGAGTGATAAAGGAGTTGGAAAAGAAGAAGTTTGTGAAGAGAAGAGTATTAAGGTTTGGTGACTTTTGTTTTCGAATTTTTAGATTTTTCAGAATATTTCCGAATAGTTATATTATATTGTTTTTAGTTTATTTGAGTTATATTGTTTATGATTTGTTGTTTGAAATTGAATTTGGGATAATTTGGGTTACGTTTATTTGAAATATAATTTGGATCCGTAATATTGTTTACGAAAAATATTCTGAATTGATTTTCGATATGATTTGATTATAGTATTATTACGGAGAATATGGTTAAAAGCGATTTTGTATATATTGTTTTGCGATTTGTATCGAAAAGCGATTTCAGGGCATTTAGATTTTCTATAGATTTGTGAGTTATATTTGCATGTGGTTTTTAAATGGATTTGATGCGATTTCCGGATTCATAAATATATTCAGAAATGATTTTGTATTTTGCTTTTAAATGAATATTGATGGGATTTGGATTCTGAAAATATGTTTATAGATATGGATATGATTTGGATTTAATTCGATAATTCTGAACGGAATAAATTGTATTGTTTTCGAAAAGTGATTGGGCTCTGATATATGTAAACATAGATATGGATATAGGAGATTGACATGTTAATTGGGTTCTCTGAACAGTACTGTTTCGAAATGCTGTGATTATGTATCACAGAAATATTGTAATCTGATATGGGACATGCAGCGGGTAATCCGTTGGTGTCCAACTCTGATATGATGTTCGGTTTAGTATTCGAAGCCGAGCCACCCGTAATCCAGTCCACAAACTTATGTTATATAGATCAGCAGCCCATATGAACATAGAAATGTTCTTTGAAACTAGAAATGTTATTTGATTTGAAACGTGTTTTATATTGGGAAGTGATTTACGAATATTTGACTTGACTTGTTTTTAATGTGAATATATGCTTTGACTTGTATTTGATTTGAATTGAGCCCCATATTGATTATTTATTTGTCAGTATATTTTTGATGTTTTGATTTAATGATATTATAGTGTAAGCGTAAACATAGTTTTATGTACACTCACTAAGCTATATGCTTAGCGTGTTGAGTTTTCTCACACGTAGGTAACAGAGGTTCCAGAGAAGGTGAAGATAGAGAAGAGTAGAGTCTGCAGGATCCGAGCCAGAGTCACATCGTTCCTATACATTTGGGTAGACATTTTGTGTACAGTAGTTATATTTTAAGTACATGCATCTACCGGAAATGTTTTGTAAATATTTGTAAAGATTATGTTGGTTTTATGTATTTTCTGTAATAATTATGTTTGTCAGTAAAATGGATTCTGTTACTTTTGAATGGGTATTACTTAAATATTATATTTTGTATAAACGGTATTTGTAAAACAGGTTTTGGTAAATCAGAAAAACGGAGGATACTCTGACCAGATTTTCAGAAAATGTTTTTGGACCATTATTTAATGTTTATCTTTTAATTTTAAGGACATGATTTTTATACAGTAAAGCAAAGTTTTCCATACAGTGTAGCGCTCCCTGATTCGGTCCGAGCAGATTGGGTCAAGGGGTGTTACAATTTTTAGTATCAGAGAAATGGTTTAGGCGTTCCTAGACCTAAGCGACTAATGTTTTGTATATGAAAAATGTTTTGAATATGCATGCATTGTAGAAAGGAAAAACACGAAGATGTGACTCTAACTTGCAGAATTCCTCTTCTGTCTTGTATAGGGTAAATGACAAAAGATATGGAACCATTGAGTATTGATAGTCTTGCCAGTGTAGTTGGGGAGATGGAGGAGATTCAGTGGCTGGACCAGAGAATCAGGGTCAGCCAGTAACAATACAACAGATGGCAGAATTTCTTCAGAATGCAGCTAGACATGAACCACGAAAGTTAGCCATTGAGAGGTTGGCTAAGTGTAGATCTACGGATTTTTATGGTAGGAGAGATGATGTTGCAACTGCTGTAGAATATTGGTTAGAGCAAACAGAGAAAGTATTACAGTAGTTGTACTGTACTCCAGAGGAAAGCCTAGATTGTGCAGTTTCCTTATTGCAGGAGGATGCTTATCACTGGTGAACTTCAGTGATTCAGCCAGTATGACCATAAGATAGGACATGGGATTTCTTTCAGAGAGAATTCCGACGGAAATATATTGGTCGTATTTATTTAGAGAATATGAAGAGGGAGTTTGTTAATTTGAGACAGAGACAGATGTCAGTGACTGAGTATGAGAGAGAATTCCTTAGACTGAGTAAGTATGCTCAAGAGCTGGTGGTTACCGAGGAGATTAGGTGTAGGAGGTTTGAGGATGGGTTAAATGATTATATACGGATTCAGGTTGCAGCTATGCAGTTTGAGGATTTTAGTAGACTGGTTTCCTCAGCCTTGAGTGTAGAAAAGGTTGGCATAGATGCACAGATTAGGAAGGATTGTGGCCATCCGAGGAAAGGCTCGGGGCAGGCTAGTTCGTTTCAGCCGCCGAGTAGGAGATTTAGGGGACCACCAGTTAGTGATCAGAGGCCGTCACTGTAACATCCCGGATTTCGAATTATTAATATTGCATATGTGGATATAAAAATTTATGATATGAGGGGTACAAAACGTAATTAAAAGTTTATTTTTATGATTTCCAGGTGGACCAAATTGAACGGTTGAAAACGATGCACGAAAAGAAGAGTGAAAAACTGAGACAGTGAGTATCGCGACCTGGTCATCGCGACCACAGGTCGCGAAGAGCTGCTCGCGATGAAAAATGGTGATTCTTGGTAGTGAGCACCGCGATCAGTCACCGCGACCGCAGATCGCGAGGAACTGCTCGCGATGAAAAGATGAAATTCGGGCAGTGAGCATGGCGACCACCATCGCGACCAAGATACCGCGATGTGTGATCGCGATGAAGGCGGTGAAGTTGGTCCAGTGAATATCGCGATCTGGTCACCGCGACCACAGGTTGCGACGACCGAAAAATTTTTTAAAAAAAATAAGCTTGTCGAGGAAGCCACTTCAAAAAGACAGGCAGAAAAACAGAAAGGGAAAAGAGAGACCGAGAGAGAGAGAGAGAGAAAGAAAAAGAAGAAGAGAAGAGGAAGAAGAAGAAGAAGAAGAGAAGAGGAAGGAGAGTGAGAAGGAAAGGAAGGAAAGGGAAAAGAGAAAGAGAAAGGAGAGGAAAAAGAAAACCCTAGAAACGCGATTTTTTTTTTACGAAACGTCTTAAGTATTTCTCGTTTGAATCTGCGATTTATTTGAAGATTTTCATGTTTATGTTTTTATATTATTTCCTTGGAATGATTTTATTGTTGATTGAATTTCGATTATTATGATTTCGTCAAAATGACTTGTTTTCGACTATCGTATGAATATTGTTTAATTTCCATGAAAACCTAGATTTGTTTGAATAGTAAATTTATTGAGTTGACCGTTGATTTGTAAACTACCGTGAATAGTTGAAAGTATTTTATCGAAACAGCCCTAGGATACTTAGACATAGAATGGATATAGGAGGTTGGTATACCAACTGGGTTCTGTTAGCAGTACTGCACTGATGTTGAGTTTGATATTGATGATATATCATGTACCTCCTCATGGATTCATCCAGGGGTAGGGAGACATGTACCTCCTCACGGATTCGTCCTGGGGTAGGGAGACACGTACCCTCCTAAGGATTCGTTCCTGGGATGGGGAGATATGTACCTCTCTAGGGTCCGAACCCTCGGTCCTAGAGTAGGGAGATACGTACCACTTTTAGGATTCGTCCTAGGGTGGGAGTTATGTTCGACTGATAGTCACTGTGGTCGAACGACCCATATTCCAGTCCTGGTTTATGTTGGGTATTCTAGAGGGCCAGAATGGAAATGATTTGAATAATATATTTCTAAGTGAAATTCGGAAGTGATTTTTATACGTTTATGATTATAATATAAATGATTTCATACGTCCTGGATTATGAATTGTAATGAGTTATTTATATAGAATTGATTTCATCAGTTTTGTTTCTGAAAGTGATTTACATCGTAATATGTTTATATCTGATTATATTGTGATATTTTATTTATTATGTAAAGTTATTTATGAGTTTTTAGAAATGAGTTTAGTGTACACCCACTAAGCTATATGCTTAGCGCGTTAGTTGTTTTTATAACGTATAGGTGACAGGAATACCGAAGCAGATAAGGAATAGAGAGGAGGTTCCTGCAGCTTGAAGTTCAGAGTCACTACATTGATTTGGGGTAGTTATATATTTTTGTATATATATATATATATATATATTCTGTAGCGTGCATATACAGAAGTCTGTAATTTCGAAGAGTTTATATTTACATGTTTTGTAAATAATTTTCTGATTACTGTTTTTCATTTTTAGAATATTTGTAAATATTGAATTCTGAATTTTTTTATTTTACAACTGTGGAAAAGTTGCACTAAACGGCAGAGTGCGCATGTGATTGAAAATGATATTTGAAATGTTGTTGTGATTTTTGTTTGAATTTATTTTGTTGAAAAATAGGTTTTGGAAAATCCGAAACAAAGGAAACTCTGCCGAAATTTTTAAAAGTGTATTTCGATGGGCTCACTAGAAAAATATTTTTGAATTACAAAATGATATGATTTTAAATGGTTTGAAATGAGAAACGAGAATTTAGAAAGTTTTGAAAACCTGGTAACGCTCCCTGGGTCGATCCAGTCGGGTCGGGTCAGAGGGTGTTACAGTCACAGAGACCTCCAGATACAGTTAGACCAGGACAGTCAGTTGTCTCAGTAGCTAGCACTTCTGGAAGTACTGCCAGGGGACCAGCCTTACCACTTTGTGAGTATTGTGGGAAGAGGCATTCAGGAGAGTGTAGGAGATTAACCGGAGCTTGTTTTAAGTGTGGGTCCCATGGTCATTTTATGAGGGATTGTCCGCAGAGTTAGACGACTTTCGTTATGCCATCTGAGAGAATAGTTCCTACTGTTCCCGGAGGGAGTAGACCAAGTCAGATAGAGACAGAGGCTAGTGGATATAGAGGGGCATCATAGTTCTCAGGGAGGCTGGATAATCGTGCCCCAGCACGAGTGACATGTCCAGAAAATGGATTTCTACTCCCAAGTGCAGGAGTGTCGAAGTAATAAATTAACCCGGTGAGACCGAGGTCGATCCACGAGGAAGAAGATTTAGATTCTGCAAAAACCAACAAAAATCTACAAGAAAAATATAATAGGAAAGAAAATATTATAAAATGAAGATAGGTATAATGGTGAAACAATTTAAATTAAAATATGTTAAGGTTAGAGGTTCCACTCTTGGTATATGGTTTAAGTTATATTTAACTCCTTTTTATCACTCAATTGGAATCCACACACAAAGGAGGTTCCAATCGGAAGTTAGACCATTTAAGTTCTTTACACATCTATCAAGTTATATTTCTTTTCTTTTAGTTATATTACAATGGATACTCTACACTTCTTATGTTAAATGGGTTCAAGTACTTATTGTGCCAATCAACTACCATAAATCAAGATTCCTTTGCCAGATGCAGGTATAACCATGCGGTTCTAAATGGATTCAAGTATTTATGGTGTTGTTTGTCTACAATGAATCAAGAATCCTTGGTTAGAGGTGCAGGTATAACCATGCGGTTCTAGATGGATTCAAGTATTCATTGTGCCAAGAATTGTCTACAATAAGTCAAGATCCCCACTTCACATAAGAGTAAGAGATGAAAATTCAATTCAATTCAACAAGAAAAGTAATATAAAGCATGTAGATAAATTTACACAAATGAATATAAACTTTAAGACCATGTTAGGAGTTAAATAAATCTTTATTCACATACCAAGAGCTTCACCCTTCACCTTAGCAAAAAGAGAATTTAACTATTCATGATAGAAGAAAGAAAACAAGTAGAAGAAATAAAATGAGCAAGAGAGAAATTACATTATCATAAAAGTTCAACAATACAACAATGTAAGGTGAACTTGGCAAGGAACCCAAGCTGCCCTCAAGCTTTTATAATGCCTCTATTTATAGACACATTAAGAAGCAAACAAGTCAAAAACAGTAGGAATAAATTAATGCAAGTTGATTGAATTTGGTAAGGTAAAGTTGTCAACTTTGGTGTCTTCCACACATGTACCTAATTGTCCACCGAATTAGGCATCGTTCCTTTGAAAATTTGATCTCGTGATAAACATTAAAGTTGTATATAATTCTCTTATCTTTCTGGAATGATAAGACTCATAATATGTGGAATTTTTTGGCGAAAGTTATGGTCTAAAGAGTGAAGACTGCCCAATTTACGCGGCCATGCAAACCAGCCCAAGATAATCCAATTTTTGACTTTAAAGGAGTTCAAATCTGACAAGAGTTTACAAACCAAACTTATAGGGCTATGAGTTATCTTTCCAACACTATCAAGAACGTAGTGATTGGATATTTGAGTGCAACGTTATGCCCATTACACTGAACCTACATCAAAATAGATAGTTTAACAATTAAGTGCAGTTATAAACAAGTTAGGTAATTTGATGACACTAATAATATAAAATAATGGTTTTAACCTTTATTATTATACAAATTTAAGTGTTCATCACACCCCCCAACCAGCTTATTGCTAGTCTCTAGCAATTAAAGCGTTATCATTTCATAATGATTTTTCAAATTTATATCTAAGTCTTCATTTACCCATTCTCCGTTTGTTCTATCCAAATAGATGAACTCTGGACAAAAATATTTAATTTATCTTCTTCATTTTTGTGTGCAACATGTACCCTTAGACAAGATATTGACAAACATTCTTTGTGCTCATTATAAATTGACATAAGTTCATGTGGCTTCACCAAAAATATCAAAGTTCCATTCTAATGTTTCTTCCAAAATAACTTCCTTAGGCAGAGCAATGTATTTCTCTCTCTCTCTCTCTCTCTCTCTCTCTCTCTCTCTTTTTTTGGAAAAAGATATAGTACATTTATAACCCATGTAGCAAGCTTTAGGCCAATGGCTCCCAGATCAGTTGACCTTAGGGCATTAGGTGTTGAGACACCCAGGTTGAAATGTAACCAGATTTATATAGTAATAGTGGATAGTGCAATGTCTAGTTCCCTTAAGCTTTCTTCTTAACCCATGTAGTGAGCTTTAGGCCAATGGCTCCCAGATCAGTTGACCTTAGGGCATTAGGTGTTGAGACACCCCTGTGGGACTTAATTACTCGAGTTAAGAAGGCTTCGAAACCAAACGTATCCATAATTTATTATTGCTTTTTTTCTTTTTCTTTTTTTTTTCTTTTTTTTTTTTAAGAGAGAAGAATAAGAGGAAGATTTACTACCTTTGGCTGTTGATTTTGTTAACCCACAAGAATAGATTCTTAATAATCTTCAATTTGCAACCCACGATCAAATGTCAAAGTGTGTGTGTGAGAAGAGTAGTTTATGAACACTTGCTTTGGGTATATGAGCATGAAAGTTAATTTATATTTGAGAGTTCATAAATTTGAATAGTCAAACTAAGATAAATAGTGAAGTCCCTTAATAAATTCAAAAAAATCGAGATGAAATGATGACACCTATTATTTATTATCTTTTTTTTAAAAAAAATAAAAATAAATAATCATAAAGTTATCACAAGTATTATCAACTATCCCTCCCCCCAACCAAATAAAGACATTGTCCTCAATGTCTAAGGATAAAGAGAGAGTGTAGAAGAAATTACCTGAACCAAAGATTACTGAAAAGAAAAACCTGCAACATACTAGAACAAGCTAAAAATAACATATTTATTGAAAATAAAAATGGGAAAGAAAGAAAGGAAAAACAAAATACATAGGTCAAGCCAATCTGCGCTTTTTGCTACCCTCAGCAACTGACCAATCTAACTTAGATATGACTATGTCATATTCAGGAACAAAAGCTTCTAATTGTTCAATCAATTGATGAACATTAGAAGCAGTGACAATGATACGTCGAGCTAGAGGTGAGATAAATTGGTTTTCCACAGCATGATCTAGGAAAGACAATAGACCATCATAAAAACCACTAATATTCAACAAGCCTATTGGTTTTTGATGGATTTTGAGTTGGGCCCATGAGGTGACTTCAAAGAGTTCCTCTAAGGTTCCAAATCCCCCTGGTAAGGCTATAAATGCATCAGCACGACTAAACATTTCGGCCTTGCGTTCATGCATGTCTGAAACAATCTGCACTTCCCCAATTGTATTTCCTGTAACACCACCCATACTCAAAGCTTTTGGGATGATACCCAAAACTTGACTGCCGCCATCATAAGCAGCTTTTGAGACACGACCCATCAACCCAAAGTTACCTCCTCCATAAACTAGATGAATCTTTTTCTCTGCTAATACCTTACCAAGCTGGTCAGCAGCTTCCTCAAATTCTCTATTCTTACCAGAACTAGACCCACAAAAGATACAAATATTGGTAAAGCGGCGTGAGATGGTGTTTGCCATTGTTATGCACGTTTTTTTTTTTGGGTGAAAATTTGTAGGGTTGTGAGAACTGGAGAAGATAGAGAAGTGTCATTTATAGGGCTCATAAAGAAGATGAAATCATGGAAACTATATGACTAGGACTGCATTGGCAGATGGGTGTCAGTATAGAGTATAAAATGTCAAAAAAAGTGGCTGACCTGTATTTGTACAAGTAGTTGTGATTGTGGCTCACATCTTCCTCTGGTTTTACGTCCAGAAACGGCTTGAACGCCCTCTATGGGTCAAGGATAGGCTTCCCATCCAATTTTCTTATAAATTGGCAAACATGGTCTTTTAAAGTCAGATTCCCAAGACTGTATTGCTCTTGTTCTTTTTGAAATTGGTTCCATAAAGCGAGGATTGCAATATGCACATATCCACTAGGATGCGTCTCAAGAGTCAACAAAATATCGTCTAATGACTCCTTACTCAAGCCATCCTTAATGAATTATATTTTATCTTCTCGATTTACAGACACCATTCCAAGAGAACAACAGCATGTGTTACAAGTCGTGCGAGCACACTTATAACATACACCCAATTTCTTTGCTCTTCTTTTTTTTGCATAACTGCTTTTACCCAGACCAGGCATGTAAGTAGCAAATGAATCAGAGAACTCACCTGCCAATCTTACCTTGGCTTCAATCAGCCAACGTACCTCAACAGGGATGCCCTTGCACATTAGCATCCTTAATCTTTCGGACCGTTCTTTGTAAATTTTCATCAAAACTTTTTGAGGAAGTAAGGGAAAACGATTTTTCAATTTATCGAGAATTTCTTCCATTTTTGTGAAAAGGAAAAGAGAAAAAAGAGAATGTACAAAGTAATTTTTTTTTTTATCAGCTATTATGGGAGACTGAAAAGACCGACTTGAAAAGTTACGGAGTACCGTTATCTGCCATTTAACCGGGAAAATAGAAGAAGGAAAAAGAAAAAGAAAAAAAAGTACAAAATACAAAATACAAAATTACCCTGCAATCACAAAAAAAATTAGAGTTAGGAAGAAATATGCAAACCCAATTCAAATCATATCAATGGTTTTCATAATATGGGTCTGAAAGAGGAAGAGTCCCTTCTTCTAAAGCTTAATTCTCTAGAAATGGTTTAAGTCTTTGACCGTTCACTTTGAACACGTTACCATTCCTAGGGTTTTCAATGTCAATGGCCCCATAAGGATACACATGTTTCACAACAAATGGACCGTTCCACCTAGATCTCAGTTTTCCAGGGAATATGTGAAGTCGAGAATTATAAAGTAAAACTTTTTGCCCAACATCAAATGTTTTTCTTAAAATTGATTTGTCATGAAAAGCTTTGGTTCTGTCTTTACAAATTCTCGAATTCTCATATGCATCATTTCTTAATTCATCAAGTTCATTCAGCTGTAGCTTACGTAATTTGCAAGCATCATCTATGTTTGAATTAAAAGTTTTGATAGCCCAGTAAGCTTTATGCTCCAGTTCCACAGGCAAGTGACAAGGTTTCCCATAAACTAACCGATAGGATGACATACCCAAAGATGTTTTGAAAGCAGTACGGTAAGCCCAAAGTGCATCATTTAGTCTAAGTGACCAATCTTTGTGATTTGGATTAACCGTTTTTTCTAAAATTTGTTTTATCTCTTGATTCGCTAGTTCAACTTGTCCACTTGTCTGAGGGTGATAAGGGGTAGCAACCTTATGTGTAATCCTATATTTCTTCATTAAAGACTTAAAGACTTTGTTGCAAAAATGTGTTCCCCCATCACTTATAATGACTCGAGGAATTCCAAAACGACTCAAAATATTTTCTTTTAAAAATCTGACAACTGTTTTATGATCATTATTTCGACATGGAATTGCCTCGATCCATTTGGAGACATAGTCAATTGCGACTAAAATGTAAACAAAACCGAATGATGATGGAAATGGGCCCATGAAATCTATCCTCCAACAATCAAATATTTCAATAACAAGTATAGGGTTCAGAGGCATCATGTGCCGCTTAGAAATGGCCCCTAGTTTTTGATAATTTTCACAAGTTTTGCAGAATGTGTAGGTGTCTTTGAATAAAGTTGGCCAATAAAATCCACATTGTAAGATTTTTGCAGCCGTTTTCCTTGACCAAAAATGACCCCCACATGCTTCTGTATGACAAAATTTAATGACACTACTTACCTCATTGTTGGGTATGCATCTACGAAAAATTTGATCAGGACAATACTTGAACAGGTATGGGTCATTCCAATAAAAATTTCTAACCTTTGTCAGAAACTTTTTCTTATCTTGTGCTGTCCATTGAGATGGCATCTCTCCTGTTACAAGAAAATTGACAATATTAGCATACCATGGAATTTTACTAATAGAAAACAAAAACTCATCTGGAAAATAGTCATTGATAGGTGTTATGTCCAAGGAGGAGTTTGTTGTGAGTCTTGACAACTGATCTGCAATAACATTTTCGGCTCCTTTTTTATCTTTGATTGTGATGTTAAATTCTTGGAGCAACAAAATCCACCGTATCAACCTAGGTTTGGCATCCTGTTTAGACATTAAGTACCTCACAGCAGCATGGTCAGTGAAAACAATAGTTGAAGAGCCAATTAAATAAGATCGAAATTTGTCTAATGCAAATATTACAGCAAATAGTTCTTTTTCTGTAGTAGTATAATTCATTTGTGCACTATTCAAAGTTCTACTTGCGTAATAAATGACATAAGGCTTACCTTCCTTCCTTTCCCCTAGTACGGCACCGACAGCAAAATCGCTAGCATCACACATCAACTCAAAAGGCAGAGACCAATCAGGGGATTGCATGATAGGGGCAGTTGTCAAAAGGCTAATCAACTTATCAAAAGATTTTTGACAATCTTGAGTCCATTCAAATGGTGCATCTTTTATTAGGAGATTACAAAGAGGTCTAGATATTGCACTAAAGTCTTTAATGAATCTCCTATAAAATCCTGCATGGCCTAGGAAAGATCAAACATCCCTAACCGTTTTTGGTGGAGGCAAATGGGCAATTAATTCAACTTTTGCTTTGTCAACTTCAATTCCCTTAGAAGAAACTATATGTCCTAGGACAATTCCAGAGGTGACCATGTAATGACATTTTTTCCAATTTAACACCAAACCTTTTTCTTCACATCTTTTCAAGACATTTTCTAAATTTTCAAGGCAATTATCAAATGAATTTCCAAACACTGTTAGATCATCCATAAAGACCTCTAAAAAATGTTCAACCATGTCACTAAAAATGCTCAACATACATCTTTGAAATGTCGTAGGAGCATTACAAAGGCCAAAAGGCATCCTTCTAAATGCAAAGGTGCCAAAGGGACATGTGAATGTTGTCTTTTCTTGGTCCTCTAGTGCTATAGGGATGTCCTACCACTCTTTCTAGAATTTGGTCAAGAAATGGTAAGGAAAAATGATCTTTTCTAGTGGCAGCATTTAATTTTCTATAGTCAATACACATTCGCCAACTAGATGAGACTCGTGTTGGTATTAACTTTTCTTTTTCATTTTTTACCACTGTGACTCCAGATTTCTTAGGGACTACTTGTGTTGGACTTACCCACTTACTATCAGAAATAGGATAGATAATTCCTACATCAAGTAGCTTAAGAACTTCACCTCTTACTACCTCTTTCATGTGTGGATTTAATCTTCTTTGGGGCTGTTGACATGTTCTAGCATTATCTTCTAGATATATTTTATGTGTACGTATTAAAGGGTTAATGCCTCTTATGTCTTTTAAAGTCCACCCAATTGCATTTTTATGCCTTTTAAGTACCTCTATCAATTTACCTTCCTGTTCATTGGTAAGAGTTGAAGAAATTACCACCAGGTAAGTTTGTTCTTCACCAAGGAATGCTTATTTCAGTCCTTCAGGTAATGGCTTCAATTCTAGTTTGGGTACTTTTTCTTGTTTATTTTCATTGACAGGTCCCAACTCTTCAAATTTCGGCTTCCAACCTTTGTTCTCCATCACCTTGGTACAATCAAGAAACGAACATATATCAGAAACAGTAGGATCTAGTTGCATGCTTGACTCAAATGAATTAACTAAACAAGTTTCTAGAGGATCAGAAGAACTCTCTGGTTAAAGATGATCTTCAACAATAGCTTCAATCATGTTTGCTTCTTCATTTTCATCACCTTCATCTTGTGGTTGTTTGCACATGTTGAAAACATTAAGCTCTAGTGACATATTTCCAAATGTCATCTTCATTACGTCATTCCTGCAATTAATCAAAGCATTAGAGGTTGCTAAAAATGGGCGGCCTAAAATAACAGGAATTGGTTTACACCCATTAGCAACAGGTTGTGTATCAAAGACAAGAAAATCCACAGGATATATGAATTTATCGACTTGTACTAACACATCTTCCACTATCCCTCTTGGCACTTTAATTGATCTATCAGCAAGTAAAAGAGTTATGAAAGTTGGTTTTAACTCACCCAGATCAAGTTCTTGATAAACTGAATATGGAAGTAAATTAACACTAGCACCAAGGTCAAGTAAAGCCTGTTCAATTTTATGCTCTCCAATAATGCATGAAATTGTGGGATAACCAGGGTCCTTATATTTCATAGAATTATTATTTTGAAGAATGGAACTTACTTGTTCAGCTAAAAAGGCTCTCTTTTTCACATTCAGCTTTCTTTTCACAGTGCACAAGTCTTTCAAAAATTTTGCATAAGAAGGAACTTGTTTAATAGCATCCAACAAAGGAATATTGACCTTCACTTGTTTGAAAATTTCATAAATTTTAGGATTGTGGTTCAATTTCCTTGGAGTGTTCAATGCTTGAGGAAATGGGGCTACAGATGGGAGTTTGGTCTTTTCTTGGCTAGGTACAGGCTTATCAACCCCTTCCTTACTCTTGGAGATAGACTCATCATCTTTCTCACAATGATCAAGAATGGGTTTTTCGACAACCTTACCATTGCGAAGAGTTATGACTGATTTAACTTGATCCATGTGTTGACTTCCTGAACTACCCTCTTCCAGGTTGTATTGACCTTTAGGATTTGGTTGAGGTTGAGAAGGAAATTTTCCTTTTCCATGGATGGTGAATGTTGAGGAAATCTTAGCAAGAGTGTCTTTTAAATCGGACAAGGTTTGTGAAGTTTGATTGTTAATGGTCTCTTGCTTTTCAATGAATAAATGCAATGTTTCCTCAAGGTTTTTCCTAAATTGTGGGACATAAGGTGCATAACCTTGAGTGCCTTGAAAGTTTTAGTGACCTTGAGGAGGTGGTGGTTGTGAAGATTGTGCATGATTATCATTCCTCCAACTGAAGTTTGGGTGATTTCTCCAGCCTAGATTGTAGGTCTGTGAGTATGGGTTAGGATTTGGCCTTTTGAAAGTGTTTAGGACATTGGCTTGCTCATGGAGACATTCTTTGAATGCAGGCAGAGTTGGGCACTCCTTAGTTGAATGATTATTGGTATCACATATGTGACACACAATTTCTTGAGCAGATTTTAAGTGACCGCTCTTTTTCAATTCTAAGGCCTCAACCTTTCTAGCTAGAGATGCAAATTTGGCTTGAATGTCATGTTCTTCCCTAAGGTTGTAAATACCTCCACTAGATGTAGAGGCTTGAGCTTTGCTCGGTGCCTCTTGGGTACCTGCAGTGTCCCAATTTTGAGCATTCTCTGCTAATAGGTCTAGGTAGTCTAGTGCCTTTTCAAGGTCTTTATCTCCAAACTCTCCATTACACATCATTTCGACCATTTGTCTACCTTGGGGTGTTAAACCCTCTTAAAAGTGTGTGACTAGTCTCCATGTTTCAAAGCCATGGTGAGGACAAGAATTAAGCAATTCTTTGTACCTCTCTCAACATTGGTAAAGGGTCTCTCCTGGTTTTTGGCTGAAAGTGGTAATTTGTCTTTTGAAGGAATTTGTTCTATGATGAGGAAAGAACTTTTTCAAGAACTGTTCCTGCATTTCATCCCAATTACCAATAAATCTAAACCTAAGATTTTGCAACCATGTTTTAGCTTTATCTTTCAAAGAGAAAGGGAAAAGCTTTAGTCTAATGGTGTTCATGCTACAATTTGTGTCATTGTAAGTGTTGCACACTTCCTCAAACTCTCTCAAATGCAGGTATGGGTTTTCGGCATCTAATCCATGAAATTTGGGTAAAAGTTGAATAATACCTGGCTTAAAGTTAAAATGAGATGCATCTGGAGGAAAAACTAAACATGATGGAGCACTAGTTCTTGTGGGGTTCATGTAGTCTCTAAGTGTTCTAGGTTGTGCATGATTATTGTGTTGGGAACGATTGTCCCCAAGATCAGTTACTCTTTCAACTTCGTTTTCTGCCATATTTTCAAATGAAGATGGAGAGCCCCTAACAAGTCTACCAGTCGGTGTACGTGACCAAGCTCTCATGCAAGTCTTAGATGCAACAGAATAAAAGAAAACAAAATACCAAAAATAAAATTATTTACAAGAAAAAAAAATGAAAAAGATAAAAAGAATTTTGATGGTTTTGGACACCAAATGATACTTCCCTGGCAACGGCGCCAAAAACTTGACACGTCCAGAAAATGAATTTCTACTCCCAAGTGCAGGAGTGTCGAAGTAATAAATTAACCCGGTGAGACTGGGGTTGATCTACGAGGAAGAAGATTTAGATCCTGCAAAAACCAACAAAAATCTACAAGGAAAATATAATAGGAAAGAAAATATTATGAAATGAAGATAGGTATAATGGTGAAACAAATTAAATTAAAATATGCTAAGGTTAGAGGTTCCACTCTTAGTATATGGTTTAAGTTATATTTAACTCCTTTTTATCACTCAATTGGAATCCACACATAAAGGAGGTTCCAATCGAAAAGTTAGATCATTTAAGTTCTTTACACATCTATCAAGTTATATTTCTTTTCTTTTAGTTATATTACAATGGATACTCGACACTTCTTATGTTAAATGGGTTCAAGTACTTATTGTGCCAATCAACTACCATAAATCAAGATTCTTTTGCCAGATGCAGGTATAACCATGCGGTTCTAGACGGATTCAAGTATTTATGGTGTTGTTTGTCTACAATGAATTAAGAATCCTTGGTCAGAGGTGCAAGTATAATCATGCGGTTACAGACGGATTCAAGTATTCATTGTGCCAAGAATTGTCTACAATAAGTCAAGATCCCCACTTCACATAAGAGTAAGAGATAAAAATTCAATTCAATTCAATAAGAAAAGTAATATAAAGCATGTAGATAAATTTACACAAATGAATATAAACTTTAAGACCATGTTAAAAGTTAAATAAATCTTTATTCACATACCAAGAGCTTCACCCTTCACCTTAGCAAAAAGAGAATTTAGCTACTCATGATAAAAGAAAGAAAACAAGTAGAAGAAATAAAATGAGCAAGAGAGAAATTAGATTATCATAAAAGTTCAACAATACAACAATGTAAGGTGAACTTGACAAGGAACCCAAGCTGCCCTCAAACTTTTACAAGGCCTCTATTTATAGACACATTGAGAAGCAAACAAGTCAAAAATGGTAGGAATAAATTAATGCAAGTTGATTGAATTTGGTAAGGTAAAGTTGTCAACTTTGGTGTCTTCCACACATGCACCGAATTGTCCACCGAATTAGGCACTGTTCCTTTGAAAATTTGATCTCGTGATAAACATCAAAATTGTAGATAATTCTCTTAGCTTTCTGTAATGATAAGACTCATAATATTTGAAATTGTTTGGAGAAAGTTATAGCCCAAAGAGTGAAGACTGCCCAATTTATGCGGCCATGCAAACCAACCCAAGATAATCCAATTTTTGACTTCAAAGGAGTCCAAATCTGACAAGAGTTTACAAACTAAACTTATAGGGCTATGAGTTATCTTTCCAACACTATCAAGAACATAGTGATTGGATATTTGAGTGCAAAGTTATGCCCATTAAACTGAACCTGCATCAAAATAGAAATTTTAACAATTAAGTGCAGTTATAAACAAGTTAGGTAATTTGATGACACTAATAGTATAAAATAATGGTTTTAACCTTTATTATTATACAAATTTAAGTGTTCATCAACGAGCTTATGTTTTTAGAGCAAAGATAGAGATACACCGGATGTGACTACTGGTATGATTTTTAATTTTTTATATTACTGTGATTGTATTGATAGGCTTAGGATTTATTCATATCTATGTGATGCTATGTTAGGAAATAGAAATGTGAAATTGAATCTGTTGCGTATGATATGGTAGTGAGTATCCTTTAGGTCACAGTGTGTTTGTAAACTGGGTATTTAGAGATGGTTCTAATAAAATACAGGCATATGGATTTACAGGCGATTTGATTGAATTATTATTTTATGAATTTGATGTGAAATTAAGTATAAATTTGATTAACGAGATCTGATTATAATTGATTATGGTTTGAGAAAGGTAATACTTAATGAATTGTTAAAGTTATATGCAGATTGTAGGCAATTGAATGAATTCATAATCGAGAATAAATATATGTTGTTTAGAATTGATGATTTGTTTGATCAGTTAAGAAGAGTCAATATCTAGTAGGAGTTATGTGGTTTATAACATATTCGCAATTGTTCGACTGAAGTAAATTTCGCGGACGAAATTCTTCAGAGGGGAAGAATTGTAACGCCCCTAATTTTTCATAATTATGAAAAGTATTATTAATAATTATTATTAAGCGTGCAACAGTTAAGTATGTGATTTAAATTGATGGATTAGTTTGATATTAAAAAGATTTTTTATTAAATTCATGTGATTAAATTTTTATTGGTGGTCACTTTATGATTTAGATTAGTCAAGGGGGTATATTGCAATTAGTCAAGAGGTATATTGCAATTAGTAAAAAAAAAATGGTGTTGACACCTAAAAAGTGGGCTAATACTTGGCAAAACCCACTCAAAATACTCAGCATGCATGTCTTAAATCAACAAAGTTGAGAGTTGACCATGAGAAATTGAGAGAGATTCGAATGAGATAGAGAGAGAAATAGGGAGAGTTTTTAGAGAGAGAAAGAGCTAGAAGAAGAAGAAGAAGAAGAAGAAGAGTGATAGAGAAGTTGAAAAAGAAGAAGTTTGTGAAGAGAAGAGTATTAAGGTTTGGTGACTTTCGTTTTCGAATTTTTAGATTTTCCAGAATATTTCCGAATAGTTATATTATATTGTTTTTAGTTTATTTGAGTTATATTGTTTATGATTTGTTGTTTGAAATTGATTTTGGAATGATTTGAGTTACGTTTATTTGAAATATAATTTGGATCCGTAATATTGTTTACGAAAAATATTCTGAATTGATTTTCGATATGATTTGATTATAGTATTATTACAGAGAATATGGTTAAAAGCGATTTTGTATATATTGTTTTGCGATTTGTATCGAAAAGCAATTTCGGGGCATTTGGATTTTCTATAGATTTGTGAGTTATATTTGCATGTGGTTTTTAAATGGATTTGATGCGATTTCCGGATTCAGAAATATATTCGAAAATGATTTTTTATTTTGCTTTTAAATGAAGATTGATGCGATTCGGATTCTGAAAATATGTTTATAGATATAGATATGATTTGAATTTAATTCGATAATTCTGAACGGAATAAATTGTATTGTTTTTGAAAAGTGATTGGACTCTGATATCTGTAAACATAGATATGGATATAGGAGATTGACATGTCAATTGGGTTCTCTGAACAGTACTATGTCGAAATGCTGTGATTATGTATCACGAAAATATTGTAATCTGATATGGGACATGCAGCGGGTACTCCGTTGGTGTCCAACTCTGATCTAATGTTCGATTTAGTATTCGAAGCTAAACCACCTGTAATCCAGTCCACAAACTTATGTTATATAGATCAGCAGCCCATATGAATATAGAAATGTTCTTTGAAAGTAGAAATGTTATTTGATTTGAAACGTGTTTTATATTGGGAAGTGATTTACGAATATTTGACTTGACTTGTTTTTAATGTGAATATATGCTTTGACTTGTATTTGATTTGAATTGAGCCCCATATTGATTATTTATTTGTCAGTATATTTTTGATGTTTTGATTTAAATGATATTATAGTGTAAGCGAAAATATAGTTTTATGTACACCCACTAAGCTATATGCTTAGCGTGTTGAGTTTTCTCACACGTAGGTAACAGAGGTTCCAGAGAAGGCGAAGACAGAGAAGAGTAGAGTCTGCAGGATCCGAGCCAGAGTCACATCGTTCCTATACATTTGGATAGACATTTTATGCACAGTAGTTATGTTTTAAGGACAAGCATCTACTGGAAATGTTTTGTAAATATTTGTAAGGATTATGTTGGTTTTATGTATTTTCTGTAATAATTATGTTTGTCGGTAAAATGGATTCTGTTACTTTTGAATGAGTATTATTTAAATATTATATTTTGTATAGACGGTATTTGTAAAACAGGGCTTGGTAAATCAGAAAAACGGAGGATACTCTGACCAGATTTTCAAAAAATGTTTTTGGACCATTATTTAATGTTTATCTTTTAATTTTAAGGATATGATTTTTATACAGTAAAGCAAAGTTTTCTGTACATGTAGCGCTCCCTGATTCGGTCGAGCGGATTAGGTCAGGGGGTGTTACACGGGAAGCCACTATATGCATATAAAAATGATAATCTAACAACTTCAAAATAAGTTAAACTTCTTACGTACAGATCCAACATGATTTCTTAATATATACGGAAGCGTGGTAAAGGCAATCTTTTTCATATTGGTCAGAATCTCTGTCACTCGGAAACGAAAGGAAGATATTTTCAGAATTGCTTGGTGTATTATTTTTATGTTTTTTCAAAATAATGATGCCAATAGATATACATTCAATGGAATGACAGTTACAAATGGATTCATGATAATTAATTTGACCGTTACAAATTTAATTGTCCGTTACATAATTATGACAATTGATTTTACAGTTACAAATTCAATTGTTATTCATGATCATTGATATGGTCATAACATATTTAATTACCATAACAATTTTCTATTCACCCGAAAATCATTTTGATCACTACACGGATGAGAATACGAATCCGCTTTGATTTATATTGGTCATACTAAAAATTGAGTTTTAAAAAGCTTATTTAAAATGTCACTTTCTAACAATTTTCAATATCAAAGTTACGTAAACGTGATTTATAAGAGAAGTAGATTATATTTGATAATTAAGGAAAGCATAATAGAGAGAGTGTAACTATCTGTTATTATTCACACGTGAAGTCACTATATGCATTTAAAAATAATAATTTAACAACTTCAAAATAAGTTAAACTTCTTACATACAGGTCTAACGTGATTTCTTAATATATATGGAAACGTGGTAAAGGCAATCTTTTATACGAAAATAAAGCATCGCAAACATAAATGACAATTAAGGACTGAAATAACCAGGATAGATGAAACAACATGTAATATCAAATCAAGTTTCCCCGTTACTTTATGAGGAAATGATGAGAATTGGCATTTAGATCAAAATTACAATTTCAGATACTTTTGTTTAGACAAACATTGAATCGAGAATTTTCTGTCAACAAATATGTCAAATGACTTGATCAATATATTTTCAGAAGTTTTACTAGAAGGACACGTTTACTAATCACGTGTCCAGTAAGAGGAAATTTAATTCTTATTTTATTCATATATATATATATATATATATATATATATATATATAAAGATATTTTTGTAATCAATTTTGTATTAATTTTTTTTTTTTTTTTTTAGTAAACTCTAGGAAAGGAAATTATTTATTCCATTTCTAATTTCTAAGTGTTAATAAACACTGGAATAAAATTTAGTCACTTAAATTTAGATTTTCCTCTATTACTCTTTCTAATAAAATTTAATTTTTTTAATTTTTATTTTTAATTAATAAACACGCCCTAAAGTTAAAAAAAGATTTATTTATTTGATTGATATGTACTACTCTAAGGAGTAAGGAATGAGATATGAAGTCTATTTGAAAAAAAAAAATTATACATTCGTTGTAAATTTAAATTGGTTACACATAAAGATAAGGGAAAAAGAATGGTTACATACGTGCCAGCTAAAAAAGGAAGATATAAGAATAAATGAAAATTATTAGTCGCCATGTGTCAGTCACAATTATAGCCGGCAACCGCGTCTTTGCGCCTAGCATTTTTTCCATAAAAGAATGGTTCCAAGTAGCGAGCCGACAGCATTCCAAATATTTATCAGTCTTTCCTTTGTAAAAACGTGGTAATGCAATCATGTTTACACATTTAAAGTTTGAAAATCTCATGAGACGTGTTTCTCTTGGTGACCTTGTAAAATTAATAAAAGTAAATATATATATATATATATATATATATCAATATAGGAAAGGATTTGAATTCATAGATATAACAAGCAACCTTAATTTATGTCGATTTGAATAGACCGCCACTTGCATCGCATGAGCATTTTTGCTTTGGTCACTTAGGCCATGTTTGGCAGACAGGATTAGGACCGGATTGGACTATTTTTGTCCTAATCCTGTGTTTGGTGACACAATTTAATGGGGACTAATAATACTGAGTCAAAATATAATACTCCTACAACCGGATTATACAAACCCAATGCACCCCCCACCCTTAGTAGTCCCTGTACTAATTAAAAGCTGAACTCTGTTTTCTTTCAATAAAAAGACATGGCCCACATATTAATTACTTACTTTTTTATCACATACCCCCATTCCTCTCTCCACTCTCGTCATCTTCCCCAAATTTTCTTCATCTCCATTTTCTCCATTTCCATTTTCTTATGAGTCTCAATTCAGGTATGTATTCTTCTTCTTCTTTTTTTTTTTTATATATAATCACTTTTTTTATTTTTACATAATTTCCATTTTCTTCTGCTCAAGTGATTTTTTTGTTTGTTTACAGTCTCAATTTACAATAGATTAATATGATTTAAATTAATTTTTTAATTATTTTATTTTAAAAAATTAAATTTATATTTTTTATTTTAATACAAGTATATTTAAAATTATTAAATTATAATTATATAATAAATATTTCATCACATTATTTTTTTTATCTAATCCCTAATCATTTCAAACATAAGATTGTACTATTTTAGTCCTATCCCATATTACACCAAACAATAGATTGGACTATTTTAGTCTTATCCTATGTTACACCAAACAATAAATGGTATTATATTTAATCCAATCCAATCCAATCCAATCACAGTCCAATCCAATCCTATAAAATAATCCAATCCAATCCCGCATACCAAACGGGACCTTAGGGATACATGATTTAAACCTATCATTTCATTTCGTGGATTTGAGTATAAATCCCTCCATTACCTCATCTTGTTTAATCTTGAACGGCAAATTGCGTACAAAAATCAACCACAAATTAAGGTCAATTATGTGTGGCACCAACTCGTCTATCAATTTTTATGTTGTGTAGGTCCATCACATAGAGTTGGCAAAATGAGGGTACAAACCCTCACCTCGTAAAAATTCTCAAAAAATTCTTAAAATTTTAGAGGGTTCAATCCCAACTTAAACCCTTTATATAAACTTGCAGTACGGGTTTAAACCCGACCCACAAAATATAAGGGTTTTATTCAACCCTTATTTTAACCCTTATTTTGATAAATTTAACTAAATTCAAATAAACAATTTTAAATTTCAATGGAGTATAAATTAAACATACTATTAAAAATAAATTAAACTAACTCAATTCAAATAAAATAATTTTTACATATTATTAAAAATTAAAATTAATAAATAAAATAAAATCCAAATATAAATAATCATAAATTAATTTTTCACATACTATTAAAAATAAACAATAATAAATAACATAAAATCTAAATTTAATAAAATAATAATAATAAAATAAAATCCAAATTTAAACAAAAAAAAAATCAAAACACAAGGCAAAGAGGTGGTGGAGCGAGGCCAGACTGAGTTCGGACTCACCAAAAGAAGAGACCATCCACAACTTGCTTTTCATTCTAGGTTTCAATTCCTTTGGTGGGTTCTCTATCTTCTTGCCGAGCTTGTTCAACAGAATCTCGAGTGACAAAACCGGTCTGCAACAAAGATTGAGAGACGAAGTCAAACAAAACTGTGGGCCGTTGTCGTCGAGTTTGAGTTTCGAATTAGTAAAGAACCTCCCACTCGTCCAGTCCGTGGTCTACGAGTCACTGCGACTCCGCCCTCCAGTCCCACTCCAGTTTACGAGAGCCAGTAAGGATTTTCGACTGAGTTCGCATGACTCCATATTTGACATCAAGAAAGGTGAGTTGCTATGCGGGTACCAGCCGCTGGTCATGAGGGACCCGAGAGTGTTCGACGAACCGGAAGCTTTTAAACCGAACCATGAGAAGCTTTGTCGAAGGTAGCGACGGCGGCAGAAGAGAAAAGCGAACAGATGACAAGAGCAAACGAAGAGAAGCAGTGTTGAAAAAGACAACCCTTGGTTTTGTTTTGTTGCAGGTTATCGGCAGGTTTGAAATGTACCCGCATTTCAACCCGTTTTTAACCCGCAACTCAAACGGATTTTTAAAAAAACCTTGTTTTGGGGTTTATATTATTGCGGTCCGGGTTTAAACCCGGACCGCATTAAGCGGGTCCGGTCCGGGTCGATAAAACCCGGACCGTTTTGCCATCCCTACCATCACAGCTCATATTGGCTAGGGCATCCTCATATCCCTTCATGTTCATATGCTTAGATGCCAACAATTTGTATTTTACCTGTTTAGTTTACATCAAACTATCTTTGTGTCATTGTAATTAGTACAAATTCTTGTCAATTAATATATATCATAATTAAAAAGTGACTAATGGTCATCTATCCATAAATTAACCATTTTTAATGTACATGAGAATTCTATTAATAGAAGATAAAAATATCCTTGACTCTATTCAAGATTCAAAATTGTTTTTAAATATGTTGACGCGCGCGCAAAATTGGAGCCTAATTTGGACGCTTGTAATTTGATGGATAAAATCACACTAACAACAAAGTAATTTTATCCTCTCTTCTGTGAACTTAATAGGAATTAAACAAATAGAAAATAAATCAACACAATCATAATTGCAATCACAAGAACAAAAGCGATTTTAACATGGAAAACCTCTTCAAGGTGAGGATTAAAAACCACGAGTCCTCTAAAAAATCTCCACTGACAATTTAATGGCAATACAAAAGTTCTCTCTAGATAAAAGTAGAGGCATGCACATAAATATCTCAAGATTAAATAATCTTAGCAAATAAACAAATACTACAAGAGAATGAGAAAGATCTTCAAACCCGATCTCTACCGTCCATATTGTAGTTCACTTGTTGTGAACACGCTGGCAAATTTGAGCTCAACCGGACCACGGATCGACCTCCAAACAGCCACGTGAAAAATCTGGACAACTTTAAAAAAAAAAAATTTTTGGTCACTCATTTCTCTCTCCTTTTCCTTCTCTGGCACGCACACACTGCTCTCAATACTTTAAAAAAATCCAAAGTCTTTATATATATATATATCGCTGGCTGCAAAGGACTAAAGAGCCCTTGGGTCTTCCACATGGGTTGACACATGTGGGCTTTACCAAAATTAATTGGTAATTATAATTTGGGCCATCTCCACAAAGGAGGTAACCCAACCCAATAAATTCCCCCTTTTCGACTACGTGGAGGGATTCGCCAACCCGGCAATCGAACAAAAAACTTCAAACTTCTCCTTTGGTAGTGCCTTTGTCAACATATCAGAGCTATTATGATCAGTATGTATTTTCTCAAGTTCAAACAACTTGTCATTATAAGCATCTCTTATCCAATGATACCTTACATCAATATGCTTTGATCTTGCATGAAATGAAGAATTCTTACTAAGGTGAATTGCACTTTGACTATCACAAAATACTATGTATCGCTGCTGCTTGAAACCAAGTTCCTGCATAAACCTCTTCATCAATAATAACTCTTTACATGCTTCGACTACTGCGATAAATTCTGCTTTGTTGTTGAAAATGCAAGACATTTCTGAAGCCTAGACTGCTAAGATATAGCCCCACCTGAAAATGTTATCAAGTAACTCGAAGTGGACTTTCGAGTATCAATATCTCCCGCTATATCTGAATTGATGTAGCTAACTAGCATTGGTTTCTCACTTCCAAAAGTGAGTCTGAAACTGGAACTGCCTCGAAGATATCTCATAATCCACTTGACTGCATTTCAATGCTCTCTTCCTAGATTAGACATAAAATGGCTAATAACACCAACTGCATAAGCTATGTCTGGCCTCGTGCATACCATCATATACATCAAGCTTCATACTGCTGAGGCACATGAAATTCTTTCCATGTCTTCTCCTTATCTGTCGATGGGCTCTGATCGGTACTTTACTTAAAGTGTGTAGGAAGAGGAGAACTGATTGTTCATGTTAAACCCTTCAAGTACCTTTTCAATGTATTGCTTCTATGACATATGCAACTAATTGACTGCTCTATCTTGATGAATTCGAATGCCAAGGATTTGTTTTGCAGGCCCTAAATCCTTCATAGCAAAGAATTTACTTAGCTGCTCCTTCAACCTGTTAATTCTTGAAGTATTATTGCCAATATCAACATGTTATCAACATAAAACAATAATATAATGAAATTATCATTAGAGAATTTCTGCACAAAAACACAATGATCAGAAGTTGTTTTTCGGTAGTCTTGCTCCCCTATAACTTAATCAAACTTCTTATATCATTTTCTTGGTGCCTTCTTCAAACCATTTCTTTAGATTGCACACATAATCTTCTTTTCAATTTACTATGAAATCCTCTAGCTGCTCCATATATACTTATTTGTTTAAGTCACCATGGAGAAAAGCAGTCTTTATATGCATCTGCTCAACCTCCAAATCAAGACTAGTTGTTAAACCCAGAACCACACGAATAGATGACATTTTAACAACTGATGAAAAAATTTCTTCAAAATCAATATCTTTCTTTTAACTGAATACCTTGACGACCAATCTAGCTTTGTATTGTGGTTTTGAGGTGTGTTGTTCTTGCTTCACTTTGTATACCCATTTGTTCTTCAAAGCTTTTTTGCCCTTACAAAACTTCACCAGCTCGAATGTATGTTTTTCATGCCATGATTTCATCTCATCTTACATGGCTTCAACCTACTTCTTTATGTGTTCATCTTCCACGGCTTTTTCATAACATTCGGGCTCTCCCCCATCAGTCAATAATGCATACTCATCAGCAAAATATCGTGTAGAAGGCTGACAATCTCTGTTAATGCATACTCATCAGTCAATAAGTGGAACGTCAGGTGAAATCTCTGATACTGGTGAATGTTCATGGGTATCATCATCAACCTCAATCTGGGTATGAGTGTCGACATCCCATGTAGCATTTTGTTCATTCTGAACTTCATCTGTAACATGCATAGGCATATATGTCAAAGGAACTGGATCTAAGTTTATCATATCATCACAATATTGACAAATTATTTTATATGTCTTCTCAATATTTTGTATGATTTGGTCTTCTATAAATACAACATCTTGACTTCTTACAAGTTTTTTCTGCACTAGATCATAAAACCTGTTGCCAAACTCATCTTGACCATACCCAAGAAATACACATTGTCCTGTCTTGATATCAAGTTTAGACCTATCATCTTTGGGAATATGCACAAAGGCCTTACATCCAAAGACACGTAAGTGATTATAGGAAACATCCTTTTCTGGCCAAACTCTATCTGGGACATCAAAATTTAGAGGAATACATGATGTGAGATTTAAAACATGTATAATTGTACTCAAAGCCTCTGAAAGCAAACATCTCACTCTTTCAACTAGTGTCATGTTCATCCTCTCAACTAGCCCATTCAATTGCAAAGTCTTAGGAGGTGTTTTCTGATGACGAATGCCCTGGTTTTTACAATATTCATCAAAAGGTCCAGAATACTCATCTCATTATCAATTCTAATGCATTTTAATTTCTTCCTAGTTTGTCTCTTTGCTGAAGCCTGAAACTGTTTGAACACTTGGTCTTTTGTCTTCAAGGTACAGACCCACAACTTCCTTCAATGATCATCTAAACAGGTTACAAAATAGAAAGCACCACCAAGTGTTTTTGTTTTCGTAGGACCACAAAAATTAGAATGTATTAAATCAAGCATACCTGGTTTTCTTGAAGGATAGAATGTTTTGAAGGAATCTCTGGTTTGCTTCCCTGCCAAGCAATGAGCACATTTGTTCAATGAAGCATTCTTCATTCCAGAAAAAATATTCTTCTTGGCCAAAACCATCATTCTCTTCTCGCTAATGTAACAAAGTCTTTTATGTCATAGCTCAGTTGTACTTTAATTATCCATTGTATTGATAGTGCAATCAGAAACCTTTGCCTGCATAAAATATAATGAAGAGCACTTTTTGCCCCTAGCCACAATCATAGAACCTTTAGTGAGCTTCTAATGACCATCACTAAAGGTGTTGCAAAACCCTTCACTATCAAGTTTACCAGTTGAAATCACATTTATACGAATATCAGGGATATATTTAATATTTTTTAGAAGTAACATTGTACCATTATTAGTCTCCAAGCACACATTTCATAGGCATACGGCTTTAGCTAAACCATTATTACCCATCTTAACATCCCCAAAGTCTCCGGATGTATAAGATAGAAAGAATTCCCTTCGCGATGTAAAATGAATGGAGGCACCACTATCAATCACCCAACTAGTCTAATGGCATGTAAGGTTGACAACGTCGTCATCACACGCAATAAGGAAGTCAGCTGTGATGGCAGAAACTCTGTCATCATCATTGCTATCATCATTTTTCTTTTCTTTTCCTTTATCCTTTTTGTTGTCTCTTTTGAGTTGTCGACAATAATTCTTTATATGCCCCTTTTGACCACAGCAATAACACTCAACATTGGCAAACTCGTTGAACTTGCTTTTGCTTCTGTCTTTGTTCTTCGGACCTTTACTCTTACTCCTCCCCCTTTTCTCTATGACTAAGATCTCTGACTGCGAAGAATCATGTGACTTTTTTCTCATTTTTTCATTCAGAACACTGCTCTTAGCCAAATCCATAGTGATAATACCATCTGGAGCTACGTTAGATAACGACGATCTAAGCGTCTCCCATGAGTCTGGTAATGTGCCTAGAAGTCATAACCCCTGTACTTCTTCTTCAAACTTGATATTCATTTCAGCTAACTGATTAATAATTCCCTGATATGCATTCAAATGATCTGTCGTAGGAGTTCCATCCCGATATTTCAAACCCATCAATTGCTTTATCAGAAACAGATTATTATTCCCAATCTTTTGAGCATATAGTTGTTCAAGTTTGCTCCATAAATTAAATGCATGTATCTCTCCACTGACATGGTTCAAAACATTATCATTTACCCACTGTTTGATATACCCGCATACTTGACGATGAAGTAATTCCATTCTGCATCAGTCTTATCTTCAGGTTTTTCCTCCGCAAATACAAGCAAGTAATAATCTTTAACATATATTAGGTCTTCCATTTTCTCCTTCCACACATGTTAATTTGAACCATTCAGATTAATCATTCTACTTGTATTAACTTCCATTATTCAACATAAGGTACAAGATTACTAGAACCTCGCTCTGATACCACTTTGATGGATAAAATCACACTAACAACAAACTAATTTTATCCTCTCTTGTGTGAACCTAATAAGAATTAAACAAATAGAGAATAATTCAATACAACCACAATTACAATCACAAGAACACAAGCGATTTAATGTGGAAAACCTTCCCAAGGTGAGGAGTAAAAACCACAGGTCCTCCGAAAAATCTCCACTATCATAATATAATAGAAATACAAAAGTTCTCTCTAGATAAAACTTGAGGCACATACATAAATATCTTAAGATTAAATAATTTTGACAAACAAGCAAATACTACAAGAGAATAAGAAAGATCTCCAAACTCGATCTCCATTGTCAAGATTGTAGTCCCCTATGTTGTGAACACGCTGGAAAAATTTAAGCTCAATCAGACCACATATCGACCTCCAAATAGCCACATGAAAAATCTGGACCGCACTCAAAAACAATTTCTGGTCACTCCTTTCTCTTTCCTTTTCCTTCTCTTGTACGCACACACTGCTCTCACTACTTATAAAAATCCGAAGTCTTTATATATATAGCTGGCTGTAAAAGGACTAAAGAGCCCTTGGGTCTTCCACATGGGCGCACACATGTAGGATTTACCAAAATTAATTAGTAACTATAATTTGGGCCATCTCCACAAAGGAGGAAACCCAACCCAACAGTTTCTTGACCCCAACAATTCAGAATTTTCTGCAACAATAAAACCAAAGCTACCGTGATATGCATTCTATAATATTTCCTAAGAGTATGCTATCTATATTACTTATCTGCTTAAATTGATGCTTTCTTAGTACCCTTTATGGGATATGGGCCCTATATTATTTGAGTACATTCATTTTTTTTTCTTTTGTTTTATTTTTTTATTTAAGCTCACTGATATTGATTAGATCTTCCATAAAGTCGAGGTTGTATACCTTTTTTTTTTTTTCTTGTACAAAGTTGTCATGCTTACCTTATCTCTATATTATTGCTGAGGCCATGTAGCACTGTGTTGATTTTTTGAATTTTATGACCTCAAGTCCCTCCCGTGTGGTGACATGGGGGCGTAAAAAGAAAATAGAGAGATAAGATTTTTCTCGCTTTGATTTTATACTATCTCAAAATACCAATATTAAAATTTCTTTCCTTTCTATTGAAAAACGCAATGTGAAGTTTTAATTACAAAAGTCAAAATTCAAGACAAATTGGAACCATTAACTATTAATTGAAAATTCATAAGCTACTATTACAGTTAAATCTCAAAATGTGTTTCCCTAATAATAAATTATATAATAAAATCAAAATTGATACTAGTTATCAGTCTTGTTTTTCTTTTTATAGAAAAAAATAATTCTCAATTTCAATTACAATGACATATTTGAGTATATATAAACCCCATAAAAAATTTATTAATATTTTTATTGAAAATAACTACTTGGATGAAAAAGCACAGACACCAATATGATAAGTCCCTTTTAAGTTCGGGATTCCATATGCTTTTCTAGACAAAAATGATTGAGAATCTCCTGCAACCATAGAACCGAAGCTATCGTGAAGGGTGTCGGCAGTGTTGGTACTATGAAATCTTTAGCGCTTAAGTAAAAATTATATATACGTTTGGAGAAAATAAATGATAATTAGTCAACTAGCTAAAATAGAATTGTGTACCTCCTGTGACCATCAGGTCGCATTTATAATGGTTCTTAGATAGTGGTGGATAGTAATACGCTAAGCTCATTCTCCATTATACATCATAGACGAATAATACACAGAGATCAATCCCTATTACATGTCGTGGGAGAATAATGTGCAACATAACTTACACCACTTGATCAAACATGTTATATTTTGACAGTTATCACATGTTTCCTGGATCGTCACGTGGCGTTATACTTTAAAAAATGTTATGTGATATTTCATCGACTCTGTGATCTACAATCTGCAAATTGCAACATTAATCCCGCAACCTCATCTTACAACCTGCAATCTGTAAGCAGTGGCGGAGCCAAAAAGTTCTTCCAATGGGAGCTTAGTTCAAATAGATTATATTATAAAATATAAATAACAACAATAGTAATAATAAAAACAATGATAATAATGGAATAAAAAAAACTAAAAATTCCATATCATTTATAATTGTTGATAAATTTATAATTGCTCATGATACGATTTTATATTTTGAAACTGTTGCACAATAGCTTCACTATCAATAATTTAAACACATTTTTTTTCAATATACACTACTAAACTATCATTCAACCATTAATTTCCCATCCGATTATGCAAACGAGTCTTCAAAATATTTATTGTTGAAAATGCTCTATCTACTGTATCAGTCGCAACCGGTAGTATCAATGTTAGTGTCAACAACAAATAAACTAATAGATACACTTTATTCGTTTTCGTCTCAACCATTCTTATAGCAAGATCGTCAATTCATTTAAACTCTTAAAACTCACTGCTATAGCGCATATCTGTAATATAAGTCTGAAGTTGAATTTTAAGTGCTAAAATTTCAACTGGAGAAAATTCTTTTAGATAAAATTTAGCAAGATTCACAAGCTTTTGTTTATCAAAAAAAGCAAATGAGTCATTTGGACTTAAACATGCCAAATAAAGTATCAATTCAGTGCTAGCCTCATTGAAACGATTGTTTAATTTTTGAAGTTGCATATCCAAAACAATATTAAATAGATTAACTCGATAGTGATACATATTTGTGACCTTAAGAGCTTTACGTTGTGAACGACTCCATGGAAGAAACATGTCATTCATGTTTGGAACATAGATATGGTGGTTACCACAAAAAACAGAGACTTGATCAAATAAAGAATCTCATCCACTATCCCTCATCAAGTGCAAGTTTTGCTTACACATCTCAAATAATTTCATTGCATTCACAATATTCTAATCTCTTTTTCTTTTTTAGTGCTTGCAAAAATTCATTTGTCAATCCAAGTTTTTCTTTTATCAAATACAAGCTAAATAGAAAATCGAATGAGGATATAAACTCTAATAAATATTTTAATTGAAATCTTTACTCACTAGAGTTTGACACATCTTCTGCAACTATATCAAGCAAATCAATTAAGGATGGAAACAACCCATCCTAACCCAGTTGTTTACTTCATCAAACATCAAGCTAGATCTGGCATCAAACATCAAGCCATCGATATGCTTCATCTTCTAAGTTATGAAGACAACGAGAAAAGTATATTTTATTTTTTATCACAAATCTTGAAAAGGCCAGTTACAAATGTAAAAGTAAAAGATTAAATTAAATTGTTAATTATTTTATTTAGTACAAATATTGTAAAAGTCCGTGTGTGTGTGTGTATATATATATATATATAAGTTAAACTACTACATAGATGAATACAATTAGAAGCCATCACTTTAAACCAGTCAATAGTGTAGGACATATAACTATATTAAATCTCATTCAATCATAATCTTTTTTTTTTTTTTTAGCAAAATGTCATAATCTATTTTAATCGTGATAAAAAGTTAAAATATATATAGGGAATATTCAACCACGTGGATAACTAGACTCTCAAGTGAATTTACAATTATTATAGGCAACTGGGTCTATTTAAAAAAAAAAAAAATTGGTTTAGTGGGGGCTTGAGCCCCCACTGGGCCTATGTTAGCTCCGCCTTTGTCTGTAAGGTACACCCATAACTTGTAGGTTGCAACACCATCTTGTAATCTGCACAATGCGAGCTTGTCCTACAATCTACAAGCTGCAATCCCATCGTTTACCTCGATTGGATTTCTCATTATTTAAAAACTACACCATTTCATTTTTACTATGGTTAACTTCTTCCCTCTCCTGGTAACCTGCACTAACTCTCTCTCTTGATTAAGATATCAGATATTTTCTTCTCTTTCTTCTTCTAATAGTGCCACACGAAGACTTGAGAAAACTCTCTCTTAAATCCGAAGCTAGAGCTCTAGAGGTTTGATTCACATGGTGAAGAAGCCAAACACAAAGGAGAAGAGATCATGAGTAGAGTGAGAATATTTTCTCAGCAACCAAACAGGTAAGTGAAAATATTCTCTCTTGTGTTTTTCATTCTTTTTATTCTCTGAAATCTTTGATTTTTATTTCTGAATAATGAATATATTACAAAG
This sequence comes from Xanthoceras sorbifolium, assembly GCA_003430845.1. Taxonomy (NCBI): domain Eukaryota; kingdom Viridiplantae; phylum Streptophyta; class Magnoliopsida; order Sapindales; family Sapindaceae; genus Xanthoceras; species Xanthoceras sorbifolium. Next base: position 14,220,875 of record CM010612.1, read on the forward strand.
CTTTGATTTATATACATGTTAATCTAGCTGATAGTGAGCTGGAAAGTTTGTTAGAGAATAACAAACTTTCCCGCCTAAACTAACAACCCCTTGCTGACTTGACCCTAACCATGATTATCATTGTGATGATCAAGGTTACTGATGATGAGATCTTCTTTGAGTTTCTGGGTTACTGATTTAGGGAATCTGTTAGAATCTTCTTGTTGTACACCAGCTGTTTGGCAGAAACCCTCACCAGGTTCTCTTTGCTGTGAAATACAGTTGACTTGTGCAGCTTCACTAACATCCCCCCTCAAACTGAGTGGGGAGACTGCCACAGTCAATTTGTTGCGTAGATAACAGAACCTAGGAGTAGGTAAAACCTTGGTGAACACATTAGCTAGTTGGTCAAGAGATAGTACATAATTGATCTATATCTCTCCTTGAGCAACCTTGTCACGAACAAAGTAGAGATCAAGTTCAATGTGCTTAGTGCGAGCATGTAGCACATGATTCTTAGACATAGCAATAGTTGAGAGATTGTCACACCATACTGTAGGCACAATAGGTTGAGGGATGTACAGCTCACAGAGCAGAGATTTCAGCCAAGTAATCTCAGCAACAACCGAGGCAAGATTGCGGTACTTAACCTCTGTTGACGACCTAAAGATAGTGTACTGCTTTTTAGCACTCCAAGCCACAAGATTAGGGCCAAAAAATATGCAAAAACCACTAGTAGACTTTCAGTCATATGGATTTGAAGCCCAGTCTGCATCAGAGTAGGCAACCAGATTAAAAGAAGCAGAAGTATCCCTAGTGAACTGTAAGTGTAACACCCCCTGACCCAATCCGCTCGGACCGAATCAGGGAGCGCTACACTGTATGGAAAACTTTGCTTTACTGTATAAAAAATCATGTCCTTAAAATTAAAAGATAAATATTAAATAATGGTCCAAAAATATTTTCTGAAAATCTGGTCAGAGTATCCTCTGTTTTTCTGATTTACCAAAACTTGTTTTACAAATACTATTTATACAAAATATAATATTTAAGTAATACCCATTCAAAAGTAACAGAATCCATTTTACCGACAAACATAATTATTACAGAAAATACATAAAACCAACATAATCCTTACAATTATTTACAAAACATTTCCGGTAGATGCACATACTTAAAACATAAGTACTGTACACAAAATGTCTACCCAAATGTATAGGAACAATATGACTCTAGCTCGGATCCTGCAGACTCTACTCTTCTCTGTCTTTGCCTTCTCTGGAACCTCTGTTACCTACGTGTGAGAAAACTCAACACGCTAAGCATATAGCTTAGTGGGTGTACATAAAATTATATTTACGCTTACACTATAATATCATTTAAATCAAAACATCAAAAATATACTGATAAATAAATAATCAATATGGGGCTCAATTCAAATCAAATACAAATCAAAGCATATATTCACATTAAAAACAAGTCAAGTCAAATATTCGTAAATCACTTCCCAATATAAATCACGTTTCAAATCAAATAACATTTCTATATTCATATGGGCTGCTGATCTATATAACATAAGTTTGTGGACTGAATTACAGGTGGTTCGGCTTCGAATACTAAACCGAACATCATATCAGAGTTGGACACCAACGGAGTACCTACTGCATGTCCCATATCAGATTACAATATTTCTGTGATACATAATCACAGCATTTCGACACAGTACTATTCAGAGAACCCAATTGACATGTCAATCTCCTATATCCATATCTATGTTTACATATATCAGAGCCAAATCACTTTTCAAAAACAATACAATTTATTCTGTTCAGAATTATCGAATTAAATCCAAATCATATCCATATCTATAAACATATTTCCAGAATCCGAATCGCATCAATATTCATTTAAAAGCAAAATACAAAATCATTTCCGAATATATTTTTGAATCCGAAAATCGCATCAAATCCATTTAAAAACCACATGAAAATATAACTCATAAATCCATAGAAAATCCAAATGCCCCAAAATCGCTTTTCGATATAAATCGTAAAACAATATATACCAAATCACTTTTAATCATATTCTCCGTAATAATACTATAATCAAATCATATTGAAAATTAATTCAGAATATTTTTCGTAAACAATATTACGGATCTAAATTATATTTCAAATAAACGTAATCCAAATCATCCCAAAATCAATTTCAAACAACAAATCATAAACAATATAACTCAAATAAACTAAAAACAATATAATATAACTATTCGGAAATATTCTGGAAAATCTGAAAATTCGAAAACGAAAGTCACCAAACCTTAATACTCTTCTCTTCACAAACTTCTTCTTTTCCAAATTCATCCTTCTCTCCCTCGGCCAAGCTTCTTTTTTTTTTTTCTTTCTTCTTTTCTCTCCTCTCTCTGCCGCCTCACTCTCTACTTTCTATTTCTATGTTTTCTAGTTTTGGCTCCTGGTTGCATGTGTAATTCTCTTGTTTTGTTTATTTTATTTTATTTTTTATTGGTGTGAGTGGAGGCAGTCCACACACACACACACACACACACTGTAACATCCCGGATTTCGGGTAATGAAATTTTATAATATGTGAAAATAAATTTTTACTATTTGAGGGAGTGTAAATGTAATTAAATGTATGTTTATTTTATGATTTCCAGTGGACCGGATTGAATAGTGAAAAATATGAAAAAATGAAAAATTGAAAAACTGGACCAGAGAGCATCGCGACCTGGTCACCGCGACCACAGGTCGCGATGGCTCGCTCGCGGTGAAAATGGAAAAATCTGGCAGTGAGCATCGCGACCAGCCACCGCGACCACAGGTCGCGATGGACTGCTCGCGACGAAAGTGTCAAAAACGGGCAGAGAGCAGCGCGACCACTCGCGCGACCAAGGCGCGCTCGCGAGGAAGGCGGTGCGCGCATTCCAGTGAGCATCGCGGTCTGGTGCCGCGACCACGGGTCGCGACGGCGGTCGCGGTAGCGAAAAAAATATAAAAAAAAAAGAAGAAACTTCTCGCAGAAGCGAGAAAACAGAACAGAAGAGAAAGAGAGAGAAAGAGCCGAGAAAAAAAAAGAGAGAAAAGGAGAGAAAAGAGAGAAGAAAAAGAAGAAGAAGAAGAGAGAAGAAGAAGAAAGAAAAGAAAAGAAAAAGAGGAAGAAGAGGAAGAAGAAGAAAGAAAAAGGGAAAGAAATCGTGGAACCGCGGTTGGTCGAACAAAAAACGGTACCGAGGTAGGTGTACTCTCGTTTTCGAAATCGTTTCGAGAAGTATTTCATTTACGTTTTCGTTTTAGTTTCGATTTCGTTTCGTTTCGATTTCGTTGTAGTTTTCGATTTCGTTGAACATCTTCGTTTTCGATTTTTTTGTATAAAAAATATGTGAAATTGATGCTTGATACACTTGATTTCATTTCGAATAATTCGAATTTGTTTTAAAGAGTAGATTTAGACTTTTCTATGGTTATTGTTTATTTTCTTGAAGAATATTGTATAAAAATTTGAGATGTGTTGATTAAATGTTGATTTTGGACTTGATTGTGGATTTAGTTTATTGTAATGGCCCTAGGATACCTAGACATAGATATGGATATAGGAGGTTGGTATACCAGCTGGGTTTTACTGAGCAGTACTGCGCCGTTATTATTGTGTGATTGTTGTTGCGGGGCAATCTCGGACAATTACACCGATTTTTAGGGATTGTTGTTGCGGGGCAATCTCGGGCAATCCCAATGATACTAGTGATTGTTGTTGCGGGGCAATCTCGGACAATCACGTAGATATCAGTGACTGTTGTTGCGGGGCAACCCCGGACGTCACATTGACCCATATTCCAGTCCTAGAATGTTTAGTATTCTAGCGGGCCAGAATTGATTGGAATTGAAAAGTGTATTGAATGCTTTTATTGATCGAAATTATATTGACCTCATTATTGAAGTTAAAGTGCTTAAAATTATTATATGCTTTGATTCTGAAATGTAATTGTTTTGAACATGATTTGAATTGATATATATATATATATATATATATATATATATATATTGTGATCTATTTATTTGAGATTTTAGTACACCCACTAAGCTTTATGCTTAGCGCGTTAGTTTGTTTCTAACGCGTAGGTACCAGGAATCCAGAGGAGGCTAGAGACTGAAGGAAGAGCAAGTTGTAGACCGAGTCACAGAGATTGTACAGTTGGGTAGCTATATTTTTGTTATGTGTATATATTTTCTGAAAGCATGCATATACAGGGAATTTGTAAATATGTTTTGTAAAACGTTTTGTAATTAAGCATTTTATGACTTCTGTTTTGTTTTTATTATTTAAATGTACATAGTAAAGTCTGATTTGTTTTATTTTATAAATTGTGATGAAAGATTTTGATAAGTCGCACTAAACGGCAGAGTGCGCAACTGATTGAAATTATATAGAAGTATTTGTGGAAAAATGTGAATTTAAATTGTTTTATGTAAAAGCAGGTTTTTGGAAAGTCCGAAAATTAAACGGTACTCTGCCGAATTTTCGTAAAAAGTTTAATTATTTTTATGGGCTCAAAATGATTTGAAATAGAAAATGAGGTAGCTGGCTCCACTCACACACATATATTATTATATATATCCTTAATTACAATATACCCTTTTAATTTTTTTAAAATTCTAAAATGGCAACCAATTTACAATTAATCACATTCCATCTCGATAATTATTCCAAAAATATTCCACACTTATCCAATTACCAAATTGACTTCACCAATATTTAATTGGACCCATTATCATCCAAATGCACCATGAAAATAATATCTCTAATGTGATTTCACTTGGTTAAAATCATTATTCGTTTATACACCATATAGTAAATATGTACTTTCCACCAAGTTAAATCACATACTTGACTGTTGCTTGCTTAATAATAACACTTTTAATAATTATGAAAAATTAGGGGTATTACAGTAAGCCTGCAGTAGAAGTCTCCTGTAAGTAGCGTAAAATACGCTTGACAGCCTTCCAATGCTCATCCAAGGGATGCTGCATGAATTAACACACACGATTCACAGCATGGGAAATGTCTGGGCGAGTAATAGTAGCATATTGAAGAGCCCCTACCACAGAACGATACTTAGTAGAATTAGGGCCCTTATAAGCTGACAGAGAGTGACCAACAGAAGAGGCCATAGGGGATGGATAAGGTTTAGCAATAGTCATACCCACCCTTGCTAATAAATCAGCAATATATTTCCTTTGAGAGAGATGAAGACCAGCAGTTGAGTGAGAAACTTCTATACCTAAAAAATAGCTAAGTGTGCCCAAATCCTTGAGAGCAAAGGACCTATTTAACTGAACCACAAGCTGGTCAATTAACTTAGGATCACTGCCTGTAATGATAATGCCATCAACATACACTAGGATGTAGGTGCAATGAGTGGATCCAAACCTGCAAAATAGGGAACTGTCAGCCTTAGAATAACTGAAACCCAACTGAACCAAGGCAAGCCTAAGTTTTTCAAACCAAACCCTAGAGTCTGCTTTAACCCATATAAAGCCTTGTGTTGTTTGCATACTAGAGCAGAATCTGCTGCCACAAACCCAGGAGGCTGCTGCATATACATGTCCTCAGTCACAACACCATTTAAAAAGACATTATTCACATCTAATTGCCTTAAAGACCATCCCCGAGAGACAGAAATAGAGAGAATCACCCTAATAGTTGTAGGCTTGACCACAGGGCTAAAGGTCTCATGAAAGTCAAATCCCTCAACTTGATGCAACTCTTTTGTAACAAGTCTAACTTTGTACTTTAGAATAGAACTATCTGGATTTCTTTTAAGGCGAAAAACCCATTTGCAACCTATAATTTTCCTTCCAATATGAGGTACTACTAGAGTCCAGGTATTATTTCTTTGTAGAGCAGCAAATTCCTCATCTATAGCTGCTGTCTATTTAGGATGTTGAAGAGCCTGTTAAGCTGTGTGTGGTTCAGTATCTGACAACTATGTCATCTATGCTTTGGGCTTAAAAATGCCTGCCTTGGACCTAGTAATCATAGGATGTCCAAAAGGTGCAGAAGGTAGAGCAGTATGTAACTGGGGCACAGGATCAGAAGCAGAAATAGAAACTGCAGTAGGAGATGTAGGCTGAGACTCCCTGAATGAAGCAGAAATCTGTGATTCAACAGGGGAGTCTAAATTGGCAGCACTGACAATAGAAGCTGGAGGTTGTACCAAATGACCTGCCACAGAAACACCAGTAGGAATAGCCACAGAAACTGAACCAGTAGAATCATGAGTAAAACCAGTAAGAATAAACTGCTGTGAAATAACCCAAGGAAGAAACAAAGAAACCTCTGAGGACTGTGCAGATGATAAATCTAGATAAGCAGTTTTTGAACCCAACCTATGGCCGCTTGTCCATTGGTCTCGATACAATCGCTTGAAAGCAACATGGCTACCGATAGTGTTGGAACCGTTGTGCTCCCCGATGTCATGAAGGCCTCTATACGGCCGGACATTGTGAATTTTGTCCATTCCAATGTCTCCAAGAACAGCCGACAGCCCTACGCTGTCTCCAAGAAGGCCGGCCACCAGACCTCTGCCTAGTCTTGGGGTACCGAACGCGCAGTTTCTCGTATCCCCCATGTCTCCGGTGGTGGTACCCACCGTGCCGGCTAGGGAGCCTTCGGTAACATGTGTCGTGGTGGGCGCATGTTCGCGCCCACCAAGATTTGGCGGCGTTGGCATAAGAAGATCAACGTGAACCAGAAGAGGTATGCCATTGTGTCGGCCATAGCTGCCTCGGCCATTCCCTCTCTTATAATGGCACGTGGTCATAGGATCGACACCGTACCGGAGATGCCCTTAGTCATTAATGACACTGCGGAGGGAGTTGAGAAAACTTCTGCTGCCCTGAAGGTTCTCAAGGCAATCGGCACGTGCTCTAATACATATTTAAAAACTACACCGTTTCACTTTTACTATGGTTAACTTCTTCTCTCTCCTGGTAACCTGCACTAACTCTCTTTCTTGATTAAGATATCTGATATTTTCTTCTCTTTCTTCTTCTAACAGTGCCACACAGAGACTTGAGAAAACTCTCTCTCAAATCCGAAGCTAGGGCTCCAAAGGTTTGATTCACATGGTGAAGAAGCTAAACACGAAGGAGAAGAGATCATGAGTAAAGTGAGAATATTTTCTCAGCAACCAAACAGATAAGTGAAAATATTCTCTCTTGTGTTTTTCATTCTTTTTATTCTCTGAAATCTTTGATTTTTATTTCTGAATAATGAATAGATTACAAAACTTTGATTTATATACATGTTAATCTAGCTGATTGTGAGCTGGAAAGTTTGTTAAAGAATAACAAATTTTCCCGCCTAAACTAACTACCCTAACAACCCCTTGCTAACTTGACCCTAACCATGATTATCATTGTGATGATGATGGTTACTGATGATGAGATATTCTTTGGGTTTCTGGGTTACTGATTTAGGGAGTCTATTAGAGTCTTCTTGTTGTACACCAGGTGTTTGGCAGAAACCCTCACCAGGTTCTCTTTGCTATGAAATACAGTTGACTTGTGCACTTCATTAACACTCATTCTTGGTTGATTTTCATCTTTTAATATGTCAACATGATTTATCAAGTTTGATTTCGATTTATCAATTAAAGTTAAGGGTAAAATGGTATATGTGCATATTTTGTCATGCTTGATTGTCAAAATTTTGGTCAGAATAACTAAATTGATGAACTTTTAAAAATTTAAGGACCACGCGAGCAAAAAATAAAACATTAGTCAAAAAATAATAATTCGACAAAAGAAAGGGACCAAAATAATTTTTCATCCTTTTTAAAATTATCATTTTTTAATAATTATTTTTAAAAGAAAAATAAATTATTAAAAGTAATTTTTAATAATTTTTGAAAATTATTTTTTAAATTTTTTTGAGTTATAATTTTATTTTTAAAATTAAATTTTTATTTAATAATTTTTATTCATTTATTAACCTAAATTTTTAATTATGTGTGTAAATATTGAAATACCTCTAAAACCGTTAAATTTGACTAACTGTTGATTAACAGAATGACTAAATTGATAAATTTTTTAAAAGTCAGGGACCACACGAGCTAAAAGATAAAATATATATCAATAAGTGATAATTTTAAAAAAGAAATTAGAGATCAAAATGATTTTTTCCCTTTAAAAAAATAATAATGTCTCCTCCTGACATTTAAAAATTATTTTTAAATTTTTTATAATTTTGATAATTTATTATATTTTTTATTTATAATTTATTTTAATGTAATTTTTACATAAAATCTATATATTATATTTTAATATTAATTTGGAGTGTTATTTTGAATTAATGAATTTTATAAATTAGTTATTTATTGGTGCTAAGTAATTTTTAAATTATAATTTTTAAAAAACAAAATTTGGTGACACATGTTAAATTTTAAAAATAAAAAGTAAATTCGTATTTTTAACCCAATCAATTAAAATTAAGGGTAAAATGGTCAATGTGTATATTCTGTTATGTTTGACTGTTAAAATTTTGGTCATAATGACTAAAATGATAGATTTATAAAAAATTAGGAACCACGCAAGCAAAAAAAGAAAAATATCAGTCAAAATGTAATAATTCAAAAAAAGATAGAGATAAAAATAATTTTTATACAAAAATAAAATTTATTATTTAACTTTATAAATTATTTTTCAAATTTTTTTAATAAAATTAATTTCTCTTAATTATTTTAAAAAATAATTTATCTCATTTAATTTATTTATACAATTTGAAATTTGGCTAGAGAAGGCCTAACAGGAACTATAATTAAGAAACCTCAATCAGTTCGCATGCTTTGCTTTTTTCTTTCCTTCATTTTTTATAGTATATGTTGGGACATAAAATTATAATATTATCTGAATATTTACAACCACACCATATTGCGTAGTTAGTTACGTTCTTATCATGTGGGTCAATTACACTAACTTTTCCTAAGTTTAGTGATATGAACAAAATTTTAAATAGATGGTTAAAATTAATACAAATACCTCCTACCTTTAAAGTTAACCTATTAACCAAAGGTTAGTTTGATTTTTTTAGTTATCAAATAAAACAAATAATTCTATATTGACCTAAAATATTATATAATTATATACTATCCAAAAAAATATTATAAAGTAACCATATAAGTTATTATAATTTAATTATACCCAAAATTAAAATTATATCACATAATTAAATTATTTTTTATTTTCTCGATAAACAATTACATTTATTTTTTAAATTAAAAAATTAACACATAGTAAAAAAATTAAAAGCTAACATAAAAAAATATAATCATTTTTTTTATTATGCGGCCAACAAAAGAATTAATTACATTTATTTTTTTAATTTTAAAAATAAAACATTCAAAATATAAATAAATAATGTTCATCAACTTCATTTTCATCTCCAATATTATTACAACCCATCTATTTTCATCACATCTAACTAATACAAAACATAAATAAAAAAATCACAAAATAAAAAAAAAATTCAAACTCATTCATTCATTTCTTTCTTAATTCTATTTCCATCACAACCCACCAATACAAAACATTAAAATAAACAAAAAAATATTCCTAAAATTATGTGATGGACTTTTTTAGTTCTTACTTTTTTAATGTACTTATTTTTTAAATAAATGTATTTGTTTTTTGTTTTTTTAGGGGAGAGAATAAAAAAATAATCTATTATATATTTATTTTTAGTTTAATTTTTAATTATTTATATATATATATATATTTATGTTTGAAATTAAAAAATAAATGTAATTATTTTTAGGGAGAATAAAAAATAGTTTAATTATGAACATAATTTTAATTTGGGGTAGAATTAAAATTATAATAAACTTATGTATTTAGCTTGTAATATTTATTTACGTAGATATATAATTATATAATACTTTAGGGTCAATATAGAATTAGTTATTTTGTTTGAATACCAAAAAGATCAAACTACATTTTGATCAATATTTTGACTTTAAAAGTAGAGAGTATTTGTGTTAATTTTAGGTATTTGTTTAAAATGTTACTCATATTATTAAATTCGAGGGAAGTTAGTGAAATTAACCTTTATCATGTCTAATATGTTAATTAGCAGTAGAATTTCATTCACATCTTAGGGCCATTTTGGATTGTTTTTCGACAGTAGATTTTAATTTTTTTTTTTTATATATAATTTTGACAATAAAATGTGTTTCCTAAAATGCTCAAAAGTGGTTATTAAATAATTTTAGTTTCTTTAGTGCAGATTTTGAGAAATAGGTAGAGATTACTTCTCTAAAATGATTATTGAATAATTCATTATTAACCTAAACTTTTTCTAAATTTTTATATAAAATTTTAACCATTAAATTAGTTATGTGTCACATATTTTTATATATGTAAAAGCTTTTTTAAAAAGAAGGAAAATATAACATAAAATTCTAACTATTAAATCCACATGTTTTTAGATATATAAAAGTTTAGAAAAAACTTAGATTATGAGAATATTCTAAATTTAATTTAATATGTAAATATTTTTATTCTCGTAATAAATCATAAATTAAATAAACAAAAATACTTTGCTCCAAAAATTAAATATAATAATTTTTGTTTATATATAAAAAATGTTTGAATTAATAGCGCGTAAGATGTCGACTCACCCAAGCTAGAAGGGATGGTGACATCTATAAAGATGTCAATCTCCTAAAATTTGTTTTAAAATATATATAACAATAATTATTTTTAATAAATATAATTGACTGTGGCTTCTATAAAGAGGTCAATCTCCTAAAATTTATTTAAAAATATATATAATAATTATTATTTTTAATAAATATAATTATAGCTATTTTTAGTATACATTATGATTAATTATTAAAATTTAGAATAATAAAAAAATGTAAAAATATATTATAATATTATATCAATTATAGTTATTATAGATGGTTACAATACTTTTACAATAATATTATCAAATACATGTATACGGTTTAGTCTTGTAATAATTTTAAAATAAAATTAGTTAAATACTTATCTAATTATATTAACAGCTAATTATTTTTTAGTACAGTTAAATGTAATTATTTTAAAAACACGGAAATACCAAACTGTCCTCAATATCCAGGTCGAATCATTATTACACCACCACCGGTCCAGACCACTTGCAATTACAGCTCAGATATTTGCAGATATTTGCCTAGCACCAACTTTTAGTAAAAGTAAAGGTTTTTTCCGAAATTACAAAATTAATACGCAATCACGAGACCATTTTCTCAAATTTCCAAGGTCCTTTCCGTCAAACCAACTCATAGTATTCGACCTCACGTGACGCACTCTCAAGACATTTTCCTAACCCAAACTGCGATCTGCACCGTTTATTTAAAGACAACTGTTGAAAATGAACGATCCGGATATAAAGATAAACTCCGTTAAAAGCTTGAGGCCAAACAGCTATTCGGGCCACGGAATACATGCAAGGAGTTACTGAGAGCAGCCAATGTGAGCGTGACACGTGCGCAGGTGAAGAGGCCAAATGTCATGTTGATCTCTGGTGGTCCCCACTTCAGGAGGGAAAGATGGGCTTAAATACGGATGGTATTGTATTGTTGTGCAGGCGTGAGAAGGGCCTGCTATTCTTTCGACGGCCACTCTAAGAGAGAGAGGGAGGGAAAGAGAGACCAGTGTGCACGAGCGCGCACCCGCAATTTCTCATTTTCGTTTTTGGAGGTCAAGAACTTCACTTTCAGGTACCTATTTTATTTAATATTGTTAAAGCTGTTTCATTTTCTCCGTTTGCGTTTTATTAATTTATTTTGGTGATTTGAGTCTTCAGATAAAGCTTGAAAATGTGTTTTTAATGGCGTTGTTTATGTTAGATCTAGGTCAATTCGGATCAATCTGTGCCCCAGTTTAATATATTAATAGAAATATCTGATTCTTAGCTTAGGTGTGAAGATTTCCATTTCCAGTTCTGTTTAAGATAGGAACACTTTTTGTTTTTTTGTTAATTTAAAATCTGATTTTTCCTTAATATTTTGTGGATTTGAAATATAATATATAGCTGAGATTTATTCTTTTTTTCGGATCTGAGCTCCTCTTCTGGATCTTTTGTCGGATGTTGGTCGTATACTGGTGACTGGGATCACGTGATCGCTGCCATCATTTGTTGTTATGGTTTTATGATATTTATTTTTTTTAATCAGATTTTACTTTTCATCTTTTTTCCTGCTTTGTATCCTACCTATTTTGCTCCATTTAAAAATGGATATGGAACTGAATTGTAAATTGTGTATTTTTTAAGTTCACAAAACGCCAGGTACATTACGTCGTTCATTTCCTGCAACCAGTCCATAACATTGAAAACTATTTTGTCTTTTGCTTCTCAGAACTCAGAACCCACTGACAAGCCGTATTTAAAAATCAATTTAATAAAATAAATATCTTATTCAAAGTATCTGATTTTTATTTATAGTTTTCTACAAAATCGTCAAGTCTCAAGTTCAAAGATCTATAGTCCACGGTGACTCATAATGGACTCGGCAAAGAAGCGGACTTTTTCTCCTGATTTGTTTATAGAAAATGTTTTTTTTTTTTAAAAAAAAAAAAAGAGTTTGTATCTATTTCTAATAGGGATATTACTATTTTTCCCTAAGGATTTGATTAACAGTACTCTAACCCGTGCATTTTAGAAATAGTCATTTTCTCCTCTGAAGTTAACTTTCTATTTAAAAAGTACTTAAAAAGACTTAATTACCTTGAAGTATAAAAGGGAAAGTAAATATGCTTCAAGGGTAATTAAGTCTTTTTACATATTTTTTGGATGGAAAGTTAACTCTAGGGGAAAAATAATTATTTTTAAAACGTGAGGGGGTAAAATATTATTAATCAAATCTAAGGGGGAAAATATAAATATCCCTTTTTAATATATAAAATGATTTTTGTCCAAAAAATAAATATGAATGATTTATTTACTTTTGAGGGCTTATTACCTTTGTTTATTTATTTTGACTTACATTTTATATTTTTATTGAAAAGTCAGAAAAATAGAGGCTATACCAGTAATTTCTAAGACAAAAAATTATTGTTTACGTGCATAGAATTATACTAAAAAGATTGGTGAGAGCCGCCACCTTGAGATTAATGGTAAAAAATGTTGGGTTTGATCAATTAACAGAAAGTAGAGTTGATATTAATTACAGTGGGAAAATTAAGATTTTCGTGTGTCACATGTCAATGGGTCTTTATCAGATTTTTTTATTTTCATACTGTTCCCTTTTATATTATTGTAATTATTTTTTTGTGAAGAAATATCTTATTGTAAATTGATTAAGAAAAAGATGTTAGTGTACGGGGTCTATGTCTGTTATGGCTGGTAATTTTGTTGTGGGCGGGTCCACGGTACAATTTAGAGGCGCCGAAAGCTTTGATTTTTATTTATTTATATAATTGATCAGTGCACTTTTTTTCTTCTTTTTAAGGGTTTCATTTCCTGTAATTATGGAAGATTTGCAAACGGTTTGAGTGCGCTTTACGTGTAAAGTCACCTAATTTCTTTGGGCATGCCAACTTCACAAGACTTTAAAGTGATTGTGATTTGGTTCATAACTTTACCTTTTTATAGGAGAAAATATTGGTAAATCCAAGATTTTCTCTTGTAATACATATTATGTTTCATAAATTTACAAATTTTTGTAGTTGAACTCACAGGTATATATATATATATGTGTGTGTGTGTGTGTGTGTATTTTCCTTCTCTGTTTTTATTGAAGATAATTAGGAGATACATAACATTGTGATTTCGCTTTACCAATGTCATAGTGATAAAACCTTGGGAAGAAAGTAAGGAACTTAATTAAAATACTAATAAACCGCTAATTCAGTTGTAGGACTCGGTTGCTACATTTCTTCCTCTTAATTTCACTACTTCTTGTTCTCATATCTTACCCAGTCATTATACTGTATTCATGCATCCATACCTAAAAATAAAGCAGAATATCTTTTTAATTAATCTTGCATATTTGCACTCTGCCTTAATATTGCTTTTCATGGTTTTCTGTTGATGTTGAGCTAGTTGGAATTAGAATTGGGTGCCAGTTGAAGGAGTTGGTTATTTCAAGAAATTGTTGTACTTCATTAAATTAACTGTTTCATTGGTGTTTTCTTCCAGGACACGGAAACATGGGTGCAGGTGGTCGAATGGCTGTAAAGTCTACCCCCAAGAAGTTGGAAACTGAACCTATTAAGCGAGTTCCATACTCAAAACCACCATTTACGCTCAGCCAAGTTAAGAAAGCTATCCCACCACACTGTTTCCAGCGGTCTGTACTCCGATCATTCTCCTATGTTGTTTATGACCTCACCATTGCCTTTATCTTGTATTATGTTGCTACCAATTACATCCAGCAACTCCCTCATCCTCTCTCTTATCTGAGCTGGCCTGTTTACTGGGCCCTTCAAGGCTGCATCTTAACTGGTGTTTGGGTTATAGCTCATGAATGCGGCCATCATGCCTTCAGTGACTATCAATGGCTCGATGACACTGTTGGCCTTATCCTGCACTCCTTTCTCCTTGTCCCTTACTTCTCTTGGAAATATAGCCATCGTCGCCATCATTCTAATACGGGCTCCCTTGAGCGGGATGAAGTCTTTGTCCCCAAGCAGAAAACCAGTATTAGATGGTATTCCAAATACCTTAACAACCCACCAGGCCGTATTATGACCCTTACCATCACACTTACCCTAGGCTGGCCTCTGTACTTAGCATTCAATGTTTCAGGAAGGCATTATGAGAGGTTTGCTTGCCACTTTGATCCTCATGGTCCCATCTACTCGGAACGCGAGAGGCTCCAAATTTATATTTCTGATGTTGGAATTATTGCTGTAACATATGGGCTATACCGTCTTGCGCTCTTGAAAGGACTCGCTTGGGTGCTTTGCGTGTATGGAGTACCGTTATTGGTGGTTAACGGATTTCTTGTTTTGATTACATTCTTGCAGCATACTCACCCGTCTTTGCCACATTATGATTCATCAGAATGGGATTGGTTTAGAGGAGCTCTAGCAACTGTGGATAGAGATTATGGAATTTTGAATAAGGTCTTCCATAATATAACAGATACTCACGTGGCACACCATTTGTTTTCAACGATGCCACATTATCATGCAATGGAGGCTACAAAGGCGATCAAACCAATCTTGGGTGAATATTATCAGTTTGATGGAACGTCAGTGTATAAGGCAATGTATAGGGAGACAAAGGAGTGTCTTTATGTTGAGCCAGACGAAGATGACCAGAGTAAAGGAGTCTTCTGGTACAGAAACAAGATATGACGAGTAATAATAGCAAAATGCAGGTTGGGAAGTTTAGTTTCATGCTTAAGGATGTTAGCTTCCTTTTCCTGGTAATTTAGGTTGTTCACTTTTTGCTTGAATCGAACTTCTAAAATAGTTGTGTTTCGCTTTCACCCAATAATTTCATCTTGGATTTTGGCTTCCCTTCCCTGGTAAGTTAGGTTGTTGATTTATTGCTTGAATCGAACTTCTAATTTTAGTTTGTGTTTCACTTTCAAGTTTCACCCAATAATTTTGTTGAATCCTCATCAAGATAAGAGGAGACGAATTTTGGTTCTCTAATTATTAATTGGGTTGTAGCTTGAACAGACAGTCTGCAACTCTTTAGTATTCACTGTGATTTTGTTTTACAATAACATCTTGTCTTGCTTCTAATTTGTCTATAAGGAGTTGAGTATATTGGTAAAACCAATCTTAATCAATTATCAAATTTGATGTCAACATTTTGATGTTGGTTTAATTTTAATTGGAAAATCTGAAGGTAAACGATATAATGTTTTCATATTTTTCATGGGGATTTTGGAGAGTTGCCATAATAATAAGATGCTGCAATAGAATTAATGGAAAGAAAGAAAAATCAATGTTATCTTTTGAAAAATAATGTTTATAAAGTTTTGGAACATCAATTATAATTCAAGTATAATGTATCCAAGCAGAAACAGGAGCACCTGTTAATTGTTATTCGATACAAGCAAACAGATAAACTTTAAGCCTAAGCCTTACCAACGGGTATGACATCTATACTCATTTTTGTTTATAGACCTGACATAATAAGTTTTAAAAGTTTGTTGTAGGCCATGAAATTAACTTAAATTTTTTTTATTAGAAAATAAATAATTTGATACAAATAGTCAGATGGTAGTTGAAATTTGACTAGGTTATCCACTATAAGTATTGCTCAATATGTAACTCTCACTATACATATACTGTAATTTAATAGGTAAAAATAACAATTAAATCCTTATTACTTATATGTATAAAAAAATAAAAAAAGTTAGTATTCAGTCACTTTGCTATCGGACTGTTTTGATAGGAAACTGGAAACAAAATGCTAATTGATAATTAAACTAAAGAGTGCCCCAGTCGACCCCACTAGAAATGGTATGTACACCCTTACGTAGAACCATTTAATACCAAAATTAATTTTCTCTTTAATTGTATTGTATCACATAATAAATGAACCTCGTACCACTGATTCACTGAAAAGGTCACGGATTCAGTTCTGCCCAAAATCAAATCGAACGTACCGATTGTTTATTGGGAAACCGAACAGAACTTAACCTATTCAGTTCTGTTCGGGTGGGGTTGGTTTCTGTCAATTCTGGACCATGTTGGGCACTAATGGGCCTTTAGCCCAGATACTATTGTTAAGAAGCTCATTTAAACCTAAATAAGCCCATTTTACATTATGTTTTGAGTTATTAGTTCTAACCTGATTGCGAAGTTATTGTGAAATTATTTATTATAAATTTCTAGAGTTTTAAGCCTTTCTCCTTTATCTATTCATCACCACTATTGAACACATAACTACGGTCACGATCTGAATCAAGAACCATGTATGTTTGTCATGGCAAGATTAAGAATTAAGTCAAAAACGAAAAAGAGCTTCAAATTTAAATAAACCCATAAATTATATGGAGAAACTAGGGTGATGAACATAAGCAGTACTTATTGCAAGGAGCTAATTAAAGTAGGATCAACCAGAATTAAAGGCACTAGGAGAGAATTGCTTATAATGTTATTTCTTGGAGAAAACCTCTCCAATATATCATAGGATAATCAAGTCCATAAATTTTGTCTTATGAGTCTAGTAGCATGATTACAACGCGTGATGCACACGATGCAATCGATGATCATTTAGGAGTTTTTAATTTACTATATTACTTTTCACATATTAGTTTATTTGATCATTATAATGATTTTTATTTAAAAAAAACTTCAAAGTGATCTATCTCACCTAATTTTTAATAGTTAAATATAATAGTTTCTCTTATAATTGTTTAATATTTACGGTTTACCTTCGTACTTTAATATTTATATTTGTTTTTTTAAAATATTTTAATTTATGTATAATTAGATTTATTATTTATTTATCAGTTTATATTTTTTCTGGATTTTCAATTTTTATTCTTCAATTGTTTCGATTTTTTTTTTTTTTTTGTGTTATTTTAAGATGAAATACTCTTAATAGATTAAATACTAATGGAAGGATTAAAATTATATATTTTTAAAAAATTAAAACAGGAAGTAAATGTAAAAGGATGATATTTTGAAATAAATACAAAATCCTCCTACACATTTTGTACCAATTTTGGGGCCTTCAACCAACAAATTTACTACTTAATTTAAAGGATTAATTGCAATAAAGTATCCTAACGTTTGGTTATATTGCAATAAAATCATGAGTTTAGACTTAATTGCATGTTAGTACCCTACCGTCAGTTGATCCAGTCAAATATAACGGTTTGACTTTGACTTTTGTGTAAAAATGACATAATTACCCCTAGTTTAAAAAAATAAATTAAATAAAAATTAAAAATAAAAAAATTAAATTTTTTAAAAATAGATCTCCACCCTCCATCAATCTTGATGGACGGTGGAGATATATTTTAAAAAAAAAATTTTAAATCATACAATTAAAAAAAGTTAAAAAAATAATTTATATTGAAATTTTTTTTGGTGTTCTTGGTGGAGATCCAATCTGGATCTCCACCAAGAACACAATCCAAAAAAAAAATTAAAAAATTTGTTGAAGCAGATTTGCTTCAACAAATTTTTTTTTTTTTTATTTGTTCTTGGAGTTCTTGGTGGAGATTCAGATTGGATCTCCACCACCAAGAACACTAAAATATAAATTATTTTTTATTTTAATTTTAAGTTTTTTTAATTTATTTTTGTCAATATAATCCCACTGTCCATCAATTTTGATGGACGGTGGAGATTCATTTAACTTTTTTAATAATTTATAACAATTTTTTTTAAAAATAAATTAAGGTTAAAATGACCATAATACCCTTTAACTATTGGTTGATCGTCAACTCTAATGGTCAACCAGTTAGTTAAAGGTACTAATGTATAATAAAGACTGAACTCACGATTTCATTGTAATATAGTAAAACGTCAGGGCACTTTATTACAATTAGCCCTAATTTAAATCTTCAGAACGACCTTAGGTTAATTGTTAGAAATAATGTTAAACATTTCAACTTATATTCCAACTTAATGTAAGTTGAACTAATGTGATACCTTATAAGTTGGGATGTAAATTAAGATATAAGTTGCGATGTTTATCGTTACATAATTGTTAAATATGTTTACTAAATTAGAACGTTAAACACAGTTTTCAATCAACACTATAAAAAAAAAATGTAGTAACACATTTCTTTGCGACAGATTTTAAATGTATCATTATAGGTTTTTATTTTGTGACATATTTAATTATTTGTCATTATATTTTGGACCAAAATCTTCCGCTCAAATTGTCTGTCAAAAACTCTAGTTCAATTGAGACATTTTCTAATAATTTTTTAAAATGAAATAAAAATTAAGTAAGTTGTGATAATTAATATAATTAGTTATAAAATTAACTTGTAAAAAAGAAAATAAAAAATTATTTTTTGACTCATATAAATATGACAATAATAAAATAAATGGCTCCGACTATTTTTTACGTAGTTCGGTTAACATGGTAAACTTTGGGGCAAACTTGTTTCTTGAATGATAGGAAAAAAAAAAAGTATTTTATTAATTAATGGATTAAGAACCTAATCAATTAATACAAATTAAATGCTGAATTTTGTGACATGTTGTAATATTTGTCAATACGATTTGGAGTGTAATCTACGTGCAAAATTTTTCACAAAAAATTTTGAGTCAATTGAGAATTTTATAAGTAATTTATCACAGAAAATTAAAAAATTAATAATTGTGACAATCAATATCATTAGTCATAAAATTAACTTACAAGAAAGAATAAATTTTAATTTGTGACAAAAAAAAAATGACACTCCGAAAATAATTGATACTGCAATTTTTTTTATGTCACAAAGTTACCCGCCAAAAGTATGTTTTCTTATTTTACCAAAACTCAATCACCATGTTTTCTCCATATTTTACCCGATTCTCTACCAATTTCTCACAAAAAATTTATCTTAAAACTCTGCTTTTCCACTACGAAACATTCTCACCTTGGACTCTTTTCAATGTTTCGCAAATACGGATACTACGTTTCCTTTTGGGCTCCCTCCAGTGAATCGAAACCTATGGTTTTGCCTAAAGGTTGTAGGTTTTGATCGACATTTCAATTGGTAAGGTTTTCTTAATTCAATTGGTTGCTTTTCCTCCCATTCCAATGAGTTCCTACAATTCCTTCCCTCTCCTAAAATTAATTATAACAGTGTTCCTCCGCCACCACATGTTGTTGTTCATCGAAAGGTCAAGTCACTTGAGAATCAAGAAGGTTCTCCTTTTCTGGTCCCGTAAAGTAGACTCCTCACTTTTTATTCTAAAATTCTTAGGATTTAATTTCTACAATTCTTTTAATATGATATCTGGGTATTCAACCATTTATGTTGTTGAGTGAAATTTAGTTTTTGCAGTAAACATAATTCTACTGAAAGAGCATATCAATAAATATACAAATCAACATATTAAGATATTGTGGTTGTAATTGTTTAAATAATCAACATAAAAAAATATATTTACCAGCATTGGTGACGAAAAGTCATAGGCATAGAAAATTCCTAAATATGAAAATGTCAAAAGGTAGTAGGAAATGACTCCTCGTCAATGAACTAGAAACATAAATACAAATGAAGAAACAAATTTAAAGAAATGATTTATACAAAAAACATTGTGAAATATATGTCTAGTATCCAATCCAAGTTCCCATTGGGCCAATTACAAGAGCACGTGCTAAGAAATTTCAAAATGCATTGAGTGGGCTAATGCAAGGGATTTGAGCTCAGGCATGTTCATGGAGGCTCATTGAAGATGATGAACGAATCCAAGCCTTATTCAGCATGATTTAAGTTCAAGAAAGTCAAATGGGCGTGCATTAAAGGCTGGAGTAATCTCATTTTATTTTCTATTTAAACTCTTTTATACCTTTCATGAATTTCATATATAATTGTGAGTTAAAAATCTCTCTTGGATTCTTTGAAGAACTTACGAACGTATTAGATTACTCTGTGGCGTTCATACCCTGACTTATCAATCAAGTTTTTCATCCTTGATTGTGGCGTCCTCTTAATATCAAGGTTCGCACCTTCTCTATAGGTGTTGGGTCGCGGTTTCCATCCTAAACCTAAAAGTAGAATGGTCGTAGACAGTAATCTTGTTACGGGTTTCGTCTCAAGTTGACGGGATTCATTTCAATATCTACTTCTAGGTATTTTAAATTCTGATCCCTTAATTCAGTTATAAGAAATCTACGCTTAATAGAATAATAGTTCAGTCAAATATGTAACTATAATAATGTATTTCAAAATGTTCTGGGTACCAAAGAAACAATCTATAAAATAGTTAAAATGCTTTTGTGTCTATTTTAGTGTTTTGGTTGAAAATATCCAAAATACTTTTTAGTATAAAATAAAACTTTTTATATTATTTTAAAACGTAATTTTGGAACAAAAATAAAATAAAACTTTTTTTTTAAGAAGCGCCTAACAAATGCATTTCAACGTTTTGTAATATTTAAAAAAAAAAAATAATTATCAATTTAGTCCCTAAATTTTGACGATTATGAGTTTTTTAAATGCAGTCTACTTTATTGGTACCAGTGGGCTCTAAGTTTTCGTAAATATATCAATTTGGTCTTTCTGTGAGTCAACTGTTAGTCACACTTAACTGCTCCATGGGTATTTTTTCTTTTAAAAAAAACATATCTACGTGTCAACACTAAATTTATTTAATTAAAAAAAAATTAAATGGATATCCACCATCCATCAAAATTGATGAACAGTAGAGATCATATTGAGTTTTTTTATTTTTAAAAAATATTATGAATGGAAAATTAAAAAAAAAAAGAGTAAATCACGCCTACTTCCTCTAAGATTTGCTCAATTACAAGCGGAGTCAATTTTTGGGTTTATTGACAAAGACCTCTATTTCTGTTAGTAAATTTTTCGGTTTATTGACAAAGACCTCCCCTTCTGTTAGTCAAATTTTGGATTTTTTGACCAAGACCTCCCCTGGTCAACTGTTATATTTGACCAAATTTTACTAAGGACAAGGGAGGTGTTTGTCAATAAACAATAAAGTTGACTCCGTTTGTAGTTGGTAAAACCTCAGGGGAGGTCGATGCAATTAGCTCTAAAAAAATATATTGTGAATGGAGATCCAATATGATAATCGAATCTCTACACCAAGAACACAAAAAAAAAATTTGTAGAATGGAGATCCAATCTCCACATTAGATCTCTACACGGAGAGCAGCTAAAAAAAATGAAATGTCAAATCTCCAGCGATGGAGATCGTCTCTATAGCTGGAGATGGAGATAAGCGACCTCTAGTGATAGAGGTCGTTGGGTCTCCAGTAATGGAGACCCAGTTTCTATCGCTAGAGATCGATCTACTATTTGGTAGGTGTTCCGATCTGGAGACCCAGACTCAGCAATTTGGTGGGTCTCTCGATCAGCTAGCTTCGACAGAGATATCAAAATCCTCTGCTTAAGCTCAACCATAGCCAGGTGCGAAGTCAAAGAAGACGATCTCGATGGAGTTAAAGACGATGTTATTTGCTGGTTCTGGGTTGTTGGTTTTGAAGATTTGCTTGACAATGTCTTTCGTTGCACACAGAGAGAGAGAGAGAGAGAGAGAGAGAGAGAGAGAGAGAGAGAGAGAGAGAAGAAGAAGAAGATGGAGATGGAGTTAAGGCTGAAGGTTCGACTTTCTAATTTTTTTTTTTTTTTATGTTCTTGGTATGCAGATCTAATCTCTATTAATGGATGGTGGAGATCCAATCTGGTGATTCCATCTCCATTTCACTAACAATATAATTTTTTTTTAAAAAAAAAAAAAATCTTGAAAACTACCTTAAAATCTTAAAAGAGATTGACCTCATTAAGAATCCACATATTTTTAAAAGCATTTTTTTTTTTTTTTGTTTTCCTTATTTCCACCACCGACATTAAATCCATCCTCATAACACACTTCTGGCCTTGTTTTGGTTGCATATAAAAAATGCTTCACGCTTAAAGTACTTGGCCTTGATCACCTGAGAGGCAAGAAAATCGATCCCCTCCACAATCCTTTTGAGTACGGAGGTTTTAATTAAATAATAAAAAAATTATTAATTTAATCTCTAATTTATTTAAAAATATTATTTTTTTATATTTTTTATTTTTTTAATTAACGTAATTTTTAATTTTTTTAAAATATATCATTATAATTATTATGACTAAAATTTTAATGGTCAAACCTGATAAAAGATATAAATTGACCATTTTACCCTTTATACTAAAATATTAAATTAGAATAACACTTTTACCTTTTAACTTTTTACATTTTAACAACTTTATATATTTGGATAGTCCAAGAAAAAAATTGACATATATTATAAAAACTTTAATAAAAAAAAATTAAAAATATTAAATAATAAAATAAATAAGATAATTTATTAAAAATTAAAAATAATTATAAAAATATTATAAAATTTTAAAAATAACATCATTTATTAAAAATAAAATAGAATTCAATATTGAATACTTATAAAACTCAAAATTAAATACTCATTTTAATTTAATAATTTAGTATAAAGGGCAAATTGATCAATTTATATTTCTTGTCAGGTTTGACTATAAAAAATTAAAAATTTAGTCATAAAAACTAAATTGATATAATTTAAAAGAATTAGGGATCACGTGAGATAAAAAAGCAAACACATGTCAAAAAATATTTCTAAATAATTTAGAAATCAAATTCATAATTATCCTAAACAATATTATATCTTTGAACCTATCTAATCATAAGCTCTAGGAAGGCACAACTTTTCCCAACTAATTTTCTCTTTTTATATCATAATGTTACAAATTTATCCCAATTTCGTCATCAATATGGGAAATTAGAAAATACATTCAAACTACTCCTACTAGAGGAGGTTTGTTCTCCACCACCGGTGGGTTGTTTTATACTTTTAATTTTTAATTTTATTGTTTTATTTATTATTTTAATGTATATATTAAAAATTATATTTAAAATAATGGTAAAATAATTAATAGGCATATTTTAAACTTTTCATAATTAAAATATAGTTAAATATTAAATTAAATAGAATAAACTAAAAGTAAGGGAATTTCGTGCAATTTTTTTTAAAAAATAAAATTATATGCATACTATTTCATCTAATGGCAGGATGATTGTACAATTTTCCTAAAATTTTTTAATGAAACTTGTTGGTCACTTGGTCTATAGTCCGAACTATATACACACACACCCTTTTAACTATAGAGAACCCTGGTAGCAGCATTAACCCAAATTTCAAAGGCGTTGAGATCAAATGTATAGCAAAAACTTGCATGCTTGTAAAAGACAACAATGATCAAGGGCTAGAATTAAGTCGAAAAACACCAAGTGCTCACGTTAGCAAGAAATGATAATAGGGGTACAGCTAAGACGTGCAACTGCCCGTAGTTGAAATCACGTCAATGGAGTGGGTCCCATCATGAAAATAAAGCAATATTGTTAGGGTTGGCCGGAGCCAAAAACTCGGTCTCCGACTCTTGACATAGACCACGTGGCAATCACGTTATGTACTATGTTGATT
Source organism: Xanthoceras sorbifolium (assembly GCA_003430845.1). Taxonomy (NCBI): domain Eukaryota; kingdom Viridiplantae; phylum Streptophyta; class Magnoliopsida; order Sapindales; family Sapindaceae; genus Xanthoceras; species Xanthoceras sorbifolium. Next base: position 14,245,001 of record CM010612.1, read on the forward strand.
ATGTGTTTGTGGGCCGGCCCAGCCGGCACGAGACTCCTGTGATCTCTTATTATCACGAATCATGACTCATCCAAATCTCTATCGATCAGTTCTGATCTGATCAGTTCACGTGCACATCAAACGGTTATTATACTTTCTCAGAAATTTGATATCAACACATTACAGCACACTGATCCTCTGTCCCTGCCACTGCCGGCTATCATGCTCTCCACCTTTTCCTTTTCCCTCTTTTTCCTATTAATTTGCTTACTAATTAATAAAGCTTAAATTCTATTTTTTAGATTTCATTAACATGTAAATAATCTAATTCCTATAAAATTATAATAGTAATTAATTAGTTTGTTCCCCACAAGACAAAAGAATCATATTTGAAACATTTTTATGTATTTACGATAAAAAAGAATCAATTTAGGGTGTTTAATTTAAAATTCAACGAAATTATATTATTGTATTTTAAAATTATTTTCAAATACCCTATAGATTTGTGTAATTTTTTCTAATTAAAATTAGTAACATAATCCTTAATCAATTTGCTAATTATTAGAAGGTAGAGAGGTGGTTCTTCACAATGGTTAAATTATTTTAGTTACCAACTTCAATGCATAGTTTAAGAAACTGTTAGCACAGTAATAAAAACATGCATATATGATCCCATTTGAGGACATATGATAATTGAAGAAGAATATATTCGATTGCCTATTATGATCAAAGAGAATACACATGAATGATGAATATGTGACATCAAAACAGCCAAACTGTGTTGATATGCATATTCCAAAAATAAGTCTAAAAAACTTAAAAGTAAAATCATGCATGGGGAGTGGTCTGATGAGATCATTAATAGACATAAAGCTGGTATGGTATAAGGAAATGGGTCATGCATGGCATGTGAGTATTACTGCATCCATGCTTTCTCTGTAACTGAAGCTGTAAGAATCCTAAGCCGGTATATATGAAGTAGTTCTTGTCCTTTTTCTTTTTAAAACTTGAATAGAATACATTGTCATGTCTTATATGACTACACTTAAGTAGAAAACATGAGCTGTAACGTCTGGACAATTATATCCTAATGTGTCCGGTTGCTAGGGTTTTCTATACCAATTTTTTGGAGATTCTGATTCTTCGGACGGGTTCGAAAGCTCTATTAGTGTATAATGACAGTCACGAAACCGGCATTAGTCTCTTGTAATTCTAGTTTAATTATAATTAAATTTGCTGGGCTGGCAATGTATGTATGATATAAAATGAAACTATATATAGAGATTAGAGACAAATGAAACAAGTTCAGGAAATACAATATTTTTATAGAAAAAGAAGAAGGCAGTGAGATACGACTATTATTATCCGTACTAGCTTTATCCTTCATTCTGTCGTATGATTTAAATACAAGTTCGACAGATTTCCTACAGCTGTAATTAAGATTGACTAGGTAAACAACATGCAACCAAATATAATTTTTTTTGGTTAAACCACTGAGTAAATTTTCTATAATTTTAATTTGGTTTCTAGATTCTAAATGTATTGTTTAATGGATGTTCTAAACAAACTAGGGGCCTTGATTTGCTTTCTTAATTACGTTCTAATAGCAATATTTGGTCATTGTCATACACTGATAGTTTCTTCAAAAACAAATCAAATCTCAACAATATATGATTTCATGTCCCAAATTTTATTAATTACCCATCCATATCATGTTCTCTTTATCAACAATTCAAAATAGAATAAGTGGTAATTATATAGAATTATTTAGTGCAATTTTATGTATAGTCGAACTGTATATGTATATATATATATATATATATCTTTTAGCCAACTCTTAATATATTAATAATCCATTAACTTGTAAGGAAAAAACTTAATGTTAAGAGTTATTAAAAGTTTGGTAAAGACGAAAATGACAAATTTCGAGATACCGCACCTAATAAAAATAAAAAATGTTTATATACCGAGTATTGTACTCTTTACATTTTTGTTTCATAAAAAATAGAGCCGGATATGTTTGATGAGAATAAAGAAAGAAACAATAGGTTTGCGAAGTCTAAACACTTCAAAAAGTTCTTCATTTAGCTCTAAGCATAGTAATTAGTACACTAAGATGCATGTGTGCTAACGGATTCAAAATTTGGTTAAACATATAATTAACATATGCACAAGTACGTACACTGCTATTGAAACAGAAACAAATTCTCTGTGGTGAATTGTGCTATTACAAGTAGATAATGCATGTGACTAGCTATATATGCTAGTAGCTAAAAGGGGAGAAATCGTGTCTCAATAATACAAGCAAAAATTGGCAAAGGTGAGAAATTAATGGGCAAAAGGAAGTTCTAATCTAAATTTATGGCAAAATGTAAGAAATTCCAAATATATAAGGATTAATGGGATTTTTTAAAGCATGGATATTCATAGAAACTAGTTGAAAATACACGTGATATATGTAATATTGAGAAGCAATGTGTCAATCCAAATTAACCATTTTCCAAGCTAGAAATAATTCAATTACAGAGAGTTATATATGGTCTTGTTGCGTTATTTCTAGCTAAAATATACATATCAATATAGACTTATAACTATAAATCAAGTTATTAAATTAACACTTGCTGTACATATATTAATACATATAACATATATTATGGAAGTACAAAGGGAACGTGTATTTAAAACATATTATTGATTGTCTTGCTAGGTCAAAACTGCAAGTGCAAGCCATGACATTATTGGTTTTTTTTTTTTTTTCTCCCAACTATACGTGAATTCTTCCAATACAAAATAAGTAAATAACTAGTGAAAGCACATATATAGAAAAAAAAGAAGAAGAAGAAGAAGAAGAAGAAGAAATTCTTCAAATGACAAGAACATCTTACTGTCATGTCAGTACAGCTGCATAATTTGGTGCAGCTGTGATTGTAATTAAGCACGATATCAACTCTATTAACTAGCCATTGCAAGAGACCCCAAATGATCATAAATTATAGGTTAAATTAGAACAATAAGGCTCACTTGGTCAGGTTAACTTGGTGAATAAATTAATTAATATTCTAAGCAAATCTTCTTCCCCTTTTCCCCTCTCTCAAATCGTACAAAAACAAATAAATAATATATAAATTTAAGCTAATCCAATTTGGGAATTGAGGGACCACTGAATTGTATTACTTTATTGACTCTCCCTACCTATTTGTCAGACAAGGATTCATTTAATCTTTGTTCTCAAAAGACAGCTTGTTTTTCTTTTCAATTTTTCTCCTTTGTCCTTGTATTATTAAACTATCTCAATTTCTATAATTTCTTCATCTCCTATTTAAATACCCCACTCTTCTTTCCTCTAAACAATCACACAAACTCTCTCTCTCTCTCTCTCAAAATCTGAAAAACAACAACTTGTTCTATGGAGGATATCATCAAGAAACAAGCTTACATGCCCATTTCAAAACCACCACCATCACCACTAACCATGCACAAGAATTCACAAACAATAACCAAACCAAAGCCGAAGATTCGCATAATTCACATATTTGCGCCAGAGATCATCAAAACTGATGTAGCAAACTTTAGAGAACTGGTGCAACGACTGACAGGAAAACCAACTCATCAGGATCAAAAGGGTTGCAAGAGAAGGAGGCCAAGAATTCCCAAAAGAGAAGAGCCAACAAACGTTTCTGCGCACGACAAGCCGGTTGTGGCCAAGAAAGTTGAGCTGAGAAGTGGGTTTTTTGGCTTGGATCAGAGCTGCAGAGAGAGGATTAAAGAGGAAGAAGAGATTTGGAATGGAGCGAATTCGGGTGGTTTCTTAAACGGGTTTGCGGATTTTGATGGTTTCATTCAAGAGCTTGGTGAATTTCCTTTACTTCCCATGGATGCTTCTCACATGCATGCTTTTGAAGAAACTCAGCTTGCCTAATGGAAGATTAGGTTTTTTTTTTTTCCAATTTTTTTGTTTCTTTTTTAATTATATGATCATTAAAGCTATTATTTTGTTTGATTTTAGATGGTTTAGCTAAATCATTTGTCTATCTGGTGTCTCTCCCTCTAATGCTCCATCAAATTTGAATCTATCTCTGATGTAAATACAAGGGAATATATAACTTTACACTTTCAAGGTTCAATTTTCTGCAGAGAAAAATATGCTCTCTCACTTCTTCAAACTCCATTCTGGATGTAACAGAAGCAACTGAAATTATTTTATTTTTATAATAGATTTATAACTCAGATTAATTTTGGATGTGGCAGTGGCCCTTGTCTTGTCTTATCTATGTGGTCCTCTCTGTCTCTCTCTCTTCTAATTAATTTCTTCAGAGAAGAATATTGTGTTTGGCAAACCAAACATGAACGTGCAAAACTATACTGCTTATAATGATTTAATAAATGCATTACTTTTCTTGCAAGACTTATTGTATACACAATATATTTTTATATATATATATAAATATATATATTTGTTATGGGTAAGTCGTCGCGCACTAATATTCATGGTAACATAGGGCAAAGGCAAACATGTTGATTGGCTCACAACTTTCTTTCACATATATCTCTCCTGGTTAATTTAGCCAACTTTGTGAAATTCTTCCTCTTTAATTTGTCCACCATTACAACAATTTCTTTGCAAGTTGGCTTTAATTATTTTTAATAATCTCAAACCCTAAGAGATCCTCAAGATAAAGGGGGATAAGAGAAGAGGACTATACCCATGATGTTCCCACAAAAATAAGGAGCAGATTTTTCTCACCTAAAACCAACTCTCTCTCTCTCTCTCTCTCTCTCTATATATATATATATAGAGAGAGAGAGAGAGAGAGAGAGTTCGTGAAATACATTTTTCAGTTGAATTAGCCTGTGTCTACATGACATGACGTGATTTAACTATATAATACATCGTGCGGATTGTTCCCATTTTGCATAATGCTACTAACATTACACCGAGTATTTATTAAACTTCAACCTAAAGACATATTCTTTTTTTTTTTTTTTGTTTAGACGTCTAAATCTAGAATGGGTTTGATATATTTTTAAAATGATGTTCTTAAAAATTATTTTAAAAATAAAATCTATGTTTTAAAAATGTAGTTTTTAAAAAAATGCAAATTCGCTTGGTTAAACTAGTTTTCAGAAACGAAAAATGATATAAGTGTGTTTTTTTTTAAAGAGTGTATAATTACAATATTAATATTTGTCGGGACCATAAAAATAATGTAAGTATGTTTGATAATATTATGGTTAGTTTCGAAAACAATGAAAAATAATAAATTGCTGTTTTCAAAATTTTAGTTAATAAATTTAAATTTTTTTTTTCATATTCAAATATAATTTTATAAAAACACATAAACAAACAACTTTCCATATGTTTTTCTTTATTTTTTAAAACAATTTTTTTTAAAAAAAACGGATCCAAATAGTACATAAGTGTTCATTATTAATTATTTGATTTTTTTAGATAGAACATTTAAAAATAACTAAATTGACATTTATACCCTTGAACTACTTATTATAATGTATTTTTATTTGTTAGGATACAAACAACTAAAAAAAATTACTATAAATCCTAAACCAAAATTATCTCGATATTGATATTTCATCAAATAATTTTTTTGATTGATAGCAATAGGTATATTGTTTTATTTGATAACATTTTAAAAAATGAGCAAATAACACTTAGTTACCCATAGATTTGTTCATCTATAAGTGGAATTAATATTTAGGTTTATTGACAAAGATCTCCCCCACGGTTAGTCAAACTTCATCCAATTTGATATTTGATCATGTTTGACTGTTTAAAAAAATAAAATGCCCTCAAATAATATACAAATACTAATATTCATTAAATAATAAATTTTTTTAAAAAAAGGTTAAAATCTCCACTGTCCATCTCATCTTTTTAGCTTTTTTTATAGTTTTTTATTTGGGGATATTTTGGTTCTTTTAATAGTTAAAACATGGTCAACTGTTAAATTGGATGAAGTTTGACTAACGGTAAGGGAAGTCTTTATTAATAAACTAAATGTTGATTCCACTTGTAAATTAATAAGGTGTAACTCAGTTGGCAAATTGAACTCCAAGTGGGCGAGTTTTATCTACAGAGCAGGAGTTCGAATCCCATTAAAAGCATCTTGTAGTCAGGGTGAGGCTCTAAACCCGAACGAGAATTAGTTGTGATATGCGCAAGCTCGCTTGGATACCTTGTGAGAAACCAAATATATATATATATATATATTTTAATTATACGTGGTTAAAAATTTTGTAAGAAACAACTAATTCCTATATATGATCACCAATTAGTTTGCACAAATATATGACAATATTTATTTAAGAACTCCATGATTAAGCGTGCTCAAGTGAGATAAATATAAAAATGGGTGATCCATTGAGAAGTTATAAGAAGTTATGATCCAAAGTTATGATTACGTTTCGATCCAATTGACTCATTAAATGATAAGTGGCAAGTGGTAGATATCAAAACATGAGCGAACCCTCAAGAATGGCCAGTGAGAGAATCTAAAGAGAGTGAGTTATGCAAGCACATAGATGAATTGTTTAAATTTAATCGAAATTAATAATCGGTGATTTCAAATAAAATAGGGTGTTTAAATTTTTTTATAAATCTAATATTTTAAAATGGAACGCCTTTCCAAAGGAATCTGAAAATATATGTGTAGTTTTGAAAAAAAAAATGAAACGTTTTTAAATATTATATATATATATATAAAACTATTACAATTAATTTGAGATTTAGAAAAAGGGGAGACAACTCGAGCACATAATCTTATTGGTGGAGATATAAGAGATATATCACTGAACTAAGTTCTGAACTAAGTTCATCTTGTCTATAAATTTATTTATTTTTTAAAAGGAATGCATTTAAAAAAAAAACGTGAAAAGATAAAACACGTTTGTAATATAAAATCTCTTCTTCTTTTCGATTGTGTCCATAATGAAAAATCAAATTTTGGTATATCAAACAGTTAATTAATTAACCACTAATTGCTCAAATAGTTAGTGTACCTCCATTCTACCTCAGTAGTGAGGGTTCAAGTCTTACGATACATAATTAACAGCATGTGAGTAATTTCTTCTTTTACTGTGAGAGTAAATGTGTTCCATTATGAAAGTAGATATCTGGATCGTATATTTAATAATTGATCTCGACAGGTCCCGTCAGACTTATAATTTTGTGGAGATTCACGAGCATTAACATTATATAATAATAATAATAATAATAATAAAAGAAATGAGAAGGGTTTGCTTTATGTGCTGGACACAGAGAAAACATGGGTGGGATGGCATGTTAGATAGTGATAGGCAAATAAAAATAAATATTGAAAGTTAGAAGCAAAACTAGAGAAATGAATAAAAGGTTATTTTCCTTTTAATATAGTAGTTATACTGTAGTATGTTTATTTAAGTTTTCTTGAGATAAGACTAGGGTTTAACATGTATAAAGAATGACTCTAAGCACACCAGCCTGCCTCAAGTCAACATTTTTGGTAAACTTTATTTGCAAATTGGCATATTAATTACTTGAATGGTAAGGATCATAGATTTTTAAACACCCATTAGAAAACTGGAGTTTAATGATATGGGTGATGTATCAACTTTAACCGACCCTTTCTCATATCATATTATCTTTCAATTTAACTATCTCTATTACATGTCGTCAATGGAACCCAAACATATCAATTATATATATATATATATATATATATATATATATATATTTATCAATCATCTCACTATTATTACAATTGATGTTTATAAAAAGAAAAATTAAAAGAAACACAAATATACATATGATATTATTTTGTAAGAATTATGCATGTTGATGAAATTTGTAACGGGGTTACAAATATAGGTGCCATTTCTTGGTTGTCAATAAGCATAGATGTATATGTAAATATGTAAGGTAAGGGAGTGTTGGTGTCCCACTCTTGTCACTACACACATTTGTAGACTGTAGTATTATAATGTAGGTGTAAAGAAGACCAGATCCTCTGCTCCATTGTCACCCTTGTTATTGCCACTAGAGGATTAACTGGATCGAATGAGATGCTTGGTTGAACACTGACCAGAGTACTCTCTCTCTCTCTCTCTCAAAACTGATATTTCCACACTCCACTAGGGGAAATTTGAAGGACCAATTGCGCTTCAAGGTGTAGTTTTTTCTGACAAAAGAAGTACAATAAACTCAAAGGGGCTGGCTGAAGCCGCGGAATTTCACTATGTAGACAAACTCTTATCTCAATTATAATTTTGAAACCACAAACCTACCAATAAAAATAAAGGGTATTTAGCAAAATTGTCCCCTCAAATAAAGTAAATTGCACAATTAACCCTGCAGAAGAAAAGGCTGCAAAAATTACCTAAACTTCCCTTGCACACAAAAATTACCCCATTGTCCCTTCCCCGTAAACACATCCATCAAGCAACACAAAATTTCCAATCTGAATCTCCACTAAGAACACAACCCAAAAAAAAAAAATATTGTATTTCTACAGATCTGCTCCATCGGCAATAGAGCAACTCCATCGCAGATGAAGCTTCAGCTCATGGAGCTTCTCCATCTGCGATGGAGCAGATCTGCAGAAACTCAATTTTTTTTTTTTTTTTTTGTGTTCTTGTGGATCTCCACCACCAAGAACACCAAGAGCATAATTTTTTTTTATTCTTTTATTTTTAATTTTTTTTTTATCAATATAATCTCCACGTCCATCAAGGTTGATGGATGGTGGAGATTCATTTAATCTTTTTATAATTTTTAACAATTTTTGTATTTTTTTTTAAAAATAAATTAATGTGAAAATGACCAAAATATCCTTTAACTATTGGTTGACCGTCAACTCTGACGGTCAACCAGTTAGTCAAGAGTACTAACGTGTAATTAGGTTAAACTCACGATTTCATTGCAATATGGTCAAACGTCAGTGTATTTCATTGCAATTTTTAACTAAATTTTATTTTTATTTTATTAAAAAATTATAAATAGTTTTATTTATTTAATTTAAATAGTTTTATTCATAAAATAATTTTGTAACCAAATTTAATTTAAATGATTTTGTTTTTTATTTGATTTAAAATGAAATGAAATTAATTTAAATATTTTATTTTATGTAAAAATTAATTTAATTCAATTTGATTTATCTAATCTCATATTACACCAAATAAGAGACCGTACTATTTTTAGTCCAATTTATACTACACTAAATATATTATAGTACTAATTTAGTCAAATAAAATCCAATATAATCCAATCATATCCCATGAAAATAATTAAATCTAATTTCACGCCCCAAATATACCCGCAATAGCACTCTATCCGAGAGACAGCCAATAATAAAACTTATAAGGGATGAATAAGAATCTAGACAAATAAATAAGAGGAGTATTCTTTCTTAATGTCACAATTGTAGTTAGATACAGCATATCTAAAATTTTTAAATAACTAGACCAATTGTTTAAATACTTCCTGTCAAATTTTCATTTTTTTTACAAATTTTAAGTACAATTTTTAATTATAGAACTACCCTTTAATCTCGTTACCTATCTTCCAATCTAACTAAGTGGAAAGAACGCTCATTTAACCTGACAATGCTACATATTCGAGTTGCCACCACCATATATTATATGTTAAAAAAAAAATCTCGTTACCTTCCCAAATAAGGTATAAAAATGAATAACGAACTCTTTTTTTTTTTTTTTTATAAATACACCTTCGTTATAAAAAAAATAAGTCCAAGTTTTACTTCTAATTATGGTCGATTGGAAAAGAGTAAGGTTAATTGAACTAATTTTTCCCTGAATTTAGTGATATAAGCAAAATTTCAAACAAATACCTAAAAGTAGTACAAACACTCCCTACTTTTAAAGTCAATCTATTGATCAAATGATAGATTGATCTTTTTAGTTAGAGCAAATTGTACTAACACCCGTGATTATAGGTATAATTGCACATAAATTAGCGAAAATATAATAATAGCACTAACATCCCCTTAACCCGTTAACTAACAGTTGAATTCCGTTAGGTTTTTTATGGATAAGGGAACAATGTCATTTTTACCCTTTTAAGTCTTTAACCTAACTTAATAAAAAAGAAAAAAAAGTAAAATCATTTAAAAAAAATTTCTGGACCCATATGGAAATTCAATAAAAATTATATATTTGTTTTATCCTTTTAGTTTTCCCCCATTAATGTTGATCTGTGGACAATTCGAAGGGCTCTGGTTATGGATTGCTGCTCATCTTCTTCCCATTCTATGAAGGAGGCAGGCAAGTGGGTAAAGATGCTTGCTTTGAGAATGAGAAAGAAAAAGGTAAAAATATCCAGATGGAGGCATATGGTTTGTTGATGGAAGCTTTCCATCTAAAAAAAATGAACCAAGCGGAAAGCTTCAACAACAACTACCGATTAAAAGCAATTTTTTTTTTATCCAACATCTACTCCTAGCAATTTTTGTGTTATGGAGGGTGCAGTATTAGAAATGCAATTAAAAGTAACAGATATAGAAGATATATATAACTTTATCTAAATTGATGATAAATTACATAAAAGAATTTTATGCTAATCTACTAACCATAAACATATATCCAAGAAAGAGCTAAATATATATGCCTATATACATGAATTGAAAAGACAAGGGAAAGGAGAAAATCCAAAAAAATTTGAATTTTTTTGTTCTTGGTTCTTTTTTCTTTTTTACAGTAACCAAACAGAGGTTTAAAGGATTTGGCACCAAAACAAAAAGATGGTTGAAAATAGATAGATTTGGTGGGTGATGAAGATAAAGATGAATTTGGGTAGTAATAAAATTTTTTCGAGACAATGAAGATGAAAAAGATGAATGAGATGATGAAGATGAAAAAGATGAAGGAGATGAAGGAAATGATGAAGATAAAAAAACAGTTTTACCCATTTGACGTTAGAGACTAATTGTGATCAACGGTTGACCATCGTTAATCAACAAATTAGAAAAGGTGTACCTGTTATCTTTATATTTCGTCGATTTTTATATAATTATACCTATAACTACGGGTGTTAGTGCAATTTGCCATTTTATTTATCAAACAAAATAACTAATTCTATATTAACTCTAAAGTATTATATAATTATATATTCATATAAACAAGCATTACAAAATAGCCACATAAGTTAGTATAATTTTAATTCTACTCCAATTTGAAATTATGTGCATAATTAAATTATTTTTTACTTTTCTTTTTATAAACAATTACATTTATTTTTTCAATTTAAAAAAAATACATTACAAAAAAATTAAAAACTAAAATAAAAGAAAATATAACAGATTCATCCCGTCAAAAAAAATAATTACATTTATTTTTTATTTAAAAAATAAACTCATTCAAGAAAGAAAAAAAAAGTTCATTGTCACTATCAACTTCATCGTTTATCACCAACTTATTTATTTTCATCACTTCCAACCAATATAAAAAATTAAAAAAAAACCACACATAAAAAGAAAAAAAATTCAAACTCATCAATTTCTTCCTTAATTCTATTTCCGTCACATAAATAAAAAAACATCTTAAAAAATTCAAGATCTTTTGCAAAAATAAAAAAATCTAAAGTTATTTGATGGATTTTTTTCATTTTTATTTTTTAAATAAAAAATAAATATTATTATTATTTTTTATTTTGATAGGAGAATAAAAAAATTAGCCTGTTAAATATTTATTTTAGCTTTTAATTTTTTTGTAATGTGTTTATTTTTTAAATTGAAAAAAATAAATGTAAATATTTGTAAAAATAAAATAAAAAAATATTTAATTATACACATAATTTTTTATTTTAAAATTATAATTAAAATTATGGTAACTTATGAAGTTAATTTGTAATATTATTTTAGGTGAAGATATAATTATACAATACTTTAGGATCAATATAGAATTAGTATTTTATTTAATAACCAAAAAGTTCATACTCCGTATTGAACGATAAGTTGACTTTAAATATATGAAATATTTTTACTTGACTTTAAATATATGAAATATTTTTACTAATTTTAGACATTTGTTTAAAATTCTCTACTTGCAATTAACCCAAAAGAATAAGAACCAAGAAGGGGTATTTTTTTTTTTTTTTCTGTGAACGAGACATAAGGGTGTTGGTAGAAGGATAACATACGTGACTGGGTGTAACTGAAAACAAGTTTCCTATATATTATATTTGCATTAAAGATAAACTATAAGTATATACTTAAAAAAATGGTTAATTGCATGAACAACAAACACCCTTTCTGGAAAAACAAATACGAAAAATAAATGTCAAACAATAGAGCAATCAGCCTTTTAGGGTTATGTAAGGCGTATGAGGTCATCTCCAATCATATTCTATTTTTTATATCAAAATGGAGATAAAAAATAAAATATTTCAGGAATATTTTATCTCCATAAATTTACAGCTCCAACCATACTCTATTTTACCATCTCTAAATAATAAAATATTATTTTTTTTATTTTATAAATTATATTTTTAACACTATCCATGGTAATTTCAATAGCTCCAATCAATTTTAAGGAGGGTCTTCTGGTATAGACTAAGGTTTTAGTAATATTAATAGTGGAAATGGAGATGATTTATCAAAATATTACAAATTTAGAAGTTTTAAAATTAATTGTAATAATTTTATTTGTAGATATTAATGTAATTGTTTTTATTTTACTAAATTATTTTCAATTAATTATTATATTAAATGATAATTATATATATATATATATATTTATTGAAGATTTCAAATAAGGTATGATAAGTAGATATAATAAATGAAAATTTTAAAAATAATTAAAATATAGTCAATATTATACTCACTTGAAAGATCTCAATAAAATATTTCTAATGATATAATTTTTATACTAATTACATTTATAAATAAAAAGTTATAATAAGTTAATTGAGTTTAGTTAAAAATTTAAAAAGGATATGGGAGGAATAAAATTTGTTTAAAGAATGGATGGAAGGGTAATAGTGGAATATATAATGTTGAAAAAGTAATGGAGATTGAAATAATGGATCTCCAAATTGGGAGATCCATTTGACAATCTCCATTTGAGATTTTTTGGAAACAACAATTTGGAGTTTGATTAGAGTGATTTTGGTCTTCAAATTGGGTATATAGAATGTGATTAGAGATGGCCTGAACCAGAACAAGCTTTTGACATGTGAGATTTTATTTAGCATGACAGCAGCAGCATTTGCTACAATTAAGTCAAATAACTTCAGACTTCACACCAACCTCTAATTAATATAATCTTTTTTTTTTATTTTCATTGCAGTTGAAATCTTGATTTTTGACAAGAAAATTATGCCTAATGACAATGTAATGTAAAATAAGTGGCTATAAACAAATCAAATTCCAAATCAGGTGTGAATTGGATGGTCAAACCATACCCACGCTGCTTGATTGCACGCCTGGACTCTTGACCGTGAAAACCACCCACCTATCCAGCACTTACTGACATCAATTAGTTTAACCTAATTCAATTTAACTAGGATCACAAAGGATGAAAGGTTTACCAATTCTTCGGTCATGAAAAGTTCCTTATACTCATCGACCAATTGAAATATACAAATAAGCAAAATGGACCATAAAATAAATGTTAAAAGAGTATGTAATCTGAGAGAGATGAAATCAGAAACTCAACTAAGCAATGTAGTTTAAGTTGAAGGGAAAAAAATTGCATTTCCATGCGCATAATAGAATCCCTAGCTCTCATAATCGGCGAGAGAATCTGCAATGGGAGATGTAGGTGCATCCAACCTTGTAAGAACTTCAGGTATTCCAGCAGTATCCCTAATTATCTGTGTCAAAAGTTACAAGATTCAGTACATGTTATGGATTAGCAGTAATCAGATAGGCTAAGTCTTGTGCACATTGTTAGCTGTTCCTATTCGCAACCTCATTTAATAGGGGTAATTATAAGGGTTATACCTTAAGATATCTAAATTAAGATCGTATGAGCACCTGCTGCTATTAGGTTTAATAACAACATTCCAATATTGATAAATGTGATTGAAACTAGACAGCTTCTTCATTATTATCATGCAAGGGATTCATTATGTTCAAGCACCTAAATATCCTCTTAATCATCATAAATAACAATTGACAAAACTTACAAGTATTTCTTCATCAAGATAAGAAATCATGAAGAGTCTCTGGAAAGTTCCAACTGAAGAAGTAAAAGAGTAGAACTCAGAATGGATCTATAAATCAGAGCTTAATATATGTAGAGAAAGACATACATGCTACAAGAGTATAATAGGATGTCATATGCAAACTTTATTGTTTATTTTTGTACAAATTTTTGCTATAACATTTTTAATTTAAATTTAGGCAACTGCAAAGAATCACAGCCTCAATGGTCACTTACTTCGCAGAAAGGGTTCCCAATCCCTGCAAGTCATCTATGACCTAACTGAGATCTAATCTCCAGAGTTTATGGAACCTGGAAAGTAGTTGGCAAATGGCTACCCTAGCCAGAGGTTATTTCACATTCACAATGAAGAAGATACGCAGAGTATGCACTGGAGGTGCTTGTACAGTTGTACCTTTCCTACAGTGTTTTCAGGCTTAACCAATGGCAAATATTGGCAGCGAGTGTCTAGAAATAATAACAAAAAAAGGTCCAACATAAGTACTACATCGAGGTGATTATATGACATCACATATGGAGGAAGTTCCATTCGTGTTGGTGAATTTGTACCTGTGATCTCCGTAAAAGGCAACAGTATAATCTTTACCCAGACCCCGAATGTATATCTCTCACCTATTATTATGAATAATGATGAAGGTGATAAAATTGTCTTATAGGACATAGGTATGAAACACACCAAACAAACTGACTTGAAATCCATATCCTATTCATCTACCTATAGACAGCCTAAGTGAAGTATCTGATTAATGAAGGTATAAGAGTGTTAGAAGCCAGTTATTTGAACATCCATATACCAGAGGATAAGAAAATCGTCCTTAAACAAGAAAAAAGATAAAAGAAAAACAGTGAACGTTTGCTTCTTTCGTGAAAAAGCTAGTACAATGACAACATACAAGCATGTGAGTACATACAGGTGAATGCATGTCTGCGATTTTTAAATTGTGAAATACTTAGATCTTTCTTTTTTGTCGGAAACAGAAAATCAAACAAACCAATTGTGATTTATAGATTCCAATCTTGAGCATTAATCACTCAATACACCAGAACTATTGCACTAGAAAACAACAATTCCCAAGAAGAAAGTAAGTAATCAAAAGATCATGGTAGAAGCTTAATTCAAATATGCTCAATCCTCCACCTGATACTCCAACCTGAACAAACTTCAAAGTTTACAGTAAATGATAGTAGTCTCCTCCATCCCAGGACCCACCCCTTCACCGCTACATCCCCCAACACCAACCCCCATCTTGTATTTTAAAATTTCCTAACTTCTAAGAAATTATCTAATTAATAACATCCTATCCTTAGGAACTGTTGTTAAAGCATAATCTAGAACCGTCTTGAAGACACTTAACAACAACAATAACATTTCAGGGCACTTTGATCATTCAAATTGCCTTTTCTAACTACTATACTGTTAAAGCAAATCAGTCCTAACACAGAGCAGGTAAAAATGTCTAATAATGACGATAAAAAATATTTTTGTTGAGGAAGGTTACTTTTTGAGAAAAGGCTACAGGAAGGGGCAGGTCAATAGGCTTTCAGATACTTCGAAAGTGCAATCAGAAAATTAACCGAACTCCTAATTGGATCCCAAAGAAGGGCTACTGCTATATTTCCATAACAACATTCCATATAATGTGATCAAGGAAGTACAGATATGAGACTGCAAATGTCAAACAGGAACCAGAATTGATAAGTTGCCAAAAGTAAACATCAATAGATGCAGAGATACACTCTAGTATCCATCAAATGATAGGTCAAGGAACTAGAACACAGAGAAAAAATAAGTTTAACAAGCAGCCCTTTTTCAAAACATCTGTTGAACCTGATTTCAATGCACTATAGCCTGCTGATTATTTTAATAAAACAAGTGTTAGTGATTGCTAGGCACAAAAGCTTTAGCTATTAGGAAAGCCATCAATAGTAATTAAACACTCTAACGCACCCACTCATGCCACGTGACTCAAGCCCAAACAAATATATAAATAATTCAAATAACATATAACAATAATCACGTGGAGGACTTGAACCTAGACACTCTTGGTAAAACAAAGCTCTGATACCATTTTAGTAAACCACTAGACCCAAAAACTTAAGTTATTAGGGAAAATCCCAACAATAGTAATTAGACAACATTAACTCTAATAGTAAGTAATTCCAAAGCACAAAAAATTATGAAGCACTCCTTTGGAAAAATTTATCCAAAGGATTGATAAGACAGCTGATATTCACTCAATCAAGATAGGAAGAAGAAAATGAAAGATGATAAAATGCTTACTAAGAGGAACTCTCAGCCCACTTGCCACTACATCCCTAATAGGAACAGGTAGCTGCTGCACTGTAGTAACTGCCTGACTAAGTGCACCTTTTAGCTGCTCTGGAATTGTTTCTTCAATAACAGTTGGTGATTCAAGTATCCCTTCAACATATTCTTCTTTCATTCTTAGTGGGCCCTCGACAGACAGATTAGTAGAGACAATAAATTTGCTTTCTATCTGCATTTCAACAGAAGATACCTCATGATAAAATAAAATAAGAAGGAAAAAACAAAATACATGCTATCATGCGAATGTCTTATATTGAAACAAGATCGTAGGCAAAGTTGAAATGTAACAACAAGCATCCTAAACACTACATTCTTTCCTACACAGTATAAGTGAAGATACTAACTATCTTACTTGAAATAACAATTTAAAATGGAGAATTGACTCACTGATCAACATTAAATTTTACAGGATCTTGCACACATGATCTGACCAGCAACTTAAGTGCGCAATATAATACTCATGACCAACTAGTTGTACATAAGTCTAGTCCTTCAACATGCATATCTAATTATCTCCCCCTCATGTGGCTCTGATTCCACTTGTTAGTGGCGCAAGAAGTTGGCAAGTCTTTGCATCAACACCAGTATTCATGAGTTGGATACAGACAGCATTGAACCCGAAAACTTAAACCAATGGGTGTAGGCCAACTCCTCGTTTATAACCTATAGCGTGGGATTTACGTTATACTCTCACATTTGCATATCCAATAGATCTTAGTTTGCTTCCTTACATGCAAAATAAATTTTCATTGTCATTCACGATAAAAGCATATAAAATGTTCTACAAAAATATTACTGAGTTCAGTAGTTTCAAGTTTGCAGTTATATTCGCCTTCTGGTCCTTAATCATCATTTCCATTTTTGACAAATTGGCCAATGTTGAGGGAAATCTCCTGCAAAAACACAACAATTGGTTTAACAAGATTAGCTGCCAGTCAATTTAGTAACACCCTAGATATTGATGTTATGATGTAGCCCATGGTAAGCTTACAATTGATTAAAAACCATTAAGCGGATATTCACAAGTTATAGTAGATCATCATAAACAACTCACTCAAATATAAATATTGCAGCAAATAATCCGGGGCTTCCGGATCCAAACCACTCAAAGTTCCATCGACCTTCAAGAAAAGGAGACCTGGAAAGCTATAAGAACAAATAAAAGCCTCATTCGAGAAGCAAAAGCATTCAGAAATTGCTTTTTTTTATAAAGCACCTACGTTGTTGGTCTTGGCGTCGGATTGAGCCTCTCAAGACCAGTTATTCTCTCATTCACATCAATCCGCTGCATATCCGATGTCTTTCCGGTTACCAAGGCCTCAAATCCACCAGAATCCTTAAACTAAAATCAATATTTGTACACAATTTTTCAGCTTGATTTGCAATATGTCTTACAAATTTCAGAAAATATAAATTCATTTCATTAAATCTGACTATTTGCATTGTATTAGATTTATTAGTATACATTAGAGATGCAGCTTTCGTAGTTACAACTAAATTCGAAAACTGAAAACTGAAGAATTACACTCACGGCGAGAAGAAGCGATTCTTTGGCGGAGAGTCTTTCCATCTCCTTGGCGTAGGTGGCGGCAGCGCCCTGTACGGCCTGCTGCTGGACCATGGCTCGGCACTTCAATTTCCGACGAGTGCTCCGGTAACTATCCGGCGACTTAGTTAGAGTGACAAGCGAAGTAGTACTGATCGAAGAAGAAGCAGCTGATGATGATGATGAGAAGCTGGAACGAAGCGTAGAAATTGCAGGGAGTGACGACTGTAGGGAAGCCATTGAAGAGTAAGAGAAATAGGTAGAAGTTGGAGACTGTTTGTGTGAGCTATCACCTATTAGTCGATTTATGCTTGTTTCAATAAATAATTAACAAAAACAAAACAATAAAAAAAAAAATTCTTTAACAGGACAACAGAATTCACATTGGATGTGTTTCTACAATTTTACCGCCCAACCGCCGACATAAATTTATTTTTCTTTTTTTCTTTTTGACTTAAAACTTATTTCTTACAACAAATAAAAGGCTTCTCCCCAAATCTGTTTTATAAACGTAATTTATAAAATCTCTTTTGTTAAAAAAAATGTTTTAAAAAGATGCTTGTCAATAAATTACTTTAAATATTTTTTTAATTTTAACCCATATGTAATATTAATTAATTCTGTTAATATATGTTCCTAAAAAAATGAAAAAATAAATAAATTAGTTAATGAGTCGAATGGTGATGTACTTCTTTGATCGATCTGGTACCTTATATTTATTTGTTGAAACAATAGAAAGGCGGATGCGCCTTTCTCATGGTCTGGACTTAGTTGCGTCTGGTCTTAGTTGCGATGTTGGAGGAGACAGCAGTATACAACCCATGAGCTCGCACGCTTACGGTCTCACTGACCCCATCCAACTCGGAAAATAAAAGCAAAGAACGGGCCAGCTCTTCTTTACGAACAATTACGAATTCATTCCGAATTTGGAAAATAAAACTTAAACTTATTACCTGGGCCAGCTGGACATCTCTGGTTAGGTATTTTTTTTATTAAAATGAAAATTTAAAATAATATTTTATCTCCATAAATTTATAATTTCAATTATGGTTCATTTTATAATTTTTAAATAATAAAATATTATTATTTTTTACTTTATAAATTATTTTTTAAACTTTTAATTATTTTAGATAATAATTTACTCACATAATATATATATATATATGTTGAAGCTTTGAAATAATTTATTTTTAAATAAAATACTTATTAGGTTATTGATTAATAAATAAATGTGATAAATGAAAAGTTTAAAAATAATTAAAATATAGTTAATATTATACTCACTTGAAAGATCTCAACAAAATATTTCTAGTGATATAATTCTTAAGCTAATTACATTTATAAATAAAAAATTATAATAAGTTAATTGAGTTTAGTTAAAAATCTAAAAAAGATATAGGAGGAATGAAATTTGTTTAAAGAATTTATGAAAGGGTAATAGTAGAATATATAATGTTGATAAAGTAATGGAGATTAGAATAGTAGATCTCCAAATTGGGAGATCCATTTACTAATCTCCATTTGATATTTTTTTTAGAACACCTCTATAGAGCATGATTGGAGAGTTTCCATTCTTCAATTTAGAAAAATGGTTAATCATTAGAGATGGCCTTATATAGTACAAGACTATAATATCAGCCAACTTATTGTTACGATCTCACATCTACTAAGTATTATATTAGTAGTTCGTATATAATTTGCTATGCATCCTCTTCATACAAGCCGATTTTAAGGCTGAGTTATACTTAGTGGGTTCACATCACTTATCTTGTGAATTTTTAAATTTTAATATTTGAGAAAAAATTGTTTTATATTATAATATAAGGCAAATTACAATGATGTTCTAATATATGGCTAAATTACAATCAAACTGCATTTTTACCCAAATTACAATAAAGTCTCTGTGATTAACTGCTTGATCGATTGAGTTACATGTTGACTGGTCAAAATGTAAGAAATATCTAATTACCCCTTAACTGTTAATTATTACAATAATAATTTTAGTTCATCTAAATGAACTAGATTTTATAAAAAAAATAAAAAAATTATAGAAATTTTCTTAAAAAAAATTAATAGATCTTCATCGTCTAACTAATAAATAGGAGGTGGAGATCAAAATGAAAAAACAAAATTAGAAAAAAAAAAAAAGAAAAGTAGTTGTTATGTTCTAATTCACAAATCTTTTAGAGGAAAAATTATTTTGGTCTTCATCTTTTTTTGAATTACGACTTTTTGACCAATGTTTGATGTTTTGATTTCCTTGATCTTTAACTTTTTCAAAATCAATTAATTTAATCATTTCGTTTAGTTAACAGTTAGTTAATTTTAACGGTATTTTAGTCTTTGCACACAACAATCATTGTTTAAGTTAAAAAAAAGAAAAATTATTAAATAAAAAATGAATTTTGAAAAAACAAATTAATGGTGATTAAAAAATAAAATAAAAAATAAAAATAATGGTGGGGATCCTAGATGGAATTGCATTTTGAAAAAAGAAAAATTGATGGTGATTAAAAAAAAAAAAGTGATGGTGGGAATTTTAGATGGGATAAATGGATGGTGGAGATCACATTTAGGATCCCCACCCCAATATCTCCATCTTCATTGATTTCTACCATCATCGAAACCAGATTATCACCCAACCATCATCGAACTTCGATCATCGCACCACCATCGAACTTCAATCATCATACAAGATCACATCAAATTTGGTGCAATGATCGAACCAGACCAGCTCACCACCAGATATGGTGCGGCAATCAATCCATATTTGATGCAATGGAAGGAGAGTGGAGATTCCACTTTTTTTTTTTATTTATCTCCACTAATAAATATTTTTTATTTTTTAATTTTTATAATTTATAATTTCTAAAATTTTCAATTTTTATTTTTATTTTTTATACATATGTTAAATTCTTATTTAAAGGTGAATTTGTTAAATTTTAAAAAATTAAAGGGTAAAATTGAATTTTCAATTTTATCAATTAAAGTGAAGGGTAAAATGGTCAATGTGCACATTCTGTTAGGTTTAATTGTTAAAAATCTGATTAGATGGATTAATTTGATTGATTTTAGAAAAGTTGGACACCACAGGAGCCAAAACATCAAATATCAGTCAAAATGTGTAATTAAAAAAAAAAAAAATAAGCCCTAGAATGATTTTTGCCCAATTTTTAAAGAATTGTAAAAAATTAAATTTTCTTTTGGAAAAATGGAACTAAGAGGAAATTCACTCTCCATCTTCTTCTTCAATCATCATTAACAACAACCATATTTTATTGTAAATAATCATTAATAACTATTGTTTCCTATAAATCATCATCATCAACTTTTTATCTGGAATTGTTGATGGTGATAACAATAGTAACTGTCCAATAATGCGGCGCCACGTGGAGGTTTCGTGTGGCGCCAAACAAGGTAGAAATTATCGAGTGGGAGAAACCATCCTCCTAGGACGGCTCGGTGGATCAATACCTCAGACAAGGGAAACACTCTTCGGTAATTGAACAGACAAATGTCAAATCTATTGTCATATCAAACAGTCACCAGGTGTCAAAACCAGCATACAATAATGAGTGCAAAATACAGCTATAAATAGAGAAAGAAATCATAGAGAAGGGAGAGATTTTTTGAGAGATAGGATTTTAGATTAATTCGGTGTTTAAATTCAAAATTATCTGGATACTGACTTGATTGTGGGAGGGTGGTTACCGACCCACGGTCGGTGCTCCTTCTAACTGTTTGTATAGTTGCAGGTCCAAATTTCGAAGTAGAAAATAGTACATTCCATAAGGTCACTTCTCCACCGAAGGTTTCAACCAATTCAAGGTTCAACAGTAGGCGCTAGAAGGAGGGCCTAACCTACTACGCCTCCGCGGATAACCATGAATGATCAAAACGACGGTCGAGAGATACCGAACATCAACGTGGATCATCTGCAACACGGAAACACAGAGAACGCAGAGGGTCAGCCTGATCCACAACCCAGAAATCTGTACTACCAGCATTACCCGGCTTACCCTCCAGTCTATCCTCCGGTTAATCACTATCCTCCCTACATAGACCCTTACTATGGAATGCCACCTCCGGTGCAGGGAGGATACCCTTATGACAACTACCAGTATCCTCAGCCACAGAATCTATATCCACCACCTGTTCCGCAACTCTTCCCTCTACCCGATAATCCCCAAATCCGAAACTTGGAAACACAGGTGCAAGTCCTAACACAAAACCTCGCACGAATTGTAAATATGATGGGAGTCAGGCGTGGAGACGAGGTTGATGAGGAACAATCAAGGATAAGTGCGGGAATAAGCAGTAATGATTGGTCGGAAGGAGAAATTGGACCCACAAACTTTGGTCATCCCCTCCAAAGGCAAGGACAACGGAATGAAGGAATAACCTGCTCGCGCGAAGAAAGAGATGACTATATTCCAAATCTGAAGAATAGAAGGAGGGTAAGGCACCGAGGGATGAATGCTCTGAGACTAGCTCCAGAAGAAAATTAGGAGGCACGTCAGAGAGGAGTCCAAGGATGGAATCAAGCCATACAAACTCCCGTTTCGGACCATCGGCTAAAGTATCTGATGGACCAGGTGGAAGACGGAGAAGAGAGGAACGTGAAAGCCCATTCACAGAAGAAATATCCTTGGCAGAGATTCCTCATGATATGAAGATATCGAGGAAAAACATGTGTGGCTACAATGGGATCGGAGATCCCGATGATCACTTGGATGCATATTTAGACTGAATGAACATGTAATGAGCTTCTGATGCCTTGAAGTGTAAGATATTCCCCTTGACACTAGTGGGAGATGCGAGGACCTGGATCAGCGGGTTACGAAGGGGGAGTATCTCTAGCTTCACTGAACTCCAGAGGGAATTTCGAATAGGGTTTGCTGGTAGTCGACGACGGAGAAGGCACATTGTCCACCTGGCCTCTGTGAAACAGCAACCCGACGAAAGCCTTCGAGACTACATAAATAGATTTCAAGATGCGACCCGCCAAGTACAAAACTTTAGTGTCATGGAAGCCCTTATGGTGTTCACGGAAGGGTTGAGGGATGGACGCCTTTCTTGGTCTTTGTCAAAGAATGGACCATCCTCTTATAAGGAGTTGATGGAACGTGCAGAAAAGTACGCGACCGCAGAGGAAATTAGTGGCGTCAAAGGAAAGAGTCAGGAGAGCCAACCGTCCACGAACCAAAAGAAGCCTTAGTTTAACAAATTCATGAAGTCAAAATCGAAGGCTCTGGAAACAGACACCCAAGTGAATATCAGCCAAACATCCAGGAAAACGAAAATGCCGAGGAGCAAGTTCGACAAATACACACCGCTCAAGTTACCGATGGAGCAAGTGTTCGAAAAGGCCAGGGTTGCCAAACTCCTTCGGTGGCCAGGACCCATGAAGACTCTCCCCGAGCACAGAGACCAGCGGTGGCGATGCGAGTTTCACCGCGACCATGGACATGAAACAAAGAATTACTTCGATTTAAAAGAACAAATCGAAGAGTTAATAAGGAATGGGCAATTGCAAGACTGTGTGAGTATCGAGCCTAATTCGAAAGTTCAGCCAAGGGGGAACGATAGAAGGGAGGCCAAAGGGCCACCATCTGATGATGAGGAACCAATTAACTATATTATATTCAAATCGACAGGAGAAAGCGTAGGGTATTCTCCCTCCCTTGATGTATGCATCACTGGGAACTCACAGCGACAGCCGTCGAATTGGGCACCATTAACCTTCTCCCCAAAAGATGCCAAAGGTGTTAGATATCCGCATTGCGACCTTTAGTAATGTCGGTCAAGATAGCTAACCGAATGGTTAAGAGAGTTCTGATTGATCATGGGAGTTCCACCGACATCATACACTGGGATACCGTTAAGCGTTTGGGATACAAGATGGAACAGTTGCAAGCCACCCGGTATTGCATCAGGGGAATAGGTGGGTATAGAACCAAACCCCTAGGACAATTGGATCTCCCTGTCCGGTTCGGTGTTCGACCTCAAACTAAAACTCTGTGGATTATGTTCCAAGTCATATACATACCATTCCCATTCAATGTGCTATTGGGAAGACCAACTCTCTACGAATTGCGAGCTGTGAGTAGTGCCTACTGCATGAAGGTGAAGTTCCCAACAGATAATGGGGAAGGGGAGATGAGAGCGGACCAATAAGAGTACCAAAGATGTGTGGAGATAGGATAGAGTTTGGCCGCAGCAGTAGGAACCTCACTGGTGGTTACGGTAGATGGTTTGACCAAGCAAAAGAGTAAGAGACTCAGAAAGCAATTCAAAAGATCCCTTGGGATACTGCTTCAGCAACAACAGAATGAGGAGCCCGAATACGCCGAAGTCACAACCCTCGATCCAAGAGACACCACCTCCAAGCCTTCAGGGAATGCTGTTGAGCCTCTTGAGCGAGTCTCCCTTTGGGGGGAAGAGCCCCATAAAGTTGTGTTGATTGGGATGGCATTTTCCACCGAGGTCCGCTCGGGATTAGTGAGTCTGCTAAAGCAATACTCTGATATATTTGTCTGGAGCCACCAGGACATGCCCAGAATCGACCTGGAGGTAGCAGTACATAGACTTAATGTACGCAGTGACTTTAAACCTATCTGTCAGAAGAGGAGGTCCTTCAATGCAGAGAGATGTCGAGCCATAGAAGCCGAAGTTCAGAAATTGTTGGTTGCAGGATTCATTCGACCCCTAGAGTACAATCGGTGGCTCTCTAATGTCGTCCTCGTTAAAAAGAAAGATAACCGATAGAGGATGTGTGTGGACTTCACTGATCTTAATCGGGCATGCCCCAAGGATTGTTTTCCTCTATCGAGAATTAATCAATTGGTCGACTCCACAGCTGGACACCAACTCTTGAGTTTCATGGATGCCTATTCAGGTTATAACCAAGTCAGAATGTTGGAGGCCGATGAGGATAAAATGGCATTTGTTATAGATAGGGGAATGTATTGTTATCAGATGATGCCCTTCGGATTGAAGAATGCAGGGGCTACATATCAGAGGCTTGTGAACCAAATGTTCGCTCTACAGCTCGGAAGGAATATGGAGGTCTACGTCGACGATATGCTGACAAAATCCTTAGAGGCAGACAACCACTGAGCTGACCTAGAGGAAACTTTCACCACACTAAAACGATACAACATGCGTCTTAACCCGAAAAAGTGCGTATTTGGTGTGACCTTTGGGAAATTTCTCGGTTTCATGGTGCATCAACGTGGTATTGAAGCTAATCCAGATAATATCAAGGCAATTCAGGAACTACGAAGTCTACGCACCATAAAAGAGATTCAAGGCCTAACTAGGAGTGTAATTGCCCTTTCAAGGTTCGTCTCTCGCTTAACCGATCGGTGTCTCCATTTTTTCAGAGCACTGAAGAAAAACACCTCTAACAGATGGACTTCGGAATGTGAAAAAGCTTTCCAGGAACTGAAGTGCTACCTAACTAGTCCTCCGATGCTATCCAAACCTAAGATGGGGGAAACACTCTTCCTATATTTGGCAGTATCCCCAGAGGCAGTGTGCTCGGTGTTGATCAGAGATGATAAAGGAACACATCAGGCTGTCTACTATATAAGCAAAGCGATGACAAGTCCTGAGACGAGATACTCTGAAATCGAGAAGCTCGCTTTAGCCCTAATAATAACGGCTCGGAGACTCCGACCGTATTTCCAAGCTCACCCCATAGTGACAAAGCACCCCCTAAGGCAGGTGATGCAGAAGCTAGAAGCGTCAGGTCGGATGATCAAGTGGTCAATAGAACTCAGCGAATTTGATATTTCATTCCAACCGAGGAATGCTATCAAAGGACAAGCAATAGTCGATTTTGTCTCGGAGTTTACTATCAAGGATGTTGCCTCGGTACTGGAAACTTTTTATGGACGGGTCATCCAATAGGCATGAAAGTGGAGCTGGAATAGTCATTCAAGCCCCAGATGGGACAGTAACACAGCTAGCTTTAAGGTTTGGTTTCTGCACCACCAACAATATTGCGGAATATAAGGCCTTCATACAGGGGCTTAAAGCTGCACTGGAGCTTGGGTGGAACATTTGCTCGTTTACAGTGATTCCCAATTAATAGTCAATCAAGTGAATAACGACTACCGAGCGAATGACGAGATAATGATGAAGTACTTCCAAATAGTGACAACCCTCCGAGAGAAGTTCTCGCAATGCTTCTTTGTAAGAATATCTTGAGAGAGGAACTCGCAAGCTGATGCGCTTGCCAAACTGGCGTCAACTACTTTTACCAAACTCCCCAGAGTTGTAGTTTCTGAACTACCGACCCAATGTATAGATGGGCAAGAAGTACTTACCACTACCGAGCCTCCGATTGCACCTGTGTCTTGGATGGACCCGATCAAGCAGTACTTGCTCGATGGATAACTCCTCTTTGAAGTGGCAGCTGCAAGGAGGATCACGTGCCAAGCACTAAGATATGTCCTCCGAGAAGGGTATTTGTACAGAAGAGGCTTCTCACATCCTCTCCTAAGATGACTTACACCTACAGAATCAAAACAAATGCTTACTGAAGTCCATGCGGGAGTCTGTGGGAGTCACTCTAGAGGGAAGACTTTGGGCCACCAAATACTTCGCCAAGGGTATTATTGGCTGTCCATGTTTAGGGAGGCAACCGAATATACATACCGAGGCTTCCAACCGAAAATCTCACACCGATGACAGCTCCTTGGCCGTTTGCCCAATGGGGATTGGACATAATAGGGCCTCTTCCCACCGGATCCTCCCAAAAGAAGTATGCAATTGTGGGGATAGATTATTTTACTAAGTGGATAGAAGCTGAGGCCCTGGCACGCATCACCGAACGAAAGGCCACCGAATTTGTTAAAAAGTCAATCATCTACCGATTCGGAGTCCCCGAAGCCATAGTTACCGATCATGGAACTCAGTTCGATAACCATACTTTTAGGGCCCTTTGTCAAGAATATAAGATTAATATTCATTTCGCATCTCCTTATCATCCCCAAACTAATGGTCAAGTGGAAGTAGCGAACAAAGCCATCAAACACCTCATAAAATACAAGTTGGAAGCGAAGAAGGGTGCATGGGTGGATAAGCTTCCTGAAGTGTTGTGGGCATTTAGGACCGCCCCACACACGACCACAGGAGAGACCCCGTTTTTACTCGCATTTGGAACGGAGGCAGTGTTGCCCACAGAAATGACTATTCGAACTTTAAGAGTGAGGGACTACACACCTTCTAACAACAAGGTAGAACTTCGAGCGGCACTTGATGAATTAGAAGAAAGAAGAGAGAATGCGAGCGTCCGAGCTGCAGCTCTACGCCAAAGAGTCGTAAAGTATTACGATTCGAAAGTTCGTGCTCAAAGATTTAGAATGGGAGATTTGGTTCTAAAGAAGATCCTTCCGAGTACTAGGAACCTCTCAGACGGTACTCTTGGAGACAATTGGGAAGGGCCATACCAAGTTACTTCTGAAGGTCAGAAGGGGACTTACAGACTCAGTACTCTCGACGGGATTGCCTTAAAGAATCCATGGAATGTCGAGCACCTCAAAAAATACTTTCCATGACAACTCGGTGAGTAGATGCCGAAATATATAGTGGATTTTTGTGGAAATTATCCACCGAGTGTATTCCATTTATGTTTTTCCTTGCATGCATTCATCTACTAGAATGTTTGTGGGCTATGTCCACCGAGCATGCATTTATCTACTGGAATGGTTGTGGGCTTTGTCCACCGATTATGGTTGATGTACTTATTTATTTCATAAACTGTACTTGTTCGATTAATAGTGACCTAATTTTTATTAATTTGGTCAACGATGACCATACAATTATGAAGACCTTCTTAAAGAACGACTGATCATAGAAGATCAAATGTCCCACGGGATGAATACCGAGGGTGACGACCCGAGATTGGACCACGGTCCAGAAATCGAAAGATTTCATAATGAACTACTAAGAATACACATATATGAATACGAACGTTAATTTCTGAAAGTCCACAAAAAAAAAAAAAAAAAAGAGACCACAGAGGGTCCAACAACATCCAAAATGAAAAAAAAAAAGGAGACTACCGAGAGTCTAACGAACAAAAGAAAAGTAAATACATCAATCAGAGGCACTCTCGACCTCTGGATCGGTAAGTATCACATCCTCCAAGTCAAGAGAATCCTCCTCTACGATCGGCTCTCCAACCTCCTCGGTGACACCTCCCTTCGCCCATTCCTTGGCTCGAATTTCTTTCAGCTTCTCAAAATCGAAATTTGGGTCTACCCTGGAAATGAGGTACTTGGTATCGGTGGCTCCTCTCTCAAATTCTTCATCAATGGCCTTGGTGTACTCAGAGGACCTAATTCAACGGTCTATGGCCCGATCAGGGAGTTCTCTTCGAAGGCGTTTGACTAAGGCCCTGGACTTCCTAAGCCTCTCCCGATACTCGGTGGCTTTAACCCCCTTCGCAGCGAAAGCCTCCGAGTGAGCCAACCGTGTAACATCCCGGATTTCGGGTAAATAATGTTATATATATGTGAAAATAAGTTTTACTATTTGAGGGGGGTGAAAATGTAATTAAATGTATGTTTATTTTTATGATTTCCAGCGGACCAAATTAAATAGTGAAAAATGAAAAATTGAAAACTGGACCAGAGAGCATCGCGACCTGGTCACCGCGACCACAGGTCTCGATAGCTCGCTCGCGGTGAAAAATGCAATTTTGGGCAGTGAGCATCGCGACCAGTCCCCGCGACCACAGGTCGCGATGGCTTGCTCGCGATGAAATTTTCAAAATTTGGCAGAGAGCAACGCGATCTCTCGCGCGACCAAGGCGCGCTCGCGACGAAGGCGGTGCGAATGGTCCAGTGAGCATCGCGACCTGGTGGCGCGACCACAGGTCGTGACGGCGGTAGCGGTAGCGAAAAAAATATAAAAAAAAGAAGAAACTTCTCGCAGAAGCGAGAAAAACAGAAACAGCAAGAGGAGAAAGAAGCGACCGAGAAAAGAAAGAAAAGAGAAGAAAAAAGAAAGAAAAAGAAAGAAAAAGAAAGAAGAAGAAAGAAAAGAAAGAAGAAGAAGAAGAAGGAGAGAGAAGAGAAAAGGAAGTGTAGGTGAAAAGGAAAGACGAAATCGTAGAACCAACGAAAAACACGGATTTGAGGTAGGTGTACTCTCGTTTTCGAAATCGTTTCGAGAAGTATTTCGTTTACTTTTTCGTTTTAGTTTTCGATTTCGTTTCTCGTTTTTGCTTTCGTTTTCGATTTCGTTAAAAGTTTTCGATTTCGATTTTTGTATGAAAAGTGTTTGCTTTATATGAAAAATTAAGGATTGATGCATCTATTGTGGATTTGGAACTGGTTTTATGTTAGATCGTGTTTTGATCGTGTTTCGATTGTGTCGATTTTGTTAAAAATACATGATTTATACTTTTGTATGATTATTGTTGATATTCTTGAAAAATATTGTGCGAAATGTATACTTATTGAGTACTGATTGTGAACCTTGCTTATTGTAACGGCCCTAGGATACGGAAACATAGAAATGGATATAGGAGGTTGGTATACCAGCTGGGTTTTACTGAGCAGTACTGCGCCGATACTGATTGATTGATATTGATGATTCTGATGTACCTCCTCTTGGATTCGTCCAGAGGCTGGGAGATACGTACCTCCTCAGGATTCGTCCTGGGGGTTGGGAGTTAATGTACCTTCTCAAGGATTCGTTCCTGGGATAGGGAGTTATGTACCTCTCTAGGTTCCGTACCCACGGTCCTAGAGTTGGGAGACACGTACCTCCTTAGGATTTGTCCTGGGGGTTGGGAGTTTGACCCATATTCCAGTCCTATTATGTATAGTATTCTAGCGGGCCAAAATTGATTGAAATTGAAAAGTGAACCGAATGATTTTATTGATAGCATTCATTATTGACTTCATTATTGAAATTAAAGTGATCGGAATTGTTTAATGCTTTGATTTTGAAATTTAATTGTTTTGAAATGGATTAGAAATGGAATATATATATATATATATATATATATATATATATATATATATTGTGATTTATGTCTTCTTAAAAGATATTTCTATTGTAATTTATTTAATTGAGTTTATAGTACACCCACTAAGCTATATGCGTAGCGCGTTAGTTTGTTTCTAACGCGTAGGTACCAGGGATCCGGAAGAGGCTAAGGACTGAAGAGATAAAGAGTTGCGGACAGAGTCCCAGAGATTTGTACAGTTGGGTAGCTATATTTTTGTTATGTGTATATATAATCTGAAAGCATGCATATATAGGGAATTTGTAAATATGTTTTGTAATTGATTATTTTATGATTTCTGTCTTTTATTATTTAAATGTTTGTAAATAGTAAAGTCTGATTTGTTTCATTTTATAAATTGTGATAAAAGGTTTTGATAAGTCGCACTAAACGGCAGAGTGCGCAACTGTTTGAAAATGTTATAGAAGTGCTATTGAGAATTGTGTTTGAATTGAATTGTGTAAAAACAGGTTTTGGAAAGTCCGAAAAACAAACGGTACTCTGCCGAATTTTCGTAAAATGTTTATTTTTATTGATTTTGGGCTCACTTGAAACGATTTATTAAATTATAATTTATATGGTTTTCGGTTTATAAAATGCATTTAGAAAGTTTTTGAAAACCGAGTAGCGCTCCCCGGGTCGGTCCGGCCGGGTCGGGTCGGGTCGGGGGGTACTACAAACCGAGCCTTCAAACTTGAAATTTCATTTTTGGCTTCTTCAAGTTCTCTCTCCAGCGAACTGCAGGTGTCCTTCTTAATTATCAGCTCGGACTCCATCTTCTGCAAACTTTCATTCAACTGAAGAAGTCTCATCTCTTGATTGCACCAATTATCGATTGCCTTAAATTAAGGAAACATATATAAAATGTGTATAAAATTGGGAGGAAATATTCCGTTGCATAAAATTGAGAGTTAACTTACCGTCCACAGTTGGCCGGAGGTAATATGCACTCGATCATCATTTGAAATCTTACCAGCACCTCCACTATCACCGGACCTCATGAATTTTCTAGCATAAGAGCACATGAATTCCACCGAGTCATCAGGGGAAAAGGGACCACCGAAGCTGGCCTGTCCAGTAAGGGTCCTCCCTTGAGTATCCATTGGTGGAGGCCCTCGAAAACTCTCGCCCCTGACATGTTCCTCCGAAGGAGATTGGTCGCCACCAAGTCCGCCTCCAGCCTCCGAGCTTACCTCTTTGAATCTTGGAGGCCTCACTTTCAAGGGCCTAACATCCTCTGCCACACCTTCTTCGGGACGATCGGTGGCAGAAGTCTCCATCGAAGCCCTTATTCGTTTTGAAGGCATTGTTTTCAAAAAATCATCGGGGATCTTTGCCTCCCGAGATGACTTCGATAGAACTCAACTCTTTTTAGCACCCATTGGGGCTTTCTCTTTGTCAGCTCTTGAAGACATCATTCATCTTGGCTTGCCAACTAGCTTCTCTGGTAAGAAAATGAAATACAAACGAATTATTTATAGTAATAAAATGTATCATGAAGAATACAACCACCGAGATGAGGGTAGGGGTTACCTTTCTTCCCTTTGCTTCTGGCGGTGTTAGACAACCTCAGAGCGGTGGGCACGGGAATGAATCTGAAGGAACTCAACAACCGATCGCCCAAGAGATGATTAACGTGCTACTCGCGACTATGAGCTTTCCACGCCGCTGCAATGTGTTGCCGTTCGTTTGGAGTTAGCTGATTCTCATGAACGCGTTCCTAAACCGCTGAAAGAAACAGTAGGAACACAAACGTGATGGCGAGAATTGCCCAGCAAATATAAAAGAAAAACAAGTAACGAATTCAGAAGGCTTACTAACCTGGGAAACCAAACACCGATCTCACCCTCACAGGCCTTCCTCCGAGGGTCAACTCCCTGCCCCAGTCGGTGGCAATAAACTAAGTTTTTTTCCACTCTCTGTTGGAAGTTGGAAGCCCGGTGATGAGACCCTCACCCGCCTGCTTAGTCCAGCTGGCCAAGTACCACCAACCATCACCCCCACGAGTATGAGGAGCTAGCTTGTAGCAATGCTGGATTTCGGCAAAAGAAGGATCGGTCTCAATCACTAGGACTCTCTACAGAGACCACTACCAATCAGGACTCGCCAACCGTTAGGACTGATTTGGGCAGGGGCCAACCCTATGTCCCTTAGAAAGCGTCGGAGGTAAGGTTGAAGGGGAAGCTTAACCCCTAACTCCATAAAGGCAAGATGGATGGCCGCCAAGCCAGGTTCGGGATCAGTGGCCCTTTCCCCTTTATTCGGTATTTTAAGACCTACCTTTGGGGGAATCGAAAATTCTTCTCTATACAGCACTAATTTTGAGTGATTTATCAAATTCTTGGGCACATGGTTGATCGCAAACCAATCAAACTGGAGTTGCCCCCTATAATAATCTTTGGAGTTATACCCCCAAGTGATACCCGGGGGAAGAGAAGACTCCAAACGAAGGGAACACTCGGAGTCACGAGCTTGCTCGGACTCCGCGACCTTCGAACCCCCGGAGATAGGAAACTCCGAGGAATAACTCTCGGAGGATTCTAGCCTAGAATCAGAAGACATGGAAAAATGAAAGATGAAACGAAGAACTCACCTAAAGATTTGGACAACCAAGAATATCCACCGAACGAAGCGCCAAAATGGAGAAGAGGAAAAGTGAGGAAGATCTAAACCTTGGCCAAGTATTTATAAAGAGTGAAGAGAACATCTCGACCGTGCAGTTAATCAAGATCTAACGAACTGTAGAGTCTCGACATTCGAAAAGTCACCATTAATGGCGGCTTCTTGTCAATCAATCACTTTTCCTCGGGCAATGAATCGATGCGACCCTTCAAGTCACTTGGTCAAATGGCATTAATTGCCTCGTTAGACTACAAAGTTCATCATACCCTAAAAATATCAACCACTGATGATTCCATTTCGTCCTTCGAGGCACCTTTCCATCGAGGCTAGAGCTATATCCTAGTTCAAATACTGCTCAAACTTTTGGTTCATCCTCCAAGATAGGAATACACCGATACCTTGAAGAACCTGGCTTTTCAAGAAACCCACCATCGAAGTAATAAAAATAATTTCCTCCCTCGGGGTGTGAATCCCGGAGGCACGAAATTCGGGGGAAAAATGGTGATAACAATAGTAACTGCCCAATAATGTGGCGCCACGTGGAGGTTCCGCGTGGCACCAAACAAGGAAGAAATTATCGAGCGGGAGAAACCATCCTCCTAGGACGGCTCGGTGGATCAATACCTCAAACAGGGGAAACACTCTTCAGTAATTGAATATACAAATGTCAAATCTATTGTCATTCAAACAGTTACCAGGTGTCAAAACCAGCATACAATAATGAGTGCAAAATACAGCTATAAATAGAGAAAGAAATCATAGAGAAAGGAGAGATTTTTTTAGAGATAAGATGTTAGATTAATTCGGTGTTTAAATTCAAAATTATCTGGATACTGACTTGATCGTTGAAGGATGGTTACCGACCTACGGTCGGTGCTTCTTCTAACTGTTTGTATAGTTGCAGGTCCAAATTTCTAAGTAGAAAATAGTACATTCCAGAAGGTCACTTCTCCACCGAAGGTTTCAACCAATCCAAGGTTCAACAGTTGATTTGATAGAATTCCTTCTTTTGCAAATCTTTTTAACAGGAGACTCGAGGTTAAAGCTTGTTGTTGTGGTCGTAGACATGAGTCCACTTTTCATGCAGTTTGGATTTGCCCGAAACTTAGTGATGTTCGTTTAGCTTGTTCTTTCATGCATGACTGCTCATTTCCTGGTAATTTATCCTTCATAGATTTTCTTCTTTCTTGTAAATCCTAGTTATTGGCTTAGGATCTATCTGTGCTGCAGGTAGTTTTTTGGCGAAATTGGTTTCTTCATAACTGCCACCTTCACTCGAAGCCATGTTCTCGTGGTATTGAGGTCTTGCCTCGGTGTTTGTCTTACCTTCTTGACTTCTTTTCAGCCTCTTCCTCTGTTGGTTCTGTTAGGGTAACCAAGTTTGTTATATGGATCCCCCCTCCCCATTGAAGGTTTTGTGAAAATTAATTATGATGCTTCTATGGACTGTTGGATTTCGAGATCTTATTGGTAAAGTTTCTGTCAAGTGTTAAATGTCTCGACTTTCTTGTCTCCCCTCTGATTGCTGAAGCCATGACTATGTTATTTGGTATTACTATTGCTATTGAGAAGGGGTTCTCTTCCCCTATTTTTGAGATTGATGCTTCTACGGTTGTGAAGCTAATCAACCATTAGATTCAATCTCTTTCTGCGATTGAGCACGTTATTAGTGATATTACCGACTGTCTTTCTCATTTTCCTTCCACTGTTAATATGGTTTTTGCCCTTCGTTCTACTAATTTAGTTGCTCATTCACTTGCTAGATTAGTTTTTCAGGTGTTTTCGCAGACTATTTGATTAGATGATTTTCCTTCTTGTATTAGGAATTACATTGTTGTTACTTCTAGTTCTTGATTTATATATTTCCCCTTTTGAAAAAAAAAAAATCTTATATTCTTATTTTTCTTCTTCTCTATATCATCATTATCATCAACAATAACTCTAAACTCTCAAACAAATGTAACATCCCTAATTCCAAATAATTAATTTTGAATATATGAATATAATCTTTATGATTTGAGGGGTGAAAAATGTAAATAAATGTATGTATATTTTTTTAGGTTTTCAAATGGACCAAATTGAATGGTCGAAAACGATGCACGAAGAAAAGGGTAAAAAATTTGGCAGTAAGTACCGCGACCATTCACCGCGATCAGGGATCGCGATGAGCAGCTCGCGGTGAAAATAGTGATTTTGGATAGTAAGTACCGTGACCAGTCATCGCGACCAGAGATCGCGCTGACTAGCTCGCGATGAAAATGTTGAATTTGGGCAGTGACCAACGCGACCAGGCACCGAGATGGTTGATTGCAATGAAAGTGGTGAAATTACTCCAGTGAGCAACGCGACCAGGTGGCGCGACCATAGGTCACGATGACCAAATTTTTATATAAAAAAAAAAAAGAGGCGGTGAAGCTTCAAAAAAAGAAGCAATCGGGAAAAACAGAAATAGAGAGAGAAAGCAGAGAAGGGAAAAGAAAAAGAGAAAGAGGAAGAGAGAGAAAGGAAGAGAGAGGAAGAAGAAGAGAAGAAGAAGAAGAGAAGAGGAAGAAGAAAGGAGAAAGGAAAAGGAAAGGAGAAGGAGAAAGAAAAAAGGGAAAGAGAAAGGAAAAAGGGAGAAACCCAGAAAGAAAAAAGGCATAAAAAGGGTATCCAGGTTGGTGTACACTTATTTTTGAAACCTTTGTGGTTTTCTTATGCGTTTTTGATTTGAATCTGAGTTTATTTAATTATTTTGATGGTTATATGTTTATATCGTTTTTAATTTGAATATTCTAAATTAATTCGATTTTCGATTTACAGCGGTTATGTTAAAGGAAATTGTTTGAGAGTATTGTGTGAATTGAATATTGTTTTGGAAAATTATATTGTTGAATTCGAAAGAAAGGGAATGTTTTGATCTAAATGTTATGAATTTATTTATATGATTTGATTTAAATTTCTATATTTTGATTAAATGAATTGAGAATTTATTATTGATTTTGAAAATTATTATGGGTTTGCGATGTCGTATGAATTCGAATATGTTCACGGATACTGTTTTATGAATATCATTATTATTGAATTGATAAATGTTAATTAAAATGAAAATTTAAATTATGGTATTGTGAAACGGCCCTAGGATACTTGGACATATATATGGATATAGGAGGTTGGTATACCAGCTGGGTTATTGTAGCAGTACTGCACCGATATTGATATTGATGTTGATATTATGTACCTTCCCAAGAATTCGTCATGGGGTAGGGAGACACGTACCTTCCTAAGGATTCATCATGGGATAGGGATATATGTACCTC
The DNA here is from genome assembly GCA_003430845.1 of Xanthoceras sorbifolium. Lineage (NCBI taxonomy): Eukaryota > Viridiplantae > Streptophyta > Magnoliopsida > Sapindales > Sapindaceae > Xanthoceras > Xanthoceras sorbifolium. The sequence goes on from CM010612.1 coordinate 14,280,976, forward strand.
TCTAGGTTACCGAACACTCGGTCCTAGGGTAGGGAGTTATATGTACCACCCTTGGATTGTACGAACCCCAAGTGCCGGTTCTCGGGTTGGGAGTTATGTTCGACAGACAGCCATTGAGGTCGAACGACTCATATTCCAGTCCTGAAATTATGTCGAGTATACCAAAGGGCTAAAATTGAAATGAGATTGAATAAACTGTTTATGAATAAATTTAGAAAATTGATATTGAATAGTTTAATTTATTAATTGAGTTAAATAGTAATTTACTTTATATTATATCATGTTTATATTTTATGTTGAAATTTATTTTGTGATTTCGATAAATAAGTTTAATGTACACCCACTAAGCATTATTGCTTAGCGTGTTGGTTTTCATCATGCGTAGGTAACAGGGATACCGAGGGAGTTCAAGAGTAGAGATGAGATAGCTGCAGATTGAAGTTCCAGAGTCACTATACCTTCGGGTAGCTATATAGTTTTGTGTATTATATTCAGCTACGCATGCATATACAGAAGTTTGTAAATATGTTATGTATATAAGTTTTGTAAATAGTTTTTTAATGGTTTACGTTTCAAAGATTTGGGAAATATTTGTTCTATGGTTTATATTTTCGTTTTCAAAAGTTTATAACTATTAATTATGAATTGTTTTACTGAAATTGTTGAAAAGTCGCACTATATGGCAGAGTGCGCACATGTTTAAGAAATTGATTTTGAAGTGTTGAAAATTATGTTGTTTGAGTTTTGATGTAAACAGGATTTGTTTTGGAATCTCAGAAAAACAGAAAAAACTCTGGCAAAATTTTTCAAAACAAGTTTTAAATAGGCTCACTAGAAACAAATTTTAAATTATCAATTTATTTGAGTTTCAAGGGCTTTCAAACTATAAAGTGTGTAAAGAAAAGTTTTGAAAATCGGGTAGCGCTCCCTGGGTCGATCCAGTCAGGTCGGGTCAAGGGGTGTTACAACAAATCGTCAAATAAAACAAATAGAGAAGAAAAAATAGAAAAATGAAAAAAAAAAATTGAAATAGAACAAATATATGCTCTATCAATTGGAGCGAGCTCAGTCTTTGATGGAGCTTGACGCCCAATCAGCTAAAGTGACGCTCTATCTCTGATGGAGCGAGCTCTGTCTCTGATAGAGCGAGTTTTATCTAGAGTGTGGAGCTCCATCAGAGATGAAGCTCGATCAAGGTCTATATTTGATGGATAAGTGAGTTATGGAGAACGCTTTAGATTTTATTTTAAAAAGTTTTTTTTTTTTTTTTTAAAAAGTAAGGGATAATGAATTGTACTTTATCGTAATTTAGGTAAATATGCGGTTTACTTGCAATTTGACCCTATGTTAGGCTCGTTATTACAATTTGCCCTACACTATATAATCCTGTTGCGACCAGCGGGCAAACGAATGCAATTTCTTTTTTCTCCCACTCATTGTTTTCCCGCCATGGAAATCGACGGAGAGAAAGCTCTTCTCGAAAGAAAGCAATCTACCTATCTCTCCCTGGTTAATTTCTTCTCTTTCTTTGTTTCTTCACTTCAATTATTTTCGTCTAATTCCTCTAATTAACAATATTAATGCTTATTGTTGCAGGACGAGACATTTGAAATACGAAAAGAAACATATGGGGGTCAACAATACAGCCAAATTTACTTTGCTCGTCTACACTTGATGAGAACTCTGCTTTATTCTCTTGTTCCCAATTGGAAACCCCATTTGCCAGGTACTAGTTTATTCTTATTTTTTTTATCATAATTTGTTGAATTACTGCTACACTTAAGCGTTTTATGAGATTTGGTACTGGGTCGTTTTTTACTTCTCAGTTTAATTATATTGCTTGTTATCTAATTTTTCTGGATTTCTGTTTGAGTTGTCTACTTCTTGAGAATTGCTTAGGTACTTTGTGTTTATATTTTACTTGTTAGCTGTTGTAATTTACATTAATTTGAAGTATATAAAGGTTATAAGGGTTTATGTGTACTGGAACTTGTGTGGGTTTGTCATAGAATATATTATTGTGGTTAGTTTGGGTTTTCTTTATTTATTAATTATGAGCTTTTCATTGTTTTGTTTTTAGAGGAGATTCGTAGCTTTTTTTTTTTTTTTTCTTTTCCAGGTGTTAGATGTTTAGCATTTTGAGAAACAAGTTTTGATATAGACTTCTAATTAATGAGATGGATAAGAAATTATGCTGATTGCTAAATTGGTGCTTGGAATTCTTCTTCACATATATAGGAGTATTTGATATTTTATTGGTAGTGCTTTTTCAATGAACTGGCATTCAAAGTTTGTATAACTTTTGTTAAGTTAGTAATCTGGTATAATTTTACATTTTCTGTTTCCAGTTTGTAAGGTATTGGGACTGGAAGAAGGCAAAGAATGCATCCTTGTTGGAACCCTGTACAAGCACATGAAACTCAAACCTTCAATTCTTGATGAGTACTCCAAGACGGTATAATGATTATTAACAAATGGATTCTGACACCATTGTTTTCTTTCACTTTGTTGAAGTTGAAATATAGATATTAATTACTGAGAGCTTTGATTTTGAAATTTGCAGAGATCTGTGACTCCACTTGTTAAGCCACATAATTTTATGCACCCAGATGATCATTTGATTCTGGAAGATGAGAGTGGGAGGGTAAAACTTGGTGGAATGCTTTTGCCTTCAACATATGTAACAGGTCTGTGTAGCAGTTTGTTAGAATGAAGTATGAAACATGTGTAACATTGGCATTGTTTTTTTGTCTTGAGCTGTTGGAAAGGACCACACCTTTTTGTATGGTATTCGATTGAGTATAGTTGCTGGTTTCACATAGGGTGGGCTCAGGTTTTTTTGGGGGTTTCTGAAAATCTGATAAGTTATTGAGCTTTCTGAATCTTGCCTTCTAAATACTTTTAGATATTGAGCAACAGAAGGAGATGTTTGCTGAAGTGTTGCTCTCTCTCTCACTGAAAGTTATACTTTCAAGTGTCCAAAATGCAAATTGACAGAGTTTTGATGGAACCGTGGTTCTTAATGGATAGGCAAGGCCATACTGCTATTATCATCTGTCTGCAAGACATTATGGAATTGGCAAATGCTATCCATGCCCCCCTCTTTTTTCTAATTCTTTTTTTTATGGGGAAGTGGGGTTGAGGGAGATTGGAAATGTATGGGCAACTAGATTAAATACTTTTACAACTTAATTTTTTTTTCTTATTCTTTTGGAAATTCAATCTGGTGAACTAAAAAATATTTAAGTATTATCTGTATGACGGTTGTTGATATTGTATTGACATGATACAATTGATAGGGAATGTTGTCGCATTACATGGAAAGGAAACTGGAGCTGGCAATTTCTTGGTTCAAGATGTCTTAGAAGCTGGCCTAGCACCCCAGATAGAGTTTCCACTTACATCAAGTGTGTTCTGAATTATATTCATTCTCTTTTGATTCTTAATATTCAATGTTGCAATAAAGTAATTAAGTGGTCCCTCATTTCTTGGTTGTAGACTATCTTCTCTACATATTTTCCAAGTCCAGATTCATCTTCCTTATAAAAATGGAAATTTATCTGGTATATGTTGAATATATTAACCAACAACAAGTGATTAACTTTTCAGTATAAGATCTTTCAGTATGTTAGGTGTTGTAGGAAGATTAAGCAATTCTTCTTAGCAGTTTTTATTCCCTCTGTGATCTTTCAGCTTTTTAGTCTCCATTAAGTTTGGAATGGTTCTTGGTCCCCTTCATTATAATGCTGTATTTTGTGAATGCAGCTTCAAATATGTTTCTTGTCATGTTTCAATCTGTCATGCTTCTAGAAACTTGGACTGAGAATTATAATAGCACAGAACGGAAATTTTTCAGTGCATCTGTAACAGACCCTTTTGATGGTTTATATTTAGAACAGTCTCATCTGTATCTATACCTATTGTCTCAAAAGTGTTTGATAATGATTTGCACAGGAGAAGACAAGTATGTTGTTCTTGTGTCGGGGTTGAGTGTTGGCAGCAGCACATCTAACCCCCTGCAGTTTCAGTTGCTTGTGGATCATATAACGGGACATCTCGGAGATGAAAAGGTTTTGCAGATTTCTTCTCTAGTTGATCTCCAAGCTTTATGCTGCTTATTTGTGACATCCCATTCCATCTTGCTCACTACATGGCATCAACTGGCAGGAACAAGCTATTGCAGCACAGATAGTACATGTCATAATTGCCGGAAGCTCTGTTGATATTCCTCGTGGACTTCTTAACGGCCAGGTTCTTTTGATATACATCCTTTTCCTTCTTTGTAAATAAGCAGCTGTAGATTGTCTTATTGTTAGTTTTTCATTTTATGATGATTTTCTTCTAGGGTGCTTTGCACTAATAATTTTATAACCTTGGCCTCTTTTTGACATTTAAAAATAAAGCTATTTATTTCATCTGTTGTTTCTTATTCAGAAGTAAATGACAGATTCCTCCCAGAAGTGTTGTGTGGCAACAGTGACTATTATTGTTGTTACTAAAATAGCACTTACCTCCTCTCTATGTCTGATTCAACCATAAGGATCCTCCAAGTTTCATATTGACTTCTGTGTACCTCCCTTACATAATCATTTTCTTAATGTAAATATTTCTAGTTGTTGATATTAACTAGTAGATTTGGCTGGACCTCAAGTTGATTGGAGGAAAAAAATACTAATTGAATGCATTGTTGCATGAAAATTTAAAGGACAGGTGAGTGTTCGTAAATTCCTGAAGGTATGTTCCTGTAATCTACTTAAAACTAAATACCTGGGGAGAGAATAGATGGATGAATGTGATTTGTTCTTGTCATTTTAAGTTTGATGATTCCCTTGAGAAGAATTATAATTCAAAACTGTTTTATGCTTATGTTGGTTTTTAGATATGCTACTTCCTAGCATTTACTCTTCAAAGGAGAAAGTACTTGTGTTCCTTGATTACAAATGGTTTCCATATTAATATGTAGTATTTTATTAAGTCTCATACTTTCTTGTGGCTTTGTTTTTTTTTTAAGTTTCCAATCTATATAAAACAGATACATGACAATAAATCTTATCCTTTATGGTCACTTTTACAGACTTTAGCTTCAAAGGATCAATCAAGACTGTCTGAGCCAATTAAAGAGTTAGATATCATGTTGACTCAGGTAATTATTTTTACTTTGATGAGTAACTTTAAGTTAGCTTCTATGTGTCCTCTCGTCATGTTTGAATTTCTTAATTCTTGATTGTTTCTTTTTAGATTGCAGCAGGTGTGCCTTTGGATATAATGCCTGGACCAAATGATCCAGCAAACTTTTCCTTACCTCAACAGGTATATTATGTACATTGAAAGTATATACTGATCGTAATTCCAATTGTACTATCTAATTTGTTTCTAATGCTCTTTTTTCTTTAGCCTTTGAACAGATGCCTTTTTCCTGGGGCCGCATCTTATAACACTTTTAGATCTTGTACTAATCCTCATTGTTTTGAGCTTGACAATATCAGGTAAGATATTAAGATATTTGTATACTGTGGATGCTTCACAGAATAAAATTTATACTGACAATGTCATCCTCTGGGTTCTCAGATTTCTTGGAACATCAGGTCAGAACATAGACGATCTTCAGAAATATTCAGAGGCAAAGGATAAACTTGAATTTATGGAAAGGACATTAAGGTGGAGGAATCTGTGCCCAACAGCACCTAATACTCTTGGTAAAAGTTAATTATGCTTCATGATTCTTTCTTTTACTTGTATAATTGTCTGGTTCTCCATTTCAATTCATTTGCTTATTGGTTGTTTGTATCAGAAAATGTCTTCTGACGAACATTAGACCAATCTGAGATATATATACATATTTTTTAACGAGCTTATGTTTGATTTTCTACTGTTATCCTTATCTTTCAGGATGTTATCCTTTCATCGATAGGGATCCTTTCCTGATTGAGAGCTGTCCTCATGTTTATTTTGTTGGTAATCAGGATAAATATGAAACTTCCTTGCTCAAGGGTATATTCTCACACTAAACTGTTGTTTGAAATAGATTTTTTACCATTGAAGGCACACATGCACAAATAAAAAGGTATAATTATATTATTCTTTCAGTAAGTTGATTCAGTGATAACTTATGTGTAGGACCAGAAGGGCAGTTGGCAAGACTCATTTGTATACCTAAATTTGGCAAGACTGGAGTTGCTGTAGTGGTAAGCTTTCGTATTTTCACAAGGATGTGAAATTATCCTAGGAATCAGGGCTGATACAGAAATCTCAACATAACTTGCAAGTTTGTGTATGTTTGCATGTGTATCTGCGATGATCATATCATCAATTCCTATGATGGAAATAGAGGTCTTAGGGTTAACCCCTGTCTTGCTTCTCCAAAATGCCTTCAATACATTATCTAATAAGAGGTTACTCTGCCGTAGTTGGAACATAGAAGAAGCTGGTGCTTGATGCCGGTCCTTCAAACCTTTTGTCATTAACAAGTGAGGCATGTTAAGTTACATTTACAATTTTAGGATTTTTGGATGAAGTCTGTGGGAAAGCAAAAGAGAGAGGAGATGATTTGAAAAGGAGATTTGAAAATTTAAAACCAGTAGGATCACTATCCAATCTCATCTGTCATATTTTGCTTCAGGATTGAACATGACTTAATTTCTGATATTATTTCAAGCACAAAAACTTGCATTCATTATCCTCAACTTTTTATTGCTTTTGCCCTTTTCTTTTATACGCTTAATTTCAGAGAATATCAATGAGCCTAGAAAAGCAATTGATTTGAATTTTGCCTTCTGCGCACCCCTGCTGCTCAATGACGGCAATTCATTCTTATCTTTGAAGAAATAGACATGATTTACAAATCTGATGATCATTTTGCATACTGGTTTGTTTAACCTAGGGTGTATTGTTTTTTGTAAATTAGTCTATTTGTTTCATTCTTTGGATAAACATCTATTTATGTCATTGCTAGCTGTCTGAGTGTTGGCATTTTTGTAGTTTATGTATGTCATCTCGACATGCTTATATGTTTTGACTCAATGGAAGTTGCAATATCTGTTATCGTGCAAGTGCTCGCTGAATAGGAGAATGCAATTGAATGAAACTCAGTTCACTCGCTATTTAGGAGATCTGGGGTTAATGGTTGTACTGTGCTGCAGTAGAGGAGGACGGGGATTAATTTATTTGGTAGGACTGCAGATTGTCTTTTGTGAGCAGATGAAAGATAAATTTATACATATTTGTGAAGAAAGGAAAAGTTGATGACTGATTGTTCTGAGTATTTTTGACTTGGGAGAAGTGATTTTTACGGTTTTAAATTATTCTCTGGGAATTATCAGTTTCAGTTATTTTCCCATATGTGATTAGAATTTCTTTTTCTTATTTAGAGAGAAAAATATAATAACATTGTTTTGCTGAAATTTGTTTTCCTCTCATTTGCAGGTTAATTTGAGGAATCTCGAATGCCATACTCTCAGTTTTGGAACTCAATTCGACTTGTAATGACTTGGTATTAAATTAAATATACTATTAGAATTCAAAACCTGCTAAATTTTATCATTGCTTAACTTGATGCATTTTTCAGAGTACACTAAATTATTGTTTTTCATGCCGCTGTGATTGTTCATGTTCACCATAAATGTTATACTCAATAGAAGATAAATCTTTGTGTAACTTGACAGGCAGCATTATAGCATGTTGAGAAAGTACTTCAGAATAATGTTGATTATCAAAAGGTGGCTGTCTAATTACTGTTTTGGCCTGAGACTGCAGCTCCTTCATTCTCCTATCTCCTTTCTGTGGACCCTTGGTTCACATCCCTTGTACATTCATTTTCTTCACAAAGATTCCCAGTTTCTTGTTAGAAAAATACAAAAGGATGAAACTTAGGAGATAGGTAGGTTATTAAGTTCCTTGATAGTTGTCAGAAAAGTCAGAAAACACAGTTTGACTTAGGAGAGATTTAGTAGTTGTTGTAATCCCTGATTTTAGGGAATTAGTGTTGACTTATGGGAGAGATTTAGTTGTTGTTGTAATCCCTGATTTTAGGGAATTAGAGTTGACTTAGGAGAGATTTAGTAGTTGTTGTAATCCCTGATTTTAGGGAATTAGTGCTGACTTTTTTTAAAGTTTAGCTCCTGCAGATGTGTATATATATATTTGTAATTTGCTCTAATAAAACCACATTAGACACTTTTTTATCACACATTTTTTGTCATGGTATCAGAGCCTACATTAGGCTCCTTGGGTTTCATCTTTTTTTCCAGCCCTCATTGCTGATTTTTTCATCAGATTTTCAGAGCTGTTTCTGCTCTGTTTTTTTGATACCCATAACAGAGTATCTTTAATACCTTCTGTAAACAGCATGTTTCTTCTCTTTTTAGCTGTTTCACCTCTCATTATTCTGTCAATTTTTCTGCTTCTGCCCTCATTAATTATGTCTACGATTTCTGAAACCACAAATACTTCCGTAACGCAACCGATCGAAACCACATCAAATTCTGCCCATGGTGAATTACCTAATATACAGGCTGCTTATAGATTGAATGGGAAGAATTACTTGAAGTGGTCTCAACTAGTGCGAACTCATTTGAAGGGCAGAGGCAAATTGAGTCATTTGCTTGGTACTGGCCCCAAAGAAGGAGATCCAAAATTTGATGCATGGGACGAGGAAGACTCAATGGTGATGTCTTGGCTTTGGAACTCTATGTCCCCAGAAATCAGTGACACTTGTATGTTCCTTAATACTGCCAAGGAGATTTGGGAGGCTATCAAACAGACGTATTCAAAGGTTCGAGATGTTGCAAAAATTTATGAGATTAAGATGAAGATTGCTGCCACCAAACAAGGGAATAGGACAGTTGCTGAATATTCCAATATCTTGCAAGGTCTTTGGCAAGAGATGGATCATTATCAATGTATACAAATGAAGTGTAGTGAAGATGCAATCACACTTAAAAGATTTGTTGAAAAAGACAGAACATATGATTTTTTGGCTGGACTTAATATGGAATTTGATGCAGTACGGGTACAAGTCCTTAGCAAAGAAGAGTTGCCATCTCTTAATGAGACCATTTCAATCATCCTTGCTGAAGAGGGGAGAAGAGGAGTTATGGTCGAGAATACTACTGTTGAGAGCTCGGCATTAGTGTCAAAAACAGCAAGTGGGAAGAAAGCTACAATGGAACAGTCATCCATTGAAGAAAGCAAACAGCCTGATCAATCAAAACCTTTTAACAGAGACAATTTGTGGTGCACCTACTGCAAAAAGCCACGTCACACCAAAGAGAGGTGTTTTAAGCTTCATGGCAGGCCACCAACTTCAGTCAAGAATGGAACAGGGAGAAGCGGACAAGGAAGGGGCCAAGGTCAAGCTCATATGGTCGAAGCACAGTCAACTGAGGACAACAACAATCTAGAGGCACCTCTCGAATTCAACAGAAGGGAGATTGAGAGATTGAAGAACCTTTTAGGATCGTTGGATAAGTCATCAACCTCGGCAGGTACTTGTAATCTTATTTTTTCAGGTATACCTCCTGCCCATGCTCTTAATGCTTCAGATAATGTTACCCCTAACACATGGGTCATTGACTCAGGAGCCACAGACCATATGACTTTTTCTTCCACAAAATTTAACTCATACACTCCCTGTCCTAGTAATAGAAAAATCACCATAGCTGATGGTTCAATCACTACAGTTGCTGGTCAAGGTGACATTGCCATTAACAATCCACTTACACTAAAAAATGTCCTTCATGTCCCAAAATTGTTCACCAATCTTGTGTCTGTCCAAAAACTCACTAAAGATGCTAATTGCAGTGTGACATTTTACCCTTCTCATTGTGAATTTCAGGAACTAGGGACGAGGAAGATGATTGGACGTGCTAGGGAGAGAGATGGCCTTTACTATCTTGAAGAGTCAAGTGAACAAAATAAAAGTGAGAATTGTTTCCCTTTGTCATTTGTTTCAGAGTCATTTAAGTCCAATAAAGACAAAATCTGGCTTCATCACCTTCGTCTTGGTCACCCATCATTTCATGTTCTAAAAATTTTGTTTCCTTCATTATTCAATAAAACTTCTGTTGAAAGTTTTCATTGTGATGTGTGTGAACTTGCAAAGCACAAACGTGCTGTTTTTCCAATAAGTAATAAAAGAACTCATGTTCCGTTTACTCTTGTTCATAGCGATGTTTGGGGACCTTCTACTGTGCCAAACATTTCAGGGGCTCGTTGGTTTATGTCATTTATTGATGATTGCACTCGCATGACGTGGATTTTTCTTCTCAAAAACAAATCAGATGTGAGTCTTGTGTTTCAAAAATTTTTCAACATGGTCAAAACACAATTTGGGGTAGGGATTAACCGATTTCGATCTGACAACGCCAAAGATTACTTTAACCAAACCCTTGCTCCATTCTTTCAACAACATGGTATCATTCATGAGTCATCTTGTGTTAATACTCCCCAGCAAAATGGAGTAGCCGAACGTAAAAATGGACACCTTTTAGCAACTACCCGAGCTTTATTGTTCCAAAAGAAGGTTCCAAAAAATTATTGGGGAGAGGCAGTGTTAACTGCAGCTCACATTATAAACAGACTTCCCACAAGAGTGCTTGATTTTCAGAGTCCTGTACAAATTTTTGCCAAGTTTTATCCTAATTTCAACATCACCAACAATCTGGTTCCCAAAATATTTGGTTGTGTTGCATTTGTTCATGTTTATTCTCAACATAGGGGCAAGCTTGATCCAAGAGCTCTCAAATGTGTCTTTGTTGGTTACTCATCAACTCAAAAAGGTTACAAATGTTATCATCCTCCCACACGAAAATTTTTTGTGTCTGTAGATGTCACCTTTGTTGAGGATGATCAATATTTTCATGATACTTATTTTCAGGGGGAGAAGTTATTAATGGAAGATAAGGACAAAGATTTGTTTCTTCTTGAGTTACCCGTGTCTGTGTCTAAGCCTGCTCCTGTCCAGTCCGAAACCACTTATGTTCAACCTGTCCAGTCCGAAACCACTTATGTTCAACCTGTCCAGTCAAGCCAACAAAATCTTGTTGTCCCTGCTTCTATCCCAGAAGAAGAAGATCCTCCTTCCACACCCACAACACAGAAAATAACACATCCACTTCAGGTGTATTCAAGGAAAAAAGGGCCAGTCTCTCAACCGGTGCATACTCAATCATCTGATCCAAACCTAATGACTGACGAGGTAAGAACTTCACTCAATTCTAGGGATCCAGATACTCAAAAAGAAGATGATCTTGACATACCTATAGCCCTTAGGAAAGGAACTAGGACTTGTACCCAACACCCACTGAATCTTTTCTTGTCATACAAAAATCTATCTCATAACCATAGAGCCTTCCTCACTAGCCTTAATCGTATAACAATACCAAGAACACTATCCGAAGCATTAGGAGATGAGAATTGGAGGAATGCCATGAAGGTGGAGATGGAGGCTCTTGAAAAAAACAAGACATGGGATTTGGTGAAATTGCCAAAAGGAAAAAAACCAGTTGAGTGCAAATGGGTCTTTACAGTAAAATATAAGTCTGATGGCACATTGGAGAGGTATAAGGCAAGATTAGTGGCTAAAGGTTATACTCAGACCTATGGCATAGATTATCTTGAGACATTTGCCCCAGTTGCAAAAATGAATACGGTGCGAGTGTTGTTGTCTTTAGCAGCTAACTTTGGTTGGAATTTGCAGCAATTTGATGTCAAGAATGCCTTCTTACATGGCAATCTAGAAGAAGAGATTTATATGAAAGTACCTCCAGGATTCGGCTCTACCAATGAAGAACAGGTTGTATGCAAATTAAAAAAGGCATTGTATGGACTCAAACAATCTCCGAGAGCTTGGTTTGGGAGGTTTACCAAAGTTATGCTAAACCTTGGGTTCAAACAGAGTCAGGGTGATCACACTTTGTTCGTGAGACATTCACTTTCAGGGGGAGTTACAGCACTATTGGTTTATGTAGATGACATAATAGTAACTGGATATGATATGGAAGGCATAGATAGATTAAAGAAGTGTTTGGTGAAAGAGTTCGAGATCAAAGAGCTTGGCAGATTGAAATATTTTCTTGGCATAGAAGTGGCCCATTCTCGGCAAGGGATCTTCATATCCCAACAGAAGTATGTCATTGACCTCTTAAAGGATACAGGCAAATTGGGTTGTAAACCGGTTGATACACCTATAGAATTCAATCATAAATTGTGCGATCTTCCAGAAGATGCTGCAGTGGATAGAGGTAATTATCAAACACTTGTTGGAAAATTGATTTATTTATCACACACGAGACCAGATATAGCATATGCTGTTAGTGTGGTGAGCCAATTCATGCATAATCCTAAAGAAACTCATCTCAAGGCAGTGAATCGAATCCTACAATACTTAAAGGGGTCACCTGGAAAGGGAATTTTGTTCAGACGAGGAGAGAAAATAAATCTTGAAGCCTACACTGATGCTGATTATGCAGGGTCAGTTGATGATAGAAGATCAACCTCAGGCTACTGTACGTTCTTAGGTGGAAACCTAGTCACATGGAGAAGTAAGAAACAGAATGTGGTTGCACGATCAAGTGCAGAGGCAGAATTTAGATCTATGGCGCTTGGGGTTTGTGAGCTTCTATGGTTGAAGATAATTTTAGAGGACTTAAAGATTAAGTGGGTAGGTCCAATGAGGTTATTTTGTGATAACAAGTCAGCCATCAATATTGCACATAATCCAGTACAACATGATCGCACAAAGCATATAGAAGTTGACAGACATTTTATAAAAGAGAAACTTGATAGTGGTTTGATCTGCACTCCGTTTGTCTCCACAGAAAATCAACTTGCAGATATTCTTACGAAAGGTTTCTCCAGTGCAGTTTTTCAGAGATTAGTTGACAAGCTTGGAATGGATAACATCCATTCATCAGCTTGAGGGGGAGTGTCAGAAAAGTCAGAAAACACAGTTTGACTTAGGAGAGATTTAGTAGTTGTTGTAATCCCTGATTTTAGGGAATTAGTGTTGACTTATGGGAGAGATTTAGTTGTTGTTGTAATCCCTGATTTTAGGGAATTAGAGTTGACTTAGGAGAGATTTAGTAGTTGTTGTAATCCCTGATTTTAGGGAATTAGTGCTGACTTTTTTTAAAGTTTAGCTCCTGCAGATGTGTATATATATATTTGTAATTTGCTCTAATAAAACCACATTAGACACTTTTTTATCACACATTTTTTGTCAATAGTTTCTAATTTTATGCTCAAGAGAGCATGCTGTAAGGTGTGGGATGGCATGAGCTTGTTAGTATATTTTTATCATAAGAGTTTGAGGTATGCTCAGGCTTAACTCAAATCTGGCTTTAGTTATAAACTTATAATTGTTGATGACTCCAGGAGCAATACATTAGGCTGACAACTAAAAATGCTGTTAATTTTGTAACGGAAGTTGTAAATGATTCGACGAGAAAAACTATTTTAACAATAACTGAACAACTTGTGTTACTTCATTTCCTTTTAGTTCTTTGTCCTTCAAGCTCAATTCTTTTATTCAACCGTCCAAAATTTCATGCCTGACAGGGTATGAGCAGTTGCATGAGTGAACATTTCTGGAGCAGAAATTCTAGTTTCAGGTGTGAGAAACTTTGATATGCATTCAAGTTAAAGTCGCAAGTTTAATGGGTTAACTGTTAAACTTGGGAGGAGATCCTTCTAAGTAACAGGAAGCTGAAGCCAATGAGTGAATTCAGATGTCTAAAGTGATTGTAGATTTTTGTTATCCATTGATACATTTTGTGTAAATTTTAATCTAACTTAGATTGTGATGATTCCTTAACATTTAGAGTGTTGAATCAGTGATGTCCATGGTTAAGCCTCAGACGACTGAAGGTTGAAAAAAATACAAAATGATCATACTGTTTCTCTTTATGTTTTCACATAATCTCCATTTCTGAATACTAAACACTCAGCATAAGTTGAACGGAGACCTAAGGTGCATCCTTTGCCCTTGCTTTGGCGGATAGATCATACAGTAGGATGCACACCATCTCTTATTGCAAAATTTGTCATGTGATGCATGCTTTGATGATAATTTATTTCCTCAAAGCCTTTATCTAAATCAACGGTGAAGGAATAGGTAGACAAATTGGCTAGAATCATCTAATTTAGTATTGCTTGATTTGTGACAGTCAATGTCCCAAATTTTTCTCCAAAATGAGACTACATAATAAAATCATCATCTTTAATATTTGTGAAATGAAATTCCCTCACACGACACTAGTATTTGTGTTGTATGGTCTCATCATAGAATCTTCACACAAAATACGACATGTGACATAAGATAATATATGATTGGTGGAATATATGTAACTATATAACTTATAATCTAAATGTGCCATAAAATTACTGTCGTGGACAAGTTTTGAATAGCAATCATCTTCCGACCCAATTTGATTATGGAAAAAACTAGTTTTTAATACTGCAAGCACCCATAGCAATCATCTTCCTGTGTTAAAAATGGCTATGACACTAAAGTTGGGTTTGCTGTGAAAAGGGGTGCTGGTAGTGCCTTTAAAACTGAGTTATTGGGAGTTTTTACAGGCCTTAAGGTGGCTTGGGAGGCTGATTTCAGCTGGGGGTTTCTGTATTTTGAGAAACCTCCACCTAGTAATTTGCTGGTTCTTGAAGATGATGTGCGGAATTTAACCTCTGCTAGAGTGTTTACTGTATAGTTTGGTCCTTATATATTAGGCGTTTAGCCCTCCCTACAAAAAAAAAGGGCTATGACATATGACCTAATATCTTACCTTTAACTCATGACATGTGATGTATATAGTTAAGAATCAAGATCTATTAGGGGTTTATCTTAATTAAGATAAAAAAATGTTCCAACTAAGAAAAAAAATCTTTGTCCAAATTAATTGACTCGAGCCCCGATAACAAGATCCATTTTTTATGGTAATCACGGCCATCAAGAACATGGGGGAGCACGCACTCACCAATTATTCTCTTCACTGAAAATCACATGCCAACACAACACTTGTTGTATGTATATACTCTACTGCTTCCTTCATTATTCCTTCAACGGCTATATTTATGAGTCTTATAATTTAAATATTTCAATATGCCCTCTAACGGTCCATTTCTTACACAATAATCACAACACAACAAAATTCTTCCCTTCATATATATGTAATTACATACTAATTATTCTCATATCTCTCACTCTTTAAACCAAATTCTGTCTCTCCAGAAATGGATTCTTCAACTACTGCTACAGTTCAACATGTCAACAAAAAATCCTCAGATGAGTTGCTTAGTAAGTTTGCTCAAGTGGGTTCCGATTCGATAGGTAAGGAGCTTGTAAGGGTGTCAAAAAGGCGAAAAAGAAGCAGCAGAGCGAGAAGGGAAAGTGAGAACTACTGCCAGAGCCCTTCAAATAATGGAAATGGCAGCAGCTTGGTGGAGAGGAAATGGCTTCTTCCTCCTACGACAAGGCGGTCTGCATTGCTTCGGAAACTTGGGATTGGGAGGTCACATCTCAGATCAGCCAGGGACATCAACAACAGATCGGTTTTTGGAACCATTGAAAAGGTCAGTGTCTATTTCTTTCTTTTTCTCATAATAAATATACATATATATGTGTATGTGTGTGCATTAATTCAATCTCGTAAAAATTTTATATGTGTGTGCAGACATGGCGTAGAACTGTACAAGGGGCTTCTAGGGTTTTCATGGAGAAGCATTACAATCGACACAAGCTTTTGATAAATGATGTGGTCTAGCTGTTTATCTAAATTTCTCATATGGGAGTTAAAAAATAGTGTCATACTTTGTATATTAGCATCAAATTTTTACATGATTCATTTTGGATTCACATTGTTTATCTATTTTCAAGGAATAAATCGAAGCTAAATTGTTTTTAATTCTTCAATTCATGATTTTGTCAATATGATTTTTATTTTATAAATGAGTAAATGTAGGGTTTGCAATTAAGTTGAAACTGGGTTTGGGATTTTGTTGAGTATGCTTATTTAAAGATTGCATGTGACACGAGAACCCAATCATTGACTCTACCCATATCCAGCACAAGAAAATTTCCAAGAAACATACTAAAGCTGGGAAGTGTACATAATAATTGAGCATTTTTGCATATTGATAAAGGCATCACAACATCAGAATTAATCAGAAACGTCTGATGTCTTATATGGTGGGGTAGATCATAGATGGTGATAGGCTGATAGATGGAGTGGTGGCAACCTCTTTTATATTTATTGCAACTGTATTATAATTAGGAGATTAGATTGTGTTGATAATGTTGGTAAACTGAAAATACAGTTGATGGATGGGGCTTGTGAGTTTCACATGTCAAATGTCACATGTAGAGACCCCCTTTTAGTTTTGGAAAACAACATGCCTCTGCTCTTTCTCTCTCTCTCTCTCTCTCTCTCTCTCTCTCTCTATTCATGCTTCTTATCAAATTTGTTGTTGCTCTGCCCAGCTACTCACAACAACCTGCGCTTTTGCTTACTTATCCTTTTATTTTCATTAACATTTCTTCAATTTCATTTTAATTCATTTTTTTGTATATACTAAACAAAACAAGTACCGTGTTGAAAAGGAAATAGAATGGCCGGTTGCCGATTTATAATATACAAAATATAAAAGCTTATTTTCATGAGTCAACTCATTTACTTAAACCATTTTTATGATTGTTTGATGGCTAATAACTTATTTACACGTTAAGAAGGTTTAATATTAATTTACTAGTCTATTTTATAATTTTATAATGTTTGAGATAATTGTTAAATAAACATATATTATTAGTAAATGTAGTGTTATTTCAATAACACCAAATTATTCCAATGTGATCCCATAATAAAAATACTCATTCAATTTAATAATATTTTAATTAAAATTATTAGGACCGTAAATAGTATATCAATAAATAAAAATAATAATAATAACACCGGTCATCTCATCTGAAAAACAATGGCATCACAGTAAATATGGAATCTCCCTTCTCCAAAGGCAAGAAGTAGAAATAATTAATAATATATTTAATAATTTTCTCTTACACATACGCATTGTCAACTTTTCAGGTTTTTTTCCCTTTGCCAGTTTCAGCACTCCCTCTCTTCTTCTTCTTCTTCTTCCTCCTCCCTTTGACCCTCTCTCTCACTAACTCAAAACTAAACAAAAACACACACACTCTCTCTCTCTCTTTTTAACTATAAAAAAGTCTCAGTTTCTCTCTCTCTCTGTCTCTCCACTTTGATCCATCAATTTCTTACCTTTCTTTGATTTTTATTTTTCTTTCTTTTTTTCAATCTCGAATTAGATTTTGTTTCGGTCTCTATCTTGAATCTCTCTGTGACCCAAGAAGAAGATCTTCAATTTCCGTGTCTGGCACTTTTGGGACTCTTTGATCTATCTCTTCTCTTATAAGTAGAAACTTTTAATCCATCACTCAATCAAGTCTCTCACTTTGCTTATTTTAAAATGCAAAGCGAAATCTTACTTGCTCTGCTTTAAAATGCTCAATATTATTGAGCGAAATCGAGGGTTGACAGTGAAATTTTTTAGTGGCTTCCGTTCTGTGGGCATATATCTCTCTCTGACTAGAACGAAAAGGGTATAGTTGTAAAGGGAAATGAGGGATGTTGTCGTGGCTGGGAAGGATAGTAGTGGCTTGTTGGAGACCGTTGAGGCGATATGCACGTATGAACAAGGATAATATCATTGAAGACGACTCTGATTCTTCGATTCCCGATACTCTTCTCTGGTGCAAGGACCTCCAGAAGCACTCCTATGGTGACTTTTCCTTTGCTGTGGTCCAGGCTAATGAGATTATAGAGGATCACAGCCAGGTTGAGACCGGTCGTGATGCTACCTTTGTCGGCGTCTATGATGGCCATGGTGGCCCTGAGGCCTCTCGCTATATTTCTGATCATCTCTTCCTTCATTTAATGAGTTAGTTCTTCTTTTTCTTTTTTTCTGCTCGCTCTTTTGTTCCTGTCTGTTGCTTTTGAGTTGTGTTTATTTGTCCTTTTCTTGGATTTTTTTTCCTCTTGAATGGGGTTTTTCTGGTGTCTGATTGAGGTTATATTATTAATATTGGTTTAGGTTAAATTGATGGTTTCTCAAGTGGAACTTTTGTGTGAAATGTGTTGTGTGATCTTCATATTGGTTGTGCAATGGACAAATACTCTGATGTCATACATAATTTTGTTTTCATTTGGGAAAATTCTTATTTTTTGTGATTGGAACTGGAATATCTTGTTTTTAGTGTTTATATTTTATTGTTTATTTAGGGTGTGTGGATGGAGTTTATAGTCAATATACAAAGCAGCAAAATGTTGATTTTGGAAATTGAGCATTTCGTCCATCTCAAGTTTCAAATTTCATTTAAGGTCTTTTCCTCAATCTTGTTTTGTTTCTTTACCTTTATTAACAAATTGAAATAAATACTTTTCAATTTTGGGGAAGAAAAGATCTCACCAATTATCCCTATTTTTCATTCCTTGAAGAAGATAACTTTTTTTTTATGGGATTCTAAATGAAAATAATGGGTGAAAAGAAAGGAAGTTTTCATTTTTGGGAAGGCTTAATTGTTTGTGATAACCAAAGAGCAAGATTGAACCCTTAAGTTGAATAATTAATTTTTTATTTATTTTTAAATATATCTTCACTTCTGTAGTCATTGGTTTGTTCATCACCAAGCACTTGCAGAGGAAGGATGACACTCATGTTAATTCAGATAGATCTAATTGTGATCTTGCTTTCTATTAAATACGCTTGGTACCATTGGATACTTTTGTGGGCATCCCCATGACACCATCCAATATCTTCTTTGGCGACTTTAAGTGTTTGCTAAAACTTTACATTTTTCTTATGTATTTATTCTACAGGGCTTGCTCGAGAAAATGGAACCATTTCTGAAGATAGTCTTAGAAGTGCTTTTTGTGCAACTGAAGACGGGTTTCTTACTCTTGTGCGTAGGACTTGTGGAATAAAACCACTAATTGCAGCTATTGGGTCCTGTTGCCTAGTTGGGGTTATCTGGAAGGGGACATTATATGTTGCTAATCTGGGTGATTCCCGAGCTGTGATTGGTTCTTTAAGTAGATCAAATAAGATAGTTGCTGAGCAACTGACAAAAGATCATAATGCAAGTATGGAGGAGGTTAGACAAGAACTCAGGTCCTCGCATCCAGATGATTCACATATTGTAGTTATGAAACATGGAGTATGGCGTATCAAAGGCATCATTCAGGTGTGCTTCTCTTTTATCTGATGTTACCTGGATTGTCAGTTAACATGTTCTAATGCACATATAACATTGGACGAGTGGACTGACATTGCAGCATAATCTGAACTGTTGAAACTTTAATTGTTACTTTTGACTCATCTTCACAATTACGGTTCATACTAAGTATTGGGAGAAACAAAAACAGGTTGGAATGTAGTAAGTTTCTAACAGTCATGCTTTACATAATATTATTGTGGTATTGGTTAATTCTTGATCTGATGCATTTACCAGGGTAGCCTTCAATGTTCAATTGATAAACATTGATTCATCTGCATCTTATGTAGAAGTCAAAAGATGTAGTTGATATATAGACCTTTAAGCAATTTAGGCTTATAGTAAAAATATTTTTCTTATCCTCCTAAAACCCCAACACCACCACTCTGCAGAACATATTAAAATTTTCATCATCTGATATTATTGCTATAATCACACTTTCTCTGTCTTTCTTTGAGTGTAAGTGTGTGCAAAATGTACTCAAATGCCTTATTTTCTTGAGATATTTTCAATAATTGAGGTTAGACCGAAGGGGTTCAGAGGTTATTGGAGTCATACAGGGAATCCTCAAGGCTTTCCAGGACTTGGTTGCTTTGTAGACTACTACACTTAAACTTAACCCTGTTCAACTTGGTATCTGTGGTTTCATGATTGTGGTTGGAAATATCACCACAAAGCTCCTGAAAGGTTTTTGGTTAATAATCAATAACAAAATTGACAACTGGTGTTTCTTATCAAGATTCAGTGTAGCTCTTAGGGCGTCTTAACTTTATTATTATTATTTGTTTGTATTAATCACATGAAATAAACTAAAAACCCCAAATTCTAATGTGGGTGTGTTTTGTTCTCAAAACCTATTACATAATTAGTAAGAGATCTCACCAATTAAGCTAATTATTTTCCACAACAAAGGCAGTTACCTATCCTAGGTTCACATAGGTGTACTTGCACGAGGACCTATTTGGTCCCACTATCAAATTTATTGAGGCTTTCTATAAATTTCTTTTATTATATAGGGAATGTTTAGAGTAACTGGTCAAAAGGTTTTGGGTAATCTTTGATATGATAAAAAATTGAAGCTGATATGTTGTGGTAAAATTAACCGAGTTTGAGAATGATCTGATTCAGAGGGTGTTAGCAGCCGGGACTTTCTGGCCGTAAGTTCTTATATAATGACACAGTCATTTATACTTATTTTAGTTTTCTCCCTCTTTAGTTGTGCCCGGTTATGTGGTAGAAGAAAGAGGCATAGCAGCAAATAATTGCTTTTTGTGTATAAATCAGATCAAACTTAGCCTTGTTTATTATATATTTTGTATGTGTTCTCTATACAGCAGTAGGCTTTTATATCAAATCTTAGTTGTAAGCATGCTGCATCATCAGCTTCATTGCTTTCTATGTGGGTGGTCAATTAGGAGTTCTTTGGGTGTAATTTGACTGTTTACTGTATATTCTTTTGTGTTTATTCATTCATTTGATTGTTTACACTGTTTTGTGTTTGTTCGTGCATTGGTACTAGGTATCTAGATCTATTGGTGATGCATACTTGAAGCGACCGGAGTTTTCTCTCGATCCTTCATTTCCACGATTTCACCTCTCTGAGCCAATCCGCCGGCCGGTGCTAACAGCAGAACCATCCATATACTCAAGAATTTTGCAACCCAATGATAAGTTTCTTATTTTTGCATCTGATGGGCTGTGGGAACACTTAACAAATCAGGAGGCAGCTGAAATTGTTTATAATAATCCACGAGCTGTATGTGTTATCTCGCATCTATTTAATTCTACTTTCTTCATGTATCTTCAAGTTCAAGACACTTATTATTTTCCTTTCCTACATTTCCTTTTTTGTTTTTAAATGGCAGGGAGTTGCTAAAAGACTTCTTACAACAGCTTTAAGTGTGGCAGCAAGGAAAAGAGAGTTGAGGTATGATGATCTTAAGAAGGTTGAGAAGGGGGTTAGGCGATTTTTTCATGATGATATTACGGTGGTTGTCATCTTTATAGACCATGAGTTGTTGGGGAAGAAAATTTCTGTTCCAGAGCTGTCTGTTCGAGGGTTTGTCGACACTGTTGGACCTTCAAATTTTGACATTCTTCAAGGAATTGATGCAAATGCAAGGTCTTTTATCTGAAATAACACCTTGTAGCCTGAAATAGTCAACTGGGTCGTGGTCATGGAAGAGCAAGTTCAGAATGTTTCTATATACATTCCATGTTTTTGCAACATTTGATTGTTGTTTTTTTTTTTTTTAACTTTTTACATTTCCGCCTTCTGGCCAAGTATCATTAACCCAAAATTATGAGCCTAATTTCTTTTATTATTTTGATAATGCACCCGTTGGTGATACTGATAATCCCCTCAAGGAAGTTGCGATTTTTCTTCAATATATATATATATTTTAAGATGTTGAGGTCTGTATACACTCAGTTGTGTAATTTTATACCCTTCATTTCAATAATAAGGTTGTGCTTGGTTTTGATTTTGTTCCTATGAAGTAGGGCTAAGCAGAGCAGAACCTTTTATCTGTAATTTAGGGATTCAGCATGGTGTGTAATTTTATACCCTTCATTTCAATAATAAGGTTGTGCTTGGTTTTGATTTTGTTCCTATGAAGTAGGGCTAAGCAGAGCAGAACCTTTTATCTGTAATTTAGGGATTCAGCATGGTGTTATGGTAATTATGTCATGTTGTGCTTTAGCTTTGATCGGTCACATCAGGAGATGATCTCTTTTCTACATTAACTTTTCTGTAACATGGTGATTTATTCTTAATAATATATAAATCAGGAGTTACTTGTCTATGAAGAATTGTTTTGCCTTCTGTTTCATTCACGAGGATTAGACAATATACATCCAAGAGAGAACAATAGTTCTGGTGACATGAGTGGGAAAATCAGAACGCATGAAAATAATGCAATTAATGGTTTAAATAAATCCTTGAAAAACAATGGTGAAAAGAATCCTTGATTCAACCCAAAAACCCAATCGGTGCCAATACATAACTCTTCTACTAACAAATAATAATGTAAAGAATTGAATCGGCCCATACTCATTGTCCACACATCATCAATAAAGGAAAAACACGAATGGAAAAATGAAAAAAAATGTGAAAGAAAAATAAATTGTGCATCCACTTGATTAGAAGAAGCTTTTCCTTGATACAAAAGTTTGCTATATGTTTCCTCATCACGTCTCTCTGTCCATGATTAGAAGCATTTTCTGTGGACGATTGATGGTCCAGACTCATCATACTCTGCCTTGGCAATCCACATCTGCACTCAAACAGGAGCAATATTTGGAATCAAGTACACTTGAACTATCTTCTCTCTAGAAACCATAGTGCCTAGATAGTATTTACATTGACTCATGATGAAAGGTCTAAACTATTTATTGCAAACAATACTATATATCATATTATTAAAGATTTCAGTGGTTTCAAATCCCAACATGTCTACCACTAATTAATGTCCTTAAGGAATGAGAAAAAACAATAAAAAAAGTTGTATGCGTGTAAACTATGAGGTTTGTGTAATTCTTCCCCATATATGATTAATCTCATATCAACGTGCTATCAAAAGATAAATAAATGTAGACATAATACCTGCTGGAAGGTGCTGAGGGAAGCCAAAATGGAGCCTCCGATCCAGACACTGTACTTCCTTTCTGGTGGTGCTACCACCTTAATCTTCATGCTACTTGGAGCTAATGCTGTAATCTCCTTGCTCATTCTGTCAGCTATGCCTGAGAACATAGTGGAGCCACCACTAAGCACAATATTACCATATAAATCCTTCCTGATATCGACATCACACTTCATAATGGAGTTGTATGTGGTCTCATGAATGCCAGCAGCTTCCATCCCAATCATGGATGGCTGGAAGAGGACTTCTGGACAGCGGAACCGTTCAGCCCCGATGGTGATGACTTGTCCGTCAGGTAGCTCATAGCTCTTCTCCACAGATGAGCTGGTCTTTGCCGTCTCTAGTTCTTGTTCATAGTCAAGAGCAATGTAGGCTAGTTTCTCCTTCATGTCCCTCACAATTTCACGCTCGGCAGTGGTTGTGAAAGAGTAACCACGCTCAGTTAAGATTTTCATCAGGGCGTCTGTGAGATCACGACCTGCAAGGTCCAGACGAAGGATGGCATGTGGCAGAGCATAACCTTCATAGATAGGAACCGTGTGGCTCACACCATCTCCAGAGTCCAGAACAATACCTAAACAACAAACACAAAATCATAAAACATGTTAATTAAGACATCATCATTTCCATGATGGGTACACTTTAATCACAACCTCGATAATTAAGCTTCTTGAACAGCAAGAAAAAGAACCTTAAAGAGAAAAGGCAGAAGGTAACAATATATAGTGAATTGATGAGATCGGAATGGTCATCATAATGAACAAAATCACCAGTTCCAGGGAATGAAACTACCCCTTGATAGCAACATATACAAGATAAAAATGCCAATGATTTGAAAATGTGTTTCGTGATCTAGCATATCCATATGTGCCTCTCAAGAATCTTTTTATATAACGAACATGGGGATACACACATATTGCCAAGATCAAAACGGAAAGTAGATGATCTCCGATTTCACACATTGCTTAAACTTGATGAAATTCCTGATTTGTTAAACCAGTTTCTGCAATGCAATTTCAATTTCGTGCATAAAAATTGGACAATAAAGAATTACATAATGGATGGATGGATGGAATAGCTTACCAGTAGTACGACCACTAGCATAGAGGGAAAGGACAGCCTGGATAGCGACATACATAGCAGGAGTGTTGAAGGTCTCAAACATAATCTGAGTCATCTTCTCACGATTTGCCTTGGGATTGAGAGGAGCCTCAGTGAGCAGAACAGGATGCTCCTCAGGAGCCACACGCAGCTCATTGTAGAAGGTGTGATGCCAGATTTTCTCCATGTCATCCCAGTTGCTGACAATTCCATGCTCAATCGGGTATTTGAGTGTCAAAATACCTCTTTTCGATTGAGCCTCATCGCCCACATAGGCATCCTTCTGGCCCATACCCACCATCACTCCGGTGTGGCGAGGGCGACCCACAATGCTAGGAAACACAGCCCTCGGCGCATCGTCTCCGGCAAATCCAGCCTGACATCAATTCCATTAAAAACCAATCATAAAATTCAGCTTCTGTTCTCTACTGGTTTCATCGGATTTCAATTCAGAAAAAAGTTCATATTCGAAAAATAGACGAAAAATGAGAAAATGAAAAGATCAATTGGGCTCTCTGATAACCACACAATAGCCACACTAAATGAGTATAGTAGCAAAATCCAACAAAAACGTATCGGATTTCGAATCCGTACCTTCACCATTCCAGTTCCATTATCACAGACGAGAGGCTGAATATCCTCATTTTCCGCCATTTTCTACCGCCTGCTACACAAAATCAATCAAATGACCAGATCTAATTAAGCAAAATCATTATCTTTTCGTAGAAAAATGCGTAAAGAAATCAAAATCAAAATCAAAACAAAAAATTAATCATTAATTGGAAGATCATATTCGATGGACTACCTTAAAATTTCTAAATTTCTCTTTCTTTCTTCTATTTTTTTTTTTTCTTTTTTTTGGATTTCTTCGACTCTCTCTCTTAACAGACTGATTCTGTGCGTGAAAGTACCCGCCCTCTTTGTTTTAAAAATGGAAGCTCGTGCAAATGAAATGAAATTCAACTTAAATTAACCTCAAATTCCCTCTTCTGCAATCCTGGCCGTCCTTTTCCAGTTCCTCATCTACGGACCCCGCTTCACCACTCGCATTCTTCGTGGATACAGCTGGTTCGCTTTCGCTTTTCACTTTTAAAGACTAATTTACCCTTCACATTCATACAAATTGCCTCTCTAGTCCTTTTGCCATCAGTCCAACTGTCCAAGGGTCATATTGTAAAGAATCAATTCAATGCATGCACATTTCTTGAATTCAATTAATGTTACCAGGTTTTAAATTACATTATCGTTTTAATGTCAAAATATTATATCACTTCATTAACATAAACTTTATTATTATTTCAAAATTTTTAAAATTATACTCATATATCTAATTTTTTTTCTACTTTAAATTTTCATAAGTCATATAATTATATAGAAATCTACATTTTATCAATTTTAGAATTTTAATTCAAAGGTCAAGGTCTATAAAGATTATTTATTAGAAAAATAAAAAACTAAAAAATCACCTCTAAAAAATAATCTATTAACTATACAAATCTTATATAATAACTAAATTCATATTTAATAAGAGATAGTTTTATATAATTTTTTAAATAAAATAAAATAAAATTATACAATCAAATAATAAATTTTAGAATTATTCTCTTTCAAAAAATTCATGAATTTTCATGATAATAGTCAATTGTAAATAGATTGAATTTTACAGATCATAACATTGTATTAGAGTTGTATTAAATTTTTTTTTTTAAAAAAAAGCTATTTTATAAATTCTAAAATTATTGGAAAAATTAGTAAATTTAACCAGCTTCAATTGAATTCCTAAAACACCCTTAGGTAGATTAAAAGAAACATTTGGGATGGTATTGTGAATTAGTAGATAAAGAGGGGTAAAATTGGCCATGGAATGGAAATGGGGCCAAGAAAAGAGCGAGAATTTGTGCTTCAAGTTGATTGTGGGATTGGGTGCATGTAATTATTCATAGTATTGATTGAAAAGGAGCGAATGCCAACTCAGCAATCCGTTTCCAACTGTCTAAATACTCAACCAAAAGAAATAGTCAAACATCCAACTGTGGATTAACAATTTGACTGTAATCTCTATAACGTGCCATGCAGTTCCACCAACCAAGCACCACGACGTGTTCACCCTTCCCCTATTTAAATTTGACCAAAACCGTTATTTTTCTTTTTAAACCCCATATTTATGGAAAATGAATGACAAACATTATTTTACGGACAACGAATTGGGAAACCAACAAGAATATGTGAATCAAATATAGTTTAATACAGATGGAGCAAACATTAAAAAAAAAAAAAAAAAAAAGTGAGGCAATGACATTAAATTTAGGTTTGGAAGCACTTTATTCATGTGAAAAACCAAGTATCTTTATGATGGTTATCATGTCAACAAGTTTGGCCCCGCACGTACACACAAAAGATGGAACTTTTTTGAGTGAAG
This sequence comes from Xanthoceras sorbifolium, assembly GCA_003430845.1. Lineage (NCBI taxonomy): Eukaryota > Viridiplantae > Streptophyta > Magnoliopsida > Sapindales > Sapindaceae > Xanthoceras > Xanthoceras sorbifolium. Next base: position 14,307,419 of record CM010612.1, read on the forward strand.
TCGGTAGTGATCCAGCTACCAACCAAACTGCTAGCAGGAATGGAAACTTTTTTGTTTCAAGTTGACGACAATAAAATGTGTTCTGCATATGCCTCTTAAAAAAGTGCTTTCTTCAACTATCTTTTTACATGTATTCCTTTCAGATAACAAAAAAATTTAATAAATAAAGTTTATTTCTTTTTTTAAAGACATAATATATATAAAATATATTCTCTTATTTTTTTATTCAATGTATTTAATAATGCAGTAAGGCTAAGCTTAATTTTTGCGAAACCTTGTACAATGCGATATTCAAAGGAGAACGGATATCGTTAATATTTTATAACTGTATTTTTTTTTAAAAGTGAAAACAAGTACGTCAATCATTTTGTCAAAAGAAAATAAAAAAATAGAAAAAAATAAAAATACGTTTTTTACTTTTATTAAAGAAAAAAAAACTGGTAACGTTATTTTAAAGTTTTACTATTTTGTATTTTTATTTTTAATTTTTATCAGTTAGTTAAGTGATGTATAAAATAAAAATATTTATTTATTAAAAAATAAAATAATTAAAACTTCTAAAAATTAAAGTTATATATTATATATGTATGGATTATTTTTTTTTATTATTAACAAATATACTTTTTTGAGATTATTAAAATATATTTTTTTATCATAATTTTTAATATATACTGTATATATATACACCAATAAATTTTAAATTATAACAAATATAAATTCTAATATTTTATAATTAATAAATCAATTTAAATTAATATAAATACACCCAATATATTAGTATCTTACGATATACTAGATGTATTAATATTTTTTTTTTATCAAAATATATTAATATTTTAATATTTTTTAGAAAGATACTGTTTTTGGTTATTTATGCTAGATGTATTTTCAGATCTTAAAAATATAAAAATTAATTTTTTTTAAAATAAAAATTGATAAAACAGAAAAGAAAAATAAAAATAAAAAGTTACCGATTTTTGTTATTAGTGAAGAATGACAGATAATGGGCTGGATAACAGATGGATCACAAGAACCCATTTCTAAGGCATTGTTTTATTCATTATGGATTGTACAATATTTGTGTTTGCCTTTCAAAATACAACTAAGGGATATAATCATTTTTTACCCTAAATTTTAATATATTCTTCATTTTTCACCCTATTATTTTTTTTCTTTCTTTTACACCCTATTATTTAATAAAATAGCCATAATACACCCTCCCGTTAGGTCAACGTTTGATTTAAATAGTTGACCGTTAATTGTTAAGGATAAGATTGTAATTTAAGGTTGCTATAATTATTCTTTTAAGGGTATTAGGGTAATTTTATATTTTAAAAATAAAATAAATAATTTAATATTATTTTGATAATCATTAACCATGGCCCATGAAAAAAAAGTTGTCACCACATAATGGAAAGAATAAACTTTCCAAATGTGCCTACCATTTCCACCGACTCACCTTCTCCATCGACTCACCTTCGTTTCTTCATCTCTTATTTGTGTCTCCCATCTCTCTCAACAGTTTGACTTTGGCTAAGAGGCTAGTGTTTTCGTTCTAACCTCTTCTATTCTGACTTATTTTTTATGGTTTGATGCATGCAGAAAATGTTTGTTGTTGATTACACAGTGTAGGAAGATTTTTAGGGTTCTTATTTTTGAAAAAAATTGGGGCTTTTTGAAATCCAAGTGACTGTGTTTTGAACTTGTTTATGATGTTTACGGTCTTAGTTTTAACAAGCTTCTTGTCATTTTACAGCATAGCTAGTGAATGTATAGGAGATTACCTCTAACCATCACAAATTTGGATCAAGGAGATTACCTCTAACCATCACAACCATCTCAATACCATATGCTAAATTTGTTCTTCCAGTATGAAATAAAAAATAAATAAAAAACCAAGCCACCTTGCGTTGATTCCCTTGTCTCGAAGTCTTTCGATTTTCCATCAACATATGATTTTTGAGATGGTTGGTTTTTTATTATATCACAAACCGATTTGACCCAAGCAGAAGTTAAGTGGGCTTTGAATCCTAGTAGAGAATGAATAGTTTCGCCAAGGTTATGAACGGATGGTTTTGAGTCCATGGTCTTTGTAATCTGAGTGTAATGAATGAAATAAAGATTTGTCCTGTCTCAACTTTCCATGTCTGTAACCTGCTGTTTTCATTTTGCAATAAATAAATCAATAAAGTACTGATCAGCTGTTTAAGAGATGATGAGTTGAACATAGGCCGAAGATTGCTGTACAGTGAAAAACAAGCACAACTGATACCAAAATTTTACTGGGAAATGGGGTTGGTATGGTTTATACATAAAAATGTCAATCTAATTCTTTATAATTATATTGTATATCAGAGCTCAGCTCTTTAGGAGATTTGAAGGATAACATACCTCATCACAGTGACTAGAACTGTGGAGAACAAAAATGAACAAGTTGAATATAAAACTATTTAGAACAAAAGGCAAAAAAAAAGAAAGTAAAAAGGACTGAAAAAAGAGTAACAGCTAATGAAAAGTTTAAGGAAGAAGATGCAAAGATAAGAAGCATAAAAGTTAGCAAAAAAGTCTAATCCATTCATTTTATTTTCTTAACTATTTTGTAGAACACTAGAAGTAAACGAAGAAAGGTTGTTGCTAGCAGTACTCCCTATTCCACCAACAGCTAATTATATATTAATTGGCAGCCAAAAACTGAACTAACCACTTAGTTATTAATCGATGAATGGAAGTACAATATCAACATTAAGATGGTACATAGATAGTAAACCATTTACTAACCTGAAGAAGCCAATTTATATTTTTATTTTTTTGTAATTCCATTGGTGTAGTGAAGAAGCCAATTTATATTCTTCTTAGTGCTTTTATGATTATTTTAATTTTTTTTAGTATCATTTGGGGTTCTTTTATTTTCATAGTTGTACTCAAAATTACATAGTTAATAGTTGTACTCAAAATTAGTTTGTCAATTAGTACTTTGGTATATTCTTATTTGTATTTTATTTTATTTTTTGTACAGTGATGCATAGTTTCGAGATTATAGTCCAATTTGGGACTAATACAGTTGAGCTTGGATACTGTGATGCTGATCATATCAGTATCATCACTTTGTTGCACTGTATGAGTAAAAAAACCACAGGTAAGGAAGATGTTCCTAAAGAACAATTTTGTGTGTTTGTTATTTTACCTTGGTGTAATGACGTAGTAGAAGTGAAGAATGATAATAAGTTAGTGAAAGTCTTTAGTATGTTTAGAGAACATGGGTGTAGTAGAATAGTGTTTGAAATAGATTACCAACCCTATGTTCCATTTCCATCTGAGGGTTCATCTTGTACCCCTAATGCGGTAGATCCTGAGGTGTTTATTAATGAGTATGAAGGTTTAGATGTAGATGATTTAGATGAAAATTATTTTACATACCACGGAGATGATAAAGATGGGGATAGTGTAAATGGTGAAAGAAGGGGGGGGGGGGGGGGGGGGGGGGGGGGTATTGCACATAATGGGAATGCAAACTCACAAGTAGTAGTAGGTTTTGATGATGATAATGATCAAGAAAACCACATTTTATGGGAGGGTTATCAATCTAGAGAAGATGATGAGTTTTTAAATGACTCGGAAATGGAAAATGTTGAGGGTAAAATAGCTAAGCTAATGAATGGTAATCCATTCAATCAAATTGTAGGAGGGGAGATAAGATTTGCAGTAGGTCAAACCCATGACAGTGTTTACACTTTGAGGGAATTATTAAGAGATTATGCTATACAAGAGGGAGGGAATTAAATGCAGCAGCTCGAGCCTACCTTTCAGAGGTTTTTTCTGAGTTTTCATGCTCAAAAGTATGGATTTCTTGGGAGGTGCAGGCCATTTATTGGTTTAGATGGTTGCCACTTAAAAGGGCCACTTGGAGGTGTTTTATTGGCTGCTATTGCTTTAGATGCAAACAGTGGAGTATATCCACTTGCTGTTTGTATCTGTGAAGCAGAAAATCTGCTAAGTTGGGGCTGGTTTTTGAAGCACCTACATGACTATTTGAAGTACCCAACAGAGAAGCCATTGTGTTTCATGAGTGGCAGACAAAAGGGAGTGTTGAGTGCATTGGAGATGCAATTTCCCTTTGCCACTACAAGGTAAAACACTAATAATTGTACTACATATTGCTTTCAACTATATTTTGTGAACATATTTATTTACTTTTGGGCAGGTTTTGTGCAAGGCATATATATGCCAACTTTAGACTTAAACACTCGGGCCAGAAGTTGAAAATTTCATTTTGGATGTGTAGTAGGAGTAGTAATTTATTTGAATTCAATGATGCCATGGCTGAAATAGGGAGGGTTAACATAGATGCAAGAACATGGTTAGATAAAATTAATCCCATACATTGGTCTAGGCATGCATTTGATCAATCAATTAAATGTGACTATGTCACTAATAATATGACTGAGTCATTCAACAGCATGTTCTGAGATCATAGGGCTAAAACGTTTTTACAGTTGCTAGAATTTGTTAGGAGGATGGTAATGGAAAGATTCCAAAAAAGGAAAGAAGAGTGTCTTGGCTGGAAAATAGAAATACCACCATCTGTGTCAAAAAAAATTCTGATGGCAAGTAAAGATAGTAGGATCCTAAAAATGCTTAGTGCAGGCAACGGTGAGTATGAGTTGTTGGATAAGAGAAGGGCCTATGTAGTAAAAATAAATCAAGCTACATGTGAGTGTGGTGGGTGGCAGGTCAGTGGGATTCCATGTTGTCATGCAATGGCTGCTATTAGCCATTATGCTAGTAGAGATGGAGTGACAAGGAGAATTGTTGAGTATGTTCACCCAAAACTGACTAAAACTGCATTTTCGCACACTTATAGTACCATGATTCATCCAATTCCAGACATGTGTGTGTGGCCTAACCTTAATACAACACCTCTTATTCCATCACCATTTAGAACAAAACCCAGCAGACCTAAGCTTAGAAGGAGAAGGGAACCTGGTGAGAAACCCAAGGAAGGAAGATCTAGGAGTGTTGCATGTAAGAAATGTGGACAGCCTGGGCATAATAAAAGAACATGCAGAAATGAATCAGTGTTTGGAAGAAAGAAACAGGTATGAAACCCTACGGTTCTGAATTTTTAAACTAATATATATGTGTGTGTGTGTGTATATATATATATATATATATATATATATATATATATATATATATATATAAGATACACATACAGCTGTGTCTGTATATATATTGACACACACACAAAGGTCTCTATGTATGTATATATATATACACACACAGAGACTTCTGTGTGTGTATCTTATATATATATATATATAAAGAAACCTAATCTATTTTTTTCACTGACAGAGAATAAGAGAGACAGATGCTGCTGGTGCCTCAACTTCCCAACTTCAGTCAGAACCTCCAACTCAAACACAGCCCCAGTCACAAGTGACGCAGCATTAATTCCGATGGAAATGATACTGGTTTTTTGTTGTTTTTATTTTTTTGTTATTGAACATGCAATTAGGGGTATAGCATGAAAGTTGTTCATGTTGCTAGCTAGCATGTTTCAGTGTATCTACATGCTGATGAACACTTCATTTTGTTGATATTGCTAGCAGGATAAATAGTTTTTGTTGTTATTTAACTTTAATTTTTTGCTTATAATGTTAGTGTGATTTCTATTCTATTTTTATTGAATACAATTTAAATGGATGGATGTAATGTTTGGTATCTAATGAACATATGAAATTAATGTTTTTCTTTAACAGCTATTTTTTATTTATTTTTTTTAATCTCTACAGGGTTGTATTTTTATCATATGTTTTTATCATATATATATACACACACACACATGAAATTTTTTTTTTAGGATATAATTGTCTTTTTAAACTTGATAACTATGTGAGGGGTAAAATAGTCTTTTATGTATTTGCATGTGTCAGAATTTGTTTTATTATGTCTTTTAACGGTGTAATAAAAGTAGGGTATAAAAGAGAGAAAAAAAAAACAGTAGGATGAAAAATGGAAAATATATTAAAACTTAGGGTAAAAAATAATTATATCCCATACAACTAATGTAGGATTGGCAACGGACTGGGCCCGGAAACACCCAATTCCGATACAGTCCAATGTTACTATCTTTTAGGAATTTTATGAGGAGATTTTTTTTTAAATGACACTTATTGGGCCTAAATTTATTGTTTTTACTAAGAATAACACTTAAATATTGATTTGAGACAAAATTACCCATGAGTGTACAAGACAAAACATTTCACTTTTATTTCACACTTCCATTTTTTTTAAACATTTCAAACTTCACAAGTGGGGGAGAGCATCACCGGCTGACTATGCCACTGCCGACGAAGCGAACTAATTAGTTCAAAATTTTCCCTTCTTTTCCCGCGTGTTCTAAGCAACCAAACAAAATCAAGAAAACCACATCACTCATATGTTCTCACCTGACAACTCAAGTTCAATTTACATTCAAAGTTTCAATCCTTTTTCATTTTTTTTTTCTAACAACTTTTCAATAGGCAAACAAAAGCATCCAGTTTCCCACACTTTCTCAGCAGCCAAACAAAAGTAAAAACATTATTTTTTTTAAAAAAAAAATCTCTCAAACCTGGTAATGCAAAAAAAAAAAAAAAGTGGTTGGGAAGTTCGCCCCAGACCAAAAAAAAAAAATGAAAAAAATTGTGGGCGTGGTGAACTAAAAAATTGGCCGGTGAGTTCGCCCAAGAACTTAAATAAAAAAAAGAAAAAAATTGGTGGGCGAACTAATCAGTTTGCCCCAAAAACAAATGACGACAGACAAACTGTTACGAACTGATTTGCCCACAAACTGATAATTTGCATCCTTCACTTTCATTTGCTTCTAGTTCTCTGCCTCCATTCAATAAATAGATTCAATCAATCAATCAACCAAAAGCCTCCAATTTTATTTTATTTTACTTTTGTTTATATGTTAAATTTTAAAACTTCACTCTTCCTCTCTCTATTTTTTTTCCTTATCTGTTGCCTGAGACGAAAAATTAAAGTTTTTGATGATTTTTTACGTGTTGAAAGTGAGGGAGTGAGTAGGTTAGAGAGAGAGAGACAAAGATGTTCGGTTAGAGAGATATAGTCTGCGAGTGGGTTAGAGAGAGAGTTCAAAACCAAAGAAAGAAAAGAAGAAAAAAAAAAATAAAATCTCAGCAGGAAAAGAAGAAGAGAAAAGTCAACGCTCATTAAGGACAATTTGGAATTTATTTGAAATAAGTGCTATTTTCATAATAACAATAATCAAGTATTATTTTAGAAAATAAGGGTCAAATGGTGCCACCTTGGACCATTTTCTCATTTTCTGAATTTCAGATCCAATTTGAATTCGAATTTAGTCTGAAATCTTTTACGATCAGACTCGTAGAGGACCAAAAAAAAAAAAAAAACATTGTGGGATTCGGTTTGATAATCAAAATCCAAAATTTTAGGATCATATTTAGGATTCTTTTAAAATAGGATAAGAAAATAAAAATAAAATTGAAATCTCATTATTATATTTATTTGATTATGTTTTTATTTAAAATTAATTTTTAGATGTTCATGTTACTTTATTGAAGAATGAAGATAATTTTTTCAAAATTATACGTTTTCTTCCGTGAGAATTGTCAAAAATCGCTTATTAAGTATGTGAAAAATTATTTTTGACCATGTGTGAAAAAATTAATTTTTAATAACCACTTTTATAATTTAATTTCATAAACACCCTCAACTATCCTCCAATTGGATAATTATAAAAGAACACAAAAAATGAAAAATTATAAAAAAATTGCATAAAAATCCCTACTTACACTTATACCAGGTTTAAACTTAAAATTACTTTTTTCTTCTCTTTCTTCACATATCAAACCTATTATCTTCTCTCTTTCTTCTCTATTACCTTAACAAAATCAAAACTTATTATTGATTATTAGACAGTGCATTGAGAAGTGGCTTAATAAGGTAGGAAAAAATTATTAATTTTATGGAGATTTTAGTGTTTTTATTGAAAATGTGTTTTATGATATTATTTTGTACAATATATTTGATTTGAGTTTAATATAGTTTTGATTTGTGGTAGAAAGAATTTGGATGATGTCGGAGTTTTTTTTATTTTTTTTAATGAAATGTTAATGGTTTTAAAACCTGGTTAATGAAATATTATTAGTAAAATCATATTAGTGAAATGTTAGTTAGTGAAATGTTTGTTAGTGAAATGTAAGTTATATAATATAATTACACAAGATTTAATTTTATGTACACTTTCCAGTAGCAGGTCAAAATAAAATTAAAATATATTATTGATTGTTGGACGGTGCCTTGAGAAGTGGCTTGACAAGTTTGTCCATTCTTAATTCCTTCCGGTAGCCGAATAATTATGAATTTTTTATTTTTATTTAAAATACTTTTTATGATGTTATTTTTGTACAATGTGTTTAATTTGAGTAATATATGGTTTTTGTGATGTTGGTTAGTGAAATGTTATTAGTGAAATGTTAGTTAGTGAGATGTTGTTAGTGAAATGTTAGTTAATGAGATATTGTTAGTGAAATATTTTTTAGTGAAATGCTGTTGGTGAAATTTTTGCATTGAAACTTTATCAGTGAAATCTTATTCATGTTTTTGTAAAATGTTATAGGAATATAAGCATACGTCACTTATTTCAGGAAATAAATACCTGTAGACTTCTACTCAACTATAATGGACACTGGGATGTGATAGATTATATTGATGGTTCACTGGTTGGGGCAATGGTTTTTAAAGAGTTGATACAAATTTGCCCTATATCATAAATTCAATTTCAGGATACGACGATCGACGATTAAACGATTTGAGGTAGGGTGCAGCATTTGTCCTCTGGGCGATACGTAAAGCGAATTGCTAACTGACTCACCAGTATCTCTATTTTCAGCTTTTCTTTTTCTCCCAGAAAGTTCTATTTACACATGTTCGTGCTAAATGAAAAAAGCATTTCACAATTGGAAAGGCGTTTGTGCATTTTACTAGTTATTTCCAACCAAGTTTTTCTCATCCAATTATAAATATGACGCTTATTTCAGCTGTACAAAAACGTACAGGTTTATTTACAATGAGCATGGATTATATCCAAAAATACATATTTCTTCAATTGTACAAAAATGTGCAGGTTGATTTACAATAAGCATGGATAAATACACAATCCTAAATGACACTACTAGACAGTACAATTTGAGATTTACATAAAATAAACAAAAAAAAAAAAAATCAACAAACCTGTAAGGAGACTGAGATTTATATAGAATATACAAAAAAAAATAAAATAATAATAAATAAAAAAACCAAACATTGTCTAAAAAGTTATCCAATACCTTTGTTCATGCCTATAATCAAAAGTCACTTGAGCTTTACAGAGAATAAATAACAAAAAAAAAAAAATAATAATAAACTAGATTGGTTAGAAAGGATTATCGCCTCATGTTTAGCACATGAATTACCACTACTTGAGGAAAAACAAAGGCCCTAAATGAGAAACCTTCTTCCGCTAATGCTCCAAGAAATCTGTATTCACTTCTTTCTCAGCTTGTGACTGTGTAAGGGGATTAATCACAAAGGTAGACACCTTATTAGGAATGAACATCTCACTTCTGCCCTTTGTATTGGTAAGACTTCTTCTCTATAATTAGAGGACCAAACCATATTGAAAAGACTAGGAGAGAACAAGAAGTAAAAATAAATAAATAAATAAAAGAGTACCTATTTATAAGTTATAACCAAAAAAGAAAGAAAAAAATTGGGATTTTTACAAACAGAACCAAAAGTTCATGTGTGCAATTTAGTAGATGCAGACCTGTCTAATTAAATACATAATCAATCTGTAAGTTTACATATCTCCAATTTCTGTATAGACACATTAATATACAAAAACTTTAAAGCCAAAAAACTTATCTGCAAGTAGATGTATTTCCATGTCACAATAAACCATTCAAGCAAGCTATAGAAAAAGACATTGTATTTTGCAATTTTTTTTCATTTGTGCAGTCTCTGTGCTTTCACATGAACTATGGGAACTAGAATAAATGTCAATCAACAAAGCATTATATTACTGGACTAAGATGACTCCATATTCTTGAAGCCAAAAAAAAAAAAAACAAAGAGAGGAGCCACCAGCTCTCCATGCACTTTGTTGACCGTAGACATGAGTAGCAGGCCGAACTGAAGGGTTCATTATTGATGTATAAAAAGAGACAGAAGAGAGGGAGGCATGTATGAAGATACAAGAGAATAAATTATAAATCAATGATCATCCAAAAAGAAGAGACATAACACAAGTCAATATAACTACTCATGGAAATTTTTTAATAAATCTGTTAAAAGTTTTCCCAAAAAGGAATGAAAATAAAGTGAACCAAATCCACTTACAAGTTAAAAAGAAACATGATAATACTAGACACACAAGCAAAACACCTTTCAGCAAGAAAGATACACAAGGGGGTTATTCAAAAAATTATCAGAGTTAGATGTTTCAGCTTCCTATCGATCTTCTAAGGAAATTAAAAGGGTGCAAAAAGAGATTATAGCATGCTAATTTTAAATCGAAAATAAAACCATCATTGATCATGGGGCTATCAGCACAACTGGATATAACAGTAGCAGAATCATATCATTGAATTGGGTGCGACGCACAATGTCTAGAACTGAAATTATTTTCACAAGCAGCAACCTGTCTTGCTGGAAAACAATCGCATATGTTACTCATCAACGGCATAAAATTGAATACTCATGTTAAATTTGAATTCTGCGTTTAGCAAGCATGAGTGTACGGCTAGCCTAGAATCCACAAGAAGTTAAGTCATTAGTTATTGTAAAATATCAACGGAAACATAACATCAAAGGTATATGTTGAAAATAGTGTGAATTTTAAATAATAAAACATGTGAATTTGAAATAGTAACAGAGGTTCTTTCTGAGATCTAGTCTCATGCCTATTTTTTCTCATCACCATACATACGTTTATATGCCCTTTTTTTTTTTTTTTACTAAATAAAGAGTGATATAGTGCAGCAAATAAACACACACTGACACCATTATCTGCAAACTAAAAAAAAAACTCTTTTTGTTGCATATATGGATTTCCACCCATTAAAAAGTATGCTGTAAATAAACCCATTAAAAAAACTCTTTTTTTTTTTTTACTAAATAAAGAGTGATATAGTGCAGCAAATAAACACACACTGACACCATTATCTGCAAACTAAAAAAAAAACTCTTTTTGTTGCATATATGGATTTCCACCCATTAAAAAGTATGCTGTAAGTGGGAGACAATAAATACTGATATACAACTAAGATTCCTCTTATTAATATTTAATGTATGTGGGACGGTGGAAACTTCTATATATACCACATTCTTTCTCATTTGTGAAGAGATTAGAAATACAAAAGCTTCTCTCTCTACAAATCAATTCTCCTCTCTTATTTTACGTGCGCCTATTTTGTCATCCTCTGCTTCTACAGTTATTGCTCCTCTTTACTTCAATATTCTGTTATTGCTTTTTATTTTTATTATTATCATTTTATTTTATTTTATAACACGTTATCAGCACGACTAGCTTATTAGTATGCTATGTGATTGCCACTCTGTTGGATCTTTCACATCAAAAAATAAGTTTAGTTTTTACTTATATTTATTATATTGAAACATGAAGATTACAAAATAAATAAAAGAGCTAGAAACTATAAATATTATAAACTTTAATCCAATAAGAAGTTCTGGACATAATATTATTATTATTATTTTTAATTTAATGTTTATATATATATATATATTTATATTTATATTTATGTAATTTATATAAATATAATGCATTTTAAGTCGGCTATGCCGACCACGTTTATATTTATGCAATTTATTTATTATTATGCATATCAAGTTGGCTATGCCGACCATATTTATATTTATGTAATTTATTTATTGTTATGCATCTCAAGTCGGCTATGCCGACCACGTTTATATTTATGCAATTTATTTATTGTTATGCATCTCAAGTTGGCTATGCCGACCATATTTATTATTTATGCAATTTATTTATTACGCATCTTAAAGTTGGTTATGCCAACAATATATACTATTTATGCATTTTATTTATTGTTAATACATTTTACTTCAGTACTCTTTATTTTAATTAAATTTGCATATGTACGATCCAGTCAACATTTACTTATCTATAGCTATTTCTATATATGTTACGTTTATATGCCTATTTAATTATTAGATATGATTTATACTTATTATGCACTATTCTTGATATATTTACTAAAAAACTAATTATTATTATTGTTTTGTATGAATAGAAATCTGCTGAAAAATGTCAAATCTTAAGAACCTGCAGTTGTTTGCCCTAGATATTTCTGGAAACAACTACCTTTCCTGGATTCTGGATGCTGAAATGCATTTACAAGCCATGAATTTGCAAGACACGGTTAAGGAAGAAAATGAGACATCCCTGCAGGATAAGGCCAAGGCCATAATCTTTCTTAGACATCATCTACATGAGAATCTAAAAGTCCAATATCTCACAGTGAAAGATCCATTAATATTGTGGAAAAATTTAAAAGATCGATATGATCATCAAAGGGATGTATTCCTCCCAAAAGCAAGATATGATTGGATCCACCTACGATTACAAGATTTCAAAACAGTTACTGAATATAATTCTGCTTTATTCAAGATCACTTCACAACTAAAATTGTGTGGTGAAACAGTGACTGAGCATGATATGTTAGAAAAGACGTTCTCTACTTTTCATGCTTCGAATGTGCTCCTGCAGCAGCAATACAGAGAACGTCGATTCCAAAAATATTCAGAACTAATCTCGTGTTTGTTGGTTGCTGAACAAAACAATGAGTTGCTAATGAAAAATCATGAACTACGTCCAACTGGTTCATCAACATTCCCTGAAGTGAATGCCAATAGATATAAAAGCCATGGACGTGGTCGGGGTCATGGACGAGGACACGGACAATGGAATGGTTCTCGTGGTCGTGGATATAGTTCTCGTGGTAGTTACAAATCCTCATGGAACCGTAACACCAATAATATGCCCCAGAAGTGGAATGCCAATGTGGCTAAGCAAGATAAAGGAAAAAACAAAATTACAGATGACAAAACCACTAAAAGCAATAAAGATGTTTGTTTTAGATGTGGTATACCCGGACATTGGTCGCGTACCTGTCGTACGCCTAAACATCTGGTAGATCTATATCAAGCATCTATAAGAGGAAAGAAAAAGGAAATTGAGGCAAATCTTGCGAATCTCTCAGATCCAAAAGATATTACTCATCTTGATATTCCAGATTTTTTTAGAGATGAGAATGGAAATGGTGGCTCTGGCCACACCAATTAGGGTCTTATTATGACTGCTTTTTACACTATATTTGGGTAGCTGGTAATGGGAATGTCCATACCAACTAAAATATGTCCATCATCGATTTGTTTTGTGTGTGCGTTTTTGTTATGTTTTTATCCTTTCTTTTTCTCTGCAATCAAGTATGATGTATCTTTTGTGCCTCTGTTTTCGTTAATAACTAATATATATTTTTGTTTAATGAAATAAAGGATATGGATATGCCATCTGTTTCCAGTGGAGAAGATAAATGTTTGATTGATAGTGCAACAACACATACTATTCTTCGTGATAAGAAGTATTTCTCAAATTTGATATCACTTAAAGCTGAGGTGAATACTATATCAGGTCCTGCAGACCTAATTGAAGGCTCTGGAAGAGCCACAATTCTATTGGAAAATGGAACAAAAATATATATCCATGATGCTTTATATTCAAGCAGTTCCCAAAGAAATTTACTTAGCTTTAAAGATATTCGTTGTAATGGATATCATATTGAAACAATAAGTGAAAATAATATAGAATATCTCTATATTACTTCTGTTGTTTCAGGACAAAAATTGATTTTGGAAAAGATTCGTACTTTCTCATCTGGATTATATTATACGATAATCAAATCAATTGAGGCTTATGCAGTTATGAACCAGAAGTTCTCCAATCCAAAAATATTCATGCTTTGGCATGACCGCTTAGGTCACTCGGGATCTACGATGATGCATAGAATCACTGAAAATTCTCATGGACATCCATTAAAGAACCAGAAGATTCAGTTGTTACATGAGAGTATATGTACTGCATGTTCACAAGGAAAATTAGTAACTAGACCATCTTATCCTAAAGTTGGTTTTGAATCCCCATCATTCCTACAAAGAATTCAGGGGGATATATGTGGACCTATTCACCCACCTAGTGGACCATTTCGCTATTTTATGGTTCTAATTGATGCATCTGCAAGATGGTCACATGTTTGTTTATTGTCTACTCGTAATGTTGCTTTTGCCAGATTACTTGCACAGGTTATTAGGCTTCGAGCACATTTTCCAGATTATCCAATAAAATCAATACGCCTTGATAATGCTGGTGAGTTTACATCCAAAACTTTTTATGAGTATTGCAAAGCAGTGGGGATTGATGTTGAGCATCCAGTCCCATATGTGCACACCTAGAACGGATTAGCAGAATCATTTATCAAACGCCTACAAGTAATTGCGAGAACTTTATTATTAAGAACACAATTACCAAGTTCTGTATGGGGACATGCTATTTTACATGCTGCTGCATTAATCCGTCTTCGACCTACTGCTTATCACCAGTATTCACCATTACAACTTGTGTTTGGCCATCAACCTAATATATCCCATTTACGTACTTTTGGTTGCGCTGTATATGTCCCAATAGCCCCAACTCAAAGAACTAAAATGGGACCCCAAAGACGTTTGGGGATATATATTGGTTTTGATTCACCGTCAATTATTAGATATTTGGAACCTTTGACGAGTGATCTTTTTACTGCACGATTTGCGGATTGTCATTTTGATGAGAAAAATTTTCCATCTTTCGGGGAAAGAAAAACTTCTCCTGAAGAGAAGCAGGAATTTTCTTGGAAGGTTCCAAGTTTGATCCATTTAGATCCATACACATCTCAGTGTGAGAATGAAGTGCGAAAGATAGTGCATCTTCAAACAATTGCTAATCAGTTACCAGATGCATTTACAGATGCTAATAGGGTAACAAAGTCATATATACCAGCTGCTAATGTATCAGCCCGGGTGATTGTTCCTGAAGAACGATATAAATAATTAGCAGCAACTGAATCATCTGTTGCACGACAGAAGCGTGGTAGACCACTTGGATCAAAAGATACAGTTCCCCGAAAGAGGAAATTTTAATTATCAGGATTTTGATAAAACTCGAGTTACAAATAAATCCACTTTCTCTGAATCAACTCCAGTAGAGTTAGATGTCCCTGAAGCGACAGGAGCCCCTGTAGTGGCAGAAGCCCCTGAAGTGGCAGAAATCCCAGAAGAGAGACAAGAAAATGGAAATGAAGAAATATCCATAAATTATGCAAGAGAAATATGGAATCGTGAAGAAACAATCATCGATGATATATTTTCTTACACAGTAGCTACTGAAATTATTAATGATGATTATGAACCTCATGGTATTGATGATTGTAGACAAAGACATGATTGGCCTAAATGGAAAGAAGCAATTCAAGCAGAATTAAATTCTTTAGCCAAACGTGAAGTATTTGGACCTATAGTCCAGACACCTGAAGATATCAAACCCGTCGGATATAAATGGGTTTTTGTACGAAAACGAAATGAGAAAAATGAAGTCATGAGATATAAGGCACGACTCGTAGCACAAGGTTTCTCGCAGAGACCTGGTATTGATTTTGATGAAACGTATTCACCAGTGATAGATACAATCACATTTCGGTTTTTATTAAGTATGGCTGTTTCAGAAAAGCTTGAAATGCGTCTAATGGATGTAGTAACTGCTTATTTATATGGGTCACTCGATTCAGATATCTATATGAAAATTCCTGAAGGATTTAAAATGCCAGAAGCATATAAATCGAGATCTCGTAATTTATATTCGATAAAGTTGCAAAGATCCCTGTATGGATTAAAACAATCTGGACGGATGTGGTATAACCGTCTTAGTCAATATCTGATCAAGGAAGGGTATATTAATGATCTAGTATGTCCATGTGTTTTTATAAAGAAATCTGAATCTGGATTTGCTATTGTAGCAGTATATGTTGATGATATGAATTTAATTGGAACTCTTGAAGAGCTCCTAAAAACTGCTGAATATTTAAAAAGGGAATTTGAAATGAAAGACTTGGGCAAAACAAAGTATTGTCTCGGCCTGGAGATCGAGCATACACCAAATGGAATACTTGTTCATCAATCGGCATATGTTGAAAAGATTCTGAAAAGATTTAATATGGACAATGCTCATCCATTAGGTACTCCTATGGTTGTTAGATCTCTTGATCCTAAAAAGGATCCATTCCGGCCTAAAGAAGATGATGAAAAGATACTTGGTCCCGAAGTACCATATCTAAATGCAATTGGTGCTCTATTATATCTTGCACAATGTACTAGACCTGATATTGCATTTGCAGTAAATTTATTAGCAAGATTCAGTTCAGCACCAACTCGAAGACATTGGAATGGAATCAAACATATTTTTCGTTACCTTCGTGGTACAATAGACTTGGGATTATTTTATGTGTCTAACAATTTTTCAGGTTTAATTGGTTATGCTGATGCTGGATATTTATCTGATCCCCATAAAGCTCGTTCACAAACGGGATATGTTTTTACCTATAATGGCACAGCAATCTCCTGGCGATCTATAAAGCAGAGTCTTGTTGCTACATCCTCTAATCATTCGGAGATCCTTGCACTTCATGAAACAAGTCGAGAATGTGTTTGGCTAAATTCTATTATTCATCATATTCGAAGTACATGCGGATTTTCATCATCCAAAGAAATGCAGACACCAATATTTGAAGATAATACAGCTTGTATTGCTCAGATAAGAGGAGGATATATCAAAGGGGATAGAACTAAGCATATTTCTCCAAAATTCTTCTATACTCATGAACTTCAACAAAGTCGACAGATTGATGTAAAACAGATACGGTCTACAGATAATCTTGCAGATCTGTTTACTAAATCATTACCGACGTCAACATTTGAGAAATTAGTATATGGCATTGGCATGCGTCGATTTTGTAAACTACAGAATTAATTTTTATCAGGGGGAGCATACAATCAGGGGGAGTAGATTTTTGAAGATAACAATACATGTGTACTGCACTCTTTTTCCCTTCGACCGGATTTTGTCCCACTGGGTTTTACCGGCAAGATTTTTAATGAGGCAGTTTGAACACATAAAATACTACTTGTGATCCAGAAGATCATTATATATATTGCTAAGGTTTTTATCCCAATGGAATTTTCCTAGCAAAATCAAATACAGTAAATTGGTGAAAATCCAAGGGGGAGTATTGCATATATGGATTTCCACCCATTAAAAAGTATGCTGTAAGTGGGAGACAATAAATACTGATATACAACTAAGATTCCTCTTATTAATATTTAATGTATGTGGGACGGTGGAAACTTCTATATATACCACATTCTTTCTCATTTGTGAAGAGATTAGAAATACAAAAGCTTCTCTCTCTACAAATCAATTCTCCTCTCTTATTTTACGTGCACCTATTTTGTCATCCTCTGCTTCTACAGTTATTGCTCCTCTTTACTTCAATATTCTGTTATTGCTTTTTATTTTTATTATTATCATTTTATTTTATTTTATAACACTTTTAACCTTTGTGAGCATTTTTAAAGCACTGTGATTTTGCTTTTGTCCTATTTGCTTTATCATATCACAAAGCAATCTTCTTTCTCTTTTCTATTCTATTTTTTATTCTAATATACAACAACTATAGTTAGGAAGTTTATAGCCATGTTCAAGCATTTGTGCTGCATTCTTATTTTTCTTTGATTTCTGAGTTCGAGTTACAAAAAGAAAGAAAGAAAATTTTTTTCTTGTCCTATATAATTTTTGTGTTACTGATTCCAAGCAATTTTTGAGGTGTTAGTATTCCGGTTTTCTTCAGTACAAAGAATTCTGAGACAGAGGTGATTCTGAATTGTTTTATCTTGGCGACGATGGGGTTGTATACTGTTTGTATAAAAACTTGGGCAGAACCGCAAAACGTCTTAAATAGAGCGACCTAGTCCGCGACTCAACTCAAGTTTACTATTTATATTTTGTACTATTGTAGCAGCATTTTCTGTTATTTATATTCTGCAGTAACAATTTTAAAACATATTCTTCTGCCATAACTTCTGAGATTATCAAAACTTCAAATGATCTGAATAAACCTTTCCGTTTTGAGGGGATTCATTCTAAAAGATAGAAGTAGAAAATGTTGTTTTTCTTAGGGGGAATTGCAATAACTCCCTATAGATATATGTGTAATTGCATAAAAATGTGAAAATTTATGATAATAGAAATAACTTCCCTTTGACCAGTGGACTAACCGTTGTGTACCGTTTAAATCTAACAGAAATAGTACATTGTCTATTTTATCCTTAGAATACTTTTGGACTGGTGTGAGGTGATGTGACTGGTAATATATATCCCATTAAACTATTAAAATAATTTAAAACAATTAAAAAATAAAAAATAATTCGAAAAAGAAACTTAAAAAAAATGGACCACATGAGATCTGGTCCATTAGATGGGATAAAAATATCCCATTCAATGGATCAAATCATCTTTACCAAAAAATAAAAAAAATTTAAAAATGAGACTACTGGGTTTTTTCCACATCTGGTCCATTCTTCTTTGTCTTCTTCTTTTTTTTTTCCCCAGTTTTTCTTCCTTTCTCTTCTTCTTCTTCTTTTTTTTTTTCCAGGTTTTCTTCCCTTCTCTTCTTCATTTACAATTCCACATTGCAATACTTTCTTAGCATTTGGAATCTGCAAGGAAATAAAATAATTTCATTTACTTTCAAATTTCAGTGAAGGATGTTTCTCTTGTAGCTTGGGCAAGATAATATCACGTTATTTTTTAAATGACTAACAATTTGGGTTTTATCATGGTCTCTTTGCTCTAGCATATAGAAATCCTATAGTTGCTTCTAAGAACAAAGTGAAATGATTTCATTTGTTTGTGGTTCTGCAGACCCCTTTTAGCTGAAATATATAGAATCATATGCATTGTGCTTTATGCGGAGATATCTTTGTGCAAACACTTGTTATATGAATTAGGAAGCTGGAGGCTTTAGCCTTTCTCTTTAAGCAAATCAAGATCCAGGAAAGCTATGTAGCCAAATCTGAGAGATATCGAATTCTCTGATGCTAAAATTGCTTCAGAGAGCATTGATGGCATGGATTTGTATTCTTCTTCTGGATTTGTTATGATGGAATTTTTTTTTGATGAAAAATGATAAAAAAAATATTCTAGAATTATTGTTGTTGAAGAAGAAGATGAAAAATGATGAAAAGAAAAAAAATTATGTTTTCAGATTTTTGTGCAATTACCATTTTACCCTTCCCGCCTTATTAACAAACGTTACTTAAACGGTGCACAACAATTATTCAACTGGTTAAAGGGGAGTTATTGCTATTATCATATATTTTTACATTTTTATGCAATTACACCTATGTTTATGGGAAGTTATTGCAATTCTCCCTTTTTCTTAACCACAAAAAAGATTGCTTATGTTCTCACAATTAAAAAACTAATTTTGCCTCTTCCTCATGCTGCACCAAAAGAACATGTATCTTGGGATGAAAATGATTTCCTATGCAAGAATTATATTCTTAATGGTTTGTTTGATGATCTGTATAACTACTACAATTCTGACAAATTTGCCAAGGAAATTTGGGATGTACTTTAGAAAAAATACGACACATAGGAGGCTGGAGTAAAGAAATATGCCGTCAGCCGATACATGAAATATCAAATGACTGATGACAAATCTGTAGAAGCCCAATCACATGAGCTACAAAAGATTGCACACGAAATCATCTTTGAAGGTATGTCTCTCGATGAACAATTTCAAATTGTTATTCTAATTGATAAATTACCCCCTAACTGGAAAGACTTTCAAAGTATACATAGGCATAAAACCAAAGAATTTTCCTTAGAAAGTTTGATTACTCGTCTTCGGATTGAAGAAGAAGCTCGTAAACAAGATCAAAAAGATGAAGTACTTATTATTTCTAATAATAAAACTAAAAAGAATTTCACCTCTGTTATTCTGAAACGTAAATGAAAAAAATATGAAGAATCAAAATCGTAACAATCAGAATCGCAACAATCAGAATAAGAATAATCCACAAAATCAGAATAGACAGCAACCCCCCTCAAGAAATAATTCGAGATAGTTTACATGTTATAACTGTAACAAGCCAGACCATTTGGCTTGGAATTGTCGGAATAGGCATTGTCCTGCACCGCAGGTGAACCTTACCGAAGAGCAACGTATTGCTATGATTTCTGAAATCAATAATGTTGGTGGATTCGAGGGGTGGTGGGTAGACACTGGCGCTTCTCGCCATGTTTTCTATGATCGTGCAATGTTTTAGTCATATTCTGAAGCTATAGATAAGAAAGTGTTGTTCGATGATTCCTACTCTACTATTGTTGTTAGTACTGGTGAGGTGGAATTGAAGTTTACCTCTAGAAAGGTTGTCATTCTTAAGGATATACTGCATACTCCAGAGATGAGGAAGAACTTAGTTTCGAGCTACCTTCTTAATAAGGCTGAATTTACTCAACCTATTGGGGCTGATTTGTATACCATTACTAAAAATAATGTATTTGTTGGGAAAGGGTATGCAATTGATAGTATGTTCAAATTGAATGTTGAGATGAATAAAATTGTTCATTTTGCGCACATGTTGTGTGTTCTTTTAATACTTGACATGCTAGACTTTGTCATGTTAATAAACGCATAATTAAGAACATGAGTAATTTAGAACTAATTCCTAAATTGTCTGTGAATGATTTTGATAAATGTAAATTTTGTAGTCAAGCTAAAATTACCAAAACCCCACATAAATCAATTCTTAGAGAGTCTGAACTACTTGATTTGATACATTCTGATATTTGTGAATTTGATGGTGTTTTGACTAGAAATGGAAAATAATATTTTATTACTTTTATTGATGATTGTTCTGATTATACATTTGTGTATTTTATGAAAAATAAAAGTGAAGCATTTGATATGTTTAAATTATTTTTTTTTCAGAAATTGAAAATCAATTTAATAAAAAAATAAAGAGATTTCGCAGTGATAGAGGCACTGAATATGATTATAGTATTTTTAATGAATTTTACAAAACTCATGGAATTATATATGAAAAAATTGCCCATTATTCTCTTGAAATGAATGGTAAGGCTGAAAGAAAAAATATAACTTTTACTGAGTCTATAATTGCTATTTTACTTAACTCTGGTGCTGCTTTTCATTGGTGAGGAGAAATTTTATTGACTGTTTGTTAAGTATTAAATAGAGTTCCCAAATCAAAAAGTAAAATATCTCATTTTGAAGTGTTTAAAAATAAGAAACTCAATTTGTCTTATTTTAAGACTTGGGGTTGTTTGACCTATTTTCGAATTCTTAATTCTAAAAGGAATAAGCTTTCTAGTTGAGCATATGAATGTGTATTTATTGGTTATGCTGTGAATAACAAAGCTTACAGATTTTTTGACTTGAATAATCATGTTATTATTGAATCGAATGATGCTGATTTTTATGAACATAGATTTCCTTTTATATTGAAGAATAGTGGGGGCTCAGCATATAGTAATATGCTTATGGTTAAAATTAATGAGGAAGTAGATTCTGAACCTAGGAGAAGTAAACGAGCCAGGACCACTAAAGATTATGGCTCTGATTTCTATACATATACTTTAGAAGATGATCATTATACTCTCTAAGAAGTCTTATCTTCTTTAGATGCCAACTTATGGTAAGAGGCTATTGATGATAAAATGGACTGGCTTAAGTCTAATAGAATTTGGCTTTTAACTAACTTACCTCCAGGTTGTAAAACAATAGATTGTAAGTGGATTCTTAAGAAAAAACTAAAACCCGATGGCACGGTTGATAAATATAAGGAGGTTTTAGACAAAGAGAAAATGTAGATTTATTTGATACCTTTTCACATGTTACTAGAATTGCATCTATTCGTGTGCTATTTTCTCTTGCTACAATACATGATCTTGTTATGCATCAAATGGATGTTAAAACTGCTTTCTTAAATGGTGAATTGGAAGAAGAGATTTGTATGGATCAAACTGAAGGTTTTGTTATTCATGGTCAAGAAAATAAAGTGTGTAAACTTGATAAATCTCTTTATAGTTTGAAACAGACACCTAAACAGTGGCATGAAAAAATCGATAATCTTGTTATGTCACATGGTTTCAAAGTGAATGAAAGTGACAAGTGTATTTATTATAAATCAGAAAATAACATGTGCACTATTTTATGTCTTTATATGGATGACTTGCTTATTTTTGGTTCTAATATTCATATCGTGAATAATGTGAAATTATGCTTTGTGCTAATTTTGACATAAAAGATCTCGGAGAAGCAAATGTGATTCTAGGAATTAAGATCACTAGGTCTGAAAAGAGAATTTCTTTGGATCAATATCATTACATTGAAAAGATCTTAAAGAAATATAATTACTTTAACTGTAAACCAACATGTACTCCTTATGATCATAGTGTTAAGTTGTTCAAGAACACTGAAGACGGTGTTAGACAAACTGAGTATGCGAGCATAATTGGTTGTCTACGATATGCTACTGATTGCACTAGGCCAGACATAGTTTATGTTGTGGAATTACTATGCAGGTTTACCAGTGACCTAGTATTGAGCATTGACATGCTATTGAAAGGGTTATGAGGTACCTTAAGAGGATTATGAACCTTAGATTACATTATCAGAAGTTTCCTGCTGTCCTAGAAGGATACAACGATGCTGATTGGAATACCCTTTTAGAAGACTCCAAGGCAACTAGTGGCTATATATTTAGCATAGCTGGAGGTGCTGTTTCTTGGAAGTTTAAGAAATAGACTATTTTGGCTCCATCAACAATGGAGTCAGAAATGATTGCACTAGTATCAGCTAGTGAAGAAGCAGATTGGTTAAGAAATCTCTTATCTGAAATCCCTTTATGGGAAAGACCAATACCAGCAGTCTTGATCCACTGCGATAGTACCGCGGCTATTACCAAGATTCAGAACCGTTATTATAACGGAAAAAAGCGACAAATATGTCGCAAACACAGTAGTTTTAGAGAATTTCTCTCTACTGGAGCTGTTAGAGTGGGCTGATCCTTTGACAAAAGGATTAGCTAGAGAGAAGGTTTTCAAAACCTCGAAAGGAATGGGACTAATGCCTTTAGAATGATAACTCACTCATGATGGTAACCCAACTTAAATATTGGAGATCCCAAGAATTAGGTTCAATGGGTAATAACAAGTCATGAAGTGATTAATGGTGAATCATGCTATTATATAAATTTGTATGATATACTACGTGAAGCATGATATCCTGAAGTGATATAAGAATGAGTTTATTTTAAACTCTTAATGAGTTCTATACTCTATGTGGAGTTGAGTGCCTAGCTACAGGAGTACTTTTGATAGACTCACATAAGTGAATGTGAAAGTGTGGTCGCTTTCTATGGTATTTTAGGCAAATTTTCTAGAGCATTCACTATACTGGGATAAACGTGCATGGCCGTAAAACACGATTTTTTTGATTTCACCCTAGTAGGGTTGTGTGTGAGATGTTTGTTAGAGATAGAGTTCAAAACTACGAGTTACTCTAGCATAATCTAAATCATCTACACTATGCAAAAGTTCAAGCCGATAGACATTTTTGTTTATGCACAATCTTATACTATAATATATTGCTAGATGAAAAATATTTTTAAAATTTTGAAAATAGTGTGAATTTTAAATAATAAAACATGTGAGTTTGAAATGGTAAAAGAGGTTGTTACTAAGACCTAGTCTCATGCCTATTTTTTCTCATCACCATGCACACGTTTATGTGACAGTTTGCTTGTCTTTTTTTTTTTTTTACTATAAAAAGAGTGACATGGTGCTGCAAATAAAGACACACTGACACCATTCTCTGCAAAGTAAAAAAAAAAAACTCTCTTGACCTTTGATAATGTCATATTTTGCATGATTTTGTGTCCCCATTATTTATCGTTTTTGCTCGATTTTTGAGGAAAGTTGGACGTTTTGATGTGTTTCTTTAGTGCTACCCAAGAGCACTACCTCAGGTAGCGTGTTCTTGGTAGTGCCAACTGACGATGGTGTTCGTCATTTAAATGGTGCTACCCAAGAGTGCTACCTTATTTGTTTGACCAAAAATGCTACAAAGAAGTGCTACCTTTTCTGCTCGTAGTTTTTTTCATCAGATGGCGCGACCAAGACATGCTATCGTGGGTAGCGCTTTTAGGTAGCACTTTTTTGGCACGATTTCATGTCACATTTTCCTTCTCAAACTTTCATTAGGGAAAGTTATAAATAGAGACTCATCTAACAAGAAGAGGAGGTTGAAATTCTAGGGTTTGGAAGCAACATCATCTTCGGTCTGTATTGTGTTCGTCATCGATTTCGCATCACCTCGGAAAGCAATCGATTGGGAATCAACGAAGTTTTCTAAGATTTCTTCTCCTTTACTTTTCCATTGTAATTAGTCATACTAGAATTTAAGAATATTATTGCTTTGTTCTTTTTCTCAAGCATGAACTAATTTCCTATAGTTAGGATTGATGATGGATCTTGGTTTATTAATTATTGAATACAATTGAGTTTTTCTATTTGAATTTGTTATTGATGTATTGAATAGATATTATTGTGTTTATTGCTTTCTATTGTGTCTGATCATTACTTAGAATCATTATAGATGGTTGGGTTATGAACCGAGAGGAGACGCCCACCATGTGCTCGTATTAATGTCTATCACATACTAAATTACATAGAGATATAGTAATTGGTTTGTGTAGCTTGTTTGGTGTTTATTTATTCTTAATGTGTTCTCGCGTATTCAGTAGTCATCGAGAGATAGGGTATTGGTGTGTGATGAAATAATTCTGGTAATACTCGAAAGAGATTATTGGTTAATCTAGTTTAAGCATGCATTCAACCATCGGTTATAAAATCTAGATAGTAACTCAGGAGTGTTTGATAATAATAACTAAATGAAATCGGATATCCTAACGCCTTAATTCCCTTGAATTCGAATTGTAGTTTTTAATTGGTTTTAGTTTATTTGCAATTTCTAAAATATTGTTATTCCAAATAGAATTAGGTTGAATTAATTTTGGTAATTGATATTCATTGTCCTCGTGGGAACGATATTCTATTCACTCTTTATTACTTGTGTTGATTTCGTACACTTGCGAGTTGCATAAAATCCGCATCAACCTTTGTGAGCATTTTCTAAACCACTGTGATTTTGCTTTTGTCCTATTTGCTTTATCATATCACTCAGCAATCTTGTTTCTCTTTTCTATTCTATTTTTCTATTCTATTTTTCTATTCTATATTAAGTCAAATATACAACAACTATAGTCAGGAAGTTTATAGCTGTGTTCAAGCATCTATGCTGCATTCTTGTTCTTCTTTGATTTCTGGGTTCGAGTTACAAAAAGAAAGAAAGAAAAAAAATTTCCTGTCCTATATAATTTTTGTGTTACCGATTTCGAGCAATTTTTGGAGTGTTAGTATTTCGATTTTCTTTAATACAAAAAGTTTCGAGACAGAGGTGATTTTGAACTGTTTTATCCTGGGAACGACGGGGCTGTATACTCTTTGTACAAAAATTTGGGCAGAGCCGCGAAACGTCTTAAATAGAGCAATCTAGTCCGCGACTCAATCCAAGTTTAGTATTATATTTTGTACTATTGTAGCAACATTTTTTGTTATTTGTATTATGCAACAACAGTATATAGTTAATCTGATAAGAAGAAACTAATTCATCGAGGTAAACAACTACAAGAACAAAATCATAAGAAAAAACCATCACAAAGGTTGAATCTAAATCAAGTTGACCCGACTTGGACACAATTGATTGGGAAGAGGTAAGGAGCTTTGAGGCTGATTTGAGCCCGTTGATATTATCTCTCTATCCAAACACAGCATGTTGATATTCTCTCTCTAGGTGAACTTCCGGCGACAACGAACGACAACAAACAACCTCTCGGTGATAACAAATGGAAACTAACAGCCTCTAGGAGACAATGAACGCTAACAAACAGCCCCTTGGCGATGGCGACAAAGATTCCGTTATTTTATCTCTCGTAACTCACCTCCGAAAGTTTCGAAATCAAATTGCGAACGGTGCACAGTTAGTCTCGAACTGTCTCTCCCTCTTGGAGATGGCAACCACAAACGGCGACGAAGATTAACCCATGAACGATGATTGTCGGGAATGAATTTCTCTGTTTCTCTCTCTTCCTTATGTAAAAGTTTAGATTTTCTTTCTTGTGAGATCTAAACTTATCATGTTTATAAGGTAAATGAGTGGGTTGATTTATAATTTAATACATATATTTATAGGGGGGTTTGAAAAAAATTTGCCATTTCAGAAATGGTTAAAAACGATTATTTTTTTTGTATGTATCCACAAACAATTTTTTAAATACTTATTTAATCATTTATGAATTTGTCCCTTAAAATTACTACTAAGAATAAGACAAGTGAAAGATGTTAGGATGCTCTGGCCAACTCTAATTCCTCCAAGCGAAATTTCATGTTTTTAAATGGAGTTTCAGATAAATGAGTTTACTATTCAGTGGGCTTTGTTAAATTGAAATTTCAATGGTAAGTTGTTTCTCGTTTGAATAGGCTAATTAGTATTGGACCTCTTGTGTTTTCTATTATTTATTTCCATAAATCAAAATATAGACACCTTGGATGAAAGAATTTTGATGTAGTAAATTCAATACTCGGGTTCTGTTTTAGAATTTGTTCAGGACTGAACACCTATCTAGTGACTACGAAACATTTCTATTTAATCCATGACTTGAATGTGTTTGTCACCGAAATGGCCCGTGGGGATTTGACTTTAATCCACAATTTCATTTTGTTTGTCAAATAACTATGGAATGATATAAAAAGAAATACAAAACGGGTGGTGTGAAATGATGGAAACAGAGACTTCCCGTCTCATGCACAAAGCCAAACAAATATCGGCACCCCACGAAAAGGCTTCTCATGTCATGTCTGAGCAAGTCAACTGATTGCCATCCATTTAGATCATTTTTCCACTGCTTCTCAGATCACTCAAAACGCCCTTCAGGATGTTGCTCTTGTAAGCTGACTTCATTTTTCTGTTGTTTTGGTTTGTCTGTCAAAACTGCTTTTCTTTTTAAGAAGAATATTCACATTCAAAAATTGGAAATGATTTTTAGTCGCGTGTATGTATATATATGACATATTCCTTATTAAATCCTCATGTTTCATTGACTCAGAGATACGTATATACCACACTTTGGGTTGGTTGCACCATGTCAAGATTAGAGCCACTATGGCGTAGAGTATGTGAATATAGACCGCAGAGACCACAGACCACATGGTTTTCTCAAATCAAATATAAGTTGTTTATCATAAACAATATATCAAATTTTACAAACCCAAATTTGTAAATTTGATATTAATTTTCATTTAGTTTTTTAACTAATTATTTGTAAGTAAGTTCACTATTTGGAGGCAAATTTACAACAAAAAAAAATCAGTTGTTGTACATGATGCCCCTCATGATGTATTGTCATTATGCTAGATACTTTCCCGATATGAAAGGAAAAATGATGATGGCGTACTACTCCTGTAAATATGCAAGCAAGATAAAAACTTAAAATATATTTGCTATGGAATACCACTTTTATAGATATGCAACCAAGTTAATAAAATTGTTGGGTCCATTAAAGTGTTTAATATTATTGTTGGACTATTTTTTAAAACTTAAATTTTTTGGTCTAATAGTTACTAATATAGTATCAAAGTTTGAGCATATATTCGGCTCTCGACAGGTGTTAGGGGGAGGATCATTGTTGGTGGGATAGCACCGTATTAACTAGTGAAGTGGGTTGACACTATATCAACTAGTAGCATGGCGGAGGCCAACGATGGCCGAATCATAATTCTACCTTCGTGGCGGAAGCCTGGGTGTGGTAAAATCACAATCGAAATTGGTGCAAGGATAGTGTCGACTCCTTCAGAAGATTGTTGGCTTTGTGAAGATTTAACATACAAAAGAGAAGAGAATCAAATGTAATAGACTTGATTTATACCAAAAACAGAGAAATACAATTTTGATTTATTGCTTCTGAAATGACCATTAATGGCAGCTTAAGAGAGCTTTGATGTATTCTGATTTATTGATTTCAAATAATCACCAAAATGTGTGAGCTTAAGTAGTATATATATTATAAATAACCTTATAACCTAAAAGACTAGCCATTAGGTTATGACATCTCTTTATATATATATATATATATATATATATATATATATATCATTCTATTATTTTATATTTTTTCAATGTGGGATTCATCTCATTTTCTATTTGAAGGGATCAGAAAAATTTGTTTTATGAAATAAAGGCAACGGAATTGGTTTTCAAAAATTTTTCTTTTCTTGAAAACTATTTTCTCAAAGATCAAGTTTATGTACATATGCAAATTGAAACTTTACACTACAATTACCTTTGATGTATTTTTTGATTCTTTGACTTTTCGATTTACCACCAAGCCTTCCGAGCAATGAACTACAGTCTGACAACGCATGTATGAGCACGTCACGGATGAAGAGATGAAGATTGTAGAAAAGAGGAGAAGACAATGCCTTGTCTCTCTCCCTAAGCCAACCGAACCTGCATAGAAAAGAGTTAGAAACACTTTCTTTTTTCTTCTCTCTTTTTGGTGTGGCCGCTTCTTTCTTTTGCTTAGGCTAATTGCATTCGTTTATTTTCCAAGTATCATATCATATATATACTAGGTCTCTAGGATTTTATTTGGCCAAGTCAAAGTAGGATTCTAAATCCTATTTTATTTTTAGTCTCCCTACAGTTTGAACCTTTAACCTCTAGGACTATTAAATAATCATATTATTTAATTCCTTTTGTACTTGTCATAGTTTGAACTTGCAATATCCCATTTAATAATTAAAACAATTAATAATTCAAAATTAATAATTTTTATTTAATTATTAAATCATTAATTAAATAATCATGTTATTTAATTAATTCTTTTTAATTAAATTGTGTCACTTTCATAACACTATTAATTGGATCATCCAATCAATTTACTGTGACCATCGTTATCAATAATCATAAGGACTAGTAAAGGGACCTAATGGATCCACATTTTTGAGCTCCAATAATACTTAGTAATATTAATTAAACTCCTTAATTAATATTTCATGATTATTAACCTCGGAGTTATTCCACTAAAAATCTGAGTCTGAACTCTCAGAACTATAGACATTTTATACAATATAAAGTCTCAGTGTCCACTGATATAACTATTACATATAATATAATTCTCCACAAGTAGTTTATAGCTAGAGTTAGGTCATAATATCTATTATACTCCTTTAGTTATATATTTTCCTTTAAGTACGATTGATTCTCTAATGAACAATTAAATCATTTCTTCCGGAGAAGGAGAGCACTCATAATTGTTCAAGCCCTGAATCAACCTTTAAGGGAACTACCCATCTACTTTAGTCAAGAAGGAGTGAATTCCACTATTGTGTTCGAACCTTCTTAGCCATAAGCCAAATCGCAACGCCAAGATACGAAGGTATTGATTGAGAATATAACATCAACTTCATTCATGATATGTTAAAAGTCACGATCCAACTTGAAGGAGTTGATAAGACACTCAGGATTGAGATCACATATATACAACCATCATTTGTTGATATATATGAATCTCATCTACTAACGGATCTTGGTGAGATATTCATATAAATTGTAGCCTAGTTCTATATGATCTCATCATATAAGATGCCTTCATTCTCATGTCAACGACATGAGCAGTCTAGGATAAGACCACCGTACATTACAGAATGGACCACAGCAGTAGATCAACCACAAATAAAGTACCCAGCTTTGTTTGCTCTCTATAAACTCTTTAGATTGCATGTCTTAAAATGAATCCTACTGTATATGACTTTCATATACTCATTTTGAGATTACATCTTGCAATCTTGGATGTTACATGCACAATATATAAATGTATGAACAAATAAAAACACTTTTTATTCGAATGATAAATATATAACTCTTATTTATGTCTAATAACATTTACTATTACAAGCTTTATGGCATAAATTATAATACTATTAGCTTCACATGTGGGTTCTTTAACATTCCCCCTCACATGTGAGCCTAGTTGGCTTCGGCCATCGTTTTTGAGTTGCCGTTTGGCAGAGCTTGGCTCAAGCCTCATATGACGTTAGTCAAAGGCTCTGATACCATGTGAAAATTTGCACACTTAGTGTTTGATTACATTTTTGTGTTTTTATGAGAAGTAGTACATATATTATGAATAACTTATAATCCAAAAGACTAGCCTATTGGGTTATGGCATCTCTTGATATATATATCCTTCTACTGTTTCATATTTTTTCAATGTAGGATTCACCTCATCTTCTATTAGCTTTACATGTGGGTTCTCTAACATTCCCCCTCACATGTGAGCCCGGTTGGCTTTGGGCACCGTTTTTGAGTTGTCGTTTGGCAGAGCTTGGCCTAGGCCCCATATGGCGTTATTCAAATGCTCTGATACCATATGAAAGTTTGCACACTTAATGCTTGATTATATTTTCATATTTTTATTGGAAGTAGTATATATATTATGAATAACCTTATAACCCAAAAGACTAGCCTATTAGGTTATAGTTTGGGTTATAGCATCTCTTGATATATATATATATATATATATATTCTTCTATTATTTTATATTTTTTTAATGTGGGATTAATCTCATCTTCTATTAGTTTCACATGTGGGTTCTCTTATACTAACAATTTAATTGTCTAACTAACTCTAACAGACTTGTAACTAACTTTAATTGATTTTTCCTCCATTTCCTTGATTGTGAAGTCTGTAATGATTCTGATCCATTTGATCAAATCTAAGCTCATGATCTTGATCATCTCTAAATCCTTGAATCATCTCTGCTAGTCTCATACTGTAAGGAGAGCTGCTAGAAACTGAGTTGTGCACTGAGTTGTGCTCCACTGCATGAGAACTCACATAACTGTTTTGAGCTGCTTTTGCTAGACTAGCTGCTGCATAAGTAGCTACTGCATTCTGTTCTCTCACAGGCTTTATGAAGGACTAACGATCACCATCTAAACTATAGATATGTGAAGTAAATGGTTAATGTTCATTCTATGGTCATGTCATTAATTGCTTTTCATAGATATATGACAACCTTTATCTCAAAACCTCATGGTTAAACGTGATAAAGTGGAAGAAATCCAAAAATGAGTGATCTCTTAGGAAATTATCAAGCTCCTCAATCTAATAAGTGGTATTAGAATGTATTTGATCTAACGGTCTCAAGTTCGAATCTTAGCCCCATTATCAATTACTAATAAGGTATTCTATGTGGTGTTATATTATATTGTATGGAGCATATTTGACCTAACAATATTAAGTTTAACCTAACGGTCTCAAGTTTGACCTAACGGTTTCAAGTTCGAATCCTTGGATCCCAGTATTAGTTTCTCAATATGAAATATGGAAAAAAGTGTTGCCAGATCATTTTTTCAAAATAAAATCTAAAAATAAAATTTAGATAAAAGTTGTGCCAGATTATTTGCTAAAAATAAAATATGAAAAGAACTCTTCCAGGTCATTTCCTCAAAATAAAATCTGTAAAGAGCTCTGCCAGATTATTTTCTCAAAATAGAGTATGGAGTAAATCATTATCATAATCAAGCATTAATGATACTAACTTTTATTGATAATATAAATTCACCTTTGATGTCACTTCTTGTTACACACGAAGCAAATACTTGTTTTGAGATCTCAAATTTCTTTTACTGTTTTTAATAGTATAGGCAAAATGCTTCTTAAAGAAAATCCATCATTCTTAGTGAACAGTTTATGAAAAAAGCGGCACGACATGTGAATCTTATCTCAATGGGTTCAGCAACTTACCAGATTTTAACATCAAACCTCTGCGGTATATTCTCTCTTCTTCTCTTCCTTTCTTTTCCTCGTGTGCATTTTAATTATATGTAACTATAGTACAAATCGGATATTGATTTTCTTGTATTTGCAATTTTCAGGGGTTTGAGCACTATCACCCGGACTATAGATGATCCAGTGGTGGTGACTTGGCAGAGGGTGACTTTTTTTGTGCAAGTAGTAGTTTAGGGCACCTATAGCCACCTGTACTGGTGTTTTTAAATTAGTTATCATCACCAAGTGCCCATATGTAATTAATTATCACAGATCCATCCACATATGTTGCTATTAATTTATTTTGTATTTCATGTTCAACAATCTTGAATGTATTTTCGTATTATTGAGATATAGAAGGTGTAATGTTTAATATTATTCTTTATATATATACTTATATGTTGTAAAAATAAAAATATATAAATTTTATTATTACTCTTTAATATTATTTATTGATTTTATTTAAGCAATTGATGGATTTTTTTTTCCGTCTAATAGACTTGAGAGCAACATCTCCTTAAGAACTTTTAATGTTTTTGAACTATTATTATTTTTATACAAAAAAAAGCATGAGAATACTTTTAACGAGAAATATGAAAATATTCAGATATGTTTTTATTTCAATCATATTACAACTATAGAAATTTAACGCTATTTATATTAATATATATTGTTACCTTGATAATCTCTTTCTTGGACTAGGAGAGAGAGTTACAATGGCTGCAGTGTTTTTTTTTTAAATAAAAAAATAGAAATATTTTTTTAATTAAATTCAATGAACTAAATATAATATCCTCTTAAAAAAAATTAAATTTAAAAATAAACTAAAAATAATGTTCAATGAATTTTTTTTTTTGAAAGGAATAGAAATTCATTAAACCGAAAAAAAGTATGGAATCATACCGACCAACATTAATAATAGACGAAGGGTAATCCTCCATCCAAACAGAAAAATTAGGAAAAGAACAAATAAATGAGCATAACGATTAGCACCATACAGCACAAAACTGAAAGAGTGCACCCGGTAGACCTCTGAAGAATTACGAATGTATTCAATAATCCACCCAACCTCAGTTAAGGGTGAGGTAGCCTGACTAGTATGGTCAATGAAATTTAAATATAAATAAAATAGATTAAAAAAAGGAACAAATTTAGGAGGCCATGATAATAGAAAAAGCAAATTACCCAAAATCTACTTGAGGTTTGCCCTTTAATGCAAGGAAACAACCATAGGTCAATCAACATTATAACTTAGTGGGGTAATTTTATCATTTTAAATATAAAATATAAAAATTAGAAATTTTTTGAACTAGTATAAATTTCGGTGTTGAGGAATGAATACATAACTCCAACGTGCAATTTTCATTAATATTGGTGTACTAACAAATGGATCCATTTTGATGTATTTTTAAAAATTTAAAGATCACATAAACAAATACACGTATGTCGTATAAAAATTATATTTATTGAAATTAGGAAGTAAATTGTAAATTTCTGCTTTCAAAATATTAAAAATCTTTGTGATAATTTTGCTCTAAAATTTATTAAAAACTTCCTATAATATTAATCATTGAAAAAAAAAATCGTATCAAATCACACTTTAGATAAGAGTAAAAAATCCATTATTAATAAAAGTAAAAATAGACTTTATATATTTTTATTTCTATAATATGTACATATATACAAACAAATTAGATCTTGATAGAAAGGATTTTTTAATGATAATGAACAATATGTTTAGAAATAAAAATTATTGAACATGAAATACATGGTGAACCAGTATCTAAAACATAAGCGATTCTTACATCCTCTGAAAGTATAGTATCCACATCCATCTTTTTCATATTCCACGGATGAGAAGCCTGACCTTGAGCGTTAAGTTTGCTTGTCAAAGTGGAAATATAGTGTCGTGTCTAACATATATCTATCTTTTTTTATATTCTACAAATGTCAACCATTATAATAAGCGTGATATTAAGCGACTAAGTTTATGGATTCTCAAGTGGAGTTTCTTATTGAGAACTGTGATAGTTACACATTGACTTTATTCTGGACTGCTGTGTACATGTAGTGGTATCAACATATATCACCAATGTGATTGTGTCATGATCTCCATTTGAAGTCGCTCAAAGAGTTCTTGCACCTGCATAAGTTTCCCAATAACTTGATTAATCCATGGCTAGCTAGCTCTTTATTGTTTGGTTTGACATAATTCGAGAATTTTAGGGACTTGAAATCAAAGTTGTCTTTAAAAATGTTAAAATTACTAAAATCTTTAACATCCTAGTAATTTAAATTTGTTAACAAAATCTGTTGAGATATTATGATATGTTTTAGGAAAGTAGTTGCTATTGTTTAGGATTGTTTTCTAAACTTAGAGTTTTACCTTAATTAGGATTGCTTGATGTACTATATATATGCGTTGATGAATATCAATTAGGGTTAAGCTTTGACCCTTTAATCACTCCTTACATGGTATCAGAGCCTGACATACACACACAATAAAACAATGGCCGGCGACGATGAACAACCACCATCGCAGCCACCTAAAAGGGAGATGAATTCACCTTTTTTTCTCAGCACAGGAGACCGACCAGGCGACTTCATCACTCCCACTCGCTTACGCGGAGACAATTACGATGATTGGGCTTCAGATATTCAGTTGGCATTGGAGGCACGCCGCAAGTTCGAATTTTTGGAAGGCACTATCACCGGACCGCAACCTCCATATACCCAATCTGATTGGAACACCGTCAATGCAATGTTGGTTTCTTGGATTACAAACACAATCGATCCCGAGGTAAAGAGTACCCTATCTAAATTTCGTGATGCGAAACGCTTATGGGAGCATCTTAAGCAACGATATGCTATGGTTAATGGCCCAAGAATTCAACAGTTAAAGACTTCAATTGCTAAGTGTGAGCAACCGAGATCTATGTCTGTTACAACTTACTATGGCAAATTGAATGTATTATGGGAGGAATTATTTAAGCATGAACCGCTAATTTCTTGCAATTGTTGTTCGTCTTGTACTGCCGCATCATTGCACCAAGCAAGATGTGAACAAGGAAAATTACATGACTTCTTGATGGGACTCAACACTGATTTGTACGCTCAATTACGAACCAATATCCTTTCTCAAGATCCCTTGCCGTCGCTTGATCGAGCGTACCAACTGGTGATACAAGATGAGCGTGTGCGGCTCGCCAAGGCAGTCACCGACGACAAGCCAGCAGAGGTCCTTGGCTTTGCTATCCGTACAGGCGCTGGAAGAGGACGAGGAAACACGGAGAGGCCCGTGTGTAGCCACTGCAAGAAGACGGGGCATGAGTCTTCAACTTGTTGGTCCCTCGTTGCTTGTCCTCACTGTCACAAGCATGGCCATGACAAAAATAATTGCTATGAAATAGTGGGATATCCCGAGGGGTGGTCGAATCAAAACAAGGCTGATGGGGGTGCTGGCCGTAGTCGTCAGCAGGCTGGTCGTGGGCGTGGTTCAGCTCGTGCTAACGCGGCAAGTAGTACAGTTGGAGCATCCTCTACTAAAAGTTCTACGGATCAACTCTTCACACCCGAACAATGGAAAGCTCTTGCGGGCTTAATTGGTAATGCTCAAGTTCCAGATGACAGGTTGAATGGTAAGTTTGACACGAAGTCATGGATCATTGACACTGGGGCAACTCATCACGTGACCGGTGATTTGTCTTGGTTATTTAATACTATGGTGTTGTTTGAGTGTCCGGTTGGACTTCCTAATGGTGAATCTGTTGTTGCGACCCAATCCGGTTCAGTTCGATTGTCGGATAAAATCACTCTTCAAAACGTTCTTTATGTGCCGAAACTCAATTGCAATTTACTTTCGGTTTCACAATTGACTGATGACTTACATTGTATTGTCCAATTTAACTCTTATATGTGTGCTATACAGGACCACACCAGGGAGCTGATTGGAACGGGAGTTAGGCGGGATGGACTTTACTACTTCGGCGGAGCTGAAGGTGATTCGGTACAACATGTTTCTGTCCACAACGCAGCATCGACTTTGGAGTTGTGGCACAAAAGGATGGGACACCCTTCAGAGAAAGTAGTGAAGTTACTTCCTCCAGTTAGCAATCTTAAGGGTAGTTTAAATAAAGCTTGTGAAATATGTTTTCGTGCTAAGCATCCTAGAGACAAATTTCCTTTAAGTGACAATAAGGCAACTAGAATTTTTGAGAAAATACATTGTGATTTGTGGGGCCCTTATAAACATGTCTCTTCTTGTGGAGCTCGTTCTTTTTTAACTATTGTTGATGATTTCTCAAGAGCTGTGTGGATTTATTTGTTAGTCGATAAAACAGAAGTTTTTCGGATGTTTATGTCTTTTATTGCAATGGTAGATCGACAATTTTCTCAAACAGTGAAAGTTGTTCAAAGTGATAATGGTACGGAATTTAAATGCCTACTTGACTATTTTTCTGCAACTGGTATTTTATTCCAAACTTCATGTGTGGGAACCCCGCAACAAAATGGGAGGGTTGAGAGAAAACACAAGCATATTTTAAATGTGGGGAGGGCATTACGCTTTCAAGCAAATTTGCCTATTTATTTTTGGGGAGAAAGTGTTCTTGCCGCCGCTCATTTAATAAACCGCACTCCCTCTCCTTTGTTACACAATAAAACACCATTCGAAATCCTATTTCGCACCCATCCTTCATATGAGGAAATTCACACATTTGGTTGTCTTAGTTTTGCTCATGATCAAAAATCCAACGGTGACAAATTTGCAAGTAGAAGTAGAAAATGTGTGTTTTTGGGTTACCCGTTTGGAAAGAAGGGGTGGAAGTTGTTTGATTTGGACAAAAAGGAATTCTTTGTTTCTCGTGATGTCAAGTTTTTGGAGGATGTTTTTCCGTTTGGTAACACGGGTGCTGTGAATATTATTCCGGAAAATATTGTGCCTACGGTAAATGTTGAAATTGATAGTGATTTTGCTGATTTTGTTGATGCTGATGCTGATTTGCCTAACCCACAAGCCCAAACACAAAATCCCAACCTCATCCAACCTGAACCCCAAGCCCACCAAGATCAGGCGCCCCATTTTGATGCAGATCTAGACCTGGGCTTGATGGAGGGTGAGCAGGTCCACACCGAGGCTTCATCAGCGCCACAAACAGAGGCTTCTTCAGTGCCTCTTTCACCTAGGTCGGAAGTTGTTCCCACTGCTGGGCCCCATTCACCTGGGCTTGACAATACAAGCAATGGGCAGTCTGCTCCTATGGGAAAAGGAATGAGGGATAAATTTCCTTCGATTCTATTACGAGATTTTGTTACTCATATGGTGGTTGCTGAAAGTCCATCTCCCGCCACTCCGTCTCCACAGCATCCCTCAGGTACTCCTTATCCTATAGCACATTATATAAATTGTGACAATTTTTCTGTAAATTATCGAAAGTTTCTTACAGCTATTATTTCGAGCAATGATCCTAAGTCGTTTAAAGAGGCTATGAAAGATGTAGGTTGGCAAAAGTCAATGCAGGAGGAGATTCGGGCTTTGGAGGAAAATGGTACGTGGATTCTTGAACCTCTTCCAAAGGGTAAGCGTGCTTTGGGAAGTCAGTGGGTTTACAGAACCAAGTACTTCTCAAACGGTGATATTGAAAGGCTCAAATCCAGATTAGTCGTTTTGGGGAATCATCAAGAAGCCGGTATTGATTATAATGAGACATTTTCTCCAGTTGCCAAAATGACTACAGTGCGTGCTTTCTTGGCTATTGCGGCTTCGAAAAATTGGGAACTTCATCAGATGGATGTTCACAATGCCTTTTTGCATGGAGATCTTGAGGAGGAAGTGTATATGAAGCTACCCCCAGGATTTGAGCGTTTTGATCCGAACTTAGTCTGCAGGTTACGAAAATCTCTTTATGGGTTGAAACAGGCTCCGAGATGTTGGTTTGCAAAGTTGGTCACGGCTCTTAAAGGGTATGGTTTCTTACAATCCTACTCTGATTATTCTCTTTTTACTTACACTAAGGGCAATGTTCAAATAAATGTGCTAGTGTATGTCGACGATCTTATTATTTCTGGGAATGATTCCGCTGCACTTAAGACCTTTAAAGCCTATCTCAGTGATTGTTTTAAGATGAAAGATCTTGGTGCTTTGAAGTATTTCCTCGGAATCGAGGTGGCAAGGAGTTCGACTGGTTTGTTCTTGTGTCAACGCAAGTACACACTTGACATTGTATCGGAGGCCGGATTACTGGGAGCCAAGCCGTGTGGCTTCCCGATCGAGCAAAATCACAGATTAGGACTCGCAAATGGGGAGCACTTGTCGAACCCTGAGTCCTATCGCAGATTAGTAGGTCGACTCATTTATCTGGTAGTGACCCGTCCAGATTTGGCCTACTCGGTTCATATATTATCTCAGTTTATGCAGGATCCTAGAATTGAGCATTGGGAGGCGGCTTTGAGAGTCGTTCGTTATTTGAAAGGTACTCCGGGTCAGGGTATCTTGTTACGTGCAGATAGTGATCTGTCCCTGCAGGGTTGGTGTGATTCTGATTGGGCAGCATGTCCAGTCACTAGACGCTCTTTGTCCGGATGGCTTGTGTTTCTTGGGCAATCTCCTATTTCTTGGAAGACAAAGAAGCAACACACAGTTTCCCGCTCGTCTACAGAAGCGGAATACCGAGCTATGGCAGCAGTTACTTGTGAGCTCAAATGGTTGAAGGGGTTGCTTCTGAGCTTGGGTGTGCACCACCCAAAGGCAATCAAGCTCTTTTGTGATAGTCAGCCAGCCCTTCATATGGCCAAAAATCCAGTATTTCATGAACGCACCAAACACATTGAGGTTGATTGTCACTTTGTTCGGGATGCGATAACATATGGTTTGATTGCTCCGTCATATGTTCCTACTGTTACACAATTGGCGGATATTTTTACAAAGGCTCTTGGGAAGAAACAATTTGATTATCTTCTTGCCAAGTTGGGCATTTTTTAACCTCATGCTCCAACTTGAGAGAGGGTGTTGAGATATTATGATATGTTTTAGGAAAGTAGTTGCTATTGTTTAGGATTGTTTTCTAAACTTAGAGTTTTACCTTAATTAGGATTGCTTGATGTACTATATATATGCGTTGATGAATATCAATTAGGGTTAAGCTTTGACCCTTTAATCACTCCTTACAAAATCATATTGAAGGAAAGAGATTTGTATGAAAGAATTTAATCAAGATAATAAAAATAACATAAAAATATTGGATCTCATGTATTGTAATTTATAGTCAATAACATGAAAAGATAAGAGCATATTTTTACCATATCCTTGAATCAAACCTTCAACGTTACCATCAATTATCTTTTTTTGACCGTATGATTGAGTAAAAATAATATAAAAACTCGTATCCAAATATCATTACATAAACATTAAATTAACACGGAAAAGAGAAAGAAAGAATTTACCTGCAGCCAACTCCCAAAGGATAGTTGTGAAAGTTGGTAAGTTACTGAACCGAATGCGATGAGATGCAATCATTGTGTTGCTTCTTCTACTAAAATTATTATATGAGATTTGCTTTTTGAGTGAGAATGAGTGATATCAAAGGTGAATTTATATTAACAATGAAAGTTTATCTCATTAATATTTGATTATGTTAATGTTATTTGCCAGATTTTATACTATAGATATACATTTTGAGCAGATGATCTAGCGGCAATAATCCGTCGTAAGGTATTATAGAACACCACATAGAAAAATTTAAAGACTCCGCAATCTTATTCAATTTATCTTAATTAATCTATAAGGTAAACCTATTAGACTAAAAGTAAATATGTATTAGGATTGAAAACAATAATCATTACTGTTAATAAATTGATAACTTAAAATAAGTTTATCGCGGGAAATATTTTGCTCATATTAAATATTTATTTTAACATCCAAAGAAATATGTATTCAACCCATTGTTTAAATTTTAGTAGAATAGTAATTATCAAATGAAATTATATAAACTTTCTAAATGTATTTATAGTTTGAGAAATTTAAATGATTATAGTATTGAATCTATTAATAAATATAATGTGATATTATCAGATTTTAGTGATTTATAATCAAATGAGATTAAAATATATATCTAAACCTATTCAAAAGGAAAGTAATACACATAGCGATATATTAATGTAAGTTGTTCATTTTAATTTAGCTAATGTGAATACACTTGATTGGACCATTTGGTACAACTTGTTGCTCTGATGCATGGTGCATTATAAGCATGATTGTATACATACACAACTCTATCATAATGGCTTTTATGATTTGATATCTTATATTTAGGTTTTTAATCATAATTAAATATTTATTTATATTTCTATATGGATAAAATGATTATATATTTAATTAAATTCACTTCCATACTTATTTATAATTCTATATATAGTTAAACTTACTTCCATACTTATTTATAATTCCTTATATAGTTAAAATGATTCTATATTTGGTAAAATTACTGCCATATTTATTTATAATTCCATAATGGTTAAAAATAATTTTATATTTGGTTAAATTTACTTCCATAATTATATATAATTCCATATATGGTTAAAAATGATTCTATATTTAGTTAAATTTATTTTCATGCATATTTACATTTCTATATATGGTTAAAAAAGATTCCAAATTTGGTTAAATTTACTTCCATACTTATATTTAAAATTCTATATATGGTTAAAACGATTTCATGTTTGGTAAAATTTACTTCCAAACTTATTTATAATTCTATATATGGTAAAAATGATTTTCCATCTTTAGTTAAATTTACTTCTATACTAATTTATAATTCTATATATGGTTAAAAGTAATTCCATATTTGGTTAAATTTATTTCCATACTTATTTATATTACTTTATATGATTAAATTTACTTCTATACTTATTTATATATTTATATATGGTGCGTGAGATTGGATTGAACTATTTTTATGAGATATGATTGGATTGGATTGTATCGGATGTGATTGGATTAATTTAATATGTGATGTGTTTGATGCAGTACAGATTGTACTAAAAATAGTACTGTCCCTGTTTGGTATTGTATGGAATTGGATAAAAAATAATTGTATTTTATAATTGATAAAATGTGGAATTAGTTAAAATAATATTATATTAAATTAATTTTTTAAATTTAACTTTAATAAAAATAAATTAAATTAAATTTTATTAAAAAATTATTTAAGTTAAATTTTGAATAAAATAAAATAATTAATTTAATTTAAAAATTAAAATGAAAATATATTATTTTTTAATATTAAATAAAATATTATTAAAATAAATTTTAATATTTTATTAAAATAAAAAAATAAAAAAGATGGGAGAAAAGTTGTGGATTAGTCCAATCCTCCCTTTATCCGGTGCACCAAACGCATCATTAGTGTTATATTATAGTCGATTTATACTCAGTTTCCTTTTTTTAGTCTCATTTGTTAGAGGCAGTATGTTTCTAAGTTCACACATTTGCATTGAATTTTTGAGATGATTTATAGTAGTGTACGTTTGGAAGATTATCTATTGGCCAAAAGAGCTTATTTAATCTCAAAAGCTCTTTTCAGTTTTTTTTTTGGTCGTTTGATTGCCAACCCAGTAGAGCTCTTGGGCGTAGGGTTGGCACCAGTTCGGTTCGAACCGGCCGGTTCTGAACCGGGACCAGAGGTCCCTATTTCGGTCCCGGTTCCGAACTGGGATCAACTGTCCTGGTTCCGATTTTTTAAAAAATAGCACCGGAATTGCCGGCTTAAGAACCGGCGGTTCCATCGGTTCCAATTCTTTTTTTCTTTTTTCAAATTATAAAATTACAATGGCAACAAATTTCAATCCTTCCAAAAGATTCGTTTCCAGCGGAGGAAATGAGCCTATACCGGTTTAAGAAGAGTCGCGTGATATAAAATAGAATGAAGCAAATTTACGTGATTACCTACAACAGCAAACATTCGAGGAGTA
The DNA here is from genome assembly GCA_003430845.1 of Xanthoceras sorbifolium. Lineage (NCBI taxonomy): Eukaryota > Viridiplantae > Streptophyta > Magnoliopsida > Sapindales > Sapindaceae > Xanthoceras > Xanthoceras sorbifolium. The sequence continues at coordinate 14,349,553 of CM010612.1, forward strand.
AATATTCGGTAATGAAACTTCGTCCAATTTTACTCCCACTATTTCTCAACCTAGTTCCACTCCTCAAAGCCCCCAAAACCCTTACAATACAACCAGCTAATTCAAAAATATGTCGGATTTGGGTGGTTTTGATTTGGGGAAGTGCAAATGTGAAAATTTTAAAGTTCATATGAAGAAAATGGAGAATGAATCGGGGAAAATGGAATAAATTTATTGAACTAGAGAGAGTGGGAGCGGGTTACCATTAAACTAGCCTCAATTTCGTGAATAAATTATTATTTCTCTTTTTTTTAAAAAAAAAAAAAATTATCTATGTATCTTAAGATTTATAGCTCCTTTCATAATTGAATCCTTGTAATTTTAGTAAGATTTGATTTTGATGCTCTTTATACAATTTTAGATGACATTGACATTTGAACTACTTAATTATCAATTACTTTTAGTAAACTAGAAACATAATAATGAAATGAAATCATTTTCATAACTATTTTTTTTTTTTTTATCTCAAAGGGCTACATAATTTTATGAGAATGAAATTGACATAATTAATCATTCCTATCTCACTTTCTCTTTTTACAAATTACGTAAAATATTGATGGTTGACTTATTTCTTCCAACAATAACGAGTATGTATTTGTTAGATATATCATTTCCGGTACAATGAATCGAACTTAAAATGAAACTTAAGAGATAAAAAAATTTATTTTTATATAGTTATAAGATCAATTATCGAATGCATAAATCCGCGATCTCGCGATTGTTTATCATAAGCCTCCCGAATATTAGATTGTTAAAGCAAGTGCAAAATAGTGACTTGTAACTATTGTTCTAAGAAGTTTAAGTGGAATAAATTTGGAGGATACGACATGTATTAGAAACACATCAACAATAGTCATCATGTCAAAGCATCCCGAGCATGCGGACAACAACAAATTGCCAGGTACACATCTCCTAACCATCCATTATTTAAATATAGTGATCACAATAATATGGAAGAATTAGCAAAAATGGTAGCTGTAGAACATTTACTATTTAGTTTTGGTGAAAAAACCGGTTTTTTAAAATATTGTCATAATGCCTTAAATCCCACTGTATGTAGGGTACCTAGGAATACTCTTAAATATACAATGTATAAAATATATAAAAAAGAGAAAAAAATCTTTAGTTATATATTTTAAAAATTATGTGGGTCGTGTGTCTATTTGTATCGATATCTAGAGTGATTATTGGCAACAACATTCATATTTAGGACTCACTTGTCATCATATTAATGAAGCATGAGATATGCAAAAATAAATTCTTCCATTTAGAGTTTTTGATGAATTCTATACTGCAGAATATATATATAAATTGATGAAAATTATTTTTGAAAAATATTCTATTAAAAATAAAATTTTTGCAATTGGTTTTGATAACGCTGCAAACAATACTGCCGCCGTTCCACAATTATTAGAATTGTATAACCCCTATTTTGGCTGCAAATGTTTTCATCAAAGATGTGTTTACCATGTTTTAAATTTATGTGTACAAAATGGTTTGCAAACACTTCAAAATTTTATTAGACCAATTAGGGATATTCTCTATTATTTGTGGAAACATCATACTACCATGAAATAATGGGCTAAGTTATGCAAATCTCATGGGAAGCATCCAATTAGATTTTTCCGTGCACGTATAAATTGCTTTGTGAAAGTTATGAATATAGAGAATTATTAATTCGTTTTATATAATATAATATAATATTAGTAGTATTAATTTGTATCCTCAGCATTAAGATGTTTGTACAAAAATTTGTGAATTATTAAAAGTTTTTAATGATGCAACTAATAATTTATCTGGTATATATTATTCTACCGCACATTTATTTTTTATAAAAGCCGTAAATATTGTTGGTGCACTTAATGAGTGTGCACAAGAGCCATCTTTAACTGAATGTGTTACAGCAATGAGATTAAAATGGTTAAATTATTATAGGGAGATTCCTATGATTTATGTAATTGCTTTCATTTTTAACCATATGTGTAAATTTGATAATTTATTTGAATATTATACTTGTTATTATCAATGTTTAGGTATAAATGATATAGAAATTAATGATTTGTTTAATAATGTTAGGAGTTTATTTTATAAACTGTATGATGAATATCATTCTATATACGGTCCCTCGCTGAACATTGTTGTTCAGCAACCGGATATTAACGGCTCTCAATTTAGTGTTCCCTCCACATTAAGGAAATTAGGGTCAAGTTTTTTTTTTATCTAAACAAACAAAAAAAATGCGGAGTACATTTTCATCAACCATTATTTCAGAGATTGATGTTTCCTTAAACACCGCATTCGAGTTTGTGGCGATAACTTCAACCGTCAACACTGGTGGAGGGATCACCAGACAAACTTTCTAATTTTGGCCATTGTAATGACCAAAAATAGCCCAAGCCCAAAAGAACTCAAGTCCGCATAAAAATCCAGTCTGCCACGAGTCCATAAGACAACTATGGGCCCAACTCTTTGTCCATTAAACAAGGACTCTTAAAAAGGCCACATGAGGACATGTCGTTCGACCAATGAGAAAGGTCGTTCGACCATCTCACCTACTAATAGAGGGATGGCCTACCTCCTAAAAGATCCATGCCATGGCTCAACATGAAGGTAGCTCGAAGACATCACTCGACCATGTACCTCTGTCCTAGCTCGACCACACTTATAGCTCGACAGACATCGTTCGACCAAAGTACTTTGGACTTCGAATGACTCACCTTGAGTATTGACCCAGCCATCGAGGTACCCTCGTTGCTCGCCCATTAGGGTAGGTGATGGGTCATTCAACCATCCTTCAAAGGGTTCGAACTAAGAAGGTCGTTGTTCGACCACATTCACACTACACCGTCGACCATCCCTTGGTCGTGACTACCAAGTCATACCTTGTTAGGTTTAGAATTTGAACTCCGATAGACCATGTCAAGAAGGTAATCATATCTTTATCGATCTGCGCCACAGAATTAGGGATAAGTGATCTACCTGCAAATGGGTAGGTCACCTCCTATATAAACCAACCCTCACTCTGAGTGAGGGTTCACGAAATTCTTTGGACTTACATTCTCAAGCACTCTCAAGCACTCAGAGCTCTCTTTCGCTATTTCGGCAACACTATCTTCGAGGACCACTGTCCATGAACGATTTTTGACAATCAGCCATCGCCCTTCACAACTGATTCCGGCCATCTCCATTCGACCTCCTCTATATACTATTCACAATTAGGAAGTATAATTCCTTGCTTATTCATTATCTCATTTATATTTACGATAATCACATTAACTTAATCGTCAGAGTCTCTTTGGTCGGCACAGCCCCAGTGTCTAAGTACTCCGGTCGATCGTTTGACTCTTGTTTTGTAGGTTGTAGTGCCTCGATCCTCGTCCTACCATTTTCGTGGTTTACAATTTGGCGCCCACCATGGGTCATGACAATCATTAAACGAGCAAAGCTAGAGTTTTACATCTCTACTCGATAATGTCGCACGACGGCTCTGACCATGGAGCAACAGAGGCTAGGTTCTAACTCATCCTCTCCCAAATGCAAGAGAACACCCAGAGGTTGCAAGCCTTAGAAGCGAAATCAACAAGTGAGGGCAGAAAACCAAGAACTGCATAACAAGGTCAACTCACTTGCGGTCGTATGACCACTAGGGAATGCCTCGACCTCTCTTACACTGCCGCTCCCCATCCATACTACCCTGTTGCATGACCGCATGACCAATGTATGACCCTGAGCGATCTTGAACCCATTCATGGTAGTGGTGAACTTGGCTCTCAAGCAACAGGTGGAGTAGTCAACATAGTCCCACTTACGTCGAACCCCCAGAATGGAGTGATGGCTTCTCAGAGCAACGACCCACAAAGGGTAACCCAGGAGGTGTAGAATGCCTCGACCCCAAACGCGGCTAACGGAGATTCAACCCAACCAGTTGTACTACCTCAAGGAATACCCTCGGGTCCATTACACTCGGCCTCATTGAACCCCAAAATGGTAAACTCCAACCTTATTTTCGCTAACCCAAATTTAGGGCGCAGATTTGCCAAGATGGAGGCTCGCATTCAGCACATTCCTGGAATGCCCGCACCAATTAAAAAGAGCGCAGTAAATAGCTTCGCTGACTCACCATTTGTCGACGTGGTTGCGCTAGTCGAGATGCCCAGGAAATTCGATTTCTAGCATATGAAACACTATGACGGTACGACCGATCCAGACGATCACATCACGCAATATCGCCAGAGGATGTTCACAGCGACAATACCACGCGACCTTCAAGAGGCATGCATGTGCAAGAACTTTGGGTCGAGCTTGGTAGGACCAGCCTTACAATGGTACACCAACCTCTCTAACATTTCCATCAGCTCCTTCACCCAGCTCACAGACATCTTTGTAGAACAATTCGTTAGCAGTCAAAAGCTGGAGAAATAGTCGGATGACCTTTACACCATTAGCCAGAGACAAGGTGAGCAACTTCGCGACTACGTAGGGTGCTTTAATAAGGAGAAAGTGTCCATTCCACATTGCAACCAAGCAACAACAATTTCAGCCTTTCGAAAAGGCTTGTTACACGACTCCGACCTTTACAAGAAGTTGACAAAATATCCGTGCAAAACCATAGAGGATGTATTAGCCAAAGTTTGGGCCCATATCAAATGGGAGGCAGACGAAGTGAACTATCAACCAGCCAAGCCAAGTTGAAGTGATAGCAGAAGCAGCAGGGTCGAATGTCGCTCGACAGCCAGAAAGATGGAACCCTATCCTATGTCCTCTCAAAGAGACAGGAACATGGACACACGTCGACCGGTAGATCAACCATCAAGGCCTGTCAAACGACCGAAGAATAGGTTACTTGACTACAACTTGAGCATCAAGCCAGAAGAAGTCATAGTGATCCTCAAAGGTATGGGAAACTCAGTGAAATGGCCATCCAAAATCAGGAGTCTTCCTGACTCAAGAGACAACTCCAAGTGGTACGAATTCCATAGCAACCATGGTCACAAGATCAAAGGTGGCTGAGCTACTCAAGAGAAGGCACCATAAAGATTTCCTAACCGATAAGGAGAAGAACACCATGGCTTAGCGTGATGAAAGGCAACGGGACAGTCGCTCGACACCTCCCCTAGAGCCTCATCGACATGAGCGAACAATCAATGTTATCTCTGGTGGATTAAAAGTGAGTGGGGTAACCTACTCTAAAGTTAAGCGGCACGCTCGCCAGCTAAGCAATCCTGAGACCAAGGTATGCCAACTAGTTAACCCAACTCTCACTTGTCCAGTCAGCTTCGACAGCAACGAACATACGGTATTGTTCAACCCTCACCATTATGCATTGGTAATCTCCTTAACAGCGGCTAATTGCTTGATAAAGAGAATCTTAGTCGACAATGGTAGTTCGAGCAATGTCTTGTTCCTTGACGCTTTAAAGGAAATGCAGATCGATGAAGCGAACATCATCCGTCGCTCAACAGTCTTGGTAGGCTTCAGCGGCAAACACAAGAACACAATTGGAGAGATCACCCTACTAGTCTACGCTGAAGGAGTTAACTTGAACACCAGGTTCATGATACTTGACTGCCCGTCATCTTACAATATCATCATGGGTCGACCATGGATTTATGAAATGAGGGCCATCCTGTTGACCTACTGTAACATCCTGGATTTCGAATAATTGATTTTAAATATGTGGATATAAAATTTATGATTTGAGGGGTGTAAAATGTAATTAAATGATTTTAGGATTTCGAATAATTGATTTTATGGTTTTCAGGTGGACTAATTTGAACAGTCGAAAATGACGTACGAAGAGAAGAAGAAGAGGAAGAGAGAGAGAAGATGATGAAGAAGAAGAAGAATAAGAGAAGAGAAAGAAGAAGAAGAAAAGGAAAAGAAGAAAGAAAAGAAAGGAGAAAGGAAAAGAGGAGGAAAGAGAGAAATCGAGAAAAGCGATTTGTGAAAAAAAAAACGGTATCCAGGTTGGTGTACACTCGTTTTCGAAATTTTTATGAAATTACTATATGTTTTCGGTTTGAATCGGAGATTTTTGGATAGTTTAGTAAATATATATATATATATATATATATATATATATATATATATATATTTATACTGTTTTTCATTTGAATAATTTTACTTACATCATATTTCGATTATTGAGTAAATCGTTTAATTTCCATGAAAGGATATTTACATGTTTTCCTAAAATCGTTTGAAATTTATATGTGTTGAATTAAATTTCGATTTGTGAAATACAGTTGTGTATCCTGAAATGAATACTATGTATTGATATGAGACTTTGACATATTGTATGGAAACGGCCCTAGGATACTTGGACATATATACGGATATAAGAGGTTGGTATACCAGCTGGGTTCATTTAGCAGTACTGCGCCGTTATTATTGTATGATTATTGTTGCGGGGCAATCTCGGACAATCACACCGATTCTAGTGATTGTTGTTGCGGGGCAATCTCGGACAATCATACCGATTCTAGTGATTGTTGTTGCGGGGCAATCTCGGACAATCACATTGATACTAGTGACTATTGTTGCGGGGCAACCCCGGACGTCACATTGATACTACAGTGATTAGACCCATATTCCAGTCCTTAAATTATGTTGAGTATACCAAAGGGCCAGAAGTGAATTGAATTGAATGATAACGTTTATAAGTGAATTTTGAAATTGATTTTATACGTTTATTTTAGTATTTAAGTTAAAATGATTGTAAAAGACTTGAGAATTTAATTGAGTACGAATTATTCAGTTGATTTAGTTGTTTTTATTAATCTGATTTCATATGATTTAAAATAGTGATGTTTCTTTACGTTCGCATTGTGATATTTATATTATGAAAATTATGTTATGATTTTGCTAATTGAGTTTAGTGTACACCCACTAAACTATATGCTTAGCGCGTTAGTTTTTTTTATAACGTGTAGGTAACAGGGATCCCGAATGACAGCAAGTGTAGAGAGAAGGTACCTGCAGAGTGAAAAAGTCAGAGTCTCTACATTTATTGGGTAGTTATACAGTTTTGTATGTTATATTTAGTTTAGCATGCATATACAGAAGTCTGTACATTCGATATGTATATATGTTTTGTAAATAATTTTATGGTTTCTGTTTTTATGTTTAAAGGTTTGTAAATATTGGATTATGAATTATTATATTTAATCTGTTGGAAAAGTCGCACTAAACAGCAGAGTGCGCATTTTAATTTAAAAAGGGATTTGAAGTGTGGTGCTTATTATATTTGAGCTTTTGGTTATTTGTACCAGGTTTTGGAAAATCAGAAAAACAGAGAAAACTCTGCCGAAATTTTTAAAACTGATTTTGATGGGCTCACTAGAAAAACATTTGTACATTACAATTTACTTGATTTTCAATAGTTTGCGAATTATAAGTGAATTAAGCAAGATTTTGAAAACCCGGTAGCGCTCCCTGGGTCGGTCCAGTCGGGTCGGGTCAGGGGGTGTTACACCTACCATCAGGTGCTCTGCTTCCCAACCAAGTGGGGAGTTCACGAAATCCGAGGCCAACAGAAGATGTCGCGCGATTGCTATCAGAACACACTCAAGTCGAAGTCGAGCGACTTATAGCAATTACAGAACTCGACTCCTCCAGTCAACAAGAAGAATCCAAAAATGGAGAAGCTCGATGAAGTTCCCATACACACGGACTACCCGGATCATAAGGTGAACATAGGGTCTCAACGAAAGCCCGACTTTAGAGCCAACCTCATAGATTTCTTGTCTACAGGACACAATAACTTCGCATGGTCGCACACCGACATGACAGGTATCTACCCAGAGGTAATGGTCCACAGGCTCCAAGTTGATTCGGACTACCCTCCAGTGAAACATAAAAGAAGAAAGTTCATGCCCAAGGTAACAACATCATCAACGACGATATTCAGAAGCTGATTAACATAGGCTCGGTCCAAGAAGTAAACTATCCCGACTGGTTAGCCAACTTCATAGTTGTGAAGAAAATGAATGGGAAGTGGCGAGTATGCATCGACTTCACGGACCTCAACAAGGCATGTCCCAAAGACTCATTCCCTCTACCACATATCGACATGATGGTCGACGCCACAGTTGGTCACGACCTTTTGAGCTTCATGGGCGCATTCTCAAGCTATAACTAAATCTTGATGCCAATGGTATTCGTCCAATGGCCAGCCGTCTGGAAACAAATACCCGAATAAGTCGCACCTCTTACAGTCGAGCCAACATGGATGACCCCCATATTCGACTATCTCGACAACTGCACATTATCGTTCGACTGTTACGAGGCTCAAAGAATCAAAACAAAAGTTGCACGATTTTCCATCATCGACGGACGACTCTACAAGAGATCCTACTCTGGACCATACCTTCGATGCATCAACTCGGCTAAAGCTCAACGTGTACTAAAGGACCTCCACGAGGACGACTGTGGCAACCATTCGGCTCGTAGAAGCCTCGCCAACAAATCTCTCACGACTAGATATTATTGGCCAACCATGAGGTCGGACTCCCACGACTACGTTAAAAGTGCGACTCTTGTCAACGGTTCTCCCAAGTGTCACACCTACCACCCGAACAGCTGCACCCCATCTTCTCACCATGGCCATTTATGAAGTGGGGGATGGACATAGTAGGAAAGGTGCAATCGTGACATGAGGGAAAGCCTACATGCTCGCCGTAATAGATTACTTGACCAAGTGGGTCGAAGCCGATTCTTATAAAAACATCAAAGACTCCGAAGTTAAAAGTTTCATTTGGAAGAATGTGATATTGCACTACGGCATACTAAAGGAGATAGTCACAGACAAAGACGCACAATTCATTTCGCACGACTTCCAAAGCTTATGCGACAAGTGGAAGATCAAACTTAGTTACTCAAGCCATATATACCCCCAAGCGAATGGTCAAGCCAAGTCAACAAACAAGACCATCGTCTCTACATTGAAGAATAGACTCGACCAATGCAAGGGCAAATGGGTGGACGAACTACCAGAAGTTCTATGGTCCTTAGCCTATGGGGCGAAAGCAGTGATACCCATTGAAGTAGACTTCCTCTCATACCGGTTCAACCACACTAATGAAGTACAAAACAATGAAGAGATGAATATGTCGCTCGACACTATCGATAAAAGAAGGGACAAAGCTACTCTTCGACTCACGATATACTAATAAAAGGTCGCTCGACACTACAACAAGAATCTCTGCATCAGAACTTATAAGGTTGGGGATTGGGTCCTATACCGAGTCTTCTAAGGAACGAAGGAACCAGGGGTTGGCAAACTAGGACCTACATGGGAAGGACCGTACCAGATCACCAAAGTAGTTGGACATGGGGCATACAAGCTTCGTTGTGTGGACGACAGAGAAATTGGCAATAGCTGGAACGTGATCCACCTAAAACTGTATCATTTCTAGAACCTTTTCTTTTAGATTATATTTTAATTATTATTTTTCTCAAATAATTTCAACTGATTTAGGCATCGGAGAGCCGTTGGTTTCTAACCATGTCTATGCAGGTTGATGTTGCATGACCATTCCGTACTCAAGGAATATGTCACACATCAATTAGCCTCCATCACTAAGTCTCATGACTATACCCGCAATCAAGGTACAAGTCCAGACACTTGCACGTCGCTGAACAAGTTGACCTGCTTTCAAGGTTCAACATTTCGTATGACCTAGCCCACTTACAGTTCAAGTGTGAAGCTGAATGGTCTATAGTTAAACTTGGGGGCAACAATGCTAAGGAATATCTAATCATTCGACACTGATGAACATCGGGTCGTTCGACATTTTCCACTTTAGATCACTTGAACCAATTTTTAAAAATGAGTTCAAACTCTCGAGAAGTTCAGGCCTTATGTTGCTCGACAATAGGCTCGGTTCACGAAATTCTTCACAATCGAACTCAATTCGCGTCACATCAAAAACAACATAACTCTCAAGTTAAATATGTCATTCGACAAAACTAACAAACAACACGATATTGGTAAAACACATGACAAGTCGCTCGACCTCAACAAAAAAGAGAACCTTTGAGGTGATTGTCTAATGGCTGGTCGCTTGGCCAGCGGGCTCACTCAACGCATGTGCTCCGACTAAACTAGCAATATTAAGGTCAGACCATTACCTTCTCAGCAGGTCGCTCGACCTTTAGTTGAAAGAAACATCACTGAGTCATGTGTTCAAAATGGTCGAACGACCAATGCATTAGTAAAAACGATATTTCTACATAGCAAATACAACAAAAATATTAAGTATTGAAGAAAAAGCCCTCATTGGGCAAAAAGAGGAAACAAACATTCAGCAACCTTCTATGGGCAAAAACCAGAAATAACATTCAAAAGTAGTTCGACAAGATTACAACCCTTACGGGACATTTTCTTCTTCTTCTTCTTCTCATTCTTTCTCTCCCTCTTCAGCTTGAAATTGGGTGAAGTTTGGAGCGGTTAACCTAAGGACAACCTTAGACCCAGCAGGAGGAGCATCTGGTCATATAACCTCATTAGCACCCTTATCCTTTTCTATAAACTACTTCTTCTGTGGTTCGGACTCGATCGGGACAGCCCCCTCAACGTCGACCTCCCCTATAAGCTCTTTATAGTCCGCTATCCATTCATCGGGCTTCCACTCATCCACTCAACCCGCTTTATACTGGACCATCAGATCGTGACAAGCCTTAACTATGGAGTTGCAGACACGGTCGTTCACCTGCTCTACCGCTTCCTGGCTTTAACCTTTTTTGCCTCAATCTCGCCCCGCAGTCGTTCGACCTTCAATCTCAGGACCACACTCTCCAGCATTGCCGCATTTGCTCGAGCAGATGACTTGTCAGCTGCCATCTTGGCCTCCTTCTCCTTCTGCAGCTCAGCTTAAGAGAGTGGTTACTCGACTTGAACTCCATCACCATCTTTTAAGCCAAAGCGAGCTCTTTCCTCACATAGATTTGACTTTGCAAGGCATTTAAATGGGAAAAAGCACACTTAGGCAAACGTTAGAGAAATAACACTTAAAAAAGGGAAAGAAGGTCGGTTGATAAAACATACCTGGAATTGATGGCTCATACCCCAGTCAACCACACTGTTGGACCCCATGTCTTTCAGTCGAGCGACATCCTCAGGGAAGAGCAGCTGTTCGACCTTGGGGAGGATAGCCCCAAAGTTGGAGTAGGCTAAGGCATCAGCAGGGAAAGAGAGGGTGACCGACGGTTCCTCTTTACTTGCAGAATCTTCCCTGTGCCTCTTTTAACCCATAGAGGGTAGCTCAATGTGAGATTTGGCTTGACCAGTAGAGGGGGGCGATAGAGGAGTCTTTATCTTTTCCACATCAACCACGATCGAGGTAGCCTTCTTTGTGACAGCTTTTTTCTTCCTCTCCTTCAGCCTCCTCAAGGCTTCATCAACATCAGGAAGTCCAAGTGACCCCGCCATTAGGTCTTCTGTGAAATAGTGTTCGGCGTCAGTGACAAGGGTGATGAAGTCGAACAACCCAAAAATACGTTCGAGTCTCTTCCTCACCCTAAGAAATTCCGCTAAATGTTTGGCTAGTAGATAGGGTTGACCTGATTCGTTGATCTCAGAGAAAGTCCACAGTCGACTTGGCCTCAACTTCTCCTCATCCAAGATAGTCTTCCAACTCCTGTCCTTTGCGTCATACAACAACGCCCTGTCAGTACGCCTCATACTGATTGGGCTCTCGACTAATTGAGCTCGACCAAGATTTTCACCTGACATAGATAACAAAGGATCATAAGCACAAAAACAAGTATAGAAGTCGAACGACTGACATTTTAGACTCGACCTACCAGCTTTCGACCACGTAGAACGTAAAGATGACCCCTCTGAAGGCCACTCTACCAAAAACCCTCGAGTTAAGAAGTACCTATCCTTCCAGTGCCTATCATTTGTCATGAGGAAGGTAATGAGGTTCTCTCAATTCTTCCTAAGAGCAAAGGAGTACCGACCCTTGTCAGAGTCGTGCTCCCTCAACAAATAGGTGTAGAATAGGTCTTGAAGCTCGAAGTCGATCGACTCCAGCTCGCAGAACAACTCCAAAGCTAGCAACATCCTTCATGCATTAGTCATAATTTGGCTCGGTGCGATGTCAAAAATGTCGAGCACCCTCCGCGTCAAAGTTAGGACTGAAAGTCGAAGCCCCAACTTTAAGAAAGGATATTCGTGGAAGCAGGTCTAACTTGGGACCTCCCAATCTGGTCTCTCCTCCTTTAAATGGGTCCTAAGCTCTACCCCTGCTGGTATCCAGTAGCAGAACCTTATGCGGGACATGTCATCCTCCACAAGCTTGCTATAAGGGTCGGTTAGCAAGAACCCTAAGGGTCGACTAGGGCCATATAATGGGTCTCTTAATGGCTCGACATGCCTCTCCTACGGTCACTCGACCTCAGCCTCCAAAGGTTAATCCACCACGATCGTTGGTGGGGTCTCACACACAGACCACAGGACCACATCCAACTCAGGTTCCACTCGACTATTAGCTATGGTAACCTCCATATCTTCCCTCGATTCTCTCCAATCACCGTGCAAGGATTCTACCTCTTCTGATATTATTCGACCCAACGTACTAGCTGCACTATCGTTCCCACGACTCGACATGTCTCTAGAGGGCAAAATACGAGACTCAGTTAGTATGGGGTACAGATAGCAACTAAGTGGGGTACAGACAGCAACTAAATGGTAGCATGACAAATACATTACATCGACCATGCGACCTCGGCTAAAAACAATGTGGGCAAGTCAATGTTGCAAGCTACATGGTCGCTCGACTATACAACTATTTACCCTACCTAGCAAAGGTGTCAAACCAACCCCACATGGTCGTTCGACCATAACACTACCCTAATGGAATACCTTCACCCGTGGTGGTCGAACGACATAGACAAGTACATTACCTAGCAACAAAAAGTACTATGCAGTCATATGACAATCCACCAACAGATTGCTTCCCTATGTTAAAAAGCTGGGTTAATTGTAATAAAGTACCCTGACGTTTGGCTATATTGCAATAAAATCGTGAGTTTAGCTTTAATTGCATGTTAGTACCCTTGACTAACTGGTTGACCGTTAGAGTTGACGTTCAGCTGATAGTCAAAGGGTATTTTAGTCATTTTAACCTTAATTTATTTTAAAAAAATTAAAAAATTTGTTATAAATTATAAAAAAAAGTTAAATGAATCTCCACCGTCCATCAAAATAATTTATGGACGGTGGAGATTATATTGACAAAAAAAAAAACTTAAAATTAAAATAAAAAAATAAAATTTTTTTTTATATTTTTAGTGTTCTTGGTGTGGATCTCCACCAAGAACACAACTCAAAACAAAAAAAAAAAAAGTTCTGTAAGATCTGCTCCATCAACGAGAGATCTAATTTGGATCTCCACCAAGAACACCAAAAAAAATTTCAATATAAAATATTTTTTTTAACTTTTTTTTAATTGCATGATTTTTTTTTTTTAAATGTCTCTCCACCGTCCATCATGAATGATGGACGGTGGAGATCCATTTTTAAAAAATTTAATTTTTTTATTTTTTTTCAATTTTTATTTAATTTATTTTTTAAAAAATAGGGGTAATTATGTCATTTTACACAAAAGTCAAAGTCAAACTATTATATTTGACTGGGTCAATTGACGGTAGGATACTAACATGCAATTAAGGCTAAACTCACGATTTCATTGCAATATAGCTAAACATCATGGTACTTTATTACAATTAGCCCTAAAATGTTTTATGCTCTACTTCGTCGAACGACCATTTCAACACAAACAGAAATTAAATTTTTTATTTCCTAAAGCAAGGATCAAAATGGAAAAAGATAGCAAAAAGATAGCAAGAACACCACAAAACCAAGAAAATGCCAGAAAATTAAAGAAAAATGTTGAAAAGCCAAAAGTTATGCAAAACTAACCTTAGAAGAAAATGCATAAGCAAGGAAGCACCATAGAAACTCCGGAAATCGCCGGAACACGAACAATTGTCACCGTCGAACTAAGAGAGAAAAAACAATTTTGATAGCTTTTGAAAACAAAGAGCAAAAACAAAAGTGGAGGAAAGAAAGAGAAGCGTGAAACACATACCTTCCCCCTCGCTAATGTGCTGCTACATTAGTGGGCACGACTCCCCATAATCGTCAACACACTAACCCAAGGAACCTCTTGTCTTCCCAATGAGAAACAATGATTAACCAGACACTAGCTATCATGGCAACTGAAAGGTCTGGAACCTGACTAGTATGGTTGCTCGACCATGGCAAGCTTTTCTCACACAGCGATCTTTTGACAAGACTATTATCACTCATCTTCCACACAAGTCCCGCTCGACAAAGGTCAAACGACCATGCAGAGTTGAAATAACAGATCATCCCAGCCAAAAGAGCTATGCATGACACCTCGTCGTACTGATATCCCACTTTACATTACATCAAGTCGAACGATCGGGGCAAACCTCTTGCCATCAAACTACGGACTGATATCAACAAGTTTGGGGCAAACTGTAATAACCAAAAATAGCCCAAGCCCAAAAGGACTCAAGCCCGCATAAAAGCCCAGTCTACCACGAGTCCATAACACAACTATGAGCCCAACACTTTGTCCATTGAACAAGGATTCTTAAAAAGGCCACTTGAGGACATGTTGTTCGATCAATGAGAAAGGTCATTCGACCATCTCACCTACTGACAAGTGGATGGACTACCTCCTAAAAGATCCATGCCATGGCTCGACGATGAATGTAGCTCGAAGACTCGCTCGACTAGATACCTCTGTCCTAGCTCGACCACACTTATGGTTCGACAGACGTTGTTCGACCAAAGTACTTTACACTTCGAATGACTCACCTTGAGTATTGACCCAGCCATCGAGGTACCCTCTGTTGGAGTTTTTGCCCTAAAGATGTAATTTGTAAATTATTTTTATAAATAAATAAAAGAAGAGTTCAATTCATTCATATTGTGTCATTTATATTATATAAACTTATGCATTATAACATCCCAGATTGCCGGATGTAATCTCGTACTGTGTATATGATTGTTATATACAGATAGATATAATAAGATATGTGCAATCTAAAGAGTCCATAGATAACAAATAAAGCTGGGTACTTTATTTGTAGTTAATATATAGCTGCAGTCCATTCTGTATTGTACGATGATTTTATCCTGAATCATTCATATGGAGATATGGAAATAAAGGCACCTTGTATGATGTGATTATATAGGACTGGGCCATGATCTATATGAATCTCTCACCAAGATCCGTTTACTGATGAGATTCATATACATCAACTTATGATGGCTATATATGGGTGATCTCAGTCCTGAGTGTCTTATCGACTCCTTCAGGTTAGATCGTGATTTTTTATATACCATAGGTGAGGTCGGATGATTATTTTCGATCAATATTCTCCGTATATTGGGATTGCGGTTTGGCTTGTGGTTGGGAAGGTTTGTACATAATAGTGGAATCCACTCCTTCTTGTGAGATGTAGAGAGTAGTTCCCTTAAGGGTTGATTCGGGGGCTTGAACAATATGAGCGCTCTCCTGATTCTGTGAGGAAATAGGATTTATTATTTATTAGAGAATCAACGGTGCTTAAAGGATATAAGTAATTAGAGGGGTGTAACGGACATTATGACTGATCTCTAATTATGAACTACTGTGGAGGGTCACACCATATGTAATAGCTATATCGATGGACACCGAGTGATATCGGTATGTGTAAAAGCGTCCGCAATTGAGAGAATACAGCTTCTAGTTTTTAGTGGAATAACACCGGAGTTGATAATCAATGAATATTAATTAAAGAGTTTAATTAATGATTTCGAGGATTATAAGAGCTCAAAATATTGTGGGTCCATTAGGTCCCCTTGCTAGTCCGATCCATTTAGGTAACAAGGGTCACGTATAATTAATTCGATGGTCCAATTAATAGTGTCGCGAAAGTGACACATGTAATTATAACAATTAAATAATAATATTATTTAATTATGTAATTAGCCATAAGAGAATGGTGATAATTGATATTTTATTTTGAATAGTGAGATAACAGGATTATCTCATTGATTAAATAAAATAAAATAAATTTGAATTAAAAAAAAATAAATTCAAAAGCTATTGATAATATTGATATTTTATTTTAAATAGAGAGATAATATGAATATCTCATTTATTAAATAAAATAAATATTATTTGAATTTAAAAAGTTTAAATTCAAAAGTTACTGATAAATTAATAAAAAGAATTTTTATTAATTTGGTAACTTAAATATATATATATATATATATATTAAAAAGAGTTTTTAATATAACATACGACTAAACCAAATATTTTGACGTTCAAAGTGTTTATACGTAAAAAGAAAAAGTGATCGGAGAGATACAATATCTCTCCAACTCTTTTTTTTATTCAACCTCTTCACTGTTCCTGACAATGTGACGCGCCCACACGCAAGTTACCAGTACCGGGATATAGCAAGGAAGACATACTATTGGAGTATTGAACAGTACGTGAACCCATGTGCACAAAACTCTTATCTAAGGTTTTTTATTTATGCGCAAATCAGGTATTGTTCTGAATTCATAAGATGAATCGGAGAGTCCTGAAGAGACTAGAATACTATAAAGTTACAAGAAGACTAAGGAATGCCTTGAGGTTATTTTTATAATTTAGTTTTCAATTTTTTTTTAGGTTCAATAATCCACAACATTCGGTCAACTCATGTATGCTTCATTATGTGATAATTTAGCATTGTCATGTATATACATGTCATTTAGATTTAAATGTGCCTACACAAATATATGCTAATATTGTCATACATGCATCATAGCATTTATATATTATTTGTTTTAATCTCATTAAAATGGTAAATAATATATTTATAATTTGCTATGAAAAATGATTAGTTTTTAATAGTTAAAAACTTGGTAATTCTCTTAATATTAATCTTGTTATTAAAGTGTTTAATAAATTTAAATTAATATGGTCATTTATTAAAATTAGGTTTAATATGATTAATCACCTAATAAATAAAATAACCAAATAATGTGTTAGAGTTTTAAATAGTTAAAACGTAGTAAACACCAAATTAATAATCTAACTTTAGTAAAACGTTTACCTAAGTTTAAATTACTCACTTATAGATTTTTTAAGTGTTAAAAATCATAATTATTTAGAATATGATTCTAATAATAAATTAGTTAATACCCTAAATAACTTGATTAAAATTAGTCATTTGATCTTGTAGAGTCTAAGTGCATTAACGAATAGAAAACCCTAAGTTTTAAAATAGTGAGTGGGAGAAGGATATATGACATATATATCCCGCAGCCTCCATCGTCAATTCAACACATGAGATCCGAGTGGGGCTTCGTGAAGGCTTTGCTTTCGTCCTCCCTAAGGAGGGTTTCCACGAAGGTCAATACGAAGGTTGACTTCCTAACGAATAAGATTTCTAGGGGTATTACGGGTTTGGTCGACCCTAAGGCGGCTCTCTCGAGTTAAGCCCATGAGATCCGAAATGATGGGTTACACTCACAAGGTTTAGATTAAATGTGGTTAATTGAAAACATGACTAAATAAACGATGGTTGAATAATATGGAATAAGAGTTATTCTAGAATATTATTTAATTGAGAATGTCTCGGTCCAACATGCAAGGACTTGATCGACCCTAAGGCGGCACTTCTTTGTGGTATGTTGGATTATCGTGGTGTACTAACTGTTTTTATTGGGGTATTTCTAGTTCGTTAAACATGTACATGCATCATGTTTAAATTTATGCCAAAGCATTAGCACTTCTTTTTAATTTATGACTGAATGAATGTTTATTTATTTTTAGCAATAACGTCTTCTGCGTTATTACAAATACTTGCACACGACAAACTAACTGGTGATAACTATACAAAGTGGAGACTTAACATAAACGCGATTTTGGTCACCTAAGACCTTAAGTTTGTGCTTACGGAGAAATGTCCTCCACAGCCTGCTGCCGATGCCCCACAAAGAATTTGTGAGGCATACCAGCGATGGGTCTCATCTGATGAGAAAACCCGTACATATCTATTAGCTTCTATGACAGAAGTGCTTGTCACAAAGCACGAAGCAATGATTACAGCATTCGAAATCATGGAGTCATTGCAAGCTATGTTTGGGCAACCCTCTGAGCAAAAACGCCATGAAACTGTTCGTGTCGCTATGTTTGCTTGCATGAATGAAGGTACATCTGTTCAGGAACATGTCCTGACCATGATGTCCTACTCTGCCATTGATGAACCTAGCCAAGTGAGCATCATACTGACAACTCTTCCGAAGAGTTTCGATTAGTTTAAGAGCAACTACGAGATGAACAAGTTGTAGTTCAGTCTCACTCAATTGCTCAATGAGCTCGCTACCTTCGAGGCCTTGACTAAATACAGTAAGGTGAAGACCGATGAGGCAAATGTTGCCGAACCATCTTCCTCCTTTAGAAATAAGAAGAGGAAGAGGTCTGCTAGGAAGGCTAAAGGTAAGCTCAAGCCCAAGAAAGCCCAAGGCAAAAAGAAGGGCACCTCCACCAACAAAGATAAGGGAAAATATTTTCATTGTAACAAGGTCGGGCACTGGAAGAGGAACTGTCCTCAGTACCTAGAGAAGGTAGCCAAGAAGAAGAAGCATAAAGGTAAATATGATTTACTAGTTCTTGAATCTTGTTTAGTGGAAGATGATTCTTCACCCTGGATAGTTGATTCGGGGGCCACTAGCCATGTTTGTTCTTCTTTACAGTGGACTGATTCTTGGACACAGCTAAAGGAGGGAGCTTTCTCGATACGTGTGTGTCGTGTCGGCTCGAGCAGTGGGTTTAATAAAATTGAATTTTTGTAATAATGCTAGATTTTTACTTTTTGACAATGTTTATTATATTCCTCGATTTACACGGAATTTAATTTCTGTTTCTAAATTGTTAGAACAATTTTATTCTATTTCTTTTGATAATAAATATGTTATTATTTCAAAGAAT
The DNA here is from genome assembly GCA_003430845.1 of Xanthoceras sorbifolium. NCBI lineage: Eukaryota > Viridiplantae > Streptophyta > Magnoliopsida > Sapindales > Sapindaceae > Xanthoceras > Xanthoceras sorbifolium. The sequence continues at coordinate 14,368,602 of CM010612.1, forward strand.
GGTCTGAATATTTGTTCAAGGATTAATGAAAATAATTTGTATATGTTAAGGTCATTAATACATACAACATTGCTTAAGCAGCAAAATTTTTAAGGTTAAAAAACCTTAAACCAAATGACATAAGATTTCTCCATATAATGACACGTATCTCTGGCATCTAAGGCTTGGTCATATTAACCTTGACTGGATAGACAGACTAGTAAAAAGCGGACCTTTAAGCGAGTTAAAGGTTGGCACCTTACCTGTCTTTGAATCCTGTTTAGAAGGTAAGATGACTAAGAGACCTTTTACTAGAAAAGGCCTTAGAGCTAAAGAGCCACTGGAGCTTATACATACTGACATCTGCGGACAGATGAATGTTAAAGCCAAGGGTGGTTATGAGCATTATGTCACCTTTATAGATGACTACTCTAGATACGGATATGTCTACCTGATGCAACGTAAGTTGGAAATTTTTGAAAAGTTCAAAGAATTTCGAGCTGAAGTTGAGAATCAGTTAGGTAAGATTATCAAGTCTCTACAATCGGATTGTGGGGGTGAGTACCTTGACCAAAAGTTTAAAGACTTTATGGTCGAGCATGGGATAGTATCCTAACTCACAGCTCCGGGTACACCTCAGCAAAATGGTGTAACGGAGAGGAGAAATAGAACCCTAATGGAAATGGTGATATCTATGATTAGTTTCTCATCATTACCAAATTCTTTCTAAGGATATGCGTTACAAACAATGGCATACATTTTGAATGTAGTGCCATCCAAATCTGTCCCTAAGACTCCCCTAGAGTTGTGGAATGGTGGTAAAGTTAGTTTATGACATTTTTGTATATGGAGGTGTCCAGCAAACGTGCTGAAGAACATAACTGGAAAGCTAGACTCTAAGTTTGTGGTCTGCCTGTTTGTAGGATACTCCAAGGAGACCAGATGTGGACATTTCTATAGTCCTGAAGATAACAAAGTGTGTGTATCAACAAATGCAACATTTATTGAGGACAACTATATTAGTGACTATAACCCTCAATCCAAGATTGTGTTAAATGAACTAGAGTCTGGTGAGACCAGTACTCCATCAATTAGAGTTGTTGATCCACAAACATCTGAGAGTCAGATGATTCCTGACCGGGATACACTACCACCTAGACGTAGTGGGAGGGTTGTGATACAACCTAAACGCTATTTAGGTATAGGTGAGGGATAAGGTATTGTCTTTACTGATAGTGTGGATAACCCATTGTCATTTAAGAATACAATAGAAGATCCTGATAAAGAGGAATGACTCAAAGCCATGAATCTCGAGATGGAGTCTATGTACTCCAACTCAGTTTGGGATCTTGTAGACTTATCGAATGGGGTAAAACCCATTGGGTGTAAGTGGATCTATATGAGAAAAAGAGGAGTAGACGAGAAGGTAGAGACCTTCAAAGCAAGGCTAGCGGCTGAGGGTTATACCCAAAGGGAGGGGGTTGATTATGAAGAGACTTTCTCGCCAGTTGCCATGTTTAAGTCTATTCGAATTCTCTTATCCATTGCTGCCTATTTCGATTATGAAATTTGGCAAATAGACGTCAAGACTGCATTCTTGAATGCCAATCTTGACGAGATCATCTATATGATGCAACTAGGGGGATTCGTATCCCCAGATCAAGAGCAAAACGTTTGCAAGCTGCAAATGTCCATTTATGGACTTAAGCAAGCATCTAGATCTTGGAACATAAGGTTTGATGATGTGATCAAAACCTATGGCTTCGAGCAAAACGTTGATGAGCCTTGTGTATACAAACGCATCATTGACAAAAAGATAGTTTTCTTAGTCCTATACGTAGACGATATCCTACTCATTGGGAATGATATGGGAGTGATGTCTGATGTTAAGGGCTGGCTAGCTAGCCAATTCCAAATGACAGATTTGGGAGAGGCGAGTTATGTTCTAGATATCCAAATTATAAGGGATCGTAAGAACAAACTCATAGCACTGTCTCAGGTATCGTATATCGACAAGATTCTTGTACAATTTTTGATGCAAAACTCCAAGAAAGGTAATTACCTTCTAGGCATGGAGTTCATTTGTCAAAGGAACAGTGTCTTAAGACACCTCAAGATATTGAGGATATGAGACGTGTGCCCTATGCATCTGCAGTAGGAAGTCTCATGTATACTATGTTATGCACGAGATCGGACATCTGCTATGTAGTAGGAGTAGTCAGCAGATACCAGTCCAACCCGAGATTAGATCATTGGGTTGCTGTCAAGACCATTCTCAAATATCTTCGGAGAACGAGAAACTATATGCTCGTGTATTCCGAACAGGATTTGATCCCGTTAGGATACACGGATTCTGATTTTCAGTCAGACATGGATTCTAGAAAATCCACATCTGGATCTGTTTTCACCTTGGGTGGTGAAGCCATTATGTGGAGAAGTATTACGCAATCTTGCATTGCTGACTCCACCATGGAAGCCGAATATATAGCCACTTGTGAAGCTGCTAAAGAGGTTATTTGGCTCCACAAGTTCTTGAGTGATCTGGAAGTTGTTCCAGATATGGATAGGTCCATCACACTTTATTATGATAACAGTGGTGCTGTGGCTAATTCCAAAGAACCAAGAAGCCATAAAAGAAGGAAGCATATAGAGAGAAAGTATCATCTCATAAGAGAGATAGTGCACAGAGGAGATGTGATCGTCACCAAGATAGCCTCATAAGACAATCATGTTGATCCATTTACGAAGACTTTACCGGCTAATGTATTCACGGGTGACCTAGAAGGTCTAAGGTTATGTCTTATGCCTCACATGCTTTAGTGCAAGTGGGAGATTGTTGGGGTTTTTGCCATAAAGATGTATTTATAAATGGTTTTTATAAATAAATAAAAGAAGAGTTCAATTCATTCTTATTGTGTCATTTATATTATATAAACTTGTGCATTATAACATCCTAGATTGTCGGCTATAATCTCGTACTGTGTATATGATTGTCATATACATATGGATACAGTAAGACATGTGTAATCTAAAGATTCCATAGATAGCAAATAAAGTTGGGTACGTTATTTGTAGTTAATTTATAGCTGTGGTCCATTCTGAAAAAAAAAGCCGATTCCGGAACTGAAACCGGAGTGGAACCATCGGTTCCAAGCACTGGAGAAGAAATTGGAACTGGTGGTTCCACTTCGGTTCCAGAATCAGAACCTGTAACACCCCCTGACTCAATCCACTCGGATCGAATCAGGGAGCGCTACTATATACTAAAATCTAATTTTTACTTTTATATAACCATAATTTAAAACAATATTAAAAACATTTGAAAGTGGTCCAAATAAATTTTCAAAAATCTTGCTAGAGTTTCCTCTATTTTTCTGACTTTCCAAAACCTGTTTACAGTTAAAATTCATAAAAATCAACTTCTAAATTCTCAAATCAATTTTGCGCACCCTTCCAAATGTAGTGCGACTTACCCAATCAATTTATCACAATATAATTTAGAAATATTCAAATAACATAAATATATAATAAAATATTTACATAGCGAAAGCTCCTTAAATATATACAAACAGTTTCTGTATATGCACGCGGTATCAAAATATATAGATTTATTACAAAAGAACTACCAAAATATATGTAGAACAGATGTGACTCCGAACTTTCCTTCTGTAGTCTCTACTCTTATTTGTCCTTGGCTCTCTTGGAACTCCTGTTACCTACGTGTGAGAAAACTCAACACGCTAAACGTATTTCTTAGTAGATGTATACATAATTGCATATACAAATATACTATATCTACTGCTATTTGCGACTTCACACAGCTACTTTTCAATATTTTAGGTGCTCAAGCGTAATTTAGCCAAAAAATATAATCTTGAAGTGAAAACTTTAACCCTTCAAAACTTATAAGCCAGCGAGTCTCCTGCGAGTCGACTCGCCGATATTACGGTAACTAGTGTAAAGTTAGCTTCTTTAACCATTCTCTCTGTATTTCTCTGGTTGATTTGCAAAAATGAGCGCATTGAAGGCAGCCATTCATAACCCACAAAGCCACCTGATTCACATGAGGGCTGCTCTCTTCCATTCCACTCCTGTCCTTGAACGTAAAAGACGCAATTATTGGCAATCATCTGTCAGTCTCTCTCTCTCTTTCCTTTCCTCATATATGTAATTTAATTGGGTTACGTTCATTTTGGGTATATTTGCCTGGTTTTGATTGATATTGATTTCTCTTTTCATTCAATGATGTATAGAACCAATGTTACTACTGTCCTAGATTGGCTTGGTTAATCTATTTGGTTGGTGAGAAGTAAAGAATTTGAATTATTTAATGTCGTATTTGTTCAGTTTTGGGTATCAGGAAAAGGAAGAGCCCGATTCAAATCGGTCAAGTAGAAGTCTTTTGTTTTACTGGTCCAAACTAACAGCTAATTGTATTAACATTTGTAATTTTGTTGTAAATATTTAAACTTTAAGCATCAAAATGTTAACTGGAACCGCTTTATGAGCAGACCTCGTCAATGTTACCTCGTATTTAATTTTGATTATTCGAATTGAGGATCTCATTGAGAAGCAAAATATTGAAAATTTTCAGTGTGAACCTAAAAATATAATGGGAAATGTATGCACTATTAAATGTAGCTTTGTACAGAAACTGGAAATTATATTTTTATTTTTATGTGGTTCAAGCCTTCAAGGCATGTGTTTGGACATTCATCAGTGTGGTTAAAAATCTTGAATTATGTTTTATTCTAATTCCTCTGAATCTGCCGAGTAGCATGTCGACAATCTTAAGCAATAGCTTATTCAGATGAGAGGTTTATAGAATGAGAAATAATGGAGGTCTTCAAAATTTAGATTAGTCATGCAGAGTAAGGGAAATTATAGCTGTAATAGTAAATGACGTTTTTTAAGGTTACTATAACATATTAAGAAGATGTTCAGTAAGAACATCAATTAAGGCTTGAGAGAAAAATATGTTTCTAGATGCAGCAAAATGGCAAAACAAGGTTTCTTTTGTTTAGTAATTGGGATTGGGATAATTAAGCTAAGTTTTAGTTATATGTGATGAGGATGAGCATAGTGGAATATGTGAAGTATATCTTAGATGACTGTACATCATTTTTTATTTATCCGTTATATTGCCTGATGGTTTGCCGTTAACCAACCTTAAGATGTGTGAGTTAGCTGGTTGGCAACTCATGAACTAGTTGATATCTTTGTTTGGATTTAAAACATCAAATGTGCTTTTTAATTGGAGCTGTCCACTATGTGACCAATTTATCTTTCAAACTATGTGTATGTGGGTAACTTGGATTGTATTTTATATCTTTCTATCAGTTCTAGTAATTTTAGCTTTTCTTTGAATGCAGTCTCCAGTAAATCAAAACAGACTTGTCTTCTTATTAATATTTATCTACTTTCTGTTGGTATCTTTTTAAGTTTTATGATTATAATATTGTGTACTCAGTTTCTTTCTGATGTTAAATGGAAATTTTTGTGCTATTCAAATGGTTTATGTGCAGAGATCTCATCAATATTCCAACCCATATTCCAAAAGATTCAGAAAGATACAATCGAAAAAAGCAGTTTTACGTAATATTAGTGCATATGCAGAGCACTTGTTTCAGGTTGGTGCAAGTTGTTAAGTTGTTTTATCATATATTTATCATGATGGATGATTTTGGTAGTAGTTTCTTTGTCTCCTGGTCTTGTAAATGATTCATGGTTGTATTTGTTGCTAGTTGAAGTATGCAGCAGGTTTTTTTAACTTAGATTTTGTTGAATTCTGTATTCTAGAATATAGATTAGTCAATAGTTGTTAGCATTCTAGAATATAGATTAGTCAATAGTTGTTAGCTTGTAGTCAATATTTGTTAGCTTGTTAATTAGTTTTGTCAATGGTTGTTAGATCCAATCCCTACTTCTAAGGGATTGTGTTCCCTCTCTTTGTGTATATATTCATGCTTATAGTCAGTAAAGAAATACAGAAAATTCAGAAATCTTCATGGTATCAGAGACTTTTCCAGCCTAAATCAGTTTCTAATTTATTTTTTCGGCCAAAAATTAGTGAGGAAGTTCCACTTCGCAGCTGCTCATTCCAGCAGCCCCTTGTATCTCCCTTCGCTGCTCATTCCGGCCGAAATCAGTCTTCCATTTCGCCGCTGCTCATTCCAGCAGCCGCACATCTCCCTTCGCTGCTCATTCCGGCCGACGTTGCTTCGTAGCTCCCTAGGCGTTCGAAGCTTGCGACGCCAATCCACTGTTCTTGTATCTCCGCCGCTATTCTTGATTTTTTTTTCGCCGCCGTAGCTTCTCTTTCGCAGCTGCTCATTCCAGCAGCCCCTTGGAATTGGCAGTGGTTTTTTCAGTTGCCAGATTACAATATAATCCCTGATTTGTTTGAATTGCAGCTCCTGCCCCTAATTTATTTAAATTACGGTTTCTGTCCCTAATTTATTTAAATTGCAGTGATTGCCAAAAAAAAAAAAAAAAAAAAAAAAAAAAAAAAAATTCTGCCCTTTGCAGCAGCCCTTTACCCTTTTCATTCGCAAGCATTAGGCATGTCTGACGCATCCTCTTCAGAAGTCGCCTCTGGTTCTGACCCAGTCAACTCGAATAACAATGGAGGGGGAGGAGTTGACCACACATCTTCTCAATTCATCATTTCCGGTCACAAATTGACTGGTAAAAATTACCTCCAATGGTCCAAATCAATCCTTATCTCCATTAGCGGGAAAGGAAAAGATGAATACCTGACTGGGGAGATACAAGAACCGACCAAGGCAGACAAAAGATATCGCCAGTGGAAGACTGAAAATAACTTGGTAATGTCATGGTTGCTAAACTCAATGAATGCCGACATTAGTGAAAACTTTCTGTTGTATGACACAGCAAAAGAGATATGGGATGCAGTACAGGAGACGTTTTCTACTCATGATAACACAGCTGAGTTGTTTGCGGTTGAAGGAATCCTACATGATCTGTGTCAAGGTGATGATTCGGTCACTCAATACTACACGAAGCTCTCTAGATTATGGCAGCAGGTAGACATATTTGAGAAAGAAGTTTTCACCAATCCAAGAGATGAGGCCACACACAGGAAAAGCATTGAGAAAAAGCGAATTTTCAAGTTCCTGTTAGGGCTGAATCGTACCCTTGATGATGTGAGAGGACGAATTATGGCAATCAAACCATTACCTACTCTCCGAGAGACTGTTTCTGAGGTGGTGCGTGAAGAAAGCAGAAGGAAGGTAATGCTCGGCTCTAACAGCATCAGTACACAACCAGATGGTAGCGCCTTGGCTATCCATGGAGGGAAGTTCAACCAACCTAGGAAGCGACCATGGTGTGAGCATTGCAAACGGCCAGGTCATTTCAAGGATAAATGTTGGAAACTTCACGGAAAACCTGCTGATGGGCAATTTAAGAACAGTGGGGACAGAGATACAAAAGGTTACATGGCCAGTGGGAATGAAGGTGTTGGAACAGATTCAGTTGTACACATTCAGGAGCAATTGAATCAACTGCAGAAAATGGTTTCGGGTTTAAATGCCTCAGTGGTTGGTGCCGGATCTATTGCTACTAAAGGTACCTTCTCCACTGCCTTGAATGTGAACAAGGAGGTCCCAGGTCCTTGGATTGTGGATTCAGGTGCAACTGATCACATGACAGGTGATGCTAGGGTGTTTAGTACTTTTGAGCAATGTCAAGGTAACTATAATGTCAAAATTGCAGATGGTTCTCTGTCCAAAGTCACAGGGTGTGGTTCTGTTATTCTTTCAAAAACTCTAACCCTGCAGTCTGTGTTATATGTTCCAAATTTAGATTGTAACCTTCTTTCCATATCCAAACTCACTTCTGCTGAAAAATGTGTGACTAAATTTTTTCCCACTTATTGTGTATTTCAGGACATGATTTCGGGGAAGACGATTGGAACTGCTGAGATACAATCTGGTCTCTATGTCATCAAGGCTGAAGCTTCTAAGGGTATACAAGGTCATTCTGCTGAGTCCAAAACCTTTTCTCTTGAGTCAATGTCTAAGTCAAATAAAGAGAGTATTGTTCTGCTTTGGCACTATAGGTTAGGACATCCTAGTTTCCTGTATCTAGAGAAATTGTTTCCTGACTTATTTATTAATAAAAGTTCAAAAGATTTTCATTGTGATTTCTGTGAGTTGTCCAAACATACTCGTTCTGTGTACCATCCTAATAGCTATAAAGCCTCCAAACCATTTGCTTTAATTCACAGTGATGTTTGGGGCCCTTCTAGAGTCCCTAATATCACTGGTGCAAAATGGTTTGTCACATTTATTGATGATCATACCAGAGTCACATGGGTCTTTCTCATGAAAGAAAAGTCTGAAGTCACCAATATCTTCAAAAATTTTCATTCATTGATCAAAAATCAGTTTCAAACAAAAATTCAAGTGTTCAGATCTGATAATGGAAGAGAGTTTGTAAACCAAGGGTTGAGAGAGTATCTTTGTAGTGAAGGGATTGTCCACCAGACCACATGTGTAGACACACCTCAACAAAACGGTATTTCTGAAAGAAAAAACCGCCACCTATTAGAGGTAACTAGATCCCTGTTGTTCTGTATGAGGGTGCCAAGTCATTTTTGGGGTGCAGCCGTCCTCACCGCTGTACATCTTATTAATAGACAACCCTCAAGAGTATTACACTTTAGAACTCCGTGTCAAACCCTACTTGAAACTTATCCTCATACCCAACTTATATCAACCATTCCTCTCCGTGTCTTTGGTTGTACAGTGTTTGTTCATGTTCAACCTCATTACAGGGGTAAACTTGATCCTAGAGCTGTTAGGTGTTTATTTTTGGGTTATTCTCCTACTCAAAAAGGATATCGCTGCTACAACCCAAACACCAGAAAAATTCATATTTCTTTGGATGTTACCTTTGTTGAAGATCAACCTTTCTTTCCTCAAACTCAAATTCAAGGGGGGAGTGAGAATGAATTTCAGTTTTTAGATCAGAGTCATAGTCATGTTTTCCATAAAAGTTCATCCGGACCTAACAGTGAGTCTCATCTTCCTAATGTGCATGAAATTCCTCTTTTTGAGTCAAACGTATCTCCTATTTATCCAGAATTGACAAGTAAGTTCCAAGCAGAACCTATTGTATACTCGAGGAAGCCGAAAGAAAATGAAGATGGACCAGACAAGATTGTACCTCTGCATGACCAAGAATCTCAACTGGAATCAGTCCACATACCCGATTCCAATAATGAACCCTTGAGTGATCCTAGCACCGGCCAAGATACTAACCAGACCAGTGAGGAAGTTCCTTCAGATACTGAAATACCTATCGCCCTAAGGAAACCGATAAGAAAGTGCAGAGAGAGACCTCTTTACCCTTTGAGTAAGTATATATCCTATGAGGGCCTTTCATCTAGTTACAAAATTTTTGCTCACAATATTTCTCAAGTGTCTGTTCCAGTAAACATTCAAGAGGCTATGTCAATTCCAGAGTGGAAAAATGCAGTTATGGAAGAGTTAGGAGCACTTCAGAAAAATAAAACCTGGGATATCACAGAATTGCCAAAGGGTAAAAAGGCTGTAGGATGCAAATGGGTTTTCACAGTAAAGCATAAAGCAGATGGCAGTGTAGAACGCTACAAGGCTAGATTGGTGGCAAAGGGTTTTACACAGACCTATGGGATCGATTACGAGGATACCTTTGCTCCAGTTGCTAAACTGAATACAATCAGAGTTCTTCTTTCCCTAGCAGTTAATCTCAACTGGAAGCTTCACCAAATGGATGTGAAGAACGCTTTCCTGAATGGAGAATTGGCAGAGGAAGTTTATATGGAAGGCCCTCCAGGCTTAGAAAATGCATATGGGGACAAAGTCTGTAAGTTAAAAAAAATCTCTGTATGGGTTGAAACAGTCTCCCAGAGCATGGTTTGAAAGGTTCACGAGAGCCGTAAAAGGGTTTGGTTATACTCAATGTCAAGCTGACCATACCTTGTTTGTTCATCATGCCACAGGTGTTATTACTATACTAATTGTGTATGTGGATGATATGATTATGACAGGTAACAGTGAGGAGGAAATTCATAAGTTAAAATCCTTTCTAGCCAAGGAATTTGAAATCAAGGATCTAGGAAGCATGAAATACTTCTTAGGAATGGAAGTTGCAAGATCGAAAGCGGGGATTTGCATAAATCAGAGGAAATACATCCTGGATCTTCTCAAAGAAACTGGGATGACAGAATGTAAGCCGGCTGATACACCTATGGACTATACGACGAAGTTGGGTCTCATAGAAGAAAGTCCACCTGTAGACAAAGGAAGGTATCAACGGTTGGTGGGGAAACTGATCTATTTATCCCATACCAGACCGGATATTGCATTCCCGGTGAGCACCGTTAGTCAATTCATGAACAGTCCGAATGAAGAACATATGGGAGCAGTTTTGAGAATTCTAAGGTATTTGAAGATGACACCAGGACAAGGCATATGTTTCAAGAAAAGTGACGATAGAGGTGTTAGAATCTTCACAGATGCAGATTGGGCTGGTTCAGTGGTAGACAGAAGGTCTACATCTGGGTACTGTTCCTATGTTTGGGGTAATTTGGTCACTTGGCGGAGCAAGAAACAGTCTGTGGTCTCTCGTAGCAGTGCTGAAGCGGAATTTCGAGCAATGGCTCATGGAATTTGTGAGGGAATTTGGTTGCAAAGACTACTAAATGAACTCAAAGTTCCTATGGTTAAGCCAATGGAACTGTTGTGCGATAATCAAGCCACTATTAGCATCGCAAAGAATCCAGTGCACCACGACAGAACAAAACATGTGGAGATAGACCGGCATTTTATCAAAGAAAAGTTAGAAGCAGGGTCTGTCAAGATAAGTTACACTCCTACCAATTCTCAGACAGCTGATGTGTTTACTAAGGCTCTACCTAGAGCATCTTTCGAAGGATTGTGTTCCAAGCTGGGTATGATCAACATGTACTGCCCAGCTTGAGGGGGGGTGTTGAATTCTGTATTCTAGAATATAGATTAGTCAATAGTTGTTAGCATTCTAGAATATAGATTAGTCAATAGTTGTTAGCTTGTAGTCAATATTTGTTAGCTTGTTAATTAGTTTTGTCAATGGTTGTTAGATCCAATCCCTACTTCTAAGGGATTGTGTTCCCTCTCTTTGTGTATATATTCATGCTTATAGTCAGTAAAGAAATACAGAAAATTCAGAAATCTTCAGATTTCATTTATCATGCTCTCTTGGCTTGCTGCTGTTAGATACTCTTGTTACATGAGTAATTAATCAGTCCTAATAAATCTCCTCAAAATACGTGGCGACCCATTAATTTCTGGCAATGTGTTTAAGAGGTTTCACTTGTGCTTTCTCTTTTGTGTGTGAGCACGCATGTGTTCGGATTTGAAAATTCTGACATTTCTTGGATTCTGCTTGTCTAATTAAGGTAAATTGCATGACCTCTGTTCAGGTCAGACCTAATCCCAACCTAGAATAACTGGTTTCAGAATTCTTCTAAAATTTCCCTTGCCTTTTGCTTTAGGTTAACTAATAAAAAGTGATATTTACTTTAATATCTCTTAAATAATGATGCAGGTACTTTAATGTCAAAGTTATATGATAATAACTGAGTGAAATAATAAAAATGAGGTATGCTGAAAATCAGCTTTAGATGATTTAGTATTGTGGGGACAAAGCCATGACATTATTTTGGTGCCAGCTACAAAAATTCTGAGCACTATAAGACACGAATGCTGGCTTTCTGACCGCGAGAGTTCTTGTCTTGTCAAATACAATGCAATTCATCCACGAGATTGTCGATCAAAACTATAAGAAAATGATTGAAGCAGGAATCAACGTTTTACCATCGGTTTTAGGCTTTGTTAACTTGGAATTAATGACCTTACGTGCCTTTCCTAGTCCTCGGCCCTCCTTGACCAGCATTACTTGGGATGCAACAACTCTAGCACTGACCATTACAGCTGGTTGGAGTTGTTAGGCCTAGAGCACATTTTATTGGTATTGACCATGACAGATTCCAAAGTGGAGTGCAAGCTGAAAGCTTGCCAGTTGCCATGGAAGATTGATATCCACGATTCTTGGTAAGGACGTCCAATCAAGGGAAAAGAAAGAGGATCCTTGCTATAGTTCATACTTTTGAGAAAAGAAATACTTTTCTTATTGACATTATTTGAGTTTGGGGTATAGTTCGTCAAGTTTCCATACATGTTATATTTTGTAGTCCACAAAAGGTTTTGAGTTGTGGACACCTTATTCACCTTTGTTTCATCTTTCTTCAATGAAATCATTCTAGTTTCCTATAATAAAAAAAAATAAAAAAAAACTTTTGTTTTCATTTAACCAGATTCTTTTGTTAGAAGTTTGATATAGAAGACATGTAAAAGCATGAATCTTTAAGTCCTTGAAAAGTCAAATTGTTAGATTGGTGATATAGTGATCATGTGAAGCTGAATTTACATTGGTTTGCTGACTGCTGAAATATGCAATCATATGCACTCTAGCTTCATGTTGTCCTTTAAGTTAATGAGGATGTTAATGTTATAGACGCCCACTATGGTTATTAATTAGTATAATGAAACATTTTTGAGTAGATCTTATGAAGGGATAGAGAGTGCTTGCTTTTTCTCTCTCTCGCTTCTTCTTCTTCTTCTTTTTCTATGGGATGGCATTTAATAATTAGAATAAGAGGGAAGCTCTTTTCTAGTCTTGCATAATGATGAAGAAAAGTAAATCAAGTGATCTAAATGCAAATATAATCTGTGTCAAGTGATTAATTTCTCTGGAAATTGATTACTGATGAATACTTGTTCTTTTGGAAAGTGGAAAAAAGGCAAATAACTTTGTGCAAGTGTGTGATCTTAGTTCTCATGTGGGTGATTTGATACGAAAGGAATATCCACATCTTTCAAGAAGGGGATATTAATAGCTGTTGGGAGAGAGTTCAATTACTGGCGCCACTTTGGATTTTGGTGTCAAAGTTTGTTGGGATTCTTATTTTTTCTCTATTCATCTCAATTGGGCAGGGTTTACAGGTTAAGGTTGTCTACCGCTGGGGTGTGTTTTTTTCTTGTAAAGCTTGTAGGTAGGTTAAACTGCAGAATGGGTTGGTACGGTTGCTATATTGCTGTTTTCGTATTGTTTTTGGTGCTCATATGTTCACTTTTGTAATATTTCTTTCTGGTTCTAATTCTATAATAAATCTTCAGTATTAGATTATCTGGAACTTTGATGTGTAATGTTTTTTTGGTCTAAAAGTTGGCTTATCATGGATTAGTGTTCATAATCATACCGTTGGAAGTTACACTTTTTATATCCTATAGCTATAGTGGATTTATTCTGATCATTTATGTAATGATATTGCCATTTATCGTTTTACGACACGTATGCTTGTTAAGAAAGTAGGACAGAAGAAGAAGAAAATAAAGACCATGTTAAATGTATCTGCCAAAGAAAGCTCACAGATTTAATCTGATATTTCAGAACTTGTTTCTTTGTATTGGTTTTCATATTTTAAATGTTGCTGTGCATGACTATGTCGTCAAGGTGTTGGGCTAATCACTAGTCTAGAAAACTGAACTTATGGAATCACACAGTGGGATCTGTAAAAAGCTGAATTATTGATATTTATCATTGTAATAAAGCTTCTGTTCTAAAGGGTTTCAACTATTGTACGGTGATTTTTTCTGTATTTTCAGAGCTGGCAGGATGACCTTGATGGGGATGATCCGTCTTCAAGCAAAGGCACATCATGGTTTAAAAAGCAGTATGTTAGACCTGAAGGGGCTGCAAATAAGGGACGCCATCACCATGATAGAAGTAACGACACCTGAAAGACTTGACTCCATAATATGATATTTCTATGTTGTAGACTTCAATCAATGGCTCACTTACCTCTTGACATATTAGAAGGAAATTGGAACATCTGTTAAATGGTCTGCTTATAGATCAGTGCCTAGGCTGGTCGTTCTAAATACTTCTATGGGCTGTGGAGTGGAAAAACCTTAAAGATGTGCCTATATGTTCCTTTCAGTGGTTAGGTGATTTGTTTAATTGTTAATGTAGTTTTCCAATTAAGCCTAAACAAATCATACTTTTAACTTCTCATGGCCATGAACATGTACTTTTCTGGGGGTTAAAAAATAGAAATGCAGATGTATGAGGATAATCTTCTTCGCTTCATGGCATAACAGAAGCACATTAAATTTTTTCCGTTGCAACAAACATTCATATCTTATTTGCTTCTCTGGGGTTGCTTAGAAATTTATGCATTTTGAACTCTTGATTAGGAAGTTTCCAGTTTTGTGAAGATGAAGATGAAATGGATTTTGATGTCGACAAAATGTTCAGATCTGCATTTGGCAGGAACCAGCACTTCTATTGGTCCTTCATTGATGAAGAGGCTACTAAATGGAGGAGCTCATCTAGGTTTGGTAATAATTATTGGAATTATGGGAACTGGAGATTCAGAGTTGAAGAGGATTACGAGTACTCAACAGAATCAGAGAGTTCAGACTCAGATATTTCTTTGGATAGGCAGGCTCTTGGACTAAGAGCGGCTGGTCCTCTAAAACTTGAAGATGTTAAAAATGCGTACGTTTTCATTTTTTATTCTCTTTCTCTCTCTTTTTCAATTATTTTATTATTTCTGGGCATACCTGTTGGCAGCCTGAAGATGTTTTCTTTAGTTGTCTGATCTTCATCTGCTTCTTCTCCAATTGCAGATATCGTGCCTGTGCGCTGAAATGGCATCCAGATCGTCACCAAGGGTCTTCCAAGGTACTAATATCCTCTCTTCGATTGAGCAGGATTTCCCATTTATCAACTTTTTACTAAATTTTAGTTGCATGTTATGATCTGTGGAATGTTGAGGTCAAACCCCTCTTTCAAGAATAACTCATATCTTTAATTTATATTAAGTGGGAACCAGGTCGTATAGGCTTTTGTCTTTTTGCGAATTTTATGTACAAGCAATTAACTCTGCATACAAAGAATTGACTTGAAAGACAAAAGTCTATACAAACCGGGTACGCACCCGGTAAATAGCTACTCGTATCTTATGAAAACTACAGGAAAAGTGATGCAAGCATATTTCATGTTACAATTAATCAACCACTTGATTGATTAAACAAACACGTTAGCTATTTGTTATGGTTCTAACATTTGAAATTATTAATGTACTTGACCAGGCTGTTGCAGAGGAAAAATTCAAGCTCTGCAGCCAAGCATATCAGTCTTTATGCGATAAACTGCAGTGAATTAAGAATTCTCCAGATGGTGCGAAATCCGAATACTGTACCCGTTCAACTCATTGCATTTCACTTGGCATGCCAGTAGATGTAACATGCTTATATAATATTTAGACAAAATTTTGTAGTTTAGAGTTGTCAGAAAAGGAGCTTGAATAATCAGAATAGTCCCTCCCAAATGTTGGAACTGTGCAATTATTTGTCGAATAATGGAAACGTAATGCGATTTTTCCTATCTCGTAGTTATTAATTTATATGTTTGTTTCCAAAAGAGAATTGTTTTGGACTAATAATTTGAATGCCAAAGAGGAGTCTGCAACCAGGCCGTTTGGTAGGGTGATTATTTGTATTATTCATAACAATAATCCGCTGATGCTGATATTTTTTGGCATTGGTAACATTGGTTGTTGCCATGATAAGTTTAAGATATGATATTAAGCATTGAAAATGTATTAATTAGATGATGAGAGACAAAGACAGCAGAGAGGTAAGAGACAGGAGAGAGCATATAACTAGAATAAATAAATAAAGATTACATGGGAGGGATATACACTTAAGGCCAGATTTGATCATCAATACAAAGCCTTGTATCTTCAACTACTTGTACTGGATCTAAGTCGATGTTGTTAGGCTGATTTGTGAATGGTTTTTGGATACTAGGCATAGCAGTAGCAGTAGCAGAAATACATGTAGGGAGCAGTTTCGTCCGAATAGCAGAATTTGGGTTCTGGAGACGAACAAGTACTTCCAGCAGAAGCACTAGAGAAGCCATTAAAAGCACAAGAAGGTGTTTCAAGAAAGAAAGATGAGTTTGGAGTTTGGAATCTGGAGTTTGGAATTGGTTTGGTTGTGATCGTGAACATGCTAATGCTATTTATAAGAAATGTAATGTGAAGGAAAAAAGAAACAAAAAGAGAGGGAGCCCATTGATTTAATTGCATACTGTTTGTTTGATGAGGAGCAGGTTGGTTTTGTTGGTAGAACCTAGGAAATACAAGAAAAAACCACGGATTTCACAAGCCATCAGTTTTCACTATTCTCCCCACTGCCCACAATGTCACATTGGGACCCACAAAACAGTGGTTTCACGTACCCCAACTTTGACACAACACAAGGCATAATTAACTTTTGCTAAGAATACAAGAAGATACGCTAACTCTGACTTTAACACTTGGCAGAAAAGTACTAAAATGCCTTTTATTTTATATTAAAAAAAAAAAAAAAAAACCGATCACCACATCTCCATTGATCTGGTTCAATAAATTGAATATTATCCAATCTCCCCAAATCAATAAACTAGAATTTTTTTGAAAAAATTGCACAAATTTCCTGAGTTTAGATAATATTATATTCAATGGTAACTTTTACTTTAATTGTACTAACATCCTCTATAATCCATTGACTAATAGGTGAACTAACTGTTAACTAACTGATTCAAAGATGTAGTTATTGAATTATTTTTCGGTTTAGTCAAATCGCCCTTTAAATAACAATTTTTTAATTTAGGATAAGTAAAATAATCCTTTAAATAGTTATTTAATAATTTTATTAAAAAATAAATAATAATTAAATAACTATTTAAAGGTTGGTTATTTTTGGGTTTAGGGTCAGTTAAACATTAAATTTAATTGTGGTCAATAGATTTTAGAGAATATTTGTACAATTATAATAAAAATTACCGATGAGTGCAATATTATTTAAACTCGGGAGAAGTTTGTGCAATTTTTTCAAATTTTTTTTTAAGAAAAAAAGGAACTCAAAAGAGATTTAACTCATTCAAACTCCCCAAAATCAAAACAAAAACAAAAAGAAAAATGGCAAATTGTAATGGAATATCCTGATGTTTGATCATATTGCAATAAAATCACACTTTTCCTTAAACTACAACCTAAACTTCGGATAATTTTCAATTTGGTCCCTAATATATTTAAAAATATCACTTTTTACTCATTTTTTTAACTCACTTGGTCCCTACCTTTTCTAAAATATACCAATTTAGTCCCTATGATCAAAATTTTGATAGTCAAACCTGACATAAAGTATAAATTGACTATCTTACCCTCTAATTTTTATATTTTAATAATTTTATCTATTGGATAGTCCAATAAAAAATTGATATGTGTTATAAAAACTTATTTTTTTTAAAAAAAAAAACTTAAAAATGATTAAATAAAAAATAAATATTAAAAATTCATTAAAAATTGAAAATAATTTTAAAAATTTTAAAATTTTAAAAATAACATTATTTATTAAAAATAAAAATAAAATTCAAAATTGAATACTTATAAAACTCAAAATTTAGTTAAAAAAACTAACTTGTTAAAATATTATATATACATATTTTAGAATATATTATAAAGTATATATACATTATATTATTATTATATTATAAAAATAAAAATATAATAAAAAAGCTACAATATATATATAAAAATTTATTATATATATGTGTGTTTATTAAATTACTAAATTTTGAATTTTATAAGTATTCATTGAATTTTATCTCTCAAGAAATTTTTTTTCTTTTCCTTGTAATCTCAATGTCTTTGTGCGGAGGAACACGACCGGGACACTCTTTAAGCCATTGCTTGTGAAAATACCTAGAAATATAGTAGTAAAAACATATCATAAAAATATAATGATAAAAGTAAAATAGAAAAAAATTAATAAAGGATAAATAATAAAGACTTTAAATAATATTAGCTAGGATTTAAAGAATGTGCGAAGCAATGGAGTGGTGTACTACTTGTGGTCCATTGCTCCACCAAAATTCCATGCACCACATCAAAGAACCTTGATTCTTCATTTAATTCCTTCCGTTCCTTTTTTTTTTTTTTTGAAGGGGGATACAATTATAACATTATTAATTGTCGGGACCTGCCGATATCAATCACTAAATGCGCGGCCCGAATATCTACTCCCACAGTAAAGGAAGAAAACTATCCATACATGCTGATAAATGTGCATGGTGGGAATTGAACCCTCACCACTGAGGTGGGAGGGAGGTGCGCTAACCACTTTATTATAAGTGGATGTATAACATCCCAAATTTCGAATAATGAAGTTTGAATATGTGAATATAAATTTTGTGATTTGAGGGGTATAAAACGTAATTAAAAGTATGTTTATCTTTATGGTTTCCAGGTGGACCAGATGAAACGGTCCCGAAATGATGTATGACGAAAAAGAAGTGAAAAACTAGGACAGTGTGTACCGCGACCACAGGTCGCGATGAGCTGCTCGCGGCGAAAAATGGCATTTTCGGGCAATGAGCAACGCGACCTGGTCACCGCGACCACAGATCGCGCTGACTGGCTCGCGATGAAAAAAAGTGAAATTCTGGCAGTAAGTGTGGCGACCACCAGCGCGACCAGAGCACCGCGATGTGTGATCGCGATGAAGGCGGTGTAGTTGCTTTAGTGAGCAACGCGACCTGATGGCGCGACCACAGATCGCGACGAGGGTCGCGACGACCGAAAGATTATAAAAAAAAAATAAGCTTGTCGAGGAAGCCATTTGAAAAAAAGCTAGACAGAAGAATAGAGAGGGAGAGACCGAGAGAAGGAAGAAGAAGAAGAAGAAGAAGAAAGAAAGAAAGAAAGAAAGAAAGAAAGAAGAAGAAGAAGAAGAAGAAGAAGAAGAAAAGGAAGAGGAAAAGAAAAGGAAAAGAGAAAGTGAAAGGAGAGGAAAAAGAAAACCTAGAAACACGATAGTCGAAAGGAAACGGTATCCAGGTTGGTGTACACCCGTTTTTGAAATCTTTACAAAACGTATTAAGTATTTTTAGTCTGAATCTGCGATTTATTTGAAGACTTTCATTATTATGTGTTTATATTATTTTCCTTGGAATGATTTTATTTTTGATCGTATTTCGATTATTACGATTTTGTTGAAAGTACTTGATTTAGACTTTTGTATGAATATTGCTCATTTTCCATGAAAAATGAATTGTATATTTCTTGAGTGATCGTTGATTTGTAACTTACAGTGAATATTTGAAAATATTTTATCGAAACGGCCCTAGGATACTTAGACATAGAAATGGATATAGGAGGTTGGTATACCAGCTGGGTTAGTTTAGCAATACTGCGCTGTTATTATTAATGATTGTTGTTGCGGGGCAATCTCGGACAATCACATAGATATCAGTGACTGTTGTTGCGGGGCAACCCCGGACGTCACATTGAAATTACAGTGATGAGACCCATATTCCAGTCCTGAAAAATTATGTTAGGTATTCTAGAGGGCCAGAATTGAAGTGAATTGAATAATCTGTTTATAAGTGAATTTCGAAATCGATTTTATACGTTTATGATTATAACCTAATTTATGATTTGGTTTTGTATGGATTATAAATTGTAATGAGTTGTTTCTATAGAATTGATTTCATCAGTTTTATTTCTGTAAATGATTTGCATCGTAACATGTTTTTATACGATTATATTGTGATAGGTTTATTATGAAAAGTTGTTTATGATTTTAATACTTGAGTTTAATGTACACCCACTAAGCTATATGCTTAGCACGTCGGTTTTTATCACGCGTAGATCACAGGGATACCGAGGCAGATAAAGAGTAGAGAGGAGGTACCTGCAGCTTGGAGTTCAGAGTCACTACATTGATTGGGTAGCTATAAAATTTTGTATTTTATATTAGTAAGCATGCATATACAGAAGTCTGTAAATTTGCTTATTATATCGATGTTTTGTAAATAATTTTATGATTTCTGTTTTTCATTTTTATAAAGGTTTGTAATTATTGAATTCTGAATTATTTTATTTTAAAAACTGTTGGAAAGTCGCACTAAACGGCAGAGTGCGCATTTGAATGCAATGAGAATTGAAGTGTTGCAGATTTTATGTGATTTGAGTTTTTATTTGAAACAGGTTTTGGGAAATTAGAAAAACAGAGAGAATTCTACCGAAATTTTTAAAAAATTGAAATTTGGATGGGCTCACTAAACAAACATTTTTAAATTACAAATTGATATGATTTGAAATAGTTTGAAATGAAAAACGAGAATTTAGAAAGTTTTGAAAACCCGGTAACGCACCCTGAGTCGATCCAGTCGGGTCGAGTCAGGGGGTGTTACAGGATGTGTCTTTCCATTTTTTTCTAAAGATAACAATCTTCACTTTTTCTATCATAGAATCCCACCACTCATAAACCAATTGAAGATAATGTGTGTCTGTGTCGACCATCCGAAGCATATCATATATGGGAGATGTAAAGTTAATTATATAGTCAATGCTAACTCCAAAGTATTCATCTAATATTTTTTCTTTCATAGCTTTTGCCTTCTCTATATCATCTTCTTTGTACACATCTCATCTTTCACTAATCACCATGTGCTCTAAGTTTTGCTTTATTTGCTTAAATCTCTTAAGCACCACAATTGCAAAAGCAAAACGTGTTTGACAACTGAGAGCAACTTCAACTTGGAATGATTGTTAAACATGGCTAGTCTCAAACTATGGTCCATAATAAAATTTTTTATGAATATAGTATCACTAGAAATTTTTTAAATCCAACCACATTGTTCCATCATATCATCATACTTTGGATATGACGATGGTGAACAAATATTCTTCAAAGCAAGATTGAGGATGTGGACTAAACTGTCTACACATGGTGTCCAAAAGATGTGTTGAAATTTTGTTTCAACTAGAAGTCCCGTTGCCTTGCAAGTTGTAGCATTATCAGTGATTACTTGCACTACATTTTGTGGACCAATTTTTCGAATAGACTCAATGAGCAAGTTGGCGATAAAATGCTTGTCTTTTTACTCTCCTTCACAATTGATGGCCCTCGAGAACATTGATCCACTATCACAAACTACCATAATGTTGATTAGGGGTCTTCTCTAAGAATTTGACCATCCATCACTACATACAGTTACACCTTTATCTTGCTAACTATCCTTGATTGGCCCTAACATCTGCTGAATGTTAGCCTTCTGTTTTTGGAGAAGTGTAATACTTAACGCATTGTAACCTGGAGGAACATAAACCAGAATTGGATTATTTTAAGCTTTTGTGAATGTCGGTACATAGTGAGGATTTAAAACTTTAATATTGAAGTATTTTTTTATTTAACAAAGTTAAAAAAAAAAAAAAAATTCAATTTTGATATTTTCAAGATTAAAAAATAAGTCAAAAATATTTTTTTTTAATAAAAAAAAATCTAAAATGCATTAGTAATAGACGGGTGAGAGTTTAGGTCAAACATTATATATAATTATTCACACTATAAATAACTTAAATAATTTAATTATATCATAAAATATAAAATTTAAGATTGATATAGTATATATATATTTTTAAAAGTCAATGAAAAAAAAGTCTATGAAAGTCTATAAATATCTATAAAAGTTATTTGAAATAAAAATAAAAATATATCAATATATATGAAAAGTCATTTGAAATGAAAGTTTATAAAAAATTATAAAAATTTATGAAAATATTTTATAATTCTGTAAAGTCTATAAAAGTCATTTGAAATAAAAATTTATAGAAGTCTATGAAAGTTATTAATAATTCTACACAGTATATAAAAATTATTAGAAATCTATGAACTCTATAAAAATTATTCACTTTAAAAAAAAATATATATCATTTAAAATCATTCAAAATTTAAATTGAATACACACCTTACATTTTTTTTTTTTAAGCTATTACAACTGTTTAGTGGTGGAGGATACGATTCAAACTCATAATCTCGAACTATAAGTGTAGGGAACATACCACTGGACCAACTTCATCTTACTAAAATTAAAAATAATTTGGTTAAAACAAATTTCATTAAAATTTATCACCAGCACTTTTTGGCTGTTTGGGCCCAGGCCATAATAAATTGATTTTTGGATAAAGTTTTCAGATTGCGCAATGAAAATTGTTGCAAACAACATCTCAATGAAGGCAATTACTTGCAGGGACTACCACTCGCCTTGACCATAACACCCAATCATCAATTATCACATTCATCGTTGATGGTCTAAACTACAACAAAACAAACTCCATCTTTGTTTCATTCTCTCCCCTTATAGATTCGGAGAAAAACACTAAAACTATGCTAAAAGCTGTACAGAATCTGGGTTCCTCATCTGTGTTTCTCTCACAATTATGGAAAAAGGCGCACCATAACACTGCTTGTGGCCTTTCCTCTGTCGCTATCTCCACCAACCCATTATCAAATTCTGCTTCTACTGATAGAAGAAGAAGACACGCATCCACAATAGAGCCGGATTTTTTTATCTTGCCCGTGTTTTCGACTCGGGGGATTCGGTCTTTCAGAGAGAGTCGAGTGTGCGTCACTCGGTCCGAGTCCAATCCTGATGCCACTAGTCCTTCTTCTTCATCGGTTCTTGTTCAGTCTGCTGTGAGTTTTTTCTGGTAGTTTATGTCTTTGACTTTGATGGGTCTGATTTCAATTCCTTTGGATTCATTTACAGTTTGGTTGTAATTTTAGGTGCTACTTGTATAGGGAAATTAATTTTGGGTTTTAAGATGCATTTTTTTAGTGGAATTTTGTGTTTTTGGAGTTTGGTGAGGCAAACTTGGAGTTATGTGGTTATATGAAGAAAGCATTTGTTTATGCATATTGTTATGAGGAATAAGAAGATTGATAGAGTCTGTAAACAGCCTTTAATTCATTATCTTTTGCAAATGCACTCCATATAACCCAATAATTGTCAGAATCCAAATTTTTTTAGTGGTATTAGAATCTGAGCTCGAATTTTCCATGGTATCCAAAAAAATTAATATTACTGAATAGTACTAAAAAGTTGAAAATGAAAGTTAAAGTAGTTATCAATTCATATTCAAGCTTAATCTTAATTTGTAAAGGAAAAAAAATGTGATATTTGTGGATGCCAAAAAGCATCTATATAGAATTTTAAATACCTATCAATTACTTGTATTCATTAAACTCTAAATTAACCGCATGGGTTATAGAATATTTGTATAGAATGTCATATCCTGATCAATGGGAAGTTGGACTTGGTTTGTGAAGTTGCTATAACTCTCAGGGGTTTATGTAGTCTTCAATGAACTGAAGTTGTTGATCAATATCTGCCATTCTGAACTGATATTCTAGGTCTTCCAACATTGTACTTGTTTCGAATATTGTTAGATGCTCCTTTTCAGACACAAACATCACTCTCTTTTCTTTTTTCTTTTTTTGAAAAGACAAACATCACTTTCTTCCTTTAAATTTCACTTGAATATCTGTAAATTTGAATAAGGAGTGGTATCTACTTTAACTAGGCTTTTGATAATACAGTAGTGATCTTTAATGTTCAACTTGTTTATAATATTGCTGGATGCTTCTTGGCATCCGCAAACTTCACATTCTCTTTTTATAGATTAAGTTTGAATATAGATTAATATTTACTTAAACTTTCATTTTCTATTTTTTAATATTATTAAGTATTACTAAGTTTTTTGGAATTTTGAGGACAACTCGATCAAGTTCTAGTTCTGTTAGACTTTGATGATGATGATGATATGGATTTGGATTTTGAGTTTTCTTGGATTATATGGAGACGGTAGTTTGATGCGTTTGCATAAGATAATGAATTAACTATATCTGAAGGTTGTTTGCACTCTCTATAGAAAGCAAATTTCTGCGGGGAATGAATTTTCGCTGTTATATGCGTTTAGATGGTATTTTGAGTCAATTAGGGCAAGACGAGAAGATCGATAAAGTTTTGATACTCTGGAGCTCTTTCTACTTTCTCATATGAATATTTCACCTTTTAGTCGTAGATTGTGTTCGTTTGATTTGTACCACTCAGTAGGTGAACGAAAATCTTAAATGTGAAATTTGACAGCAATGTGTGTGTGTGTCTATATATATATATTAAATTCCATTTTTTAGTGTCTGTTTACAAATTTTAATGTTATGAAGAGTCTTCGACTTCTTTTCCTTTTCTTTTTGTTTCTTCAAGGAAGCAGAGATACAATTTCTGTATAATTTTCAGCTTCGATTACTAGAAGCTCTTCCCTGTGTGCTTGGGTATTGGAGTGTGGTAAATTTTTATTTTCAACTAAGTTTTTATATTGTAGTTCCCAGTGCTGGTGGTTGCCTAAGCTGGTTATTAGATGAAAAATAGTATCATACTAATCAGTTTGGTCTAGATATGCGAGAATACATAATTTTGTTGTGATGCCACCGGTGGTTATATGTTCATTAGTTACATATTTTTTTATCATGAAAGATTATCAAAAGACTGAGAATCTTTATAATATTTCTTTTAATTTGTACACTATTTCTCATTGTTAGATTATATGTTGCATAGGGCAATGTGCATAAGATCAACTTCTGTCAGTGGTGTGGAGGCCCAACTAAGCATGATATACCTGATGGAGAGGAGAAGATGAGAGCCATTTGCACAGTTTGTGGCAAAATTGCCTATCAGAATCCAAAAATGGTATGCCAATCTTTGCGTAATTGAGATCTGGGTGGAGCTTTGTATATTTGTTTAATTGGATTTGTTACTCCAAATTTAGTTGGAAGAGATTAGTTTTCCAGTTCAGCACTGGTAATATTGTCTTACTTTTAAGTTCTTTCTATGGTGATGTCTGCATCTTCTGGAAAGTGGCAAGCTTATTGTATTGGTGTTGCTTTTGAAACTGTTTTGTACACACAAGGATTAGTTTACTAGCAAAAATTTTATTTTGGACTAATGGCTTCAGTGGTCTGCCTCTGATTATTTGTCCAATGTGTGTGAATATGTTGTAAATACAATGGATTGCAGGATTGGTTTACTTTTCACCAACTTTTATAATTAATTAGGCCTTTTGGAGGGTTCTCCTCACTTGGGCTTCAACCTTTCTTGGTTCCTCAAAGGGATGAACTAGTTATATTCCTAAGAGGTTTTATTTCTGTTTTTCCCTTTTCCTTTCCATGTTTTGCTTGTGAACAGTTGGCAAAACAAACTTCTGGTTTCAAACCATATGCCTTTTGGTTAGTTACCTTTACTGTGATTTACGATAACTACATGGAATATGATGAGAGCATCACTAGGAGGCCAAAAAGATGGAACAAAAAGTGCTAGCAAAAAGCGTGACCGCGGGTAGTGTTTTTTGGTAGTAGTAGCCTCAATTTCAAATTGCTAGCAAAAAGCGCGATTGTGGGTAGACTTTTTAGTAGCATGTTTGCTTGGTCAAAGGAAAGTCTGAATTTGGCTTTTTTTTAGTATTTTTCGTGTTTTAATTCCTTTTTTTTTTCTAGTCCTTTTTGTATTATGTTTTATTTATTTTGTATTAGAATTGTGTTAGGTTTCTAGTTCTATTTTCAGTTGGATATCTTAGTCTGTTCGTATTAGGACTGTGTTAGTTATAAATAGATGATTAAATATTAGGTTTTGTATTCAATTAATTATTTAATTATTCAGTTGGCAAGTTTATTATTCAATTTCTGTCGACTGGCAATTACCAGAGACAATCTATTTCGCCTTTTCCTGGGACCAAACACTTGGGGATCGCTTGAGCTAGGATTAGGTCTCCACAAAGACTAATTCTAGAGGTTTGGTTAGTCGGCTCTTTCTGAGATCAAACATTTAGGAATTGCTTGGACTAGCATTAGTTCTCCACAAAGACTAATTCTAGAGATTTGGTTAGCCGAACATTCGATTAATCAATTCAAACACTCTAATCATAGAACTCAAATTCTAGGGTTAGGGTTTTAATTGGGGATTTAGGGCTTAATTTGGGGATTTAGACCTAGGTCCTCAACATAATACTATTTAACAAACTGGAATGGCATAGTTTATGATGGCTGTGAATTTAATTTATTGTTTGCTTAGGAGCAGAATCTAGCTACCTCCCTTCCCAAGTTCCGATTGTTACGTTTATTTGACAAAATCAATAATTAAAGATTTCTCTTCCATGCCATTGATCTTATTTTAGTCACAGTATGTTCATCACAGATTGCATTGAATGCACTATGAGCACTAGCGGGAAAGACTGGGTGATGGTTAAGAATTATTTTTGTGCATTAGGATTAAAGATTTTATTTGTATTATTTTTGTTCTTATATTTAGTTTTGATAAGAACTTTCTTGCATATAATCTAATTGATGATTGAGTATGTTGCTGAGCTAAAGTGTGGTCGATGAAATGATCATTTTTCTAGGACAGTAAATTATAAAGTACAACAATTAGATTGGCAGAAAAGTTATGTGCACAAAAAATAGCTGTTGCTAGTACTTTGGTGAATTATAAAATCCCATCTTATTATCACTGGCTGAGGCTTTTGAGATCTAATTATGGAATGACTGAGATTTAAGGTGAAGGTGAAAGTGACTTTACCTTAATAATATGAAGCAATTTTAATACATAAGAAAATTTGAAAAAATAAGTTGATTTGTTCCTCTTTTGTGTCTTGGAAGAAGACTAGTGATTCTGCCAGTGAGATGCTGTAAATTAGAGTGAATTGAAGATGCAAAAAGGAAATAGAAATATAAATATGTGGATAATTGGTTGAGAGTTTTAAGTTTGTATGCTGAACGTGATACTTATGATCTTTATTCTGATGGTTAACATTTGTTTAACTGATACTTTTAGGTTGTAGGCTGCCTCATTGAGCATGATAAGAAGATCCTACTTTGCAAGCGAAATATTGAACCGTCTTATGGTCTTTGGTATGTAAGCTGGCATTTGTTATGAATAGTATGAATCTATCTATTGTTTTCTTCACTGTCAATTCCTTACTATGGAATAAAGAATCAGGTGTTATCAACCTGAGATACTGGCACTTTTTACTTTTTCCTCTTCTGTATCTTCTAAATCTCTGATGCTCAGTGAAATGTTTTACATTATTGGGTGAGGTTGACATAGGACGCTTCCTGCTGGTTACATGGAAATTGGTGAGTCAGCAGCAGATGGAGCAATCAGGGAAACCTGGGAAGAGGCAGGTGCAGATGTGGAAGTGGTGTCACCTTTTGCTCAACTTGATATTCCTCTTATTGGCCAAGTACAGAAGAACTGTTCTTCTATTAAATTAATGTTATATTGATCTCTATCTCCTATGCACGTGCTTAATGTGTTTCTGTATCCGTCCTTCCCTGGTTGAAGCAGACGTATGTAATTTTCTTAGCAAAGATGAAGAAGCCTCACTTCTCTCCCGGTCCAGAATCATCAGAGTGTCAGCTCTTTGCTCTTGATGATATACCTTTCGATTCTCTAGCATTTTCATCCATCTTTGTCACCTTAAATTTGGTGAGAGCTGGAATTGAACATATTACATAATTATCTGTATTTAGTTGCTTTTATCACAGACATCTCCTAAATCTCCTGTGGTTGCAGTACATTGACGATATTAGAACAGGAAGGCTAAAATTTCACTATGGTACCATCAATAAAAGGTATTTCACTTTGTATAGGTAAAATACCATGATAGAATTTCTTAATAAAATCAAGTTGTTAGCATTCGTTTTTCCAAAAGTTTTCTTCTTTTAACATCTTTAGAACTTTTGATTAAAAAATTTTACAATGTTGATTTCAATTATTTCTCATTGTAAGCTCATTTTTATTGTTTTTTTTTCTTGTTGCATTGTTTGCAGGCCTGGCTCAAGCCCTTCTGATATGCGTGCCTTTTCTCTTGATTATCATTGCGGTCCTGACATGTGATTAGTTTGCCATACCATGTGAGATGAACTGCTGTATGTAAGTAAGATAACTGCCAATTACATGAAATTAAATTCTTTCATCCCCGATCCACCCATCTACACACATGAACACACAGCACATGTTGCCACTGGCGTAGGTCCATCTTAATGCTTAAGGTTATCAATGATCTTTTCCAAAGAGGTTTCAAATAGTTTATCTTGATTTGGAAAGCTAAAGTGCCCCTAAATATACAATTCTTTGGTTGGGCCGTGACAACTGGGAAGATTAATAATGGCGAGGTCACTTAAAATAGATTTCCTAATGTGTCTCTTATTGTCTTTTTGCATTATTTTGTAGAGAGAGTGTAAAAATCGTTGACCATCTCTTTCTTCAATGTGATGTTGCTTTCAGTCATTGGGATAGAATTTTAAGAGAAGCTAAGATTACTTGAGCTGATCCTGCTGCGTGCAATCAAGCATTTATGGAGCACTTTTGTGCTTTCGCTAAGGGAAAGAGAGCTAATGTTCTATTGAGATATGTTGTCCATGAACAAATACAAAGTGCTTGTTGATTTTATTCTTCTCCATATGGAGGCTATTTATAGAAAAATACAAAGTCCTTACCTATCACACTAATGGCTAAGAGTAATTCCTCACCTACCACACCAATGGTTAGGATTAAGTCCTCACCTACCACACCAATGGTTAGGATTAAGTCCTCACCTACCACACTAATGGCTAAGATTAAGTAATAGATTGTCAACTATATACAACAAATATCTTACAAAATAAAATACTCTAACACTCCCCCTCAAGTTGGTGCATAGATGTCACTCATGCCCAACTTGCTAATTGAGTCATGAAAACTCTTTCCATTAATGGCCTTTGTAAGGATATCTGCAAGTTGGTCCTTACTTGGAACAAAAGGAAGCTCGATTATCTTTTCTTCTAATTTCTCTTTGATGAAGAATCGATCAATCTCCACATGCTTAGTACGATCATGCTGTACAGGATTGTTAGCAATCTGTACTGAAGCCTTATTATCACAATACAGTCTCATGCAGTCTCTTTGGTGAAATCTCAAATCACTCAATAAATTCTTCAACCACAATAATTCAGTGATTCCTTAGGCAATCCCTCGAAATTCTGCCTCAGCACTGGATCGTGATGCCACGGTCTGTTTCTTACTCCTCCAAGTGACTAGGTTACCCCCTACAAAGGTGAAGTAACCAGAAGTAGATCTCCGATCACTAGCATTCCTAGCCTAATCAGCATCCGTGTATCCCTCGATATCTAGATGTTCATTTTTAGAAAACATTAATCCTCTACCAGGAGCTCCTTTTAAGTATCTCAGAATCCGAAGGACTGCATCCATGTGACTCTCAGTAGGAGCGTGCATAAATTGGCTTACTACACTCACTGCATATGCAATATCAGGATGAGTATGCGATAGATAGATAAGCTTACCAACAAGCCTTTGATATCTTTCTTTGTTTGCTGGGGTTCGATCAGGGTGATCTGGACATTCACATAACTTGTGATTTTGGTCCATAGGAGTATCTGTTGGTTTGCTAGCAAGCATCCCAGTTTCTATAAGTAGATCAAGAACATACTTTCTCTGATTGAGAAAAATCCCATATTTTGATCGGGCTACCTCAATTCCCAAAAAATACCTTAATACCCCCAGGTCTTTCATTTTGAACTCTGTGGCCAAGTGTCTTTGGAGATTAGTCATCTCTAGATCATCGTTTCCTGTAACAATCATATCATCAACATAGACAATCAGTATAGTGATTTTGCCACCCTTATGTTTGAAGAATAAGGTGTGATCGGAGTTACTCTGCTGATATCCGAATTTCCTCATGGAAGTACTGAGTCGTCCAAACCAGGCTCTAGGTGATTGTTTTAGTCCGTAGAGAGCCTTTTTTAGTCTACAGACTTTACCAGTTTTAGAATCAAAACCAGGGGGAAAATCCATATAAACTTCTTCATTGAGTTCCCCATGTAGAAACACATTCTTTACATCAAATTGTTTCAATGGCCACTCCAGATTAGCTGCTAGTGAGAGAAGTACCCTAACAGTGTTTAACTTTGCTACCGGAGCAAAAGTCTCCTGATAGTCAACTCCGTAAGTCTGAGTGTACCCTTTAGCAACCAACCTGGCCTTGTACCTTTCAATCGAGCCATCTTCTTTGCGTTTGATGGTATAGACCCATCGGCATCCAACAGCTTTCTTCCCTTGAGGTAGATCCACTATTTCCCAGGTGCAATTTTTTTGTAAAGCTTTCATCTCTTCATCCATGGCTCGGACCCAATTCTGGTCTGTCAATGCATCCTGCAATTTACTAGGAATAGATACAGAGGATAATTGATGTGCAAAAGCTTTAAAGGTTTCAGATAGTCTATGAGTTGAGGTGTAATCAGTAATAGAGTAAAGGGCCTTACTATCTGCTTGAAGTCGTTCGGGAGAAAAACCAAACCGTACAGGTGGTCTATGTTCTCCACTAGGATACCGTCTAGTAGATAGACTGGGGTCAGGATCTATGTGATTTTAACTGGACAAGTCATCAGATAAAATAGAGGGTTCAAGAGTTACCTCAGGTGCATTTTCAACCTCAGAGTCTGATTGACGAACCGGTGATGGAGAAGAGGAAGGTTGTACTACTTGTATGAGAACTGACTCCCCCTGTTTCTTTTTCCCTTTATTCTGCCTTTCATATATTTTCAAGGGTGGTTCTGTTTTTTTCGTGAGACTACCAGGAATCTCATTTTCAGAAGGTAAATTCTCTCTCTCGAAAGATTGACCTCTCAGACTAATGGGTATACCACTGTCAGTTTTAGGAGACTTCTCTTCATAGTTCGAATTCTCCCCCTGAAGAGAAGTCTCGGGAGTAAAGTATGCCTCATCTTCCCAGAACGTGACATCTTGTGACACAAATACCCTACGGGATGGAGGATGATAACATTTGTACCCTTTTTGTGAGCTAGAATACCCTATAAAAACACACTTAAGAGCACGTGGGTCTAACTTTCCTCGATGAGGAGCATGCACATATACATATACCACACATCCAAAGACTCGAGGAAGAATATGTAATGCAGAGTTAATATCACAGTAATGAGACAAGGATTGCAGTGGAGTTTGAAAAGACAGAGCACTGGATGGCATACGATTAATGAGATATGCAGCAGATAGAACTGCATCACCCCAAAAAGATTTAGGCATATGCATACCAAGAAGTAAAGATCGTGCAACCTCAAGGAGATGACGATTTTTACGTTCAGCAGTACCATTTTGTTGTGGGGTATGTGCACAAGATGTTTGGTGGAGAATACCGTTTTTCAAACAAAAAGTTTTGACACTATGGTTTAGATATTCACCACCATTATCTGAGCGTAAAACTTGAATTTTCTTATGAAATTGTGTGAGAATCATATGATAAAAATTTTGAAAGACGTCACAAACATCACTTTTATGTTTTAAAAGAAAAATCCAGGTCATGCGAGTACAATCATTAATAAATGTAACAAACCAGCGCATACCAGATATAGACACAATATTAGATGGACCCCAAACATCAGAATGAATAAGAGAGAAAGACATAGATCTTTTATTACCATTACTAGGGGGAAAAACAGTGCGATGGTGTTTAGACAAAACACATGTCTCACACTGCAGATTATCATGTCTAATAGTTTTAAACAAAGAAGGAAATAAAAACTTGAGATATCCAAAAGAGCAATGACCTAAACGCCTATGCCATAGGAAGATATTACTCTCGTTGTCGGCTCTAACTTGTACTACTCTGTGAGGATGACTGGAAACACTATCTGCTGTAAAGTAGTACAACCCTCCTTTTTCCCTACCAATTCCAATCGTCTCCTTGGTTGTGATGTCCTGAAACACACAATGAGAAGGCCAGAACGTAACAACACAATTTAGAGATTTAGTGATTTGGCTAATCGAGAGTAAATTACTAGATAAAGTGGGCACGTGTAAAACAGATGATAAATTTAAGGACGGAGTTAGAGGTATAGATCCAGCCCCAAGAACCGGGGTGAGCGTACCATCAGCATATGACACATTATTTGTTTCGGTTGGACTACGATGACTAAAGTTTTGAGAATTAAAAGTCATGTGATCCGTTGCACCAGAATTAATTATCTACATATTATTACTAGAAATTGTAGAAACACTGAAAGCAGAATGAAAAATACCTGAGTTGGAGAATTGAATTTGAGAATCACATATGTTACCATATGGAGTAGAAGACGAGTTGCCAGAGGAGGAAGCAAGAGAGGCATTTCCAGTCTTCAGAGACCCCTTCTTCCTTTTTTCCAAGTACCACTCAGGATACCCAATCAATCTCCAGCATGCATCTCGAATATGATTCTTCTGTCCACAATGAGTACATTTCCTGTCCCCTAAATTCCCCTTATTGATTAGTAGGGCAGAACGGTCACTTACTTGTGGTGGAGCTAGCATAGTAGCTTGACGCTGGGCCTCACGGCGGACATAGGCAAATGCTCCTTCAACACCAGGAAACGGATCCATACGTAAAACATCAGCTCGTACCTTGTCAAATTCAGGGTCTAATCCTGCAAGGAACATGTATACTCGTTTCTCAATGCGATCATTCAGTCGAACCACATCTGTAGCATCAGTCATATCATTAGGACAACGATGATCTAACTCTTGCCAGATTGTATTCAATTCCCCGTAGTATTCAGAAATAGGACGCCCAGATTGACGCATATGGAATACCTTGCTGTTGAGTTCATAGATGATGGACTGATCTGCACCATCATAGTAAGTACGTGCAACTGCTTCCCAAATGGCTTGCGCTGTAGGTAATCGGATAAACATTTCCATAATTTTGGGAGTCCTAGATCCTAGGAGCCATCCTTACACAAGAGCATTGTCTGCCAACCATCGTCTATAGGTAGGACTGATGGTTGCAGGCTTAACACTTTCCCCTGTGAGAAAACCATATTTGTCTTTTCCAGCCACAAAGATCTCGACAAACTTGGACCATAAATGATAGTTTGATCCATCCAATTTAATCTCAATCTTAGATGAGTTGTCATGAGAATAAATTGGAGGGAGTGTTGGGGTTGGTGGAACCATATGGCTAGATATGTCGGATTCATCTTCAACAATGGCCATAATAACAATGGAAGTAGTAACAGTAGCAGCGGAAGTAAAATTTTTTTTTTTTTTTTCTCCAGAAATAGAGTAGAGGAAAAAATTAAAAGGAAAAAAAAAACCTAGATTGTCGTATGATAATGGCGCACGAAGTTTGGCGGCAGTCTAGTAGGATGACGGTCGGAGGTGTACGACGTCGATTTTGGTCACTGTAGGAAGGAACGGTGATTGTAGAAGTAGTTCCGGTGGTAAATTTCACCAGAAAAATAGAAGGAGTTTAGGTAGACAATAAAAAGGAAAAAAGTTTTGTAGAGAAAGGAGAACCCTAAACAATTTGTTTGAGCTCTGATACCATGAACAAATACAAAGTGTTTGTTGATTTTATTCTTCTCCATATGGAGGCTATTTATAGAAAAATACAAAGTCCTTACCTACCACACCAATGGCTAAGATTAATTCCTCACCCACCACACCAATGGTTAGGATTAAGTCCTCACCTACCACACCAATGGTTAGGATTAAGTCCTCACCTACCACACTAATGGCTAAGATTAAGTAATAGATTGTCAACTATATACAACAAATATCTTACAAAATAAAATACTCTAACAGTCCATGCTTTGTTGTAGGTCAATTTGGCAAGAAAGAAATGATAGAAATGATTTGTTGTGGGTCATTTATAATCTCTTTTATTTAATATATAAATTGTCTGTTTCCTATAAAAATAAAATGATGGATCTATGTATAACTATAATACCTAGATAAGGCTTTGGATTGTTTTTTTATTATTAAAAAAATAGTTTAATTTGTTATCTGCTGAATAGATAAAATGAGAATTTATAATTTGTTTTGAAATTATTTTTCTCATTTACTTTAATCTAATAATTTGTAATTAGAGAATTTAATTTTCAATTCTTGATTGCAGAATCCAGTAGGTGTTAAAATCTTGAAAATCAAAGGAGCCGGAAGCATATTGTTTTTCGTTGGAGGGTGATTCTCCTGAAGAGGGGCATCGAAATCAGTTTGTCACTCTTCTCCAGCATTAGCAGTCATACTAACTGTTGAAATTCAGTTTAGTTTCATGCTATGTCTCTCCATAGGCACTCTGTT
The DNA here is from genome assembly GCA_003430845.1 of Xanthoceras sorbifolium. Lineage (NCBI taxonomy): Eukaryota > Viridiplantae > Streptophyta > Magnoliopsida > Sapindales > Sapindaceae > Xanthoceras > Xanthoceras sorbifolium. Next base: position 14,402,712 of record CM010612.1, read on the forward strand.
TGTTAGATGAAGAAATTACATGTATCATGTGTATTGGCTATTTCTTCTTTTGCTGGAGGAAGAGCAAGAGCAATAGCTTGAAATGGAGCCCTTTTGGAATGGCTTCCATTTGTTGTATATTTTGTCATAATCATATGCAGGTAACTTAGAAGATAAGATAGATTTGTTGTATCATATCTGGGGGTCATAAGTCATAACCATTTGAAAATACAGTCTGGTTGGAGTCTCCTTTGTAGGAGAAACATTATAAAACTTGGATGGACAGTTCTGATTCACATCTGAAGTTTTATCTTTTTCTTTCAGCATTCTAATAACTTACAGTGATCATCTGTATTATTAACATAACATTATTATTTACTTGTTCAACTGCATCAACAATCTAATTGAATTCTCTTGCTAATGAATTTGGAGATGATTTTTTTTTTTTTTTTTTTTAAAAAATAATCCTTTGGAGATAATTTTGATATCCAAAAAAATACTTTTAAATATTTTATTACTTTTATAAGGTTTGATTGTATAATCAGTGAAAGCGTCAAGGCAAGAAAAAAAGCAATTGGATTAAATAATAGTTGTCTGAGATATTTATATGTAGTTTAAGTAAAAATACGGTTTTATTGTAATATAAATAAATGTTATGATATTTTATTATAATTTATCTAAATAAATATTAACAATAATAAGATACTCGAACATTAGATTAGGTTCATGTTTTATTGAAGAAATTTAACAACTTAGTTTTGTTTTAATGAAAATCAATAATTTATGGTCAATTTTTAAAGAAGAAAAATAAATATAGAGAGAAACAAGAAAGTTAGCAAGCAAAAATAAAAGTTTTTTAAAAAAATTAGAAATAGAAATAAAAAAGTAATGATATGTTGTATAACTAGTGTTATTAGTCTCACTCACGCTGTTGATGAATTGGTTGTTTGGGTAGAGGGATACCCTTCCTCAATATATGTATATATATACACCACGCGGCAGATTGTAATTGGCAAAATTCATAAAGATCAGTAGTAGGGGTTTTTTGTAAAATGAGAAGCGAAGTGGATTCAAACTCCATTAACAAGGCCCCCGTCGGTTGAAATTGAATAACGACTTGTCCACTCGTTTACTTGGACTTCAGCGGTCTTCTGTTCTCATTTCTTCATACACAAGTCTCCTCTTCCTTCATTTCTTTCTATATTTTATATTTACAAATTTGTTCGGATTTTTTTTGTTTTGTTTTTCAATTGAAAGAATAGAGAAAGAAGGGTTTGATTTACAAATGGAGAAGAACAGATCGTTCAATTACCGAACGCCAGAAATCGACTCATGGAACACCGATTTGGGATTGAGTACATCCGATCGCAGAATGGCTTTTTCACGTCAGGCTTCGTTTCACCAAGACCCTCCTCAAACACCTATCTCTTTATTCTCATCAAAACCATTCCTTTCTCGTACCACATCAAGCATCGATATTCCGCCAGATAAGTATTTGGGTGAAGCTGATAAATTCTCCATTTTTCGTGCTGTAAGGTACGGGAATCGCCAAATGAAGAGATTGTTCCTTTTGATTTCACTAAATTTTGCTTATTCTACTGTTGAAATGGCTATCGGTCTCTTCACCGGTCGCGTTGGTATGGTTTTTTCCTTCTGAGTCTTTTTTTTTTGTTTTTCATTTTGTTTTCGGATTAATTCTTATTTGTTTATGTTTCTTTTCAGGTTTGGTCTCTGATGCTTTTCATTTGACGTTTGGCTGTGGGCTGTTAACATTTTCCATGTTTGCGATGGCTATTTCCAGGAAAAAGTCTGATCTTGTCTATACTTACGGGTCTGATTACACTTCTATTATAATCTAGTTGTCATTCGAATGAAATTGAAAGGCATTCACATACTTAATATATGCAATAATGATTTTTACATGATTTGGCTGTAATTATTCTACTTGTTTTTTATATCAGGTACAAGAGGCTTGAAGTTTTGTCTGCTTTTACCAATGCTGTAAGTATATGACATTTTCCACATTATTGCATACTGCTTTCTTATATAGGGAGCTTGCTCTAGACTCTGGTTGACTATGTTTTATTTATTTTATTAGTTATAAAACTGAAGTAAAGGAAGTTAAGAATCTGTGCCAATTGATGTATAAATATAGGATCATTGGCCATTCCAAAATCAATCTGTTGTCTTGTAAGAATTTTAAGGTGATAATTGTCAGTTCCTATGAGTTAAATCAGAATTTGGTTATTTGTTGGAAAGAATTCTTTAAGGAGATATTCATGAATAGTAATACCCATTTTCAATTAGGGCTCTCATTAACAAGAAAGATCTCTCACCTCAATGTAAGTTACTCCTACAAAAGCTAAGATCTCATCATTCTCGAAAACTTATTTCATAAATTTGGGTAATATGAGTAATTTTGATATTAAAATAAAGTAAAACAGCATGCTTCCAGTGCCTTCCCAGTTAACTCTTTCTGTCAGTTGTATAACAAGCTTTTCTTTTAAACATTTGGAAGTATTTTCAACAATGGTATTGTTGAACAATCCTTGAAATTTCTCCTTCCTTTACATTGGTCAGTAAAGTAACCGTGTGCTCTTTTCTGCCCATATGTTACATCCATATATTCTCATATGGCATTTGTTTGTCAGTTGTCACAACATGAAAACTAGTAGTTTTAACTTTCTTACATCATTATTAGTCAGCTAGTAATGTCTCTCTCCATCTCTATTCTTCTTTGGGAAAGGAATGGATCATGTCTAATTTAGTTATGTTAACGTGTGCCCTTACAGTATGACATTTAGAAACGAAACTTAATGAACAATTATTATTTATTCCTAGGATATATTAGTAATTGTGCATTGACACCGTGAAAGAATAATTATTAATTTTTTCTTAAGAAAGAGAGATTCCTTAACCTATGCCCTTGGGGCACACGATAAAAGGATCCTTCAAATTTCATTTTAACAATAATTGTTTGCCTCTGTCTCTCCTCCTCGCTCTTAGTCTGTGTACTCTTCCTTGCTTCTATGTAGTTAATTATCCAAACATGTCTTTCAATAATGACTTTTTTACTTTGGCTAATTCTCTGTTGACAAATGGAAATATATTTGCAAGATTTTCTGGTTCTGGGTTCCTCTTTTATATGTATACATGCACATGCACACTCAATGTATACATTTGTATTATCATCATCTTCTTCTTCTTATTTACATATTAATTTCCATATTCAAAGGGTTTTCCCATCACCATTCTTGTCATCATTCCTTTTGATATTTATTCAGTTTGCTGCTTGTTTAGACAGCTGTTTCTTTTGTTCATGACATTCTCCTTGGCTGTGGAAGCACTTCACGCATTTATACAAGATGAATCTGAGCATAAGTAAGTTGTGTTCACTTTGATAAGTAGTATATTAGTTTTAACTTGATTTGTTGGTGCACTTGATCTTGTATTGGAAGTTCGTGCTAAAACATAGTTGGTCAATTTAGAGAAGCGATCTATATAGTCCTTTACAAAGTTCGTGTTTCTTTTCTGTTCTTGTCTTTTCTTCTTTTATCTGGTATTGTTTTGTTTGAATTAAATCATTGGTCAATGTTTGCTTATTGTTATCTGGTTTCAGGCACTATTTGATTGTTTCAGCGGTAACAAATTTGTTGGTAAATCTTATTGGAGTTTGGTTCTTCAGGAATTATGCTCGTGTCAGTCTTGGTAAGTCTTCTGCTGCATTTCTAAATGATTAAGGGGTCGTATTGACTTAAGCGGAGTTAAATGGGAATAGCTGCATTTTATTAATGTTTATCTGTATTCATCCTAGTGAATTGCTTAGTTTAGCTAGTATGACTTAGATTTGCATGTGGTTAGTTTACCCTTTGTAACTGGAAATTGGTATATTTTAGTTTAGTCAAGGTGCTGCAGTGGTATTATGCATATAAAACGGTAAAATGCTTGCTTGTCTTAGAAAATGGTTTAGGGTCGCTACTTCAGCTTAGTGGGCTACACAATTAATCTTTTTAGACTTTTTGTTGGGAGAGAACATATGCATGTACGTTTTTTTGAATATTTTTACTGCGTCCATTGTGCTTAGTGTAGTATATTTCTTGGTGAATTTAGTTATATTCTACATATTTGTCAATAAGAGAAAAAATAAAGAACAAAGTACTTATGTTGAACTTATAGGATGAATAAAACACCCAGACCTTTTGGCAGATCAAAATTGTGCTTGCTTGTTTGAATGATTTGATGCCATAAGTACTGTTGTTTTACACTGGAATACATTAAGGAAACAACAAATGGTTTGTTGTTGCATTGTCAGTGATAGTGACAGTGGCTGCCCTTTTCCCCAAACTATTAAGAGTCCTAATCTTTGTTGGAGAGTATTTACTATTTAATAAGTTGATTTTCGTATTACACTCCTACAATTTTATTCAATCACTAAACATCCCTTTTGTAGGGAGCTTACATACAAATACATACAAATTGAATTGGGAAAGTCAAGATTTGCTCAAGATTGGTTTCCCATTGACTAATCTAACTTAATCTAACTACATTCAATTATTTACATGTGAATCGCTTTTTCAACACTCCCCCTCAAGTTGGTTTGAAGATGTCTTCCATAGCCAGCTTGCTAATCAAGTCATCAAATTGTTTCTTTGGTAACCCTTTGGTCAATACGTCTGCAACCTGTTCATTTGTTGTGACATAAGGCATACAGATTATCCTAGTATCAAGTTTCTCCTAGATGAAGTGCCTATCTACTTCCACATGCTTCGTTCGATCATGGAAGACAGGATTATGGGCAATGGAGATTGTAGCTTTGTTATCACAATAGAGTTTCATAGGACAATGAATTAGAGATTTTAAGATCCTCTAATTGTCTCTTAATCCATATTACTTCGCAAATTCCATGAGCAACAACTCTGAATTCAGCTTCAGCACTGCTTCTAGCAACCACATTTTGTTTCTTGCTTCGCCAGGTGACAAGGTTACCTCCAACAAAGGTGCAATAGCTTGAAGTGGATCGTCTATCAATAACACTCCCTGCCCAATCTGCGTCTGTGTACGCTTCTATTTGTAGATGACCATGCTTCTTGAATATCAGACCCTTCCCAGGAGATCCTTTTAGGTAAACAGCATCGAAGTGTTCTGGTCTCGGTGAATACATAAACTGGCTAACCATGCTAACAGCAAATGCTATGTCAGGACGAGTATGAGATAAATAAATCAACTTCCCAGCTAGCCTTTGATACTGCTCTCTGTCCCGTACTTCTTTAACCTTGACAGTTTGTAGTTTCAAGTTAGGTTCAATCGAAGTATCCACTGCCACTGGTTTACAGCCTAGTAAGCCAATTTCATCAAGTAAGTCAAATACATATTTTTGTTGGTTCACAAATATCTCTTCCTTGGATCTAGCAAATTCCATTCTGAGGAAATATTTTAGTGGGCCTAGATCCTTGATTTCAAATGCAGCTGCCAGTTTTTTTTTTAGTTTCTCCAATTCTTCAGTATCATCACCTGTCAACACTATATCAATCCACATAGACAATCAGAATCGCAATCTTGCATTCTTTACTGTGTTTGTAGAACATAGTGTGATTGGTCTGTCTTTGACTATAACCACAATTCTTCACAACTTTCCTGAAACGTTCAAACCATGCTCTAGGTGATTGTTTCAGGCCATATATTGACTTTTTTAATTTGCATACCTTATCAGGTCCAAGTCTTTCTGCAAACTCTGGTGGCAAACTCATGAAGACCTCCTCCTCTAAATCTCCATTTAGGAAGGCGTTCTTTACATCTAACTGGTGTAAGGGCCAGTTGAAATTTACAGCCAGAGACAGTAGTACCTGGATGGAGTTGATTTTAGCAACAGGGGCGAAGGTTTCTTGGTAATCAATTCCGTATGTCTGAGTAAAACCTTTCGCAACTAATCTTGCCTTGTATCTTTCTACACTGCCATCTGTTCTGCATTTCACCGTGAAAACCCATTTGCAGCCTACTATCTTCTTTTCTTTAGGTAGGTCCACTATTTCCCATGTGACACTTCTTCTCAAAGCATTCATCTCTTACATAACTGCTAATTTCCAGTGTGGATTCCTTCAAGGCTTCCTAAGCACTTCTAGGTACAACCAGATGTGAAAATGTGAAAGTTCTATGATGATGAGATAATTTCTCATATGATAGATATTTAGCCAATGGATATTTAGGATTTTTAGTGCAATCTCTAGATCCTTTTTTAAGAGCTATGAGAATATCCAAGTCTGATGACAAATTGTGAATAAGAATAGTAATACTTGTAGTATCTGGGATACTAGCTCCTAGAGTTGAAGATTGATCTGGCTTTGTGATAATAGAAGGATTTTGATTCTCCTATTGAGGATACATCAATATCTGACAATTTTTGAAGACTCTTTTGAGAAGATGAGGGAGTGGTATTCAAGATTGTGTTCGGTAAAGGAACATGGGATAAATCCCAAAAATTATCTTTCACTCCTTGTGTCTCCCCCTGAAGAGAATGTTTTTGAAAATATGGTTTGTTTTCCAAAAAGGAGACATCCATGCTTACAAAAAATTTTCTTGTCAGAGGGTTATAACATTTATATCCTTTTTTGTTTGAGGCATACCCAATGAAAACACAATGTTCTGCACGCGGATCAAGTTTAGATCGAGAGTGGTTTGGAATGTGAACGAAAACAGTGCAACCAAAGACTTTTAGCTGGTAAATCTGAGTAAATTCGGGACATAGGAAAATAATGTTTAAAATGCCATGAGGGGTGTTTGATAATTTAAAACACGTGTAGGCATCCGATTAATTAGAGATGAGGCTTGTCAAAATAGCTTCTCCCCAAATATATTTTGGTACATTCATATAAAACATTAAGGCACGAGCCACTTTCAAGTAAGTGTCTATTTTTCCTTTCAGCAATACCATTTTGTTGAGGTGTGTCAACACATGTAGACTGATGATAAATGCCTTTTTCTTTTAAAAATGTGCCCACAGATTTATTAAAATATTCTGTACCATTATCAGTATGAAGAATGCTAATTTTGGTTTGAAATTGAGTTTCAATCATGGTGTAAAAGTCTTTGAAAAGTCTTTCAACATCCGATTTTTCATGCATCAAATATATCCAACATAATCGGGTATGATCATCGATAAATGTAACAAACCATTTTTTCCCAGAAGTTGTAGGGATTTTTGAAGGAAACCCCAAACATCATTATGAATGAGATAAAATGGTTTTGAAGGAACATATGGTTTTGATAAATATGAAGTAAGATGACTTTTGGATAAAACGCAATGTTCACAATGAAAAACAGAACAATCCAAACCCTTAAACAAAGTAGGAAATAAATATCTAAGATATTGAAAGCTAAGATGTCCTAGTCTAAAATGCCAAAGCATTATTTGCTCAAAAACTGAGGGAGAATTAACACTACTCATGCCTTGAGCTTTTTTATTACTGTAGGTGCCACCATCAAAATAGTAAAGTCCATCCATCATCTTGACACTGCCAATCTTCTTCCCCGAGATCCGGTCCTGGAATTCACAATGAGAATAAAAAAAGATTACACAACAATTAGATTCTTTTGACAGTTTACTTACAGACAGGAGGTTACATGCTAACTTGGGAACATGAAGAACAAAATTAAGACTGATTTTGTCGGATATTTTAATCAAACCTTTTCCGGCTATAGGTGAGAGACTCCCATTTGCAATCCTAATTTTTTCTAAGCCAGAACAAGGGGAATAAGTGTCGAATAAGCTAGAAACACTAGTCATATGATTAGAGGCTCCAGAATCAATAATCCATGGGGTATATTTTGAAAAACAAGAAAGGGCACTAATTTTATCACTATCTGATTGTGCGATAGAAGCACTAGGTAATCGTGAAGAGGAACTGGATTTTAGCAGTTTTAGAATGTGATCCATCTGCTCCTTGCTGAAGGAACTAATTTTAGCTACATTAGCCCTAGCTACGGTACGGCTTGGCCTACTGTTCTTCCAATTTGTTGGCTTGCCATGGAGTTTCCAGCATGTCTCACGGGTGTGATGAGGGCGATTGCAAAAATCACACCACACTCGTGGTTTTTCTTCAGGTTTTTTGTGGTACTGTTCTGTTTTATTTGCAGCAGCCTCGGACATCAATAATGCACAGGTTTCAACGGTTCTGCTGCTGCCCCTTTTGCCCAAAATGACACTTCTACTTTTTTCCCTTCGCACCTTTGCAAATACTTCACCAATTGGAGGAAGAGGAGATCGACCAATGATTCGACCTCTCACCTCATCAAACTCCACATTAAGACCGGCAAGGAATTTATAAATGCGTTGAGCCTCCACAGTTTTTTTGTAGTAGTTTGCATCTTTAATTGACTTCCACTCATAATCATTGAAGAGGTCTAGGTCTTGCCAAAGTCGCTTTAGGGAGTTGAAATATTTGGTGACATTATCATCGCCCTGTCGAAGATCTCCCAACTTTAGTGTTAACTCGTACACTTGGGATTGGTTCCCTAAATTAGAATATATCTAACAGATATTGTCCCATAGTTTCCTTCGCTGTTGAAAAACATATGTAGTTGCAGTTGATTTCTTCGGTTATAGAGTTGACAAGCCATGTCATGACCATTGAGTTCTCAGCATCCCAGGTTGCATAAGCTCGGGTCCTTTGGATTTGGTTCTTTTGTCTCTCCAGTGCAAATAACCAATCTTCCTATGGCCTCGAATATACATTCGGACCGACTGAGACCTACCGCAGAAAGTTATCTCCATTTAGACGGATTGTGGTGATTTGGATCGGATGAGATTGGGAATGTGGTTCATGCGATGAGCCACTAGTGTGTGGACTAATAATGGAGGAAGGAGACTCGGATTTTCAGACATGACAACTGTTCAGACCGAATTTTACTGGGTTAGCGAGGAGTGGAACCAAAAGCAGACCAGATCGGCGAACGTTTAGGCCGGATTCTACTGGTTCGGCGAAGATTGAAGCCGGACAGACCAGATCGGCAAATGTTTAAGCCAGAGGAGGCTGGAAACACCAGATCGGCGTTGATGTTGGCCGACCAGAACACATCGGTGCCTGGAAAATACCAGAGCAGGCGCTGCTTTCGGAACGGAGAGCTCTGGATTTGGCCAGAAAAACACAGATCAGCGCTGGTTTTGGCCGGAGAGCTCTGGATCAGGCCGGAGAACGCAGATCGGTGCTGGTTTTGGCCGGAGAGTACTAGATAGGCTGGAAAAATGGAAGATCGACGCTGGAGAGTGCTGGAATGGGCCGGAAAGAGGTAGATCGGCCGGAAAAAAGGGAAGATCGGCGCCGAAGATCACTGGAATGGCCGGAAAAATATTGGTCGGCATAGGAAAGGAGTAGATCGGCTGGAAAAAAGGGAAGGTTGGCCAAAAAAAAGGAGATGGAAAACACTTGTCGACGATTGGTGCAATGGTGTTTGGCGGCGGCAGTGACGACTGGCGGCAGCAGTAAGAAGGGAGGATAAGGTCAAGTTGTACCAAAAGTTCTGATAACAAAAAATATTGAAAATGGGTAGGGTGAAAGTGTGCTCTGATACCAAGTTGATTTTCATATTACACTCCTACAATTTTATTCAATCACTAAACATCCCTTTTATAGGGAGCTTACATACAAATACATACAAACTGAATTGGGAAAGTCAAGATTTGCTCAAGATTGATTTCCCATTGACTAATCTAACTTAATCTAACTATATTCAATTATTTACATGTGAATCTCTTTTTCAACATAATATTTAATCCATTTTTGTGGGAGTTGTGAGATATCAATTTTTGTGCTTTTTGGGGGTTTGATAGTTTTGTCTTTGTAAAGTGTTATTGTTTCCTCTAAAGGCCTTTTCTGGTGGCCTTAATGGATTTCTTGTTTTCTTTTTGTCAATAAATTTCCTTGTTTCCGATCAAAATAGTCCATCCTGTTGAGATAAAAGCTTCAGTCTTTTGGTTAAATTATTAGCACGTTTGAAAGCTACCTATATAACTTTGTTATAATATTGCAAAAACTCTGGTTCGGCTATACTTTTTTTATTTTTGGAATTTTTTTAGCCCAAACTCAACCCATTTATTTCTCAGCACCAACATTGCTCAATATTGCAAATTTACCCTTTTCTGTCAGAGAAATGTATTAAATGCTAAATATGCAGAGAAACCTTGGGGTTAATGTCTACTCCTAGCACTAGCTAGAACAGGAGAATGTTCACAAAGTGAACTCCTGGCCAACCCTCATAGGCCAAGACCAAAATTGAGGAAGTCTATCAGGAGACTTCGTGGGCGAACCTCACCAAGTCGGGTTCTATAATTGAGGAAGTTCACTAGGTGAATTGCTGGGTGAACCTTGAAGGGGCAAGGAGTCTGAAGTGAGTGTGTAGGGGGACAATTGTTGGACTTCTTGGAGGCTTAACGAGCTATTAATCCCTAGGCTATCTCCTCCTGGAGGATTTCTGTGGATGATCTATGGCTGAAATGAGTTCACCTGGAAATTCGTTAGAATCCGGCAGGGTATTGTCACCATGTGATGAAACATGATGAATGACGGCCAAATCAGGAGAGGAATAGGGGCAGCCACTGATGGCAATAAATAGACAAAAGCCATAGTTTCTAGCATGATGAATATGTGAGATTATGTCAAAAATATCTCAAAAGTGTATAAGATTTATAGGAAGATGTAAAACCATGTATCTCATATCAGAGATGCGTCAAAAGATATCTGTAAATAAAGAGGGAGAGGGGTACTTATAGTTTTTCCAGCTAATGAAGGACACGTGTCTCTCTCTTAGTGGTCCTTCATCCTTTTTTTGGTACCTGATGGTGGATATTAGTTCCTTCTCCCCTTGTGCCTTCCACATGCCTTCAACCAATTAGAAACAGCCACCTAGGTCATATTTTTTCCAAGTGGGCTGGCTTCAGTTGATCATTCCCATGTGGCATAAGCTCATTAGTCAGTAAATGTCCCCGTCAGCTCCTCTAGGTGAGTTGTCCATGTGCGATTGTTGACTGGTTTGTGGTCCTGACTGCTGCATATGCTCTAATCAAGTCCCATTATTTTATGCCACCTTAGCAGCTGTCAACATCCTCTACTTTGCATGCTTTTTCTGCTCATAACGAGCTTTGCCCTCTAGTGTGCTAACGTGGTGCTAGATATTTTGGCTTCTGTTGTGGACAAGCTTTTCCATCCCGAGAGTAGCTAGATGGGCAGGTATTTCTCATTTTGGGAGACTTGATGGGCAAGTCTTTCTCATTTGATTTTCGTAGGTCCAGCTTATGCTACCACCAGGAAACCGGTTGGTCATGATTCCTCCATGTGGTATTGTGTTCTGTTCTTTATTTATACAGGATGCAAACGTGACTGTTAATCCTCCAGGTCAAGTACCTGTATTGGGTGGATTTTTTTGCCATTAACACTTGGAAATATATAAATTTTAAAAATGAGTGTTCATTCTATAAGAAATTTATGAACATAAAACATGATTTTTCATAGGAATATTTCTCAATTTTTATATATTGAGCCATGTTCATATATTATCATTTTCTTGAGAATTATTGATTGGTGTGTGTCAACACTTCAGACACCTAAGGCCTCATTTGTTGCATGGGATGTGATTGGATTATTTATATGGGATTGGATGTGATTGGATGGGATTGGATTGGATGAGAGTGGATTGAATCAATTTATAAGTTGTCCCATATTTGGTGTAACGTAGGATAGGATTAAAAATAGTGTGTAACTGTGTTTGGTAAGTTATAGGATTGGACAAAATAATGCAAATCCATGTCTGTTATGAGTATGGATCGGATAATAATTGAAATAATTTAATTAATGTTAAATTATTTTTAAATATAAAATTAAATTTATCTCAATAAAATAATTCATTTATTAAGTAAAATAAATAAATAAATGTATTATAGATCTATCAAATTATAAAATTTATTAATGATTGTATTATTATAGATCTATAAATGGGCAAAAATAATTATAAATTTTTTCCCAAGCTCATTTAAAATAAGAATGATATATTTTTTTTTGTTTTTTCTAGTAATTTAAATCCCATTTTTCTTCCACAATTTGAACCCACAAAATATGATATCCGTAAATAATATCCGTCATAATTAGAGACTCCGTCTCTGAAATTATTACAAAACATACTAATTTCCATAAACATAATACGAAGAACATATATCCATTTTTCCTATTAGGAACATAATAAACTTATAAATATTTAATAAAAAATTAAACATAATAACATTAAATATAATCCGTCAACTCATTAAAAAAAAGTGAAATATAGTCGTAAAACATATAATTATAACGACATTGCAATAGTTACATATCTCTATTGAATATAGTATTGTATCATATTACACACTTAGTGATATATATAGTGTTGATGTAATCAACCAAAAACTAGCATCAATCATGTATGGTTATCTATGGTCCTATAATCATCATGTACAGAGTAAAAAAGTTTAAAAGTCAATAGTTATAAGCTGCACATGAACAAAAAGTTAGCTTCCATAATTACTTATTAATATAATATATCAGTCATCCATCAAATGCACCACTAAAATTTATCTCATAGTTCATGATATTCTAGTCAGTCTTAGAGATATGCAACATTGGAGAGTTGAAATAATATATAGCTAGTCTTGTTTTCGATTATGGAAAATCTAGTAAATCATATGGGATTGTTGTTCCACATCCAGTAAATCATGTGCAACATTCTTTGCGTTATTCTTAGGGAATCATTTGGCCATTCTATTATTGGCATTTATGATAACAACAGAAAAAAAAATCTGATTCATGGAGCATTGAACTAAACTAAACGTGTATACTTCATTGATGGTTTTCCTTTCCTATTTTTATACTAGTTCTTCAAGTCTAAGAGCAAAGGAATGCAACAATTGTGTAAAATGCAATTCTTTTGTAAAGGCTTGTACATATGGAACCACAAAATTTCAAGAGTTAAAATTAGAAAACAAAATTAGCAGACAAAAAATCCATTGTTTTTACCCGATTGTTTACTTTAACACTAGAGCAAAAGACTCATTCATAAACAAAAAAGAATCATATAAAATTTAACTCTTACATAAACAAAATTAGAAAACAAACTCATTCATTAGTAATTAGAAGATAAAATAGAAATCTAGGGCTTTTGCCAGATTATTGCTTTCAACAGTAGAGCAAAAAATAAAAACAGAACTAAAAAGAAAAGAAGAAAGATAATTAGAAGAAGAAGATGGAAGCCCTAGAAGAAGTGTTGAAGAAATTTACTCACCTTCAATTGCTTTGGTAGAGGAAGATGCAGAATTGTGTCACAATTGAGAAGGGAGAGGAGAGGCAGGTTAAAATTGCGAAGGAAGACTGGGATATTTTTTAATCCATCTGCTGAATGGGTTTCATTTATCCCATTGTCATGGGTTAAAATGAGAATGGGTTAATTTTAAGTAAATCCATCTGGTTCCACCAAACATGGGTTTGGAAGAAAAATTAACCCAAACCCAATCAAAACCCATGTAACAAACAGGGCGTAAGTGTCCAGAAATCATAGCCTCTTTTTCCATATATGGGAGAATGGCAGGTTGTTGGTGTCTTCTTTTTCTAATCCTTTTGTTGGACCTATTTGTTTTATGTTGCTACTCATGATTTGTGATTTTATAGTCTGGCTATGACGTATGACAAGTCATTGAGACTTGATTATTCTGGATGGCATGTTTTATTTTTTTTATTCAGTTTTTAGGGTTGGGTGGGGTGGGGAGGTGAACGGATGTACATTCTGTATGATTCACTTTCAACCTTCTAGTGGAGAACGCTAAACTATTTGAAATAAGCATAAACATGAATAAGAAAAAAGAATGGATCCAGTAATCTGGTGGATCATGACAATGGTTCAAACGAGGCACGAGATTGCTGAATTTGTTTCCAGAACTTATTTTACCTTTATTCAAAGAACAAAAAAAATTACTACATGGTCATGGCTATTATCATGTGTCATGTTGCATTTGTTGATCTTTTGTTCATTGTACCATTATAGCCAATCAAGTAAAGTGATTTTCCCTTTAATTACATAATGCATAGTCCTTACAATATGTCTGTTTGGATAGCTCTCATCCAGAGATGCTTTTGCCTAGGTGACAGGAAATATTTCCTGAACAGGAAATTTATGCATGTTATATGTCGGGTTTATTATTATAGATTTTTTCCATGCAGCGTACAGAAGTGCAGAAGATATGAACTATCACTCAGTTTGCTTGCATGTTATAGCAGATTCCATTCGCAGGTGTGATATTCTCTCTATGCTTGCCTGTTTTCTTTTCTTAAATACTTTTTACTTCTAAACGCATCCATATTAAGCTGGTATACACTTTTTGTTCTGCAGTGCAGGTTTGATATTGGCATCCTGGTTTTTGTCTCTCGGGTAATTCATCGGTCATTTTTTATGTTAAACTGCTGCTGAATTATCGTATATGTGAATATATATTGAGGAGAGAAGGAGATAATTTTTTGTTCTTCTCTTTACAGGGTTAAGAATGCTGAGGTTTTATGTTTGGGGCTAGTTTCAGTTGCTGTATTTATGCTTGTCATGCCACTTTTTAAAACTACTGGTGGCATCTTGCTTCAGATGGCACCACCTAGCATTCCATCTTCAGCATTAAGCAAATGCTGGAGACAGGTATTTTTTTATTTAATTATAAGTTTTCTATCATGCATCTGATGTCGTTTCGTTAACTATATCTTATAGAAAATCCTTATGGACAGATTACATCTCGGGAAGATGTTACAGAAGTTTCCCAAGCTCGTTTCTGGGAACTAGTGCCTGGTCATGTTGTCGGCTCGATCTCTCTTCAGGTATATTGTTGAAACTTTTTTCCTTTACGTCTTTGCATTGAAGCAGCAGATAATTAGACGTTTAGGATTTTTTAAAATGTTTTTAACATTTTACTATATATGGTGGAGAAGTTGTAATTTAGTGTATCGATTTGTGGATAATGCTAACAGGTGAAAAGGGGAACAGATGATCGCCCAGTACTTGAATACGTGCATGGTTTATATCATGACTTGGGCATACAGAATTTGACTGTTCAAATTAACTATGATTTGGGCTAGCAATTGGTAAGGATAGCTTTAGAATGCCTTATTAAAAGAACAGTTTTAGATTGAAGTCCATCATCACCTGGACTGGACGTTGTTTTGCCTCACAAACAGTTGTATTACCTGTAAAGGGAGATTTTGAATATTTTTCCCTTATAGAGGTACATTTGCAGCATTGATTTATATTGTAATTAATTTATTCTTCTTTCGCTGAAGAAACTTAGTCAGCTATTTTCTGAGCCTGTTGGATTTTTGTTCATTTTTATTCTCTTAAATTTGGCTGTCTTGTAGTATTCATTATTTACTTCATTCCTTGAAATGAACTTCCATTGGAGTACCTGAATAACATTAGAACTGGCCATGTTTAATCTGAAAATGGATTTACATTCCAGCACCCACTGCCCACAAAATATTGGGACGAGTACGCATCATGAATTTATTCTCAGGCATATCCGGGATGGGTGTTGCTCATACCTTGGTTTGGTTTGATTTTGGATGAGCATTTCATTTTTCCTCCTGTTATCTTATTAATGTGGAATGTTTATCGAGTAATTATGATACTGACAGATATATTGAATCAAGATTCTTTTGTGATATAAGCTCACTTGGGTTTTAAGGATCTTGTAATATGTGGCAATTATCGTTAGTCAATGATCAAGATTTTGTGCTTTTAACCCAGCAGTCTAAAGTTTTATGTTTGCTCAGGTACTAATTCGGGTAAGGAGAGTAATTACAAATAATTGCAATACTCATATCATAATCTTCTCAATACACACTGTTTAAGGTTAATCACTCATTACAAATTAATTAAATTAATTTCTTACTGCATGTTGTGATTCGACGCAAAAACCAAATAATGTTGTGAAATATTTCATTTCTTATATAGTTGTCATCGGTCATCACTGGGCCATGGCCTTGTTTGTTTGCATATTTGAAAATTCATATGAATGTTATGTAAGAAACTGTCATTATAGCAGAGGCGAAATACCAGCTTAATTGCAAATGAGATAGATCAAATTGATTGAGCTTAAAAAAATGACTCATGACACCATTCAAATTTACACAATATTTGGCAACATAAATTGTCTTAAACTAGCAATCACCTGCTATAACGTTGATACAATTGCTGTATTCACAAGCACACTCAACTACTAATAAAAACAAGCTGAATATTGATGGGAAAACGTTGCTTCTTCCCCTTCAACTCTCCTCCATTCTGATTTATCTGCCAGTAATATCTGAAAATGGAGTAAGTTGGCTTCCTGTCAGAGAATAATCTGACCCACTGAAAGATGGAGGCATGGCAGGCCACACGAAAGAAGGCCTTTCAATTGGCACCTGCGGTGGGGGTGCTTCCCCAGAAAGAACCTGTAAAACCAATTTCATGGAGGGCCTCAAGTGTGGATTCGGATGGCAACATGCCAACCCCAGAGTAAGCACACACTCCATTTCTTCCTCTGAAAACTTTCCTTCCAATCTTGAATCTGCAGCACCAAGAATTTGTCCCTTCCTGTAAAGTTCCCATAGGCAATGCACAATGCTATTGTTGTAATCGTTCTGCTCATTCTGATTTCCAGGCTTCCTTCCACAAGCAACTTCCAGGATCAGAACCCCAAACGCATAAACATCTGTTTCAATAGTGGCCCTGCCTGTTAGAAAAGTCTCTGGAGCCATGTAACCAGGAGTTCCAGCTATCTCTTTCGTGGAATGATGTGTTTTCTGGCTTTCTTGAATTGTTCGTGCCAGTCCAAAATCTCCGAGCCTTGCTTTGAACTCTGAATCCAGCATTATGTTGCTGGCTTTTATGTCACGGTGAAGAACTCTCTTCTCACACCCATTATGGAGATAATCCAGAGCCAAAGCTGTTCCATTTATTATACTCACCCTTGTTTCCCAGTTGAGAGTTATTTGTCCCGTGCCTGTCTTCTCATCATAGAAAATGAATTTGTCTAGACTACCATTAGGCATATACTCGTACACAAGAAGAAAGTCACGGTTTTCATAACACCATCCCATCAGCTTTACAAGATTTCTGTGACGAAGGCTGCCTATTGTTGTGACTTCTGCAATGAATTCTTGCTTGCCCTGACGTGATGTCTCCGAGACTCTTTTCACGGCTATCACCTTATCCTTCCAGATTCCCTTATAAACTGTCCCGAACCCACCTCTGCCGAGCTTGTTATTGGGGTTAAACTTGTCTGTTGCTTTTTTAAGTTCTCTCAGTCGGAACTTCCTTGGAGCCAGAGCTGAGTTATTGATCTGATCTTCTATGCTTGGATATGTATCCTCAAGTTGTTCATTTTTGTATCTCCTTTTCCTGTACAAGTAAAAAGCAACACCACTTGATAATAAAACCAGAACCACTGCTGCAACCAAGATCCCAACCCAAAACAGCCTTGGATCTTCATCAATATCTGAACCATAAAAATTCCATGACTTTACACAATTTAGCTGAGTGTAAATGCTTGTTGAGGCTGCAAACCCGACATAAACCTTCTGTGGAAGATATGCAGAGAGATCTATAGGCTCGGAAAAAACCGGAATCTCTGGGTTCTGTCCAACAAAAACAGTAATATTTTTACCATCATATTGAACACGTACTATTACATCAGTAACATTACCTGTTGTAAGATTAACGCCATAGCTACTCAAAGGGACTTGTTTGATGGAATAGATACTATTGATATCCAAACCAACATGATTATCATCAATATCTTGCGAATAGCTCTTCCTGGTGTCAAATTCAATTGCTACAATGTTGGCTTGAGAGGTTCCATTAGTGGTTGCATTTACAATGCTGAGCCATTGTCCATCACTGTTCTCCGGAACGTTGGTGTCGTCAGTCAATATAAACGCCAAACCCTCACCGGCCGTATCTGTCTGGTTTTGGATGTTAAGTTTAAAGGAGGAGTTGAAAACAGCAGGGACCCCTTTTTTCTTCCACAGCCTGAATGAACTTCTGTAGAAAGCTCGTCCTGATGTGTTTGCAATCGAAGCTCCACGAACATCACGAGTAACTTGGATGGCGCCGAAGGTATACAGTCGAATTTAACTGAAAAGGAGACCATTCTGATCAGTGAAGCTTGAAAAATTGAAGTCGAAGCAATTGATCACTTGGGTAAAATACGCAGCCCACAAGAGGGATGCTAACAATAAAAAGTTAACCATGACAGACATGCACATGTATGAACTTGAGATGAAGAATGGAGGATAGGATGATGATTGTTATAGTAATATATTATTTCGAAGCTATAAATAAATTTGAACAAGGGGAGGGGAGGGGAGGGAGGCAACTTCCTTGCGTTTTCTTCTCTTATTTCTAGAATTTGCTTGAATGATTGATGTCTTGCTATGCCATTTCGCTGCTGAATATTTAAATGTTATTGACTTTTCATATTTAAATCCAAATTGTACAATATACAATTTGATTTTTTGGATGTTTCTTGTTCAAGGAAGAATATAACCCAACTATCTAGCTGTCTTATATCAAATTACTATTGTTATTATTATTTTTGGTAGATAAGGAATCTATTTACCATATAGTAGATGAATATATTGAAGGACATTTAGGTAGTTATGTACTACAAATTGTATTAAAAAAAATCTAAAATCTTCTGTCTTAAATAATCTAGTAGCTATTTTATAAGTAGATCATAAAATAATATGAAGAGTAATATAACCATCGTCTAATGTGGTTCGGTGGTAAAAACGCTCATTTAACCTGATAAAGATCCAGGTTTGAATCGTCAGTACTGCTATGTTAAAAAATATATATATAGTAATTACAAGTGTTATAACTATTCAACAATCAATTTGGTTAAAAGTCAATGAATTTAAAATGACCATCAGTGGATGCGTTTCAAAATAGTATAGTAGTATTCCTGTTCGGACAGAAGAGAACTAACAATGAAAGTTAACTGATACTGATATAATAACACAGTCAGACCTAAATTAACTATTTTCATACAATAAAATACTAGTAATATTCCAGAAATGTATAAATAGATAATGTATTTTACTTAACAAATCATCATCTTCCTTGCATAAGTCTACTGTCAATGAAATGTGATAAAAAATCTTTACATTATAATATTCATGCATATAAAGTCAATCAACCGAATTTAGACTAATATTGTTTTGATGATCATGTAGAAAATGCTCACATTTCTTGCTAGTTTTTATCTTTGATTTTTCTTATGAACAAGACAAACTCTGTTTGTCTTTCTTCGAATTTCATTACAATTTTCTAATAATGGAATATTTTCCATTCAACAGTCCACAGTACAGGAAGATAAGATGTGAATGCATTTGACTATTTGCCATTCAACGGTCCTCATTCTTCATATTTGTAATAAACTAAATAAATAAATCATATATCTCTCAATTGAAAATTTCTTAGGATAAAATATCTTTTTAAATATTAATAATAACATCTTACAAATTAATTTTTTTTATTATTGATCTTGGTAGGTTTGGTACATTTATAATTTTATAATTAAAAAATATTTCTTTTTAGAATATTTAATAATAAATAGAAGTTAACAATATCAATGTATTAAAAAAATTTGCAAGTGAGTGGAAAGGGTTGAGCTGATAAAAAGTATTATAATAAAAATTAGGGAAAATTGTACTAATATCTCTGACTTTAGGTAAAATTAGAGGCTTAGAGAAAAGATTGTTTAATTACACAAATTTCTCCTAAATTTTATTGGCTTAATCAATATTTATATTTATATAATATTAAAATAACAAAAATTGAAATCTTAAAAAACAAATCCATGGGAGGTGGGAGGAGGGGAGGAGCAGGAGGGAGAAGAGCTGCGAGGACTGAGGAGAGAGAAGTCATGGGAGTGCCACCCATCAACAGCATCCAGTCCAAATTGAAATCAAAACACAATCCAGATCACACATCACAATTAATACCCCAAAACCCACAGTTAAGTTCTAACAGAAATATCAAAAAAAAAAAAAAAAACAACCAAAAAATCAAGTACAAAACATAACTCAGATTTTGAAAATATACAACGGCCTGACTATAATCCCGAGACAAAAAAGTATCAGTATTATACTAGCACTTTTTTGTCCCCAACAACTGGCAGTAACCGGTATCCCCGGTTGCTGTAATATTTTTTTTTTAATTTATTTACTAAATTAATAATAAATAATTATATTAAAAATAATAAAATACATAAAAATTGAGTAAATAAGGGAAATATCTAATAATACCTAAAACGTAAATAAATAATGAAATTTACAATAACATAAAATCTTTTAGTAAATAAAGAAAAAATAAAAATAATAACAAACCTTGTGTATTTAATAAATATAAGTGTAATTTTTTTAATAGGAATACATTTTTTTTTCAATTGAAATATTTAATAAGTTCGCAAAAAGTTTTAAAATTTTTCACGACTTTATTTCAATTTTTTCGCGCCTCTATATAAGTTCATGATAATAAATTTCGACACTGCTGGAGGAAGTTTGACTTGGTAAGGAACTTGGATGTTAGGAGAAAACGATAAAATTCCTCAGGGAACTTGGACGTTGGTCCGGTGCACTTGAACGTTCCCCCACCAACGTTAGTGTTCCTTCACATTAAAGTTGACGTTTCCCTTTGGAGGAAGTTGGACTTAGCAAGGAACTTGAATGTTGGGAGAGAACGATAAAGTTCCTTAGGGAACTTGGACGTTAGTCCGACGTTGGTGTTCCTTCGCGTTGAAGTTGACGTTTCCCTTTGGAGGAAGTTTGACTTGGCAAGAAACTTGGACATTGGGAGAAAACGATAAAGTTCCTCAGGGAACTTGGACGTTGGTCCGGTGCACTTAAACGTTCCCCACTAACGTTGGTGTTCCTTCGCGTTGAAGTTGACGTTTCCTTTTGGAGGAAGTTTGACTTGGCAAGGAACTTGGAAGTTAGGAGAAAACGATAAAGTTCCTCAGGGAACTTGGACATTGGTCCAGTGCACTTGAACGTTCCCCACCAACGTTAGCGTTCCTTCGCGTTGAAGTTGACGCTTCTCTTTGGAGAAAGTTTGACTTGACAAGAAACTTGGATGTTAGGAGAAAACGATAAAGTTCTTCAGGAAACTTGGGTGTTGGTCCGGTGCACATGAATGTTCCCCACCGACGTTGGTGTTCTTTCGCATTGAAGTTAACGTTACCGTTGGAGGAAATTTGACTTGGCAAAGCACTTGGACATTGGAGGAAATTTGACCTGGCAAAGAACTTGGACATTTATTATTATTGTTATTATTATTTTTGGTAGATAAGGAATCTATTTACCATATAGTAGATGAATATATTGAAGGACATTTAGGTAGTTATGTACTACAAATTGTATTAAAAAAAATCTAAAATCTTCTGTCTTAAATAATCTAGTAGCTATTTTATAAGTAGATCATAAAATAATATGAAGAGTAATATAACCATCGTCTAATGTGGTTCGGTGGTAAAAACGCTCATTTAACCTGATAAAGATCCAGGTTTGAATCGTCAGTACTGCTATGTTAAAAAATATATATATAGTAATTACAAGTGTTATAACTATTCAACAATCAATTTGGTTAAAAGTCAATGAATTTAAAATGACCATCAGTGGATGCGTTTCAAAATAGTATAGTAGTATTCCTGTTCGGACAGAAGAGAACTAACAATGAAAGTTAACTGATACTGATATAATAACACAGTCAGACCTAAATTAACTATTTTCATACAATAAAATACTATTAATATTCCAGAAATGTATAAATAGATAATGTATTTTACTTAACAAATCATCATCTTCCTTGCATAAGTCTACTGTCAATGAAATGTGATAAAAAATCTTTACATTATAATATTCATGCATATAAAGTCAATCAGCCGAATTTAGACTAATATTGTTTTGATGATCATGTAGAAAATGCTCACATTTCTTGCTATTTTTTATCTTTGATTTTTCTTATGAACAAGACAAACTCTGTTTGTCTTTCTTCGAATTTCATTACAATTTTCTAATCATGGAATATTTTCCATTCAACGGTCCACAGTACAGGAAGATAAGATGTGAATGCATTTGACTATTTGCCATTCAACGGTCCTCATTCTTCATATTTGTAATAAACTAAATAAATAAATCATATATCTCTCAATTGAAAATTTCTTAGGATAAAATATCTTTTTAAATATGAATAATAACATCTTACAAATTAATTTTTTTTTATTATTGATCTTTGGTACATTTATAATTTTATAATTAAAAAATATTTCTTTTTAGAATATTTAATAATAAATAGAAGTTAACAATATCAATGTATTAAAAAAATTTGCAAGTGAGTGGAAAGGGTTGAGCTGATAAAAAGTATTATAATAAAAATTAGGGAAAATTGTACTAATATCTCTGACTTTAGGTAAAATTAGAGGCTTAGAAAAAGATTGTTTAATTACACAAATTTCTCCTAAATTTTATTGGCTTAATCAATATTTATATTTATATAATATTAAAATAACAAAAATTGAAATCTTAAAAAACAAATCCATGGGAGGTGGGAGGAGGGGAGGAGCAGGAGGGAGAAGAGCTGCGAGGACTGAGGAGAGAGAAGTCATGGGAGTGCCACCCTAAGAAGCACGGACACGGACACGGACACGGGGACACGACACGGGGACACGGCAAATCTCAAAAAACTAGGACACGGCAGGACACGACAATTAAAATAATATATATTTTATATTTATATTTAAAATATAAATAACTTCATTCATTCATAATTAAACAAATCAGTTCATAAAATATAATTTGTAAAACATTATCAGAAACTAGTCAATTCATAAAATATTTTGAACTTTTAAAATTTATTTTTAACCCTATATTTTTTAAATTTATAAATTGACCCCGTTTTTTAAAAAAATAATTACAAAACGGCCCTAAACGTGTCCGACACGTGTCCCTGCCGTGTCCTTGCCGTGTCCCTTGGTCAACGGTCTGCTAAAGTCAACGGACACGTGTGTCCTATTTTGGACACGCGTGTCCTCGCGTGTCCTCGCGTGTCGGCGTGTCCGACACTCTGACACTCCGACACGCGAGGGTTTTGAAGTGTCCATGTTTCCTAGGTGCCACACATCAACAGCATCCAGTCCAAATTGAAATCAAAACACAATCCAGATCACACATCACAATTAATACCCCAAAACCCACAGTTAAGTTCTAACATAAATATATATATATAAAAAAAAAACAACCAAAAAATCAAGTACAAATCATAACTCAAATTTTGAAAATATACAACGGCCTGACTATAATACCGAGACAAAAAAGTATCAGTATTATACTAGCACTTTTCTGTCCCCAACAACTGGCAGTAACCGGTATCCCCGGTTGCTGTAATATTTTTTTAATTTATTTACTAAATTAATAATAAATAATTATATTAAAAATAATAAAATACATAAAAATTGAGTAAATAAGGGAAATATCTAATAATACCTAAAACGTAAATAAATAATGAAATTTACAATAACATAAAATCTTTTAGTAAATAAAGAAAAAATAAAAATAACAACAAACATTGTGTATTTAATAAATATAAGTGTAATTTTTTTAATAGGAATACATTTTTTTTTTCAATTGAAATATTTAATAAGTTCGCAAAAAGTTTTAAAATTTTGCACGACTTTATTTCAATTTTTTCGCGCCTCTATATAAGTTCATGATAATAAATTTCGACACCGCTGGAGGAAGTTTGACTTGGTAAGGAACTTGGATGTTAGGAGAAAACGATAAAATTCCTTAGGGAACTTGGACGTTGGACCAGTGCACTTGAACGTTCCCCCACCAACGTTAGTGTTCCTTCACATTAAAGTTGGCGTTTCCCTTTGGAGAAAGTTGGACTTGGCAAGGAACTTGAATGTTGGGAGAGAACGATAAAGTTCCTTAGGGAACTTGGACGTTAGTCCGACGTTGGTGTTCCTTCGCGTTGAAGTTGACGTTTCCCTTTGGAGGAAGTTTGACTTGGCAAGAAACTTGGACATTGGGAGAAAACAATAAAGTTCCTCAGGGAACTTGGACGTTGGTCCGGTGCACTTGAATGTTCCCAACCAACGTTGGTGTTCCTTCGCGTTGAAGTTGACGTTTCCTTTTGGAGGAAGTTTGACTTGGCAAGGAACTTGGAAGTTGGGAGAAAACGATAAAGTTCCTCAGGGAACTTGGACATTGGTCCAGTGCACTTGAACGTTCCCCACCAACGTTAGCGTTCCTTCGCGTTGAAGTTGACGCTTCTCTTTGGAGAAAGTTTGACTTGACAAGAAACTTGGATGTTGGGAGAAAACGATAAAGTTCCTCAGGAAACTTAGGTGTTGGTCCGGTGCACATGAATGTTCCCCACCGACGTTGGTGTTCTTTCGCATTGAAGTTAACATTACCGTTGGAGGAAATTTGACTTGGCAAAGAACTTGGACGTTGGGAGAAAATAATATTAAAGTTCCTCCTCGAACTTTAAATTCTTATGTTAATTTAGTCTTTTATTAGAAAAAAAAAAAACTTATTTGATATAACAAAAAATAAGGACTAAAAATGCTAATAAAATTAAGAATATATAAAAATATGAGAAAATACTATTTTAGTCTAATAAAATATAAACATTTAAAAATGTAACAAATCACGAAAAAAAAAAGTGAAACTAATGTGAAATGAAAATCCATATGTTTTGGTCTTATTGTAATTAATTATAATATGTTCAATATTATTTTACAAAGTTATTTTTCGAAAAATAAAACTGCAATGATAAAAAAAAACCTTAAATTTAATAATACTATTACTATATATTCTAGCTACATATCTTAAAATTTTTATTATAAATATAAAAATAAAAATAACATTATTATTTTCAATAAATGATATAAATAAAATAAATACGTTTAGTAATAAATTTTTTAATTCGTTTAAAATAAATTGTAATTATATAATAAAATATTATATGGCTTCCCACGAACTAATCAGTTCGCACTAGTTGTTCTCCTGCGAACTAATTAGTCTGTAAGAGATGCCTCCCACAAACTAATCAGTTCGCGCTAGTTGTTATCCCACGAATTAATCAATTTGCGAGAGGTGGCCTCCCACTAATAAATCAGTTTGCACTAGTTGTTTTCCAGTGAACTAATCAGTTCGCGAGAGGTAGCCTCCCACTAACAAATTAGTTCGGGAGAGGTGGTATCTCGCGAACTAATCATATAATATAGTAACTAAAAACCTTCCGTTTCAATTATTTGTTTGGTTAGATAATTATATTTGATTCCATGAGCTGTGAATATCAAATATTTATGTTAATTTAGTCTTTTATTATAAAAAATAACTTATTTGATATAATATTATTAATGGCTTATTAAATGAAAAATCCAAACATTACATATCCTACTAAATGTTGGAAATATTATACCTTTAGAAGTTGAAAAATCATATCCCTCTCTCTCTCTCTCTCTCTCTCATGGTTATGGATACATCGATAAATAAAATCATAAGACTCAGAATAGAAAATATTACAATATTCATGGATTTGATTCCAATAATAATCAGTTTGATATGTTAAAAACTGGTGATATTTTGAGCTTTGTGTAGTGTTTGTGGCTTTTGACGGATTTGCGAAGAGTCAATACATCGAAAAGGAAGAGAAGAAGAAGAAGAAAAAAAAAAACAAGAGTCTACGTAGAGTTCGCTGAACAGATTGATTTGCGAAACTCACGAACTGATTACATTCTTTTCAAGTTTATAATCTTTTTCCTCTCTCTTCCTTCACAATCTAAAACAAGAAGAAATCCTAAAAATAAAAAAGAAAAATCAGAAACTATTCCAATTGCTAACAACAAATCAAACCAAATAAAAAAAATTTAAAAAAATTCAAAAAGAAAAGAAATCAAAACCCACATTAGATACGGTGTTGCAAAAAGAATGGAGTAATGTTATAAGCAAAAAAAAAAAAAATACAAGAACGAGTCTTTATATGAGTTTGCTTCGTGTTATTAATGGGTTGAGTCAGATCTTTTGTTAAAACTCATATATATCAAACAAAACTCATTCAAAACAAATAAAAAAAAAAACTAAAGAAAATCAAAACCCACCTTTTATACTAGATCGAATAGGTAGAAAATATCGTCTTTGACTTTGTCGATGTCAGATCTAACGCCGGTAGGTGTCACTAGTAAATGAGCGGTAGGCTGATGCTGTTGGTCGGTGGATGTTGTCGGTGAAAAGCGGCACGGTCGGTGTTTTGGTGAAGAGAGGAGGTGAGTTCGCGAAGAGTTTGAGGAGAGAAAATGAGAGAAATTTTTTTTTTCACTAGTTTATTTAGTTTGGTCAAGTGACCGATGTATTCAGTTGTCTGTTTTCTTTATTTTGAATTTGCTATTTTTTTTAACCGTTAGATGAGAAAAAAGCTCATCCAACGGTTATAGTTGGATAAAAAAGTGCCAATATAATATCCACACTTTTTTATCCCGGTATTATAGCCGAACCCATACAAATTTTGAAAATAATCAAAATTTATGACTAAATCATGTAGAAAAGATGATCTCAAATCATCAATTGATCAAAAAATCAATTAAAGCTCCACACACACACACACACACACACAAATGGAGACCAAAAAAATAATGGAGTTAAGCAAGGAATTATAGGAAAGAGAAATAAAATGATAATATTTTAGGAAAGAAAATATAAGAGAGAGGAAAGAGAAAATAAAATAAATTAATGGAGATTGGAAAAGAAAGAAAGAAATTACTTAAATTTATTAAATCCTAGCCATCCAAATCTAAGAGATTCAATGGCTACAAAATTGAGTAAAAAATGAGTCCCTTAATCCCTCCCTTATATATATACAGAGTTAATTACACTCAACCTCCCTGAGGTTTGGCTAATTACACTCGGAATCAAAGTTTGTATTAATTGACATTAGCCTCCCCTCACGTTAACTTTGACCGTCAAAATAAACGTTGACTTTTTTTAAAATTTATTAATTGACCAAAATACTCCTATTAATTAATATTATTATTTTTTACTATTCATTAAAAAAATTAAAGGTGGAATCTAGATTGGATCTCCACCAAAAAAAAAAATAAAATTTTAAAGCCATTCATCGAACCCTTCTGGGTTCGATCTTCGAACCCTCTGGGTTCGTGGAACCCAGAGGGAGAGGGTTTGATTTGAACCCTTCTGGGTTTGAGATTCATCGAACCTAGAAGGGTTCGTTCTTCGAACCCTCTGGGTTCCACGAACCCAGAGGGTTCGATTCGATGCCTTCTAGGTTCGATGAATACATTAATTTTTTTTTTTCTATTGGAGATCCAGATTGGATCTCCACCGTCCATCATTATTGATGGACGGTGGAGATCCAATCTGGGTAAATAGTAAAAATTGATAATATTAATTAATAGGGGTATTTTGGTCATTTAATAAATTTGAAAAAAGTCACGTTTATTTTGACGGTCAAAGTTAACGTGAGGGGATGTTAGTGTCAATTAATCCAAATTTTGATTTCGAGTGTAATTAGCCAAACCTCAGGAAGTTTAGTGTAATTAACTCTATATATATATATAAATTTTTTAATGAGGACTTTTTACAATGCACACTTTAAACACCTTTAATGAAATTTATTTAATTTTGATGTGATTTTTTTGTATGGATTATAAACATAATAAAATACACTTGGGAAAAAAAATTAAAAATTTTTGGTTATAAGAACT
Organism: Xanthoceras sorbifolium; assembly: GCA_003430845.1. NCBI lineage: Eukaryota > Viridiplantae > Streptophyta > Magnoliopsida > Sapindales > Sapindaceae > Xanthoceras > Xanthoceras sorbifolium. The sequence goes on from CM010612.1 coordinate 14,430,508, forward strand.
ATTTTTTCCCACCTTTTGAAGATAAAATTTTTTTAAAATAGGGAAATATCAGAAAAAGTAGTTTATGAATCAGAAATTTTTTTTATTTTTTTTAAGATGCATATTTTAATTTATCTATAATACATACAAAATATATGATTAAAATAGATTAAATTTTATAAAATTTAATCAAAGACGCTCATTATATTAAAATAAGGGGTTGTTCATGGAAAAGCTCTGTACATGTGTTGAAAGAAATTGAAAAAGAAGAAAGAATAGAAAGTGAGAAACTCGTAGCTCAGAGGAATCTCAAGTTTCATCTGCACATGGAGAAGGACACCATTCGATGAAGATCCGGAGAGATTGCAAATATTTACCGGAAAATCGATGCCATCAGAAGTGCTTCATTTTTTTATATAATTTAATTTTTTATGTTAAATTATTTTTAAATTGTTTGATGGTGATGTGTTCAATTATGATTGGACGAGGATCAATTTTCCTTTAATTTATTTAATGTCAGACTTGAAAAGTCTATTTCCACGATTAAGTTACAATTTTAGTGAGTCATTTTGTCAACGAAAATTTAGGTAGGCTTGTGCAAATAAAGGATATTTTATTTAAGCTCCAATTTCACCTAAAATCAGAGATATTTGTGCAATTTTCCCTAAATTATAGTTGAAAGCCGTGGAAAGTTAGGTGCGTCAAATATACTGGATCAGTCTTGATTGTAATTGCGATACGTTAGATCATGTGTGTTTAATCTATTTTAATTTAACCCTATACTTTCTCAAATTGAAGATTGAGAGCTTATGGGGAAAAAATTCTTTCTGATACCCTTAGACTGCAAAATTCCTTAGAGATATAAGAAATTCGAAAGGTTCAAGATTCACTATACAATATACTATTGAACAAATAAAACCAATTCAATTATGTGAAAGGTTTCAATTTGAACACTATTTGACAAAATTAGGTTTTTTTTTTTTTTTTTTAGAATTGCACTAAGATACCTCCCCTTTATCTATAAATATACGCATAATACCAATTTACAGTTTATTATATTGAAGTACTCTTGATCATATTAACCACTATTAACTTAACTATGTTTTCACCGTGGAAAGAATAAAAGAGCTATTTACCCTTAAATAATTTCAGCTTTTTTTAAAATTATTTAATAAAAATTAATTTTCTCTTTACTAAAATTGATTTTTATATAATAAAAAAAAAAGTCATGCATCCCCTCTCATCTTAGTCAACCTTCCACAAACAAATTCCACGCAAAAAATTTTCTCTCAGAAAAATAAAATTTTACAACAAATAATCCATCCCATTCAATCTTCCACAACAAATAATCCATATTCTTCTATCAAATTCAAAAAAAAAAATTTTAAAAAAATCCAACTTCCATAATTCAAATCCAAATCTCAGTCCATCTATTGGTCAAAACAATTTGATCAATCGAGAGTATATTGATAAGGACAAATTACAGCGAACCTACCTGATTTGTCATTTTACAGTTGGAAATAGTTTTATGAAAAATTAACAGTAAATCCCCTTACCGTTACCGTTGATTGTTTTTAAAATTTAAAAAGACCAAAATACCCTTAATTAATAAAGGATAAATTACAACGAACCTACTTGAGGTTTGCCGTTTTACAATCTGAAACAACTTTATACAAAATTGACAGCAAACCCCTTGCCATTACCGTTGACCAATAACGATAATAGTTGGCTATTTTAAAAGTTTATAAAGACCAAAGTACCCCTAATTAAAAAATTAAAAATTTAAAAAACAAAGGGAAAATTGCACAAAGGTTCAGTGAGTTTCCCTTAATTTTTTAAAAAAATTAAAAATAAAAAAGAATTAATGGATCTCTACTCTTTATCAACTTCAACTTCATTGAAACTGCAATAACATTTTTGTTGATTTTAAGTGTACTAGAACCACATTTGTATTACTTAATTTTCATTATAAAAGACTTTGGTGTCTTTTGTCTAAGTTCGTTATCTCTTCATTTTGTAACAAGAAATTGACATGACGTTATTGTGATAATTGAGATGGATAAAGTAATGGTTACTTAATTCACAATCTGAAAGATAAAGGGAGATTCAAACTCGAAATTTTAACTTCACTGAGAGGTGTGATTATCACTAGACTATACCTACAATCACATTTTTGTTGATTTTAAGTGTACTAGAACCACATTTGTATTACTTAATTTTCATTATAAAAGATTTTGGTGTCTTTTGTCTAAGTTTGTTATCTCTTCATTTTGTAATAAGAAATTGACATGATGTCATTGTGATAATTGAGATGGATAAAGTAATGGTTAATTCACAACCTAAAAGATAAAAGCTGGGGTAATTCCCAATCACACATAGAGGGCGAGTTTTCAAATCGTATATTCTTCTTAAAATTTTAAATTAAAAAATCACTTTGAAAAATAATAAAATCTTTTTTAGTTGTTTTATATTTATAACTATTTAATAAAAGTAACTTGTCTTTTTTGTTTAAATACTAACTACTAAACATAAAAAGTTCAGCTAATTAATAAGAGCATCACTATCATATTTAAGACATGGATTGATAGGAATTAAAATACATTAAAACATTATCTCACATGTAATGTGGAGATTTAGTATTAGTGCATGAGATTTAGAAAATAAAGCATTCACCCCAACTATTTTTAAAAATCCTAAAAGTACCCCAATTTTTTCAAAATTTCAATATTAATATTAAAGATATATAATATTATAAAACATATTGTATATAAAAAATATTATAATTAAATTAAAAAAAATAAGAGAATTTGTCCCATAATCCCCGCTTAAGCAGGATTAAAAAAAAAAGAAATATTGGGACTGGTTATGTCCAATCCTAGCTTGTCTCAAACACAGGATTGGACTAAAAATTAGTCCAATTATGTAGTCATGTGTGCCAAAAGTCATGTGTGCCAAAAGGAGAGAGAGAGAGAGAGAGAGAGAGAGAGAGAGAGAGAGAGAGAGAGAGAGAGAGAGAGAGAGAGAGAGAGAGAGAGAGAGAGAGAGAGAGAGAGAGAGAGAGAGAGAGAAATTTATAATACTTTGTAATTAATTTTAAAATAGAGAGAGTATTTTGATATATTGAACCAACAAACCAAAGTCAAGTAAAAGAGTGACATTTTTCTAATAACTTAGATACTAATTTGTAAATCTCAAAATTTTAATTATGAAATTTATAACACTTTGTAATTAATTTTAAATAACTTAATTAAATTTATTTAAATAATTTTACTTTTATTAATTATCTTCTAACATTAATTATAAAACTAATTTTTAGATAACAAAATAAATATTAGTAAGATTTTTTTATTATTTTTTTAACTATTGAAGATACAAAAAAATTGGTCTAGTTTAATTAATTTTTATTTTCTATCTGAAAATATTGAAGATAAAAAATATTAATTATTTTTAATTAATTATTAATTATTGTTTCTCAATTTTTTATGTTTAGGGTTAGTTGTTTTGTTGTAATTTTAATATAAGATGAGGGATAATTTGGTCTAAAAAAATTTCATTAAAATTTATTACCAGCTTCTCGTTTAAGCTAGAAGTTAAAGTTCGGTTAGACCAGTTTTGCCTTTTAACTGTAGTTTTTGGCCAGATTCTCCAGTAAGCGACTTCCGGGAGGTTTACTAAATAGTTTTTGGATCACAGCTGATTGAATAAGCTAAAAGCGTTTATGCATAAGCTCTATCAAACGGGTTCTTAATATTTAGGGCCCGTTTGGAAGAACTTCTCCATATAGAGCTTTTAGAAGTGGATCTTTTAGAAGTAGAGCTTTTAAGGAAAAGTCGTTGACCATTTGATTGTCAATTAAAAAAGCTTTTTGAAATTATAGGATTACTAAAAATGACATGATTTTAAGTTAAAAAAGCACTGTAAAATTAATAAAATATAATAGGGTTATGTTAGACATTTTAATATTTTTAAAAGTTCAAAAAGATCTACTTGGAAAAGCCTAAAATTTGAGCTTCTTCTAGTAGATGTAAAACTGCTTTTTTAATCGTCCAAAAGCTCTACTAAAGTGGCAACCAAATGATACGATAAAAAGTGAAAAAAACTTTTGAAATTAAAAGCTCTTTTGGCTAGTAAAGAAACTCTTCCAAACGTACACTTAATTATGCACCCCAACCAATTCTTGTTACTAAATCCCATTCTCCTTCCATACTCATTATAAAAATTGTATGTTGATTGTTTTGATTCAAATAAAACTCCATTCCACATTAGGTTTCCAATCTATTAGCAGTAATGATCGCACAGTCAACTCAGCCAATGCTACAATTACTTGCAACAACATAGATAGTAAAGATGCAAGTATCAATGTAAACGTGAGCAGCACCATCAGCAACAAATGTTGCCCAACTTATGTAATTCAAAGAGGGTGTAACACTCATCAGAAACTGAAACTGAGGAATGATCATGAAAAATGTCATGATCACAGTCTCAACAGATTTTGGAGGGAAAATCTGTTAGACAATATTGGAGAGAAAGTTAAAAAGTTGTTAGGATTGTTGATCAATCTAGCTCAACAATTTGATGTTTATTTAGCTGATTCTGTTAAAGGTTGATGTAGGTAGTTAGCTGATTATCATCCAATATAAATAGAACATCATGGTCATGTAATTCATTCAAGTTTTGATTAATAAAAGTCTGAGAATATTTTCTTTCAAAGTTCATCATTTTCTCATTACATTTTTTTAAGAAAATGAAGGATTTCAATATGGTATCAGAGCAACAATCCACAGCCTCTGCTATAAATCAACTCTCACATTCAATTGCAAAATAATGACACCATTGAAGCTTGAGTTAGCTGTTAAGTTGGATCACAACAACTTTCTGTTGTGGCACCACCAGATTCTTGTTGGGATCAAAGGTAATAGATTCTCTTCTTACATTGATCCAAGTATCTTACCTCTAAACAAAGTGAATCCTGATGGATCCATAAATGAATATTACCTCGATTGGGAGCAGTAAGATCAAGTGTTGCTAGGATGGATGATAACTTCGACCAGTCAAGAAATCCTTCCTAAGTTGATTGGTTGTCAAACTTCAAGTCAAGCTTGGACAACAATTGAAAGGCTTTTTGTTTCTCAATCAGGAGCAAATAAAATGCAACTCAAGATTCAGTTGCAAACCTTGAGGAAATGAGGTCTATCTATAAGTGAATATTTGCTCAAGAAGAAAAACATTTTTTATGCTTTGGCACATACAGGTTATGTGATATCCGATGAAGACAAAATCATATATGTTTTGAGTGGTTTAGGCCATGAGTATGATCCATTTGTTATACCTGTAACTTTAATACCAAATGCTTACAGCTTGACTGAGATAACAACCTTGCTACTCATACATAAAGTGAGAATTTATCAGCATAATCAGGTTGAGTCTTTGAATATAAACATGGCTATCAATAAGAAAGGAAATAATTCTGGAGGCAACAATCAGTCAGCTTATGGAAGAGTAAACAATTAAGTCTCTAATAACAATGGAGGAAGAAGAGGTAGAGGCAGAGGAAATTACAACAATAACAACAAAGTTTTCTGCCAAATCTGTAGAAAAATGGGACATAAGGCACATAAATGTTACTATCGATATGATCTGTCTTTTCAAGGACAAAACTACAATGTGCAAAATCAAAATCCTATGAATAAAGAAGGACCTAATATGCAGATGCAAGCAATGATAGCTTCAACAGAAGGAGGTATGATTGACACAATGTGGTACCTCGACAGTGGAGCCATTGACCACTGCACCCCAGACTGCAATTAGCTGATGAATAAGACTGGTTATCAAGGCAATGACTAGATTTTTGTTGGCAATAGTGCACGTTTTAACATTTCTTCAAGAGTTAATTGCACCTACACCCCCTGAGATTTTGTCAACTACAGGTAGAATCAACTTTATCGTTTATTGATAATGAGCTCCCCTGCCGTTAGTTGACTTTAGTCAAACTTAACAGGGTCAGGGGTATTTTCATCTTTTCAGATTTTTAAATTTATTTTATTAAATAACAAATTAAAAAATTAAAAAAAAATCTCATCCATCCATCTTTAAAATAATGAACGGTTAGGATTTATTTAAAAATTAAAATAATAATAATAAAATTAATTAAAAATAAAAAATAAAAAATTAATTATAGTTAATGTAAATTCATTTTCTAGATTGAATATCAACTGTCCATCAAGATTTGTGGACAGTGGAGATCCAATCTGGAAAATGGATCTAAAAAAAAAAAAAAAAAATTTGGGGAAGAATGTTTGGGTTCTTCGAAGAACCTGATATGGGTTTTTCGAATGAACCCAGAAACTGGGTTCTTCGAAGAACCCAAAGGGTTCAAAATCGAACCCAGAAGGGTTCTTCGAAGAAAGCAGAAGGGTTCTTTGAAGAGCCCTTCTGGGTTCTTCGTACGAACCCAGAAGGGTTCGAAACGAATCGAGCCCTTTGGGTTCTTCGAAGAGCCCTTTTTGATTTCAAACTCTTCTGGGTTCGAACGAAGACCCCAGAAGGGCTCTTCGAAGAACCCATTTTCTGGATTCTTCGATTTTTTTTAAATACCTAGATCTGGGTTCACCTTCGAAGGCGAACCCAGAAGATTATGGGTTACATCAAATAGTTTCAATCCTATGCAATCAAATAAATGTGTTACATCCACTGTAAATAGTGCAGCTAAAAACTCTTCTTCTAGCTTGCAAATTTGGCATAAGAGGCTGGGTCATCCCTCCTTCCATATTATAAAAACTGTGTTGAAACAATACAATCTTCCTATTTATTGTAATTCCTTGTTGTTGTGCAATGCTTGTTAAGTAAGTAAAGTACATAAACGTCCCTTTTCAACTTCAAAAACTCAATAAAAACAACCCTTATCTTTTGTTGTAGCTGATATATAGGGACCATCTCATATTCTTTCTTCAAAATTCTTTAAATACTATGTTAGTTTTGTTGATGTCTATTCTAAGCATACATGGTTGTGTCTTTTAAGGGCTAAGAGTGAGGTTTATGCTGCATTTTTACAATTCAAAAAATAAGTAGAACTTTTGTTTTCATGTTCTATCAAGACGCTATAAATAGATTGTGCGAAAGAGTTTTTGGTTCTTGACAAGTTTCTAAAGGATTGTGGCGTCATATTTAGGCAATCATGTCCTTATACACATGAACAACAAGAAATTGTGGAGAGGAAACACATAAATATAGTAGAGAGCAGGTTACATTTGCTTGCACACTCATCTATGCCTATCTAGTTTTGGGATGAAGCTTTCCTTTCAGCAACTTTTCTAATTAATAGGATGCCCTCTCCTATCTTGCAAAATAAGTCACCCTATGAGCTTCTTTATCAAATGAAACCAGATTACAAATATCTGAAGGTGTTTTGGTGTTTATGTTTTCCTTATTTAAGACCTTACACTAAATATAAGCTGTAATTTAGGAGCACATCTTTTACTTTTCTGGGATATAGTGGTAGCCATAAAGGGTACAAGTGTATAAATTCTAGAGGGAAAATCTACAATTCTAGACATGTGATTTTTGATGAACTACAATTTCCATATGCTCAACAGTATAGTGTCTTTACTTAAAAGCCATCTCCTGCTTATACTTCATTGCTGCCACTTGTTGTTTCCAATTACAGACCAGTAATGACATCTACATCAACTACTGGCCAGCATGCTCCTTTGCCATAGGCTGCAACTTCAGTGCAACAACTTACCCCTTCATTATCCCAGTCTATTGGATCTGTTGGATCTAGTCCTTATCTTCATAGCCAACTGAGACTCAGCATCCTCATACATTACTAATTTTGCCTCAAATGTTACTGAGAGACCTCCAATCAACACTCACCCTATGGTCACACGAGCCAAAGTAGGTATTCACAAACCCAAGCAGTTTTGACTTGCTGAATTGGATGATACATAACCTTCTTCTGTAAAGGCAGCCTTGGCTCATCCCAATTGGCTAGCTACAATGCAAGATGCGTACCAGGTCTTGTTGAAGAATCAGACATGGAGTCTTGTCTCACCACCTAAAGATAGAAAAATCATTGGGTACAAATGTGTTTTTAAAGTGAAAAGAAATCATGATGGCTCCCTATTGCCGTTTGGTGGCCAAGGCTTCCATTAGCTGCCAGGTTTAGATTTTACAGAGACATGCAGTCTTGTTATCAAGTCCACAACCATTCGAATTATCATTTCTCGTGCTGTGCATAAAGGCTGGAAGTTGAGACAGCTTGATGTCAACAATGCTTTCCTTAATAGAAGTATTGATGAAGATGTTTATATGTACTAACCTTCTGGTTTTGAGGCCTCAGACTCAGCCTTAGTATGTAAGCTTGACAAAGCTCTATACAGCCTTAAACAGGCCCCTCGTGCATAGTTTGATAAGTTCAAAAGTGGCCTCCTTCATCTGGGGCTTCATGAGTCCAAGGCTAATAGCTCCCTCTTTATGTTCTTTGGCACATCCCATACCATTTTTATCTTAGTTTATGTTGATGAAATTATTATGACAGGTGATAATGTTGATTCCATCATCACCTTGGTTCATCAACTTCATGAAAAATTTACCTTAAAGGACTTGGGAGATCTTCATTAATTTCTTGCCAATGAGGTGCTACCTACTTCATCAGGTTTACATTTATCTCAGCATAAGTACACTACTGATTTATTGAAGAGGGCTGATATGCTTCATGCAAAGTCTTTTCCCTCTCCTATGGTGGCTAGCACTGGAGCATTGTTGTCAGCTTATAAAGGGAACCTAGTTGTAGATGTGACCAGCTATCGAAGTCTTGTTGGAGCTCTCCAATATGTCATCATCACACGGCCTGATATCTCTTATACAGTTAACAACGTGTGTCAATTTATGCAGGCTTCTTTTGATGAACATCTCAAGGCTGTCAGTAGGATCCTTCGTTACTTGTAGGGTACTTCTACCTTTGGCCTTCATTTTGGTCGCAGCTTTTCTCTTGACATTGTGGGATTTTCTGATGTAGATTGGGCATCCAACTCAGATGATAGGAAGTATACTATAGGCTTTTGTGTCTTTTTTTTGTTCCAATTTAGTCACTTGGAATGCCAAGAAACAATGCATCATTTTCAGAAGCTCAATTGAAGCTGAATACAAAAGCTTGGCTTCGGTGGTGGCTGAAATCACTTGGATAAAGTCCTTTCTTGGGGAGCTTTGCATTTCTTTACCTCGACCTCCAGTGGTTTAGTGTGATAACCAAAGTACGATTGCAATGTCCAAGAATCCTGTTCTCCAAGCTCGGACAAAACACATTGAGTTAGACCTCTACTTTGTGAGGGATAAGGTTCTTCAAAAGGAGTTACTAGTGAATCATGTACCCTCTTTAGACTAAACAGCTGATTTGTTTACTATGCTTTTGCTTAGTCCTCGCTTCTTATATCTTCGAAGCAAACTTAATGTGACTTCTAGTCCCTTGAGTTTGAGGGGGAGTATTAGCAGTAATGATCGCACAGCCAACTCAGCCAATACTACAATTACTTGCAACAATAAAGATAGGAAATGTGCAAGCATCAATGCAAACGTGAGCAGCACCATTAGCAACAAGTGTTGCCCAACTGATGTAATTCAAAGAGTGTGTAACACTCATCAGAAATTGAAACAGAGGAATGATCATGATGTCATGATCACAGTCTCAACAGATTTTGAAGGGAAAATCTGTTAGACAATATTGGAGGGAAAGTTAGTTGAAAAGTTGTTAGGATTGTTGATCAACCCATCTCAGCAATTTGATGTTTATTTAGTTGATTCTGTTAAAGGTTGTTGGAAGTAGTTAGCAGATTATCATCTTGTATAAATAGAGCATCATGCTCATGTAACTCATTCAAGTTTTGATTAATAAAAGTCTGAGAATATTTTCTCTCAAAGTTGATCATTTTCTCATTACATTTTCTTAAGAAAGTGATGGATTTCAATACAATCAAATCATTTGAGCATTCGGCACCATTTTCAGTTGTACTCATTTTTTAAAAATCAAACAAAACAATTGGAATAATAAATACACCTGAAAATAGTGACAAGCATAGTTGGCATCTAAAATAATTTTCTCTTCTTTTTGTTGTTGAATGTGAAAAATTGAAAATAAATTGTTTGTTTTACATATAACATACTCCAAAAACTTTTTTTTTTCCTTTTTAAAACAAAAAATCTGACAATTAGGGAGGTCAGGTCCAGATATTTTTCCTTTTCGAGAATTGAATAAAAAAAAAACTAATAATACCAGGAAAATATCAAAAACATTTATAACAAAAAAAGAAAAAAGAGAATGAAAATTACTTTTAATGTTATTATAAAATTGCCTCTATAGAGATTTTTATCAGAAAAACATAAAAAAATATGCTTTAAGAAGTTAACCTATTGCCTGCACATATAGGGAAAAAAAAAGTTTTAAAATGATGTATTAGGAAATTTATTCATAATTTTATTTAAGAATTTTTCTAATCAAGGTAGAAAACTTATTTCAAAAGGGTATGATTTCCTTTATAAACAAAAACTAATCAAACAAGGAATTTTTTTTTTTTTTTTATCGAAGGAGGTATAATTATAAGATCAATAATCTGTCGGGACCTATCGAGATCAGCTACTAAACGCGCGGTCCGGATATCTACTCTCATAACAAGAGATATCTACTCCCAAAGGGGAGAAAATTACCCATACATACTTGTAAATGTGCACGGTGAGAATTGAATGCTCACTAAGGTGGGAGAGAGGTGCACTAATTATTTGAATTATGAGTGGATGTATCAATGAATTAAATTTATGATTTAAGAAAGTTATTGATAATGGAATTTAAGAATTTCCATAATTAAAGTAGAAAAATAAAAACAAAAACTAATAAAGAATACAACGATTTGACAACCAAAATTTTGTGAATATCCATCCAATCCTTATTATTATCATAAATAAAACTAGCTAGGCGAATGAAAAGCAACCTCTTATAAGGAAGACTTTGAACCAATTGTCTCTCACACAGATAGCAAACAATTTTATTATTATCTTAAACCATGTAAAAAACAAGTCTATTAAAACTTAAAATGCAACATAAATTTGAAAGAATTCAAACGAAAGAGCTAAGATTAAACGACGCCATCATATTGGCAAGTTCCTGAGACATTTGCATCTGAAGCTGAAGTGCTTGCAATTCAGCTTGTGCTTTAAGAACTGGGTCTTCTATTTCTGTCTTCTCATATTGACCCTGACCGGACCCAGACCCAGAACCACTTTCTTGCACACGAGCTCCCAACGCTGGCTCCGGTTTGGTGGCAATGCTTTTCTGCTCGGTGACACAAGAAGCATGTGCGTGGAAGTTGCAAGCAAAACAATTATACGACCAAAGCTTCTGATCCAGCTGTTTGTGACAGATATCACACGAATACGACGAGGCATTATGATCTGGAAAACCATATACAAGGTTAAGACCATGAAAATGAGAATGGTGGTGTAGAATTGACGGCAAGGAAGCGCAGTGGACATGAAGATCGAAGTCACACAAAGGGCAGCAGAGTGAAAAAGCACTTCCAGCGTGACCACAGGCGTTGCAGAGGAAGGTTCCAGCGGAGTAGGTGGTGGAGGGGAGGAGGGTGAGGTGGTGCATGGGGTGAGATGGGTGTTGCATGCCACGCTTTGCATTCCCGCATTGTTCGTGTAGGAAGAACTTGCACTGCCAGCATCCAAAAGCAGATCCTGAGATGGTGGAATCACAGCCTGAGCAGATTAATTCATCCTGCTCTTTCTCTATTACTTGATAAACTCGCAAGTTATGTGGATGGCTAAAATGCTTGTACTCCATTAATTTCTCTCTTTTTTTTTTTCTTTTTTTTTCACTGATGATAACGACGATCGATGACTAAGAGGTAGAGTATTTATAGTCTCCATAAGATAAAATAAAATGGACCAAGTCAAGATTTAAAATAATTCATGACAGTGCATACATCAATTTATAGATCAGGTGGTGTACACCTCGGCAAGCTTCAATTAATCCACCTTAGTGATGAAGTTCAAGTTTACCATGTGTATTTTGTTGAAGTATAAACTTGTTTTAGGCCCAAACCATTTGAAGGCCCGAACTATTATGGGAGCCCAAACCCAAGCCCAAATAAATTAGAGTTCAAGTCCATAAATAAGGTCCAAGCCCTTTATCTAGAATTCTCTAGGGTTTGGTAATTAGGCATAAAAATCATGTGGTCAATTGGAAGAATGTGGAAGGATGTAGAAGGATGAGGTGTATGGTTATTATAATTTTGGATTAGTTTATTTGTGTGGTCTAAAATGATTTGTAAGTAGTATAAATACCCCCTCCCCATTTTGGTTTAGGCATCAAGAAGAAGCAAAGCTTCTAAGTGAGTGAAGAAGAAGTAAAGAGTGAGTGAGTTCTTGAGTGAGTGTTCTTGTAATATTTGTTTTGAGTTTAAATAAAAGTTTTTTGAGTGTTTTATTTCCAACATATTTATCATTATGCATACTGAGTTTTTATCTCCATTAATATGAGAGTAGATGTCTTCATATATTATAAGAGTAGATGTTTGAAAAATACATATAGCTAGGTCTAGATAAATCTTTATTCAGTTAAACAATAGCCTTTAAAAGGATAAAAAAAAAAATTCATTACTATCGGTTGTTGTCCATGTTCGTAGTTCCTTATTGGATAGTGTCTAATATATGTAAAGTCAAGTTGTTTATATTTAATAGTAGCAAGTTGGTGTAGATAATCACTTATTAATAGCTTGACCCGCATAACATTAAAAAAAAAAAAAGATTAAAAAATGGTTTCACCTATTCAATTCAAAATAGATTAAGATAATGTCAATAATGAATGGTTGAACATTTCAATTGCAAACAGAAAAGCATTGACTTTACAAGGAAATTCAGGGAATTAGTTTGGAATCATGTATGAGCCTGGCAAATTTACTTTCTGAGTGCTAATGGTTAGCTTTTCTATCCAAAGTTGTATATATAACATACAGGAATGACAAATATTATTTTAGTTTTCTTGTACCATTGCTGTGTTAAAATATTGGCATGAGCTCATAGTCTATTTTTACTTGAATTTTTATTGCTTTATAAGATTGGAAGTTCTTCTACAGTTTGGATTTTCAACCTATAAAATAATGATAATAATACAGTTAAGTACAATTGATAATATAGATACTAGTATTGGCCAGGACTTGGTTGAAATAGATTGAAATTGAATTATAAAATCGTTGTCCTTTATTTGATGTAACATAATATTCGACTTCATAAGATTTGATTAATTAGGTTCTAATTTGGTTTGAAGTTTTTGTCTCCGGATGAAGCTAGGGTAATTCTGAATTTGCCATGCTGCTCCTCACCTCACTCGGACTTGCTTATGTGGCACTATAGCAATCTAGACTCTATTCTGTCAAAAGCGGTTACTGGGTTACCATGGAAAATAAGCACAACACCTCCTCTCCTTCCTACTCTGATTCAGCTGGTGCTTCTTGGTGGAAGACTCTTTGGGGCATTAAGCTCCCTAGCAAAATAAAAATTTTCCTCTGGAAGGCTTGTAACAATTGGTTGCCAGCCCTTTCTACTTTGAGTGGCCCCCATAGGCTTGTAACAATTGGTATCCCGTCCTTTTCTACTTTGAGTGGCCCCCATATGCAAGTCCTCCTCCTCCCCCTTCCCCTCCCCTTCCCTTCCCCCTCATCCTCCTCTTTCGTTCCTGGATTAGCTATATCAATGGACACCTCCTCCTCCTCCTCCCCCTCCTCCTTCTCCTCCTCCTCCTCCTCGTCCTTTGTTCCTGGATTAGCTATATCAATGGACACTGAACTTCAGATTGTATAAACACGTCTATAGTTCTAACTCCGAGGTTAATAATCGTGAAATATTAATTAAAGAGTTTTAATTAATATTACTAAGTATTATTAAAGTTCAAAACTGTGGGTCCATTAGATTCCCTTGCTAGCCCTTATGGTTGTTGGTAACAAAGGTCACAGTAGATTAATTGGATGGTTCAATTAATAGTGTTACGAAAGTAATGCGATTTAAATAAAAGAGAATAATTAAATAGTGTGATTATTTAATTAATTAAATATTTAATAAAATAATATAAATTAATAATTTGGATTATTAATTCTATTTATTAAATATGAGATCATGTGATTAAATAATGATTAGGACAAAAGAATTAAAATTTGATTATTTTAAAAGTCCTAATAGTCAAATATTAACTCTTTAGGGAGACTAAAATAAAAAGAGATTAGGAATCCTATTTTGACTTGGTCAAAACTAAAATCTTAAAGACCTAGTATATAAGAGTTATTATACTAGAAAAAAGAAACCTAACATATAAGTGAAGAAACAAGATAATTCGGCCACCACCAAAAGAGAGAAGAAAAAGAAAAGTTCTTTTTTTTTTTCTGACCTTTACCTGCAGGGGGCGGTCGGCCATAGGAGAAGAAGTTCTCCATCTGTTTCTCACATGTCCTCCATCTCTTGCCTTGACTTGCCCACACACACGTTGTCAGACCACGGGTTATAACTCGAAAGATTTAGTGATAGATCGAGGAAAAAGGAAAATCAAGAAAAATGTATGTAGTTCATGAAATCTTTTTCTGCGTATATACAGAAACTCATTACTGATTGAAAATAGTTTTTCAATTAAAAGAAAATTTTCGAAACCTAATTCAGCATGTTATACGATAATCAAACGTTTTCTAAAACTCCCTTCAGGTTGAAGGCTGATCGTCTTGATAGGTTGAAGTCTCGTGAATCCAGGGGAGATTTTCAGAGTAATAATAGGGGAATGAATCAAGATGGCATTGACAGTACTACGGTGTAGAATTTGAAGCAAGATGGTGATATTTTTCCCAAGGAACGGTTAGAGTCAGGGCCAGATACAGGAGGGGGTCAGAATTCGAAGATTTTAGACGAGTTGAGGTCTGTAGAGAGGGGTCCAGTGGCGGTTACAAAGGAATCTTTGGTGCTGCATCAGTAGGAGGTAAGGGAAGAAATTCTGTTAGAAGGTGGGATCCACAATGTAGTACCAACTTTGGAGAGTAAGAGGTTAGATGGAGGAATTTAGATATTGGGATAGGGGATAATGGGGCTGTTAGGATGGTCGGGATTGAGAAAAATTTTATTGAGCCCATAGGCCCAATAGAATCAATAGAGGGTGTGAGTGTGATGGCGTCTTCAAGCCCATCGGGGATGAGGGATTTTAGTAAGGTAGTAGATGATTACGATTTAATTGATTTGGGGCTCTCGAGTCCAAACTTTACTTGGAATAATAAGAGAGTATCGTAGTAATATTTAGGAGAGGCTTGATAGATTTTTTGTTAATCAAACTTGGGTTCAACAATATGTTGCTGCTAAGGTTAGTCATTTAGGATTCAATTTTTCTGATCATCGTTTAATTTTGTTTAAGTTTGCTGGTGAGGGTTTTTTGGATGTTAGGGTGAGGGATAAGGGGTTCAAATTCGAATCCTTTTTACTGAAGGAGGAAGAGTGTAGTTTAATTATTAAGAAGGCTTGAAGGGGAGGGGGGTGTGGCGGTAAGGTTTTTACGAGATCACTGAAGGATCTTTGGGGGAAGTTGGGTTGGTGTGCTGCAGAACTAGGTAACTAGAGTAAGGAAAAGTTTGGGTCGCTGGGAAAGGCAATTGAGGTTAAGCAGAAGGAGTTAGAGCTGTTATTGTTTTCTGCAGCGGTTTCTGGGTCAGGTGAAGCAATTAAAAGACTTGAGGTTGATTTAGAGAGCCTCCTGGGAAGAGATAAACTCTATTGGAAGCAACGTTCGAGGGTAGACTAGTTGGCTGCGGGTGACATAAATTTAGGATACTTTTATGCTAGAGCTAATGTAAGAAGAAGGAAAAACTGGATTTTCAGCTTGGTGGATTAGCATGGCCAAAAACATAATAGTGAGGAAGGAATTGCTATAACAGTGTGCATGTATTTTTCTGATATTTTTTCCTCAATTAATCCTTATGATATTGATTTGGGGAGGGTTGTTGAGTTTATTGATGGAAGAGTGGATAATCGTTTGTCTAATATTCTGGAGGGCGGTTTCAGGGCTAATGATATTAAGTGTACTGTATTTGGTTTGGGGCTAACCAAGGCTCTAGGGCCTAATGGGTTCCATACGAATTTTTTCTAAAAATATTGGAGTATTGTTTGGGAAGATATTACTAGGTTGTGTTTAAAGGTTTTGAAGGGGAAGGTTTCTATTCCAGAGTTTAATTCTACAAATGTGGTTTTGATTCCTAAGAAAAGAAACTCAAAGACTATGAGAGATTTTTGGTCGATAAGCCTATGTAGTGTTGTCTTTAAGATTGTGGCCACAACCCTAGCAAATGGGCTGAATTTGGTTTTGCTTGAGGTTATCCATTATAGCCAATCAGCCTTTGTATCAAGAAGATTGATATTTTATAATGCTTTGGTGTCTTTTAAGATGTCGTATTCAATCGAGAAGAGGAAATTGGGTAAGAAGGGTTGTATGGCGTTGAAACTCGATATGAGCAAAGCCTACGATAGAGTGGAATGAAGTTTTTTAAGGGCAGTTATGGAAAAAAATGGGGTTTCCTCTCTTTTGGGTGGAGCTTATTTTAGAATATCTCTTCTTCTTAGTTGAGCATTGATATTAATGGGCGTACTGTTGGTAAGATATCTTCTTTTAGCCCCATATCTCCCTATCTTCTCATTCTATGTGCGAAGATTTTTTCTTCTTTAATCAGACAGGCTGAGGAAAATGGGCTGTTGAGGGTGAAAATTTGTAAAAAGGGCCCGGTGGTGAGTTATCTATTTTTTTGTTTTTGTAGATGATAGCATCCTCTTTTGCGGTGCTTTTGTTAGGAATTGCGAAGAGATTTCAAGGGTTTTAAAGGTGTATGCTAAAGGTTTGAGGCAAGAAGTTAATCTCCAAAAATCTAGGACCTTTAGTCCCAATGTTGAGAGGAGAGTTAGGTTGGAGATTCAATGTCCCTTGATCTTAAGAATGCCCAAACACATTATAAGTATTTGGGGCTTCCAACCTTGGTGGGTAGAAACAAAAAGAAAACCTTTAATGAGATTAAAGATAATGTGTGGAAGAAAGTTAGGAGTTGAAAGGAAGGGTTGTTCTCTTTGGGAGGGAAGGAGATTATTATCAAAGTCGTGACCCAGGATATCCCCACATACACTATGAGTATATTTCAGTTTCCTTTGGGTTTGTGTAGAGAGTTGAGTGTTATAATGGCAGGTATTTAGTGGGGTTCTAGTGACGGGTGGGGTTCTAGTAAGGGGAAAATGAAGATTTATTAGGTGAGTTGGGACAGAATGCGTCTCCCAATGGCTGTTGGGGGTTTGGAGTTTAAGGATATTTCTGACTTTAGCTAGGCCTTTTTGGCTAAACAAGCTTGGAGGCTGATTTTCAATGCTAATTCCTTAACTTTTTAGGTTCTGAAAGCTAAGTACTTTAGGAGAGAAGAGTTCTTTGATGTTAATTTACGGCCTGAAACCTCTTACCTTTGAAGGAGTCTGCTGTGGGGGAGAGAGTTGGTTCAGAAGGGTAGCAGATGGCGAGTGGGGAATGGTGAATCTATTAATACTTTTGGGGACCCCTAGATCTCTCGACCTTCCTCTTTTAAGCCTATTACGTCGGGTGCTGGTTTGGATTTGAAGGTTGCTAAGTTTTTGTTTGCTGACAGAGCAACTTGGGATGTGGCTAAATTTGATTAGTTTTCTTAAATATTGATAAGAAAGTTATCCTTTTTATTCCTTTGGGGTTAAGGGGCAGGGTTAATTCTATGATTTGGCATATACCAAAAACGGTGTCTATGATGTCAAAAGTGGGTATAGGTTAGTCATGGAGGACAGATCTTAGGAATATTGTTCTAATTCTGCTGTTGAGAAAAAGTGGTAGCTTTCCTTATGGAATCTAAATATTTCCCCAAAGGTCAAGGTGTTTATTTGGAGAGTTTATTTCAATGCAGTTCCAGTTCTGCAAAATTTGGGCAGGAGGCACATTGTGTTGGATGTTGGTTGCAAAAGATGTGGGTTGGAGGTGGAATCTGTGGAGCATGCTCTATGGTGGTGTGAGAAGGCATAAGAAATCTGGTATTTTACTAGGTTTGGGTCTTTAATTGCTAGGTACAAAAATTTGCCTTGCCTTGACATCCTTAGGGGTATTTTTTCTGCTATTAACCTGGAGGATTTTGCTTTTGTGTGTATGGTGGTCTGGTGTATTTGGCTAAATCGTAATGTTGTGCTTTATGGAGGTAGAGAGAGGCTTGCAGTTAATGTTTTAGATTGGATTTTAGAT
Source organism: Xanthoceras sorbifolium (assembly GCA_003430845.1). Lineage (NCBI taxonomy): Eukaryota > Viridiplantae > Streptophyta > Magnoliopsida > Sapindales > Sapindaceae > Xanthoceras > Xanthoceras sorbifolium. The sequence continues at coordinate 14,448,794 of CM010612.1, forward strand.
TTTCTTCTTGAATTTCAAGATACCCATAAAGCTTTCAATGTTTCTTCTGCAGTCTCTGCTAAGTATTCTTTAGGTTAGCAGCCTCCTCCTCCTGGGCAGCTTAAGCTTAATACTGATGTAATTATCAAACCTAACAGCTTTTGCATTGGGTTAGGGGCTGTTATTAGAGATGATAAAGGTTTTGTTGTTACACCTTCTATGAAGCCTTTGGTGGGTTGTTTTTCTGCTGAAGTGGGGGAGTGGCTGGCTCTTAAGGAAGGTGCCTTGTTAGCCAAAAGGGAGGGTGTCCAGATGTTCTCTGCTGAGGTAGATGCCAGTAATGTTGCTGCTTAGTTTTCTAAATCTTCCGTGAACTATGGTGCAGCTGGTGAAGTGATCGAAGACGTTAAAGCCTTATTTAAGGAAGTGGGGTTATTTAAATGTCATGTCATCTCTCGTGTGAATAATGAGATGTCAGATAATCTTGGTGCCTTAACTTTATCCTCTAAGGAGAATCTTTTGTGGCAAAATGTTTGCCTTGATAGTATTTTCCTTGGTTTGTAGTTGTTCTTTGTTGTTTTGTTTTGTTTATATATAAAAAAAATTGAACTTCAATTTATATATATATCTTGTAATGAATTTTATAAATAAATATGATGTGAGGGATAAATGTGAGGTATACCTTAAATAAAAAATATAATAAAAAAATGAAGGGGGCGCGGGGCATAGATTGAACTATCGAAGCAATAAAATTGCTAAATAGTCCGGCAATAACATTTCCCATCATGAGTGATTTTAATGAAAGAAAGTAATATTTATTTGAAGAGACACATGCTTGCAAAATAAGCTAGTTGAAATTCGCTATATGAAACAAGAATGTCATTATCCTCGATGCTCAAAACGTCATGATACTTATCTTACAGCAAAATCATTTTGCCATGCTGATATGAGTCATAAGACAATGAGCAATGTTGAAAGCTAATAACCGAAGAAAAGTTAACTGTTAAAAGCTATATTTAGTGAGTGAAATTAGATTAAACTATTTTTATGAGATGAGATTAAATTGGATGAAAATAAACTAAATTAGTATTATAATGTATTTTGATTTAGTGGTTGGTGGCACTTTTAATTCTACTGAGTGAGAATGTTATAATATTTTTTTGTTGTGTATTGAAGGAGGGTTGAGTCACTATTAATGGTAATACAGTACTACAAATTACAACCTTTCCAGCGAAGATAAACTTATTCTTATTTTGGTGTTGTCTTCCTCTAAAAACCAATTTGTTCAACACTTGGACTGCACTACAAAGGGAGTTTAGTGCCTATTCAGAAGCAATTGAATATGTTACAAAAACTCGGTTGACAAAGTATAATGAAAAATTTGTTGCAACATGGACTCACAAAATTATGCACTTTAGTAACCTGACAACAAACATGTAATTTGAAATCAATACTATCATTTTCCCCTCTAGTTTAAGTTATTAGTCAAAATTCACCGTTTATTTTTTTTTTAAATTCTCCCCTCTAATTTAGTAAAGTACATAAAATACCCCCTACTGTTATGATTCAGTAAAAAAAAATAATTTGACCTTTAGATTAATAAGGGTAAATTAGTAAATGAACATAAATAAAGTAAAAAAATATTTTAAAATGAAATAGAAAACTATTTTAATATTAAAAAAAAAACTTTTTTTTTCTCTCCCATCCCTCTCACTTTGTTTTGTTTTGTTTTTTCTCCTTTTCTTTATTTTGTTTTGTTGATTTTTTCATTTTCTTCTTCCACTCTCTTACCGACTCTGCCACTTTTTTTTCTTTTTTCTTCCTCTCTTACTGTCTCCCTCACTTTTTTTCTTCTTCCTCTCTCTCGCCATCTCTCACTTTTTTTTTTTTTTAATCTTTTCTTCTTCCTCTCTCTCCCATTAAGATCCATCTCTGTATCATTCTTTTCAATTTTATTTTTAAATTTTGTTATTAATCCATCTATGGATATCTAGATCCATCATTTTCTTTTTAATTTTTTTTAAATTATGTTCTTAAATTTTATCTCCAAAAGATACATTTCATTTTTTAAAATTTTTTAATATTTTAAATTTGGTAAATATCCAATCATCGTCTATCCATCTTTAAAGATGAACGATAGAGATCCACTAGAATAAAAAATGTTTATTTAAAAAATCTTTTTTTTAGTTTAATGAACAGCGGTGGGGTCAATGTTTTTTTAATTTATTTATGAATATTTTAAAGATAAAATGGTTTTTTTTAATTAAAACCTTAACATAAGTTAAAAGAAAGAGGATTTTGGTGAAAGAGGAAACTAGATGATGAATTTTGACTAATATATTAAATTATAGGAGGGAAAATGATAATAACCACAATATATAATTACCTTTTCATTTTTTTTTATAATGTAATTCATTTTTAAATTTTTAAATTTTAAATTTTTTTTTTTTAGGCTTGAAAATAAACATTCAAGGCTCAAAAAACAACTTGGATCAAGTCAAGGAAACTCTAAGAGTTGCTAGACCAAGATACATGCTTTACTTAAACTACAACATACACATATTGTAGAGTCATTTGAGAAGACTGAACTGATGTGTAGATGTTGAAGAATCAGCGGATGAGTTGTGGTTAGGGGTGAAATGCCACTTGAACCCAAAGTTAGCTGGTTCTCCCCGAAATGCGTTCCAATGGCTTTTGCTACTATAACTTTCCCTACCACGCTTTTTCCTTTTTTCTAGAGATTGGAAAAAATATATATATAAATAAATAAAAAAAATTGTGGGTTCCATCGTCTCTATGGTGACTTCTTAAACGGTGAGGTCTTCTCTATACACAGGAGTCTCTTCCTTCATTTAATCCCTATACTTATCTTCTTGTAGTTGGATCTCCAAGTTTTTCGAATGCGCCGAATTCTACTTGAGCATCCAAATCTGGGTCAATACCAGCAAAAACATCTCTGAACAATGGAATCCACAAAAGAGTAGTCCTTATAAAAAAACTTAACTTTACTATTGTTATATTGTTTCTGATTATTATGTCTTTATCTTAGCAACGTTTGTGCCTCATAAAAACTGGCAGCTGGTTGATGGATCATTACCCTGATGGTATAATATAACACAATTAAAAGTTCATGTATCTCAGCATGATGAGGCAAGGCGCAGCGATAAAGAATAAGAAAAAGATAGAATCGAACAACCGTACGGGCATTTTTTCGCATTGCATACGGCTCTACATCTTTTTGATCAGAGGTTGAATCGATCATGAGAAGAAGAATTAGGCCAAAAATTAGGATACATTCTGGGAAAATAAAACTTCCATCGAAGAGAAGCAAATGAAAGGCCCTATATTTCTTGGTTTCAATAGGACTCCTTACGAGCAAGTTATTGAATATTTCGAACAAATCCCAAAATTCGAAACTACCTGTTATACAATAAAAACCTATCAATGATCAGTACCGATGAATTGAATAGAATGGAAGAACTCAGTTCACTATCTAAAAAAGATAGATCTATCATATCTTTCTATTTTGTATGAAATTTATGGTTTCAATTGGTGCAAATTTAATCACCTCAATTTGCAACTTAAGATGAGAAAGAATTACCCATTGGTAACAAATAGTTATTCATTAAAAGATAAAGAAGTATCGTTAATTTTTTCATGCTCGTTCCAAGTTCAAAGTACCATTTGTACAAATAAGAATCCCCTTCGTTACATGATTTCTTCTTCATATAGAAAGATATAGGATCTATCGGGCAATTACTTAGAAGTACATTTTGTGCAACAGCCCTTCCTATCTGATAGAAAAGGATCCCATGATCCTGAACCGATCTTACCTGGGACCATAAATTTTTTTAATTTCTAATATTAATCTAGATACCTCTAGACAAAATGGATCTAATTGCATCTTATTGATTTTATGAATAAATCAATGAAAGGACATCAATTCAAATCCTAGGTTTTCGAATTGAGAGAGATATTGAGAGAGATCAAGAATTCTCACTATTTTTTATATGCATGGACCCAATTCAATTCAGTGGGATCTTTCATTCACAAAGTTCATGGTGCATAACTCTTTTTTTTAGTTTGTCCTATTAGCTTGGCTCATCCGAAATAAGCATCTTACTATTTTGAGAATCTCAAAGAATTCGTAATTGTATTGTCTTTTTTTTCTATTTTATTTATATGATCCATGCATAATATCATGAAAAATGGATACAAATTTTTGACTGCTACTTAGTACCGGCAATAGATCTGAAAAAGTATATAAAAATATCAAATTTAGATATTTGTACCCTGTCGAAGTAAGGAACCATGGCATATATGTTTGGAATAGATTCCATTTTGAGAGAGTTGAAAAAGCACTGTCTCGTTGAAAGGTTGCCGTTGAAGTAACAACTTCAATAACAACTTTAGTGACAACTTAAAATCGAAGTCGTAAATCTACAGGCATCGAATCAAAAAAGCTCTCTTGAATTAGACAATGAAAGTTAAGAAGAAAAAGAACCCACAAGCCAAGATAATCTTCGATCAGATGCACAAAACCAAGTAAGTCTTGGATCTCTACAGGATAGACCTTAACAGAAAACTGAAGAGTAACGGCAGCAAGTGATTGAGTTCAGTAGTTTCTCATATCAAATTATTGACTCTGAGCTTGATTGTCTTTCCTGTCAAAACTTCTTTGGCTACATAGGGTCCACCCCAATTGGGCTTGCACTTTCCTCTAGGATCATGGAGAGGCCTAGATATTGCATCATGTGAAAGCAGCGCTAAAAGACCAATAAGAGCTATAAACAAGTGAGATAGGCACGAAAGGGGGCATTCTGAGGATGTCTTTCATCAGCCAGCACCTTCAACAGCCACTTTCTGGGCTATCTTTCCAGGGGGCGACCAAATACTTTGGTGGTACGAAGTCAAATGCTAGAAAATTCATTTCTAATAGATAATGCTCTCCGGAACAAAACAAAAAGATCGTATCCATTGATATGAAAATATTTGATACACGAAGGCATGATCAAATTTCTATCTATATAGATAGAAATTAGATCATTAGATGAGGTTGACCTCCTTGCTTCTCTCATGGTACAATCCTCTTCCCGCCGAGCCCCCTTTCTCCTCGGTCCACAGAGACAAAATGTAAGACTGGTGCTAATAAAAATAGCAATCAAATCCATTGAAATGTTTTTTTTTTTTTCTGTTTTATCTTCTGCCCTGAACGAGAGAGCCCCCTACCAGCGAGCTTGAAAAATCATCACAAACCTCCTTTTTTTTTTTTTTTTCTATTTCAATTTCTAGATTATTATATGATGATTTTTGAACTGTCCATATGTAGAAATAGAAACAGGCCAAACAGCTAGGAAGAAGTGTAAAGAACAAGAATTGTTAAAACTAGCATATTGAAAGATCAATCGGCCAAAATAACCATTAGCAGCTACAATATTATAAGTTTCTTCCTCTTGACCGAATCTATAACCTTCATTAGCGGATTCGTTTTGTGTGGTTTCCCTAATCAAACTAGAGGTTACCAAGGAACCATGCATAGCACTAAATAGGGATTTTTTCCAATTGGAAGATACAGGAGCGAAACAATCAACCTTGAACAAACATGCTATTCATCCGATTTGTTGTGAGTTGGAGTCGATGGATATGAAGTGGTTTTCGCCACGGACATTTGACTTTCGATTATAATGAGAGATTCTAATGAGACATTTTTCCGTTTTTTGTTTTCAACGAAAGAAAAGAAAAAGACAAAAAACAAAGACTAGACCGTTCGAGTATTCCACCAGATTGCATGAGAATTAAAAAAAAAGATATCGGAATTCCCCCCCATACTTAAATAGTTGAAGTAATTGAGTGTGAGAGCCAAATGAATCGAAAAATTCATGTTTGGCAATGTGTATTCCTGAATAATCTCATTTTTCAATTATTCAACCATTTCATTTTATCAAGTTCAATGTTAGCCAGATCAGTCAACATTTATATGTTTCCATGCAACAACAAGATATTATTTGTAACAAATAGTTTTATTGGCATACTTATTTACCATTAATGGTAAATAAAAAAAAAGTAAGGCTACTCCATTTCGACAAAAGACCCACACCCAAGTTCCATAGATTTGGGTCCGCTATCCCGATCATGATTTTCCTACCCCCAGAGGAAAGGGTCCTTCCCTTTTGGGCCGGTTGTGGGCGAGGAGGGATTCGAACCCCCGACACCGTTGTTCATAGCCACGGCTCTAATCCTTTGAGCTACACCTCTAATTCAAAACCGAACATGAAACTTTTGTTTCATTCGGCTCCTTCATGGAAGATGGAAAAATTCTTAAGATATAAGACATGAACGAAATTAAAAAATTCGACCCATAATGTCTATGTCAACTTTTTTTGCCTGAATGCATTCAAAACAATTCGCTTTCTAGACGATCCCTAATTAGAATTAGAGGATCCTTTTGAATGTGAATTGATTGCTTTATCACATTATGATATTTGATATCGTTGAACGAACCCATTCGAAAACAATTAGATAATGACCCGTGCTGACGAATAACCAACCCGCAATGAATAGGGAAGGTATAGTAATGCTATGAATGACCCAGCATCGAATACTAGTAATAATATCAGCAAAAGAACGATATCAGTTCAAACTGGTTTAATTTAGAGAACTTGGTGGTTTTATCTCTACTAGTGCATTGTAAATTATGTTTTCCGATACACAAATGGGTTACGTATGCTCATGAGATTGCATAATTTAAGAGAGAAAGTCGTCCTATACCGCTTGAAAGTATTAACTACTTGCTGAAGAAAACTTCATTTGGTACGTGTTAAGAAGAAAACAAATGTGGATTTGAGTTGTCAATCAGAATTTAAAAGAATTACGAAGCATTTTAATGAGAATAATGTTGAAACAAAGTTAGAAATTCTTAAGAAATTGAAGTTAGATAGCTAATCCTGAGTACACTTCTCTCATTGAACCGAAGGTTAAGAGTAACACAAGAGGTCGGCCATAATCAAAAGATTTATCCACTTTTAGAAATCCATCTGCTTTTAAACTAGTATTATCCGGTCAAGAAAGTTTTTCACATGTACTGCAACTATACAGCCTCGGGGCTGGCCGAAGGCCATCAAGGCAGTCGCTCTGGGCCAACATTCAGCTGTAGCACCATTTCAAGCTCAACGAGCTTCCAATTTAATATTCAGCTTTTTTTTTTTTACCAGGCCCAACGAGCTCAACAAGCTTCCAATACATAATAGATTTTTTTTTTTGTTTTAAAAGTCAGAACAACTAAAAAGTAGGGTAGAATTCAATTTTGATTTTTTTTAATTTGTGTGAAATTAGTTTTTTTAAAATTTTTTTTTATATTTTCAGTTTTGATTTTGTATTTATCTAAACTTTGATAAGCGGCCTTGTGTTTTGACATGCTACTGTACGAATCATTTTATTGTTATATTCAATATCTTTATTATTGTTAAATTCAGGTAAAAAAACAAAAACTCCAACCTTTGTCACGTTTTTATTTTCTTTAATTACTAATTGATTTGATTCATTTTTAACTTCAATAACCCCATTAAAACCGACTCTCCCAACATAAAATACCCTTGGTGATTTTGCAAGTTGCAGGTGATTTTTCAATTTTGATTTTCTTTTTTTTTCTTTTTAATTTGTGTGAAATTAATTATTTTTTTTAGTTTTCTTTTATATTTTCAGTCTCGGTGCTTGAAATGCTTTAGTATATTTCAATTTTGTTCTTTTTCCTTTTCATCTTTTACTTGAAATGCTTTAGTGTGGAAAATCAAGTAATACTATCCTCAATAATTAAGTTATCGTAGTTTAATTTTGATGTCTTTAGCCCTTTCTCAATTCATTATTTTTTGCCCCAGTGTTTATTGAGCTCCAGTTCTTGTGTGCGTTTGAACTTTGAAGCTATATAATGGTTTCCTTGATTTTGCTCATTTTAGTGGAAGTGTGAATCGATTTTATGTTCTTTCTTATTGCACTGCAGTTTAAGATTGAGTGACGAAGTGTATAAATATTATGTTAGTGTCATTTAATTTCAAATGAATATAATTTCTAGTATGCATCTGTCATTTATATTAGAATGTTATAATTGAATGTTTCTTGGTCTTATTTGTACTGGTTCTATTATGTATTTATAGGAATTTGGGAGAACTGGGTTGCACGGCTTCCTTTTTGCCTTTTCACACGTGGCAACTGTGACTCGACTCACATCCCACTTGACTATCAGGTTATGTTGTTCTTTGTTTTGTTGCCATTAAATATTATAATTTTGTATGTTTTCAGTTGCTTTGTTTTTGTTTTTCTTTGTTTGGTTGGGTCTACGATTAGCAAAATGGTTCCTAAGAACAACTTTTTGGATCTGCCAAGAGATTGAAAAAGAAAAAGAACAAAAAGATTGCTCAATCTCTTAAAGAGTCTATTGGAAAATATTTTTCCAAATTAGATTCAACCACAAAAATTTTGGTTGATGATTTAGCTATTGAGTCTGAACAACAAACTAATTCAAAATAATTAGTAGAAAATAAAAATGATTTGAATAAAAAAAATTGGGTGATCTAGGTAAAACTGAAATTAATGAAACTAAAGATGATGATCGCTCTTGCCCAGAACCAAGAGTGGATTTGGATATTTTTGATCCAAGAGTTTGGGATCATATTCATGAAAACATGAGAGACAAACTTGCAGTAAAATGCCCAAAAAGAGACTATATTGTCAATTATCCTTTGGATGAAAACAGTAGACATTTTTCCTCAAACTTGTACATTCGAATTTTACAAAATGGGAAAACTTGTGATAGAAAATGGCTACTGTACTCAAAAGAGTTAGATAGAGTGTTTTGTTTTGTTGTAAGTTGTTTAAAGTAATGCATTCACGAAGTCAATTAGCTAAGGAAGGAATTAGGGATTGGAAACATGTTAGTGAAAAACTTACACAACATGAAAAATGTCTTATACACCTCACTAAAATGCGTGCTTGGAATGAGTTAATCAAGAGATTGGGCAATTTACAGACAATTGATAAGATAGAATTAGAAAGAATGAAAAATGACCAATTGTATTGGAAGTAAGTCATGATTAGAGTTGTTATTGTTGTGAAGTATCTTGCTATTTATAATTTGGCATTTCGTTGATCAAATGATAAACCTGGAGATGATTGCAATGGTAATTTTTTAGGTCTAGTTGAAACAATTGCAGTTTTTGATCCTATTATGCAACAACATTTTCAACTCACTCAAGGTAAGAAAATTCATCATCATTATTTTAGCCATACTATTCAAAATGAGCTCAAAGGAATTGTAGTAGCAAAAGTAAAAAATAAAACAATCATTGAAAAAATAAAACAAGCAAAGTACTTTTCAGTGATCCTTGATTGTACTTCTGATGCAAGTCGAAATAAGCAAATGACTTTGATAATAAGGTGTGTACAAGTTTCAAGTACTCCAATAGAAATTGAAGAATATTTTTTAGAATTTTTAAATGTGGACGATACAACTGGGTTAGGGCTTTTTAAGGCATTGCTAGCTGTGATAAACTCTCTTGGTCTTGATATTGATAATGATAGAGGATAAGGATATGATAATGGATCTAATATGAAAGGGAAACATCAAGGTGTACAAAAAAGATTGCTTGACATAAATCCTAGAACATTTTACATGCCATATGGTTCTCATGGTCTTAATTTAATACTTTATGATATGGCACACTCTTGTCGTAAAGCCAAATCTTTTTTTTGGAGCATGTCAAAGCATATATAATGTCTTTACTAATTCAACAAAGCGGTGTAGTGTTTTACTTGATTATATAGATGGTTTAACTTTGAAACCATTGTCAAACACACGCTGGGAAAGTCATGTTAAGAGTGTTAAAGCAATACTCTCCCAAATTTATCCAATTAGAGAAGCCCTATTAGAATTAGTAGAAAGTATGAATGATGCTAAATTAAGTAGAGAAGTTGAAGGTTTACCATCAGGGGAACTTTCTAATTTTGAGTTTATATTAAGCTTGGTTATTTGGCATGAGATTCTGTCCAAAATTAATGTGGTTAGTAAAAAATTACAATCTGTAGACATGCATGTTGATATTGCTGTTGTTGACGATTGGTGTAATTATCTCCAAGTTAATGCTCTACTGTCCATACTCCTAATTTATCTCTATTGTTAGCTGTACAAAGTTGACTAGAATCTCTGTAATTATTTGTTTTGTATCTATGTAGTTATTGCTCTCCTAGATTAGTCAATCATGGTCCAAGATTTAGGATCTGAACTTTGTACAGTGGCTATTTATGCCCATCGATTAGAAGAGAAAAGTAATAAAAAAAACTTTTCCTCAAAACATCTTATTTTTGACTTGGTATCAGAGCGGTGTTCATGTCACCTATACCATACAATCACAGCCTATATCCTCATTTATTACTTGCACCATGACTAATGACACTTGAATGGGTTAGATGTAGAATTTGAACAAATCCAAGGTGAGATTCTTAGGAAGGATCCCGTACTAGAATTTGAAGAAACATATGCGTATGTACGTCGTGATTCTATTTGCAGAGTGACATTAAATGGCGAATCTGATCACCCAAAGTTATCTGCCATGGTGGCGCGTCGGGCCAAGCCTTAACAATAGCAAAACACTCCGAAACCAGGTCGAGTATATTGTAACATCCATAATTTCAAATAATTGATTTTGAATATGTGGATATAATATTTATGATTTGAGGGGTGGAAAATATAATTAAATGTATGTATATTTTTATGGTTTCCAGGTGGACCAGATGGAGCGGTCCAGAAAGAACGCATGAAAAAGAAGAAAAAGTTGGCAGTGCGTACCGCGACCAGAGATCGCGATGAGTCACTCGCGGTGAAAAATGGTGATTTTTGGCAGTGAGCACCGTGACCAGGGATCGCGCTGACTAGCTTGCGATGAAAATGTAGATTTTGGGCAGTGAGCAACGCGACCAGGTACCGCGATGGTTGATCGCGATGAAAGCGGTGGAATTCCTCCAGTGAGCTGTGGTCGCGATGACCGAAATTTTATAAAAAAAAAAAAATAAGTAGGGCGGTGAAGCTTCTGGAGGAAGCAACCAGAAAAATAGAAAAGGGAGAGAGAGACCGGAGAAAAGAAAGGAAAGAAAAGAAAAGAAGAAAAAGAAAGAAGAGAAAGAAAAAGAAGGAGAAGAAAAGAAGAGAAAGAAGAAGAAGAGAAGAAGAGGAAGAAGAGAAGAAAAAGAAGAAAAGAGGAAGAAGAAGAAAAGGAAAGGAAGAAAAGAGAAGGAGAAAGGAAAAGAGAAGGAGAAAAGGAAAAAGGAAAAAGAAAATTCAGAAAGGAAAACTGTCAGGAAAATGGTATCCAGGTTGGTGTATACTATTATTTTGAGTATTCGTTTTCAGACTCAAATTGATTAATTGAAATTTTAATGATGCATAAGTTTTGATTGAATTTATGAATAATATTTGAAAATGATTTTGAGTTACAGAAGTATAATTATGTGAATTTAATGATTTTACGTTTCGTTTTCTGTGATATGCTATGTTTTTGAATATCTTGTTTTATAAATTTTGATAGTTATTGATTTTGGATTGATTGAGAGAGTTTTGATTATATGAAAGTTATCTGAAAATTAAATAAAACATCTGTAAACTCTGAATTTTGATTTTATGACCCTGATATATGTATAGAGGGAAAAATGGATATAGGAGATTGACATGTCAATTGGGTGTATATATGGCAGTACTGCACCGAGATTCCTGATGCCTATGATGATGAAATACGGATACCATTTCCTTAGAAATGGGAAACCGACTGTGAAATACCGATACCATTTCATTCTGAAATGGGAAACCGACTGTGAGAACATATGGATACCATTTCTTTATGAAATGGGAAACCGACTGTTTATATAGGGATACCATTTCATATGAGATGGGAAACCCGACTGTAAAACCCGTAATCCAATTCTGTAAACCCTGTAATATGTATCAGGGGCCCAATTAAAAACTGAAAGCCAGAAAATGATGTGAAAATAAAGAAATGTTATTACGATTGAAATCCAGAAACTTTTGAAATACTTTATTTTATATAGTTTCAGTAATTGAAATATAATGGTTGTTATATATATATCTTTCTGAATTTCTAAATTTAAGATTTATTGTTTTATATTATATTGCAATTTATTTTAGTGTACACCCACTAAACATTATTGCTTAGCGCGTTGATGTTTATCGTGCGTAGGTAACAGAGATACCGAGGAAGGAAAAGATTGAAGAGAGAGTTGCAGACAGAAATCCAGAGTCACCACATTTTGGGTAGTCATATATTTCTGTATATTATAGTTAGTTACACATGCATATACAGGAATATGTAAAGGTGTTATATATTTATGTTTTGTAATCAATTGTTTTATGATTTCTGTTTTTCATTTTCAAAGGATTGTAATGAATGAATTATAAACTGTTTTATTTTAATACTTTTTGGAAAGTTGCACTAAACGGCAGAGTGCGCATTTGTTTGTAAATGATTTTGAAGTGTTGTTTATTATACTGTTTGAGTTTTTATTTGAAAAAGGTTTTGGGAAATCAGAAAAACAGAAGGAACTCTGCCGAAATTTTTAAAACTGATTTTGATGGGCTCACTAGAGAGATTTTAAATTATAAATTATTTGATTTTCAAATTATAAACAGGATTAAGAAAGTTTTGAAAACCTGGTAACTCTCCCTGGGTCGATCCAGACGGGTCGAGTCAAAGGTGTTACATATATGGTCCACCGAATCATATTGCTGACCAAAATCGATCATCTAGATCACAGAATCGTAGCTATGATATAGGAGCTACACAATCAGAACGCATGTGTACCCATTGTGGTGAATATGGACATACTAAGTCATGATGCTATGAGCTGATTGGGTATCCAGAATGGTGGGATCTTGCCAAGGCACCCTGCAAACGGAATTCAAAATCAAATCATCATGCCTCTATTGTTGTGGCCAACAACACCCCTATGGAAGCCTCCTCTTTAATTGCTACTTCATGTAACATTGGTAAGTTCTTCATACTTCTGCGCCTAATAGTGATAGTTAATGGATAATTGATTCTGGTGTTTCAGATCATATGACATTTAATAATAAACATATTCAGTTTATGAAATCCTCAGTACAACATATAATATCCACAACCAATGGTAGTCCTTTTCATGTTGTTGGAAAAGGTTCAATTACTCTTACAAAAAAATTTGAATTTGGATTCTGTTCTAGTTGTCCTTACCCTCAATCATAACTTATTGTCTGTTGCTCAAATAACTCTCGTTTTGCATTGTATTGTTATTTTTTGGCCTAACCTCTGTGTTTTTAAGGACGTCCGGACTCGGAAGACAATTGGTTATGGTACTAGAAGGGGGAATCTCTATTATCTTGATCTAATGCTGACAAGCTCAAATCAATTGGCTTAAGTTTTTTCAGTTGATAAGTCTGACAAACTTCAGAATTTAGAAATCTGGTTGTGGCACATGCGTTTAGGTCATGCATCTTTTGGATATTTAAAAAAAATATTTTCAAAGTTATTTTCTCAATTTACAGCTTCAGATTTCAAGTGTGACATTTGTGATCTGGCTAAAAGCCATCGTGTCCCATTTCCAATAAGTATAAATAAGAGTCCAGTACCATTTATGATTATTCACTCTGATGTATGGGGACCAGCAAAACTCTCTTCTTTAAGTGGTACACGTTAGTTTGTTTCCTTTATTGATGATCACATTCGTATGAGTTGGTTTTGTTTAATGAAATCAAAGAATGAGGTTAGTTCACTGTTTTAAAATTTTCACAAGATGATAGCCACCCAATATCAATCAAATATAAAGGCTCTTCGAACTGATAATGGTGGAGAATTTGTTAATCAAGATTTGAAACAGTACTTGAATTTACATGGCATTGCTCATTAGACGATTTGCCCTTACTCATCTTTAAAAAATGGGGTTGTAAAGCGCAAGAACCGTCATCTTCTTGAAGTTGTACATGCTTCCTTGTTTGGAGCTCATATGCCTACTAGTTACTCGGGCGAAGCCATCACAATGGCCTATCTTATCAACCATGTACCTTCCAGTTCCATACAGTTTTAGACTTCATTTAACGTTTTTAATGAGGCTGTAAGTGCCCCTACTATGCCGAATCTGTCACCTAGAGTATTCGGGTGTGTAGCCTTTGTACATCTTCACAAATCCTTGAGAAATAAGTTGGAACCCCGAGCTCTCCGTTGTGTATTTTATGGCTATGCCTTGCATCAGAAAGGCTATCGATGTTATCACCCCCCATCTCGAAAACTATATGTTACCCTCGATGTCGTATTTCACGAGGATGATATGTATTATTCTGTCCTCGAGTATCCACTTTAGGGGGAGACTATAAATGAAGTGCAGACTTTGGATCACTCTTTAGACACCTCGGATAAGTGGTGACAGCACCTTGGATCGTATAAGTGGTGACAATTTGGATAACAATGATGAATGTCCAAGTAGTGAATGTCCAAATGGTGGCAACTTAGACAATAGTGGTGAATGTCCAAATGGCAACAACTTAGACAACAGTGGTGAATGTCCAAGTAAGACAAGTGGGCACATTTTGGAGGATGAGAATAGTCAAGATCATATGGAAGTGGTACCACCAGTATCTCAACCATCTTTCCCCTTTTATGATGTACCAGTTAACCAATTGCTCTCTCAAGTCGATTCTATGTCTGAGTCTCAGGTAAATTCTGAACCCCACCTAAAAGTGCTACCCGATCGAGTCATAAGAGGAGTACCTAAAGTAAAATATGAACCTGTTCTTAATTCCAAACTTAAGTATCTAGTAAGTAACTTTGTATCTTACCATAGGTTGTCAAAAGAAACTGAAGCATTTGTGAATCTATTATCTGTTGTATCTATTCCTAGTAGTGTGCAGGAGGCCTTGAAAGATCCTAGATGGAGGGACGCGATAAATAAAGAAATGAAGTCTCTCCAAAAGAACTCAACGTGGGAAGTTGTTGACTTACCTGAAGGGAAGAAACTCGTCGGATGTAGGTAGGTCTTCACAATTAAATATAAAGCTGATGGAACCATCGAACGGTTCAAAGCAAGACCTGTCGCCGAGGGGTATACTCAAACCTCTGGAATTGATTATATGAAGACATTTGCACCAGCGGCCAAAATTAATACTGTTCGTATTTTACTATCTCTGGCGGTGAATCTTGACTGGTCTTTACACCAATTTGATGTGAAGAATGCGTTTATGTATGGAGATCTCCAAGAAGAAGTATATATGAAGTTGCCTCCTTGATGTAATATGCAAATTAAAGGAAGCAAACGGGTTTATAAATTGAGAAAATCACTATATGGTTTGAAGCAGTCCCCTTAGAGCGTGGTTTAGAAAGTTCACGAGTTTTATGAAGTCTCTTGGATACAGGCAAAGTAACTCAGATCATACTCTCCTTTTGAAGCATAATAAAGAACAAATCACATCTCTTATTGTATACATTGATGAGATGATAGTGACTGGAAATTATCCTGAAGAAAAAAAGGTATTGCAGGATCATCTTGCTCGTGAGTTTGAAATGAAAGATCTTGATCAATTGAATATTTCCTTGGAATTAAAGTATCAAGATCAAAGAAAGGCATTTTTCTGTCCCAATGAAAATATGCCTTAGATCTGTGAAACGAAAGTAGTATGACAGCATGTAGTCCGGCTAGCACTCCTATGGAAGAAAATCTGAAACTCGGTATGCATCCAAATCAAGTTCCTACTAACAAGGAACGCTATCAGAGCCTAGTTGGGATACTAATGTATCTTGCCTATACTCGGCCTGATTTAGCTTATACGTAAGTGTTATCAGTCAATTCATGCACTCCCTAAGTGAAGAACATATTAATTCCGTCATCTGTATCTTGCACTACTTGAAGTCATCTCTAGGGAAGAGAATTATATTCATAAAAGGGGACAACTTGGATACTAAAGGCTATACCAATGCTGATTGGGTTGGGTCAATTAAGGATAGACGTTCTATATCTAGGGTACTTCACATTTATAGGTGAGAATCTAGTTACATGGCAAAGTAAAAAACAAGAGGTAGTAGCTAGATCCAGTACTGAGGCCGAATACAGGGGAATGGCTAAGGCAATATGTGAATTATTGTGGATTAGAAATCTAATGCAAGACTTACATATTAAGCTGACTAGTCCTATGAAGTTATACTATGATAACAAGGATGCATGTGATATTACTTATAATCCAGTTCAACATGATCGAACTAAACATGTTAAGATTGATAGGCACTTTATCAAGGAGAAACTGAAAGCAAAGGTTATTGAAGTGCCTCATGTTCGATCTCAAGATCAGCTGGCTGATGTACTAACTAAGGCAGTGTCAAGCCGAGCATTCAACAACTAGTTTGGACAAGTTGAGCATAAGCGACATCTATACACCAACTTGAGGGGGGTGTTGACGATTGGCATAATTATCTTCAAGTTGATGCTCTACTGTCCATTCTCCTAATTCATCTCTATTATTAGCTGTACAAAGTTGACTAGAATCTCTGTAATTATTTATTTTGTATCTATGTAGTTAGTGCTTTCCTAAATTAGTCAATCATGGTCCAAGACTTTAGGATCTGAACTTTGTACAATGGCTATTGATTCCCATCGATTAGAAGAGAAAAGTAATAAAAAAATCTTTTCCTCAAAACCTTTTATTTTTTATTGCTGTGAAACAGCTAAAAGTTTGGTTTCTTTTTTTGAAAAGTACAGGGAGAATAGGTTCAATTCTGCCATGATTACAGCTAAAGAAATTGCACTGAAGAAGGGAATTGAGCCTATATTTATTGAGAAGCAAAAAGTTTGTAAAAATAAAATAGTTTGATGAAAGTCCCAATAGTAAAAGGGAGCAACAATCTGCTGCAGAATCTTTTAAACTGATTATTTTCTTGTTGTAATAGATATTGCTTTTTCTCAATTAAGGATAAGGTTTGAAAAATTGCAATTTTTTGAATCTACATTTGGCTTTTTGTTTAATGCGGCAAGGTTAGTTTCATTGGATGATAATGAATTGAAAAACTGTTATGTTAATCTTGAAATTGCTTTGAGAAATGGGGAGGTTTGTGATATTGATGCACATAGTTTATATTCAGAATTGCAAGTGTTGCAGGTAATTCTACCAAGTGAGTCATGTCAAGTAGATGCATTATGGACTGCCATTAAAATTATGAAGTTTGTAAAATCAATGGATATGTTTCTTAATGCAATGATTACTTATAAGATTTTATTAACTATCCCTGTTACTGTAGCATCTGCTAAAAGAAGTTTTTCGAAATTAAAGTTACTAAAATCTTCTTGCGGACTACTATGACTCAAGATAGGCTAAATGAATTAGCATTGATATGCATTGAAAAGGATATGTTGGAAAACATTCAATATGATGATATAATTGATGAATTTGCTTCTAGAAGTGTAAGTAGAAAAAAGTTTAAATGACTAGATTTCATTGTTATTTCCATTTTGTAGGTGCATATGATTTTAAATTGAAAAGAATGTGTTAAGGGGTTCTTGATGACTGGAGGCTGGAGCTGAAACGAATCCAAAGAGGAACGTGATGAGGGGTTCTTGATTCAAATGAAAGTCATGTTGAGGTAAAAGTTAGACACGCTAGTTTAGCTGTCTTTGTCTCTATTTGATGAAATTTGTTTTCATTTTGTATAGAATGTACCATTTGAATCAGATATTGAAAAAGTTTTAATTTAAGTTAAAATACAATTGTGGAAGATTTTCAATTTCAATTAAGATGTCCTTTCATTCCCTTTCCTATAAAGTTAAATGTTCAATTCTTAACATGAATGACTCTGCCTTGACCCCTGGTCGAGGGTACTCTAAAAGGGCATAATTTATTTATTTTTTTGTCCAGGGCCACAAAAAGCTATGAGCTGGCCCTGCAACTACATCATCAAAAGTTGGGTTTCGCATGGATTTCATGCGAAACGAAAAAGAAGACCAAAAGAGAACAAAGACAAAATATATATATATATATATATATATATATTCTTAATTAAAAGTTGCAAGTACACCGACCTCAATCACATACACACACAATATTACTTTTCTTAATTAAAAGTTGCAAGTACACCAACCTCAATCACATATTGGTGCAACTAAGGAACTATTTGTTAAATGAATTGCATCCTCCTTTAGGTAGTTACAAAATCTATATAGAAAAATTAACTTGTAGACTATGATAATTTAAGATAATTTAAGGAATATCTGAGAGATGATCTATTAATGGAAATCTAGTCAATTCAGCTTTATAGGAAATAACATGAGGCATCTTATTGTCTCACACTGTAATGTCGTTCTATTTCACTTGTCATTGCAACAATGCCTTACTTTTTTTCTTATTAGATCGTTGCCAGACAATTCACCATCTTCCAAAGAAATCGCTATTGCCAGACAATAACTTCGATGAGGTATTATAATTCACCATCTCGCAAATAAATAAAGTAGGGAAGAAATCCATAGAAATTAAATTATTTCTAGAATACTAAATACTTATCAATGCTAATAGGATGGCAAATAATTTAACTTAAATAAATAATTTTATTAATCAGATATTGTTGTTTGGGTTCAAATGCTAAGATTTATTAAAACAAAAGACATATCAACAAATACAATGACGAAATGAAAACGGAAAGATAACTAAATCCACGACAAAGTTTGCTCCAAAGGAACGAACTTTTATCAATATAATCCTAGATAACAACGAATAGACAGGTCCTAGCTTAAATAGAAAACGAAGACCGATTCCATTACAATTCGAGATTCCTAAATTAACTAAAATAGCATTCCTAACTTAAAAGTCTACAAAAGTTTTGAGATATTCAATATGGACTTTTTTAAAGTCCATAAAAGTTATGGGGTATTGAATATAGACTTTTATGAAGTATAAAAAGTTAGGAGGTATTCAAAAAGTTCATAACTTTTATGGACTTATAAAAAATCTAGACTTTTGTAGACTTTTGTTGTAAACTATAAATACTTTAATCTCACAATTTCTCCACCATTCACCCCACAAACTTTTGTAGACTTTCAATTTGAGAAGTAACAACGTACGGGGGGGTGTATTCAATTTTGACTTTTAATGACTTTTACAGACTTTTTTTAAGTGATAGATTTTTATAGACCCCCCCTATGGTTTAAGTTATGGGTAAGCAAATCGTTTTTCTTATTTTTATATTATTATTTTTTTTAAAATAGTTGTTCTTGATTTGTTGATTTTGATCTTATAGCTTATTCATACTGCTCTCTTCTTTTGTTGATTTTGATTTTTTGGTTTTAAACAAAAAATTAACAATGTAAGTAGGACATAAGTTTAAGTTTGGTTATCAACATTTGCATATTGGTTTACATTCCATTTAGATGCATTGAAACATGTGTAGGAAAAAAATTTTAATTCGTATCTCCTTCTCCTCCACTATTTTTACCTCAATTTGCCTAAATTTATATATTTATTATTATCAGCTAGTCTAAAAACAAATTAACTTGAGTGATTTGAAAATATAAAGATCAAGAAATAGCCTAGATAGAAAATGACACTCATTCGACCTGACAATGTTTCAATTTCGAATTGTTAGACCACATAGCAATAGTTCTTCTTAAAAGGATCGACTTGGTTGGACTCGACATACAAATTATGTTTTTTTTTTTTTTTTTTTTTTTTGTAAAATCTCATTGAAGCTTTTTATTGTAAATTATAGTAAGGAGAGTGCAACAATTGATATAATAAATTTACAACAAATGAGTCAGAAAATAAATATAATTTAGACAATCAATACATCATTGACATGCGTAATCAGAATAAAATGAATTTATGCAAACAATTAGTAACAGAAGAAAAACAAAAATAAAAAAGCAAAGAATTTTATGTCCATATGGCATCGAAATACATGCTTATTAAAAAGAAGAAAAAAAATCACCATGATAGAATAAAATCAAAAGATCATATCTTATTGTTGCTCAAAATTTAGTGCAATTCCACAAAAATAATAAATACAAAGAGGGATATATCTCTCATTTCACTTTGTTCTTTCCCTAATTGTTTTCTTTTTATCGAATTCTTTTTCTCGTTGTTTATCATTTGAGTTTGGAGAAATATGGTTCATGAAGCTTGAAATTGTTAGGGTTTTTTAGGTTTTAATTCTCGTTGCGGTATTTGTTTTATTTTAGATTAAAGATATTATATTAATGAACAATTAAATTATTTAAAAAACTTATTATTTTGGTTGTCAAGTCATCAACGGGTATATATTATTTATCTAAAGAATGTATCATATTTTTTTTACATTATGTACTTGATTTTAATACATCATCCAACAAATTTTGATATAATATGCACTTGTTTTAAAATGAAAGTCTATAAAAGTCATTTATAGAATTTCTTTCAACTCTATCAAAGTCAATAAAAATATATTAATGTCAATAAAAATCTTTTAAAATGAAAGTTCATAAAAATCTATAAAAGTTTGTTAGAATTCTGTAAACTCTATAAAAGTCAATAAAAGTCGATAAAGTCTATAAAAATCTATCAGTTAAAAAAAGTCTGTAAAAGTCATTAAAAGTCAAAATTGAATACACCCCCCTAAATAAATGAAACATAAATTACTAAAAATTGAAATTCCTACTCTATGTCATCAAGATCTGTAAAACTACCTAGAAAGGTAAAAACTGTAAAATCGAAGTGAAAAATATACTTGGGTCCTTTTTGGATGTCCTTGGGCCAAACCATATATTTGGGTCTCAACGCTGTACTCATAATACGACAAACTTAAACTAAAAAATAACCTATAACAAATTAATAATTTAATATATTAAAATTTAATTTTCTTAATTTTTAAAAATAAAAACGGGGATATTTTAGGTATTTTTGTGTTTTGACCGTTGGATACTAACGGTCTCAAGTTAACGGTAGGTGATATCCGTGCAATATTTTTCAAACATCATGTGAGATTTATATTCATATAGTCAAGCCTTGTCAATTAGTGTAATTATGTGAAACGTTAGGGTATTTGTGTAATTATCCCTTCTTGGCGGTTAGAAAAACTTATGTACTATGCAGGCTAACTTCTCTCCATCAGTGTCCATGCCTCAGAGGTCTTATTCTTCAATGACCTCAACAACCTCTGCTTCTAATCTAATTTGTTGAACTATCCCGACGAAGCTATCTCCGCTGTCTTTAATACCATTCACTATCTCTAGTTCAATTTCCTCCTTATTGTCATATGCATAGTCTCTTTCTACAAAATTCATCGAAAGCCTCTGCGGACACTAGTTAGACCGATGTCCAGGTTGATGATACCGATAACATTGACGACATAGGTTTCATATATGGATTGTTATGCTTTTGCGGGTTGGCTGCAACCCTTTTTGGTTGATTCTCTACGCCGGAAACTTCGATAACAAGTCTGTGCTACTGCTTTGCTAGGACCAGCCTGAAATTGCTGGACAAATTGGCCTCATGTAGGTGGCCTAGAGATAGACAATTTTCAAAGGCTTGTCCCTGGGTAAATGAATTGAGCATCTTCACATTGTCCTGTATCTCGCATTTCCAAGCACCCCGAAACCGCACGGTCTACATATTTTAATTATCTGGCAGCAACTTTGAATTTAGTCGGATGAACTCATCGATATACTCCTTAACGGATCAATTTCCTTGCTTATAGTTCACATCTACACGTAAATCTGCTTCTCATAGTTAGGGGGAAAGAATTTGGACTTGAATTTGCTCTTCATTTTCTCCTCATCTACTCCCAAGTCGTAATGGGTGGTTTGCCAATGAGTACTTGCTTATTCTTCATATACATCCAGTATGTTGTCACAAATTCCTTTAGATTGTTTGTCATTGTCTGAAGTTTTCTCTCTTCCGAATAGTCCATCGCTGTAAAACCAGATTCCACGTCATCCACCTAGGAAAACAATTCCTCCACTTTCTGGGTTCCCTTGAAAGCTGGCAGGTCGACAGTAGTATGTGTCTCTTTGTATCCTTCTTGGACCTTTTTCGCCTACCTCCGTCAATGGCAGATTTTAGACTAGTAGATTCTATACCAGTAGATTTTGCACTTGAAGTGCTCGTTCAGGATCTTGGACCATTGGCGTCAGGCCATGAGTCATCTCATCATCCCCATTGTGCCTTTAATCAGCCACTTTGTTGCCATTAGGTGACATCGCATCTAATTGTCGAAGAATTTCTATCACTCTGTTCCCAGCTCTTGCAGTTTAATTAAGGACGGATCTCAGCTATGGCGGCATTAACAACCCCGGTTGCTAGTACCCTCCTCTGCTCATTGTTCGGAGAATGGTTGCCCATAATATCGCTGCACCATCAGAAGGCTTGCAGTAAACCTTGTGACCTGATCCCACTTGACGAAGCGAAAGAGAAAAGATAGTTGAATTCGAAAAATATATATCCAATCTGGAAATGATTTTATTTTCTAAAAAAAAAAAATCTGAGCCGCATCCGGTCCGAATTTTTCGGACAATGTTTGATCCGTTTGCCACCACGATATTTTTCTAGTATCCAAGATTGAATCCAATGCAAAAACAAACATTTATTACCTACTATTCAAAAACATTATAGTATAGTATCCAAAAACATTTTTAATTTAGTATCCAAAATATATTTTAATTTATGAAAATTATAAAACTTTGTTTAACAAAATAGGGTTTGGCTCAATCAACCTAAATTTGTAACTTGAACATCCATCCATTCATTTCCTTGCAAGCCAATGATGGTCATCTACCTTGGTTTTATTTACTTTTCTTCACCAGTTATATTTACATTGGAAGGAAATGAATGGATGGATGTTGAAGTCAAAATTTTAAGTTGATATAGTTTGACCCAATAAAATATCTTATTGTTAAACATAAATACATTTGTGTATTTGTTGACATGCTTCTAAAAATCATATTGTTAATTTTTGATGTTAATCAATTATATTGTACCTATTGATTTTAAAAAAACAAATAATAGTTTAAAAGTGGGACATGACATTATAGTGAGATAAGTAAAATATTGGGAGAGATGATAAAATATTTGAACAAGAGAAAAAGTTTAATAACAATAGAAATTATTAAATTGTGATTCTAAGAAAAAGAAGAATGATAAATAAAAATTTATAATATATAACATTAGTTTAGAAGTAAGAAATTTTGTAGATAATACTAATTATTTATTTTTATGGAAGAACTTTAGATAAAAATATAAAATTTGAAACTTTAGAGGAATTAACAAAATTAAAAAACGTTTGAAACTTCATCATTATGTACTTCTATCCTTTGTAGATATTTGTGTAATTATATATATTTTTTCTTTTAGAGAGATATTGATAAATTTTGGAATAAATATTCTTGTAAATGTACTTCATTCTATGTGATAAGACAATGTAAGTGATTTGTTTTATTACTGGACTGTGTTGATTCAATTGTATTTTTATATAAAGTTTTTTTCTAAATTTTTTTAATATACTTTAAATAATAACATTTTGTAAATGTTATCTAATGGTTACAATAGCATTCTTAAAAGAGTTATATAATATATTATTATAACTCTTCTACTAATGTCAAATAGACTTTTATTGCATTCATTATAGCATCTAGAAAATGATTTATTGATTAACATTAAAAAACAATTACAAAAAGGACATAGCATTCTTAGAAATGCTATTATTGACTTTTGATAGCATTCATAGTATACTATCTAACAGAACATTATATGATGACTGAGTCACTAGAATTTATTTAAGTTTTTATTAGTTATTAATTTACTACCACCATGCCATGAACGACAAAATAGATGCCAGATTTTGGAATTATTTACTTGCAAATTAGCCATATTTTATTTAGCCGGACTGTGTTTTTTAATGTTAACATGGCATGGCAAGCTATGAATTGATTCCAGAGGTCAGAAACTTGGCCTTGTAAGCAACAAGTATCACCTGAGGCCGGCATATTTGTCGCTCGTTGCATTTCATTTTAATCAAGACGCAACCATTGTTTGAACTTTGGGCTAAAGCATATTCCCCGGAGCAACGAACATTTCAATGAACAAAGTATATATCTTAAAGTGCCCATCTTGCAAAACATAGAGAAGAAGAAGTAGAAACTCAAAAATCAAGGGAAGATGGAGGCCACTTTTCGCCATTTTAGCCATCATCATCCACTGGTTCGTACCAATTCACCACCAGCTGCAAACACTAGTTGTTTTGGGTGTAATCTCAATATATTGTCTGCCAAGGACTACTACCGGTGCAAATTTTGTACTTTTAATCTCCACCAAGCGTGCTACAACACTCCCAGAAAAATCCGACATCCTGGACACCCTGTACACCATTTGAATCTCCTTGTCATGCCTTCATCTGCCAAAGGCTCCTTCAAGTGTAAGGCTTGTGGGCAAAATGTCACTGGATTCTATTATAGTTGTGCAGAGTGTGGCTTTTGTTATCACATTTTATGCTCTGCATTGCCACTTTCTGTTTCAATCTATTCCCACTCTCACACCCTCAAACTAGAATATTCACTTCCATATTACTTTGAATGTGATTTATGCCAAAAGCCCTGCTATAATGGCTGGCTCTATCGATGCCAATTGTGCGAGTTTGATACTCATCTTGCTTGTGCAATTGCTAATCAGAGAATACAGTCTCTCCAATATCCATCTATTCCGCATCCTGACCCCTTGACGAGGCAAAAAATGTATTCCTCGGCATTGAAAATAGATTGTGATAGTGAAAGTAATGAGTTAATGCAGTTAGTATCCCAGGGAATTGCTAGAGACAGCAGAAAGAGCACAACAAGGCCAGGGACTATTCATGGTGCAGTGGCTGGATGGCATGATACGTTGCATAGTCCTAAACAGAATCTTAGCATGAGAAACGGCCGGATTGAATATTCAGGAGGACCATTTCAAACAAAACCAGACAATATTGTTGGTTTTTCTACAAATTCAGGAGGACATTTAGAACATTTAGATCATTCAAATATGCAATCGGGAGACTTGAGTACATTGCCGAGTTATCAATTCAGTGATCACTCGTATTTTTCAATAGATATAGCAAGGTCTCCTTTAGGCTTTGATCTGCCAAATCAAGAAAGTAACGAAGCCAATTATCGTGACTCAAAGGTTGTTCAGGATATTAAACAAGTGATTAGCTACAGAAATGGTTCTATGCTTAACAGGTTGGAACCACCCAAAGAAGAAGACAATAAACCAGATTTCAGCCTCCTTTTTATGGCTCCAGAGAGTAGGGTAAATGAAGCATTCTTGAAAAGAGGTGGAAGTCATACTGAAATGGAATCAAGCCAAAAAAACGAAACGAAGGAAATTGGATCCAGGTGCATCTCAGAATTCAAAGATCAGAGCATTATATCAGATAAAGTAAGTTCAGTTTTAGCAGATTTAACAAAGTATCGTGATGCATATTCTTCTTCGGTTAATTACAACTAGTTGTCTGATTTTCAAGCTTTCTAAATAGAACATGCATAACTCATTGTAGTTTTTTCTCAATTTTCAGGGAAGGTCAAAGTGTTCATGTTGGTGGAAGTTCCTCCAGCGCTGCTATCATCCAAGATATGACAGAAAACTATAAATTTCAAGGATGGAAGAATCAAGAATGTAAAAAGACACAATTTGAAACAACATTGTAATGCATGCTGGTTACAATTGTGCGATTGTATCACTTTACTTTTGTACAAGTATTTTGTGTTATAAAATGATAAATATATGGTTGTTATACAATCAGGTGTATAACAGTTTTCTAAATAAATGAGCAGAAGCAAAATCAATTGTAATTATCTCAATCAGCAAGCAATTGTATTTAGCTTTCTTGTTAATCAATATTGTTATTATAAAATATAAGGGTATCCTTGATAAAGCATATGTAAATAGGTTTAACGTGGCTGCTGATAAGTGCTGTTCTCATGCTCTTGAGTAGGATCATGAGTCATAATCACCACCACCAACCTGATTGCCAGATCTAGTTGTAATAATATGAAAACAAAATCAGTAGTTGTACATACATCATTACAATACATATAATGCACCATGCATATATATATATATATATATATATATATATATAATTAACTAATCACAATAATTCACAGGATAATATTCTAGTCATTTCTCTGAAATAATTAACTGCTAGACAATAATCTTATAATGAGTCAACTTTTTATTGCAGTGAAACAATATATTTAACTTTATAGAGAATTTGTACCAAATGAAGACTGGTAGTCGATGCTGTTTTTTGTCAAGCAGTGATCTTGTACTGTAAAGGAAGAGGAACAACTCTTCATGGTGCTCCATGATTATGGTCTTGAAATTAAAATGAAAGAGTTGAAGCTTTTAACAGCAAACCCTAGCTCAATTAAGCACAGACGCAGTGGCTTTAGATTCCGGGTTTTCAACGGGAAGTCAAATTTATTCTACACATTATTAATCTTGGTCTAATTAATATTCTATGTGTTCGCTCGAGTCTTTTTATTTATTTATTTATAAATTTTCTACTAGTCAATCACCATACTATATATATGATTACACAATTAAAAAGGAATAGTTTGGATTCTCACAATTAAATTGCACTGGAAAGGAAATAATATCAACAATATTACATTTTACAAAATATATATATATATATATATCCTAAAATTTATATTAAAAAAAAAGTATCACATCATTTGAAACTAAACCAGACATATTTTGTTAATTTTGTCATGAAAAAAGTAAGGAGATGGTGGCAATTAATAGCATATTAAGGGATGATAAAGCTTAGATTAAGATTAGCAAATGGGAAATGAAACATTGAATAAGAGGCTCCACCAAAAGTAAATATCATTCTTCAAATGATTAAAGCCCCACACCTATCTTAAATATCTCTGCTGTACTCCAGCCTGGCTTTCCTTTCAACATCCCTATCCCCTCTTTAACTAACTAACTTCTCTTATTTATTTATAAGAATTGCTAACCTCATGTTACTCTTATCACTACAAAAAGGGCAATTGTATATTAGCAAGACGGCATTTAAAAAAACACAATTTGAACATTAATATTGTGACCTCATTGTAGTTGCACCCTTCTCGTGTCCAGATCTAATGAAAAAAATAATGTTCTTTACCTTCTTTAGTTGGTATTGCTTTATGAGGATTGAAGCCAAATAGATTTAAATGAAAGAGCATCTCTAACTTTGTGGAAATGGGTTTGGCTTTGGTCACCATCTCTCAGTCTCCATCTTGAAAATGTCTCGTTGTCACATTAAATGGCTAGGACACAAAAAATGCCAATTTTGATGGCATTTGAACCACACACACACACACACACCAAAAAAAAAAAAAAAAGGAAAAGGAAAAGGTATTCTTTCAATTTGATGCTTTGTATCCTCATACTGGTAATTTGTTCAGGAAAACATATCATGATACCCTATTATTAATTCTTTTAAGACTAGTAAAAGTTTGAAGTCTTAATATTCTTTCAAAAATTAAAAAAATAATAATAATAATTTATAGTATCGATTAGTTAGTGGGGTCATTAAGGAAAATGAACATGTCATTTTTTAATTCTTCTTGTTAGAGAAGTTAATGAATTAATAAGGTATATAAATTATAGATATACGTCATAAATCATACAATACAACTCAATTATATATATATATATAGGATTCGATCCCTAAATCTATAACATAACTGTAAGATAATTAGAAGGTGTACTATTAGTCAAAATCTTAAAGTCCACAATTAACCTAATTACTTCTTGTTGAGGATGCGTAATTGATGATTTTAATTGAACAGTATAAATTTGGTAAAGAATTAACATTAAAAAAATAAATATAAGACCTTAGATCTTACTCCAAATAACCATAATAACGCTAATTAATTAATTAGTGGTCAACCTTAATGAAACGTAATTATGAACCATATTTGTCTTTGTTGGAAGCAATCTAGCATATTTTGTTTTTCAAAAGCTGAGTTGATAAATTATTACTTTATAGTTTGTTTGGTAAAATGCCTTGTACTAGGTGGTTTTTGACTTTAATTTTTCCCTCATTGTACTAGGTGGTTTTTGACTTACTAATTTTTCTATTTATTGATCGATCAAATTCCACCACTATGGTCTTCTCTGCTTTGTCTGCTAAGTTCATGGAGATGAAAATTCAAACCCTCTCGCTCTATTTCCAATTTTAATGACATATATATGTAGTATCTACCGTACCTTTTGGAGGTAAAATCAAACTATATATCAAGTCTATGTATTTCTTGTAGGTTACTCCCCATAGTTTGATACTCATCCAAACTTCTTATACTAATGGGAATTATCAATCGAACTTTTGCCACAAAGCTTGACACAGCAAAGCAACGACTCTAGAGCCTCTCCAGACATGCAAGGCACCTTTATATTTACCGAACAGTTCAAGAAATAAATTATTATTGTTCAAAAACATGGACAATTTTCTCTATAATACAATATCGATCGTTTGCAGATTATTTCATGCATTACTTTATACATAACCACATAAAACCAGAGTTTAGAACCACCGCCCAATGTGGCTCGGTGACAAAGACATTCATTCAGCCTGGTAATATTCCAGGTTCAAGTCGCCAGCATCACAAGTAGTATGTCAAAAAAAAAAAAAAACCAGAGTTTAGAAAGCTATTTTGTAAGTATAAATAGGCACATCCGTGCTTGCGTTCCATTGAAATTTGTCAATCTTTAGTACATTACTTATCTCAAAATAGATCTTATAATTCACTCAATTATTTAACTGGTTTTGGTATGAAAATAATGGAATTAGTGTTTTTTTTTTTACTTGGGGGATGAAGGATTCGAACTCAGGATCTCTACTTCATTAAGATGTATGGTTAACACCAAGCTATATGATGGAAATAATTTATTAATGATATAAAAAAAATATGTGATTGTTATATATTAATTATTGGACATAAGTATTTATAATTTTGAAACAAAATGGCGAACAAACTGAGATTGTGGATGAACTTCCCAAGATATATATCATTGGGATATATGGCCACCAAAATCTAAAGAGTTGTCCATTTCATGAAACCTCATGTGTTAAGATTTATTTAAGTAATGGTAATTATTTGATGCTTCATTTATTATTTAAGGGAAAACATCATTATTTTTTCAAATTTTGGGTTATTTATGTTACTTTTTCAAAACAAGAAATTAAGAAGAAAGCAGTACAAACAAGACTCGCCAAAAATGAAAAGCAGGAATTCCCTAAAAGCCTAGCACAAAGCGATCTAATTTCGTAAGATAAGGTAATAATAAAAAAAAATATTTAGGCAAAAGTTTTGACAAATTTTAAAACCAATCATATGTAGTTATTTCAATAATTTTAGTGAAACCCTATTAAATTAATAATTAAATGTAAGAAAAAAAATGTTATACACAGTGACTTTACATTGATATTCCCATTCTTAATACTTCATCAAAAAAAATCCAATGGCATGCATGTGATGAAGTACAGACTTGAGTCCATGCTATTTTCCATAGCTAGTCAAACGAGATAATGTAACCATCACACATATACATTATAATATAATTGTTTCAAAAAAAAAAAAGTATACATTATAATATAATCACGCATCAAAACGAAAATATTTTATCCATAAAACAAAATCACTAGTAAACAAAAGAGTTGTACTAAAGAAGAAAATATGATAGATAAGATAACAACTATTTCTCAGCAGCCATCTTATATTCTTCATTAACCATCATCAAGTTGAAAAGAAATTCCTGATCGATTTATTTGGCTTTGCACTACGTACTTGTTATTTATCAGAAACTGTGATTTCCTTATTTGTCTGGCCCAACAAGCTGCTTATGGATCGAGCTTTCACCATTCCAAGCTTCATTCTCTTCTTTGCTGCAGTGATCATCAACGGCTTCTCATCATCTTCATCTTCGACTTCGACTTCACGCTTGGGTTTACATTCCTCTATGGACAATGAGTTGGTCGATAATGGTGTGTGAGTGGATTCATTGTTGTTGGGTGCAGAAGTACCCAATGCGCGGCTACGAACACTGGTCATGCTCCTGAGCCTTCCTTTACCCAAATGATGTTCACAAAGAGAGTAACCCACAAGGGTTTGTTGGCAGCATCTCCATCCTCGACCATTAACACGACTGCACCTCGATCCCTCCATGAGTGCACCACCTCTACCTCTCTTCTTTGCACTGTTATTCTCACCATTCTCTTTTCTTTCTCCTTCTTCATGTTCATTGTGATCATCATCTTTCAAACCAAATTTCTTGTTCATCTTTGTCTTCATTTTCGTCTTCATCTTCTTATTATCCTTCTCCACAATCGTCTCTTGGTTTGCTTTTCTTTCCAAGTTCCCTCTTCTCTTCTTCAAAGGAAATGCTTTCTCTTCTTCGCACCATCTCCCAAAAGCTATACATATATATATATATACAAAGTGCAAAATGCAACCAAACAATAACATATTCAAAACCAACTCATTATCATTCTTCAATTTATGTCAGTCCAATTATTTTCGATAATCATCCTTACCTCTTTGCGAACAACTTGATTCAGAAACAACTCCAGTACTAACAACTTCTGCACCCAACATATTTTTCTTCCTAAAAACAAATCCAACCCACAAGATCCACAACCACATACATAAAAATTATAAGCAAAGGTGAAACCAAAAAAAAAAAAAAAAGGGAAACGAGTGCAAAAATAGAGTAAGAGCCAAGATTTATATTGTAGATGGGGACCAGCATCACATGCTAACGTGCATCGCATGAGCATATTAGTTAGACAATATAGAGAAAATAAAAAAGACTACTAGATTAGATTAGATGGGAAGGTATGGTGGCTAGCCAAAGTTGATATAAAAACACCTACAACAGTATTTCCACTTACAGCATTATTTATTTATTTTTTTTCCCTTTCTTATTGGATGGTAAAATCAATTTGTGTTTCTTTCTTTTTTTCACCTTTTTACTACAAGATTTCATGAGAGAATACAATAACCAGATTATGTTTTTTTTTTTTTTTAACTTTCAATTTTTTTTCTTACCTGGAATCATTACTCTTCTCCTCTTCTACCCCTTTGTCATGTTCTTTTCGCTGCAAAACCTGTAAAAAGAATCAAAACAAACAACATAGGATCCCCACAAAGACAAACCCTTTTGAGTGCAAATTAATTGATAAAACGAATATTGAGACCACATTAGACACTGGTGCACTTCACAAACAAAATAAAATACAAAGAAAAAGGGTTTTTGTCATCACTAACCAGACAATCTTTCTTCTCCTGGTTATCGGAGCAATTGAAGCCGTTGCTTCCGGTTCCGATCGGTTGATTTGGTTGATCAGACATCTGAGGATGGAAGGAAGAAGCGGTATGTGCTAGTTGGGGGAGATTGTACTGCTGTGGGTCGTGGCTGTTGTGAAGTTGCACCACCGGAGGAGACTGGTGGGAGTGGGGATCTGAGAGAGGGAGGGGTGAGAGGGAGGAGAGGGGCAACGGCGGCTGTCTTTTCCTGATCCTCATCGGTGCAATCTCTCAAACAAGAAGATTTTGAATTTGATCGAAGAGAAAGAGACCAAACAAACAAAACCAGAGAAAAAAAATAATCTTTGAAGGTGAGATTCAAGAGAGAGAAAGAGTGCAAAACCCAAAATACACTACTATTACTATAACAACAACAACAACAACACCCAGACCAAGAAAATTTTGTGCTTGCTTTAATAACTCATTCTCTCTCTCTCTAACTTTTATTTGTTGCACCACAGAAAGAAAGAAGGGAATAGTATGGGTGGAACACACGTGTGTGGGGAAAGAGACACGTGTGGGTGACTGGTGGAGGAGGTAGCCGGTGAGTGAGGGGAATCATAAGAAGAAGGAGACAGGGTACGGAGGAGTAGTGCCAGAGTGGAATTGGTGGTGTGAGAGAGAATACAAAATGATGGGAGTGGGTAGTTTTATCGTTTATACTTTTTAGAAGCGATTAGTGGGTCCCATTACCCCCCACCCTTAACAACGACCCAGATGCTCTCTCTCCCATCTCTTTGTTTTTTTTTTTTCCTTCTTCTTATTATTATTTTATTTATTTATTCTAGTAGTAGCAGCGCCAGCAGTACAACTCCTGTGTTATTACTGCGGTGTATATTTCTGCACACAATTTTTTGACCAAATTTTGACTACTACAACCACTTCTACTTCACCTTTCATCACTCAACAATTTTGGAGAATAAATTTCAAAATTATTTTTATTTTTCCCTAAATTTTATATTTTTAAAGGTTTTTTTTTATATTACCATTCTTTTGTTTCTGAGTCAGGAAAAATAAATCATTTCAACCCTTTTGAAATGTCTTCACCAGTGAATATTAAAAGTACAATTTTACCCTTTCTTTAATCCAAAAATATATTTAAAAAATTATCTACATCCACTTAGGTTATGTATATAAAACCAAGGAAAAAAAAACTTTCCTGTGACATAATAAGATCAGGGCGGAAAATTAAACCATACATTATAGTGTATACAAGGTTTTTTTTTTTCTGAAACTAGAGTCCAGACCAATTGTTAATCAGTTATGGTTACATCCTAACTTAAAAACAACAAATACACACACATATATATATATATATATATCCAAATATATTTGTAATATCTTAAGATGCAGCCATATATAGATATGTAATCGATTTAATCCACAGAAATTGGTAAATCTCTTCGAACCAAAGCCACAAGCTGTCCAATATTATTCATGAGTTGTTCACTTTACTGCAAATTTTTTGTCTTTAATCTTGGAAATGGTTCTCCAATCACAATCCCACCTCAAATTTGCTACTTGTTGAAAGCACTTAACATCTCCGACCAACCCCAACCTAACTGTCTTTACACAACCAGAACAGCTTTGGCTCAAACCCAAGTATTAGGACTCATAAAACCAGTAATGAAAACTTCTCAAGGGCAAAATAAAAAACTGTCAAGTGTAAAACCAAGTGAACGCGCCAAGCGCGTGTCATGTAGTGTCTTGTTAGTAACGATTTTCTTTTCCACGCGCCACCGTTTCTGCAGATTTTTCTGGTGAAATTGCAGTGGGCATGGACGATGTTTTTGTTTTTTCTGCTAAAGAAGTGCCGGTGAACATAGTGGAGGTAGCGGCACTACAAAAAAATCTAGGGCTAATTACAATGATATCCCCTGAAGTTTTGACATAATAACATAGATAAATAAGGGTTGGTCTTTTTTATACTAACTTATCCTGACGTTTTAATATTGTTACACAAACATCCCTACCGTTAGTATTAGACCGTTAACATTACGATGTCAAACCAACTTTTAGGGTAAAAGAGTAAAGTTCCAAGATTTTTTCAGACATAATAAATGTTTGACAGTTAAAATAATAAACTAATAATTAAATTATAAAATGACATGACAATTGTTTGTTCTTCACTCAAGAACCGTTCTCAAGGTCACCGTTATTTCTCTTCTCTTTGGCGCCCAAGAACACCTGTCCATCACTGCCTCTCACAACAACATGCCATTTTCTCTTCGTCTTCCATTGTTGAACCCCTATGTACAGAGAAGAGTTCTGTTCGCCATTTCTCTCATTTCCGAAGTGAAGTCTGCAAGTAAGCTCTTATATATTTTTTTTGCTCTTTTATCAATATCTTGCAAATCGTAGGATTTCTCTTTGGTGATTCGACAAGATATTATACCTAAAAGATTTTAACGAGTCACCTATATCCAATAACATCTGTAAAAGTTGAAACAGATCTAATGATCTAAAGATTTTGACTTTGGCGAAGCTGGATGGTGTAGTAGGCCTTTTGCTATTAAACATTTGCAATTTTTCCCATGTGATGCAATGGTAGGTTTTATGTAGAAAGTAAAGTATGATGACGTGTGTTTTATTTGTTTCTTCAATTTCTGGGCGTCGGTGTTCACGGGACAACCAATCAAAAAGTTATTTCTCATAGTTTAAGAATGCATCACTTTTGTCAGAGAATAAATGTACTAGTGGATTTTTGAAGATTTTGATTTAAAAGAATTGAAAATACTTATAAGTTTGCTACTTCATTTGTCAGATAATGGTGTAGCATCTTGTCTATTCCTTGAGAGTATATGTCGATGGTTGTATAACTCTGAAAAACAGCAGGTGGAGTTACTAGACAAATCTAGTTATATTTTAGGTTGTTTTTTGGTTTAATGCTCGTGGACTACTAGACAAATGTGACTAATAATAGATTCTTTTCTAAATTTCGGTAGTTTTTATGAGAATACTTAACTATTTGGATCGAGCTTAATATTTGGAGGATTGATCTGAGACAAAGTTATTTATATAGTCTTATATTTCTCGTAATTGTTAATCCTTGGCTTTAACGGGTTTCCTATCATGGACTTGCAGTTTTCATTTTTATATGATAATTCTTAATTGGGAGAGAGTTTGGATATAATTTTGTATTTTTTGGTTTGATTGTCTATTCTTGGTATATGTTCTTATAGTTATCATCAAATGCCTACTGCTGTACTTGTATAAATATAATTTTCCTCTTTTTGGATTGTATAGTCCTTATAGTGAACTACTGGTTCACTTGTTTTTAGTTTCTTATAATAAGAAAAACACTTATAATCGTTTCAAAAAGGAAGCAAAAATACTTTGTCTGTTTGATGTTTCTTTAGTTTGTCAGTTATGATATCTTTTCAGTAGGATGTACTTTTGTTATGTGGATTGTTTAATAGGGTGAATTGCACTCAAGTACCCTGACGTTTATCAAAATTGCACATTTAATACCAGTTTGCCATAATTACACTCGAATACCCTGTAATCCGTTGACCACCGTTAAAGTAATGGTTGACCAAACGGATTCAGGTAAAATGACGAGATTACCCCTGCAAAGGAAAAAACCAAAAAAAAAATTTTGAAAAGTCAGATGATCTGGGTTCGCGTTCGAACCCAGCAGCTGGGTTCGATTGCAAACCTAGATCAAAATTTTTTTAAAATTTTTTGTTTTTTTGTTTTTAATTTTTTTAAAAAAAATATTTTTAATATGACGTGGCATGTTCTTATTGGTTGGATGATTTTTTAAATTTTTTAAAAACGAATTTAAACGTAAAAGACCAATTTGCCCCTGAATCCGTTTGGTCAACCGTTACTTTAACGGTGGTCAACGGATTACAGGGTATTCGAGTGCAATTATGGCAAAACTGGTATTAAATATGCAATTATGATAAACGTCAGGGTACTTGAGTGCAATTCACCCTTGTTTAATATTTATACCATTTTCACGTTCACGATTGTTTAATAGTTTCTTATAATGTTTAATATTTATAGTATTTGTGATTTTATGAATTTTATTTATGTTTACAGTATTTGTGTTTGGGTCTAATATAAATATTATTAAAATTGTTTCAGAATTTTAAGAATGGGCATAACATTACGATTGCATCCACATTTTCTATTTTTGAATTTAATTACCTTTCCATTGATTGTACTGCTCCCTGCATCTGAGGTTTCCATTTCACAACAAAGAATTTGAATAAACAAAGCAAGATAATTAATAGCAAAGTAAAACTGTTTTGGATGAAAAAAATCACCAAGAAATGGGCAGGAGTGGATGTCACCAGCACTGCCTTTTAAATAGGCAAATTTTTTATGACAGTTGGTAAATCTGCATGCAAGCCTCATCCCAACGCTCATGTATCCATGTAAGGCTCCACTTTCTTTTTTCTCATTTTTTTTATTTGTCATTTGTTATATTGTTGAGGGGTAAATTAGGAATTAAATTTAGATTTTCGAGACAAAAAAGTGGTAGGGAATGTCAGCAGGATGTCTTTCAACTTTTTAGGGGCAATTTAGTCTTTTACCCTTAAAGTTGGTCTGACGCAGTAACGTTAACGGACTGACACTAACGGCGGGGGATGTTTGTGTAACAATATTAAAACGTCAGGGTAAGTTAGTGTAAAAAAGGTCAAATCTTATTTATCTATATTATTATGCCAAACCTCAGGCGATATCATTGTAATTAGCCTAAAAATCTATTTATATAGATAAAAATATATATATATCACTAAAAAAGAAAAAAACCGTCACAATATCAATATTATGATATAAAAAACGTCACTACAAAAATGTCACATTTAATTTTGTCACTAAAAGTATTAGTGACGGTTAAAGTCATTTCATCACTATGGTAAGTGACCGAATTTTATATGTGTCACAAACTATGACTTTTAGTGACGTATTATTATGGAACCTTAATGAGTGACAAAATAAAATTTGTGTCACTATACACAAATTTAGTGACAGTTAACTATTTAAAAATTTATTACTATGCACATATATGGTGACGATTTATTGTTTAAATACTGTGTCAATATTTACAAATATAGTGACTATTAATCATTAAAAAAATTTATCACTACACAGAAATTTAGCGACACTTAATCATCTGAAAATTTTGTCACTGTATACAAACTTAGTGACAGTTAATCATATGAAAATTGTGTTACCGTATACAAACTTAGTGACAGTTAATCATAAACAATTTGTATCACCGTATATAATTTTAGTAAAAGTTAATCGCATGCAATTAGTGTCACTATATGTAAACTTAGTGGCAATTAATTGTTTAAAACTTGTGTCATTATTCCCAAATCTAGTGACAATAAATTACCTTAATTTAGGTCACTTTACACAAATTTAGTGACACTTAACAATATGAAATTGTGTCATTGTATGCGTACTTAGTGAAATTTCAAATTTAAGACTATTTTAGTCTCTACTTTGATAGTAATATAATAATTATGGTTATATTTGTCTGTAATGCTAATATCAAAAAAAATTATTTTTACTAAAAAAAAATATATATAATATATATACACATATATATATGTAATTAAAAATCTAATTTAAATAAATTTAATATTTAATATTCTAAAATTAATATAAAAAATAAAATA
Organism: Xanthoceras sorbifolium; assembly: GCA_003430845.1. Lineage (NCBI taxonomy): Eukaryota > Viridiplantae > Streptophyta > Magnoliopsida > Sapindales > Sapindaceae > Xanthoceras > Xanthoceras sorbifolium. Next base: position 14,485,777 of record CM010612.1, read on the forward strand.
ATAAAAATATTAGTGACGGTTAAAATTATTTCGTAATAGGATATTGTTTGAAGGGTTCATAAGGATATATTGGTAGACCTTTCTCATCTTCAGTTTCACCATCTCTCATATCTTCCTGTATAGTGAGAGATTCTATTATGTTGCTCATGGAGTTCTCCTTAGAATTTGATTCTTATTTTGAAACTGGGTGACACTGGAGCTGGGCTCACTTCACAATGACAAAAATACTTCAGTCTTTAAGTGCATATAAGAAATTAGTACAAAAGTAACTAAATTGCCTATAATGAATTTTGTCAATGCACACCTTTAAGAGATTTGGGTATAATAGGTCCCGTGCAGGCGGTGATTTTTCAAAAGAAGCAGTGAGAGCTGCAATAGCAGCAAATTTGTTCAATCTAGAGTCACAAATTTCGGGTAGAGCTTTCTGACCATTGGGGGTGGAGTTGAAACGTTCCTCGGATTAGAGTGCTCAAAGGTAGCTGCTATTGCATTGAAAGCCGGATACTTGTCCCTCACACGAACTCGGTCAGGGCTGAAAGACATGCTTCTAGAACGTTGTGATTTGTCTGGCACACTAGACCTTCCTCCATAAGATACAGGTATTCTCCGTTTTGGTTTCTAATCAGGCATCAGTTACATTAATAGAAAATCAATAGTAACGTGAGAGGCAATTAGAAATTAAAAAACAAAAAAATAAAAGTGAGATGTCAAACAAACTAGTGCAATGTTAAACTTAACCAACCACACAGCATATCAAGGTGGCAAATATAAAATGTAAGTCAAACGTATTACTTATCTTTTTCTATTGTAAGGATGATGTAATTACATCAAACAATTCTACCTTTTAGGTAACATCTAGACTCAAAAGCTTAAACTTATGAGTGCATAAACAACAATAGTTAACCACTCTAATACACCCCTTAAGTCGCATCCTTAGATTCAAGCACAAGCACGAATTTAAATGTAAAACAAATTTAGATAATAAACACATATACAACCATATGAGATTGAGAGGACTAGAATCCAAAACCGTTGATACAACTGATTTTTATATCATATCAAATAACCATTAGATTCAAAAGTTTCACTTAGTTGATATGTTCTAAATAATAATAAATAAACACCCCAACACAATTATTGAAAGCTTTGATGGCTGCAGGGCTTTATGTACTCTTCAATCACTAAAAAAACTACTCTGTTTACTCCTCATTTTCAGCCCAATATATATTTATGGTAACTGAAACATCAAATTACAAGTTTAAAGTTTTTCAAACAAAATTTAAATTTAACCAAAACGCATTTAAGATAATTAAAACATTGGATAAGTTTCCTATCCATCTTAAAACCACATGTGAAATTGGGTTTAAATTTTAGTATAAAGGAATAAAATTCTGGTTGAAGGTACTTATTTTTGCTAAAAAATATAACAAAACAAAAAGACAAATAAATTACTTGATACACCCTGTTAACTAAATGAGTTAGCCATGTAAAGTGTTCAATTATAAGTGACACGTGTCTGTCTTCCAAACATACACATGTTTTTGACAAACGACAATATTTGGGTCAGCATATTGCTAATTTGATTCCTACAAAAACTGTAAGCTATAAGTTGCATACATATGTAGCAACCAGGACTAGTAGTCGTCTATAAAATTATTCCCTTATCATAGAAAACCAAACAAACTATTGCATTGACTGACCTGCTGGGACTGTTGGTAAGCTCTTGACTGCTGATAATTCCCATATCCAGGATAGCCCCATAGTAAATGTTTGGGTCTTGAGTAGGAGGTGCATATCCGTATGCCTGGTATCCTTGTGCATATCCATAATATCCACCACCACCACCACCATTCCACTTATCGGTAGTTTATTTTTCATTTGCTCTTCAAAGTACTTAGCTTTTATCAAAATCTTGTTAGAAAACTGAAATTTATTAAACTATTATCCTAAAATTTATCATTATGTTAGAGTAAATTGCCAAGCTGATGTTGATGATCAAGCTACAGCTGCTTTAACTACAGTTGATCAAGTTGCTGCAACAGCTTCAGCACCCCGAGATCAAGCTGCAGCTGCTCAAGGCACTGCCTTGGTCTCTTCCACAGCAACCACATACCAATGTAGCATAAAACAAGTGCAGCATTCTCCAGCAAAGTCTAGAGCACAGCTGATCAAATATTTAGATTAGGCTAGCCTATCTATTGTGTTTTGAAATATCTATTGTTAATACACACATACCTATTCAAAACCAAGCAAACCCATAAACAAATACACACATAAAAAGCAACAAAAGACGCAATGACAAACAGAGATATCAAGCAGAAGAAAACGAACATTCAGCAAGTGCAATTGATCCTGTACAATTAGTTTCTGCATACTGAAAAGGTGAAAACTCTACTAAGGAATTTAATCAAATAGTTGGTGTGCAAGCAGCTGCTTACACCAGACTGCAAAGGTTATCTATAACAGTAGACTACGATATGAAGAATGGAGAAGAAAATGATCATCATGATCATCACTATGATGATCAAGATGATCATGGATAGAAATCTGTATATATATAGTTGCTAAATGTAACACTTAATCATTATGGAAAGTAAATAAAATCAGAGAAGGTTTATATACCTATTTTCCTCTGCAATTGTTCTTGTTAATTTCTTTCCTTCACTTTCTTGCACTTTCTCGGGAAAGTGATAAATCAATAATGTGAGAATGTACGTACTGAAAAAACAGAGTTTTGAGATAATTGTTTTGTCACAAATTAAAATGTAGTTTTTTTGTAATTTAATTTTCTAGCTAATGATATTAATTGGCATAAATTATCTTCTTTTTTTTCGTGATAAATTACTTATAAAATTCTCAATTAACTCAGAATTTTTGGTGAAAAATTTTGGAAGTAATATGCTCCAAAACATATTGACAAATTATAAAATCTGTCACAAAGTTGATCATTTAATTTTTATAAATTGATAATTTTTTTGATCAATTAATTGATTAAATATATTCTTTTTATTTTTTTTCCAGTTATTCAAGAAACAAGTATGTCTCAAAGATTACCATGTTAACAGCACTACCTCCATATATGCGGATGCCCCTTATTGGTTAATAGGGTTTAGGAATTATGATGAAAATAAAATTAAATATATAAATAAAAGGCGGTAATTTGTGATAGAAAAAAATAGTCAGAGCCATTAATCTTAATGCTGTCATGTTTGTATGAGTCACAAAATAATTTTTTTATTTATTTTTTAACAAGTTAATTTTGTGATTAATTTTATTAATTGTCATAACTTGCTTAATTTTTATTCAATTGTAACAAATTATTTGAAAAAGTCTCAATTAAACCAGAGTTTTTGGCGAACAATTTGGGAGGGAGATTTTAGTCCAAAAAGATAATGACAAATAATTAAATATGTCACAAAATAATACTTACAGTGATACATTTATAATATGTCACTAAGAAATGTGTCACTACAAGTCACTTTTTTTGTAGTGCGAATTTGCAATTAGAAAGCCGACTTAGCTCAAAGAGAGCTCGATCTGATGCTGATGTTGAGATTCCTAGAAAGACGATGGGTGTTAGTTTTAATTCCAAACTCATGTGTAATCTTAGTTCCTGATATGGGTTTGGAGCTGCTAAAGAGAAGTTGGAGATTGAGCAAGGTGATATCACAATTTTGGAGGGTCCGAATGGTTCTTCTATGAGATTTGTAGTCCACGAAAATGGTAGGACAAAGATAAGGGCACTATAACCTGCAAAACCAGAGTCACGAGGTCGAATGAGGTACTTAGACACCGGGACGATGCCGGCCAAATACACTCTGACGCTCAAGTTAATCCAATTGTGATAAATCAAAATAAAATAGCGATTAAATAATGATTTGAGTACTCTTCCTGAATATGGGTTGTTGATGGTAGAAGGTACGAACTCAAGCTGATTGGAATCGTGGATGAAATAAGATCGCCGGTGGCTGAAATTCGCTTGGTAATGGTGTTTCTCAGTTATCGTGCAATTCATAATCTTTAAAAAAAAAGTGATTAATTGCTTAGATCGCATGTAAGTGAGAATGGTTGGGTTTTATAGGGGGTGATCCACCCGTTGGTGGGCGGATCAATCTCTTTGATATTACGGCTCAAATCAAGGAGGATATGATTGCCTCCTTGACTTGGTCCACCAGACTTTAAATTCAAAGTTTGATAGTTACGGTTTAGCTTAATGGTCGAGGTCGAGGCATGCTCATGAATCAATATCTTAAATGGTCGAATGGTGACCCTTAACTAAATGATACGACCGAACCATGAAGGATTGTCAAGCGACAAAGTTAATGGTTATGATCAGTCAAAGATGCTATAGTCAAACGACATGTTAGAGTTATAACCCTTGATGGTCGAGCCATGATCTTGGATGGTCATGTTCAGATTAAGGGTCTTCAATCAAGTGATGTGGTCGAGTCATAACCGTTTTGGTCGAACCAACATGGTTGAGATGATGAACCTGGGTTTGAACAATTGGGTTGAACTATGGCTTTTCAGTCGAACAACATGGTCGAGCGACATCATCATTGTGTGATGTGTCTCTTGGGCCTTAGATGTGGTCTAATTGTTTGAGTATTGGCCCTATGTATCTTATAATCTTGAGTCTAGTTTTGGCTTTGGGCTAGACTTTGATTTAGGCTTTGGCGTTTTTGGGCTTAACTGTTTTTGGTCACTATCAGACTCTCTGATGAGCTGAAGTAAAAGCTGCAGAAGCCTTGAGGGAATGCTTTGATTCTAAAGAGCATGGGGCGATCGCACACTCTTAACTTCATGATTTATAAGCTACAAGCAGAAATTGTAGCTTATAGGTCAATGGCAGTTAACTGACCTTGAGGATGGCTATTTTAGGGCAAGATTTCAGTTTAAAGATGATCTTGAGTTGGTTTTTACTGGTGAGCCTTGGGTCATTGCTAACCAATATTTGATTGCCTAGAGATGGAAGCCTAATTTCGTCCTAGGCGAGGAGACTATCAAATGTATGCTTATTTGGGTTAGATTATCTAAGCTACTGATGGAGTGGATTAATTCGGAGCTACTATGGAAGATAGGAGAGATATTGAGATCCATGTGCAAGGTGGATCTAATTATTGAAACCCAAGCTAGAAGTAGATTTGCACGAATTTGCGTTAAAATTGATATCTCTCAGCCTCTCAAAGGTAGGCTTAACATTGATGATAAATTTATTAAAGTTGAAAAATGAGAGTTTAGGTTCAATTTGCTTTAAGTGTGGTAGATTGGGGCATAGTAAGGATTTCTGTATGGAAAGGGTGAAGAGCATGCTGAGAAAGGTAACATTAACATAGAGGCTAAGTTGGCTGACAAAAGAGAATGCTATGGTCCTTGGCTTCATTTTTTTTATAATAAATCTAGGAAGAAGGGCAATGTTAGCTCCAGTAATTCTGGGAAGACTTATGTGCCTTCTAATATTCAGGTTGATAATGTGAAGTTGGGAAGTAGTAGTGGTGGGAAGTCTGGAATCTTTTATAGAGCTAATAGTTCTGACAACCTTAGGAAAAATGGAGTGGTTAAGAGAAAGGTTGTATCTCTGGGAAGTTTGAATGGTAAGGTTTGAAGAATGGGCATAAAAAATGGAAGTTCAAGATCACATGGGATTGGAGGATCAGTAAGGGACAGAGTGATACTAAAAATTTAAATCAGAATATTGGCAAAAAAAGGGGCCCTCTATGAGATTACCAATACTGAATGGAGGCTGAATTTAAATTCTAAGTTGAAGAATAGTAAGAAGAATTTAAACATTACTTCCACATAGGTGAATATCAAAGAGAATGCTGAGAAAGAAAAAGGGGGGTTGGTAAGAATAAGGGAAAAAGTTTCATAGTCCTTCATCAGAATTTAGATGATGTAACAGAATATAGAGATGTTTTAAAGCAACTGTATCTTGATGTTATTGCTGCTAAGAACAGGGAGAATGTTCTTTGCCAGTGTATGGAGAATCATCAGATTGATGATAATGAGCAGAATTTCAGTTCTAAGATAGGTCCAGAGGTTGGTGTGAATGATAAATTTGTAGCTGTCGCCTCCAAATTGAAGGAGGTAATGGTAACTATTTTTGAATAATGTTGTTCCTTGTGGTTTCTTCTCTCTCTCTCTCTCTCTCTCACGCGCGCACACACACACACACACACACACACACTTTTTATATGATTTGTACTTGGAATGTAAGGGGTGCAGGGAGGAAATGTTTTACTATGACTATTCTTGAATTAAAATGTCTTTATAAGTTTGATATTTTTGTCATTCTTGAGCCGAGAATTAGTAGGATTAAGGCTAAGAATATTATTAAAAGACTTGGTTCTTCTGATAGTTTTTTAGTTGAAGCTGATAGGTTCTCTGGGGGAATCTAGTTGCTTTGGAACTATAACAAGGTTAAACTTCAAGTTATTGCTAGCTCCAAACAAACTGCTACTGCTATTGTGGCTGATGCGAATAGTTATCGGTTTTTTACAGTGGTTTATGGCAGTCCCATCTTTTATACTAGGAGAAAGTTGTTAAGTTATTTGAATTGTATTAGAAGCTTTTTTTTAAAGGGCCATGGTTAGCTTTAGGTGATTTCAATAAAGTTGCTAGTAGTTCAGAAAAAAGATGGGGTAGATTCAGTTTTACTAATAGTGGGTTTACATGGTGATTGTCTTATAATAATATGGTAGATCTAGGTTACATTGGTCAAAAATTCACGTGGATGATAAGAAGAGGTGTTGGTGAAGAAATTTGGATAAGATTAGACAGAGCTGACTGTTCTATGGATTGGAGGATGAGATTTTCTGATGGCTTTATCAAGCATCTCCTTAAAGTCATGTCTGACCACTGCCCTTTGCATCTTTAGTTGATTAGTAGACATGTGCCTGATAGCAATCTCAAGCCTTTTCAATTTGAAGCTATGTGGTTAAACCATAAAGATTTTGCTGGTTTTATTAGTTCCAAATAGGAACAGCATGGTTGTAATATCATGGAAAAATTCCATCATATGACTGGGTTTCTTAGAATTTGGAACAAAAAGCAATTTGGCTGCATTTTTCAAAAAAAATAATACTTCTAGCAAGAATTCAGGGCATTCGAAACTACTTGAGCAGGGCCTTTAGTGCTAGACTTGCAGCTCTTGAGGGCCAACTTTTAAAGGAGTATAATTGTGTGCTTGACCAAGAGGAATTGTTTTGGTTGTAAAAATCCAAGAATTCTTGGTTAAATGAAGGTGATAGAAACACAAAGTTCTTTCACATTTTTACTCTTGTTAGAAGAAGGTACAATAAACTTGAAGGGATAAAAAACGAGGATTGTATATGGGTTTGTGAGAAAAATCAGATGAGGGAGGTGGCTGTCAGGTAATTCCATAATCTATTTTTTGTTAAGCAAAACATAGATGATTATGGTGAGCTGCCTTTTATATTCCCTAAAATCACTTATAAGGATCGTTGTACTCTGAATTTGGGTATTAAAGAGGAAGAAGTGAAGCCTGGTCTTTTTGGAATTGGAGGGTTGAAGGCCCCTGGCCCTGTTGGTTATCCTGCCTTCTTTTTTCAAAAGCATTAGCAGGTCAGCAGGAAGGATTTGATCAATTTGGCAGTGGACGGCTTGCAATCTAGTGCCCTTCCTCCTAGTAATAATCATACTTTAATTGCTCTCGTCCCTAATGTAACATCCGTAATTTTCGTTAAATATGGAAAGTATAGTTGAATTAATTTTGAGTATGTGAATATGATATTTATAATTTGAGGGGTGAAAAATGTAATTAAATGTAACATACCCACTATGTGTGATTTTGCAGACGTATTTCTAAAGGAGCTTCCTAGTTTACCACCTCAGAGAGAAGTGGATGTTTGTGATTGACGTGGTACCAGGTACTTCTCCAGTATCCATAGCTCCTTACAGAATGCCACCAGCAGAGCTAAAAGAACTGAAAATACAGTTACAGGAATTGCTGGATAAGGGCTTCATTAGACCCAGTGTATCCCCGTGGGGAGCTCCAGTGCTGTTTGTGAAAAAGAAAGATGGGTCATTGAGATTATGTATCGATTATAGGCAACTGAATAAACTCACAATTAAGAATAAATATCCGTTGCCTAGAATCGATGACTTGCTTGACCAGCTGAGAGGAGCCTGTGTCTTCTCAAAGATAGATCTCAGATCGGGGTATCATCAGTTGAGAATAAAAGATTCTGATATTCTGAAAACTGCATTCAGAACAAGGTATGGACATTATGAATTTGTAGTAATGCCATTTGGACTGACAAATGCACCTGCAGCCTTTATGGATCTGATGAATCGGATATTCCGACCATACTTGGATCAGTTTGTGGTAGTATTTATTGATGATATCCTGGTATACTCACAGACGATAGAAGACCATGACAGGCACCTCAGAGTGGTATTGCAGATTCTGAGGGAGAAGCAATTGTATGGAAAACTAAGTAAATGTGAGTTTTGATTGGCCGAGATTGCATTTTTGGGCCATATTGTATCAGCAGAAGGTATTAAGGCAGATCCTAAAAAGATTGAAGCAATTATGGAATGGAAGCCTCCAAAGAATGTTGCAGAAGTCAGAAGTTTCTGAGGCTTGGCAGGTTATTATCGACGGTTTGTAAAGGAATTTTCATCCATAGCAAGTCCGTTGACTAAGCTACTGCACAAAAATGTCAGATTTGATTGGACTGACATATGCCATGCAGCTTTTGATAGATTGAAGATGATGCTAGTTGAAGCTCCAGTCCTAATTCAGCCAGTTTCAGGTAAAGATTTTGTGATCTATAGTGATGTCTCATACTATAGTTTAGGTTGTGTACTGATGCAGGAAGGCAAGGTGGTTGCATATGCGTCCAGACAGCTGAAAACTCATGAGCAGAACTATCTTATACATGATCTGGAACTTGCAGCCATCGTGTTTGCCTTAAAGATATGGAGACATTACTTGTATGGTGAGAAGTACTACATATACACAAATCACAAGAGTCTGAAATATCTGCCTACTCAAAGAGAGCTCAATCTGAGACATAGACGATGGATGGAGTTGATCAAAGATTATGATTATGTGATTGACTACCATCCAGGAAAGGCGAATGTGGTAGCAGATGCATTAAGCAGAAAAGCATTATTCGCCCTAAAAGCTATGAATGTGCAATTACAGTTGAATCTAGATAATGCAATGATAGCTGAATTAAGATGCATACCAAGTTTAATTCAGCATATAGCAGAAAAATAGAAGCAGAATGATAGAATTCAAATGATATGTAGACAGATCCCAGAGGGGAAGCATCCGGACTTCTCAATTAGAAATGATGGTATTGTGTGTTTCAGAGATAGGATTTGCATTCCAGATGATGAAGAATTGAGAAAGATGATTCTGACAGAGGCACACAGTAGTCCGTACTCGATGCACCCAGGTAGCACAAAAATGTACAGAGATTTAAAGATTCAGTATTGGTGGTCTGGGATGAAGAAAGATGTGGTGGATTTCGTGAATAAGTGCATAACATGCCAACAGGTAAAAGCTGAACACCAGGTTCCATCAGGATTATTACAACCAATATCAATACCTGAATGGAAATGGGATCGTATCACGATGGACTTTGTCACAGAATTGCCACTCACCTGAAGTAAACATGATGCTATATGGGTAATAGTGGACCGACTGACGAAGTCAACACATTTTCTACCTATCAGAACTGACTATTCACTGGATCGACTGGCAGAATTGTATATAAAAGAAATAGTCAGATTGCATGGAGTGCCTTGCATCCATAATATCATATAGAGACCCGAGGATTTACATCCAGATTCTGGAAGAAGTTTCAAGAAGCTTTGGGTACTCGACTGAGTTTCAGTACAGCCTTCCATCCGTAGATAGACAGACAATCAGAAAGAGTAATTCAGGTGTTAGAAGATATGCTCAGGAGTTGTGTAATTGATTTTGAAGGGAGTTGGGCTGATCACCTCCCATTGATTGAGTTTGCGTACAACAACAGTTACCAATCGAGCATAGCTATAGCACCATATGAAACACTGTATGGAAGGAAATGTAGGACACCTGTATGCAGGACAGAATTGGGAGAAGACAAGTTAGTAGGCCCAGATTTGATTAGGCAAACTGAGGAGAATGTGAAGATTATCATGGAAAGACTGAAAGTTGCATCTGACCGGCAGAAATCATATGTAGATTTGAAAAGAAAGGAGATAGAATATGAAGTCAGTGAAAAAGTTTTCCTGAAAGTATCTCTATGGAAGAAAGTGCTCAGATTTGGCAGAAAAGGGAAGTTAAGTACTAAGTTTATTGGCCCATATGAAATCATTGAACATGTGGGACCAGTAGCCTACAGACTTGTTTTACCTCCTGAATTAGAAAAGATTCATAATGTATTTCATGTGTCTATGCTGAGGAGATACAGATCTGATCTTTCCCACAGAGTCCAGGCTGAAAGTATTGAAATCCAACTAGACCTGACATATGAAGAGGAACTAGTACAAATTCTTGATAGAGAAATTAAAGAACTACGAAATAAAAGAGTTACACTGGTGAAAGTCCTCTGGAGAAATCATAATATAGAAGAGGCTACCTAGGAGAGCGAGGAAGTAATAAGACAGCAATATCCTCAATTATTTGACTAAGGTAAATTTCGAGGACGAAATTTCTTAAGAGGGGAAGAATTGTAACATCCGTAATTTTCGTTAAATATGAAAAGTATGGTTGAATTAATTTTGAGTATGTGAATATGATATTTATGATTTGAGGGGTGGAAAATGTAATTAAATGTATGTATATTTTTAAGGTTTCCAAGTGAACAAGGTGGAGCGGTCTAGGAAGAGTGCATGAAAGAAAAGGAAAATGTTGGCAGTAAGTACCGCGACCAGGGATTGCGATGAGCAGCTCGCGGTGAAAATGATGATTTTAGGCAGTGAGCATCGCGACCAAGGATCGCGATGAGCAGCTCGCGGTAAAAATGTTAATTTTGGGACAGTGAAGCAACGCGACCAACATCGCGACCAGACACCGCGATGGCTGATCGCAATGAAGGCGATAAAATCACTCCAGTGAGCAACGCTGACCAGGTGGCGTGACCACAAGTCGCGAGGAACGGTCGCGATGGCCAAATGTTTATAAAAAAATATATGGCGGTGGGAAGCTTCACGAAGAAGCAAAACAGAAAAAGAGAAAGAGAGAGACCGGGAGAAAGAAAGAAAGAAAAAGAAAAAGAAGAAGAGAGAGAAAGGAAGAGAAAGAAAGAAAAAGAAGAAGAAGAAGAAGAAGAAGAAGAAGAAGAAGAGGAAGAAGAGAAGAAGAAGAAGAGAAGAGGAGGAAGAAGAAAGAAAGGAGAAAGAAAAGAAAAAGAGGGGGGAGAAAGAGAAAGGAAAAAAGGAGGAGAAAAAGGAAAAATTCAGAAGAGAAAAGTCGTAAAAAAGATATCCAGGTTGGTGTACACTCCTTTTCGAAACCCTTGTGATTTTATTTTGTGTTTTTAATTTGAATATGATAGCTTTGAGTATTTTGGTAAATATATGTTTATACGTTTCTTTATTTGAATATTTTGATTCGATCGTATTTCGATTATGTTGAAATGAATTGTTACAAAATATCTTAGGAAACAAATCGTATAATTTTCAAGAAATCAAATACATATGTTTTACTGAATATTGTCTGAAAATTTTATTTGTTGAATTAAATTTTGATTTGTAAATTACAGTTGTTTATCTCGAAATGAATACAGTGAATTGATATGAAACTTAGAAAATTTTGTATTGAAACGGCCCTAGGATACTTGGACATAGAAAACGGATACAGGATGTTGGTATACCAGTTAGGTTATTTCAGCAGTACTGCACCGTTATTATTAGTGACTGTTGGACTTTGCGGGGAAAACCTGGCATAGACCAGTTTAGACGAATCCCGGAGGTGGACGTCACACCGATATTGATATCATGTACCTCCCTAAAGATGATTCAGGCCCCCAGTGCTGGTCCTAGGGTAGGAAGTTATTTCAGCCCATATTCCAGTCCAGAAAATTTATGTTGAGTATGCCAAATGGCCAGGAATAAGATGAATTGAATAAAATGCTTACAAATGAATTTAGAAATGGGTTTTATGTGATTTATTTCATTAATTGAGTTACATAATGATATGTTTTTATATTATATCATGATTACATTTTATTTTACAATTTATTTTGATATTTTGATATATAAGTTTAGTGTACACCCGCTAAGCTATATGCTTAGTGCGTTGATTTCATCATGCATAGGTAACAGATATACAGAGAGAGAAAAAGACAAGAGAGGAGATAGCTGCAGATTGAAGACTCAGAGTCACCATACTTTTTGGGTAGCTATATATATATATATATAATTTAGTTATGCATGCATACACAGGAGTTTGTAAAAGTGTTATATATTTGTTTTGTAAATAATTATTTTATAGTTTATGTTTTCATTTTCAAAGGCTTGTAAATATTAATTATGAATTGTTTTATTTGAAAATGTTTGGAAAGTCGCACTATATGGTAAAGTGCGCATTTGATTGAGGAAAACAATTTGAAGTGTTGATTATTATATTATTTGAGTTTTTATTTGAAAACAGGATTTTTGGAAAATCAGAAAAACAGAGGAAACTCTGGCAAAATTTTTCAAAACAGTTTTGAGTGGGCTCACTCTAAAAGGGATTCTAAAATATAAATTAGTTGGTTTTCAATAGTTTTCAAGTTATAAAGTGAGTTAAAAAAAGTTTTGAAAACTCGGTAATGCTCCCTGGTTCGATCCATGCGGGTCGGGTCAGGGGGTGTTACACCTAAGGTTGCTAGTCCCCTTGATATGTCTCACCTTCATCCTATTAGTCTTTACAACACCACCTTTAAAGTGATTAGTAAGATAATTGTTTAAAGGCTTAGATATTTACTTCCTAAACTCATTAGTCCTCGAGGTGGCCTTTGTTTCTAGGAGGCAAATACAAGAAGATATTGTGATTGCTCAATAAGTTTTGCAAAAATTAAGAACTGTGAAAGGTAAAGGAGGGTTTTTTGCCTGGAAAATAGGCCTCGCTAAAGCTTGTGATAGGTTGCAGTGGAGTTTTATTAAATATGTCCTTGATGAGGTTGGTATTGTGTGTAAAATTGGTGATTTGATCATGCATTGTATCTCTAGTGTTAGTTATAAGGTTGTAATGAATGATGAAACTTCTAAGAGTTTCAGTCCTGGTTGTAGAATAAGGCAGGATGATCCTTTATCTCCTTCTTTATTTGTTCTCTGCATGAAAACACTCTCTCATCGTATTAATAAAAAACTGAAGGAGGGTGTTTGGAGTGCCATGAAAGTCTCTAGAGGAGGGCTTTTAATTCCTTATTTTTCACAGACAATTTGATTCTGTTTGGTAAAGATAATGTTCAACAGGCTACTGTGATGAAGAATTGTTTAGATATTTTCTATGATATTTCAAGGCAAATGGTTATTTTCAGCAAATCCAGAGTATTTTGTTCCCCTAACATACCTACTTCTCTTGCTAAAGATATTGCCAATGTTTGTGATTCTTCTCTTATGAATAATCTTAGGAAGTATCTTGGTGTCCCCCTTTTTCATGAGAGAGTTTCGAATCAAACTTATAGATGGATTGTTGAGAAGACTAAAAGTAGGTTAGCCTCTTAGAAAAGTGCCTCTCTATCCCTTGCAGGTAGGCTTACCCTTATCAATTCAGTGTTTTCTTCTATGCCTATTTATGCTATGCAATCTGCTAAGCTTTCGAATGATCTTTTTAATAAGCTTGATAAGCTTAATAGAGATTTCTTATGTGGTGATTCTAACGAGAAAAGGGTTGTCCATTTAGTTAATTGGGGTACGGTTTGTTTGCCCAAGTATAGAGGAGGATTGGGAATTAAGAAAATGAAGTTCATGAATCAAGCGCTCCTTACCAAGGCTGGTTGGAGACTTTTACACAATAAAGATGGGCTTTGGGGTAAGCTGCTGGAGCAGAAATATTTCAAGAATAGTTTCTTGACTGAATAGTGTCAATAGTCAAATTGGTGTCAACTCGAGCACTTTGAGGAGTATTTTCTTTGGTGCTAAGATCCTTTCTAAAGGTCTGGTCTAAAGGATTGGATGTGGTGATAATGTTCTGTTTTGGATAGATAAGTGGTTGCCTGAATTTGGCCCTCTTATTCAACATAGCTTGGTTAATCTTGATGGAGACACTATACTTGAAAAAGTCAGCAATTATCTGCCTGGTGATGACTGGGATATCAATAAGCCTTCTTCAGTTCTTCTTTTGAACATTGTGAACACCATTATAAGCATTCATGCAGGTAGAAACATTAGTGTTCCTGATAAACCTATATGGGGTTTGAGTTCTAATGGAGACTTTACTGTTAAAACTACTTATGCTTCTATTTTTTAGGATCAGTGCAGGTTTTCTTGGTGCTGGAATTTTTTATGTAAGCTTAGAATGCCTCTTAAGGTGCGAGCCTCTTATCCACTCTTATTCGATCCCGGGGGGGGGGGCAAGTCAAAATTTGTGGTCGATGCTCCATGGTAAGATTCTTACTAACTTGCATGGATCAGTTAGGGGCCTTTCTTCTAATACTATTTATCCTAGATGTGGAAGTGTTTGTGAGGACCTCAATCATCTTTTGCGTGGATGTCCTGTCTCTATATACATTTGGGAGAGTTTTTGTGATGATGATGTCAAACCTGTTGTGAATTTGGGTTTGGATGATTTGTTAATGGTTAACATGAAAAATTATAAGGGCAGTCTGAGCTTGGGCTAGTTATTTGGTGTTTATTTTAACTTTATGGTTTATTTGGAAATGAAAGTGTAAGGCTGTTTTTGATGTTAGCTTTACTCTTCCTTCACGGCCTAATATCGTAACTATCAAATTTTTGAAAGATTGATTACAAGCTAATTCCTGTAGTAAAGATGATAATAATTTTGTTACTAAGTGGTTTGCTTGGGAGCCTCTTGTAAGGGGATGGGTCAAGTTGAATGTGGATGGGAGTAGAAGCAGTGATATTGGTTATATTTCTTCTGGAGGTGTCATTCGTGATCACAATAAGAAGTGGTTGGAAGGTTTTACTTTTAATAGAGGGCTTGGAAGTGTTTTGGAGGCAGAGCTTTGGGGAGTTTTGGAAGGATTGAAATTAGTTTGGAAGGCAGGTTATAGAAAGGTGCTTGTTGAATCGAATTTTAAGACCACTGTGGACCTTTTTCATAGTGTGTGCAATTGTAATCATCATCTCTACAACCTCATTAACAGATGCCAGATTTTTTTGAAGGGCATTTGGTGCTGTAAAGTGCAACATGCGTATAGGGAAATCAATTGTGTGGTTGACAGTCTGGCTAATTTGGGGCACAGTCTGAATCTGGGTCTGGTGATTTTTGAAGGCCCAAGGAAAGAGGTCATGTCTATATTATTATAATTATCGTAATGAAAAATATATCAACTTGGTTCATATTTTGAAATTTTAATTAGTAGTTGTATTAAGAGATCAAAGAAAATTATTCTTGCCTTCCTCGAGTTGGTTCAAACTCAATTCGGATGTTACCCTGGATATTAAGAATAAGAAGATTGGTATCGGTGTTGTCATTAGAGATTGGAATTGGCATGTGGTTGCTGCCTTGGCTAAGAGCTACAACTCGATGCTCTCTGTTTAGTAAGATTTGGGAATTCTTGAAGGCCTTAATTTCACTGCTGAGGTGGGAGTTGGTCCAGTTGGTGAAGAGTCTGATACAGCCTTTGTGATTTCTTCTATCCAAGCTAAGACTCCTCCACTTTCTAAACTCGGCCTTATTATCTCAAATATTTTGCTTCCTTTCGCAAACTCTTTCTATTAGAAGTTTTGCTTTTCGGCCCCGTCATTGTAATATGGTAGCCTCGTAACTTTGCTAAATTTGGTGTCGATGTTAGTACACCTTGTTTCTGGGTTAAGGATACCCCGCCTTGTGTGGTGGACTTGGTAATCTCTGATTTTTTCTGTTATTTCTTGAATTCCTTGTTATGCTTTTCCCCTTTCAAAAAAAAAAAAATTATTCTTCAACGCACAACTCTTTTACAGGTTATTAGAGTAATGTAATTAAGATAATATCCATTCAAAGGTATGGACTTCAATTTGGTCGGAATGTGATTCTCTTTCTGTGTTATCTTATCTTGCAACATCAAGATTGATTGTTTAGAACCTACTCAATGACATTTTATTGCTCTCTTATTTATAGAGAAGAAAATGTCGTTGCATACCATATTTAACATATATTAGATTAAATCACTCGTCTCTTTCATTTGGTGGGATTCTCTACTCCCAAGTTCGGCCCAGACAACTATTCCCAATAACGAGAGACGATAATTACTGGGACCAATAGCCCGGACAACTGCTCCCAATAACGGGAGTGGTCTACTCCAAACATGGGAGAGAGGTCTACCCACATAATTGCATTTTTATAGGTAATGGTGAGAATATATATTTATATGGTTACACAAGAATTTAAACCTTGATGGCTTGGAAAATTTTAAGGCCTCCAACCACTAAAGTAAGCGACCTTGTGTAATATTTCTTTATTTTGATGTAAAGAAAACTTCTTTTTTTATTAAAAAAAAAAGAAAAAAAAACAAAGGTTTAAGATGGATATGACATGATAAGCAATAAAGTTCTCTAGTCATCTTGTCTGATTATTTTAGTTAGAGCATATTCAGATATAGACCAAACCAGTAAGTTCCAATTATATTACACAAATTACATGTGTAAATATAATTAAATTAAACTTTAAGGAAACCAATTTTGTATATAACAATCTGTATATATTTAAATTGGCTATACGAACCTCACCTGGACTGTGTTTTGCATTCTATTGGTTTTGTCTTTCCATGTTTGACGAGCTCTCTTTCTATAAAATAAAAATATAAAAAAAAAAAAAAAATTACTAGAAAAAGTTGTATGTATACCTATATTTTGATATGAATATGATTCGGTGTGAACTCTTATATAACCATAAGAGATTTAATTGTTTTTTAATTTGTTGACATAATTCGTATTAATTAGTTGGTATATCCACCAAACAAGAGATGTTAATAAAATAAATAAATAAAAAAAAAGACATTTTGTTCTTGGAACATAAAACCAAATCTTTAGAGTCAGCTATGTTATTATCATTTATCAATCAAGGGTCTGGCTGTAATACCGGGATAAAAAAGTGTGGGTATTATATCGACACTTTTTTATTCCCAACAACCGACAATAACCGGTATTCCTGGTTGCTGCAATATTTTTTAAATTTATTTACTAAATTTATAATAAATAATGATATTAAAAATACTAAAATACATACAAATTGAGTAAATAAATAACACAAAATCTTTTAGTAAATAAAGAAAAAATAAAAATTACAACAAATCTTGTGCATTTAATAAATATAAGTGTAATTTTTTTAATAGGAATACATTTTTTTTTATTGCAATTGAAATATTTAATAAGTTCGTGAAAAGTTTTAAAATTTTTCGCGACTTCATTTCAATTTTTTTGCGCCTATATATAAGTTTGTGATAATAAATTTCGACACCGCTGAAAGAAGTTTGACTTGGCAAGGAACTTGGACGTTGGGAGAAAACTGATAGAGTTCCTCGGGGAACTTAGACGTTCGTTCTGCGCACTTCAACGTTTCCTACCAACGCTGATGTTCCTTTGCGTTGAAGTCGATGTTTACTTATAGAGGAAGTTTGACTTGGCAAGGAACTTAGACGTTGGGAGAAAATGATAAAATTCCTAGGGAACTTGGACGTTGGTCGGTGCACTTGAACGTTCCCCACCAACGCTGATGTTCATTCGCGTTGAAGTTGACATTTACTTATGGAGGAAGTTTGACTTGGCAAGGAACTTGGACGTTGGGAGAAAACGATAGAATTCCTCGGGGAACTTGGACATTGGTCCTGCGCACTTCAACATTTCCTACCAATGCTGGTGTTCCTTCACGTTGAAGTTGACATTAACTTATGGAGGAAGTTTGACTTGGCAAGGAACTTCGACGCTGGGAGATAACGATAGAGTTCCTCAGAAACTTGGACGTTGGTTGGTGCACTTGAACGTTTGTCACCAACGCTGGTGTTCCTTCGCATTGAAGTTGACGTTTCCATTTGGAGGAAGTTAGACTTGGTAAGGAACTTGGACGTTGGGCGAAAAGATTAAAGTTCCTCCCCGAACTTTAAATACTTATGTTAATTTAGTCTTTTATAAAAAAAATAAATAACTTTAGTCTTTTATTAAAAAAAATAACTTATTTGATATAATAAAAATAAGGACTAAAAATACTAATAAAGTAAGAATATTTAAAAATATAAGAAAATATGATTTTAGTCTAATGAAATATAAACATTTAAAAATGTAACAAATCACGAAAAAAATGAGACTACTGTAAAATCTTAATCCATATGTTTTGGTCTTATTATAATTAATTATATATGTTCAATATTATTTTACAAAGATATTTTTCAAGAAATAAAACTGCAATGAAAAAAAAAAACTTAAATTTGATAATACTTTATATAGTCATGGCCCCGGTTCGATTCGAACCAGGCGGTTCGAACCCAACCGGCAGTTTTGAATCGGAACTTACGGTTCCGGTTCAAAACCGGTCACCGGGACACCCGGTCCCAGTTCCAGTTAGTCTTAAAAAAAAATTGAAACCGTCGGTTCCAAACCGGCGGTTCACGGAACCGTCCGGTTAGGACGATTCCAGTTCAAACAGATTTTTTTTTTCTAAAAAAAAAAAAATTAAATTTAGGCTGCAACCTGCTGCGCACTGCCCCACGCATGGGGCAGTAAAAGCTAAAAAATTTTAATTTTTTTTTTTTAAGATTAGCCATCGGTTTCCGATTATGGAACCGGCGATTGAACCGCCGGTTCCAAAATAACCGGGGAGGAACCGGAACCGGAACTGGCGGTTCCTCCACGGTCCCGGTTCCGGTTGTCCAAAAGAAGGAATCAATTTCTTTGGCCATGACTAACTATATACTCTAACTACATATCTTGAAATTTTTTTTTTTTTTTTTTTAAAGGGAGTACAATTACAATATCAACAACTGTCGGGACCTGCCGAAATTAACCACTAAATGCGCGGCCCGGATATCTACTCCCATAGCGAGAGAATACTACTCCCACAATTAGGGGAGAAAACTACTCACACATGCACATGGTGGAAATCGAACCCCTCACCACTAAGGTAGGAGGGAGGTGCACTAACCACTTTACTACAAGTGGATGTGCTTGAAATTTTTATTATAAATATAAAAAATAATAATAACATTATTGTTTTAAATATATGATATAAATAAAAAAAATATTTTAGTAATAAAAAATTTTAATTTGTTTAAAACAAATTGTAATTATATAATAAAATATTATTTGGCCTTTCAAGAACTAATCAGTTCGTGCAAGTTGTTCTCCCTCAAACTAATTAGTTCGCAAGAGGTGGCCTCCCAGGAACTAATCAGTTCGTGCTAGTTGTTCTCCCGCGAACTGATCAATTCGCGAGAGGTGGCCTCCCATGCACTAATCAGTTCGCGCTAGTTATTCTCTCGCGAACTGATCAGTTCATGAGAGGTGGTCTCCTACTAACAAATCAGTTCGTGCTAGTTGTTCTCCCGTGCACTGATCAGTTCGCGAGAGGTGGCCTCCCATGCACTAATCAGTTCGCGCTAGTTATTCTCTCGCGAACTGATCAGTTCGTGAGAGGTGGTCTCCTACTAACAAATCAGTTCGTGCTAGTTGTTCTCCCGTGAACTGATCAGTTTGCGAGAGGTGGCCTCCTACTAGCAAATCAGTTTATGAGAGGTGGTCTCCCACTAACAAATCAGTGTGCGAGATGTGGTCTCTCGCAAACTAATCATATAATATAGTAACAAAAAACCTTTCGTTTTAATTATTTTGTTTCGTTAGATAATTATATTTGATTCCATGAACTGTGAATATCAAATACTTATGTTAATTTAGTCTTTTATTATAAAAAAATAACTTATTTGATATAATTCTATTAATGGCTTATTAAATGAAAAATTCAAACGTTACATATCCCACTAACTTGTTGTGACCACTTAACAAAATCAAACCCAATAAAAATTAAATTCACTACAAAACTCATTTTTCTCATCAAACAAATAAATCAAACAACTTTTGTTTAAAACTTATACAAATCAAACAAAACTCATTCAAAACAAATAAAAAAAACTAAAGAAAATCAAAACTCTATAAATTCACTACAAAACTCATTTTCTCATCAAACAAACAAATCAAACAACTTTTGTTTAAAATTATACAAATTAAACAAGACTCATTCAAGACAAATAAAAAAAACTAAAGAAAATCAAAACCCAATAAATTCACTATAAAACTCATTTTCTCATCAAACAAACAAATCAAACAACTTTTGTTTAAAACTTATACAAATCAAACAAAACTCATTCAAAACAAATAAAAAAAAACTAAAGAAAATCAAAACTCACATTTCAAACTAAATCGAATCGACCGAAAATATCGTCAAAATCTTCTTTGTCGTTTTCTTCGACTTCGTCGGCATCAGATCTAACATCGGTGGATGTCGCTAATAAAGGAGCGATAGGCCGGTGCTGTTAGTCGGTGGATGTTGTTAGTGAAAAGCGGCACGGGCGATGTTTTGGTGAAGAGAGGAGGTGAGTTTGTGAAGAGTTTGAAGAGAGAAAATGAGAGAAATTTTTTTTTTCATTGGTTTATTTGGTTTAGTCAAGTAACTGGTGTATTCAGTTGTCATTTTTTTTTTTTATTTACTGTTTTTTCTTAACTATTGGATGAGAAAAAAGCTCATCCAACAGTTATAGTTGGACAAAAAAGTGTCGGTATGATATCCATATTTTTTTGTCCCGGTATTATAGCCAGACCTATTAAGCACAGTTGTGTTTAGAAATAGCAACGGTGCAGGTTTAGGACTGGAAGGCTGGGTAGAAATCAGAATACCTTCTCCAATCTCCATCTCATCATATTTCTCTATTTATCAAAGGGCGAATTGCACTCAAGTATCCTGACTTATAACGTAATTGCACGTTTAATGCCAGTTTTACCATAATTGTACTCGAGTACCCTGTAATCCGTTGACCGTCGTTAAAGTAACGGTCGACTAAACGAATTCAGGTAAAATGACGAGACTGCCCCTGCAAAGGAAAAAATAAAAAAAATAAATTGAAAAGTCAGATCTGGGTTCGCGAACCCAGCAACCTGGGTTCACGATCGAACCTAGCAACTGGGTTTGAACGCGAACCCAGCCGTTGGGTTCGCGTTCAAACCCAGTTCCTGGGTGCTGGGTTCGATCGCGAACCCAGATCCTGGGTTCGAACGCGAACCCAGCTGCTGGGTTCGCGATCGAACCCAACTGCTGGGTTATCAGAATTTTTTTTTAATTTTTTTTTTTTTGATGTGGAGTTTTTTTAATTTTTTTTAAAAATATTTTTAATATGATGTGGCATGTTCTTATTGGTTGGATGATTTTTTAAATTTTTTTAAAATAAATTTAAACGTAAAAGACCAATTTGCCCCTGAATCCGTTTGGTCAACCGTCACTTTAACGGCAGTCAACGAATTACAGGGTGCTCGAGTGCAGTTATGGTAAAACTGACATTAAACGTGCAATTACGTTATAAGTCAGGGTACTTGAGTGCAATTCGCCATTTATCAAAACTTACATATATATATATATATAATACAAATAAATTTTATATAATATTTAAAGTAATTCCAAACAAGTGTTTTACTAGACAAGATAAGGCCAGTCTAGTGATTGCTACTCACACTTACACCCTTAAGGTTAAGAATTCGAGTCGTGTCCCCTTTTTTTAATCCCAAATTAATTGTAATTATTTAAAAAAAAAATAAGTATTTTACTATAGTGAGCGGCTAGTTTTTTTTTTATTATTATTTTAATGGTATTGTGTTTTGTCACTTTGTGAATCAGGCCTTACTTGTTAAGGCTGCTGGGAGACTTTCTTCGGGTGATGAAGGGTTATAGGGTGATATGCTCAGGTGTAAATATGTGAGGGGCCTTGATATGCCTAGTGAGAAGAGTGGGATTGTGAGTTGCAGCTCCAGCTCTTGGAGAGCTGTCAAATGGAGTTTCAGCCTTCTTCTTAGGGGCACTATTTGGAGCGTTGCTAATGGTAGGAGGATCCAATTTTGGATTGATAATTGGGTGCCAAATTTAGGGAGCCTTTTTCCTCGTGCGTTTTAGGTGATTTCTAATAATTCTGCTTCTGACAAAGTGAGTGATTTTGGGGATTTTGGAGGGTGGAACACAGCCAGCCAAGTTAGCTAATGTTTTACCTGAGTAAGTGATGAGTAGAATCATTAGCTTACCTGCTATCTTTGAAGGGAATAATTCTGACAAACTCATTTGGGGTCTGACTGGGAATGGTGATTTCTCAGTTAAGTCTGCTCATGGAATGCTCCATAATGATGTTGAGTGGAGTTGGAATTTTATTTGGAAGTTTAAAATCCCTCCCAAATTCCAATATTTTTTCTGGTTACTTCTCAATGGCAAGCTCCCTACTAATGTGCAGAGGGCATCTAGAGGGGGCACTTGATTTTGAGAGTAATATTGTTTTGAGATAACTTTTAATTTTGATTTTTAACCCGTAGAAAGAGAGAAGTATAAATTAGAACTTTTTAGTAATAATTTGGATAATGCATTCAAAAGAGATTTTATACCCACAAGAGGTTAAAAGCTTGTTTGGTTAAAAAAAATTAAAATCTCTCTAGTTATGATATAACCATTATATCCTAAATGAAGTTCAATAATATATTAATTTTATTTATATTTAAAAAATTATTAAATTAAAAATGGTATCATTAAAATCTCTTTTAGTTAGGATATGACTATTATACCCTAAGTGAAGTTCAATCATAAATTAATTTTATTTATATTTAAATTTTTTTAATTAAATTAAAAATGGTATAATTTTAATAAATTTGAAAATAAACTAAACTGATGATAGGGTGTCGATATTGCTAACAATCAATATAATTTAGACACTCATTTTATAAGTACACCAATATTTAAAATTTAAAAATTATGTCATTACTATAAACACCTCATTCTAATGCCAATGATACCCTTATTAAAATCAATTTATTTATTTTTACACCATTTATTTGTTGACCCTCTTAAATTATTAGTACCCCCAAATTAATTCTTAAATCATCATTTAGTTAAAAATTACATAAACATCTCATTTCCATACTTAAATTTTCTTTATAAAAAAAACTCATGAATATAGTTTGTATTTCACCTTCTCCTTTTTTTAAAAAAAAATTATGCATCACTTTTTTTTATTAATAAAAT
Organism: Xanthoceras sorbifolium; assembly: GCA_003430845.1. Lineage (NCBI taxonomy): Eukaryota > Viridiplantae > Streptophyta > Magnoliopsida > Sapindales > Sapindaceae > Xanthoceras > Xanthoceras sorbifolium. The sequence goes on from CM010612.1 coordinate 14,509,139, forward strand.
TCATAAACAGACATAAAAGAAAGACAAAAAAAAATTTAAAATTTATAGAAATACATACCATTACATGATCAAAATCCTATAATATTTCTTTTTCCATTACTGTATTATATGATAAGGAAATTCTGATACTTGGAATAGAATTAGGTTTTAATTAGGATTTATTGTACGGTTTCTTTCTTCTTCTTTTTTTTTAAAAAAAAGTTTAATATAATTGCATATAAGATGAGTGTAATTAATGGGTGTACATAGTATTTATTTTATTTTTTAATTAAAATATATTGCCCTTATTGATCATTTTGCTTTAGAATATTTTTATAATTAAATTTTTTAGTAAAATATGGGTGAGTAAATTATATTTATAGGACCCCTAATAAAATCCTAACAATAAAAAATGGTAGCATTTTAAAAAAATAATAATTTTAGAAAGGGACATGAGTGAAATTTTTATTTTGTTATTAATTGTGAAAATGATAAAGTTTTAAATAAGAAAGTTTCATTAAAAAGGAATTTGGCTTCCCTTATTTATTTGAAAGCTCTTCCAAAAAAAAAGTAAAGTGGGATTGATTTTCAACAAAAGAGTTTTTAAACTTCATAAACTTTTTTCTACTAAAAATAATCCAAACAGACTTAAAAGTCATTTGGGTGCCCAAAAAGAGTTTTAAATCTTCTAAAACCATGCCAAACAGGTCCAAAGAGATATAAAGCTCAAGTAAGGTGGATATATTTTCCCTTTATTTGAAACTATGTAGTTTAACTAATCTTTTAATAAAAAATATATAAATTATATTTTAAACAGAGCAGAACGGCGGTGCTCGTACTCAGAGACTTTTGTTTTAATCAATCAAAATACTTGGGCCCAAGATGAACGATACTATCTATGGATAAAGCGAAGCTCCAAACCCGATTTAACTGTCAGTCTAGTTCCGACCAAGAATCGACAAGTGAAATATCTTTGCTAAATTTTTTTCTTAAAAAAATAGTATTTTTCATTAACACACAAATCAAGCAAAGTAGTTAAAAATTTTCTCATGGATTCTTCCTCTTAATCTGATCCAGTCATCTCTAATCTATTCAACATGTCAATTAGCATAAAAGCATTTTGAGTGGCAATATTTATATCCATCTACAAATATATATATACCCACCACTTTAGTAAGTGCACCCAATTCAAAATTTTAATATAACTTAATCATCTAATTACAACCCCACTTAATGTCAACAATATACTATATTACATTTTGTACACAAATCCATCATAATTAACTTACTATCTACCCAATATTTATTATCATTTAAAAAACTTGTCTAAATTTTTCATTTAAAAGTTTAAATAAACACTAAATAATTAAAATAAAAAGGAAATTCTATTAACAAAAAACAAGATAAAGACCTTGAAAAATGAGTGTCCACTTCCACTGCAAGTAGGGTAGTAGCCCGCCATGGCCACTAGACAACTTCCTTCACGACCGTGAAGGAGATCCAGATACTTGCCCTCTTCATGCAAATGTTAAACAAAATATCTGCAAAGATAAGCTCATTGTATGTGTGGTTTGGACTTGAAATTGAGCTCAATCTCGAGTGTTTGATATTAAAAAATAATTAATAAAAAAATCAGTTTAACGTAGCGGTAGGTCTTCCCCACCTATATTTATGAAATCGTAGATTTAATACACATTTCCCTTTCTCAGTTCTTAAATTATAATAGTTTTGAAAAAAAATAATAACGAAATTTAAAAAGTCTCCTCTCTATGATTTTTTCTCTCTGGAAGTCTAGGATAGGAATAGTCGTTGGGTCCTAGGATATCTAGTTCTTCGCTCTTTTGGGTGTAGTAGGGTTTATTTTCTTGTTTGATTGGTTCTTTTTTACCTTGTTTTGACATGGAATTTGATGAGTTGGAGTCTTTGTGTGCTTCTCTGTCTCTCATAGAGAAGGAGGGTCTGGTAATGCCTTTGGATAGGAGTTTTCAAGTGCAGGGACATAAGAAAGTTGCGTATTGTCTAGTAGGCAAGTTTTTGACTAACAAATTGGTCAACCGTGATGCCTTCCGAGCTACGATTGCTAAGATTTGGAAGACAACGCAAGGTGTGGAGATCGAAGTTATTCAAGAAAAGGTTTACGCTTTCCACTTTCGCAACCAATCGGACAGGATGCGAGTATTGGCCGGGGGACCGTGGAACTTCAATAATGCTTTGTTGATTCTTCAAGAACAGAAGGGGGCAGGGGATATAGTGCAGGTCAAGTTTCGATTTAGTGAGTTTTGGGTTCAAATACATCATGTCCCCTTAATGTTTATGACTAAAGATATCGGAATGTATATACGCTTTTTAGTGGGTACGGTTAAGGAGGTGGATGGAAGAGCTTCTGGGGATTGCTTGGGGCGTTATTTAAGGGTTAGGGTTGCGGTGAATGTTAAACAGCCCCTCAAAAGATGTCCCAAAGTGGATGTAGAAAGTACTGGTAAGGTTACGATAATGCCGCTGTGTTACGAAAGGCTTCATAACTTTTGTTCTTTATGCGGCCACTTAGGGCATTTGTTTCGTGAATGTGTGAAGGAGCAGCAGCTGGCAGCGGGTGGGGTTCCTAATGATTACAGTGCATGGTTGAGGGCGATGAGTCCGGTTCATAATGGTTCTACCAAGGCCAGAAAGAAAACGGCTACTGGGGTTGATCGAGATGGGGAAGAAAACTCGATACCGGTAATGACTAATCGAATTGGATCGACGGCGGAGTCCTGCTATGGAAAGCAGGGATAGGATTACCAAAGAATTAATTATTCCAGAATCGAGTGCCCCAATATTCGGTGGAAATCCTATTGTTAACCCAAAAATATTGGAAGCCGAGTTTGGTAAGGTTTCGAATATAATGAGTGCATGAAGTTTGGGAGGTGATAAAGGCGGACTCGATGAAGCTGCTACGAAATTATCTGAAAGTCAATTTCCTAGTCAAATTAATATTATTGAGGTTGGTTTAGTGTGTGAGGCGACGCAACTTCAAAGTAAAGGGTCACATGCCAAGAGCACATGTGGCAAAGCACAATCATTCACGTCCACTACAAGGGATGGCTCCATGCATGGCCATGCAGAATTGGTTCACACAGCTGATACTTTTAGCAAGCCTCATTTTTTTTACTTTTAGTGCATCAGGTGATCAACAAGTTTTCAATCACGCGAATTCGCAAATAATTCCATCCTCACCGAATATGAATTCAGGGAAGATAGTGGCCATGGATATTGAACCGGAAACGGGGCAACGAAAGACAAGGTGGAAGCGACTGGCTCGTAGTGATCTTAAGGCAAACTTGGGTCAATCAGAGACGGTTTTTGGAAGGAAACGACACAGTGAAGGTTTTGTTTTGGGACATGATGGAGCTGGGAGCAGCTTGCCTTTGGCTGAGGAAAAGGTGAACAAAAAATTAAAGGGATTACCCTCTGAGATATCGACAGGACCAGAGATTTCGGCCTGCCGGAAGCCATGAATTGATTACTTTGGAACGTCCGGGTCTAGGGAATAACTGGACGTTTCAGGCTCTGTATTCCCATGTGAAGGATACTCTCCCTGCGTTAGTTTTTTTAATGGAAACTAAAGCAGACCGTCATCTGATGGAGTGCATTCGGATGAAATTAGGTTTCTCTAACAAATTGGTTGTTGATTGTAGCGGTCGTAGTGGTGGCTTGTGTCTCTTGTGGATGGATGGTGTGGTGTTGGATTTGTTGTCGTTTTCAAATTTCCATATAGATGTTAGGGTGCGATCTCACGGTGACAAAGCATGGAGGTTTAGAGATTTCTATGGTCATCCGGATCCTTCTCGCAGGGTTCATGCCTGGACTCTTCTTCAACGTCTTAGTAGTTTCAGTCCACTTCCTTGGTTGTGTTGGGGCGATTTCAATGAAATCCTTAAAGACTTAGAGAAGGTGAGAGGTAATCTGAAACCCAGGTTTTTATTGGAAAATTTCCAAAGCTCATTCTCGATTCTTGTGGTTTATTGGATTTAGGGTATATAGGCCAGGGTTTTACTTGGTATAATAAGATAGAGGGGATTGATTGTGTTCAAGAGAGATTGGATAGATATGTTAGCAATTAGAGTTGGAGCTAGTTATTTCCATTTTCGACAGTCTGTAACCTTAGCTTATGGAGGTCTGACCATAGACCCATTCTCTTGGAAGTTTGTAATTCTGATGGAGGCTGTGGTCGGGATTGTCGTCGTCGCTCTCGTAGATTCCAGTTCGAAAATTGTTAGGCAGAACATGATGAGTGTCGACACATTATCGAGGAGGTTTGGATGGATGGGATCTAGGCTGCTCAGTCGCATGGACTCTATTGTGTTTTGTAACAATTTTTGTGCAGGTAAATTAGCAAGTTGGAATGCCAAGCAGCGTAGGTCCCTCCAAGGTGAAAAAAAAAGAAAGATGTGGTTCTTGGCCTGACCAAGGCTAATACCATTAGGTCTTGGAGGCAAGTTAATGTGATTAAGAATGAGCTTAATGTGTTATGTTACAACACTTGGGTTTTCCTTTTTCTTGGATCCGTCTTCTGGTGGATTATATCTCCTCCGTTCAGTATTTGATCCTGGTTAATCGGGAATCAGTTGGCTTGATTAAGCCTTTTAGGGGTTTGCGGCAGAGGGGTCCTTTATCCCCGTATTTGTTTTTATTATATGCTGAGGGGTTGTCTAATCTCATTTGCTCGGTTGAGAATTAGGAGCTTTTTTTTTTGTCTTCGGAGGTCGTTCAAGTCCTAAGATTACTCACCTTTTTTTTCGCAGACAATAGCTTGATTTTCACTCGAGTTACGGTGGAAGGATGCCTTATTATTAAAAAATTTCTGACCAAATATGAGAGGGCTATTAGTCAGAAAGTTAATTATGAGAAGTCCGCCATTTATTTTAGTGAACAGGTGTCTAGTTAGGACGGTTTGGTGATGGAGAATACTTTGGGAGTTCGGGTTGTGGCCTGTCACGAGAGGTATCTAGGATTACCTAGCTTTGTAGTTCACAATAAAAGGCATTTATTCTCTTATATCAAAGACTGAGTTTGGTCTAAGATTTGTGGGTGGCAAGGTATGTTGTTTTCTAATGCAGAAAAAGAAGTTCTTCTCAAAGCGGTAGGTCATTCGATTCTATCATATTCTATGAGTCACTTCAGGCTCCCTCGAGCTCTTATTAAGGAGTTAAATCTGATGTGTGCTTTTTAGTGGGGATCAACCGCAAATTTGAAAAAAACTCCATTGGGGTAGTTAGGATAAATTGTGCAATAGTAAGAACAATGGTAGTCTTGGTTTCCGTGACTTGGGGGTTTTTAATCAAGCTCTTCTAGCGAAGCAGTGTTAGAGAATTGTTCATAATCTTAGTTCCTTGGCTGCTAGGGTGTTGAAGGGTTGCTACTACCCGTCTTCTTCATATTTAGATGCTAAATGTCATTCTTCGGGTTCTTTTATTTGGAAGAGCCTTTTTTGGGGCCGTGTTCTTATTAATCAAGGCTTTCGTTGACGTATTGGAAATGGGTCCTCGATTTTAGTTTATAAAGGTCGATGGATCCTCCTTTTAGTGAGGATCAACTGCAAATTGGAAGAAACTCCATTGGGGTAGTTGGGATAAATTGTGCAAAAGTAAGAGCAATGACGGTCTTGGTTTCCGCGACCTGGGGGTTTTTAATCAAGCTCTTCTCGCAAAGCAATGTTGGAGAATCGTTCATAATTCTAGTTCCTTAGTTGCTGGGGTGTTGAAGGGTTGCTATTACCCGTCTTCTTCATTTTTAGATGTTAAATATCATTCTTCAGGTTCTTTTATTTGGAAGAGCCTTCTTTGGGGCCGTGTGCTTATTAATCAGGACTCCCGTTAGCGTATTGGAAATGGGACCTTGGTTTTAGTTTATAAGGATCGATAGATACCTCGTCCGACGTCTTTCAAAGTTCTGTCTAGGCCTACGATTGGTTTATCTCTTTCCGTGGACAAGCTCAAAACGGAATCGGGGGGCTGGAATGTTCCTTTAATTAAGGAAGTTTTTTTATCCGAGGATGTCAACTCTATTTTAAGCTTACCTTTGAGCTTCTCGTGTGCGACTGATTCGTTGCTTTGGCATTTCAGTAAAGACGGGAATTATTTGGTTAAGAGTGGTTATTATATGGCTTTGGCTTCTCGGATATTCCTAGTGGTTCGAATTCGAGTTCTTTGGACTTATGGTGGAAGATCATTTGGAATATTTCGATCCCTCCAAAAATTAAGCTCTTTCTTTTGCGTATTACGAATAACTGGATACCCACCCTTGTGAACCTGCTGAATCGAGGTATGGCTGTTGAGGTGTTATGTCCTTTTTGCCATCGAGCTCCGGAGTCGACTTTGCATGCGGTGTAAGACTGTTCTTCTTTGAAAGCTATTTGGCATTGTAATGTTAGTTGGTTGTTTCCTTATTTCAGGCCCTAGTGTCCACATTTAGATATTTTGCTATCTGCTAAGAATCGACTCAATCAAGAGGAGTTTGAGCTGATGAGGGTAGTGCTTTGACGGTGCTGGTTCAGGCAAAATAAAGCCATTCATGGTCAGTTGTTGCTTCCAGCTGGGGAGATTGTTGACTGGTCATGTTCATTTCTGACTGAGTTCCATAAGGCTGGGCTTCATTCTTTTACCATTTCCTCGGTTCAATTAGCCCCCGTCCAGTGACCTCTTGGATTCCCCCTCCTTCTGGTTACTATAAACTGAACACTAATACTAGTGTGGCTATAGATGCGGCTCTAAGCTTGGGTTTGATGATCAGGAATGAAGATGGTTTGGTTATGGTTGCTGGATGTGTTCGGCTGTTTGCTTCTTTTAGTCCTCATTTGGAGGAGGTCATGGCAATCTTACATGGCATTCGTCTTGCCATCGATTTGGGTCTGTCTCACATTCTTGTAGAGTCAGATGCTTAAAGTGTAATTATGCTCTTTAAAGATCATTTGATTTCGTGTTCGAATTTGGGATTGATTATCTCTTATATATTTTCTTTAGCTAGCAATTCTTTTGTTTTGAATTTTTCTTTTGTTCCTAGAGTAGTTAATAAGGTGGTTGATGCTCTTACTAAGTCTGCTCTTTCTTTATATTCTGATTTATTTTGAATTGAGTCCTGCCCTCCGAATGTGGAGAGGTTGGTCGAGGAGGATTATCCTGGTTAGTTGTTTGTCTCTTTGATGCAATATATGGCTATCTTTTAAAAAAAAAATAACAATAATAACAAAGGTAAATTTAATGGCCTCTAGTAGACAAATTAAGACTATAAGCAATGATAAATAGACCAAAAAAATATCATAAAAATCACCTAGAAGTACCCTTTGAAAAGGAAGAAAAAAATATTTAATATTGTTAATAAATAATTGTAATAATTAACTTCAAAAGTAATGTAATTGTTTAAATATTTTATTCAAAAAATATAATATATTAATTGTTGAGTATCAACATCAGACCGTGAAATAATGTGGTAAATTATGTTTGGATTATAATTTATATACAATATAATTTAGATATAAATTTAGTGAATCTAACATTACTCTTAACTTTAAAAAATTATAATATTACAATGGTAAAAATGATGAATCCATGAAATAATAATAATAATAATAGTAGTAATAATAATTCGCTTCCTTGGCTTTGTGGAGAGGTAGGGGGAGGAGATTTTAATGAAATCCTTGTAGATTCCAAGAAGGTGGGAGGCAATTTGAGGCCTCGGTTTCTTTTGGAGAACTTTGGGGGGGCTCTTGATTCTTGTGGTTTATCAGACTTGGGGTATAGTGGGCCCGGTTTCACTTGGTATAACAAAAGGTCGAGTGATGATATTGTCCAAGAACGACTGGATAGATGTGTAAGTAATTGGAGTTAGGGTCAGTTGTTTCAACATTCGAAAGTTCATAATCTCGATTTGTGGAGTTCGGATCATCGTCCCATGTTGTTGGAAGTCTTGGATTCTGTTAAAGGTGATGAGCGTGTTTTCCAGAGACATAAGGGGCGCTTTTTATTTAAAGATTGTTGGCCGGACCATGATGAATGTCGACGCATTATTAAGGATGTTTGGAAAGGTGACGTGAGCAGGCCGCATGGGTGCATGTCTTCGATTATTTTGTATAATTCTCACTGTGTCAGGCAGCTTGCATGTTGGAATATGAGGCAGCGTGAGACCTTACTTGGTGAGATTAAAGAAAAAAAAAAGCTTTATTGAGTGGATTGACATAAGCGAGTGTTGTTGCTTCGTGGAGGCAGATTACTGAGGTTGAGAAGGACCTTGATTCACTTCTAGCTCGGGAAGACACCTATTGGAAGCAAAGGTCTAGGATTTCTTAGCTTCAAAGCGGGGATCGTAACACCCGCGTTTTTCATTCGTAAGATTCGAAGAGGAAGAAAATAAAACAATATCTGGTTTGCAGGACTCTCATGGCAGCTGGACTAAGGATAAGGCAGCCATTGATCGTATTGTTGTGTCCTATTTTGAGCAAATTTTCTCTTCTGATTAGCCTTTTATTAGCAATATTGAGATAGTTTTGGATGCAGTTGGGCAGCGCTTTTCGCCTAACTTAGTTCGTTTTCTCGACAGTAGTTTCACCTCAGGAGAAGTTCGAAAAGCTCTCTTTCAGATGGCCCCTTCTAAACATCTAGGGGTTAATGGATTTAATGCAGGGTTTTACTAACGGTATTGGTCGATTGTTAGGATTAGTATTATGAATGCTTGTTTGAGTATTTTAAATAATAATTGTTCGGTTGCGAAAGTTAATCACACTCTTATCGTGCTCATTCCGAAGGTGGATAAGGCATGTAGTATGGGTGACTTTTTCCCCATAAGCCTCTGCAATATTACTTACAAGATAATTGCTAAGACTTTAGCATCGTCTTCGAGGTGTTTTGGGTGAGTTAATTTCCGGTACGCAGAGCACTTTTATTCTGGATCGTCTGATTTCAGATAACTCTATTATTGGCTTTGAATGTTTACATGCGCTGAAGAGGAAGAAAAAGGGCCTAGTGGGTTCTATGGGTTTGAAGCTAGATATGGACAAAACTTATGATCGAGTGGAGTGGGGTTTTATGATTGCGATGCTTTAGCGTTTGGGTTTTCCCTCCTCTTAGATTTGTCTCATTGAGGATTGTATCTCTTCTGTTCAGTATTTAGTTTTGGTTAATGGTGCCTCGATTGGATCGATTAAGCCTCCAGGGGATTGCGTTAGGGGAATCTGCTCTCTCCTTACCTCTTCCTTTTATATGCTGAAGGTTTGTCTTGTTTTATTTGCTCAACTGAAAATCAGGGGCTTTATTCTGGTATTCGATGCAGTCGATTGGATCCTAAGATCACCCATTTATTTTTTAAGGACGATAGCTTGTTTTCACCCAGCCACAATGGCGGAGTGATTTATTATTAAGGATGTTTTATCTAAGTACGAGAAGACTACTGGGCAGAAGGTTAATTTTGTAAAATCCACCGTCTGTTTTAGTGGTAAGGTTACCCAGGGGGAAGGTTTAGTGATGGCGAATTCTTTGGGTGTCCGAATGGTAGCTTGTCATGAGAGATACCTATATTTACCTAACTTTGTGTTTCGTAACAAAAGACACTTGTTCTCTTACATCAAAGACCGAATGTAGTCTAAAATATATGGGTGGCAGGGTAAGTTTTTTTCTAGTGCAGGGAAAGAGATGTTGCTCAAAATGGTGATCCAGTCGATACCGTCGTACTCCATGAGTCTCTTTAGGCTTCCTTGTGCTCTCATCAAGGATCTTCATCGGTTGTGTGCCTCTTTCTGGTGGGGTACTAATGGGCATGCGAAAAAATTACATTGGGGCAGTTGGAAAAAAATTGTGCAAAAGCAAGCAGAATGGTAAATTAGGCTTACGTGACCTAGGAGTCTTTTAATCAAACTCTTCTGGCTAAGCAGTATTGGCAATTTATTCAGAATCCGAACTCTTTAGCGACAAGAGTGTTAAAGGGTTGTTACTTCCCTTCCTCCTCCCTTCTTAATGCTAAAGGTAATTGTACATGTTCCTTTATATGAAAGAGCATTCTTTGGGGCCGTGAGATTATCTTTAGGGGTTCCCGGTGGCGTATTGGTAATGGTTCTTCGATACGTGTTTACCAGTACTGTTGGATCCCTAGGCCGTCAACTTTTAAGGTGATCTCTCCACCGCTTATTGGCTCCTCCCTAACAGTGGATAAGCTTAAATCAGATTCTAGGGGATGGAATGTTGCTTTGTTAAAGGAAGCTTTTCTTCTGGGGGATGTAGATGTAACACCCCCTGACCCGACCCGGCTGGATCGACCCAGGAAGTGCTACCGAGTTTTCAAAACTTTCTTTCTTTTGGTTCTAAATTGAAAACCATATAAGCAAACCATTGGAAAACCATCTAGTTTAGAATTTTAAAACCATTTTCGAGTGAGCCCATCGCAATAAACTTTTTACAAAAATTTCGGCAGAGTTCCCTTTGTTTTTTTGATTTCCCAAAACCTGTTTTCAAATAAAACTCAAATCACAAACAATTCACAAAAACACTTCAAATCTCAATCCATTGAAATTCGCACTCTGCCGTTTAGTGCGACTTTCAAACAGTTTATAAAACAATTCAGTAACTACAATCCTTTTGAAAAAAAATACAAAACAGAAAGTATAAAATAATTAATTACAATACATAATTACAAATCATAATTACAAAATCCTCTGTATATGCACGCATATCTAATTATAATATACAGAAATACTTATATAACAAACTACCCCAAAGATACTGTGACTCTGAGCTCTTCTCTGCAGCTGGTGCCTCTTCAGTCCTTTCCGTCCTCGGTATCTTTATTACCTACGCGTTAGAAACAAAACTAACGCGCTAAGCAAAACTGCCTAGTGGGTGTACACTTAAAATAAATAGTAATTTAATATAAAACAGTATATGTAAACTCAGAAATTCAAAAGTGTATATAAACAATAAAGTTTAAAACCAGTACTTTCAGAAATCGAAATATTTATAACAAACGTTTTACAATTGCTGAAACTAAGTAAACAGACAGTATTTCAAAACTTTCTGGAATTCAGTTCCATATCATTTCTTTGTTTTCCATAACATTTTCTAATCATAAATTCTCAATTTGGCCCATGATACACATAGCAGGGTGTACAGGACTGGATTACGGGTTTTACAGTCGGGTTTCCCATCTCTCATATGAAATGGTATCCCTATATAAACAGTCGGTTTCCCATTTCACGAGGAAATGGTATCCGGGTATTCTCACAGTCGGTTTCCCATTTCACGAGAAAATGGTATCCGTAATCAATAATCAGAGACATTATACATCACGGTGCAGTACTGCCATAAATTTCACCCAATTGACATGTCAATCTCCTATATCCATATCCCTATACATATATCAGGGCCATAAAATGTAATTCATGAAATACAAATATACAGTCACTTTTCAACACTTTTACAATTATCAAATTTCAAACTTAATACTCATCAATAATTAGAAATAACAGAATACAGAAACGAAATCTATAGATTCGATATAAACTCAAGTTATGTATCTCAAAAGCAAGTTCAGACAGTTTTCACAAATCGAAAAATAACTATTGCAATCAAAATACGAAATACGACTAAACAAAAATCATAAATGTAAACTTAAATTCTTTAAATCAATAAACAATATGAAAAAGGTTTCAGAACTGTGTATACACCAACCTGGAGACCGTTTTTCCGCTTCTACTCCTTTTTCCTTCTGAATTTTCCTTTTTCCCTCCTCTTTCCTTTCTCTTTCTCTTTTCTTTCTTTCTTTTCTTCTTCTTTCCCTTCTCTTCTTCTTCTTTTCTTTTTCTTCTTCTTTTCTTCCTCTTCTCCTTCTCTTCTTCCTCTTCTTCTTCTTCTTTTCTTTTCTTTTTCCCTCTCTCTCTCTGTCTCTCTTTTCTTTTTCTGTTTTCTGTGGCTTCTGCGAGAAGCCAAATTTTTTTTTTATATTTTTCGGTCGTCGCGACCTGTGGTCGCGCCACCAGGTCGCGGTACTCGCTGGAGCGTTTCCACCGCCTTCATCGCGAGCACACCTCGCGGTACTATGGTCGCGCTGGTGGTCGCGTTGCTCACTGCCAGAATTTGACATTTTCATCGCGAGCAGTTCATCGCGATCTGTAGTCGCGGTGACTGGTCGCGATGCTCACTGCCAAGAATCACCATTTTTCATCGCGAGCAGGTCATCGCGATCTGTGGTCGCGGTGACCAGGTCGCGATACTCACTGCCTCAGTTTTCAATTTTCATGCATCATTTTCGACCGCTCAATTTGATCCACCTGGAAACCATAAAATAAACATACATTTAATTACAGTTTGCACCCCTCATATCATAAATTTTATATCCACATATTTAAAATTAATTATTCGAAATCCGGGATGTTACAGTAGAAGCCATCCTTAGCCTGCCGTATAGCTTCTCAGGGGCTTCTGATTCCTTGTCATGGCACTATAATAAAGATGGAAATTACTCGGTTAAGAGTGGGTATTTTGTGGCTCTGTCTTCACAGGAGATTCCTAGCAGTTCAAATATGGGTTCGCTAGACTCTTGGTGGAAGTTCATTTGCAGTATCTCGGTCCCTCCGAAAGTCAAGCTTTTCCAGTAGCGTGCTGCAAAACATTGGATCCCTACTAATGTGAACTTGATTAAGCATGGAATGGAAGTGGGGGAGCTGTGCCCTTTGTGTCGTGGAGCCCCAAAAATGACGCTCTATGCACTCTGGGACTGTCACATGCTGAAACCTGTTCACCAAAGCCTTGGAACCGGGTCGATTCTCTCTTCTGGCCCTGCAATGCATTTTTTGTATTTTTTGACAGCTGCGAAAGCGAGGTTGAAGCAGGTGGATTTTGAGCTGATGGGAGTGATCCTTTAGCATATTTGGTTTAGAAGAAACAAGGCCATTCATGGCCAAATTCTCTTTCCAGCGGGTGACATAGCTGACTGGTCCTACTCTTTTTTGACAGACTTTCATGTGACTAGCGAGATTGTTAAAACTTCTGTCATTGGGAATCCTTTGGCTGGTCCAGCGACCTCCTGGGTTCCACCCCCTAATGGCACTTTCAAGTTGAATACAGATGCCAGTATTGATTCTATAATAAGGGCGGTTGGTCTCGGGTTCATGATTAGAAATCATGCTGGGTTGATCATGGCAGCAGGGTCTGTTTGTTTGTGTGCTTTCTACTCTCCGCAAGTTGCTGAGGCAGCGGCGATTTTGCATAGTCTTTGTCTTGCTGCGGATTCAGGGCTGTCCAATATCCATGTTGCGTCGGATGCTCAAGGTGTGATTAAGCTCCTTTAAGATCACTCAATCCCGTGCTCGGATTTGGGTCTTGTGATTTCGGATATCTTTTCCATTTCTTTTAGTTCTTTTGTTTTGAGTTTATTTTGTTCATAGTGTAGTGAATAATGTTGAGTCGTGTACTCCAGATGTGGAGAGATTGGTCCAGGAGAATTATATTGGATAGCTTGTTCTGTTTGTTTTACTATATATTGATCTTTGATTAAAGAAAAAATAATAGTAATAATAATAATAATAGTAGAAGAGAGAAATTCCATAGTCATAATCTTATTGTTTATGTTAATAATTAGTTAGATCTCTGCTTAAACGAACAATGCTCACATAATTCAACTGTATTATCAATATCATCTTCAAACTTCAATGTGGATTCTGAGACCTCTTATGTATTATTTACATCATCAACTAAACTAATAATTAATTGGTATCCACAAACATTAATTAAAAAACAATAATAATTGCTTCCAAAATCCAGATACACTATTGTGGATTTATAAAACCTTTGGTCCTTTTAGGAAGAATAGTTTTGAAAATGGGTAAGCATGTAATGCTAATTGATAACCATCAATTTGGACATGTTTTGTCACAGGCCATGCGTGAATTCCAACAAATAAGAGACATAAACCATGAGTTGGCCATCTCATTCTTATAAATTATAATGAAGCAAGAATCGTCACTCCATTCGTTCTTTCCATCTTACTAACACTTTATTTCCCAATATTTGTTGAAATAAGTTGAATCTCTATTTTCTTTGTTTTTTTTTTTTTTTTGCAAAATTTATTAGTACGAGGAAATTATACAAATTATAGCACACTTATCTGAGGTGTTTCTAATTATACACGGAATTAACTTTTAGAAAAATTGATTGCAGACCCACTGTCGTTAGTTAACATTAGTCAATGTTAGTCAAAGTTAACAATGTCAAGAATATTTTAGTCATTTCATCTTATTTTTAAAATATTAAAAAAAAATTAAGATGAGATGGACAGTAGACATTTTATTTTTTAAAATAAAAAAAAAAACTTAAGATATTTGTCCTCTATCTTCGAATTGACGGCAATTAAAATAAATAAAAAAAAAAGGGTAAAAAAAGAGTGAGATCAAATCGCGACCAGGTTCATGCAAAGGGGAAGTCTGCTTTCCCCTCATTGCCACCAGATCCTTAATTATTTAAAAAAAAAAAAATTTAGATAAATCTCTAGATTGGCGGAGGAGCTTTTAGATTAATTTTTATTTTTTAAAAAAATTTATGAATGTGTTTCTATCATCCACTTGGATGATGGAGATTCAAAATATAATTATTTTTATTTTATTTTAGATTTTTTTAACTATGGGCAATTTTATCTTTTTACATATATTTAACGTTCAACTGACTTTTTGACGGCCAACATTAATGGTAGGTGCTTCTGCAGTTAATTTTTCTAAAAATTAATTCTATCTATAATTAGAAATATTTTAAGTAGGTGATTTATAAATATCCCTGAATAATATGTATGTTGAGTTACTTATTTGTTAAACCTTATCTCTCTCCTCTTTTCTCTTTCGCTTAATTTTCTCTCTCTTTAATTTTCTCTCACTACAACTTTATTCCTTCACTCCATTTGGTTTATCTCTCTTTGCCTCTTATATCTTTTGTCTGTTTGTGTTTCTCTCTCTATAACTTTTTCTCCTTCTTTCACTAGATTTCTCTCTCTTCTCTCTTCTCTCCTTCCCTTCCTTCTCTTTACAAATTCTATATAGATACATGTGTTAGTAAAGTATTTTGTATTTTGGAATTCTATGTTTTGTCTAATGCTGGACGAACTTACAGTACCTTATTTCACAATTTCATAACCCTTTTTTACCAAGTCTTTAAAAATAATAAAAATTTTCAGAAATACTACTAACATGATTATTGTCTTCAAATATCTGTATAAAATTTCATAAGTTTTCAAGCAGTTTAACATGATTATTGTTTTAATTTGAATCTCAACTACATTCGGACAATATAAATTTCCAACACCTCTAACACAGAAAAGAAAATTCATAAAAAAAAGTTCCATATTAATGAGTTTTAAGTGAAATGAATTTCCGTATAAATCATTGAAAGTGCAGTTTATGGGGGGGTTAAAGGCTAATTATCAAAATTGCACAAATATAGAAACTGTAATTTTGAAATAAGCAATAGTCAAACTCTAAGTACATTGAATATCATAAAATTGAAACTAAAATCTTGATCTAATATGCCTCTAGTGTTTCTTTGTTTTCTGATATTGTTGAGCTTATTTCTTTTTTTCTATTTCTCGCATTAGTTTTGTTCCTAGATCCTGTAATGGCGTTGCCCATCGTTTAGCTAGGTTTGGTCTTTCTGTTTCGGATTTTACGGTTTGGGTTGATGACACTCCCCCGTGTGTGGAGGAATTGATTCGATCTGAATCTTCTCTGTAGTTGGTTTCTTGATTCTATTTTATCCCTTCGTCAAAAAAAAAAAAATATGCCTCTAGTGTTTCTACTTGACCAAAACTCTAATTTCGATTCACTAAATGCTAAGTAGTAATACACAAAAAAGTAAAATACCAAGCATTGTAAATAAATTTTCCTTCTTATTAACAAATCACTTTCTCCTTGAAATTAAAAAAAAAAAAACTTATTCTTCAAAATATGGCAAATTTTTTTATTTTTTCTATCTCTTTTGGTCATTCACAAGAGTGTAGAAAACTTGAATTTGGATTTCTAAGGTTTATTCCTTGGTTAACTGTGAATGAGAGAAATAAGTGATAGGATTTATTTTATAAATGATATTTTTAAAGTGTTGTTAAGATTCAAGGATAGATTCAAAATTCTACCTTAACATGAAATATGATATGTCTCTTTTTTAATTTCTTTTTAATAAGGACAATTCAAAAAAAAATATTACGAAGGAAAAAGTTTAATTTAAAACAAGTCACTTATCTAATCACATTTAAAAAAAAAAAAATTTAACATACCACTATTGTGGTGGCTTGGAAAATTGATCTTGCTAAGGCCTATGACAAGATTTAATAAGGGTTCATCAGAAATGTCTTGTTGGAGGTTGGGTTGGATCTGAAGATGGTTGATCTCATCATGTTTTACATCACAAGTGTGAGGTACAAGGTGGTCTTAAACAGGGAAGTTACTGAGTCCTTTGAGCCTGGGTGTGGTATAAGGCAAGGTGATCCTATTTCGCTTATGTGTTTGTGCTTTGCATGGAGAGGCTTTCTCACTTGATCGTTGATAGTGTCAGTAAGGGTTTATGGAAGCCTATTAGAACCTCTTGAAGGGGGGCCTTGATTTCTCATCTTTTTTTTTTTTACTGGTGACCTTATCTTGTTTGGCCACGCTTCTTTGTAGCAAGCTAAAGCTATGAAAGATTGCCTTGATACTTTTTGTAGCTTTTCAGGTCAACGGGTGAGCTTCTTTAAGTCTCGCATGCTTTGCTCTTCTAATGTGAGTGCTGGTAATGCTAAGTGTATTGCTAATATTTGTGGTTCTCCAGTTACTAGGAACCTTGGTAATTACCTTGGTTTCTCTCTCATTCATGGGAAAATCAATAAAAACACTTACAGAGAGATTTTGGAGAAGGTTCACAATAGGCTCGCTTCCTGGAAGAGTAGTAGTCTCTTTATGGTTGGGACAGTCACTCTTATTAAAGTTATGTCCTCAGCTATTCCTATTTATGCCATGCAAACAGTCAAGTTTCCTAGTGATTTAAGTTTGAAGTTGGATAAGGTTAATAGGAATTTTCTTTGGGGGCACACCGCTGATAAAAAGTCTGTTCATCTTATCAATTGGGCTACTGTTTGTAAGTTGAAATGTAGAGGTGGGCTTGATATCAAATACACCAAACTGATGAATCAAGCTCTCTTAACTAAGGCTGGGTGGAGAATTTTACAACATGATCAAGGTGTTTAGTGCAAACTGCTTAGAAGTAAGTATTTTACCAAGGGTTCGTTAATTGATGGTGTTGTGAGAAAGAATGTTGCTTGTTCTAGAGTATGAAGGGGCATCCAGTTTAGGGCCAAATTGATTGCTAAGGGTATTAGGTGGAGGTTTGGTAATGGTCATTCTATTTTTTTTTGGTCTAATATTTGGATTGAGGCTTTGAGCCCCCTTTGTGATTATGCTACTATTTGTTTAAATGATAGCCTTATTAATTCTACTGTTAGTTCCTTTATTGTTAACAGTAGCTGGGATATTGGGAGACTTTCCTCTGTTCTTCCTTGGCAGGTAGTGCATCGGATTGCATGTATCTATATTAGCAATGATGTGAATGTTGTTGACAGTGTGATATGGGGCTATTCTGGGCAGAGTGATTTTTCTGTCAAGTCAGCCTATAATGTTTTTTTGTTAGATGATGTTAAGCTGTGGAATTGGAGGTTCTTATGGAAATTAAAGTTATCTCCTAAAATTCAGTTTTTTTTGTGGTCCTTATTGCATGAGAAGATTATCACTAATAAGCAAAGGACTATTAGAGGTTTGACTTCTGATGAGAGCTGTCCGAGATGCTATGTTGATGTGGAGGACATTGACCATTTGCTGCGTCGTTGTGTAGTGTCCGTGAAAATTTGGAAGAAGCTATGGAAGGGTTGTACTAAGAGAGTAAATTTTAGGAGTGACTTTGTCTCATGGAAGTGCTCTAATCTTAAAGATACTAAGCCTAGGTGTGGTGCTATGCCTAACTACTTGTTATTTACTATTTCTATTTAGTTCATTTGGAAATGGAGGTGCAATGGGATTTTTTATGCTAATTTTCAAATTCCGTTGGGCCCTCACATTCCTATTATTAACTATGCTCTGGCTTGGTGGAAGGCTAACAGTGGGGAGGTTTGCCTTAAGGAGTCCATTTCCTTAGTCTCATTAACCCCTCCCCCGCATGGTTGGCTCATGGTCAACGTGAATGGTAGTGCTGTTAACGGGTTTATTTTTGCTGGGGGTGTTATTAAAGATCATGTGGGAGCTGGGTGAGGGGTTTCTCCATGAATATTGGGTGTGGTTCGGTACTGGAGGCTGAGTTATGGGATGTTTTGGACGGGTTGAAAATGGTGAATTCCTTTGCTATAAAAATAGTACTGTGGAATCTGATTATGTTGATGCGGTCAACTTGGTGAATAGGGATCTCAATGTCTTTCATCCTTTCTTCAATATTATTCAAGATTGTAAGTTGTTGAACAACAACCATTTCTGTATTGTTTCTCACATCTTTAGGGAAGGGAATATCCTTGTTGATGGCCTTGCCAAGCTTGTGCACCTTCTGGAAAGAGGTATCTTATTTTTCGAAGAGCCTCCTCCTAGTGTTTTTAATCTTCATCAGGATGTTTTTGTTGGCCTACTTTTTGCTAGGAAGGGGCTTGGTCCCTAGTTTCTTTTCTGTTTGGCTGGGCGTGGCCCCCCTCTGTATTGACATACCACTGGTAGTGGAGCGTCTTGAACCTGAGACATTGTCAAGATAAATGAGCGTTTTTTACCATTAAACCACATTAGACGGTGATAAATATATTTTAATTCAACTTAATACTTTGAAAATTATATAAGATTAAGTCAAGTTTGAGTATTACAAACAGGGTGTCCTTGTCAAACACAGATGGTATCCTACTCACGTCCAATACAATATACCAAACTATATTAGCTGAAACAAGACATGCTATTAAAGTCAAGTAATGAAAGAAAGAGCGTAAATAAAACAAACAAAAAAAAAATCGAGTAATTGGAATCAATGAAACAGGCTCGGGTGCATTTGAAGAAATTGAAAGAAATAAATAGATACTGATGGTTTTTTTTGAAAATGTTGCACCAATTGAACAACGGAGTAAGAAATTTTGATTGAAGTGATGATGATATAAAACAAATTAAACTTAAAAATCTCACTAGTCTCTCTCATGCTTTTGAAGAAAATTCATAATAATCCAAAGTATATGAATTGAAAAGCAACCACTCTAAATTAAGCAACCCCACATATTATACTTTTTAAGGGATATGGTATCTGCTTTTGAGAAATTATAGTGACAATCATTTTGCTTTTTCTTTCTCTTTCTTTGTCTGGTTTCTTAATTGGTGACTTATTACAAGAAAATCAAAGAACAACATTAATTTAGCTAGAAATTATAATCATTAGAAGGAAGAAAAATATTAAATTCAGATTATTCGAGCTTTGGATTCATCATTTGTATTTAAATGAAATCGAATACAATTGATATAAGAAATAAATTGAAATGATTTTTTTTTTTTCAAATTTGGACTAATATACAATCTAGATAACTAAATTTTTTAAATATATTTAAGCATCTTATTTTCAAACTTTTAATTGTAAAAAAAATGTATATAGAACAACGAAAGCCTAACTCCCACAAATTACGGACAAGTTGTTCAAAGATAAACAAAAGTAAAATGAAGAGGCTGCAGCCGATAATTAGCTAACAAAAAGTCAGACCAATTAGATGACATGATCCAAGAAGGCATGATTCTATCTGGCATGCTTTTATGAAGACCGACAAATGGAACGTTTTTCATTCTTTGTTAAATGTTAAAGTCAAGGTGACACCAATTTCACCGCCAGATTGATGGATATTCATATGGCTTTTTTTTTCTTTTTTTTTTTTGACAGCTGGATGTTATACTTTCTAATGAAGCATTTTAAAATGATCGAAATTAGAAGAAAATATGATTTAAACTTACAAGACTGGAGGGTTATTTGTGTTTTTTTATTTAAAATTGAACATGTCTAAATTTTTCTAATTAGCTTTTTTTATAGTATTAAATTGGATTGAATTTGTAAAAATAGTATCAGGTTAATAAATTGAATGAAAATAACATCAAAATATATATTAGGATAATAATACCCTCCAAAAATAAATTTAAAAGAAAAGAAAAGAAAAAATATTAGAACATATCATGGCCAAGCGAGACCATGATCTAATAGGGGAAAAAAAGTGTTAGGATAGATACGATCAGGCGAGACCGTGATCTAATAGAGGAAAAAAAAATTCATCAGAATACATCACAGCCAAGTACTTGGTCATGGATCTAAATAGATCACGACCAAAGGAAAATTAGATCACGGTCAAAAGAAAATTAAATTACGGTCAAAAAACATTTGCAAAAAAAAATTTAATTTTTTTTTAATTTGTGTAGTTCTCACTTCCTTTTTAATTTTTTCAAAGAGAGATTGGTGAGAAAATTAGAGAAAGAGATAGAGAGAGAAAAGAAGTGTTCGTTCAAAGCAAAGAATTCTTCAATAAGAGAGAAAAAATAAACTCTAAGAACTCAACCAACACAAATGAGTTTCAATAAAACGTTAAATGAGTTTGAATGAGAAAAAAATCACTTTACACGTGTAAAATTAGGTTATATGAAAAATTGTGTTATTTCTCAAATTTTTATTAACTTGATACTAGTCTCACAAAAATCAGTTGGTTTTTATGCTATATTTGACCAATCTCTCTTTTTCTAAATACTAAACATGTACTGAAAGCTGAATAATATGTTTTTTTTTTCTTTCTCACCACCGAATAAAAGTATTGATTGTTTGTATTTTTTTTTTTTAAATAGAAACATCTGCATAAAAGATAAATTTAAGAATATATTAATATAAGATGATAATTATGCAAGAAAATAGTATAATTATGATTCAGTGATTATGTGTTAAGTGATAAGTCATAATTTTAAATTTTTTTTTATTTTAAATAGTTTTTGGACAAATTGCAATAACGTACTCTGACGTTTGGTCATATTGTAATGAAACTGTGAATTTAGCTTTTATTACACATTAGTACCCTTAAATAACTAGTTGACCATTAAATAGTTAAAGGATAATATGGTTATTTTTACCTTAATTTTTTAAACTAATAATAAAAAAAATTAAATCAGTTTTCACTGTATATCAATCTAGAGATTATATTGATAAAAAAAAACAATTAAAAAAATAAGAAAAATAAAAGAAAATTTTATTCTTGGTGGATAGAGTTCCAATTTGAACAAAAAAAAATTTCTGGAAATCAAATCTGCTCCATCAAGATTGTAGCAAATGTGATTACCAATTTTTTTTTTTTTTTTTTTTTTTGATTCTTGGTGTTCTTGGTTAGATAGAGATCTCAAAAAAAAAAATTTCTTATATTCAAATTTGTTTTTTCAATTTTTTTTTAATATGATCTCTACCGTCCATGAATCTTGATAAACGGTGGAGATCCATTTAAAAGTTTTTTAAAATTTTAATAGTTAATATTATTTTTTTTATTTTTAACCAAAGGTATTTGTGTCATTTCAAGTAAAATTCTTGGTCAAACTGTTACTTTTGACATAGTCAACTAACGGTGAGGTACTAATGTCTGGTTAAGGCTGAACTCATAATTTCGTTGTAATATGGCCAAACATTAGAGAACTATATTGCAATTTGCCCTTTTCTTTTAGTATTTGTAAGTTGTTCGATCACTTAGAAAAAATGATAAATTGTAATGAAATACATTGACACTTGACCATATTGCAATGAAACTTTTACTTAAACTATAACTTAGTATCATATAATTATCGATTTGATCCCTAAGTATTTAGAAATATCACTTTTTGACCTATTTTACTTTTGTAACTCATATAATCCCTAATATTTTCAAAATACATCAATTTAATCTCTATGATCAAAATTTAACTGTCAAACCTGACATAAAGTATATATTGTTCACTTACCATTTTTTATTAATTATTAAATTAGAATGACGTTTTTACTCTTTAACTTTATCTATTTGGATAGTCCAGTAAGAAATTGACATATGTTATAAAAATTTAAATTTTTAAAAAATACTTAAAGAGGATTAAATAATAAAATAAATATATCTATATATATATAGATATATATTTATTGTAATTTTATTATTATATATAATTTTTATAATATATATATATAATGTATATATACTATATAATATACTCTAAAAAATGTATATATAATATTTTAACATTTTAGTTTTTTTAAACTACATTTTGAATTTTATAAGTACTTACTCTTGAATCTTATTTTTATTTTTAATAAATTATATTATTTTTAAGTTTTTTTAAAAATTTTAATGAATTTTATCATATGTAATTTTTATTTAATCCTTTTTAATTGTTTATTTTTAAATTTTTAAATTTTTATAATATATGTCAATTTCTTATTGGACTATCAAAATAGATAAAGTTGTTAAAAGTTACAGGGTAAAAGCGTCATTCTAATTTAATAATTTAATAAATAAGGGATTGCTTCTGGCTAAAGAGCTGAGCCTGGTTATTGAGTGGTTGAGTTAGATGCTGTTAATACTGTGGCTAGGGTGTTTAGCCCTTTTCCTAGTTCTTTTGTGGATCCTATTGTTAATGATGAAAAGGCTCTTTTTAGGGATGTGGGAGTTTCCAACTGTCATGCCATTCCTCGTTCAAATAATGGAATGATACATTCTCTTGCTTTCCTAGCATTTTCCTCTAAAGAGGAATTTTGTTGGTTCAATCCTGAACCTCACTTTCTTGTTGGTCTTATGTAATAGAAGTTTTGTTGCAATAAAAATAAATAAATAATGGGTAAAATGAACAATTTATACTTTATGTCAAATTTGACCGTCAAAATTTTGATTATAAGGGCCAAATTGATGTATTTTAAAAAAATTAGGGACCATGTGAGTTAAAAAAGTAAAACTAGATTAAAAAGTGATATTTCTAAATACGTTAGGTATCAAATTGACAATAGTCCGTGATACTTAACTGTAGTTTAAGTAAAATACAGTTTTATTGCAATATGAAAACAAATGTCAGGATATTCATTACAATTTGCCTAAAAAAAGTGTGTTCAGTTCGGACTTATTAAGTGTTAAGTAGAAAAAATAAACGACCCCTAAGTCACCTAAACTTTTGTCAGTAATTTGATTTATCTTAATACGTAGTAAACTATAATAATTCATATCCTATGATTTTTTTTCTTTTTAAGGAAAAACCGAGTAAGTTGTGTACATATTCTATGATTTAATTATGTCAAATGCTTTATAATTGATACAAACCTAACCTTGACCTAGTGGCAACCTTAGAGAAAATCATATTTACTCGTAACTTAAGTAATTAGTACACTTCACTCCCTCATCAGTGATTAGTACACCTTCCTCCCCCTTTAATATAACGTATACCTCCCTACCCTCTCAGTGTTGAGAGCTCAAGTTTTACCATGTGTATTTACATATATGTGTGAGTAACTTTCTCCCCTTATTATAGGAGTAAATATTCGGACCGCGCATTTAGTGATTAATCTCGACAGGTATAGATAGTAATTAATTTTACAATTATACCCTTAAAAAAAATTTAAAAAGGGTACAAATAAAAATATTTTTTAAATTTTTTTTATAAAATGTGCCGATATTATCACTCCAAAGTAGATTTATACACCCTATTTAAAAGTAATACCTATTATAAAAATTTGAAAATTGAACCAATACTATAATTGTCCAATTAAATATCAGTAGTAACCTTATCATGGTTAATGCTATTACCACCAATAAAATTAATATTTAATATGTGAAAACTCATTATAAATACTTGATAATTTAGTAAAAAAGGTATGGACAATTATCATCAACCTCATTGCCTTGCTAGAAGGGCTGTTGGGGGTTCTTTAAACTCTATTTGGCTTTTCTCTTTCCCTAGTTGGTTGCTTAAACTAACTATGGAAGACTTTTGTTTTTCTATTTCTTGAGTTAATATATTCCCTTTTAAAAAAAAAAAAAAAAACCATAAGTTTACCACATTTTTCCAAATTTATTGCCATAGTCTGCTTCTCTTTCACCTTTGTTTTCTCCTAAACTTCCTATCTTTTTTTGTTTTTTTTAATCTCCTTAATTTATACAAGAATTCTTAGATTCTGTTTTGATAGAGCTGCGTTTTTTTTTTTTTTTTTTGAAAGGATGATAGAGCTGCGTTTGATAGTCAAGAATTGCGGCTTTTGATAGTCAAGAATTGCGGCTTTTGACCCTCATTTGTCAATAACAAGGTTGAGCGTAATTTATTGTGCAATGGCATATTCCTTAGAAATTTATTTAAAGAAAATTATGAAATTGTGAGAAGGAGATCCCTTCGTACTCTCTAAAAAATGGAGAACTATGCTAAAGAATTGTAAACGAATATATGTCTAAAGTAACCTGTTTATTAATAATTTTACAGGACAATTTAAAAATAATCTTCTAAATATATAAAAAATTATTTTTGACCATATTTTTCATTCTAATTATTAGTGGCCATATCAAATTATAATAAAACTTTATTCATAGGTTTTCACATTACATGTTAGCAGATTTCACGTTGAGTGTTATCATATTTCATGTTAAATGTTAACAGATTTCACATTGAGTGTTATCATATTTCACGTTAAATGTTAATATGTTTCACATCAAATGTTTGTATATTTTACGTCAAATGTTAGCTTTTTCATGTCAAATGTTTGTATATTTCACATTGAGTGTTATCATATTTCACGTTAAATGTTAGCAAGTTTCACGTTAAATGTTAGAAAGTTTCACGTTAACTTTTAGTGTAAAATTTGTTGGGAATTCAAAAAAATTAAAGGTTTCACATTGTAGGGTATTTATATAATTATATAGCCAATTTATTTAGAGGTACTTTTATAATTATTTAGAGGTACTGTATGTAATTTTTTTTATTAGGGATTGAAATAAAATTTTATGGTTAAAAACAAATTTTATTAAACTTAGGTGGGTAATTTTGCTAATTTTCACTTTTAATTATGATAAGATAAGACTAACCCAGCAGTATACCCCTCATACTTACACTTTAAGATTGTGAATTGGAGTCGTATACCCCTCAATACCAAATTAATTGTAATAGCTTAAAAAAATATATTAATAATTTTAATTATGGATATTTTTGTAATATAAGCTTCTTCTTTTTTTTTCTAAACAAATGGATGTGCAAATAATTTTTATGGGTAATAGGCACTCTTTATAAAATTTCTGATATATGTGATATGCACAAATAATACGATGTTACACTAACTTATATTACTTGAGTACTATTATGCTATATAAAAGTTATTTTGAAAATTTGAATCCTTTCATTTACTAATTTCCGGGCTCTTTAATATATTAATTAATTATGAGGCATAGAAGGTAAGATGAAACCAAGAGAAGGCATAACAATTTAAGGAAAATGAGATATGTTTGGAGAAAAAAAAATTTCAATTTTTTAATTTCTTTTTTAATGTTTTAGCTTAATAAATTAAGGAAAAATAGTTCTCAAACTCAAGTAATTTTGAAAATTTTTTAATATGTATATCTTTTTTTAAGGGGGTACAATTACAATATTAATAACTGCCGGGACCTGTCGAGATTAATCACATACTAATAAATGTGTATGGTGGGAATCGAACCCCTCACTATTAAGGTGGAATGAATCTACACTAACTACTTTACTACAAATGAATATACATGTGCATATTTTTTTTATATTCATAAAAAAAAAAAAAAAAAATCTCATTATATTAATTGGGTGTGTATGTAGGGCGCATGCAAGAGGTGACCGGTGGGGGCCATGGTCTCCTCCCAAAAAAAATATTTTTTCAAAAAATAAATATATTATTTAATTTTGAATTTTTGTTTACTCTCTTAACACTTTTAGATAATAATACTTCATAAATTATTTTTTTAACTTTCTCTTAATTATTTTAGATAATAATTTACTTATATAATATATTTATACCTAACTATGTTACATGTAACAATTTTAATCTAAATTTTTTAATAATTAATTTTTTCATCTACCTAATTTTCTCCACCTAACTTTACACCTAATGTATTCATTATTGAAGCTTTAAAATAATTTATTTTAAAATAAAATACATTATTAGGTTATTATTAGCTTTAAAATAAAAATTTTAAAATGATTAAAATATAGTCAATATTATACTCACTTGAATGATCTCAATAAAATATTTCTAAAATATAATTTTTATACTAATTACATTTATAATCAATATTGTCGTTTATATGCGTGGAGATTTTGAAATTATCTGCATATGTTAGATTATTACTTGTTTAATCTATATACTATTTGTATTTATATGAATTTGCATATTGTATTTTATCTTCGAATATTAAATAATATGAACAAAATGATATTTGAAAGTTAAGGAGAAAGTTACATAATCAATTGAAACGATATAATTGGTTGTTATTTCATTTTGAACTAATGTCATAAAAAAAATCTATCATATAAAATAAAAAAATAGTCCAAAACAGAATAAAACACGAGTATGGACTATGTAAATAGTCCAGCTCCTAGTCCGATGCAGTGCCAAATATAGGTCAGAATTTAGTTCCACTCCAGTCTAAGGTTTGGAAAAAGAATTTCAAAATTTTTGCGTTCAACCTTTTTTTTCTGATTTTTTTCATGTACTCCATTTTTATTTAATATTTTAGTTTAAAAAAATTGTAAAAAATAGTTCCCCAATTTAAAAAATTTTCATAAGTATGTTTAAATTTTCTTTAACATCTGTACAAAAGATCTCATCAAAATTCTTTACCAAATATATATATATGAAATAAGCATTTTTCTCAAACTATTTTCAGATCTTTTGAATCAAAATTAAAAAGAAAAACCAAGTTAATAAGTTTCAAACACAGAATAATGATATTATTTTTTTCGAACCTCAATGGAATGAGAATAATTGTTGATAAAAAGCAAAAAAATAGTATCGAGTGAAAATGAATTAAGTGATAGTTTCTAACATTTGTATTTTAATTCATGTCGGCTCATAACTGTAGCACCTTTTTTTATTTTGGAACGTGTAATACCAACTCTAACTTTTGTTGACTTTAATATGTTTATATTTTAAGCTCCAAATTACCAAACGATAGACTAATTTGTTTATTGTCTCTAAATTAAGTATCATGACGGTGACAGTTTTCTATATATATTACACCCCTATGATTAATTACTAATCATTATTCACCATTTCAGTACTGATTTAGAGAAACCATCAATTTTAATAAATGGAAACAACAACAGCAAAAACAAGATGCTCTTATTCTGCTATCTCTTCCTTGTTAATGTCAACAATCTGTGTAACATTGTTGATATATCCATCTCAAGCTCAATTAAACTCCACGTTTTATGCCACCACATGCCCAAATGTATCCACCATTGTACGAAATGCTGTTCAACAGGCTTTGCAATCTGATGCCAGAATTGGTGCCAGCCTCATTCGTCTTCATTTCCATGATTGTTTTGTCAATGTAAATGAAATATTTTCTCTTATTTGAACATAATCATGGTTTTTGAAGTTTATTAATGTTGATTCTGTTATAGGGTTGTGATGGCTCGATTTTGTTAGACAACAGTGGAAGCATACAGAGTGAAAAAGATGCTGGTCCGAACACAAACTCCACTCGAGGTTTTAATGTTGTTGACAACATTAAGACTGCTGTCGAAAATTCTTGCCCTGCTGTTGTTTCTTGTGCTGACATTCTTGCCTTGGCTGCAGAAGCTTCTGTTTCTTTGGTAATTCTTCATCAAAGTTTTGCTTAATTTGTTTAATTTCCAAAAATCAAGATAAGAATAAGCAAAGGATTTTGATGGGGTCCTAATTGGGTGTAATTTGCAGTCAGGAGGTCCTTCATGGAATGTATTATTAGGAAGGAGGGACAGTTTGAGTGCCAACCAAGCTGGAGCCAATACTTCTATTCCCTCTCCTTTTGAAGGCTTAAGCAACATCACTTCCAAGTTCTCTGCTGTTGGTCTAAACACTACAGATCTTGTTGCATTATCTGGTAACAATATATGACATGTTCAAGGATACAATACTAATGCTATATATATATGTGTGTGTGTTAGAATTATGTTTATGTGATTTATTATGTACCTAGGTGCGCATACATTTGGACGTTCTCAATGTCGATTATTCAGCAACAGACTATACAATTTTAGTGGTACAGGCAATCCCGATTCAACACTGAATACATCATATTTGACAACCCTGCAACAATTATGTCCACAAAATGGGAGTGGATTTTCTCTAGCCAATCTTGATCCCACAACTCCAGATGGTTTTGACAATAACTACTTCTCCAATCTTCAGAACAATCAAGGTCTTCTCCAATCAGACCAAGAGTTGTTTTCAACAACTGGAGCTGCCACTGTCACTATTGTAAACAGTTTTGCTAGTAACCAAGCTGCCTTCTTTCAAAGCTTTGCTCAGTCTATGATTAATATGGGAAATATCAGCCCATTGACTGGAAGCAGTGGACAGATTAGATCAGATTGTAAGAAGGTTAATGGAAGTTAATTAGGCTGCAAGTGTGAATCTGTTTGATCTCTGTTTTGAAATTCCAGTTTACAGTCAAACTAATAGATTAGATATAGATATGTCTATCAGGAAGTTTCTTACCAAAAATCAATGTAGTTTTCAATAAAACTTTGTTATTGTGAAGACTCGACTCTCAAGGCAATGATTTTTAGCTCACCGTAGCTTTTACCTTAAATAATACAGAGAAGACTTTGGATAATTAATAAAAGAAAGATAATAATAAAAAACATAATACAAATTTACAATAATTTAATAATACTCATCATCATATGAAACAAGATCATTCAAAATTCAGTTGAACTCAAATTAATGAAGAATGATGATCCTAACAAAGAATAATTCTAATGATTTTCAACTAACTTGAACTTGAAATTTTATGTCAATAGAATATTTATTTATAGTTCAAGTGGTTAGTACACTTGTTACTCATTTACATTAATGACGGGGTCCAAGTCCTAACAAGGGTAGAGCCCTTTGGAAGCTTGGATGGGCTATAGTTAACCTACCTGAGGTTTATCATTTTACAAACAAAAATAAATTTATGAAAAATTGACAGAAAACCCCCATGTTGTTACCGTTGACCGTCAAGTGCTAACAGTTGACCATGACTAAAAAGTTAGAATGGACATTGCGCCATTTAAATTATGACAAATTGCAGGCAACCTACCTAGAGTTTTTCTTTTTACAGGCGGAATCAACTTATTGAAAAACTAACAGTTAACTCCTCAGCTGTTAGTCAACCATTATAAAATGTTATCCCACATTAGTGAAAATCAACTACTCTAAGGGCATTTTAGTCATTTTAATTTATTTTAAAAATATTTTAACACAGAAAAAAATTTAAAATCTCTACCCTCCATCTCATTTGAGATGGACGGTAGAGATTTATTTAAAAAAATAAAACACTTAAGATATCCACCGTCAATCCATTCATCTCAAATAGATGGTGGAGATTTTAAAAAATAAAAAAATAAAAAAATCTAGCAACCTTCGTGGATCTTCATAAAGATCAGCGAACCGAGAGAAGCGTAGAGCCTTCACTCGTTCGACCTGGTGCGACAAAGGAAAGGGGAAGAGCTTTCCCTTCCTCGAAAGTGGAGGCTCTTCGCCTTGCCAGGTACGACTACCTTCTTCGCACGATGAAGAAAGGCTAGCCTCCCCTTCCTTGGCTACCATAAAGGACCTCCATGAATCTCTAATGGATTCTTTTTTTAATCTTAAGTTTTTTTAATTATTTTTTTAATTTATACATAATTTTAAATTTTTTATTTTGAATAAATCTCCACCATCCACTTGGATGGTGGAGATATAGATTTGTTTTTTTTTTTAGTTTTTTTTAATTAGGGGTATTTTGGTCTTTTTACACTTTTAAAACGGTCACAGTTATCTTTAAAGGTCAACGCTAACAGTAGGGGAGTGAAACAAGTTTTTCAATTGGGAAAATTACAATAGAATATTCTAACATTTGGTCATATTGTAATGAAATCACTCTTTTGCTTAAACTACAATAGAGTACCTCGGATAATTATCAATTTGGTCCCTAACATATTTTGAAATATCACTTTTTGATCTGTTTTTATCTTTTTAACTCATATGGTTTCTAAATATTCCAAAATACATCAATTTAATAATCTCAATGACTAAAAAATTTTTGCGGTCAAACCTAACATAAAGTATAAAATTATTTTATATTTTTTTATTAAATTATTAAATTAGTATAATGCTTTTACCCTTTAACTTTTTAACAACTTTCATATTTCACAGTCCAATAAAAATTAATATACGTTATAATTTTTAAAAAAAAAACACTTAAAAATGATTAAATAATAAAATAAATATGATTAAATTTATTAAAAATAAAAATATTACAAAAATTTGACATATTTTTACATTTGAACAATTTGATCTATTTAGATAATCTAATAAGAAATTTGTTGACGTGCAAATTCGATCCACGTGGTAAATCGGTGAATATAAAAAAGCTAAAGGATAAAACTCATAAAAATATTGACATAAGATATTTTTAAAGTGATTCGGCTTAAGAGAATGCCTACATCCACTATTTTTGGTATTCAAGTCGAGCTCGCTGGGTGTATTGCAGAGCTCGCTTATGTATGTGTTTTCTGAAAAAATTGGTAACCTTTGTAACAATGATGGTCCGCTCCTTTTATAGTGTGAAGGGGCAGGAGTCATCCTGTTTTACATAGAATCTAATCTCGTAATTTAAGGGCAAAATTATATCCCTTAATGGGCGTAGTTTAATTTAAATACAATTTCTGATTATGAGGAATTTGTGATTGATTGGAAGTCTGTTAGTTAACCGAGTGTGATCTCTATATTCTCGAAATTCTTCGTTTAATTGAGGCCCCAGGCTGCGTGACTTACGAGTTGTGGGCTGCTTCATCTGCGAGCAGCTAGTTTTGGTGAGGTGCAGTGCTTTGACTTTCTTGCTGTTTGTCCAGAGCTTCTTCCTTCGTGGTACATTGGGTTAGGGCGCATTTTGCTTTGTAGTGATCATTTGGCCCTTTTTTGTGCGTTGGGTCTCCTTCAGTGGTTTTGGCATTTTGGACCTGTTTGGGCTTGGTGCAATTTGACACACAACAAAATTATTATATGTTATAAAACTTAAATTATTTTTAAAATTATTTAAAAAGGACTAAATAAAAAATAAATATGATAAAATTTATTAAAAATTAAAAATAATTTTAAAATTTTAAAAGTAACCTGACTTATCAAAAATAAAAATAAAATTAAAGATTGGATACTTATAAAACTTAAAGTTTAGTTAAAAAAATTAAAATGTTAAAAATATTATATATACATATTTTAGCATACATTATAATATATATATATATATATATATTATAATATACATATTTTAGCATATATTAAAAATAAAATATGATAATAAAATTACAATGTATATATATATATATATACATGCATTGATTATTATTATATTATAAAATAAAAATATAATAATAAAACTGTAATATATATAAATTTATATATATATATATATATATTAAATTATTAAATTTGACTTTTATAAGTATTCAATCTTAAATTTTATTTAATTTTTAATAAATCATATTACTTTTAATATTTTTAAATTTAATATTATTTTTATTTTTATTTTTATTTTTGATAAATTTTATCATATTTATTTTATTATTTAATCATTTTAAGTGTTTTTAAAAAAAATAAATTTTTATAACGTATATCAATATTTTATTGGACTATCGAAATAGGTAAAGTTGTTAAAACGTTAAAGGGTAAAACATGATTCTAATTTAATAATTTAATTAAAAAAATGATTAATTTATACTTTATATCGGGTTTAACTGTCAAAATTTTGGTTATAGAGATTAAATTAATGTATTTTGGAAAGTTAGGGACAAAAAGTGATATTTTATAATATGTTAGGGACCAATTGAGAATTATCCGAGGTATTCCATTGTAGTTTAAGCAAAAGTGCAATTTCATTGTAGTATGACTAAATGTCAGGGTATTCCACGGCAATTTGCTATTTTCAATAAGTTGATTTCGCCTGTAAAAAAGCTAAATATCAGGTGGGTTGGTTGTAATTTGTTCAAAAAAAAATTATAACCAAATACTTTTACATATATTTGCATTAATTTGATATAAATATTTATACCATTCACTCTCTAAAACGTTATCACCTAAACTTTAGGGTGAACTTTGTAATGGGCAAACAATGAGTTCATGTAATTAGACCAAAATTCTTGTGTGGTGTATCATCTTTGTAGTGAATTTTTTTTTAGATGGATCATGATGTGCTAACTAAGTTTGGAATTTGATTTTTTTTTTTAGTTCCTTTTAATAGGATGATCTTAAGCATTGGATTCAATTCTAACATTATTGCAAATTCTAAATACCCCATTTGTGTTTCACTTATGTAATATTTGTAGGAGAAAAAGGGTTTGATTGCGAAATATGCAGCGAAAGATTTAAGGTTTCAAAACCTTTTTATTCTTTTTAAAATCGGGACCAGATTTCATATAGACACGTATATAAAAAAAAAACCTTAAAATTTATCTAATTGTTTTCTTAGGACTTTGATTCCGATTTTACTACCAAACCTTTCGAGCTATGAGCCGACGTCTAATAACGTGTATGTGAGCACATTACGGATATGATCAGGTATATTCGGAGATCACACAAGTCAAGAACACAACTCCTCGTATTCTTTCTTGGTTCGGTCGCACCTGCAAAACAACACAAAGAAATTTCTTTCTTTCTTTCTTTTTTTTTTTACATTTTGCTTTGGTCGCACTACTCTAGTGTATTAGGTTAACTTGTTTCCTCTTGTTTTTTGATATAAATTTCTATTTATATTAGGATCCTAGGGTTTTAGTTAACCCGGTCAAAATAGGATTTACATCCTATTTTAATTTGGTCACCACTAGTACTTGAACCAGTGACCTCTAGGATTAAAATAATGTTTATTATTTTTAAGGGTGAATTATAATGGAGTATCCTAACGTTTGGTCATATTGTAATGAAATTATGAGTTTAGCCTTAATTACCTATTATTACACTATTGTTAGTTGACTTAGTCAAAAGTAACTGTTTGACCAAGAATTTTATCTAAAATGACAAAAATACCCCTGATTAAAAAATAAAAAAATAATATTAATTATTAAAATTAAAAAATTAAAAAATTAATTTTTTTTAAAATGGATAGATCCATTTAAATAATTTTTTTAATTTTTAAATTTTAATAAGTAATATTTTTATTTTTATTTTTATTTTTTAATCAGAGGTATTTTTGTCATTTCAAGATAAAAATTTTAGTCAACCATTGCTTTTGATTGAGTCAACTAACGATAGGGTACTAATGTGTAATTAAGACTAAACTCACGATTTCATTGCAGTATGGTCAAACGTCAGGGTACTCCATTGCAATTCGCCCTATTTTTAATCATTTTGTATTAGTCATGGTTCGAACATGTGACCTCCTATTAATAATTAAATAATTATTAATTATTAATATAATTCAATTATTAACTTATTAATCAAGTAATCATATTATTTAATTAATTTTCTAAATTTATTTGTGTCACTTTTATAACACCATTAATTGGACTATCCAATTAATTAACCGTGACCTTTGTTACCACTAACTATAAGGGGACCTAATGGACACATAATTTTAAGCTCTAACAATACTTAGAAATATTAATTAAACCCTTTAATTAATATTTCATGATTATTAACCTTTGAGTTACTCCACTGTATATTACGGAATGGACCGTAGCTGTAGATTAACCACAAACAAAGTATCTAGCTTTGTTTGCTCTTTACGGACTCTTTAGATTGTATGTCTCAAACTGAATCCTTTTATATATGACACTCATATACTCAATTTGATATTATATCCGACAATCTTGGATATTTTGCACATATGATATAGGTGTACGAATGTAAATAAATCAATATTTATAGAATGAAAAATAATTTCTTTTATTCATGTTTTTATAACATTTACATGTTACAAGTTTTGGGCCATAAATCCAACAATATACACTTTGGCGCTGGAATTGCAATACATTAAACATTTATACACTTTATTTTAAATAATAAAAATGTTTATTCATATTCTGCCTCCATTACTCACTATAAATGAACCTCATTGCATAAATCTTTGTCATCCTTTAATGAAGAAAAAAATCAAACTTCGAACTTAATCAATCCACAGGCTATAAGCAAAAATATCCTTAGCAATCTCCTCCCGAATTCTTTTTTCATCATCCTTCTAAAAATTCCATATAAATCTTTAAAAGTCATAATCTGCTCCCTATGCTTCATCACGAATGTCCCACAATCATTGTTGTAATTGCGATAATCAAAACATTATTTAGACATTAAATTTTTTTTTTTTAAAGGACATCAAAACATCATTAATGTATTATAATTGAGATGATTTCAGTTGTACCAAAACGGCAATTTCACTAAAATGATTTTACAGAAAAAATTTTACTAAAAAAATTTCACTAAATGAATTTCACTAAAAAAATTTTACAACAAAGATTTCATTAAACGGATTTCACTAAAACTATTTCACAACAAAGATTTCATTAATCATTGTAGTGAAATCTTTTAATGCAACATTTTTTAAATGATTTCATAAATCCACATTTCACAAACCATAAATCACCAAGAGTATAATTGACAAACCTTTCACATAAACTATTTCACAAAAACAATTTCACACAAAAAATTTCACAAATATGACAAACAAGATTTCACAACCTTTTGAAGGGAAAGAAAAATTGTTTTATCGCATAAAAGGCAGCGGAATGAGTTTTAAAAATTTTTCTTTTATTTTAAAAACTCTTTTCAATTAGGAACGAGTTATTATATATACGCGATTACAGATTTGTAACTACAATTACCTTTGATGCGTTTTAATTCTCTGACTTCTCGATTCACCACCAAGCCTTCCGAACTATGACCTGCGGTCTGATAACGCGTGTGCGGGTACGTCACGAATGGAAAGATGGAGGTAGCAAAAAAGTGGAGAAGACAACTTCTTTGACTTCTTCCTTGGCCGGTCGCACCCTACAAAGAAATGGAGTTAGAAAAAACTCTCTTTTTTCTTCTCTCTTTTTGTGTGGCCGCTCCTTTCTTTTTTTTAGGCTAATTGCATTAGGTCAATTTTAACATATCATATATATACTAAAACTCTAGGGTTTTAACTTGACCAAGTCAAAATAGGATTCTAAATCCTTTTATTTTTGGTCTCCCTAAAATTTGAACCTTTGATCTCTAGAACATTTAAATAATCATATTATTTAATTCTTTTATCATTGTCATGATTCAAACCTGCAACGTCCTATTTAATAATTAAAACAATTCATAATTTTTATTTAATTATTAAATTATTAATTAAATAATCATATTATTTAATTAATTTTCTTTAATTAAATCGTGTTACTTTAGTAATACTATTAATTGGACCATCCAATTAATTTACCGTGACCCTCGTTAGCAACAACCATAAGGGCTAGTAAGGGAACTTAATGGACCCACAGTTTTGAGCTTCAATAATACTTAGTAATATTAATTAAACTCTTTAATTAATATTCTATGATTATTAATCTTGAAGTTATTCCACTAAAAACTCGAGGCCGCACTTTCAGAACTGTAGACATGTTTATACAATCTGAAATCTCAGTGTCCATTGATATAGCTATTTGCATATAGTGTGATCCTCCACAAGTAGTTCATAGCTAAAGTTGGGTCATAATGTTCGTTATACCCCTCTAGCTATATTTTTTCATTTAAGCACCGTTGATTCTATAATGAACAATTAAATCATGTCTTCCTCACGGAAGAATGAGAGATCTCATAATTATCCAAACCTTGAATCAACCCTTAAGGGAACTACTCATCTACTTCAATCAAGAAGGAGTGGATTC
This sequence comes from Xanthoceras sorbifolium, assembly GCA_003430845.1. Taxonomy (NCBI): domain Eukaryota; kingdom Viridiplantae; phylum Streptophyta; class Magnoliopsida; order Sapindales; family Sapindaceae; genus Xanthoceras; species Xanthoceras sorbifolium. The sequence goes on from CM010612.1 coordinate 14,545,188, forward strand.
CTTTATTGTACTCATACCTTCCCAACCACAAGCCAAACCGCAACTCCTAGATATGGTGATATTGGTCGACAATGCAACATCAACTTCATTCATGGTAAATCAAAAGCCACGATCCAACCTGAATGAATCGATAAGACACTCATGATTAAAATCACCTATAAACAACCATCGTTTGTCGATATATATGAAATTCATCTACTAACGGATCTTAGTGAAATATTCATATAAATCATGACCCAGCCCTATATAATCTCATCATATAAGGTGCATTCATTCTCATATCAACTATATGAGCAGTCTAGGATAAGATTATTGTACATTATAAAATGGACCGCAGCAGTAGATCAACCACAAACAAAGTACCTAGCTTTGTTTGCTCGCTACGGTCTCTTTAGATTGCATATCTCAAAATGAATCCTACTATATATGACTTTCATATACTCATTTTGAGATTATATCTTGCAATCTCGGATGTTACTTGCATAATATACAAATGTATGAACAAACATAAACACTTTTATTTGAATAATAAACATTTAACTCTTATTTATGTCTAATAACATTTACAATTACAAGCTTTAGGGCATAAATCCCAACAATTTCTCACTTGCACTAAAGCAAATGGAACATGTCTCGTAATCCTAGACCATCTAGGTGACCTTCAAACATTTTAGCCATTAAGGTCTTCGTAAATGGATCAGCCAAGTTGTCTTATGACGCGATCTTCGTAAATGGTTCATTGAACCGCCCGCTTCGAACTAAGCCAGGGCTAACCCTACTTTGGGGTATTGATTTTAGAATTCAAGCTGATTTGGACTATCGTTTTTATGTACTTATTTATTTTATAATTATCCATACATTTTTCCATTAGCTGCTGATCAGTCCAAAATAACATGCTAAAATAGCTGATGATCAATCTTATATAATTATCCATATATTTTTTTCATTAGCTGCTGATCAGTCCATTAACAAAATTACACATAACAAAATTTAATAACAGTCCAAAATAATAAGTTCAAACTCCAAAAGTTCAAAATTACATCCCAAATTTAAGTAACAGTCCAAAGTACCTTAATAAATATAATCAAATGGAGCTAGAATTCTAAAATCAATATGATTTTTTATTACCCTTCGTACCACCTACCCGTACACCTTTCTTAATAACCTTTCATTTTCCAATGGAGCTGGAATCATCTAAAGACTCCGAACTCGAGTCATTATTATTTCTCATGTCTTCATTATTCATCTATTCACATCAAAATAAATAAAACGTTGATACAATTAGATCATACAAATATACAATTAGGTCTGGTGAGTGGTGACTTGTGAATTAGTGAGAAATTAGGTTATATTTTTTTTTTCTTTTTGGCACTAAACCGTTTTCAATACGGTTTTTTGAAATTAAAACGGAATCGAACCGAATTTAAATTCAAAACCGAATCAAACTATAAATTATGATTCGAATACAGTTCGAATTGGTTTGGCTACGATTTTTGTGCCCACCCCTAACCATACTTTTAAAATTCATCAAACTCTAGTAAAATCTAGATTGAATACACCCCCTTAGTGTAATTATGCATATTATTGGGGTAGGTAGTGTAATTTGTCTTTTTATAGTGACATTGACGGTAACAATAATCTTCGATCGCGGTACAAAATGTAATGGTGTAATTGGCAATTGGAATGAATTCGAATGTAATAATCTGATCCTTCATCAGAGCCATCTGATTAACGATGGTATTGGAAGGATTAGGGTCAACTGTGGGCCATAATATTATCACAGCTGTTAGATTACAAACACGTAATTTTTGCAACGAAACCTATCGGCATAAGATTGTACCTCTTCCTCTTTCCTTTTCTCATTTTTGAGAGTCTTGAATTGATATAGAGAGACTCACACACACTCATCTTCTCTCAATCTCCAGAGGAGATCGGATAACACAAAGGAGATTGACAAATCCATGACCCATCAGCTCGCGCCGGACTACACCTCTGAAGAATACCATCCTCAGGTCTCTCCAATTTCCTTCCCTTGACTCTTGTTATCGCTATGTTATCCACTTTTTTTTTCTTTTTGCTTGTAATCGTTGAATTTTGGCCCACAATTTTATTGTTGGAAGGCTCTCGATGCAACGACACCATCTTTTTGTCTCAAAACTAGGGTTTCCTGATTTGGGGTTTTTCCAGTTTGTCGCCGAGTTGGGATTTTGCTTCTGTTTTTTAATCTTATCATCAACTTAGGGTTTATTTTTTCAAAAAAAAAAAAAAATTATTGGGGTTTGTTGAAGTAGTGATAAACGTGATTGAGTTTGGTAATTGGTGATAAAGTGCAGGGTTTTTGTTTTTATCTGGATTGATAATAATTCTGCCAAAGAGAGGGTTTTTTCTTATATCTGGGTTTGTTAGATTTTGTGAAAAAGGTAGTTTTTATTTTGCTTCTTTCCTCGGTTTGTTGAATTTGAGATGGGTGAGGAGACATCTGATACAATGAATCTTGATTTGAATCTGGGTCCTGGTCCTGAGGCACGATCAGGATCTATACCGAGTGAGGCAATGAATTTGGATGAATGGATTGATGACCCCATCGTTAGAATTAGGGAATCTGTTAGGCTGAGGTCTCGACGGTGGAGATGGAGTCAAAATGCACCAGAAACAAGAAACATTCCGATGGAATTGAATCAACTGATGGGCAATCCTGCCAATGGGAGTACATTACAGGCAGGTGAGGGTAGTGTTGCTGCTGAGGAAAGAACCAATGAGGTACCCAAAACATGCGAAAATAATAATGGTTTTCTGGAAGATGAGATATCGGAGAAAAAAGATGATGTTGAGAAGGGTATTGGGAATGATGGGAGCTTTTTTGATTGTAACATCTGTTTAGATTTGGCTAGGGACCCTGTTGTGACTTGTTGTGGTCACTTGTTCTGTTGGCCTTGCCTTTACCGATGGTTGCATGTGCATTCAGATGCAAAGGAATGTCCAGTGTGCAAGGGAGAAGTGACTCTTAGGAATGTTACCCCAATATATGGTCGCGGGAATAGTACTCGTGGGCTGGAAGAGGACTCAAGCCTTAAGATCCCTCTTAGGCCCCATGCACGGCGGGTAGAGAGTTGGAGGCAGACTGTTCAGAGGAATGCTTACAGTTTCCCAGTAGAGGAGATGATTCGACGTCTTGGAAGTAGATTTGATTTGGCCCGGGATTTGACTCCACCACGGGATGGAAACAATGCCCGGGAAACAGCAGAAAGAACTAATTCCTTGCTAAATAGAATTTTGACATCTCGGGGAATGCGTGAGCAAAATCCAGTTTCAGCACCTTCAGATGATATAGATTCAATACAAAGTGACACGAATGGCCCTGAGGGGGAAGCCCGTCGATTCCATTCTATGTTACTGCGAAGGCAATTGCATTCACACTCGCCCAGAGCTACAGCAATTTCATCTCTTTCAACTGCATTGAGTTCAGCCGAAAGGTTAGTTGAGGCATATCTCCGAAGCCATCCTACAGGAAGAAATCAAGAGCAGCCTTCACCTCCAGTTGATGATAGAGATTCCTTCTCAAGCATTGCTGCTGTTATAAACTCAGAGAGTCAAATGGACACTGCTGTGGAAATTGATTCTATGGTGTCCCTTTCAACTTCATCTTCCCGGAGAAGAAATGATAGTTCGAGGGTTTCAGATGTGGACAGTGGGGATTCTCGTGCCCCTAGAAGGAGACGGTTGAACTAAGGAGTATCTAGTTTTTCTCTTATCCTGGAATCACTCTATGAGTATTACATTCCAACACCTATGTAAGTGCTACTTGCATTTTCATTGCTTTCATTCTGTTAGGTATACACCTTCTCTTGCAATTATTGAATATTGTTAGGTGATCATAAATTTCGAAGCTTTGTTGCTTACTTTATGTGGTTTGAAATATTATTTTCCTTTATAAAGGATCTGTGCTTTCAAGTTGTATGGCAAATCAAACTTGAACTGGAGCAGGTAGCCCACTTGTTACTTACATATGTACATAACCTTGCAAGCTATATATATTTAATTGGAGCAGGTAGCCCAATTGTTACTTACCTCTGTTTATAACCTTGCAAACTTTATATATTTGACTATAATTGGTTTTAGTTGTTTCCGTTTTTTTTCCTTGCCCGTGTTATATGAATCTTTTTCATTTAATGCTAAATTGCTTGTCTTTTTTAATTTCCTTTATTGATTTCTTTTGATACATAAGGTAATGTTAGTTATTGATTTATTTGATTTCTCACTCAATCATAATGTAATTATCTTTTTTTAGAGTTTATGTTACTTAAAATGCAAAATAGTATTATATTATAAAGCAAAATTTTTCTGTTCTACTTGAGAATTGCGAAGTCATTGTCATTGCTTCTCAGCAAGCTACAAGCCCAAAATGTTTTATTTTTGAGTGTACATTTGTTGTACGTTATGCTTCTCACGAAGTTATTGATTCAGTCACTTGTTTAGCTTGAAATGATTGGAAGTGTGGCAGTTGGATTGATGGAATTATCTTATAATGTTCATTAGTTATCCCACATGAAACATCTATCTAGTTTCCGAAAACCTTGCCATATTTCAGCTTGTAAAACTTATTCTAAGTGTGCTTAGTGGGTCCTTAGAGTAAATTATATTGGTTGTTGATTTGTTCCTCATCAACCAATTATCCTTTTCTGAAAATCTAGTCAATTTACGAACTTCTGAATTTCGTAGTAATATGTAAGAAACTTGTGAACTCTTCAATGTGTCCTGCTCTGGATAATTATTCAAGTCATCTAGACATTTACATGACAATGGTTACAATTAATTGTATCCACTGAGAGAGAAAAGAAAATGAATTAAGTTTTGCAATTTTTATGTGGGCATCTGAAGCTACATGGGCATTTTTGTTGTGATCGACTGGACTAGTACTAGTTTGTTGGATACATGTACTTCTTGTGGTATTATTTCTCAGTATGATTTGTTTCTTGTACCTTTGTACCAATCACGCTGCAGTAGGGGTGGCCACGGTTCGGGAACCGGTGGTTCCGGTTTCCCTTGGAGGAGGAACAAGAACCGAGAGAGAGAGAGACCGGAACCGGCGGTTGCACACCGGTTCCCGGTTCCAACTCCGGTTCCACACGGTTACGGTTCCAGTTTTGAAATTCCTGGCGGTTCTAGAACCGGAAAATACATGGAACCAAAACCGGTTCTGGTTCCCCGTTAGGAACCACACTATTCGGTTCGAAATGAACCTTGGCCATTTGTTGATTCTCTTCCATCATTTGATTATTGGAATTTGATATAATATAGACACATTACAGCTGGATATTTTGCATTTTTTCATCTGACAAATAAGTTATTGTGTCATTCTTTATCAGCACTTTGAACTGGATTTTACGTGAGAATAATTAATGAAACGATGATTTGAAATGTCAATAAATCTTTAAATTTTGTCCGTAAAAGGAGTTGCTTTGGAGTAGTAATAGGATGCATTTGGAAGTGTTTATGCAATCACAGAAAGCACTGTTAAGAAGTCAAGTGTCTCTGCCCAGTTTCTGAAATTTGACAAGTCAATAATTAAAGGGTCCAGTTATTGCCGCAGGAAAAAACTTATTTGTACACCCTTTGATAAATACTATTAATTTAAATATCCAATATAAAGTCAAAACTAATCCTAGAGTTTGGAGGAGTTGATTTGGAATTTAGGTCCCTAAATTGGCTTGATATGGTTTTTTGACGACTGCTGTTAGACAAATCATTCTGGAGTTGATGGTTTTTGGTCTGTTATCTTTCAAGACCTTTTCTGTGACTAAATTTCTGGAAAGTGCTCCAGTAGAAGCTTGTCTCGATTTATTTCTTATGCCAATAGAGGAGGCCTACACCTTTCTTCACCCTTGAAGGAAGGCCGCCGCCTCTTCCTCTAGTAGAACAAGGCACGCATTGGCAACCTCTAAAATAAATAGGACAAATTGTAATGAAGTATTTTAATGTTTGATCAAATTATAATAAAATCATACTTTTTTTTTAAATTATAGTTTAGTATTCTTGCCTAACCGGTTGGTTGGCCATTGGAGTTAATATTTTGATCAGGGCGAAAATCATTTGGTCCCTTCTTTTTTTTTTTAATGATTTATCTTTTCTCTTTTAGTTTGCATAGTCCTTAACTTTTTAAAAACATATCAATGTAGTCTCTCTAATAATTTTTTACAGTTAAATATAACAGAATGTGTATATTAATCATTTTGCGTGATTAGGTTGAAAATATAGTTTTACCCTTTATTTTTAAAATTTTAACAAATTAATATTAACTTGTGTCACCAATTGTAAATTAAATTATAAAACTTTCAAAATTTTAAGAAAAACTCTTAAATATTAAAAAAAACTTAAAAAATAATTAAAAATTTAACACTAAACTTAAAAATCTTTTAAAAAATAAAAAGTATTACAATAAATAACTAATTTATGAAAATTCAATCATTAAAAATAATACTTCAAATTAATATTAAACTATAAAAGATAAATTAAATTATAGTAAATTAAAATAAATTAAATTATTAAAGTAATAAAATTTTAAAAAAATTCTCATAATTTTTTTTAACTTTTTTTTTAATTGTTATATTTTATTTTTAGAATTAAATTTTATTTAATAATTTTTTTCTAATTTTTTCTTTATTTTTTTAAGCTGAATTATTATTTTTGTATATAAAGACTGAAATACCATTGAAGCCGTTAAATTTGACTGATTGTTGAGTAGCAGAAGGACTGAGTTGATAGGTTTTTAAAAAGTTAGAGACCATGAGAACTAAAAGAGAAAAAATAGGTCAAAAAGTGATAATTCGAGAAAAAAAAATAAGGACCAAAATAATTTTTATCTAAAATGATTCTTGTCATTGGTCAAAATATTAACTTTAACAATCAGTCAGTTAATCAATAGTACTAAACTGTAATTTTAAAAAAATATTATTTTATTATAATTTATATAAATATAAAAGCACTCTATTATAATTTGTCAAAATAAATAATACAATTTTTTATATATTAAAAAGTTTGTTGATATTTGATAGTAACAATGCTCTAACTCGTAATAAAAAAAAACACTGTTACGCCCAATTTATATGAAAATGGGAGTTGGATTGGATTGATTCACTTGGGCTTCTTAAGTGAAGCAAAAGTTTTGAGTAGAGTTGGACAGAGCCCTAACCCATGCCACTGACTTATATCATATAAACTGTTAAAATTCAAGGAAGATTGGTTGAATCGAAGATGATGATGATGATGATGATGAGTCTCAAATGCAAACTAGGTGTAATGATTGAGCACACGAGAGAGTATTTTTCAAGCCATCAACTTGTTTTATTTCTTTTTTCTAATTTTTCCATTATTCAACGGTCAACAATACTCATTTTTTCCATGCCCGACAATTTCCTCACCTTTATTACTGTTTTTTCAAAAAAAAATATTAAAAATATAAATTTATTATTATGTTTTCTTCATGCTTCTCAATCAAAAGTCATTATTCATTATTCTTATTAGTATTGTCACTCACCCCTTTTGAGGCTCTTAATTACTTTAATTTAACCAATTAAACATCAAGTTAAACTTATTAATTATGGTTAGGATTGCTTCCCTACAAATCCACTTAATGAACATAATTACTCTAAAAGAACTGGATTGCTCTCCTCTGACTAAGAATGTCACCTTTTATTTGTTAATATTCCACAATTGAACCATTCAAAGTAGCTTTACAAAAAGAAACCAAAAGCCACTCTTGATGAAAAAAAAAAAAAAAAAACATATTTGCAGTTAGTCAAACCTCTCTAACTTTGAAGTTTCACTACAAGACAGACAGTACAAATGTAAATTGTGTTTATAAATCCTTAATTTTGTAATAGAAAAGAACAAGTGATGGAATATACTTATATTGTCTTTGGTGTTGATATTAAATTTGATTCCTAAATTTTGATAATCTCATAAGGTGAAATTATTTATAATGAGTAGTAGTAGGTTCATATAAAGTAGAATGGAATATTTAGAGGGTTTGTGTCCCACATATTGGCAGCAAAAGAGAGCATCCCAAGATGATGAGAAAATAAGAAATGATTAAAAGCTTGATTATGAAAAAAAATTGATAGAAAACATAAGAGAGAAAATGCTTAATAATGATGTTTGAGGAGGGAACATTATCCATGCCCACCTCTCTCATAATAATAATTTTAAAAAAAAAAAAAAAAAAAAGTGACAATTATTGACTTGTTCAACTAATTGCCTTTTAACCTAGGTTTACACAATCTTCTACCACGTTATTAAAGGCAATGATCATGCCCTCCTTATGATTAATCTATTATTTTAAATTCAATTATAGATAAGCCCCAAACTATCTTTCCTTAATTATAAGTATTTTTTTAATCAAATTTGTAATCATATTTTTTTATAAGTATAAAGTTGATTTCTTTTACAGATAAAAAATTACTCGCCCCGTCCAATATATGTGGGTATCCACTTGGAGCGGATTTGGAGTGCATAAATTGGGTATTAGGTCAGGTCCAGTCAAATATTTTGACCCAATCAAGGGTGTTTCAAACACTTTTGACCCGCCCTACTCCAATTACTCGGTTTTATTATTATTATAACTTATTTTTAAATGTTGTCTATTAACCTTTTTTGTTCAGTTAATTTTGTTGTTCTAGGTTTTGGGTTTGAAACAAGCTATACTGGTAAATAATTAAAGATGATTGAATTTATGGATTGATTCAACTTATTCTATACTTTTCTTATGTTGATTTATTAATTGATCGACACAGGGAGAGTTTAATAAACATTATACTTTAAATTATTTTGTTGTTATTCTTTTTATTTGAATAATTTTTAGAGCTAACTGCACAACTATCCCTAAGTTTAGGTTATTATTTCATTACATAAATATTTCATTAATTAGTGTTGACTAACGGTTAATTAATTGTCGAGTTAATGAACTAAAGGTAAAAATATTTTTTTAACACAATAAGAGAAAATTAAAACCCAACCTCGAATATTTTAATAACTATAAACTCAACCTAGAAAAAATATGACCAAACATGACCAAGCATGACCCATCAGAATGCACCAAACTATTCATTTGAAACCAAACATGCCAAAGAATGACCACAAGCTTCTCAAACTCAAAAACTGAAAGCTAATGGAAGCAACCTAAGATAAAGTCAAAAAATAAGACTGGATTCGACGTAAAAGTACAATTCATTAAACTACAACCTTCACGAATATTGTCCAGTCCAGGACAACCCAAAGGGAATGAAAAGTGGTGTTCTTTGAATTTACCATAGATAGGGCAAACATCACACACCGGCACCTTATGGGCTGCCAGATTGGCCTTGAAAGGAAGCCAATCATAACAAGCTCTCCCCAAGAAAGAGTTTAACTTTGGAGGATACCTTCAACTTCCAAGCATGTCTTCATCAAGACGAAATCATTGACTTATTCGAACAGCTTGGGAAATCCGTATGGATGGATGCGAACCAGTAACCGCTTTTGACATTGTACTCGCCAAACCGATTAAAGCACCAGCTAAGGATGTCAGGTGAACTATTTTCAATTACGGCAGTCCTAAAATCAGATTGGCCACTTCACGACTTAAATGTTGACAGAAAAGTTGTTGATTCCAGGCATCCAACTAAGTTTTGAGATAATTAACCGTAGCTTGGTTTTCTAACGATCATCTAGAAGCTAGAGCTGACCTTAAAGGATATCGGCTTGGGAATCCATTGATCATTATAAATAGACACCTTTCAGCCACTGTCAATGCGCCACCGTGATATTTGTTGAATGAGCTACTGCCCTCAAAGGATACCAAAACTCTTGCTTAAATATTGTTAAATCTACCAAAACTCTTGCTTAAATTTTATTGTGTAAAGCCTTAGGAAAAGTGTCAAGTGGTTTGAAATTTTTGTGAACTGAACTAAATTTGATGGTGCAAGAGCTTGAAAAAATAATTTATCAAGAAATAGGATTTAATGTATGATGTTAAAAGAACATTGTGACCGAATTTGGACACATTGATGAGGGCTTTTTTCTTTTTATTAAATGACGGGTTTTATTTTTTTGGTTACACACATTGGAAAATCCATTTGATGTTGAACTGTTCTGTATTGGAAAGCATTGCTAAATGGTGCCCCAGTTGAATATTGGGCTTAAAAAAATAAATAGGATTTTAAAAACTGTTTGTTGGGTCTATTCTGTATTGGAAGGTATTATTGAATGGTGTACTAGCTGAATGTTGGGTTTAAAAAACTGTTCGTTTGACCTAAAATGGTGTCCCAGCTGAATGTTGGGCCTAGGGCAACTGTCATGTTCGCCCTGGGCCAAGTGTCGAGCCTGCCTATAAGGGTCTAAGAATTCCTGAAAATTATTTTGTTCAAGGCTTAAGAGTGAGTTATGATATAAATAGACATGGGTGAGATTTATAATTATAAGCAACTAATTAAGTTGTTCAATGAGTGATGATTAAAATAGACTTGGGTGAGATTTATAATTATAAGCAACTAATTAAGTTGTTCAATGGGTTATGATTAAAATAGACTTGGGTGAGATTTATAATGATAACCAACTAATTAAGTTGTTCAATTATTTGAAGAGCAGTGCTAAACATGATTTCTATGATGGCCTTCATAACCTGGTTAATTATAATGAAAAACCCTGCCCAGCCAAGAAATCATTATGTTGTATATCTAACAACAGTAACCAATATAGTCACTCACTAATATCAACATCATTTAATGTTACTTCTCATTATTTCCAAATTTATTACTTAAATAACTTTATTGCCACTACAATCCGTATCATTGATATTGATGTTCCACTTGCAATCCAAAATGAATACAACTAGATCACGATATTGCCTTAGTAATATCATAATCAGCATAGTGCGGAAAGTCTAGATCATAATTGTTAGGGTCTAATCATATTTTAATAGTAAGTTAAAAAATAATCAATTTATTAAATATTTTTTAAATTATAAATTATAAAATAAGTTATTATTTTATAAATTATAGTAACATTTCCTAACACTTATTTATTTTCTAACATGAATTATTAAAACTCTAACAAAGTCAGTTCATATTTGTGGGCCATAAATTAGTTTAGAGATTCATAACTATATAAGGACTAGTTTGATCAAACGAGACATATAGTTATATTTTAGTACAAATTTTAACTTGAAGGTAAGGATAAAATGTGAGTATTTAAGATGTGATAGTTACACTTAAGATCCCTCCTCACATAAAATGCAAAGACATATAAGTAGGGTTGGCCGCAGTTCAATTCGAACTGCTAGTTTTAAATCGGAATCGACGGTCTCGGTTCCTATTTTTTAATTTTAGGAACTAGAATTGTCGGTTCAAAACTGGCAGAAAATCAAAACTTGTGATTCCGTCGATTCCAATTCCTTTTTGTAAAAAAAAATTGAAAAAAAGATTTATGCTGGGAGATAAAAAATAAAAAATAAATTTAGTTCTGGAATTGATATAAAATCGTCAATTTCGAGAATTGAATTCAAAACTGGAACTAGGAATTTCCTGTCGGTTTTGAAATCGAAATCGATACCCTACGATTTGGCTCAATTCCCTCCCTAGAATAATCGGAACTGCCGAAGAATCGCGGCCATCCTTATAAGAGATGTATATGCAGAAGAGGAATTGAACTAGCTAGAGAGGTCTCTCTGTCTCATATGACGCAACTAGTACTGGCTAGTTTGAAAGTGACAACACAATTGAACAGAAACAAACTAACAATAACTTTAACTTTCTCCCTCGAGTTAAAACTTAAAACAAATCAGTGGAAGGGAAAAGAGAGAGAGATGGCCGGGAATGGTATTGGTGGTGAGAACTGAGAAAGCCACACACATGCAATCACAAAAAGCAAGCAGCTTGCCCCAGAAAAAGTCATCATGACTAAAAATTGACTGTCATTTCATATATACCAGCTGCCTTGGGAACTGCCCTCCTACAACCACAGCCACAGCTGTTCTTTCTGACCAAGTTTTATTAGTGGCTGCCTACACCACCACCAGTCCACCACCATCAATCATCCACTAGGTCTGCTGCTCTCTCTTTTCGACCCAGATCTTTTAGGCATCAAATCTTGTATCCACTCTTTCCTATTAATATCCTATCACATAGTATAGTACTACTAGTTAATCAGATTGAATTTATAGTAGGATAACTTGCACTAAAATATCCTAAATTATAGAATAAATATATACAAAATATTAATTTTATTATAATTACATTTAAATATCCTAAATTATATTAACCACCACTAAATTAAGGATGATATTAATAATTTAAAGGTGTATTGGTCTTTTATTCATAAATTTTTATTTAAGAAGTTGTCTAACCAATCATAATGCACCACATCACCAATTAATTTTTAATAAAAAATTAATATAAAATTTTTAAACACCAATTAAAAAAATTAATATAAAATTTTTAAAAAAAAATTTAAAGGAACAATATAAATTTCCAAATCCTTCCTTAAAAAAAAAACCGAAAATGTCAAAGAGATGGATTTCTCCATTTTTACAGAACTATCTCTATCTGTGCGGATGGAGTGTCGCTCCATCATCGCCGAGATAAAGCAACGCTCCATTAGATGGAGCGTCACTCTATCACTCAAATGGAATAAATCTGTTCCAACCCAATTTTTTTAAAAAAAAATTATGAATGGTTGATGGTTGATTGAGATAGATAGAAATGGAGATGGTATTGGATCAAATTTCTTTTTCTTCTTTTATTTTTTTTATTTTTGGATTATGAATGGTTGAGGGTTGATTGGGAGAGATGGTGATGGTGATGGTGATGATAGAGACGGTATTGGATCGAATTTCTTCTTCTTCTGTTTTTTTTTTTTTTTTTGGATTATGAATGGATGATGGTTGATGAATTTGATTGTGTTTTTGGGTTTTAATGAATTGAATATGGTGGAATGATAGAGATGGAGATGGAGGTGGTATTTTTAATTATTATTTTTTTAATGTTATTTTTTTATATTTTTTAATAGTGGTAGTTTAGTCATTTTACATAAAAAAAAATTGGTCAACCTTTAAAATTAATGAAAAACTTGAATATAAAAAACGGTAAACTGACATTACGTGTAATTATGAATAAATTTAGGATACCTTAGTGCAATTACCCTTTACTATATGATATGAGTAATCTAATAAAATTTTTATCTTTTAATAAAATAACGTATAATTGAAATTATAGCGAATTGTAATAGAGTGTCCTTATATTTAACTATATTATAATAAAATCGTAAGTTTAACCTTAATTATATATTAGTATCCTTAACTAACTGGTTGACCGTTAGAGTTGACGGTCAACCAATAATCAAAGGGTAATATATTCATTTTTATCTTAATTTTTTTAAAAATAAAATAAAAAATTTTAAAAAAATTATAAAAATATTAAATGAATCTTCGCCATCAATTATTTATCATCCATCAAAGATTGATGGACAGTAGAGATTGGATCTCCAATTTTTTTTCTTCATTTAAAATTTCTTTTTAAATTTTTTTAATATAATTTCTATCATCCATTAATATTAATGGAGGTAGAGATCTATTTAAAAAAAATAAAAAATTTTAAATTTTAATAATTAATTTTCGTTTTTAAATTATAGATATTTGTATCCTTTCAATTAAAATTTGTAGCCAAAGCACTACTTTTAACATAATCAACTAACATTATTTACGAAGGAATTGTATGAGAATTCGTCCTTGAAATTAACTTTGAAGGTGTAAATTTGCAAGATTTGTAATAGTGTATAAAATGATAATGGGGAATAAAATAAAGTAAGAGCAACTCATCCAATCAAGTCACAATAATTTGAGTTGGATGGGGGCGTTGGGCCAATAATAACATAGTTGAAAACACAAACCCTAATAAGATCCGACGTACAAATGATTGCTGCTGAATAAATTGTCTCCTTAGCACACTGCACTGTGTCCCCACCCCACTTTCATCATCATCATCATTGGATCTCCTTCCTCTTTTTCTTCTTCTTCTTCTTCTTCTTCTTACTTTTTCACATTTGCATATTATTAAATATCACGTCATTCCTCTGATCTTCATCATCAAGTCTCATCATTACTTCCACACGCGTAACTCACGTGACCTCCTTTTAACATCCCTTGTGTAATGTATGAATCTCTGTAAATAATATAATGATCCCATCCAACCCACCTCAGTACCATTACCTATTCAATTTCCCAATCGCTCCTCACATTACACCAAACATTTATCAACAAGCATCGGTCATAAAAGCTTCGGTGAATTTATACCTACCTATACCACTTATATCATATCATAGGTTAAGAAAATGACACTTCTCTCCTTGTATATAAATCATGCATATCTCTATTTAGTTACATTAGTCTGCGGCCTAGTCTTCGGATTTGTTCACAAAAATTGAAGACTACAACGTACATGATTTATGGACCACAACCAACCCAACCACTTCATTTTTTATTTTTATTTGGTTTCAGCTTTGAACTCTGACAAGAATAATATAGGGCTCGTTATGGTTTTAAAATCCGGACAGTTGGTAGTTTTCTCTTAACAATACATGTTCATTTATAGCAACTAAATAGAATTTGTTGTAATTAAATGATAGAAATAGCTTCCATTATCGGTAATTTTTTAAGTTAATCTTGAAGTAGATGGTTGTCTTATGATATAATGTATAGGTGTCATCCAATAAACAATAACATTCTTAACACATTCCCGATAATATCTGCATTTCTATCTTTATTTTTGAGATTTAAAATAAAAAAATTATCTCTATATTTTATTTATAAAAAAAGTTTGACTCCAACAATACTCTCAATCTTAAAATTGTTATATTATTATTATTATTATTTTACTTTATTTCAATAAATTATGTTATATGATTTTACTTTCGAACTAATTTTTTATAAATATTATTTTTTAAAACTTTTTAAAAATATAGTACTTTTTTATTAGTACATAAATTTATTGTATAATTTTTTACATTAATTTTTTCACTTAAATTTTAGATTAATTCTTTCACATAATCTTTCAATTTTTTTATATTAATGAACTAATAAAAATATAATGTTTCAATAAAAAGGTATTTATGTTTAATGTTCCTAAGTTTGTTAGTTTTTTTTTTCTTTTTTTACTATACACATTTAATATATTTATGTCATTTGTAATTTTCATTTTAAAATTTAAATTAATGTTATTATATTTATTTCAGTCTTTATTTTAGTACTAACTTATAATTATTAATATGCAAATAATATAAAATATATGAATAATAAGTAAGTATTAATAAATAAAAAATTAATAATATAAATATTTAATATTAGTGTCATTTTAAAAATTTAGATGACGTCTTTATAATAGTATAATGAGTAATATTAACTGAATTTAATTAAAAATATAAAAAAATATTAATATCAAATATTTATTTATATCTATGTAGATAAGGGTAAAATTGGATTATAATTTATAAAAAATAAGTTTAGAGATCAAAATTTAGTTCACCAAGTTTAGAGTATCAACCTACCCATCTCTAAATTGTCTTCTTGGAATAATGACTTTAGTGTATTGTTGAAGACGCCTTTGGCTTTTTCTTTAACTGTCAAATCACACTATAATTTATATTTTTTATTTTTTCAAATACATGTAAATGATTGCGTGTAAATTTAAAATTCATCAATGTTTGAAAAAAAAATTCTAGGAAAATAGTCTATGATAGATTTATAAATAAGTTTTTGGTATATTACAAAATTTTAATGGAAGTTTCTCATCATTTGTTGGAATGGTTGCTGTTGGAAAACCTTAAAAATCATAATTTACTCTCTTTTTTTAAACTAAGTCTTTTTTTACATTCTAGCATATATAACAATCACTACAAAAAAAGTGACTTGTAGTGACACATTTTTTTGTGACAGATTTTAAATATGTCACTGTAGGTATTATTTTGTGATATATTTTATTATTTGTTATTATGTTTTTGGACCAAAATCTCCCTCTCAAATTTGCTGCTAAAACTCTGGTTCAATTGAGACTTTTTCTAATAATTTATCACAATTAAATAAAAATTAAGTTAGTTGTGACAATTAATATAATTGTCAGAAAATTAATTATAAAAAAGAAAATAAAAAATTATTTTGTTACTCATACAATTCAATCTCTTTCACTAGAAATCAATCTCTTTCCTTATTCACTAAAATTTAATTTCTTCCATTAAAATTCAATCTCTTTCCTTATTTCACTAAAATTGAATCTGACTCATAAACAAGGTAAGTATTGTTTTTCCTAAGCTTTTTGATGATAATTAATTTCACATTGTAAACTACTATTTCATAATTTCAATGTTGTTATAATTCAGCCTCAAACTATCAAGATCAGTAAACGAGACCTTGCCAAGGGCTCGACATCTGCTCCACAGAAATTGACATGCTGCGGTTCTTGGGGTTTAAGAAGGCCAAGATAGTTAGCATTATGCTTGGATGTTTTTAGGGAGTCTTTTCTATTTTGCTTCCTATCAAAAGAATTTCCAGTTTGCCAAGCAGCAAATTGGTTCCACTTCAAATTGTAAGTTTCTTATTTCAATTAATTTTGTTTATTTTCTTGTAGTTTTCCCATCTCTCTTCTTTTAACGTACTTTTAATTTTCTGTTTCTTTTTTTGTTTTTAATTGATGATCATTAGTTTTATTTTCATTTTATCTCCATGTTATGAAAAAAAAACTTGTTATACGTATTTATTATTTTAATTTGTATGATAAAATTGTGATACACACAAGATGTTTGAATAAATATCTCATTGAAATATTATTATAAGTTTTATTATAATCACACCTCATATGTTTATATATTTTCCTCACATTTTCTTCCCGATAGCTAAACATTTTTTTTTTTGTTATTGGGCGACATGTGTGTGTGTGTGTGTGTATAATATCACACCTGACATGTGTAGATAAATGCCCTAAAACTACTACTGGTTCCCCACCTCATCAAGACATTTATGTGTTATACTTCCATGAATTTCTTTGTCCCAAGTTCTACTTATATATAGTTTCAAGGGGCAAGAAAGGAAGGCATGAATCTCTAAATAAGGTATGCTCAAGTTTATCTCGACAAATACATAAGTCATTAATGAAAATTCATTCAATTGATATTGAGATTTTAACCTTTTCTTTTGAACTTTTTTTTATAAGTTTTCTTCAATATTTTGCATTTACCTTCTAAGTCTATGGTTTTGTCAATTAGTAGGAAAGGATACCATAGCCATGGAATCAAGTTGTGAATCTACAAAATCCAACAACACTAAAGAAGCAAGTAATTGATGATTGTGAATTTATTACATATCTGGGCAAGGTAGTTACATTTTGTGACCTCTATGAATTTGAAGATTTAGATGATGCAAAAGTTCTTCTTAGAATAAAATTTTGTTATTAATTTAGTTGTTTACACAATTTAACTATGTTAATAAATTTAATTTTGTTATTACTTATTTTTTACAGGCTCTTTATAAACCAACCCAATACATCTTGAGGCTGAAATTAATGCGTTGAGATCCCAACTTAAAAAGATGAATGAGTTGAAATCTCAGTTTGACGAATTTTTGATGATGTTTCGACAACAATTTTCAGATTTATCCGGACCTTTGTAGTTTATATGTTTTGTTAGTAGCTTTTATAGTTTAGAACATTTTTTTAATTTCAGCATATAATTAGATTAACGACTCTGTTTTGAATTTTATATCTGATTTCTTATATTAATTTTGAAATATTATATATTACATTTAATTAAATTTCACCGAAGAATGATAATTATGATTTTATAAATGTGTTTGTATATACCTTTTTTTTCTATAGATTTGTCATTTCAATTGTAAAAATTAAATTTTTATCACTTTAATGAAATATAACAATAATTATTACGTCTCTACCAAAGTAGAGAATAAAAAGGATGTAAATTGAAATGTCATTAAGTATACAAATAATGACACAATATTTTCAGATGATTAAGTGTCGCTAAGTTTCTGTATAGTGACAAATTTTTTTAATGATTAACAGTCATTATATTTGTAAATAGTGACATAATATTTAAACAATAAATCGTCACTAAATATGTATATAGTGATAAATTTTTAAATAGTTAACCGTCACTAAATTTGTGCATAGTGACAAAAATATTATTTCGTCACTCATTAAAGTTCCCTAATAATGTGTCACTAAAAATAATGGTTTGTGATACATATAAAATTATGTCACTAACCATAGTAATGAGATGACTTTAACCGTCACTAATATTTTTAGTGACGAAGTTAAATGTGACAATTATATAATGACACTTTTTATGTCACAATATTAATATTGTGATAAATATTTTTTTTTTAGTGGCTATTATTTTTTATCATTACAAGTCACTTTTCTTGTAGTGAATTATTATCTAACTAACATTAACAAGATTATAAAGGGTGTGTTCCAAGCTTAGAATATATTTATTATATATATATATGTAAGTTGCATTATTCAAGTAGTGTGGTTCCCAGGATGCATGGTGTGTGTGTGACCATGCGCGTATAATATTATAGTAAAAAAATTAAATTAAATCAAAAACTCATACTGATTGCACGAAAGCACGTGCAGCACAATGACAATGTTGCCATCAAATATAAACTTCCATCTTAAGTATAATGTGGAGATGACAGTCACTACAATCATTATTAAAAAAACAAAACACAAAATTCCATAAATGTCTTCTACCAAACACAACTATATAAATATATTTTGCAGGTTACTTTTTTTTATATGTTATTATTTTATGATATGATTTGAAATTAAAATATTATTAAATTAAATATATATTATTTATCATTATTTTATCATTAAGCTATAATAAGGTGTATGTAGTTATTAATAAGTAATAACAATATATGGTTAAAATTCATTTATAAAAAGACGATTTTAATGTATAATAACAACCAATTGCAACTCTTTAAAACAAGTTTAAATAAAATATTTTGATCAACAAAATTCAATTTTACAAAATTGACAAAAGATTAGGGTTTTTGCTATTGTCATTTTTTTTTTAAAAGATGGGCATTTTTTTCATTACTTAATTACTCTTATAGAAATAAATAAATAAAAATAGCATATAAATTAGAATTTCCCCAAATTATGCCCTCTTTTAAGTTAAAGGACCCACCCTGAAACCTTCAAATCATGTAGAATAGAGGAAGTATGCATGGGTTTCCATATTTTATATGGCAATACTCTTGTGTTTCGCCCCCAATTTTTAAATGTTTTTTATATCATTGAAAAAATAGTTGTCGAGCTTATGGAGTGCCAATGATCACCCTCTAAACTATAACTCTATAAAATAAAAGATTTAATGTCTTTTTTATGATCACCAATTAGTTTTTATAGATATATAGCAACATTTATTTAAAACTTTGTGGTTAAGTGTATGTTCAAGTAGGAGAAATCTAAAGATTGGTGACCCCTTAAAAAATTATGCAAGCCCCCTTAATCTAACAATAGTACAAGTGAGGATTATTTATGAGTGATTCTCCAATAGGTATACATTGAGATTTGTGGGAACATGGATGAAATCCAATAAATTTTAATGATATTATTTTTATGGATAATTAGAACAGTAAAATGTATATGTGAA
Source organism: Xanthoceras sorbifolium (assembly GCA_003430845.1). Classification (NCBI taxonomy): domain Eukaryota; kingdom Viridiplantae; phylum Streptophyta; class Magnoliopsida; order Sapindales; family Sapindaceae; genus Xanthoceras; species Xanthoceras sorbifolium. The sequence continues at coordinate 14,564,880 of CM010612.1, forward strand.
AAAAAAAATTTAAAATTTTTTCGAGTACTAAAACTATTTATGACCTAAACCCTAAATTTTAAACCCTAAAATACAAACAAATTTTTATATATACGCCGTGTTTGATATGATAGATTCAATTCCTTCATATTTTAATTGGAATGAATCACGTTGTAATTTTATATATCAAGTAGATACACATCTAGCCTTATACTTTTAAACTCCTATAATGCTTAGAAAAATTGGATGGAAAGCAAAATTAAATATCGCATATTGCGTTAGCGTATATATTATTTTATATGTATGACTGTCACTTTGACGTTTTAGTTGGCATGAATCACATTGGAATTTTATATATCAAATAGATAGGTGTTGGTAAATTAGTTTTTCTTTTTCTTTTTTATTTTTTAGGTGAAGTTTTTAATTTTTTAATTTTTCAACTTATATTTTAATTTTCCCAACTTATTTACTTTCATTTTTTTATTTTTATAATTTTTTTAGCATCTTCAACCTTTTTTAATTTTAATTTTCCCTTTTTTTTAAATCATATTTCATTAATAATTTAATAAATAGGTAAAAATAAAAACTTTAAGTAAAAAATTATCATATTTTCAAAAAAAAAAAATATCGGAGCAGGAGGGGAGGAATATTTTCCCCTCTGAAATTTTTAAAATTTATTTTAATTTATTAAAATAAATAAATTTTAATTAAAAATATTAATATTTTTAAAAACATCAGAGGCGAGGAATCCTCTAATGTTCATTGCCTCTGATATTTACAAAAATTTTATAATAATTTATTAAAATAAATAAATAAAAATAAAATTTAATTAAAAAATCAATATTTAAAAAAAATCAAAGGATTCCTCGCCTCTTATAATTTTTAATTTTTATATTAATTTATTAAATAAAATAATTTTTAGTTTTAGTTTTAATTTTAATTTTAATTTTATATTTTTATATTTTTAATTTTAAAATAATGTTATTTTCTTTTGATATAATAATGAGGGTATTATATTTATTTCATAAGTTTTGGAATAGCTTCTCCTATAATTAGATTTGAAAAGCAATCCCCAACAGCTTTTCAAATTCTGATTATAGAATAAGCAGATTATAAAATAAGTCAATTTTAATAAATTTACCAAACACTTTTTTATTAAAACTTATGAAATAAATAATTATTTTTGAAGTAAAACCAATTTCAAATGCACCCTTAATAATTATTTCTCTTTCGTGTCCTAATTTTATATTTTTCTCTCATATTTGGTACTCCCCTCTTATTTTCGAGTAAACCTTCAGTGCATCAAGATCATTGATGAACAGTTCACCCGACCACTTAAAACTTAATATATAGCAAAAAATATGCATGTGGCATAATAAAATGCACATATAGTAGCCACATGTCAAGTATTTCAGTAATATAATGCGCTACTCATAAGTGCAGTGCCCTCAAGATTTACTCCCCATTTCCTTAGCAACTTTTCATTTAGTTATACAAAATAAAACCATTAAAAGCATCATCTTAATTAAAATCGGGGCTAGGTTAAGCCTATTTGCTAATTAAAAAGAAGTAAGAATTTTCCATAATGTACAAGTTAGTAATGAATTTTCCTATTTAAAAAAAGTAAGAATTTTGTCCTTTTTTTTGTAACTTTATAATTGAAATATAAAAAATAAAATGTTATTTTTTAATTAAGGTATAATAATTGCTCTTATAACAATCTAGGATAAGTATTTGAATAAAAAATATTGACCGAATGAAAATTGTATTTATAGAGAGAAACTGACCGTGAATGTAGGAGTAAAGAAGACAATAAAGAGAAAAGGTAAAAATATAATTCGGGATAGAAGTAAATATTCAATATACCGGGTACACTGATGAGTGGCGTATTCAAGCCCTGAAGACTTGACATATTGCTGCCATATGCATATTTTTTTTTGTAATATTTTAAGTTTTTAAGTGGTCAGGTGCGCACTTATCAGTGCACTGGGTGTACTGAAAATTTACTCCCGAAAGAAGAAAGAAAAATAAATTTATAAATACAAGAGAAGAAAGTTGAGAGAACAATAAATATTGAGAAATAACGGAGAAAAATAGTTATTAAATATTTTATTAACCATGAGAAGGAAAAAAATACGTAAAAGAATATAGAAAGGAGAACACATTTATTTGAAGTGTATTAATGTAATTGTAAGTAAAAGTACGAGTGTATTTTAATCATTCAAACCATTATAATTCAAGGATCAATAAAATATTTACTAATTTATATAATTTTTAAGGGCAGCGGACTGCCCATATATATATATATTTTGCATGATATAATTGTCTTTTAAAATTGAAATAAATCACATTACAATTTTATATAAGAAATTGGTAAACATATAGCCTTAACTTATATCCTTTGAGTCCTATAAAGCTTTTATAAATGAGATGAGGAGCAAAATTAAATATCGTAAATGCTCCTTTAATTCAACAAATTAAAATATAATAAATACTCCTTAAGTTAGAGACGGTAATTTTAAAACATCTCTATAACCAAAAACATTAATTAGAATGAGTAATACTAATTGCATATGATATGATCAAGTTATTAAGGTTTCACCTTAAAAAATTATTTGATTTATCCATAATAACATTAAGACTTGGAAAATTTATACTAAAGAGAAATCTAAAGACCTTATCAAGATTGGATCAGAATTGGAATAACTACGTGATTACCAAATTAAATAAAAGCTCGTCCCATCCCATTTATTAATCTGAAACGACCTTTATCACTTGGCTAAATACAAAAATAATTAAACATATGATGCAAGTAAAACGATGAATAGTAAAAATGAATGAGATTGAGAAAATGGTAAATATGGAATAGGAGTAGTTGGTGGTGGCTAAATTTGATGAGTAAATGACTTATTATCATTTCATGGTTCTTATGGTCCCACCTAATAATTCACTCATCTCTCTCTCCGACTTATCATTAAAGCCTGCATGAGTTCAATTATTGCAATGATCCCAAAAGCATGACATATCTGACCTGGTCACATCCTCTAGATGTGTTTTTTTAATTACCACTTCCCCACGCGCGTGGGACCACTCTCCCAAAAACAAATAAATAAGACTTCATTGGATACCCAGTTTTCTATTTGTGGGTTTTTTTTATTTCACGGTTAGGTCTAAAATTTTAAAATGCTTAAAAACTTTCCTTGGAATAGTAAATGATGGTCTGTTTGTCTGCCTAAGTAAAACATAATAAAGTTGCAATTCTGTTTCTGGTCAATTGTTTTTCTCTGTTCACACATCACGCTTATAGTCAAAAATAAAGTTTTAATTTGGGTTCTGGTGTGTTCTACACTTGCTGAAATATCTGGTAAAAAAGTTGCTCTGTTTCTTTCTGGTTGGTGAGTCAGCGGTCTAAACCATAACTCAGTCCATTCCATTACAATAGCAATTGCGTCACTTTGATTAATTGGTTATCATTTGAAACTAAACAAACAGTGGGAGCCAAATAATTGTGTTTGGTAAGAAACACATTAATCACTTCTCATATGATGATAATAAATAAAATATTTAATCAAATAACACTATTTCACCCGATGATCTTGACCCTAGGATGAGTCATTATTTTCTGATGATATTATGATGATCATGAAGGTGGCCCTTGTTTGGTAAGCATAATAATTTACTAACATTGGGTAGTAATAATCACAAAACTATTAAATTAATGAGAATTAAATAACTCATTTTGTAGTGGGAAAGTGTAGCACAGGATTTATATAGTTGTTGTTTGAAGTAATCAAATATAGCATATCCAAGATTATAATAAGAAAATAAATTGAATAATTTTTGACTTGTTAGAAAAATGAAAACCTTTCGCGTAGGCTTAACTTTTAATATCAGGTACTAAAAGAACAGAAAAACCTCTCTCTCTCTCTCTCTCTCTCTCGTGTATGAACCAGTGTATATTAATATAGATTCACGTGCGTTTGTCAACCTGGATTTGTCGGTCAATCTAATTTACTCGATCGCACAAGGGAAAATCCATATATAAATAAAAAAGGTGATGTGGGTTGTGTGTGTTTTTAATAAAAAGATTGAATAGGGATTTCATATTTAAAGTCTCAGGTATTGAGGTATACTTGTCCTCTTCTTCTTTATCTTCATCAATCAACCCAACAACATTTTCAATATTCAAAGCCAAAACTTGGTTTTGGTTCTCTCTTTCTTTGCAAAAGAAGAAGAAAATGGAGTTAGCTTTGAGCCTAGGAGATGCGTCAAAGCCGTTTTCTACGTTTCTTGACAAGTCTCCAAAGATAACAAGCAAGAATTTAGGGTTTTGCATGGGCCTAGAGACTGGTTTTCATGGAAGATCACAAGAGAGAGGAGGGAGTAGCAGTAGTGCTCGTGAAGATGGTACAAGGGTCTCATCGGATCCTCCTATTCAGCTTGATCTTCTTCCATTCTCTCCTGTTCCCCGTACTCATCATTCTTCTTCACAGCTTCGTTTTCCATGGCTCACTGATCACTGTAATACTCTCTTCTTCTTTCTCTTTTTTTTTTTTTCCATCTTTTTAATTGCTTTGTCAACTTTGTTAGTTAGCTAGCTAGGGTTTTGAAGATCTGATTTTCTTACATGTTCTAAGCTGTGCAGTGGCGTCTGAACCGGGTTCAACTGGTGGGTCCGGAAGAGGGTTAGATGTGAACCGGTTTCCGATGGCAGCGGAGGCTGATGAGGGTACGGCACTGTCGTCGTCTCCCAACAGTGCGGTGTCGTCTTTCCAGATGGACTTTTGCATTAGAAATAATGGAAGCAGTAGAAGCAAGAGAGATTTTGAGGTTGAGACTCACGAGAGAGCGAGTGACGATGAGGAAAATGGATTGACTCGGAAGAAACTCAGGCTCTCTAAAGAACAATCTGCTTTTCTTGAAGAAAGCTTCAAAGAACACAACACTCTTAATCCTGTAAGTTAATAATTAATTGTTTTTTTTCTTTCTAAATCATCGTATTAGCAAAATTCCATTTTTAATTGGTCGCTTGTTTTTATAAATTTTTATTTGTTTAACTAGCATGAAAATTTGCAGAAACAAAAGCTTGGTTTGGCGAAACAATTGAATCTTCGTCCTAGACAAGTAGAAGTGTGGTTCCAAAACAGAAGAGCAAGGTATTTTCAATTTATTTTTATTTTTTACTTTTGTATTTGAGTTATTTAGGAAACCATGATCTGATGAAAATAAGAAAAATTGACAGGACAAAATTGAAACAGACAGAAGTAGATTGTGAGTATTTAAAGAGATGTTGTGAGACACTGACGGAAGAGAACAGGAGGCTGCAAAAGGAACTGCAAGAATTAAGAGCTTTAAAGACTTCTCAACCTTTCTACATGCAGCTACCTGCCACTACTCTCACCATGTGCCCTTCTTGTGAGCGCGTTGCCACCACCAACACGGTCACGGCCACTACCACCGCCACCACCACCAACAACACCAATATCAATAACAGCAACAACACCAATAATGCTATTTCTTTACCACTAGCTAAGCCTAGGCTGTGCCCGTTTGCTCCTATGCAAGTGCAATCAAAAATGCCCTCCGCTTCGTGAATATGCGCAAAAATCGATACATATATATTTTATTGAATGCTTTTAAAAACAACCATGTACCCCCTCATCTCCATTTGTATATTTTTGGCTTGAAGATTTTCTTTATTTTTATTTTTATTTTTTTAATTATATTTCTCTACTTTTAGTAGTCTCTTGTAACGGGGAAGGGAGAGAAAGTTCAAAGAGTTGATATTATTTCGTTGACTGACCATCAGAAAGTGGAAGAAATTTTTTTGTTCAAAATCCGCTTTGTGTTTATATATTTTCGCTTTATACTTGTATCCAAATATAGATATTGCATATCTCATGTTTGAGTATTTTTTAAATTATGTTGTTGGTGTTCATTATATATTTAAGTTGCATATCTACTCATAACTCAAGTATTATATAGATTTAAGTAGTTAATGTATATTCTTTCTATCTCTGCCTGAGAGTTCGAGTTTTACAATTTAGTGATTAGGTTAATTTTCTCTGCATTAAGAATCAAAATGCGCTCTTGGGGATTTGGCTAAATTAATTAACCCGCATGTCATAACAGTACATGAATTTTTTTAGTGATTTGAATTATACCAAAATTACACGAAAGAAGCTTATAAAAATTATATGTTGATGACAAAGGTTGAAGTGGCTTAGGGTAATATTTCACATTAACTATTATGTCATGGGTTTAAATCATATTTCTCTTCTTAAATCTAAAAAAATAAAATAAAAAAGAAGGATTTCGACAAAATCAAGTAGTTATCGATTAAAAAAAGATATTGTTTGTGATTAAGAAGTGTAATAATGTGGTAGACTGCTAAGTGATGTTGTGATAACAAAAATAGTGTTGGTGATTAAGAAGTATAATAATGTAGTAGACTGCTAGTCATGCGGTGACCAAAGTTCAATTAAGGGTAAAAGAATGATGTTTAATTAGTTGATTAATCACATTAATTGTTGAAAGGATTGTTCAACCACCAATTGCCAATTTCAAATGTCTATCCCTCCCATGATTTGTGCTGTCACTATTTATATTTATGTATACCGGATGCCCCAATAACACACAAACATTAACAAAATTATTACGTATTGCAATCGCATTTGCCACCTCTCTTTTTATTAGAATTTGTCATCTACTGCAATTATCTTCTTATTCTATTCTTTAATTTTTTCTCTGTATTAAATCGTCTAGGAAAATTATAATCAAATGGTAGGTTGTGAATTAGTGAGGAACCTGATTTTAACTAAAGGATTTATCTACTGATTATAAGAGTAGATATTCGGACCATATATTTAGTAATTGATATTAATAAATTTATAATTAATTTTATAATTATACAATTAAAAAAATAATAATTTTATGTATGTAATTATGACTTTCAAAAACTGGGGCACAGTCCCCTGGATACCCTTAGTGAATAGTGGACCAAAGAAATAGGCCGAATTACCCAGGCCATGTAGAAATGGCCCAAATGTCAGCCTTCCTCACTGGGCTCAAGTAATGCTAGCTTTGGTCTTAAAACTACAAGCGCAGCTATGCCTATGTTGTTGGCACCCATCTTGTGGATTTTGAGACACCCCTTTTAATTTTTTTAACCAACCTAATCTTCATACAAAATTTCTTGACAGTACAAATCTTGTTGCATTGGAGCCTCAAAACAGATCATTCATAATTGCATGGGTTTAATTAACAGTTTGAAAACAAAGTAATGCAAGTAAGGTTAGTTTTGGAATAAAATGGTATTAATTATAATTTATAAAGTTAATTCATTTTTAAATTGAGATGTCATGTAATTATAAAAAAATATATCTAAGTATACACAAAGGATGTGTTTGGTGCATGAGATTTGATTAACCTATTTTTATAGGATGTGATGAGATCTGATTGGATTGAATTAATTCCAAATCGAAAGAAGTCTGCTCCTAACACTACGGCCTACTAGAGGTCTCCCCACACTAATCAGGATTTTATGGACAATGGTGAGACAATATTTACGATACCAAAGTTTAAACCTTAGCAAGTTGAGGGAAATTGTAAAACACCTACCATGTAAAGTTTCTATGGAGAAGGAAAGAGAAAGAAGATAATCTGTAGGAATTCTGGTTAATATTATTGTATGTTGATAATGAACAATTATATGAGATTTTATACACCTAAAAAGAATCAGAAACTTAATGGCAATTAAATGAGAATAATTCATAAATAATTACAATGAGGAAAGTATCCCAAACTTTGCTCCACAAATCTTTCCATTAATACTCCCCCTCAAGTTGGAGCGTGGATGTCAAGAATGCCCAACTTGCAAAGAAGTGGGTGAAATGATGCTTGCCTTAACGCCTTGGTGAAAATGTCTGCCACTTGATTCTGGTCGATACATATGCCGTCTTGAGTTCCCTTTTTTCAATCTGTTCCCGAACAATATGGCAATCAATCTCAATGTGTTTTGTTCTCTCGTGAAAAATCGGATTAGTGGAAATGTGCACAGCCACCTGATTGTCGCAAAACAACGTAGCCGGTTGTGTATGGGTAACTCGTAAGTCATGTAACAAGTATCGTAGCCAAGTCAACTTACAAGTGATGGAAGCCATAAATAGAAATTCTGCTTCAGCCGAAGACTTAGAAACTGTACTCTGTCATTTGCTTTTCCGCAAAACGAGTGCTTTTCCTACAAAAATGTAATAACTAGTTACTGATTACCGTGTGGTGATGCATACAGCCCAATCCGCATTACAATAACCAATCAAGTCCATATCGTCTTTGGAAGGAAAAAAGTAGACCTTGTACCGGTGAGCCTTACAAGTATTGTAACAAACGATGTACTGCATCCAAGTGAGATCGTTTAGGAGTTTGCATAAATTGACTAAGTGTATTAACCGTGAAAGCAATCTTCGGTCGGGTAATAGTGAGACAAATCAGTTTTCCAACTAACCGTCGATAACGGGTAGGATCCTTAAGTAACTTTCCATCGGTTGACAGAGTTTCAAGTTCTGCTCCATAGAAAATTTAGCCATTTTAGCCCAACGTAAGCATGCTTCGTCAAGTATGTCAGGCGTGTATTTTCATTGGTTGATGCATATGTCAGCTTTAGATCGAGCCACTTCACCACCAGAAAGTATTTAAGTGACCTAAGGTTTTTCAGTTTGAAATAGGTTCCAAGAAAGGACTTAACTTCGTTAATGCATCCTCATAGTCTCCTGTGATAATCATGTCGTCCACGTAAAGTAATATGGCTATAAAAGAAGTCACACGCACCTTGGTAAATAAAAAATGATGAGCCTGTGATTGTTGGAAACCAAACTTGGTGATGGCGAAGAGAAACTTGTGGAACCAAGACCGTGAAGCTTGTTTAAGGCCATCGAGTGACTTGTGAAGTCGGCATACAAGATTCTCCCTATGCCGACGAAAACCAAGAGGAGAATGCATATAGACTTCCTCAGTAAAATTGCTATGGAATAAGACATTTTGAACATCTATCTGATGGAGGCCCCATCGTCGAGCAGAGGCGACAGCTGAAAGTGATCGAAAGGTAGTGAGCTTAGCGACCAGGACACAGGTCTCGATGTAATCATTGCCTTCTCGTTGAGTAAAGCCTTTAGCAACCAGGCGGGCTTTGTATCTCTCTATCTCACCATTCGAATTGTACTTGGTCTTATAGACTCCTTTGTATCTAATAGACCGATGTTAAGTAGGTAAAGGAACAAGGGACCATGTCTTGTCAGCTTCAAGGGCGTGGATTTCGGATTGTATAGCATCAACCCATTTAGGATCCTGACAAATCTGTTTATAGGATTTTGGTTTGACCAAGTGAGAAAGATTAGGCAAATGTACGATAAGCATTGGAAATATTAGAATATGACACATACCTTAATAAAGGATGGTAAATCGAGGATTTAACGGGAAGAGTCGCGTCTAGTGCAGGCAGAACATGGTTTATATATTAGTCATGTAGGTGAGCAGTATATAATAGTTATGTAGATGGGCAGGTGGTTGGTTGGGTCACATAGATCGTCATAAGGATGTGTATGGACAGGGGTCAATGCCACGACCTCCAGATTCGTGTGCTGCAGTTTTCAGATCCAGGGACTGGGCATTGTGACCTTCATGTGAGGGTGCTACATAGTGATCTCTGTAAGAGGCTGATCTAGCAAGTCAGCACCACATCCTGGTGTAGTGGGCATCACGACACTAGTGGTAGGGAGTCAAATTTCTGGATTTTTGTTGGTATTTTGGTTAGAGGTGGTAAAAGGTAGGTCAATATGTGTGTCCAAAGGTAAGGGTAAGGTGGGTTTGGTGTTTAGAGTATGGTCATTTTGTGGTAAGTTGGAATAGAGAAAGATATCTTTATGGAAAATAACATCATGATAGACGAAAAATCTCATGTGAATTAAATCATAAACTCGATATCCCTTTTGATCTTTTGGGTATCTAAGAAAAATGCATTTTTGGGCTCGTGTGTCAAATTTTTTAGTGGTGGTAAGGTTTGTGCAAAGCAAAGGCATACATAAACTTGGATATGTGAGTAAGAATGTGGTTTTTGGTAAAGCTTTTCATATGGTGTTTTGTTGGAGAGAAGTGGTGTGGGTAAACAAAGTATAAGGTAATAGGCGGTTTGTATATCACCCAAAATTTTGTAAAAGGGATTGTGTTTCATATTTATAGCGTATAAAATATTACCAAGTAAAACAAGAAAAACCATCCACAATAGTAAAAATATATTAGCTCCATAATAAGAACGAATTTTGTGTTGGTCCCCAAATATCACAATATATTAAATCGAAAGGTGTTAAACTGGAAATATAACTATTGGGAAAAGATAAAAGAGTTTGCTCGGTTAAAGGACAAACGTCAAAAAATAAATGCGAATTAAAGAAAATTTTGGGATTGGTTTTGGATAGTAGTTGGAGTAGAAGAGTAGATGGACTCCCAAATCGATTGTGCCAAAGGTTGGATTTGTGATTTGTGGTGTTGGCATGATGGCGACTGATGGAGAGGAAATATAAGCCATTATTATGCCTACCTCGTCCAATCGTCCTCTTCGTAGTTAAATCCTGCACCACACAAAAATCAGGATTTCGTTTAAAAGTGAGACTCAATAATTCCATTCCCTTACATGTACTAAACACGAGACTAAGATTTCGTTTGTTTTTTTTAATCTAAAGATTGAATAGGGCTCAAATTTTTTCTTAAAACTGAATAGATATTGAAACCTAAAAGTTAATAATATGTTTATTTTTTTTTCCTTCTAACAATTAAATAAAAGTATAGATTGTTTATTTTTTTTTAAGACATAAACATATTAATAAAGTTAAAATTGAAAATATATTAATATAGGAATAATAATTATAAAAGAAAATATTTTAATTATGATTCAATGATTAGGTGTTAAGTGATTGGTAGAATTTCTAACTTTTTATTTTAAATTATTTTTTAGCATTTTTAAGTTATCTGACCATTTAAAATAAATAAATAAAAATAACTTAATATATTCAATTCAGACCCATTAAATGTTAAGTGGAAAAAACATACAACTACTAAGACTAAATTCACTTAAAATAGTTTAATCTTAGTCTTACGGATTTTTTTTTTTCCATTTAAAGCGTAATGGGGCTGAACTGGACACATTAAGTTGTTTTTGTTTGTTTTCTTAAGTGGTCAAACAATTTAAAAATACTAAAAAATAACTTAAAATTAAAAAACTAAAAGTAATGACTTATTACTTAACATCTTATCACTGAATTATAATTATAATATTTTCTTCTATAATTATAATATTTTCGTTCATAAATCATTCTTATATTAATATATTTGTAAATTTATTTTTATTCAGATATTTTTATTTTTTTTAAAAAAAATAAATAATTAACACTTTTATTTAGTAGTTAGAACGAAAAAAAAATAAACATATCATTCAGATTTCAATCCCTATTCAGTCTTTAAAAAATTCAAATTTATTTAGTGTGTAGATAAAAAAAATAAACAATATCTTAGTCTCAGTCTCATGCACCAAACGGGGTAAAAGTGGGGTGCCAATAATACTAGACAAGAATACCGTCAATGCCCCCACCTATTATTTAATCACACTTGTTCAAGATTTGATTTGGTATTTGAAAATTTATATTTTATTTTGTCGAGCTATAACTATAAATCGAATTAGGCTTTTTATTAAAAAAAAAATTACGGCTGTGTTAAAAAATATAGAAATTTTAGTAAAATTGTACCTTCCATTGAGTGTAATTGCATAATTAGCCTATCCATAATAATTGTTGCAAAAGTTCCCACTATAAATACATAACCACCACAACTATTGCAATAACCAAGATCTAAAGTCAAATAAACTCAATCAACAAAGAAATTCAAAGAAAAATCGAACTAAGTAACATGTATTTCCAATAAACCAATCTTATGAGCACAATATTTCTCATCATTCTCATTTTGATTCATATAAGTATTTAATATTTTCACAAGCAACGTAAGGTTGGTTTTAAATACAAAAATTGTTATTATGTTATATATATATATATATATATATATATATATATATTAATATAAGGTTATATAAAAATATTGGGCTTTCAAGATTAATAATATGTGCCCCTAAGATTGTTGGGTCCTGAGCGACTGCCCTGTTTGCTCTGGACCAGCACCGGCCCTATGTGTGAATTTACATATGCTACGAATTGATATTAGTGTAAGAATATTGTATTTAAGTTAATTTTTCTACCATTTTTGAAGTTTTGGAAGGCTTTGGTTTGGTCTAAGCCGATGAAAGTTCGTATTGGTTTGGGTTGAATCTGTGTGTGCATGTGTCTGTGACATAATAATAATTTTCATGTTTAAAACTAACCTTCAAACTTCAATGGGTGTGTGTGACATAATAACAAATTTTGTATTTAAAACTAACCTTCAACGTGTGTAACATAATGACAATCTTTGTGTTTAAAACTAACCTTCAACATGTGTAACATAATACAATTTGTGAGTTTAAAAATACCTACGTTGATTGCAGAAATATAAAAATGTGTTTTTGTATTTAAAACTAATATTTAACATGGATAACATAATATCAATTTTTGTGTTTAAAACTAACTTTACGTTGATTGTGGAAATATTCAATATTTTTTATGAACCCAAATGGGAAGGAATATTGTGCTCAAGAGATCGTTGATTCGAAATATAACACTTTACCCAGTTCGATTTTGCTTTAAATTATTTTAGTGATTTTATTTGGTCTTAGATCTCGGTTGTTGTGTGTATATACTATTACATTAGTTGTGGTGATTGCTGACTGGTGGCTATGTGTTTATTAGAGGCATTGTGGGAAGTTTAAGGCAATTTTGCAACAATTATTATGAATGGAGTAATTATGGAATTTCATTTCATGGAAGGGCCAATTTCGCTAAAATCCTAAAAAGATATTTAATATTTTGGTCATCTCAAGAGGTAACGCTTCAGTAAACTAGTGCACTGATGAATGGCGTACTCAGCCATGGAAGACTTGATATGTGGCTACTACATGTGTATTTCTTTATGCCACATGTGTCTTTTTTTACCATATGTCAAGTCTTCAGTGGCTGGGTGCGTCATTCATCAATGCACCTAGTACACTGAAGATTTACTCCATCTCAAGAGAAATTATTATTATACTATATTAGTACACTTCTCTTTTATATATGTGATAGAAGTTTGAATCTCACCGTTGTCAATAAATAAATAATATATGGAAAAACCTTTCATTCATAGTGGTAGTTGATTTACGGATTGTACTTAGTGGTTAATCTCGTTAGTTCAGACAAACTCCTCATCCAACAATTATCGGTCATCAAAAGAAGAAGAGTTAAGGAATTATTACTTTTCGACACTACACAAATATGACATTTCAATACTGATATTTGGGAGAGGATAATTTCAAGTTCCAACCACAAAGTAATGCTTGTTGACCGTTGTCCTTCAGATATGATGAGATGAGAAAAAACATAACCACCCGATTCTTTTTGTATGTATAGAAATTAATAAAAGTTAGGGTGAATGACACTAACATATCGTACCCCGACTTTCTGTATAGTTATACAAATAATACGAATTCTATTTTAATTACATATTAGTAACCTTAATAGTGTTGACCAACTTAATATTCGAAAGAAAAATACCACTTTGTGTCACACAGTTGGACAAAATTTTGAGCATCGAGTGCACCAATAATCACATCTCAAATTGTGAATGTGGTAAGATAAATATGTCAGCTTTTCCTTTTCTTTTTAAATAAAAAAACCCTAACTTTGCAACATCCTCCTCCGTTCTCTCCTCCACAAAAACAATTGAATCTTCTAAGTCCCAACAACATATTTTTTTCCAAGAAAATCTTGATTCTCAGAATATCAAACTCCCGCTTACATTTCCAAGCCTCCTTCATATTCTTTCCCTAAAGCCTCGTCATCGATGAATGATAAAAAGATTCACCTCTTGAAAATTAATTAGATTTTAATGGTTGACTGAAAATGGTTATATTTCTTATTGAAAGTGGGCACTTTCCTTTTTCTTGATTATTTGCTGTTATCATTTTGGTTGAAGTTGAAGTTTTGATATAAATAAATTTTATGAGTCAAACAGATCTAAAAGTTTTTTTATTTTTTCGGATTTCAAATACGTCCAAAAAGCTAGATTTTTATTATTCTAAGTTAAATAAGTAATAAATATAATTACAAATTTTTATGCCGTTCTACGGTGCTTAGTGGAGGAAGAAAATTAACTTTTTTAAAAATTAATAAAAAATAATATTTTTCTCTTCAATTCCACTAAAATTAACTTCTTTTTTTTCTCTCGTCTCAACAAAAAATCCACAAAAAATAATTATCTTCTCCAATTAATTCCAAAAAAATAAAATAAAAAATTAAACACCTTATATTCTTCTTTATAATCCAATTACACCCAAAAAATAAAAACTAAAGTCGGAAAAGGAATAGAACAATGGAGCGCACCTGATGGAGCATCTCCATCTAATAGAGCTTGGAGAAACAACTTTTTAAAATATATAAAATAATTAATTAAATTTCAATCGTCCAAAAATAACATTATATTCTTCAACCTTAAGTTAATAGTAATCAACACCGTCAAAGGTACTAACATCTAATTAAAGTAAAACTCGTATTAATTCATGTAATTATACAAAACATCAGGGTCATTAGTGCAATTCACTATAAAAACTAAAACATATTTCTACAAGGGTAAAATGCTCTGACAACCCCTCATTAATGGCATAATAATAGCGAGATATCACTAATAGTTTTATTTTACACAAACATCCCTCTATAATATAATATTATACATTGAAACCCCTATTGACTGAATTGACCATATAAATGACCAAACTGCCTCTTTTTTCAAAAAATATTTAGTAATAAAATAATATGATTTTAAAAATAAAAACTATAAAAGAAATTAGAGGACATTTCCACCACCAAAACAAAAATCAATAATACTAGGAACCCAAGTTTTGTATACTAAGGTGTCACTTATATTGCATTAATACATAGATATGCAATACTTGTAATATCATTATCTTCTCTCTTAAGATCTTATCACATATCAGTTTTAATTAAATTGACACCATAATATTCAAAAATTGGAATACAACATTAGGATCCCTAAATAATAATGTATTCAACAAGGATAAAAATTAGAGGAGAACCATTCTCAGCTGATAATTTCTAGCAAAACAAAATGTATTTTATTACGCAAAAGAAAGTCTGCCTGCTGTATTTCAATAGTGATTTAAGAAACAAAAACATGGCAATCAGTAACACCACAACTTTGAAATCACCGACCCACGTACTTTATCAATACTTTTAGAGGTCCAAACATCCCATGTGACCAAGTGAGAAATAAAGACCAAAGTGTTCAAACCTAACCAATTCTTTTATATTATAATGTTCATGAAAAGTAGCAATTCAGTAGATCATTTTTTAAAAAAGATTTGACTACAAGGTCTCCAAAAGGAAAATGACATGAGAAAAAAGCTTAACGAAACCTTCAATTTCAAGCAACAATACAGTTTGCACTATAGGAACTTCATTATCACCATCTTTAACAAACACATGACAAAACTGAGCATCAACAACACCAAATACATCTAATTGGTGAAGAGATGATAAACAATAATTACAACTCCGTATTCTACTATCGACAAAAAAAGAAAACTAAATACTAGAGATTTACAATCATACGAAATGGTAATCAAATGAGAGGTTTCTGACCATAAAAATTTTGATCAATTTATATCATCCCTCCCTCCCTTTCTTATCATCTCTTGTCTCTCCCATGCATTATATAATCAAATTGGAAAATTACAGCATCATTCGATCTCTCCAAGATTGATATTCGATTTTTCATCTTTCTATCCTTTGTTTTTCTCATAATTTATAGAGAAAAAGAAATAAAATTATGCAAGTTTGTTTGTTTCTACAATTCCAAAAAGTAAACCAAAAAAACTATATGGTGGCATTCCTATGATTTCTACTTATTATTAAATAATAATTATAAACGTGGCCTCATAAGTTTGAGGTTGTTCTTGTTTACCTATATCTCTTCTGATTCTGATGTTGCAGCATTTTGTTCTCTTTTATCAGAAGCTCAGCATAAAAAAGCTCATTCCAAGCATCAGGCACACCAGGAAGGCACCAATGGCTGCAATCCTGGTACCTTAACGGCGATCTCCTTTCCTCATCCGATAATTTTTGCTTCCGATAGATTGATGGGTGACCATCCTTACGATAATCAGTCAATCTGGTGATATTTAGGTACGTCACATGGTTTGTCATCCCTTTAAGCACCGACTCTAATACTTTCATTTTTGGTGGGTATGCTTTTAGATACGTCTCATTCTTGATCGGTTCGATCTCACTATCACATGCCCCTCCAGAATTCCACTGTCCACCACTGAAAACAAGAACAGCATTTTTTAATTATTTTTTTTATATATATATATATATATAAGAAAAGCATTTTTTAATACAATGAGGAAAACAACTATTATTCTTGTTTCAAGTTTCAAGGATGCTGGGTTTCAAACACGGTTTCTCGGAAAATCAATGGGATATCCAAATAAGATTTTCTTTTTGTATTTTTGATAACACATTCGAGATGTTTTTTATGCTATAAATTTCACAATAGAAAAAACAAGACACAAGAGTTTACAAATACAATTTTTATCTCCAATGTAACCAATGAGACAAAAGTAATGGGAGGAAACCAACAAAAATGTAGAATAAATTTACAGTAAATTCATTTTCAAATCACCTGAAATGGGAGGCAGAATAACCTCTGAAGAAAACCATGGACTTCTTTGGATTTACACTGGCATCAACCCATCTAGCCCATGTTGTTAAAGCTTTTCGAAACGCCTCTAGAACATTCAGTTCACCATACACATGGCTACCTTCTTGGTAATAGTCTTTCCTGCAAATTTCCATTGTGATTTTATTAGTTTTCTCCGATCACTGATTGGATTACAATAAAAATTCTAGTCATGAGAAAAATGACAGCCAAGGCAAAGACCAAGTAACAATGGAAAATACCCTTTAGAAGTTTTATCATGAGTCCACCAGTGTCCTGTGTTGAAGATGATGATATCTGCACCTTTATATTGATCAGAGGACCTTCCCACTAAATCAAGCCTAAGTGTCTCCTTCTTCAATCCATTTTTTTCCGGTATTTCCCATTCTTGAACTAAGAAAGGAGATACGAAGAACTCCACGGAGCAGTTGTAATCCTATCCATCATCCATAAGAACAAGGAAATTTCACTGAATAATTAAGATATTGGAATGAATAATTAAGAGAAATTCGATAATCGATTTAAGAAGTGTATACAAGTTTAATAGATCAATAACCTACTTTGAATATAAACGAGTATGAAGCTTCTCCTCGAAAATGATGTCTTCCATGAGCTTCAAAAACCTTGCTCGGATCTTTTGCGGAGCCTTTCAGGATGCAAACCAGAGACTCCCACATATTCCTATTCAAGGAGTCACCGACAAAGACAAGTCTTTTTCCTCTTAACAGTTCCAGCATATGAACCCCATCCAACCTAATAAATAACAATTCATCTAACTCAATTTCAGTTAAAAACCATATAAATATATATAAAAGAACAAGAATTTTATTAAAGGATTGAAGTATATAATCTTAAAGATCACCAAAAGATCTTAAAGCATACTAATTAATCAACAAATTTGCATTTTCAAGTAATTAAAACCCAAAAATCAAATATAAACGATAAAATAAAAACTTGATTAGACATCAATCAAAATTGCAATGAACAAGAACTCAAAAGAATACCTGGGCAAGGTACAGCCTTTAGGCTTCCACTTCATTTTCTGATAATCTCTATCAGGCCTACCATTACGAACACAATTAAACTGCTCATCGATGAAAGAACAAGACCCGGGTTTATAAAGCGGATATGAATCATCATGAACCCATTCTCCATCAAACAAATCACAATTCATCAGAGTCTCCATCAAATTCCCCATCCCCTGTTTCACCAATACCCCTGAATCAGTCCCGTTGCTCTGTTTCTTTGACAGTGAAGCCGTATAATTGGATTTCACTCCCTTCTCTGTTCCATCTTTTAGTCCTTTCCCACCAGTTTCTTTCACCAACGAACTTGAGTTTGTGCTTTGATTGGCGGCTATTGGAGTACTAGGTGGTTTGGAAGTTGTACTAGTCTGATTTGCCTTCAAATTTTGGGCTTTATCATGATTTTGAGTACCTTGTGTGCTTTTGTTTACACTAGGAGACTCTTCCTTGAAAATGGTGGAGTTATTTGCATGCAAAACTTTAGCTTTTACAGAATTATCTGTATTTCGAGTATGGTTATTTGTAGTGGGTGGCTGTGGCTTTACATGAGGAGGCTGAGGGAAACTGTTGTTAGATCTGGTGGTGTTAATTTGAGGAGGCAAGGAAGAAGAGATATTATGTTGTTTCGGTGAAGGAGGATTGGAAGAAGAATTATTGGGGAAGAAGTAAGAAAAAACTGAAGAAAAATGAGATCCATAGGAACTAGAAGGGTCTGTTGTTGTTGTTGATGAAGATGATGATGTTGTAGGGCTTGTAGAAGTGGTAGTGCTGGTAGTGAAGATGCTCGTAAACCAAGGAGAAGAAGAGTTTGAAGAAGGGTTAAAAGCCAAGAAAACAGTGAAAGCAACAAAAGCAAACATGAACCCATATGCAAAAGTTATACTTCTTCTGGTTCTGAAAACAGTGAAGAGACCCTTGAGATCTGTTATGAGAGTCCCTCCATTGATGGAGAGGTGCTTTGTGGCCTCGGCCATGGTTACTTTTTCTTCTTCTTCTTCTTCTTCTTCTCAGTTTTTTCTTCTGGTTCTATTTTCTTTTGCGTTTGCAGAAGAGAGAGAATGAGAAACTGATGGAAATGATGGTAAGCGAGAAGTATAAAAAGTAAATGTTACTGTTGAAAGACAGGGAGACAATGTCTGTTTTGGTCATCTCCTAACAATTTCCATTTAGTCAAAAATAATTGTGAAAATGAAGATTAGTTACTCACCCACTCATCTCTATATTTAAATTACCAAAAAGAAAAATAAAGATTTAATATAAATCTCTAAATTTAGAGATTTAATTTAAATTTTTAAATTTAGAGATTCATTTATCAAATCTTTATTACTATTTCAACTTTCATATTTCAGGATTACTCTTATAATAATTCTTTAAATAAATTTATTATTCTCCTACTTTTTTAAAATTTTAACTAAATTCAATTAATTTATTATTTTTTTATTTATAAATATAATTACTATAAAAATTATACTATTATTAATATTTTATTTAAATTTTTTAAATAAATATAATATTAATTATATTTTAATATTTTTAAGAATTTTATTTATCACATCAATTTATTAATTAATGAACTAATAAGTATTTTATTTTATTCAAATATTTAATATATATATATATATATAATTAATATTTAATATAATAATTAGATGAGAAACCAATATTGACCTAATGATACAAATAACAATATATTAACCTAAAGAATTACCGTATTGATATTATAAATGATCATTTAATGCATTTTGAAGTGTAATATGAGCTACTACTTTATCTTTAATTTATGTGTGTCAAGTAAGACATTTTCGAAATAGAGTTGTTTCATAAACATCTAGGATTGATATTTAATTCAAATCTTCAATATTTACTATCATATTACGCTCATCCTCAATAACTATATTGTTAAATATTATAAAAGTTAGATCAAAATTATTATATGTAAAAATAGTTAGGTGTGATGATTTTAAAAAAAAATTAAGTGGGTGAATTATTATCTAAAATAATTAAAAGAAAATATTTTTATTAATGAAAGTTTGAAAATTAATTTATAAAATAAAAATAATAATATTTTATTATTTAAATATTATAAAATAAAAAATATTAGAGCAATTGAATTTATAAAGATAGAATATTTTTAAAATATTGTATTTTAATTTTCTAAAATGGTGAAAAAATTGGAGATGGGTTAGAGTCTTAGAGAACACATGAAAAGAGGAGTCTTGGGGTGAGAGAGAGAAAGAAGCAAAAGTACAAGTATCTTGTTTTTGTACGGTCGTTAAGGAAGATGGGGATCTAGTTAAGAGTTTTGAAAAGTTAGAATGACCTTTGATGTTTGACATAATAGCAAAACTGCCACTCCTATATCCTGCCATGTGAAGATGCACTGAAGACGGCAAGTGTAGTTTAGCGGGCACGTACCAATCAATGGAAAACGCGGTGTCGTGGTTTGTTTTCTTCACCTAACAAAACCCCTAAATAATTATAAATAAAAAAAAATCGAAAATTCAAAATTGCGACTCCCCGACACCCAACTTCCAAAGTTGCAATTTAGTGAGCATGAGGGGTAGAGTTTGGCATGTGTATTGTATTATATTAAATTAAATTAAATTAAATTAGATATAATACCGTCATGTATTTACTATATATGATATTAGACTGAAAATAATTTTGATACATGTTAAATTATTGTAGGAAAGGAATAGTGTTTGTCATTAAAAGTGTAGTTACTATGTGCAAATCATGCCACTTATTATTCTTATTTGAGAGATTATGGGAATGGATCACGCTAAATGCTTCAATATGTCTCCAAACATGTGTCTAACTCAATTTCATTATATCCTACATAAAATAAAATAAAATAAAAACTCTTACATATTATATGTTAGAAGTATTCAATATACATGTGATGTTGATATCAAATGATATCATTTTAGTGATAAAACATGCACTTAGAAATATGGATGAATCACCACCGTCTAATATGGTGAGGTGGTAAAAGATGCTCATAATGAGTTAAATAATATTTTAAGTTAAAATGGTCGCACCACCAGTAGTATATATAAATACCGCATGAGTAATGGTATATATTTATATATAGCTAAAAATTTATTTTAAAGTGGATTAAACTCGTTTTTATTTTCGATTAAAAAAACTATTTAACATGTGGCATTAAGTAAAAAAATATATTTGAATGACGAATTACAATGGTATGAGTAAAATTTTATTAATAAGATATACACACACTGGAACCGTGGATTGAGAAAATATTTAAAAAAATTACAAAAAATATAAGCAAAGCTATATATATATATATAATAGCATAATACAAAAGGAACGTGAGATTTGATTTAAAAAATAGTAAGAATGATAATATAGTTAAAATGAGCAATTCTTCTAATATTAATTAATTTCATGACTTATTTTTAGTAAAATATATATATTGTTAAATAAATTACTAGCAAAATGTGTATAAGATATACTGTATTTTTTTTTTTTACATATCACATACGGTAGAAGCGATATGAACTTAAAATATTACTAGGTGCCCTGTCACTAAGTCATATTGGGTGGGTAATGATAAAATGTATTTTTACTTTAGATATTAATATATCATTATGTGTTTTATTTAAAAACTTAAATATAAAAGTATTTGATTGTATTTTTAAAATAAAACAAACTTAAAATGGATTTGTTTATAATAATTTTTAAAAAAATAAAAAATAAAAAATAAAAGCCCATCTAAGCTTACAAAGGGTTCCGCCCCTTGGGGAAGGGGGATTCGAACTCGAAATCTCAATTTCGTTGAGAGTGTAATTACCATTAAGTTATGCATACGACCATAATCTATAATGTAATTATTAAGCCAAATGTTGTGATATTTGAATTGTAATTATTATATTAATTATGAGTAATATGTTACAACTCATATATCACATTATTTGAGTTTTGTTTTAAAGAAAGGTGTTGGTAGTGTAATAGAAGCTGAGTTGTGGAGCATTCTTGAAGTTGTTATTGAATGTGATTCTAAGAGTGCGATTGAGTTGATTATTAGAAATAATATCTCTAATCATCCTCTTTTTAGCATTATTAATAGTTGTAATTTACTTATTAAGAGAAATTGGTTATGTAGTATTAAGCATGTGTTTAGGAAGGTAACAAAGTATATGATGTTTTGGCTACTATGGATCAGAGGATGAATGTGGGCATGTTGCTTTTTGAGGAGCCCTCTCTTTTATTTTTTCTTCTTTCTTGGATGATTTTAGGGGTATTCTACCAGAAGATCTGTTTGTGCCTCTGATTAGGCTCTCTTTTGATGTTTTTCTGGTTGTTTAATCCTCCTCTTTACCAAAAAAACAAAAGTTACTCATTAAATCGCAACCATAATTTTGTTTAAAAAAAAAAACAATAACCACAATCTAATGAATAAATTTATTTCTCTTAACAAATTAACCACTTGAAGATTGTGATCTTATCATTTGAATTTTGAAAATATACTAATTAATAATGTTAACTTAAATTTTTCATTGCAATTTTTTCTTTAAAAAATTTATAATTAAGTAACAAACTATGCAGGGGTTCAAAATTTAATTATTAGTCAAGTTTTATCAACTTAAATTTTTGATTTAAATTTGTACTTTTAGCATTCATCTATTTATTTATACTTATTCATCTATTATTTGCTGCCATTCAATTAAGAAAAAAAATAATAAGAATTAATGTTGGAGCCATAAATTTAATTTATTTTTAATGATATAATTACTAGATTAATTATAATTTTGACATAAACTACCGAGATCAATCACTACATGTACGGTCTAAATATCTACTATTATAATGAAAAGACATCTACTCCCACAATACAGAGTGAAAACTCTCCACAAATATGAGTAAATATGTATGATGAGATTTGAACATCACCACTAATATGGATGAAAAGATAAACTAAGCATTTAAGTTATAAATGAATATGCTTAAAATTTAAGTTAATAGATAGGATTCTTAATTATGAATAACAATAATTCAAATTGATTTAATGACAAAGTGTATATGTTGCATGAAACAAAACAATAATATAATACCTTTTCAAAAAAAAAAAAAAATACCAATCATAGGATCTTTTATTTCATTTGTGATTTCACAGCGAGGAGGCATATGTGTTTTAATAAATAAGTTAAGACTTAAACATATTGCACATCCACTTGTAGTAAAGTGGTTAGTGTACCTTCCTTCCACCTCAATGGTGAGGGGTTTGATTCCCACCATGTGCATATATGGGTAATTTTCTCCTTTTATTGTGGGAGTAGTATTCTTCCGCTGTGGAAGTAGATATCTGGACCATATCAAGAAAAAAATAAAAGAAACATAACCAATTCAATGTTATATGATTTTACATTTATCATTGGATCATATTTCACTCTCAGTTGCATGAGGATTGAGCTATTTATATTTAATTTTATATTTAAAAAATGATAATTTTATTTTTATAATAGCAAAAAAGTGTTAATAGTACACACATATTACTTTATTGATATGTTTATCAAGAAGACATGTCACTTATGAAATTGATTGTAAAAGATTTTTCTTCAACAAAAATATTATAAATGTACGTAACAGTGTTTAACAACGTATATATCAGCTGGATTTCAGAAAAAAAAAAAACGTATAAAAATAGGATGAATTGAAATAGGATGAATGTGATTTATAGAAATCTCTTTTTTTTTTTTCTTTTTATTTTAAGGGTAATTATTAATTTAGACTCTAAGTTTTGACGAATTATGAATTTTTAACACAATTTATTTTATTAGTACCCATAGGCCCTCAATTTTTATAAACGTATCAATTTGATCCTTCTGTGAGTCAACCATTAGTTAAACTTAACGGTTTCAGGGATTATTATCTTTAAACCTATCAATGCATCAACAGTAATTTTGTTGGTAAAATAACATATTTATTCCTAATTAAAAATTTAAAATAAATTAAATTAAAAATTTAAAAAAAATTAGTTAGATCTCCACCATCCATCAAAATTGATGGAAGGTGGAGATTATATTAGATTTTTTTTAAAAGAAATTGTGAATGGAGAATTAAAAATAAAATATTGTTCCAAAATTACCTTGAGAGCTTTAAGGGTGCGTTTGGTGCGCGAAATTGGATTAGACTATTTTTATGAGATAGGATATGATTGGATTGAATTGAACTAATTAGTACTATGATGTGTTTGGTGTAAGATGAATATGATTAAAAATAGTATTGTCCCTTGTTTGGTGTAGAATGAGATTGGATAAAATTAAATTTGATTAAATTAATTTTATATAAAATAAAATTATTTTTAAATATTATATAATTGAATTAAAATTATTTAAATAAATATAAATAAAATTAAATATTTTAAAATATAAATATATTTATATTAAATATTTTAAAATTAATTATAAATAAAATATATTATATTAGTTAATATTAAAAAATTAAAAGGGATACAAAAATGCCGGACTATCAATATTATTTATTATTCGGTGTTATATTAAATTGGATATAAAATAATTGTGTTTAATGCTTAAGACAATGTAAAATTGATATATCAATTAATTTTTAAATAAAATAAAATTATATAATTTAATTTAATAAAATAAAATATTTAAATTCAATTTAAATAAAAATAAAAATATTTAAATTAAAATAAATTTAATTAAGAAATTGTTTAAATTAAATAAAAATATTTAAAATTAATTAGTTAATTTTTAAATTAGTATTGAAATATATTATTTTTTTAATGTTATAATAAAATTTATTAAAGTAATTTTAATATTTTATATATAAATAATTATAATAATAAGATAAAAAAATTATTTAAAAAAAAGAAGTTAAAAAAGAAAAAAAAAAAAAAAAAGGTGTGATGGTGGGATTAACTATGTCCTACCACAACCTAATTATTTGGTGGCACCAGACTAGATTTATCAAGTCTCATGCCATAATCAAACAAAAGATTGGACTGAGATTAGTCTAATCACAGTCCAATTCAGGCCAACAAACTGGGCCTAAAGGTTATATCCATGTCTAGCAAGTTATGAACCAAATCACCCGGTAACTCTTCAGACTGCTGAATTTAAAACCAAAAAAAAAAACCCATTAAAAAACAAGAACATCAAACTAAAATCTTGTACCATTCCTCACAGCAGCCCACCGGACGGGATCCTACTGGTGGTGGTTGTCAGCATAATAGTGCTGGTACCATTCCTCCTCGTGACTCCGGCAAGGCTTTAACGGAGTTCATCGCTGAGCTTTTGAGCTCAATCGTCTCCTCCTCTTACCCGTCATTCTCCTCCTCACAATATAATTCCTCTAGACACTTCGATCTCCCACAATGGAGACTACGTCTCCATCGCCGGAGACCCACCGACCTCCATTGTTGGCAGTTGCTTCCTCTCCAGCGATGCAGATTGATCTCCATCGCTGGAGATTTGGTTTCATAATTTTTTTTAAATTTTTAATTTTTATATTCTTAGTGGAGATCCATCTCCACACCAAGAATAGAAAAAAAAAATTAAACATTAATTTTTTTTTTTAATTTGGTGGAGATCCAGATTAGATCTTTATTGAAAATATTTTTTTAAAATTTTTCATTTACAATTTTTTTTAAATTTTTTTTTCCATATTGATGGACGGTGAGGATCCATTTGAATTTTTTTAAAAAAAAAATTAATATAAATGACTTTATTACTTTTCTGATTATTAATAATTTTTAAAAAAATTTGATGTAAAATTATAATTTTAACTCATTTAAATAGAGTCAATAAAAAAACTATCTTTTTAATATTTTATATTAGTTTGATTGTTAAAAATTGGTTAGAGAGATTAAATTTATATATTTACGAAAATTTAGAGGGCCTACGGGTATAATAAAATAAACTGTGTTAAAACATTTATAATTCATTAAAATTTGGGGACTAAATTAATAATTATTCAGAAAAAAATTGGTCCAAGTGTGAGCGTTTGCTGAAAAGTGGCCCCCACACCGTCATAAAAGACCTTGACTAGCCTTAGCCTACTACAAGTCTACAACCAATTCCATATTAAATCACAATAAATATCTTTGACAAACATCGACTTGTATAATTTCCAAATTAATTACTCTCAATATGCATAACAGATTCAAACCAAAAAGATTAGCATCAAATTCAGTGGCAAATGCTGTAAATACGTACGACATTTGCTTCAATTTCAGGTACCCCTTTGACATTCCACCAATCCGCTCCACTTGCGAATTGCCATTTCTCAAATGTGTCTCTCCGTGTGGGACCCGACAACTGCACATATGTACGTGTCAATATATACAGCTATGTTTCCACAATCTGATGAATATCAACGGTGTGGATCTAATGAGTCTGTGTGTCTCAGCCAATAATGTGTGGGCTATTGATGCACTGCCATCGGACAAAACCAAAGCAAATGACAACCAACAAATCGAAATATAGTATTATTGTTTGGAATCACCGCCATGTGTTGCTAAAACATAGCATATTTCTGTCGCCTGCCCTTTGAAAATGTTGCCAAATGTGTCCTTTAATAAGTTCTTTTATCCCAAAAGGCCAATTGACTTGGTATTTGGAGCTTTATAGGATTTCCTCAATCTATTTATTATAAATATTATTTTATATTGTTATAAATCACAATAAGTTTGGAAAATTTCTCCCAATATTACGAGTAAATGACTTTTAATATAAAAATAAATATCATTCATAGGAGTATAATTCAATCTTAATAAATCTCGACAGCTTTCTAACGAATTAGATATTAAATTAAAAAAAAAAAATTCCATAGAAGTTTTTGGATGACAGCTCTATGGTTCTCTTTCAAAATTCCAAAACAAGGTAGAATACTTTATGATTTTCAAATTTTATAATTTTTGTGATTATAATTAAGAATATGATTTGTATTTTAAGTAAAATAGCACTTTTAAAATTTCAAAAAACAAGGTAGAATACTTTATGATTTTCAAATTTTATAATTTTTGTGATTATAATTAAGAATATTATTTGTATTTTAAGTAAAATAGCATTTTTAAAATTTCAAAAGAGTAATATTAGACTGTCAAAACTTATGCTTAAATGAATAAATTATGTGATATTTGTATTGTAACTGTTACTTCATCCCCCACTTCGAATGGCTGCGGGTTTGACCAAATCTATACCCTCAAACTTTACATCATTTTTTGATATCCACAACCAGGGGCGTAGTTAGAAAAAAAATTTCGGTTGAGCTAAAATAATACTTCTTCCTAAAGAATTTTTATCGAATTTTTTTCTTAAAATACATGTATTTAATCTAGAGTTTATTGGAGTTTAATGAATTTTTTTTTTTAAGTGATAGATTTTGGTGACAGATTTCATAGGTTCCGTGTAAATTTTATAAAAATTCTATATAGAGTTTGTGGAATTCTCTACATATTAATATGGAACTGGATGGATTTTTAATGATTTGTATTGAAAAAAATATATATATTTGATTGATAATAACTTGAAATCCATCAAATTCTATGGGAGTAAGACAAGATTTGTCATGTGACTTTTTATCAATGACGTTTTGAATACACAACGATTTTGATGAATTGTTTAAAAGTCTGGATTGAATACACCCAGATTTTTTACAAGTCTGGATTGAATACATTCAGAATTCGATGGACTTTTAAATTCCAAGCAATTATAGATTGAATACACCTTTCTTAGTGTCATAAAAGAATTTTATTAATAAAAATATAAAATGTTTATTTTTATAAGGGTACAATTACAAAATTTCTACTCTCATAATGGGAGACACCCTCACTACTAAGGTTGAAGGGAGGTGCACTAACCACTTGACATGTGAATGAATGTGCAATTAAAGAATTAATAATAATTGGGATCTACCAAGGGTATTCACTAAATGAATGATCTGAATATTTACTCCCATAACGGGAGAAATCTACTCTCACAATAAAGGGAGAAAACTACCCACACATGCTGATAAATTTGCATGACGAGAATTGAACCCTTACCACTGAGGTAAAAGAGAATTGCATTAACCACTTGAGCTATGAATGAATATGCACTAACAAGACGTTTTAAACTTTACTTATTAAATATTTATATTGTTAATATAAGAATTTGTTAATCATTTACTATTAAATAATTACTTGCAATTAAAAATTTTAAATAATTAATATTAAGTAGACCTAAATTAATAATTATGTAAAAAAAATGTCATTTATAAAACTAATATACATATTTTTACTAAATATTTAGGTTATATAAATTTTTTTCCCAAAATCTTGTCTGGCTAGAGCCTAACCAAGCTCATGGGTAGCTATTACCATGTCCACACCTGCTTGCAAACTCGTGAAATTATGTGGGTTTACAGACGGATTTGCACCTGTGGGTTTTAGTTACACCCACACTCACCCGCAAAATTACGCAAATTTTACTGGTTCAAGTTTAGCTTACATCCACACCAGGAAATATAAAAAAATTATTTTTTTTAAAGAAAACATTAAAAATACTTAATTATTAAATCAATTCCTAGTATTATATATGCCCATACAAATTGAAGTTAAAATTAAATCATCTTCGAATCATTAAGTTCTATCATATTCAAAACCATAATAATAAAATAAAATATTAAGAATATTCATAATAATCTTAAAGTCATTCCATAAGAATAGAAAATGTATTATATATTTGTTAAATTTATACAGGTTTGCAGCTTCGGGTGTAGATTTTCTTTCAAATCCACACCCAAACTCGAACTCGTATCGGGTTTCAATTTTATGTCCACACCCCGTCCACGAACCGGATTAGTTCACACCCGTCTATCACGAGTGGACATCCACGTGTTTGCTGGTGAAATTACTATCCCTATCCACCATATCATTTTATAATTAATATGATTGTTATAATTTACAAACCACATCATTTGGATAAGAATTGGACTCAAGTATTTATATTTGAATAAAGTATTTATCCTCTCATTTGGATATGAATTTAAACAAATAATTTGAACAAACTAATATTATTCATTTTAAAATGTTGTTTTAAAAAAATATAAAAATTATTCATTTTAAAATCTTAAGTAATCTTATTTTCAAAAAAAATAAAAAATACTTTAGTAACCTTATTTTATTGAGTCTTCATTGTTAAACCCTTGTCCAAATCAATGTAATTAATTTCCATTTTCTCAAAGAAACTAATTTGCAATTTTTAAGAAATGAAACTGCAATCTGGTGTGCTCCGATCTTTTAGTCATAGACATAGTTATCTGTCTTATCCAATTATAGCAGAAATGAATGATAATAGGTCCCATACACCAATTAAAAGACAAGTTGTTAAACGGAATATTTTGAAAATCTTCCCATTTTTAAATCAAAATAGACCGACTCGACCCTGTTGTTTACTGACTTTGTCACGCATTGTTCAAATTAATTATACATAGACAGTTTAAAGAACTAATTTACACGTCAAAGATCTGATATTAATTATTAATAAAATGTTGAACCGTACGGTTGAGTGCGGACTTGGCTGGATTAGTGGACTTCTTAGCACACGTGTCAACTCCTGAAATCCAAGCTCCTGGTTGTGTCGGTGATTAATTGGTATTTTTTTTATATATTTTTTAAATAGTTAATTAACAAATTATAGCTAACTTACTTTAAGTTTTCAACTTTTACGAAAAATTAAGAGCATGAGAGTTACCATTAACCGTCAAATACTAACAGTTAACCCTAACTAAAAGGGTAAAATGGTTATTGTACCATTTAAATTTAAACAAATTATAACCAATCTATCTAGGATTAACCTTTTTACAGTCGGAATCAACTTATTAAAAAACTAACAGTTAACTCCCATACCGTTAGTCAAACGTTATAAAATATTATTTAATATTGGTCAAAGTTAATTATTCTAAGGGTATTTTAGTCATTTTAATTTATTTTAAAAATATTTTATAATAATTTTTTTTAAGATCTTTACCGTCCATCTCAAATATTTATTTAAAATAAAAATAAAAGATAAAACACTTAAGATATCCACCGTCTATCCATCCATCTCAAATGGACGGTGGAGAATAAATAAATAAAAAATAAACAAAATTTGGTAACCTTCGTGAATCTCCATGATCAATGAACCAGAGGACACGAAAAGCCTTCACTCCTTCGACCTGATGCGATGAAGGGAAGTGGAAGAGCCTCCCCTTCATTACAATAGGAGGCTCTTCACCTCTCCATGTGCGACGAACTTCGTCACACGATGAATGAGAGGTTACCCTCCCCTTCATGGTCTCCCATGGAGGATCTCCGTTGATTTCTAATGGATTTTGATTTTTTTTAATCTTAAGTGTTTTTTAATTATTTTTTGGGCAATAATCTTTTTGGTCCCTAACTTATCACAACATATTACATTTTGACCACTATTTCACTTTTTAGCTTCTGTGGTCTCTAATTTTTTAAAATTCTATCAATTTAGTCATTTTAACCAATTTTTTGACGGTCAAATATGACAAAATGTGTAAATTGACTATTTTACCCTTAGTTTTAATTTATTCAATTGAAAATTCGATTTTTTTTCCTTTATTAAAATTAAAAACCTTTACAAAAATTATTACACTAAATAAAAAATTTTAAAAATTTAAAATAATACATTAAATTAACATTCAAATATAAAAAGTAATATATATATATATATATATATTAAAATTAATAATATTAATCTGAACAATTATTTATTATAAAAAAATTAGAAAATCCAAAAACCCAGAATCTGATTTTCTGGAAGAAATCCAGAAACCCAAAAATCTGGGTTTCTGGATTTCTAAAAACCTATGCGGCCTCCTCCCAGATTTGATGGAAGGAGGTGCGACCTCCTCCAAGATCTGATGGAGGAGGCGCCCTGTCTCCTCCCAAATCTGATGGAGGAGGCGCTGCCTCCTCCCAAATCTAATAAGCGCCTCCTTCCATCAGTTTTCTGGGAATGGAGGAGGCAGGCAGGCCTCCTCCATTTGTTTTTTTTTTTTTGGGTTAATTTTTTTAATTAAATTTTTGTTTAATAATTTTTTAATATAAATTATTATTTTTATATAAAAAGATTAAAATACCCATGTGACTGTTAAATTTGATTAACTGTTGACTAGCAGAAGGACTAAATTGATGAATTTTTAAAAAGTTAGAGACTACGGGAGCTAAAAATCAAAACAGTGGTCAAAATATGATATTTCGTGATAAGTTAGGGACCTAAATGATTTTTGCCCTTATTTTTTAATTTATATTTAATTTTGAATATAGATTTTTTTTTTTTTAAATTCATTTTTTTTATTCTTTAATTAGGGATATTTTGACATTTTAATACTTTTGAAACAGTCAACGCTAATGACAGGGAGGTTAACCATTATTTTTTTAATAAATTGATTCTGCCTGTATAAAACTAAACCTCAGGTAGGTTGGCTGTAATTTATCCTTTTTTATTTTTATTTTTTTTTTAAAATTTAATTTTTTAATTAAGGATATTTTGATCTTTTTACAACATTTGAAACGGTCAATGGTCATTTTTGACAGTCAACGGTAACAACTTCAGGGTTCACTGTCAACTTTTTATAAGGTTGTTTATGTCTGTAAATGGATAAATCCAAGATAAATTGACTGTAACTTGTCCTAAATTAATTGGTGATTTGGTTCAACATTTTCTATTTTTATAATAACTTTGCAACATGACTATATAACTTAGAAATGCACCAAACTACCTTCCTAATGTTTTCAAAAGTAGCCACATATTTTGGTCAGTTTAGTAGAGCTTTTAAATATTAAATAAACTATACCGCGTATTCTATAAGTTGTGATTTAAAAGTCGTTTGGTAAAACCTTTTAAAATTGGTTTATTGAAGGATCTAACCCAAAACTACAGTTAAAAGACATAATTAGTACAACTAACTTCGACTTCTAATTTAAGCGAAAAATTGATCATAATTTTTAATAAATTTTTTTTTACCATATTATCCGTTATTTTATATAAAAATTACCAAAAAAAAAAAAACTTACCCATCAATCAATTTTTTTTTTTAAAAAAAATTAAGTTATAAAATTATTATAAATTCAATTTTATTTTACTTTATCTTTTATTAAGTTGTTATCTTTTTATTTTCAAAATTAAATATTTATTTTTTTAATTTAAACATTAATTTTTATATGCAAAGATTAAAATATCTATAAAACCGTTAAATTTAATTAACTGTTAACAATTAGAAGGATTAAATTAATTAATTTTAAAAAAAATAGAGATAGCATAAATCAAAAGAGAAAATATCGATTAAAAAATTTTAATTAAAAAAAATATAGTGACCAAATGAGTTTGGCCTTTTATTCTAAGAATGATTTTGAAATGAAGAAGATAACATATTTACATTGGTGTTAAACATATCGTTTTGGATAATTTCTTGATTTGAATTCATTTAAATTTAAATTTTCTTTAAGATATCTTATATTTTTTTAAGTTAAAAAGAAACATTCTCTGTCCTTCTACTTTTTTTTTTTTTTTTTTTGAACGGTCTCTGTCCTTCAACTTAGAAAGCTTTTGTAACGACTTTGAATAGTAAAGCAAATGAAACCTGGGCTCCTCAAAGTTAAGAGTCAATGTATTACTATATCTTTTTGTCAAAGGCCATCTACAATCATGCATTAATTTGTATATGCACTAATTTAGTATAAAAATAATCTTCTACTATACACTAATTTGCTTCCTCTCATATATAAATATGGTGTACATAAATAGTATTATACCATATTTAGTATAATACTATTTATATATCAAATCCACTATTTTATTTTTTTATAATTTTATTTTTACCCCTCATATTATAATTCGAACAAATTTTATTTTTTTTATATTTTTTAATATATTTAATTTATTTATATATTTTAATAAATAAATAAATATATAAATTAATTTATTATAAAAAATATACTGTTAAAATTATCTCGTTAAGAACTTTAAAATGAGTAAAATATTGATATACATTATTAAGTTATTTAATTAACTTATTAATTATATATTTAACTAATTTATTCCTTTTAATTTAACTTAAATTTTTAATGTATAAAAAAACTCATTTTATCAATTATTATTTAGAAAAAATAATAATTAGTAATTTAATAAAAGTAATAACATTAAATTAACTTAAATAAAATACATAATTAAAATAAAATAAATTACAATAAAGTCTAAAATAAAACAGTTTATAACAATAATTTTTTAAAAAAACTATTAATAGTCTAGAAAATTATATCTATGACTCTATTTATTTATATTGTATGTAAGTCAATGTTTATTTAATAAAATTTCTTTATTTTAAAAAAAAACTTTTTTATATTTTTGGATGGTGTGATTGTTGACTAGAAAAAGTAGGTGGTATAAAATTTCATAAAAATTTAATAGTAGAAAAATAAGTGAATGAAAAAAAAAAAGTTGTTCAAAAAATAAGTGGGTAAAAAATTAGATATAAAATTAGTTAATTGGATAAAAAAAATTAGAATAATATTACATTAAAAATAAAAAAATTATTTGAGTATTTAATTTTTTTTTATATAATATGTGTAATTATTTAAGAGTATTATTTTTATACTAAATAAATAAATATTATTTAAAAAATTATAAAAAAAATTTAGTGTAATAATATTTCAAAAAGATACTATATTTATTTTTAGTACAAAGTTCGGTACATTATAAGTCAGAGATGGCCTCAGGTTCAAAGGAGTAAGGTGTTTGCATATTTAACATGGTAGTGGATCAAGTTTAGTAAGACATGACAGGTAATGTGAAATTGTTTAGGACAAAATATTTTAGAAAAAATGTAAGAGCAAAAAATTCATTAAGTGACGAGAAATTGCTTTAACAAAAAATCGAAGAGTAACGTGAAATTGCTTTGGAAAAAACTCAGACTCAGAGCAACGCCAAATTTTAGGAAAAATTATTGTATAATCTTTAAAATCTAATAAGTTTCTTGTTGATTTTCAATACAAATGACAAAATTTTTTAATATTTTGGTTTTATTTAAAAGCCATTCTGATAAAGTTTGGTTTGGTTGGGCCCCACAATGAAAGTGGAAGGAAAAGGACAAGTCTGATAGTGAAAATGACAAGGAGAAAGAGGTCCAGAGCATTTAAGTACCATCCAACTCATCCCACCGACTATTTCTTTTTTACAACTGTACCCAAACATTATCATACCCGTCGACGCACAAGGTGAGGTCTCAACTTTTAACTGTCTTTTTCTTTTCAAATTCTTTCTGATTTTCCCAAATTGGCCTTTTCCTTGGCAGCTAATACTAATACGATCCACAATCTTCACCCTCCACTTTTTGCATGATTTAAGGACCGTTTAATTTAATGGTTAAAAGTGCATGATTTGCCAGGTTTCCATATAATATTGTATATGAAACTGAGATTTACATAAATAAATTAAAGACGATCATATTCATATATTGGATCAAAGCTCCAAATTCCAAAGTAAAGGTAATAACTTGGTCTGTGAAACTGTCTTCTCCCAAGATCAAACTAAATGGAAGCTTCGTAGAACCCAAGTAGTTTGTCTTTTTGGGGAATGTAATCAATCAAACTTTTCTTTTCTTTCTTTTATTTATACAAGAATTAATTTGAACTTATTATTATATCAACTTGTATGTATTATTTTTTAAATTCAATTTTAAACATTAAAATTGTGAATTCATATCAATTTTGCATAATTAAAAGTCAAATTAGGCACCTCTTACATAAAACAACAAGTGTATACATTAATCAAAGTATTTGTTTACCTCTAGAAAGTATATGAATTGAGATGGGTGATATAAAAAATTATAAGCTAACAATAGGTAGGAATTGATATCCGAACTTATTGTGGAATAATTTTAACATTAGTATATAGAATAATTTTTTTAACTTATTGTGGGAATAGATATCCGAACTGTACGTTTAATGATTAATTTCGATAAATATGTACAATACTTTTAATTGCAATTTTTTTTTAAATAAAATAAAAAAAAAGGAAAAGAAGGAAGACATGATCATGAATCATCCATTTGAGTTGAGGCCTGACCGACCAGAATCACTCTTATAACATAATACACAGATGCATTGCATGATATCAATCATATGTACAAACATCAGACAAAACCTTATCATTCTGCTTTAGCTTCCTATATTAATTCATTATTAATGAAGCTCCATTCTGCATATAAAGTGAGGAGGTTGACTCACCTTGTTCATCGAATACCAAATGATATTATTGGTGACAACAGTTCAAGCCTAACGAATCCACGCTTATATAAGATATATATATATAAAGAAAATTGGATTACGTACTAATTATGTTAGCAAAAGCAAAGCAAATCACTCACTCGATGTGTAAAAGTGATTGGACCATGTTTGCTGGTGAAAGCATTTTCAGCCTTTGCCCCACTTGTGAAGAACCTGCCTTTAATCGCAATCATTTTCTTGGTTTAATATGAAAACAAACACACTTAATATTCAACTTTATCTTTCAAAGAAGATCATAGAGACCAGACCCCAATTACTTAAATAAACTTTTCATTTTAGTTCAAGTACAATTGGTGGTTGTGAATATCTCATTCCTTCTTCATAAGGAGGGTTCGAGTCTTGTCTTGTCTTATGTAAGCGCGATTAGTTTTCTTCTTCGTTCAGTTTGAGTATTAGTTTCCGTTGGGCTCAACATACTCTTCTCTTGAAACATAAGTTGTTTTCTATGGGCTACTACGCTTTTGGGGCTATACAATATACTTCTATAATAAAATTTGAACTCCTATTTGAATTAATAATGGAGGTTGACAAACAATTTTATGTAACTAATTAGTAAACACATAATTATCCATTATAGTAACTCCTATTTACACTTCCTTTTTCCATCTTTTTAAACATTAAGTTTTATAATCACCATGTTGCTATTTTTTTTTTTTTTACATATGCTATATGGTCATGTTTAATGAATGTCATTTGCCATCAAACATCATTGGCGGTATCTTGCCATTATTTTAAGGAAAATTTTTAAAAACAACCTTCCATAAACATTGAAGGTTGTTTTGGACCACATCCAATAGTTTTTTCATTCATAACTATCTAACAAAAAAATAAAAAAAAAAATCATTTATAACTACACACTAACATATATACAAATAAAAACTTTTCACTTTACCCATTAGTAGAGAGAGAGAGAGTAAAACTTAGAGAGAGAAGCTCTCAATTGGGAGAAGAAAAGAGTGAAGGAAAGAAAAGAAATGACGAAGAGAAAGGACTAACTGCTGCACGACGTCCAGCCACTAACGACCAGTAGCGGCGACCTTTAGCCACCAACGACCAGCAGCAGTGGCTACTGTAGACCACAAAAATGGTAGGGTGATGATCGGGGCCACTACAACCTGCAAAATCAGAGTATATGTGACCCGTAGGACACTTGGGACACCAGGGTGGTGTCGGCTAAACGCGCTCCGACGGTCAAGTCAGTAGACTGAAAGATAAATACTTGTAGAATGCAGAGGAAGTTTAGAAATACTTCCTATATACCGAATACGATCGTCAATGGTCGGAGTCTTGGAAGAGTATTAATCGACGTTGTGAGTAAACGGCAATTGTAGCGGTCGGAGTTGGCCGGAAATCGATTGGCGATGGTAAACGATAAATGGTGCAATATCAGAATGAATAAAGTTTGCTTTGGAGATTGAAAAGTGTGAACCCTTACTTAGAGTGACGGGTTTGCCTTTATAGTGGGTGATCCACCTGTTGGAGGGTGGATTATCTTCCCTGATATTTCGGCCAAAATCAAGGAGGATATGGTTGCCTCATTGATTTGATCCATCAGACTTCAAATTTGAAGTCTGATGGTTATGGTCTAGGTCAACAACCGAGGTCGAGGTATGTCTCTTAAGTCGTCAGTCGAGGTCGAGTTGTGACTTTTAATAAACTGATGGTTATAATCTAGGTCAACAACCGAGGTCGAGGTATGTCCCTTAAGTCGTCAGTCGATGTCGAGTTGTGACTCTTAATAGACTAATGAGGTTGAACCATGAGCATTTGGTCGACCAACATAGTCGAGTTATGATCCTTTAGTTGACTGACATAGTCGAGTCATGATCCTTTGGTCGAGTTATTACCCTTTGGTTAAGTGATGATTGAGCCATGACTCTTTTGGTCAAGTGACATGGTCGAGCTATGACACTTTGGTCGAGTGATGGTCGAGCCATGACCTTTTGGTCAAGTGACATGGTCGAGTTATGACACTTTGGTCGAGTGATGGTCGAGCCATGACCTTTTGGTCGAGTGACATGGTCGAGCCATGACCCTATAGGTCGAGTGACATGGTTAAGCCATGACATTTGGTCTAGTTGTAACACCTGGATCGACCGTCAAGGATGACACTTGGGTCGACCGTCGAGGTTATTGATCGACATATAGACCTTGCTTTTGGGTCTTGGATATGAGCCGTAGTATAATGCTTTGACCTTTTATTCAATAGACCCATGATTAGGCTCAAATAAGTGTTTAGACATGTATATGAATGATTTATTTGTTTTGGGCTTTGGGCTCATATTAATTCAAGCTTTAAATATAGCTTAACTTGGGTTAGACTATGTTTCGGGCTTTGACATCTTGGGCTTGACCAAATTTGGTCACTACAGCTACTACCAGTAACGACGAGGGAGAGGAAGAGAGAGAAATGAAGAAGAGAGAAAGAGAGAAGGAGAGAGGAAAGAGCCGGATCGTACCCCCTGCAGTGAATTAGGAGTCGAACTGCAGTAATTTTTCCTAAAATGAATTGACAAATTTTTAGAATTTTTTACAAAAAGTTATGAATTAAATGTTTCATGTTGGATCGTCGAACATGAAGTACATGTTTCATGTTCGATTGTCCAACATGAAATACATGTTTCATGTTGGCTCATCCAACATTAAATACAACTATTATTTGCCTGAATTTTTTTTCACAAATTTTTTCAAACCTTTTCGATTTTCACAAATTTCTTACAATATTTTCAATATTTCTTATTAATAAGTAAGATCCATAAGTTTATTGGCTAAAAAAATAAAATTACAAACATATAGTAAAATTTACATACCTTAAAATAATTTTTGAAGTTTCTCTTTATCTCCTTCAAATATCAACTTCAACAAAAA
The DNA here is from genome assembly GCA_003430845.1 of Xanthoceras sorbifolium. Lineage (NCBI taxonomy): Eukaryota > Viridiplantae > Streptophyta > Magnoliopsida > Sapindales > Sapindaceae > Xanthoceras > Xanthoceras sorbifolium. The sequence goes on from CM010612.1 coordinate 14,602,977, forward strand.
CTAACATTGTCTATGATCTCACAATTAATCAATACTATTGAATAAGGAGAAAGATTTGTAAGTATATCTTGATTTTGTATTGTAAAAATTGAAGGGAGAAAGAAAGAGAAAAGAGAGAGCATTGAAAGTGAAGAGAGAAAAGAGAAAAGAGAAAAGAGATGTAGAAAAAAAAAAACTCATCATTTTATAGTATGAGTTTTTTTAATTTCTATTATTCGAGGGTGTGTTATATAATTTGTACTATTATTTTTCACTAAATATTGGAATTGGATAAAAACAATTTCCACTATTGATAGATTGATATTTTTAACAATTTCCACTATATATTTGATATATTTCAATAGATACTTCACATGAACAATTATTTTGGTAATGATCAAATTCATCTCCTTAGCCAGTGGCTTTTGATGGTTGTAAGAGAAAAAGGTTGTCTTGGAATTGATTATTGTAGGTTTGGGCTTATTGATTGGAAGAGATAAGACTTGTTTGCTTGTATTTGGTAGAGTAAGTTTTGAAGGTCTGTGATGCCCCCTCGCAGGCCACTCTTATCACAATTTGCTTATCTGGAGTTTGGTTCCCACTTCAATTCCATTTACATGCTTAAAGACACAATAAAATTTTAATTTTAATGGGAGAACATTTAGGTTAATTTATTTTTTATATAACAAATAAATTAAAATTCTATACGCTCAATATTCTTGAATTTGACGAATTATTTGCATAAAAATATTTAATTTCTCTGTAAAGAATGAATTTATATACACCATAACATAACTATCTTTTTAATTAAGTTTTATATTAATTTGATCAACAAAGTGATGATACGGTTGATAATGCTATAAGTAATTACATTGTAAGTAACAAATAATATGGTCACAGAAAGAAAACATTTTCATTAATATATATTTCATTTTAATGATAAAAGAAGTCATTGTCCCTATTTAATATTTAGGGTACGTTTAGTGCGCGAGTAAGAGCGGAGCTCTTCACAAGTAGGGATGAGCTAATATTTTTAAAAAAGAATTATTATGATCAAATATTTTTATATTTAAATTTTACAATAACATATTACCTAAATTAAGGCTGCACTTTATCTATTAAAAAGTTACAGTCTTATTATATATATTAATTAATAAATTTTAAATAGACTTAAGTATATATATATATATATATTACTGAAAATAAGTCATGGAGATTAATTCTTTAGTTGATATTAGAATTACCAATTTTAATTATATTATCATTCTTATTATTCTATAAATTAAATCTCACATCTTTTTTATATTATGCTATTGTATCTACATTATATACATATCTAATATTTTTATTTAGCTTTTTTTTTTATAATTTTTTTAATAAATATTCTCTCAACAACATATTAAGTATGTGTATATTTTATTAATAAAAATTTTCTCATACATTTATGATTCACCGTTCAAGCAAAATTTTTTACTTAATGCTAAATGTTAAATTGTATTTAATCGAAAATAAAAATCAGTTTAGCCCATTCTAAAATAAATTTCTAACTACGCCTCTACAGTGAGATTAGATTGGATTTTTTTATAAAATAAAATTGGATTGGACTGAATTAAACTTTTATATTTAAAAAAATAATTTAAATATTTTTATGTTATTTACAATTACTTTAATCACCCTATGAAAAATAATTTATTATTTTTTTTTATCAAAAATTAATTTAAAAAAAATTTATTTTTGGGGTCGGACGTGTAGTATCTTAAAAATATTTGAAAAAATCTACCGGCTATATTATTTTCGAGGTCCAATAGTCTTTTATTTTTTGATCTTATGTGACCGTATAACATATTACCTACAAATCTAGGAGATGGTTCCATTGCTATTGCTAGATCCTTTGTGTGTGAGACAAGAATTACTGTAATTTGTACATTGATGATACTATTCCTTAGAACTGTTGAAAGACTGCATATGCGATGAATATCTTTATTTTATTTTTTATTTTCATGAATATCTGTTGGATAACTTTTTATGATTTCAAACGTTGAGAGTTGTGTGAGAAACATTGGATTGCAAACCCACTTATGGATCTCTATCGTTCATGATTCATCTATCTCCAATTATTTTATTATTAAATTTTAAAAATATTATTTTAACTCTTTAACTTGTAACTACGTTTAACTAATGACTGAAGATAGTAATGTCAATTTATATTAAAATTATTTTCAACTTTAGAATTGTTGAGAGTAATTTATTCAAATATTAAAAGAAAGAATATAAATTAAAATTTTAAAAAATAAGGTATAATGTTAAAAATAAATGGACAAAAAATGAGAAAAAAAATCCCTTATAAGAAAATAATAAAAAAGAGCTTCATCGACTTTTTCTAAATTTTTATTAATTATAAATAAAATTAATTTTATTATTTATTAACAAATAACTTTTCTACTTATTTACTAATAAAATTCATAAAAAACAAATAGACATTATTTAGCCAATAAAAAAAATGCTGCAATGGAAATGGAATTATACAATTCCGAATTCCAAAAAAAGAACAGTGTCTCCATTTTGTGGCCGCCACGTGCATCCTCATCTCACCTTCTTAAGGATAAGCTTTCTGTCAACAACGAACGATCTCAGTACCAATCACCACATCCATTACTAAATTTCTCTGAGCATCAGTCTAAATATCTTCCATCGTTTAGATATTTTGCTTCTATCAAGTAAAAGAAACAAAGATAAAAGTCAATTAAGAGAGAGAGAAAAATGTATGCTCTGCCACCAAATTCCAGCCTTCTCTACAGACAAGTGTATCAAAGAGACAACCAACAGCAGCTATGGAGTGGTGGGAGCTGTTTATTGTTGCAAAGAACTAATGGGTATTTCTGGGTTGATCCAGTAAACACAAACCACAAGAAGATTTCAAAGAGGGACGTGCGAGTGGAAGGTCTGTGGCCAGATTTGTCAAGACCCACCTCTGTTGATATGGAATCCATCAACGACTCTGATCAGCTCGACCATATTCTACTTCGTGCCCAAGAGCTTTCCCAACCCATCGTCATCGATTGGTAATCTCTCTCAACTGCTCTAACTTGCATTCGCAAAGTAGCAAACTGTGTTCTGTTTTTATTATCTAAATTTACAAATCTTTTACGAGGTTGTTTGTTCTGTTTAGGATGGCTACTTGGTGCCGGAAATGCATCTATTTGAAACCTAAGTTGGAGAAGTTGGCTGCTGACTATGATACCAAGTAAATAATTCTCTCACACACAATTGAATTACACCGATGCTTTTTGATCAACTCATTGTGTTTGATATGCTATTTTACACTACTCTTCCTCTCTACTGTAGATTAAAATTTTATTATGTGGATGTCAACAAGGTACCTCAAACTTTAGTTAAGCGTGGAAACATCTCTGTAAGTAAACATTTATATAATGTATGCATTTCCATCCTCTCATGTAGTAAAATTTGACACTCATTTTAATGATATTCTGTGTATTCTCTATGCGCAGAAAATGCCAACAATTCAGGTATGTTTACAAATTACAAATGATAACGGGGTAATTTTCCTCTTAATTTGTCTTACAAAATTGATTTGAGAGAAATGCAATTTGATGTACTGCAGATATGGAAAGATGGAGAGATGAAATCAGAAGTGATTGGAGGGCATCAAGCATGGCTTGTGATTGAAGAAGTCAGAGAAATGATAAAGAAGTTTATATGATATTAATTGTTCAAACTCTCTTCTCCATTATCTCACCATATGTAGATATTCTCCGGCAATTTGGAATCATGCCTGCATCATGTAGAAAAGTCATGTACAGATAAATATTTGGAAATCCCATTACTGATCCCAATATGCCATAATTTTCATAATCATGACATTTATAAAGCAAGGGGCTAATGCAAGGCTGTGAATGTAATTGCTTGGAATCTATGAAATGGGCTGTTTTCCAGAAGAGAGAAGGAGGTAGCTTTTTTGTTGGCAAAGCTCGTGGTCTTACGAAATGTAATTATATAAGAGGATAAAAGGGTTGAATTTGGTTGAAAGAATGTCAGGAAATGTTGGTTGAGCCAAACATAACACAAACAGTTGCTATTGTCTTAGAACAACTCTATGACAGGTCATCTAGTGTACGAAGAGTAAGAAAACTTGATGACAGAGTCGAGAAAACAGCAACACTCAAATTATTTTGGCTAGAATGTTAGAATATATTCAAGGTAAAATGGAAGGATACACAACAGACAAGTCGCTTTGGCCGAGTGGTTAAGGCGTGTGCCTGCTAAGTACATGGGGTTTCCCCGCGAGAGTTCGATTCTCTCAGGCGACGTGCATTTTTTTTTAATTTTTTATAATTTTATTTGCTGAAATTAGTTTGTGAAGAGATTAAGAGAATCATTACCTGATGCGAACGTCATAACGAAGTCATCACTTATTTAACGGAACCTATAGCTCTATACCTTCAATTATTTATTTATTTTTTTTAGATTTTTCATTTGAGTTCATGAGGTTACTCATTCTGAGATAAGAGAGAGATACTTCATCATCAAGACCTGGACTTGCTCTTCATAAATGTAATAATAACTACTCATCTCAATTAAGTCATAAACAATCATTCAAGAACATTTTTTCAAATCAATACATTATAAAACAAGCATTCTTGTTTCTATTGACAAAATCTTAATCCAAATGCCTCAATTATATCATAATTAGACATCATTCTGACAATTAACCTGCCGTAATAATTAGATTATTCATTTAGACTTGGACATGGCTCGTACTTGATTAGAATAAACAAACCAACAGAGGATTTTGATATCAAAGCATAATTCCCCAAGTACAAATTGATTGCTTTGAAGAAGCTTCATGGGAAACAAAGGAGGCAAATGAAGCTCATGCAGTCTTTTAAATACATAATGGGAAACATTGTAAAGATTTGTGCTTCTTTATTTGCACAATACGTATGCCTGAGGAGAGAGAGAGGACAATGATGATTACTTGAGTTATATGAGAAAAAAACAAAGCACACTATATTGTGTAACCCATGATGCTTTGTTTTCAATTCTATCTCATCGCATACAAGGACACCACCCTAGTGGCATGGTTATGCAAGATTAGTGCATAACCACCGTTGGTTCCAGTTAAAAACTGGTTTCGAAACCGAGACCTCAAGGTCCCGGTTCCAATTAGCTTTAAGAAAGGAACCGGAACAGCCGGTTAGGAACCGGCGATTCAAGGAATCGCACAGTTTCGGCGGTTTCGGATCTTGGGCGATTTTTTAATTTTTTTTTAAATTTTTGAAAATTTAAATTTTTTAAAAACAAAAATAAAAAAAATTTAAAATGTGGTGTGGCCGTTGGCCTGGCTGCCAATGGTAGCAGCCTAACACTGCCACCCAAGAACGGCTCCTTGGTAGTAAAATTACCATATAACCCTCTAAAAAATTACAGATAGACCCCTAACTTTTAAAAAAATATTATTTTTCTCCCCAACCCAAAAAACTATATAAACCCCATTCCTCTTCAATTCAATTCACACCATTTTCTTTCAATCTCATTATCTCATTCTTTTAATATTTCTCTCATTCTCTCAATTTTTCTCTAATTCTCTCAAAGTCTCATTCAATTATTTTCTCAATTATTTTCTTATTTTTCAATACTGCAATTATTTTCGTTATTTATTTAAATTGTATTCTTTACCATTATAAATTTATAATGGCATCACAATCAAGACCGTCTATTTCCGAAGGCCGACGATCCTTTTCCAGAAGGTTCATTTCCGATAGAGACATTGAGCAGCTACCGGATTTAAATGCTGGAGAAGTGCAAAGTCACCGTACCGCTGACCCAGAATTAAATTTCAACGATGCAAATTTTGCTAAGTACCTACAACAGAGAGAATTTGAGGAGATAATATTTGGTAATGATACTCCTCCTAATTTTACTCCTCAGTATTCTCATCCCTATCTCTCTGGGTCTGGGGCCCCTGGTCCCTCTTGTGAAAACCCTCCCCCTCCCTCCCAAGTGAAACCGTACAAGGTCCACAGCCAGATTTGACAAAGTATAAATCTGAACTTTTTAAAGTTCATATGAGGAGGGTGGAGAAGGAATCGGGGGAAGTTGTGGTAACTTGCAACTATTGCAACAAAGATTTTAAGTAGAACAAATCCGGAGGGTACGGGACGTATTGGAAGCACATCAACACCAAGCATCCAGTCGAAGCTCAGCATGAGCGTAGCCGAGGACAATACCAAATTTCCAGGTACACATCTTCTAACCATCCTTTATTTAAATATAGTGATGTAAATAATAGCGACTGAACATCTTCCTTTTAGTTTTGACGAAAAAACTGATTTTTTAAAATATTGTCATAATGCTTTAAATTCCGCTGCAATGTAGAATACCTAGGACCACATTAAAACGTACCATGTGTGACATTTATAAAAAAGAAAAAAAAGCATTAGTTAGATATTTTCAAAATTATATGGGTCGTGTGTTTGTTTGTGCCGATATCTGGAGCAATCATTGGCAAAAACATTCATACTTAGGACTTACATGTCATTATGTTGACCAATCATAGGAGCTGCAAAAACGAATTCTTGCATTTAGAGTTTTTGACGACACCCATACTGCCGATAATATTTACAAATTAATGAAAATTATTTTTAAAGAATATTATATTGAAAGTAAAATTTTTACAATTGGTTTTGATAATGCTGCCGCCGTTCCACAGTTAATTCAATTATGGCAACCCTACTCTGGCGGCAGATTTTTTCATCAAAGATGTATTTGCCATGTTTTAAATATATGTGTACAATATGGTTTGCAAACACTTCATTACACCAATTAGGGATGCCCTATACTATTTGTGGAAACATCTTAGCACTATGAAACAATGGGCTAGATATTGTAAATCTAACGGGAAACATTCAATTAGGTTTTCCCGTGATGTTCCAACTCGTTGGAACTCCACATATAAATTGTTTTGTGAAAACTATGATTATAGATAATTATTAGTTAAATTTATGCAGTATAATGTTAGTAGCGTTAATTTGTATGCTCATAATTGGGATGTTTGTACTAAAATTTACATGCTTTTAAAAGTTTTTCATGATGCAACTAACGCTTTATCCGGTATATATTATCCAACTTCACATTTATTTTTATGTGAAGCCATTAATATTGTAGATGCACTTAATGAAGTATTGGAACTATCTGCATGTGTTGCTGCAAGGAGAGATAGATAATTAAATTATTATAGGCACATTCTTTCGATTTATACGGTTGCTTCAATTTTTGACCCTAGGTGTAAATTTGATAGTTTATATAAATATTTAACACTTTATTATCAATTTCTAGGGCTACACAACATAGATATTAGTGCTTTATATTATAATATTAGGCAATTATTTTATTCAATATATGATGAATACCGTTCTGTATACAGTCTCCTCGCTGAACATTAATGTTCAGTAACCGACTGCAAGCGGAAGTAGTCATTCTCGTTCTCGCTTTCCCTCATTAAGGAAGTTAGGGTCAAGCGTGTTGTTAAAAAAATCAAGGGCATAGTGGAGTTCTTCGTCTTCATCAACCTATGTTTCAGAGGTTGATCTTTACATAAACACCTCTTTTGAGTTTTTGGACAGCGAATACTTTAACATCCTACATTGGTGGAGGGAACACGAAACTCACTTTCCAATTTTGGCCCTCATTGCCAAGCAAATTTTTAAAACCCCTGTCTCGACCGTGGCAGTCGAACAGAAATTTAGTGCATGTGGTAATGTTCTCGACGAGAGACGGGCATTACTCAGTCCTGACTCAATACAGATTCAGGTCTGTATTGACGACTGGACCAAAACCTCATACCGGCAGCAAGAATTGGATCTCGTGTCCGACGACAATGACTTCTTTGACACCAACGACAATACAACGGTTACTGAACGAACAAGCGATGATTGATTATCTCCGAAACATACAATGTAAAAGAATTACGTGGGCTTTGATTCCTCCTAGAGGATACATAGGCAGCTTAATTGAGGTAAAATTAAATGCAAGCCCTAATTTCTTATTTATTTAATTTTTTTTTAATTTTATAGTTTTATAATATTATTATTATCGTAATAAATTTCTTGTTGAAGTTGGACAAATGAACACTTTTATTTATATATTAAAATTTTTTTATTAATTTTTTTATAAATTTTAATTTTTTTAATTTTTTTTTTAAATTTTCCCGGTGCCGCCCTGTTTGGAACCGGCGATTGAACAGCCGGTTCCAAAAAACCGGGGAGGAATCGGAACCGAAGATTCCTCCCCGTTTCCAATCGAAACCGGGACCGAAAAGTCCGATTGATCAAAAAATTGAACCGAAACTGAAACCTCCGGTTCGGTTCAATTGGCCATCCCTACCATTGCACATTAATAAAGGTTGGAGCACAAACAACCAACAGGAAGTCTTTAAAATGAGTTGTGATGTGGACTCACACTTGTGCTAAAATGCTATTTGTCATGTCAGATTAATATGTTGTGAAAAGGGGCACCCTTCCACTAGTCTCATCAACTAAACGTCACTAAGAAGTATTTCTCCGCATAAACCTCATCCGGTAATTAGGTTTTAATTAACTTGAGCCAAAGCGTGAAGAGGGCAAAAATATCGATCAAACACCAGATCCACAACAGGCCCTGTACATTCAACTTCACAAAACAACTCACGCGATCAGCGGATATGGAAAAAGTTAAATGATCCATGCAAGATTTGATCAAGCATCTTGGACTTCTAGTAGCTAGATGATCATAACCTCTTTTAATCCACACTGCTTCAGAGCTAACAAGTACACCTTAACCCACATCCTGACCTCACATTCAACGGATCAAGTAGGAGCGGACTGCAAATTAAGTTTACAGTTCACAGCAAAACATATCTCAATAAACCGCAAAATGTAAATACACACATCACCTCCCCATGAAAGATTATCATTACTAAAGTAAACTTCTAAGAAATGATATCAGCTGGATCAAAACCTATGCAATCATGTAAACTCGTCAAAATTAACATTCATATGGTATTAATTGACACTACTCTTACAACCATTAACCAGGTTTCAAGGTTTAGGCTCAAAATTCAAAACTTTAGGCTAAATTTTTTTATCAATGTGTACCACTGATTAAAAAGCATGCATCAAAGCACAATTTCTTTAATGGAAATCAAGTTCATGACCCCAAAATTAAGAAAAATTAAGAAGCTGACAACATATGCTATGCCTAACAATTTCTGGTCCATTACACCACAATATTCCTACTTGATCAATTCAATAATACTCTTGACTCAAATTCTCATTCTCCAGATTATGCCCAAGTCAACCTTCTGCTATGTCAATGCAAGTCTTCACCACAGAATGCATAATCTACTGTCAAACATAGCTTAATTGTTACATCTACAACATACACATCCTCTGCTCACAACCATATTTTCTGCTCATCAAGGTATGTAGCTGTCCAATCCTTGAACCTACTTAGCACTCTTCTCCGCATAAACACCTAATATTCATCTGTGTTATTCTGAAACTTCTTTCCACCTGAACACCAAAATTTATCATTATTTCTCAGTATTTTGTTATTCTGAGACAACTTTCACCAGCCTAATTGCCAAAGTTAATCCCAATGTGAGACCATAATCATTTGTTTTTCTTCTCTTTTCTCAGCTTCATTGGGTCAAACATCTTAAAACCAATCAAAGCACCACAGGACAAAGACCCTGATCAGTCAACGCTATCTTAATTTTTAAATTCCATAATCCAAATCCTAAGTGCCAAATAAAAAAATTCATTAATCTTAATTCATGTTGAAGTTAATAATGGTAAGTATTATCCATTGCTGTATCTACAATACATTATTTCATTACTCAGGAATATCCATCTAGTTCCAAATATTTCAACCCCAAACTATGAAGACAAATCTCCATCTAGTCAAGTACCACTAAGCTCAAATCATTCACATGGTTTTCATATTCTCCACCTTTACCATATTAACCTCACTCTTACCACAATAGTCCTACAAAATATATATATATAAATTAATATTAAATGCAACAGCTAAAACACAAGTTAAGGAATTTAATTTCAGAACAAAAGTAAAAAGGAAAGTTGAGTTGCTTGCCGATGCTAATAAAACATCAACCACACAATCAGAAACTCTCAAGCCGAAAACACTCTTAAGTTTCAAGTCAGAAAATACAAAGAATACTTCTACTGTGGTCAATAGCTTCACCCCAATACCAAAAGCATATTCTCCACACAGCACCTGGTCCTATAACCATGAAATCTGACAGAAGACTACAATTCAACTAAACCAAACACATTTATAAGTGTGCTTCTCCATCCCTTAACCAAATGTTTAATACAGCACACCTTAACTAAAGAGGGAAAATAAATTGCTTTCGAACTCCTTCAGTATAATCAAAATGACAGCCAGCCTATTGACCAAGTCAACCCTATATTGAGTTATCAAACTTTAGTATCTGAAAAACAAAAAGAGCATCGTGGGTTCCATGTTACAAATAGCAGCAGCCCCTCTCCAAATCCATCTTTGAAAATTCCAAATTGTGTTTCCTTTTAAAAAGAAAGGAACCAAAGAAACAGCTCCTAATAGACAAGATGCAAATAGTCTTTTTTCAACATGCCTCTCAAAATATAACAAAACAAGTCATCCATAAGAATCGCGGGTTGGCATAATGTCAACATTCAAAAGGCTTACAAACAAACACATTACATTTAGATCTAATAGGTCAATACATGAAATAAGGTAAACATAAAAAGACATAATGCACTAAGACACATCCATGACATAATGCATTAAGACACATCTATCTCATTACTATCAGAAATTCAACAGAGAATTTTGTTATTAGAAAACAACAGATTTGTGTAAATGTTCCAGTGTAATGGGTAACAGCAAACCAAATGAGACCATACAAGACAGTCAAGACTATTCGTTCTCATAACTTTGATAACCAACTTCGTTCACAACACAAAGAAAGTGAAATTTGATAAAATTCTACAGTTCAAAAAGACACTATGACCTGTTTTGGAAAAACAAAAAATCAGATTCCAAAACCGAAAACTGCTCGTATCTTGTGGAAAATAAGATCCCGCCATCCTCTCTCTGTGTTCTCCACCACAGTTGCATTCCCATATCTGAATTAATATAAAATAATCCAAATAAGATAAATCATTAGATAATTACTTCAGAAAACGATTGACGATACAATCAAGATAAAGCTGCAAAAAAAAAAAAAAAAAAAAACCCCATTAAGTAAAACTAACCTGTCTTCTTCAGGAACATCAGTATGAATCAACTTGACAACAGTAACCCCGGGTTCAGGCTCATCTAAAGTCAGCCTCACCTGCAAAACATACCCAGAACTGAGTCAATAAACCAATTTCCAAGCAATTCAACAATCCAGGAGTAAATGAGAAACCAAGAAACAAACCGTTGAATCAATGCCATCAGGCCAGCTCCCAAACCTCCACTTCTGGAGAATCAATTTTCCATCCTGCAACTCCAAATTCTTCCCCGTAACGGACCCATCAAAAATAGTGAACTCCCCACCAACCTCTTTACTAATCTTCGCAAAACTCTGGGTAAAACCCCTCCATCTATTCTCATCCATCAGTATTTCATACATATCCCTGGCTCTGCAACTAAACTTCTCCGTCAACGTAATGGTTTTAAAGCCTTCCTTCTTCTTGGCCTCCTTCTTCTCGGGCACGACAACGGCATCCTTTTTCACTTCCTTGCCAGCACTACTAGGAGTGTTATTGTTAGTCTTGGGCGCCACCTTCTTGACCTCCAACTCTTCTTTACAAGGACCGCCTCTGGCCATAGACTGCACATAAGTCCTGACTCTCTCCAAGACCAAGGGCTTGCCTTTAGACAACATAGCCTCCTTCAAACGCTTGCCAATTGGTCCATCGTCCTTGACAGTGACCCTAATTTCGGGATCTTCGTCGGCATTCTCGTCGGAAATATAAGGAATCTCCAGCGAGCCATCGACCTTCGACAAAGAGACGCCGTCGGAGTCCTTGGCCTCTCCTTCCCACGAAAGAGAGACGTTGAGTTCGTAGCCGGGAATAATCTTGCCTTTGCGGACATTAACATAGGCCTCGCCGTCCAGTTTGTCGATTTTCTTAGTTTTGATAAAGAGGTTGGCTTCGCCATCGAGGATGGTAAGGTTTGATAAGATGTTGTTGAAGAAGTTTCTGGACCATTCCAGACAGTCGGTCTCGGACCAGTGCCAGTTATGGACGTTGGCGCCGTCAGCTCTGTCTTCGACGATCCAACGCTTGTCGCCCTCACCGTACTTGGCCATTGAGGAGCTGATGGATATTGCAAGAGAGTGTTCGAAGGTATTAATGGAAGGTGTGAGAATGAGGAGGAGATTGAAGAAAGAAAATGTTCAGTTTATATAAGAGGAGGAAGAAGATAAAAAATGATAAGAGAGGGTCTGGAGAATTCTGTTAATTAGATGGGTCTGGAAATTATTATAGTTACAGAACTCTCTAGAACATTGTTTTAGGGTTTCCTAACTCTTTGGCTGCTTCTCCTCAATACTATAAAATGTGAGATAAATTCATAAATAGCCTTAAATGAGGGTATCCATTATATTTAGTTAATTTTAATAAGTTGATAGTTTTTGTCAAATGTTATATATTTTAGATAAAAAATACCCAATAGTCACTTGGGCAATTTGTTTGAGTTTTTTGACAAAACATTTTAAATTCGTTTTCAAAATAAAAAATAAATCATTTGAAAGTGAAGGAAGAAAGAGAAATTAGAATAAAAAAGAGAGAGGAGGACGAATATGAGCGGTCCAATAGCTGCACAACGAGGAGGAGCAATATGACAAAGTGTGTCGCGTAACGGAAAAAAGAGAAAGATTGATTTGTGACTTTATAAAACCAGTTGTACAGTGGTAATTGATTTGTAACTTGTAAAACCAGTTAAAATATGTTGAATAATCAGTATGTAAAATTGATTGTGTGCAAACTAGCGTGTAAAAATAATTGTGTACAAACTAGCATGTGTAATTGATTGTTTACAAACTAACATGTAAAATTATTGTAGTACAAACCATAATGTAAAATTGTTGTAGTATAAAATAGCATATAAAATTGTTGTAGCACAAACTAACATATAAAACTAATTTCTTAAAAAAATCATCGTGTAAAATTAATTTCTTACACACCAGCGTATGAAATTAGACTATAGATAAGAGAGTTTAATGAGGACACAACTTTGACTGACAAAAACGTGTAGCACTTACTAAATTATGGATCTGAAATAGTTTGTTCTAGCTCTAGGTCATAAGTAAGTGAGGTTAGCGAGGAGAAAGTTTAGCAAAGAAGAGAAAAAAACGTGAAGAGCTATGAAGAAGAGAGAGAAATAATATCTGATTTTAAAAGAGATAAAGTGATAAGACGAGAGATGTTAGATTGGGTTTGTCATTTGGTTAGACTTTAAAAAATGGGTTTGAGAGAAAGTAAAATATATAATTCATTTAATTGCAATTTGATGGTAAAAATATAAAATTTAGATTCAATTTTTTTTTTGTTTTGAAAGGTACAAATACAAAATGAATAAGATCTAGATATTTGCTCTCAGAATGAGAGATATCTACCTACACATGCTGGTAAATGTGGATGGTGGTGACTTAAACCGTTACCATTAAGGTGGAAGGGAGACGTACTAAGCACTTAAGCTAATAGTAAAGATGCAATGTTAAATATTCTTTATCGAGAAAATTATTAAAATTAATCTAAAAAATTATAAATTTTTATTTTTATCTGTATGTAATAGTTTTCATATTTTGACCTACCATAAATGTAACATCCCGGATTTCGGATAATTAATTTTATATATGTGAATATAAATTTTGTGATTGGAGGGGGTGTAAATGTAATTAAAAAGTATGTTTATTTTTATGATTTCCAGGTGGATCAAATTGAACGGTCGAAAATGATACATGAAAATTGAAAACTGAGGTAGTGAGTATCGCGACCTGGTCATCGCGATCACAGCTCGCGATGGGCCGCTCGCGATGAAAAATGGTGATTCTTGGCAGTGAGCATCGCGACCAGCCACCGCGACCACAGATCGCGATGAACTGCTCGCGATGAAAAGATGAAAGTCGGGCAGTGAGTATGGCGACCACCATCGCGACCAAGATACCGCGACGTGTGCTCGCGATGAAGGCGGTGAAGTTGGTCCAGTGAGTACCGCGACCTGGTCACCGCGACCACAGGTCGCGACGACCGAAAAATATAAAAAAAAGATTTGGCTTCTCGCAGAAGCCACAGAAAACAGAAAAAAAAAAAAAAGAGAGATCGAGAGAGAGAGGGAAAAAGAAAAGAAAAGAAGAAGAAGAAGAGAAGGAGAAGAGGAAGAAAAGAAGAAGAAAAAGAAAAGAAGAAGAAGAGAAGGGAAAGAAGAAGAAAAGAAAGAAAGAAAAGAGAAAGAGAAAGGAAAGAGCAGGGAAAAAGGAAAATCCAGAAGAAAAAAGGAGTAGAAGCGGAAAAACGGTATCCATGTTGGTGCACACACGTTTCTGAACTTATTTTTGATAAATGTTTTGATTTAATAAGTTTGGAAATATAGTTATGAATTTTATATATATTCGCATTTATCTGTTTATATATTCGTATTTCATTTTTGCATATTGTGGATTATTCGTACAATATTCTGCTATGGAAATTTGAATAAACATGTATGTTTTCAGAACCTGGTTTATAAATATTGTTTGGTTTTCCTGTTATGGATTTTGATTGAAATTGATATTTGTTGATTCCTGAAACCAAAGAACTAATTTGTTTTGATATTTGAACGGCCCTGATATATGTATGGGGATATAGGGATATAGGAGATTGACATGTCAATTGGGTGACTTTATGGCAGTACTGCACCGTGATGTATGATTGTCTCTGATTATGGATTATACGGATACCATTTCCTCGTGAAATGAGAAACCGACTGTGAAAATATCCGGATACCATTTCCTCGTGAAATGGGAAACCGACTGTTTATATAGAGGGATACCATTTCAAATGAGATGGGAAACCCGACTGAAAACCCGTAATCCAGTCCTGTACACCCTGTTATGTGTATCATGGGCCAAATTGAGAATGTATAGTTAGCAACTGTGATGGAAAATAAAGAATGATATTGAACTGAATTCCAGAATTTTTGAAATACTGTATGTTGACCTAGTTTAGCAATTGAAAAACGTTTGTTATATATTTCTGAAATCCTGTTTATAAGCTTTATTGTATATTTATATTTTGAATTTCTGAATTTACGATATACTGTTTTAGATATACTGTTTTATATTATATTACCATTTATTTTAAGTGTACACCCACCAAGCAGTATTGCTTAGCGCGTTAGTTTTGTTTCTAACGCGTAGGTAATAAAGATACCGAGGACGGAAAGGACTGAAGAGGCACCAGCTACAGAGAAGAGTTCAGAGTCACTACATTTGGGTCGTTATATATGTATTCCTGTATAATGTAGTTAAATATGCATGCATATACAGAGAATTTGTAATTATGTTTTGTAATTATGTACTGTAATTAATTATTTTATGATTTCTGTTTTGCATTTTCGAAGGATTGTGGTTAATAAATTGTTTTATAAACTGTTTGAAAGTCGCACTAAACGGCAGAGTGCGCATTTGAATGAAATGATATTTAGAAGTGTTTGTGGATTTTGTGTGAATTGAATTTTATTTGAAAACAGGTTTTGGAAAAGCAGAAAAACAGAGGGAACTCTGCCGAAATTTTTGTAAAAAGATTATTTTTGATGGGCTCACTTGAAAAGATTTTTAAATTACAAATTATATGGTTTTCAGTTTATAAACAGAAATAAGAAAGTTTTGAAAACCCGGTAGCACTTCCTGGGTCGATCCAGTCGGGTCGGGTCAGGGGGTGTTACAATTTAAGTGGTATCAGAGCGCGGTTTAGGCGTTTCTGGACCAAAGAGTCTGTATATGCATGCATTGTATAAAGCTACCCATAGGAATGTGTGACTCTAATCTGCAGCCTCTCTTCTGTCTTATATAGGATAAAAAGAAATGGAAGGAAGCAGTGATAGACCTGAGAGTCCCGCCAGCGTGGCTGGGGGAGCATCTAGGGAATCCGTAAGCCCGAGAGTGGCGGATCCTGTACAGCCAGCATTTATGCAGCAGATGGCTGAGTTCTTTCAGAACGTGGCTAGAGCAGCGCCACGAAGATCAGCCATAGAGCGACTGGCTAAACACAGACTCACGGATTTTCATGGCAGAAAGGATGAGGATGCATCTGCCGCCGAGTACTGGTTTGAACGGACGAACAGAATATTAGAGCAAATGCATTGCACACCTGAAGAGAGACTGGAGTGTGCAGTATCCTTACTGCAGGAGGATGCCTATCAGTGGTGGACCTTGTAGTCCTCAGAAATCGCTCGGGGACACGGGGCACTACAACCTGCAAAGAGAGAACACACGTAACCCACAGGACGTTTGGGACACCGGGGTGGTGCCGGCCAAAGTCACTCCGACGGTCAAGTTAGCGAGTGCTAGTAAAAGTGTAATGTTTATAAATGGATATGAGTAAGGAATACTTCCTGCTATCTTCACAGTTAGGGTTTTTCTGATCAAAGGGGGGTGTGAGGTTGGAGGGTGATCGGAGAAATTCAACAATGGCCGTAGGGTGTGGCTTTTTCTTAGTAATTTCCTTATCTTAGTTTTTCGGCCCCCCTCCTTATGAGGGATTATCTTCCTCTTTATAGGAGACTGATGCTTCTTCTTTTTGAGGGATCTCATCATTCTCTCTTCTCTGTCTTCCACCAAGAAAGCATCTGGGTGCTCCTTTTGATCGGGCTGCCATCAAGTGTCATTATGACTTTGTAGGACCTGTTTCAAAGTAGATCACAATCTGGTCTCCCTCGGAGCGACGGAGATGTTATGTCGTACGACATGTAGGTTTCTTGTCAATCTGGACCATGATTGGGTGATGTAGCACGGTCGTACTACATGAGGGTACATGTCGTGCGACAAGGTCTTCAAACTGGTACGTCGTCGTACCACACGAGTGCTTCGTGTTGTGCGACATAGTTTTCCAACTGGTATGTCGTCGTACTACACGAGTGCTTCGTGTCGTGCGACATATTCTTCCAACTGGTACGTCTACATGAGGATGCTCCATGTCGTGCGGCTCGGTCTTCATGCTAAGCCTTTGTCGTACTACATGGGAATGTACCCTTCTTTTAGCTATGGGCTTTGTCTTTGGGCCATGTTTTGGGCCATACATATTTTGGCTACTACAGTTTGCCCCCAAACACATTGGTTTTCAGAAGAGCCAAGGGGTTTGCGTCGTACGACATGTAGTCATGGATATGTATGTGAATTTTAGAGGTTGGCTCGATATTGTCGCACGACTCAGTCCTTCTTAAGGGAATGTTTCAGTGTTGGTGAATGGATGATAATGCATAAGTTTTGCCATTGTCGTACGACAATGTTCGTTTAGAGAAGGAACGATTGACCTTCAAATGACTCTTCGATATCTGTGCCGAAGTAAATGGGGTCATAATGGGCAGTGTGCATGCGTGGCTAATGATAGGTTGTGGGAGTATGTGTCCAATGAGAGGTTGACACGTCAGCATAGGCATCTTTTTAGTTGCCGCCCTTCCTCTTTCTTCTTCATTTTCAATTTTTGCGTTCTCTTCGTTTTCCTTTCTCTCTCTAGAAACCAGACGCCTGAGCAAATATTTTCCGACGTCTATTGCTCGTTTTTCTGCCTTTCTTGCATTTATTCCGGCGAAGCAGTGGTCATTTTGTTCTATTTGGTAAGTTTTTCTTGCTCTTGCAATATTCGATTTCTTGTTCTTGCTTTTTTTTGCTTTTCTGGGTATTTTTGTGTTCTTCAAATAGTTCTTGAGAAGAACTTGAAAAAAGTGTTTTAGATCGAAAAATTAGACTTAGGTTTATACACAACTTGTTTGTAGAGTCTAGGTCGCACGACGGTAGCCAAGACATATAGGTCGCACGACCTTCTTAACAGTCTTGGGAGCTGATACTAGGTCGTGCAAGGTCTTTGGTTTAGGTTATAAATTACTAACCGTGGCTACTGTCGTTCGACTTGTAGGTCTTGATGTCGAGTCGAGGTGACGAGAGTCCTCCCAGTACCTCTGGGCGCGGATACGACGATCCCATAGATCTGTCGTACGACTCGTGAGGAGAGTCAGAGGCAGCGAGTGCTGAGGTGACAGTGGCGTCGTACGACACTGTGACTGTCTCTTTCGCGGGTACATCACGCGTGGCGGACGACATTCCCATGGGGATTCCATTAGTCGAACTACCGGGCGACGCAGCTGGCCCATGTCCAATGGGACCTAGTAGGCCGCTGGGTTTGCTATTAAATAACCCAGCAAGCGTGCTAACTGAGGACGACATCATGCGCCTTCGGTTTAGCTACGGCATACCTGATGGTGTCACACTGAGGGCGCCGTATAAGGAGGAGAGGCCAGATTGGGACGTCCCAGGATGGACCTGCCTGTACGAGTTTCCGTTCCAGCGGGTAGGATTCAGGTTGCCCATAGTTGGGCTACTGAGGAAGGTGCTCGATCACTTCGAGCTTGCCCCAGGGCAGCTGATGCCCAACAGCTGGAGGATCCTGCTGGCGCTGGATCTGTTGTGTACGAGGGAAGGGATAGTCTTTGAGCTCCCTAACCTTTTCTACTCGTACACCGTGCGGGAGCACGACACAGAAAAGGGTCGTTACAACTTGAACCTGCGACCCAACAGAACACACCTGATCACGGAGCTGACAACGAATGACAGGCTGTGGAAGGATAGGTATTTCTTTGCGAGGGGCCTGCTTGTCGATTGGCCTCTCGGGGATACCGTCGTTCGTGCGACCTGGTCTAAGGCCGGTGGGTATTTATTTTAGTAGCGTCGTGATACTGTATTTACTATTGTTTTCATTAACTCCTTTTATTTGTCTTTGTAGTGAACACAGGAGCGCATCAAGCTGTTGTTGGGTTGACGTGCGTGACACGTACAGAGAAGGTGCTGTCGTACGACGTCAAGGAGAGGAGTTGGAGGAGTATTTTGGCGGAGGAAAATCTGCGGCCGAGTCACCTCTGGAAGTTTAGCGTAATAAACGAGCCAGGTACCCCCTACCCCGCCTTCAAAAATTTAGTGGAGTTTGTCAGAGTCAGGCATTGTGTCGAGCGACTGTACGGCACACGATTTCTGACTCCCATTTCATTCGTCGAGCGACGATTTGCAGTTGACATCATGGCTGGAGAGATTGCCGCGCCTGCTGCTGACGACGCCATGAGGAGACTGAGGGGGAAGAGGAAGGGGAAGAAAAAGGCTGAGTCGAGCGACCAAGCGGCCTCCACTCCTCCACCTCCTCCATCTAGTCGAGCCAAGGCCTCCCAAGATGCTTCTTCTGCTGGGAAGAAAAGGAGGAGGGAGGATTCGACATCGGCTGTCGATGCGTCGGTTGACCTGGTCTTCCCGCAGGATGCCTCTGCGTATTCTGATGTTGGGTCGATCCTTCCACTGGTCGAACGGCTGTTGCTGCCTGAGGATAAGAGTCGTCTCAGGGAGATGGGTCTTTCCCAAGCAGCCGACTGGGGCCTAAGCCACCTCTTTCAGGTATGGTCGTACGACTGATGCCTCTTGTATTTTTGCATTTTTTAGATTTGTTCTAACTTGTTTTACTTATTTTTTGTAGGCTCTCCAGTCGCACGTGCATTTAAAAGAAGAACTTGGCTCTGCCCTCAAGAAGGTAAAAGAGCTGAAGTTGAGCAACCAAAGTTTGAAGCAGGAGAATGACAATTTAAAAGCTTCAAACATGGAAGCAAAAAAGACAGCTCTTGAGGCGTCGGGTCGTGCAGTTGAGGCCACACTTGAGCTGAATAAATTGAAGTCGACTGTCGACTCGCTACAAGCCAAGCTGAAGGCCAAGGAGGCTGACTACGACGCTTTGTACGACAAGGCGGAGGATAATGTTCTTAATGCCGTCATCAAGACCCGTGCAGACCTGATGAGGGAGTATCGAGACGGTAGTGCGACGGAGTGGAAGGTTGAGAACTGGATCGCCGATCACGAAGAGCTGACGCGTTCTGATGATGAAGCTGACGCGAAAGATGCGGGAGATACAGCTGTCCTTCCTTCTCCAGAAGGCTTAGCAGTCGTGGCTTTGGCTGCTCAGCCTGCTGGAGAGTCTGATGGTTTTGCCCCATAAGGGGTTGTAACTTTTGTACTTTTAATTTTTATATTTTGTTAAATGATTTCGTTTTAATATATATTTTAATTTTGGAATTTGTCTTCGTGTATGACTATATTCTTTTAAAATTATACGATGGTGGTGTGACTATATTTTGCCTTTGCGTCTACGTCCTTGAGTGTTGGTCGTACGGCCATGGGAGATGGTGACCTTTTTGAGAGTATGTCATGGTTCGTGACCTTGAATGTGGGTCGTGTGACCGTTGTGGAGATGGAGAGTCCATGACCTTGAATGCGGGTCATGTGATCGTGTGGAGATGGAGAGTCCATGACCTTGAATGCGGGTCATGTGATCGTGTGGAGATGGAGAGTCCATGACCTTGAATGCGGGTCACGTGATCGTGTGGAGATGGAGAGTCCATGACCTTGAATGCGGGTCATGTGATCGTGTGGAGATGGAGAGTCCATGACCTTGAATGCGGGTCGTGGTTGAGTCTTGTCGTAGACTTTGTTGTTTATGGTATTGAATTGTCCCAGTTGGAGTGTGTAACTGCTTAGTTGCACACTACGACTTTCGATTTAAGATAGACTGCGCAATGCTGACCTGCGTAAAAAATATTGTAGAGTAACAAAATTCGGAATATATAGATAGATATAGATATATATATTTCTAAAACTGATATTGTTTTAGATGGCACGCGTTCCAGCTATTGCCGATTTCCATGCCATCTGTACATTGTAGTTTATAGGCTCCATGTCCAAATGCACTTGTGATTTGATATGGTCCCTCCCATGTAGGGCCGAGTTTGCCTGCTCCTTTTTCTTTCGTATTTTGGAAGACACGGCGAAGGACCCAATCTCCAATACGGAATGACTTAAGTCGAATGTTTCTGTTATAATGGCGGGCGACTCTTTGTTAGTATACGGCTAATCTGATTGCGGCCTTGTCGCGACGCTCGTCAATTGTGTCAAGTTCGCTCAGCAACTCTCTGTTGTTCGTTTCTTCTGTTGCGTGTCGTATCCTATAAGAAGGGTAGTCAGCCTCTGTTGCTATGACGGCCTCTGAGCCGTAAGATAGAGAGAATGGTGTTTCGCCCGTGGACGTCCTGACCGTCGTGCGGTAAGACCATAGCACACCTTGTAACTCGTCGGCCCACTTCCCTTTGTATTGGTCAAGTCGCTTCTTAAGGGTGGACATGATTGTTTTGTTAGTGGATTCTGCTTGTCCGTTAGCTTGAGGGTATCTTGGGCTTGAATAACTTAGTTTGATGCTCCATTTGTCGCAGAAGTCTTGGAAATCGTACGAAATGAATTGTGAGCCATTGTCGGTGACTATTTCCTTTGGAACCCCGTAGCGGCATATGACATTCTTCCAAATGAAGCTTTTGACCTCAGAGTCTTTGATTCTCACGTATGACTCGGCTTCAACCCACTTTGTAAAGTAGTCGGTCACGGCTAACATGTAGACCTTGCCCCCTGTAGCGATGGGCAACTTCCCTACTATGTCCATGCCCCACTTCATGAAGGGCCATGGTGCTGAAATGGGGTGGAGTTTTTCCGGGTGTTGATGTGAAATGTGGGCGAAGCGTTGGCATGGGTCGCACCTTTTGACGAGGTCGTGCGACTCGGACTGCATTGTGGGCCAGTAGTACCCGGCTGTGATTGCTCTATTGGCCAGGCTTCTCCCGGCCGAGTGATTCCCGCATTGCCCCTCGTGTAAGTCCTTGAGTACTTGCTGAGCTTCGACTGGGTCGAGACATTTGAGGTAGGGCCCGGAGTAGGATCGCTTGTAGAGTTGACCCTCTATTATAGAAAATCGGGCGGCCTTGATCTTAATTCTTCGTGCTTCTACTTTGTCAGATGGGAGGGCGTCGTCTCTCAAGTAGTCGTAAATCGGGGTGACCCAAGTTGGCTCGTCCAAAATTGGATTGACTTCGAGCTTTGTTGGTTTCCACACAGCTGGCCATTGGACAAACACCATGGGAATGGTTCGCTCAATTGTGGTATCCAGTGAGGACCCAAGATTGGCGAGTGCGTCGGCATGCGCGTTTTCGGATCTGGGTATTTGCTCGATGTCGAATGACTCGAATGAAGCTTGTAACTCTTTTACCAAGGTCAAGTAGGCCGACCTCTTCAAGTCCCGAGCTTGATAGGACCCTTGCAATTGTCTCACAATTAATTGGGAGTCACTGCGTACCTTGATTCGCTCGACGTGTAAGTCCTTTGCCAAGGTGAGCCCGGCTATGAGGGCTTCGTACTCGGCTTCGTTGTTGGTGGTCTTGAATCCACATCTGATGGACCTCTCGATGATGTGCTCCGTAGGGGAGGTAAGTACTATTCCCAGCCCGCTGCCTCTAGCGTTACTTGATCCGTCAACTGCTAAACTCCACTCCTCCCTTGGTGTGTCGCACGACATGGTGCAAAGTTCTTCCTCCGCTTGTTGTAGAATCCCGGGTGTGAAGTCTGCTATGAAATCCGCCAGTACTTGCGACTTGATCGACGTGCGAGGTTGGTAGTTGACGTCGTACTCGCTCAGCTCCACGGCCCATTTCACTAGACGGCCGGATAGTTCAGGTTTATGTAGGACACTCTTCAAGGGGAATTCAGTGAGTACACTAATAGTGTGGCATTGGAAGTACGGCCGTAATTTCCTTGCGGCTGTGACTAATGCGAGAGCTAATTTCTCAAGTTGGGTGTACCTTGTCTCTGCGTCAAGTAGGGTCTTGCTGATGTAGTATACGGGGAGTTGTTTGCCATCCTCCTCCCTTATCAGTACCGCGCTAACGGCCGTCTCGGATACAGCGAGGTAGAGCAGGAGGGTCTCTTCTTCCTTAGGTTTGGACAGGAGAGGTGGGTTCGCTAGATACCTTTTTATATTTTGGAAGGCGTCCTCGCTTGTTTGATTCCAATCGAATGACTTGCTCTTTCTTAGAGCATCGAAGAAAGGTTTACATTTTTCGGACGACTTCGAAATGAATCGGTTGAGGGCCGCGAGTCGTCCGGTTAGCTTTTGTACGTCTTTGATGCTTTTGGGGGACCTTAGATCCATGACGGATCGGAGTTGATCCGGGTTGGCCTCAACACCTCTCTTGGTTACTAAGTAGCCAAGGAACTTCCCTGATGAAACTCCGAAGGAACATTTGGTTGGATTAAGCTTCATCCCATACTTGTCGATGATGTCGAACGATTGCCGGAGGTGGTCGAGGTGTTGGTCTGCTACTAATGACTTTACCAGCATGTCGTCTATATAGACCTCCATAGTCTGTCCAAGCATGGTTGCAAACATTTTGTTGACTAATCTTTGGTAGGTTGCCCCAGCGTTCTTGAGGCCGAATGGCATTACCTTGTAGCAGAAAATGCCGCGCTCCGTGATGAAAGAAGTCTTCTCTTGGTCGTCCGGATGCATAAGGATTTGGTTGTAACCGGAGAATGCATCCATGAAGCTCAATAGTTCGTGGCCTGCCGTAGCGTCCACCATCATGTCGATGTGTGGGAGAGGGAAGGAATCTTTCGGACAAGCCTTGTTGAGGTCTGTGAAGTCGATGCAAACTCGCCACTTCCCATTCTTTTCTTCACTACCACTACGTTTGCGAGCCAGTCTGGGTAATTTACTTCTCTCACCGAACCAATGTCAATTAGCTTTTGGATTTCTTCATTTATAACCTTGTTGCGCTCGGGCGCGAACTTCCTTCTTTTTTGCTTCACAGGTGGACGATCCGGGTCGACTTGCAACCTATGTACTAGGACTTCTGGGCTAATTCCGATCATATCTGCGTGCGACCATGCGAAGCTGTCGTGTCGCGCTGTCAAGAAGCTGAGTAGTCTTGCTCGGATATTTTGTGGAAGGCGGGACCCGATACTAACTTTGTGGTTCGGAAAATCTGGATGTATGGATACTTCGTCGAGTTCTTCCATATCGGGTTTGTCTTTGTTGGTGGGGGTGCTTTCACTCTGTAATTGCTATAAGTCGAACGACCTGCTTTTAAGAGTGTTCTGGTAGCAGTCACGCGAGGTCTTTTGCTGCCCTCGGATCTCGTGAACTCCCCACCTAGTAGGGAAACGGATGACCTGATGATACGTTGAGGGAACTGCCCTCATCTCATGAATCCACGGGCGACCCATGATTATGTTGTAGGACGACGGACAGTCCAGGATGAGGAAATGTGTGTTCAAGTTGACGCCTTCCGCGTAGACTGGAAGGGTGATCTCTCACAGAGTGTTCTTGTGTTCTCCACTAAATCCCACAAGGATTGTGGAGCGACGTGCGATGTTGCACTCATCAATATGCATCTCTTTTAGTGCGTCGAGAAAGAGTACATTTGTTGAGCTTCCATTGTCCACTAGGATCCATCTGATCAAACAATTGGCCACCGTCAGTGAGATGACTAGTGCGTCGTGGTGGGGATTGAATAAGTCCATATGCTCATCGCTGCTGAAACTGATTGGATAGTTATACGTAGGATCTGCCGTACGAGTTCGTTGGACGTCCGTACGACCGGCTTGCCGCGAGTGGCGCTTTGCCTCCGAATAGGTTACTCCATTCACTTCTGATCCGCCAGAGATGACATTCACGGTTCTCTCATGTTTGGGAGGCTCCGGTGGAGGGACTGAAACAATATCGCGCGACCTATCTTTGTTCACCAAAGTCTGCTTACCCCTGTCAGTCAGGAATTCTTTAAGGTGACCCTTCTTGAGTAGTTCGGCCACCTCCAATCGTTGTGCCACACAATACTCAGTTCGATGGCCGTGGTCGCCGTGAAATTCGCACCATTTGGAGTTGTCTCTTTGATCAGGCGGGCTCATCATCTTATCTGGCCACCGAACTGATCTACCCAATCCTTTAAGTATGGCGACTACCTCTGCCGGCCTGATGTTCAAATTATATTCTGGCGTTATATTCTTTGGTCGGATGAACGGCCTTGGTGGTCTGTCGTCGCGTCGTCGCTCGTACCTCATATGGCCGTCCCTTCGGGGTATTGTTGGGTATGGCCCGCTACGTCGGTTGATGATTCGTGGTTCGACCATCCTCTCCGACTTATCTTCCTTGTAGTTCGCTCTATTAGGTTTGTAGTTTACTTCGTCTTCTTCCCATTTTATCTGTGCCCATGCCTTGACTAGGACGTCTTCCATAGTTTTACAAGGGTACTTGGTGAGCTCCTTGTATAGGTCGGAATCATAGAGCAGACCCTTGCGGAAGGCTGATACGGCTGTCGCCTGGTTGCAATGAGGGATGGACACTTTTTCATGGTTGAAACGGCCAACAAAGTCACGTAGGCGTTCATTCCTCCTTTGGCTGACTGTGTAAAGGTCGTCGGATTGTTTTTCTAACTTCCGACTACTAGCGAACTGCTCTACGAAGGTGTCAGTGAGTTGAGCAAAAGAGTTGATGGAAACATTGGGAAGGTTGGTGTACCATTGTAGGGCAGGTCCTACGAGGCTTGAACCGAAACCTTTGCACATACATGCTTCCCTAAGGTCACGCGGGATGGCGGCTGTGAACATCCGTTGTCGATACTGCGCAATGTGGTCGTCGGGATCCGTCGTACCGTCGTACTGCTTCATACCTGGAAAGTTGAACTTCCTTGGCATCTCCACCAATGCTATTGTGTCGACGAAGGGGGAGTCGGTAAAACTATTGGCCGCACTTTTCTTTATAGGAGTGGGCATTCCCCGAATGCGTTGGATGAGTGCTTCCATCTCTGTGAACCTTCGTGCCAAGTCTCGGTTGGCCAAGGTCGGCTCGGCGCTCACTCGGTTTGGGTCTGACGGCGCTGAATGCGAAGGGCCGGATGACGTTCCTTGTAGCGGGATGGTTGGTTGGGTTGAGCCGACGTTGCCATTGGGAGTGGATATAGGTGGCACTCCTTGTGTTGCTCTTGCCACGTCGTCTGATCGATGTCCTCCCATCCCATTTGGTATATTCTCTGCCGTATGTCGTGCGACGATATGGGGTCCACTCGCAACTCGAATGTTGGGCTCTGAGCCTACGTGGGTTGGATCGAGGTCTCTAACGGTAGTACCATGTTCGTCCGGGCGGACTGGCACGTAATAAGTAGCGTGAGCGGCTTGCTCGAATGGCACGGGTTGGGACGTCGAAGCGTCTCCAAATGGTCGTACGGCAGTGAGCGAACTGATCCTATTCTGCAATTCTTGGTTCTCTGCCAACACTCGTTGATTCTCTTGTTCGAGTGTTTGGAGCCTTTGGGTATTCTCTTGCATTTGGGATATGAGGAGTTGTACCCTAACTTCCATCGCATCGTGATGAAAATCGTCAGATGACATAGTCGGAGTTGCCGCGTTCTACCTTAGCTTGCTTATAGATTGTCGGGCCCCACGGTGGGCGCCAAATTGTAGTCCTCAGAAATCGCTCGGGGACACGGGGCACTGCAACCTGCAAAGAGAGAACACACGTAACCCACAGGACGTTTGGGACACCGGGGTGGTGCCGGCCAAAGTCACTCCGACGGTCAAGTTAGCGAGTGCTAGTAAAAGTGTAATGTTTATAAATGGATATGAGTAAGGAATACTTCCTGCTATCTTCACAGTTAGGGTTTTTCTGATCAAAGGGGGGTGTGAGGTTGGAGGGTGATCGGAGAAATTCAACAATGGCCGTAGGGTGTGGCTTTTTCTTAGTAATTTCCTTATCTTAGTTTTTCGGCCCCCCTCCTTATGAGGGATTATCTTCCTCTTTATAGGAGACTGATGCTTCTTCTTTTTGAGGGATCTCATCATTCTCTCTTCTCTGTCTTCCACCAAGAAAGCATCTGGGTGCTCCTTTTGATCGGGCTGCCATCAAGTGTCATTATGACTTTGTAGGACCTGTTTCAAAGTAGATCACAATCTGGTCTCCCTCGGAGCGACGGAGATGTTATGTCGTACGACATGTAGGTTTCTTGTCAATCTGGACCATGATTGGGTGATGTAGCACGGTCGTACTACATGAGGGTACATGTCGTGCGACAAGGTCTTCAAACTGGTACGTCGTCGTACCACACGAGTGCTTCGTGTCGTGCGACATAGTTTTCCAACTGGTATGTCGTCGTACTACACGAGTGCTTCGTGTCGTGCGACATAGTTTTCCAACTGGTATGTCGTCGTACTACACGAGTGCTTCGTGTCGTGCGACATATTCTTCCAACTGGTACGTCTACATGAGGATGCTCCATGTCGTGCGGCTTGGTCTTCATGCTAAGCCTTTGTCGTACTACATGGGAATGTACCCTTCTTTTAGCTATGGGCTTTGTCTTTGGGCCATGTTTTGGGCCATACATATTTTGGCTACTACAGACCTCTATTATACAGACAGTGCGGCCAGAGGAAAGAACGTGGGATTTCTTTCAGAAGGAATTCCAAAGAAAATATATTGGTCGTATCTATCTGGATAATCTGAAAAGGGAGTTTATCAACCTGAAGCAAAGGCAGATGTCAGTGACTGAATATGAGCGAGAATTTGTCAGGTTGAGTAAATATGCACGAGATATGGTGGCGACAGAGGCGGATAAATGTAGGAGGTTTGAAGATGGATTGAACGACTATATCCGCCTGCAGGTTATATGATATTCTTAATTTCTATATACTGAATTGTGAATATATGAATAGAATATTAATTATTTGAGGGATGTTACAGGTGGCTGCTTTTGAATTTGAAGATTTTACCAGACTTGTCTCGGCAGCTCTGAATGTAGAAAGAATTAAGAAGGAAGAGCAGGCCAGAAGAGACAGAGGGCAGCAGAGAAGAGGGGCAGGGCCATCCAGCTCATATCAGCCTCAGAGTAAGAAATTTAAGGGACCGCAGCCTAGTGGTCCAGTGCAGTCGCAGAGGCCCATACCCACAGCTAGGCCGGGTCAGTCTGCGACTTCTGTAGCCAGTACACCTGGGAGGACAGGTAGGGGACCAGCCCCTGTATTATGTGAGCACTGTGGAAAAGGCATTCTGGTGAATGCTGGAGAGTTACAGGAGCTTGTAACAGGTGTGGAGCTCGTAATCATTTTTACAGGGATTGTCCGAAAAATCAGTTTACTCCTGTTCAACAACCGGAGAGATCTGCCCCTACTATTTCTAGAGGTAGGAGGCCCAGTCAGGCAGGACCTGAAGTTGGTAGCCACAGAGGAGTGTCAGAGTCTGTGGCAAGACCTGATAGTCGAGCTCCTGCACGAGTTTATGGTGTTAGAGCTCAGGAAGACAAGGATGCTCCTGACGTGATAGCTGGTATTATTTCTATTTTTGATACTACAGCTATTGCATTGATAGATCCTGGTTCCCCTCATTCATATATATGTGATGCCATGCTGAAATACCGAAATCTGCAAACTGAACCTACTGAATATGATGTGTTAGTCAGTAATCCGATAGGCCAAAGTGTAGTTGTGAACAGTGTGTACAGAAACTGTCCGATTCGGATACAGGAGTGTGAATTCCCAGGAGATTTGATGGAGTTACCATTCCATGAGTTTGATGTGATATTAGGCATGGATTGGTTAACTCGGCATAAAGTGGTGATCGACTGTGAACTGAAACGAGTGACCCTCAGAACAGCAGATGGTGCAGAAATCACTGTGGTGGGGGAACGGAGGGATTTTCTCTCCAATATTATTTCAGCCACTGCAGCATGTAAACTGATCAGAAAGGGGTGTGAAGCATATTTGGCACAGGTGGTTGATTCCAGAAAAGTTAATGCTGAAATCCAGAAGATACCCACTGTGTGTGATTTTGCCGATATGTTTCCAGAGGAGCTTCCTGGTTTGCCACCTCAGAGAGAAGTGGAGTTTGTGATAGATGTGGTACCAGGTACGTCTCCAGTATCGATAGCTCCCTACAGAATGGCACCAGCAGAATTGAAAAAACTAAAGATACAGTTACAGGAATTGCTGGATAAGGGCTTCATTAGACCCAGTGTATCCCCTTGGGGAGCTCCAGTGCTGTTTGTGAAAAAGAAGGATGGGTCCTTAAGGTTGTGCATCGATTATAGGCAGTTGAATAAACTTACTGTCAAGAACAAGTATCCGTTGCCGAGAATCGATGATTTGTTTGATCAGCTGAGAGGAGCTTGTGTCTTCTCAAAGATAGATTTGAGATTGGGGTATCATCAGTTGAGAATAAAAGATTCAGACATTCCGAAAACTGCATTCAGAATCAGGTATAGACACTATGAATTTGTAGTGATGCCATTTGGGCTGACTAATGCACCTGCAGCCTTTATGGATTTGATGAACCGGGTATTCCGACCATACTTGGATCAGTTTGTAGTAGTCTTTATCGATGATATCCTGGTGTACTCACCGACGGCAGAGGACCATGACAGGCACCTCAGAGTAGTACTGCAGATTCTGAGGGAGAAGCAACTGTATGGCAAACTGAGCAAATGTGAGTTTTGGTTGCCTGAGATCGCATTTCTGGGTCACATTGTGTCAGCAGAGGGTATTAAGGCAGATCCGAAAAAGATTGAAGCAATATTGGAATGGAAGTCTCCCAGAAATGTTACAGAAGTTAGAAGTTTCTTAGGCTTGGCAGGTTACTATCGACGGTTTGTGAAGGGGTTTTCCTCCATAGCAAGTCCGTTGACCAAGCTACTGCATAAGAATGTCAGATTTGAGTGGACTGACAGATGCCAGGCAGCTTTTGACAGACTAAAGGCAATGCTAGTTGAGGCTCCAGTTCTGATTCAGCCTGTTTCAGGTAAAGACTTTGTGATCTATAGTGATGCCTCACATCAGGGTTTAGGTTGTGTATTGATGCAGGAAGGCAAGGTGGTTGCATATGCGTCCAGACAGCTGAAAAATCATGAGCAGAACTATCCGATTCATGATCTGGAGCTTGCAGCCATAGTCTTCGCTTTGAAAATATGGAGGCATTACTTGTATGGTGAGAAATGTTATATATACACAGATCACAAGAGTCTGAAATATCTGCCTACCCAGAGAGAACTCAACCTGAGACAGAGACGATGGATGGAGTTGATTAAAGATTATGACTGTGTAATTGACTACCATCCAGGAAAGACGAATGTAGTTGCAGATGCGCTGAGCAGAAAAGCATTGTTTGCTCTGAAGGCTATGAATGTGCAATTACAGCTGAATTCAGATAATGCATTGGTAGCTGAATTAGTATGCAGACCCAGTTTGATTCAGCAGATTGCAGACAAACAGAAGCATGATGCTAAAATTCAGATGATATGTGGACAGATCCCAGAAGGGAAGCATCCGGACTTCTCACTCAGAGCTGATGGTATTGTGTATTTCAGAGACAGGATTTGTATTCCAGAAGATGAAGAATTGAGAAAAATGATCCTGACAGAGGCACACAGTAGTTCGTATGCGATGCACCCAGGTAGCACAAAGATGTACAGAGATTTGAAACTTCAGTATTGGTGGTCTGGTATGAAGAAAGATATGGTGGAGTTTGTAAATAGATGCATGACTTGTCAACAGGTGAAAGCTGAACACCAGGTTCCATCAGGATTGTTACAGCCAATAGCAATACCCGAATGGAAATGGGATCGCATCACTATGGACTTTGTCACTGGATTGCCACTCACCCAGAGTAAACACGATGCAGTATGGGTTATAGTGGATCGATTGACGAAGTTAGCACACTTTCTACCTGTCAGAACTAACTATTCCCTGGATCGACTAGCAGAATTGTATATCAGAGAGATAGTCAGATTGCATGGAGTGCCTGCATCCATAATATCAGATAGAGATCCGAGGTTTACATCCAGATTCTGGAAGAAGTTTCAAGAAGCCTTGGGTACTCGACTGAGTTTCAGTACAGCCTTCTATCCGCAGACAGACGGACAATCAGAAAGGGTAATACAGGTGCTTGAAGATATGCTTAAGAGTTGTGTAATTGATTTTGAAGGAAGTTGGGCGGATCATCTCCCATTGATTGAATTCGCCTACAACAATAGTTACCAGTCGAGCATAGCAATGGCACCGTATGAGGCACTGTATGGAAGGAAATGCAGGACTCCAGTATGTTGGACAGAGTTAGGAGAGGACAGGTTAGTAGGCCCAGATTTGATCAGACAAACTGAGGAGAAGGTGAAGATTATCAAAGATAGATTGAAAGTTGCTTCTGACCGACAGAAATCATATGCAGATCTGAAAAGAAAAGAGATAGAATATGAAGTCGGTGAGAAAGTGTTCCTGAAAGTATCTCCGTGGAAGAAAGTGCTTCGATTTGGCAGAAAAGGTAAGTTGAGTCCTAGGTTTATTGGGCCATACGAAATCATTGAACGTGTGGGACCAGTAGCCTACAGACTAGCTTTACCTCCAGAATTAGAGAAGATTCATAATGTGTTCCACGTGTCTATGCTGAGGAGATACAGATCTGATCCTTCCTACAGAGTTCAGGCCGAAAGTATAGAAATCCGACGAGACCTGACATATGAAGAGGAACCAGTGCAGATTCTTGATCGGGAGATCAAAGAACTAAGAAATAAAAGAGTGCCACTGGTGAAAGTCCTCTGGAGGAATCATAAAGTCGAAGAGGCTACCTCGGAGAGTGAAGAAATAATGCGACAGCAATATCCACAACTGTTTCATTGAGGTAAATTTCGAGGATGAAATTTCTTAAGAGGGGAAGAATTGTAACATCCCGGATTTCGGATAATTAATTTTATATATGTGAATATAAATTTTGTGATTGGAGGGGGTGTAAATGTAATTAAAAGTATGTTTATTTTTATGATTTCCAGGGGGATCAAATTGAACGGTCGAAAATGATGCATGAAAATTGAAAACTGAGGTAGTGAGTATCGCGACCTGGTCATCGTGATCACAGCTCGCGATGGGCCGCTCGCGATGAAAAATGGTGATTCTTGGCAGTGAGCATCGCGACCAGCCACCGCGACCACAGATCGCGATGAACTGCTCGCGATGAAAAGATGAAAGTCGGGCAGTGAGCATGGCGACCACCATCGCGACTAAGATACCGCGACGTGTGCTCGCGATGAAGTTGGTCCAGTGAGTACCGCGACCTGGTCACCGCGACCACAGGTCGCGACGACCGAAAAATATAAAAAAAAAATTTGGCTTCTCGCAGAAGCCACAGAAAACAGAAAAAAAAAAAAAAAGAGAGACCGAGAGAGAGAGGGAAAAAGAAAAGAAAAGAAGAAGAAGAAGAGGAAGAAGAGAAGGAGAAGAGGAAGAAAAGAAGAAGAAAAAGAAAAGAAGAAGAAGAGAAGGGAAAGAAGAAGAAAAGAAAGAAAGAAAAGAGAAAGAGAAAGGAAAGAGCAGGGAAAAAGGAAAATCCAGAAGGAAAAAGGAGTAGAAGCGGAAAAACGGTATGCAGGTTGGTGCACACACGTTTCTGAACTTATTTTTGATAAATGTTTTGATTTAACAAGTTTGGAAATATAGTTATGAATTTTATATATATTCGCATTGATCTGTTTATATATTCGTATTTCATTTTTGCATATTGTGGATTATTCGTACAATATTCTGCTATGGAAATTTGAATAAACATGTATGTTTTCAGAACCTAGTTTATAAATATTGTTTGGTTTTCCTGTTATGGATTTTGATTGAAATTGATATTTGTTGATTCCTGAAACCAAAGAACTAATTTGTTTTGATATTTGAACGGCCCTGATATATGTATAGGGATATAGGGATATAGGAGATTGACATGTCAATTGGGTGAATTTATGGCAGTATTGCACCGTGATGTATGATTGTCTCTGATTATGGATTATACGGATACCATTTCCTCGTGAAATGGGAAACCGACTGTGAAAATATCCGGATACCATTTCCTCGTGAAATGGGAAACCGACTGTTTATATAGAGGGATACCATTTCAAATGAGATGGGAAACCCGACTGAAAACCCGTAATCCAGTCCTGTACACCCTGTTATGTGTATCATGGGCCAAATTGAGAATGTATAGTTAGCAACTGTGATGGAAAATAAAGAATGATATTGAACTGAATTCCAGAATTTTTGAAATACTGTATGTTGGCCTAGTTTAGCAATTGAAAAACGTTTGTTATATATTTCTGAAATCCTGTTTATAAGCTTTATTGTATATTTATATTTTGAATTTCTGAATTTACGATATACTGTTTTAGATATACTGTTTTATATTATATTACCATTTATTTTAAGTGTACACCCACTAAGCAGTATTGCTTAGTGCGTTAGTTTTGTTTCTAACGCGTAGGTAATAAAGATACCGAGGACGGAAAGGACTGAAGAGGCACCAGCTGCAGAGTGTAGTAGCCAAAATATGTATGGCCCAAAACATGGCCCAAAGACAAAGCCCATAGCTAAAAGAAGGGTACATTCCCATGTAGTACGACAAAGGCTTAGCATGAAGACCGAGCCGCACGACATGGAGCATCCTCATGTAGACGTACCAGTTGGAAGAATATGTCGCACGACACGAAGCGCTCGTGTAGTACGACGACATACCAGTTGGAAAACTATGTCGCACGACACGAAGCACTCGTGTAGTACGACGACATACCAGTTGGAAAACTATGTCGCACGACACGAAGCACTCGTGTGGTACGACGACGTACCAGTTTGAAGACCTTGTCGCACGACATGTACCCTCATGTAGTACGACCGTGCTACATCACCCAATCATGGTCCAGATTGACAAGAAACCTACATGTCGTACGACATAACATCTCCGTCGCTCCGAGGGAGACCAGATTGTGATCTACTTTGAAACAGGTCCTACAAAGTCATAATGACACTTGATGGCAGCCCGATCAAAAGGAGCACCCAGATGCTTTCTTGGTGGAAGACAGAGAAGAGAGAATGATGAGATCCCTCAAAAAGAAGAAGCATCAGTCTCCTATAAAGAGGAAGATAATCCCTCATAAGGAGGGGGGCCGAAAAACTAAGATAAGGAAATTACTAAGAAAAAGCCACACCCTACGGCCATTGTTGAATTTCTCCGATCACCCTCCAACCTCACACCTCCCTTTGATCAGAAAAACCCTAACTGTGAAGATAGCAGGAAGTATTCCTTACTCATATCCATTTATAAACATTACACTTTTACTAGCACTCGCTAACTTGACCGTCGGAGTGACTTTGGTCGGCACCACCCCGGTGTCCCAAACGTCCTGTGGGTTACGTGTGTTCTCTCTTTGCAGGTTGTAGTGCCCCGTGTCCCCGAGCGATTTCTGAGGACTACAATTTGGCGCCCACCGTGGGGCCCGACAATCTATAAGCAAGCTAAGGTAGAACGCGGCAACTCCGACTATGTCATCTGACGATTTTCATCACGATGCGATGGAAGTTAGGGTACAACTCCTCATATCCCAAATGCAAGAGAATACCCAAAGGCTCCAAACACTCGAACAAGAGAATCAACGAGTGTTGGCAGAGAACCAAGAATTGCAGAATAGGATCAGTTCGCTCACTGCCGTACGACCATTTGGAGACGCTTCGACGTCCCAACCCGTGCCATTCGAGCAAGCCGCTCACGCTACTTATTACGCGCCAGTCCGCCCGGACGAACATGGTACTACCGTTAGAGACCTCGATCCAACCCACGTAGGCTCAGAGCCCAACATTCGAGTTGCGAGTGGACCTCATATCGTCGCACGACATACGGCAGAGAATATACCAAATGGGATGGGAGGACATCGATCAGACGACGTGGCAAGAGCAACACAAGGAGTGCCACCTATATCCACTCCCAATGGCAACGTCGGTTCAACCCAACCAACCATCCCGCTACAAGGAACGTCATCCGGCCCTTCGCATTCAGCGCCGTCAGACCCAAACCGAGTGAGCGCCGAGCCGACCTTGGCCAACCGAGACTTGGCACGAAGGTTCACAGAGATGGAAGCACTCATCCAACGCATTCCGGGAATGCCCACTCCTATAAAGAAAAGTGCGGCCAATAGTTTTGCCGACTCCCCCTTCGTCGACACAATAGCATTGGTGGAGATGCCAAGGAAGTTCAACTTTCCAGGTATGAAGCAGTACGACGGTATGACGGATCCCGACGACCACATTGCGCAGTATCGACAACGGATGTTCACAGCCGCCATCCCGCGTGACCTTAGGGAAGCATGTATGTGCAAAGGTTTCGGTTCAAGCCTCGTAGGACCTGCCCTACAATGGTACACCAACCTTCCCAATGTTTCCATCAACTCTTTTGCTCAACTCACTGACACCTTCGTAGAGCAGTTCGCTAGTAGTCGGAAGTTAGAAAAACAATCCGACGACCTTTACACAGTCAGCCAAAGGAGGAATGAACGCCTACGTGACTTTGTTGGCCGTTTCAACCATGAAAAAGTGTCCATCCCTCATTGCAACCAGGCGACAACCGTATCAGCCTTCCGCAAGGGTCTGCTCTATGATTCCGACCTATACAAGGAGCTCACCAAGTACCCTTGTAAAACCATGGAAGACGTCCTAGTCAAGGCATGGGCACAGATAAAATGGGAAGAAGACGAAGTAAACTACAAACCTAATAGAGCGAACTACAAGGAAGATAAGTCGGAGAGGATGGTCGAACCACGAATCATCAACCGACGTAGCGGGCCATACCCAACAATACCCCGAAGGGACGGCCATATGAGGTACGAGCGACGACGCGACGACAGACCACCAAGGCCGTTCATCCGACCAAAGAATATAACGCCAGAATATAATTTGAACATCAGGCCGGCAGAGGTAGTCGCCATACTTAAAGGATTGGGTAGATCAGTTCGGTGGCCAGATAAGATGATGAGCCCGCCTGATCAAAGAGACAACTCCAAATGGTGCGAATTTCACGGCGACCACGACCATCGAACTGAGTATTGTGTGGCACTACGATTGGAGGT
The DNA here is from genome assembly GCA_003430845.1 of Xanthoceras sorbifolium. Lineage (NCBI taxonomy): Eukaryota > Viridiplantae > Streptophyta > Magnoliopsida > Sapindales > Sapindaceae > Xanthoceras > Xanthoceras sorbifolium. The sequence continues at coordinate 14,639,013 of CM010612.1, forward strand.
GGCCGAACTACTCAAGAAGGGTCACCTTAAAGAATTCCTGACTGACAGGGGTAAGCAGACTTTGGTGAACAAAGATAGGTCGCGCGATATTGTTTCAGTCCCTCCACCGGAGCCTCCCAAACATGAGAGAACCGTGAATGTCATCTCTGGCGGATCAGAAGTGAATGGAGTAACCTATTCGGAGGCAAAGCGCCACTCGCGGCAAGCCGGTCGTACGGACGTCCAACGAACTCGTACGGCAGATCCTACGTATAACTATCCAATCAGTTTCAGCAGCGATGAGCATATGGACTTATTCAATCCCCACCACGACGCACTAGTCATCTCACTGACGGTGGCCAATTGTTTGATCAGACAGATCCTAGTGGACAATGGAAGCTCAACAAATGTACTCTTTCTCGACGCACTAAAAGAGATGCATATTGATGAGTGCAACATCGCACGTCGCTCCACAATCCTTGTGGGATTTAGTGGAGAACACAAGAACACTCTGGGAGAGATCACCCTTCCAGTCTACGCGGAAGGCGTCAACTTGAACACACATTTCCTCATCCTGGACTGTCCGTCGTCCTACAACATAATCATGGGTCGCCCGTGGATTCATGAGATGAGGGCAGTTCCCTCAACGTATCATCAGGTCATCCGTTTCCCTACTAGGTGGGGAATTCACGAGATCCGAGGGCAGCAAAAGACCTCGCGTGACTGCTACCAGAACACTCTTAAAAGCAGGTCGTTCGACTTATAGCAATTACAGAGTGAAAGCACCCCCACCAACAAAGACAAACCCGATATGGAAGAACTCGACGAAGTATCCATACATCCAGATTTTCCGGACCACAAAGTTAGTATCGGGTCCCGCCTTCCACAAAATATCCGAGCAAGACTACTCAGCTTCTTGACAGCGCGACACGACAGCTTCGCATGGTCGCACGCAGATATGATCGGAATTAGCCCAGAAGTCCTAGTACATAGGTTGCAAGTCGACCCGGATCGTCCACCTGTGAAGCAAAAAAGAAGGAAGTTCGCGCCCGAGCGCAACAAGGTTATAAATGAAGAAATCCAAAAGCTAATTGACATTGGTTCGGTGAGAGAAGTAAATTACCCAGACTGGCTCGCAAACGTAGTGGTAGTGAAGAAAAGAATGGGAAGTGGCGAGTTTGCATCGACTTCACAGACCTCAACAAGGCTTGTCCGAAAGATTCCTTCCCTCTCCCACACATCGACATGATGGTGGACGCTACGGCAGGCCACGAACTATTGAGCTTCATGGATGCATTCTCCGGTTACAACCAAATCCTTATGCATCCGGACGACCAAGAGAAGACTTCTTTCATCACGGAGCGCGGCATTTTCTGCTACAAGGTAATGCCATTCGGCCTCAAGAACGCTGGGGCAACCTACCAAAGATTAGTCAACAAAATGTTTGCAACCATGCTTGGACAGACTATGGAGGTCTATATAGACGACATGCTGGTAAAGTCATTAGTAGCAGACCAACACCTCGACCACCTCCGGCAATCGTTCGACATCATCGACAAGTATGGGATGAAGCTTAATCCAACCAAATGTTCCTTCGGAGTTTCATCAGGGAAGTTCCTTGGCTACTTAGTAACCAAGAGAGGTGTTGAGGCCAACCCGGATCAACTCCGATCCGTCATGGATCTAAGGTCCCCCAAAAGCATCAAAGACGTACAAAAGCTAACCGGACGACTCGCGGCCCTCAACCGATTCATTTCGAAGTCGTCCGAAAAATGTAAACCTTTCTTCGATGCTCTAAGAAAGAGCAAGTCATTCGATTGGAATCAAACAAGCGAGGACGCCTTCCAAAATATAAAAAGGTATCTAGCGAACCCACCTCTCCTGTCCAAACCTAAGGAAGGAGAGACCCTCATGCTCTACCTCGCTGTATCCGAGACGGCCGTTAGCGCGGTACTGATAAGGGAGGAGGATGGCAAACAACTCCCCGTATACTACATCAGCAAGACCCTACTTGACGCAGAGACAAGGTACACCCAACTTGAGAAATTAGCTCTCGCACTAGTCACAGCCGCAAGGAAATTACGGCCGTACTTCCAATGCCACACTATTAGTGTACTCACTGAATTCCCCTTGAAGAGTGTCCTACATAAACCTGAACTATCCGGCCGTCTAGTGAAATGGGCCGTGGAGCTGAGCGAGTACGACGTCAACTACCAACCTCGCACGTCGATCAAGTCGCAAGTACTGGCGGATTTCATAGCAGACTTCACACCCGGGATTCTACAACAAGCGGAGGAAGAACTTTGCACCATGTCGTGCGACACACCAAGGGAGGAGTGGAGTTTAGCAGTTGACGGATCAAGTAACGCTAGAGGCAGCGGGCTGGGAATAGTACTTACCTCCCCTACGGAGCACATCATCGAGAGGTCCATCAGATGTGGATTCAAGACCACCAACAACGAAGCCGAGTACGAAGCCCTCATAGCCGGGCTCACCTTGGCAAAGGACTTACACGTCGAGCGAATCAAGGTACGCAGTGACTCCCAATTAATTGTGAGACAATTGCAAGGGTCTTATCAAGCTCGGGACTTGAAGATGTCGGCCTACTTGACCTTGGTAAAAGAGTTACAAGCTTCATTCGAGTCATTCGACATCGAGCAAATACCCAGATCCGAAAACGCGCATGCCGACGCACTCGCCAATCTTGGGTCCTCACTGGATACCACAATTGAGCGAACCATTCCCATGGTGTTTGTCCAATGGCCAGCTGTGTGGAAACCAACAAAGCTCGAAGTCAATCCAATTTCGGACGAGCCAACTTGGGTCACCCCGATTTACGACTACTTGAGAGACGACGCCCTCCCATCTGACAAAGTAGAAGCACGAAGAATTAAGATCAAGGCCGCCCGATTTTCTATAATAGAGGGTCAACTCTACAAGCGATCCTACTCCGGGCCCTACCTCAAATGTCTCGACCCAGTCGAAGCTCAGCAAGTACTCAAGGACTTACACGAGGGGCAATGCGGGAATCACTCGGCCGAGAGAAGCCTGGCCAATAGAGCAATCACAGCCGGGTACTACTGGCCCACAATGCAGTCCGAGTCGCACGACCTCGTCAAAAGGTGCGACCCATGCCAACGCTTCGCCCACATTTCACATCAACACCCGGAAAAACTCCACCCCATTTCAGCACCATGGCCCTTCATGAAGTGGGGCATGGACATAGTAGGGAAGTTGCCCATCGCTACAGGGGGCAAGGTCTACATGTTAGCCGTGACCGACTACTTTACAAAGTGGGTTGAAGCCGAGTCATACGTGAGAATCAAAGACTCTGAGGTCAAAAGCTTCATTTGGAAGAATGTCATATGCCGCTACGGGGTTCCAAAGGAAATAGTCACCGACAATGGCTCACAATTCATTTCGTACGATTTCCAAGACTTCTGCGACAAATGGAGCATCAAACTAAGTTATTCAAGCCCAAGATACCCTCAAGCTAACGAACAAGCAGAATCCACTAACAAAACAATCATGTCCACCCTTAAGAAGCGACTTGACCAATACAAAGGGAAGTGGGCCGACGAGTTACAAGGTGTGCTATGGTCTTACCGCACGACGGTCAGGACGTCTACGGGCGAAACACCATTCTCTCTATCTTACGGCTCAGAGGCCGTCATAGCAACAGAGGCTGACTACCCTTCTTATAGGATACGACACGCAACAGAAGAAACGAACAACAGAGAGTTGCTGAGCGAACTTGACACAATTGACGAGCGTCGCGACAAGGCCGCAATCAGATTAGCCGTATACTAACAAAGAGTCGCCCGCCATTATAACAGAAACATTCGACTTAAGTTATTCCGTATTGGAGATTGGGTCCTTCGCCGTGTCTTCCAAAATACGAAAGAAAAAGGAGCAGGCAAACTCGGCCCTACATGGGAGGGACCATATCAAATCACAAGTGCATTTGGACATGGAGCCTATAAACTACAATGTACAGATGGCATGGAAATCGGCAATAGCTGGAACGCGTGCCATCTAAAACAATATCAGTTTTAGAAATATATATATCTATATCTATCTATATATTCCGAATTTTGTTACTCTACAATATTTTTTACGCAGGTCAGCATTGCGCAGTCTATCTTAAATCGAAAGTCGTAGTGTGCAACTAAGCAGTTACACACTCCAACTGGGACAATTCAATACCATAAACAACAAAGTCTACGACAAGACTCAACCACGACCCGCATTCAAGGTCATGGACTCTCCATCTCCACACGATCACATGACCCGCATTCAAGGTCATGGACTCTCCATCTCCACACGATCACGTGACCCGCATTCAAGGTCATGGACTCTCCATCTCCACACGATCACATGACCCGCATTCAAGGTCATGGACTCTCCATCTCCACACGATCACATGACCAGCATTCAAGGTCATGGACTCTCCATCTCCACAACGGTCACACGACCCACATTCAAGGTCACGAACCATGACATACTCTCAAAAAGGTCACCATCTCCCATGGCCGTACGACCAACACTCAAGGACGTAGACGCAAAGGCAAAATATAGTCACACCACCATCGTATAATTTTAAAAGAATATAGTCATACACGAAGACAAATTCCAAAATTAAAATATATATTAAAACGAAATCATTTAACAAAATATAAAAATTAAAAGTACAAAAGTTACAACCCCTTATGGGGCAAAACCATCAGACTCTCCAGCAGGCTGAGCAGCCAAAGCCACGACTGCTAAGCCTTCTGGAGAAGGAAGGACAGCTGTATCTCCCGCATCTTTCGCGTCAGCTTCATCATCAGAACGCGTCAGCTCTTCGTGATCGGCGATCCAGTTCTCAACCTTCCACTCCGTCGCACGACCGTCTCAATACTCCCTCATCAGGTCTGCACGGGTCTTGATGACGGCATTAAGAACATTGTCCTCCGCCTTGTCGTACAAAGCATCGTAGTCAGCCTCCTTGGCCTTCAGCTTGGCTTGTAGCGAGTCGACAGTCGACTTCAATTTATTCAGCTCAAGTGTGGCCTCAACTGCACGACCCGACGCCTCAAGAGCTGTCTTTTTTGCTTCCAAGTTTGAAGCTTTTAAATTGTCATTCTCCTGCTTCAAACTTTGGTTGCTCAACTTCAGCTCTTTTACCTTCTTGAGGGCAGAGCCAAGTTCTTCTTTTAAATGCACGTGCGACTGGAGAGCCTACAAAAAATAAGTAAAACAAGTTAGAACAAATCTAAAAAATGCAAAAATACAAGAGGCATCGGTCGTACGACCATACCTGAAAGAGGTGGCCTAGGCCCCAGTCGGCTGCTTGGGAAAGACCCATCTCCCTGAGACGACTCTTATCCTCAGGCAGCAACAGCCGTTCGACCAGTGGAAGGATCGACCCAACATCAGAATACGCAGAGGCATCCTGCGGGAAGACCAGGTCAACCGACGCATCGACAGCCGATGTCGAATCCTCCCTCCTCCTTTTCTTCCCAGCAGAAGAAGCATCTTGGGAGGCCTTGGCTCGACTAGATGGAGGAGGTGGAGGAGTGGAGGCCGCTTGGTCGCTCGACTCAGCCTTTTTCTTCCCCTTCCTCTTCTCCCTCAGTCTCCTCATGGCGTTGTCAGCAGCAGGCGCAGCAATCTCTCCAGCCATGATGTCAACTGCAAATCGTCGCTCGACGTATGAAATGGGAGTCAGAAATCGTGTGCCGTACAGTCGCTCGACACAATGCCTGACTCTGACAAACTCCACTAAATTTTTGAAGGCGGGGTAGGGGGTACCTGGCTCGTTTATTACGCTAAACTTCCAGAGGTGACTCGGCCGCAGATTTTCCTCCGCCAAAATACTCCTCCAACTCCTCTCCTTGACGTCGTACGACAGCACCTTCTCTGTACGCGTCACGCACGTCAACCCAACAACAGCTTGATGCGCTCCTGTGTTCACTACAAAGACAAATAAAAGGAGTTAATGAAAACAATAGTAAATACAGTCGCACGACGCTACTAAAATAAATACCCACCGGCCTTAGACCAGGTCGCACGAACGACGGTATCCCCGAGAGGCCAATCGACAAGCAGGCCCCTCGCAAAGAAATACCTATCCTTCCACAGCCTGTCATTCGTTGTCAGCTCCGTGATCAGGTGTGTTCTGTTGGGTCGCAGGTTCAAGTTGTAACGACCCTTTTCTGTGTCGTGCTCCCGCACGGTGTACGAGTAGAAAAGGTCAGGGAGCTCGAAGACTATCCCTTCCCTCGTACACAACAGATCCAGCGCCAGCAGGATCCTCCAGCTGTTGGGCATCAGCTGCCCTGGGGCAAGCTCGAAGTGATCGAGCACCTTCCTCAGTAGCCCAACTATGGGTAACCTGAATCCTACCCGCTGGAACGGAAACTCGTACAGGCAGGTCCATCCTGGGATGTCCCAATCTGGCCTCTCCTCCTTATACGGCGCCCTCAGTGCGACACCATCAGGTATGCCGTAGCTAAACCGAAGGCGCATGATGTCGTCCTCAGTTAGCACGCTTGCTGGGTTATTTAATAGCAAACCCAGCGGCCTACTAGGTCCCATTGGACATGGGCCAGCTGCGTCGCCCGGTAGTTCGACTAATGGAATCCCCATGGGAATGTCGTCCGCCACGCGTGATGTACCCGCGAAAGAGACAGTCACAGTGTCATACGACGCCACTGTCACCTCAGCACTCGCTGCCTCTGACTCTCCCCACGAGTCGTACGACAGATCTATGGGATCGTCGTATCCGCGCCCAGAGGTACTGGGAGGACTCTCGTCACTTCGACTCGACATCAAGACCTACAAGTCGAACGACAGTAGCCACGGTTAGTAATTTATAACCTAAACTAAAGACCTTGCACGACCTAGTATCAGCTCCCAAGACTGTTAAGAAGGTCGTGCGACCTATATGTCTTGGCTACCGTCGTGCGACCTAGACTCTACAAACAAGTTGTGTATAAACCTAAGTCTAATTTTTCGATCTAAAACACTTTTTTCAAGTTTTTCTCAAGAACTATTTGAAGAACACAAAAATACCCAGAAAAGCAAAAAAAAGCAAGAACAAGAAATCGAATATTGCAAGAGCAAGAAAAACTTACCAAATAGAACAAAATGACCACTGCTTCGCCGGAATAAATGCAAGAAAGGCAGAAAAACGAGCAATAGACGTCGGAAAATATTTGCTCAGGCGTCTGGTTTCTAGAGAGAGAAAGAAAAACGAAGAGAACGCAAAAATTGAAAATGAAGAAGAAAGAGGAAGGGCGGCAACTAAAAAGATGCCTATGCTGACGTGTCAACCTCTCATTGGACACATACTCCCACAACCTATCATTAGCCACGCATGCACACTGCCCATTATGACCCCATTTACTTCGGCACAGATATCGAAGAGTCATTTGAAGGTCAATCGTTCCTTCTCTAAACGAACATTGTCGTACGACAATGGCAAAACTTATGCATTATCATCCATTCACCAACACTGAAACATTCCCTTAAGAAGGAATGAGTCGTGCGACAATATCGAGCCAACCTTTAAAATTCACATACATATCCATGACTACATGTCGTACGACGCAAACCCCTTGGCTCTTCTGAAAACCAATGTGTTTGGGGGCAAACTGTAGTAGCCAAAATATGTATGGCCCAAAACATGGCCCAAAGACAAAGCCCATAGCTAAAAGAAGGGTACATTCCCATGTAGTACGACAAAGGCTTAGCATGAAGACCAAGCCGCACGACATGGAGCATCCTCATGTAGACGTACCAGTTGGAAGAATATGTCGCACGACACGAAGCACTCGTGTAGTACGACGACATACCAGTTGGAAAACTATGTCGCACGACACGAAGCACTCGTGTAGTACGACGACATACCAGTTGGAAAACTATGTCGCACGACACGAAGCACTCGTGTGGTACGACGACGTACCAGTTTGAAGACCTTGTCGCACGACATGTACCCTCATATAGTACGACCGTGCTACATCACTCAATCATGGTCCAGATTGACAAGAAACCTACATGTCGTACGACATAACATCTCCGTCGCTCCGAGGGAGACCAGATTGTGATCTACTTTGAAACAGGTCCTACAAAGTCATAATGACACTTGATGGCAGCCCGATCAAAAGGAGCACCCAGATGCTTTCTTGGTGGAAGACAGAGAAGAGAGAATGATGAGATCCCTCAAAAAGAAGAAGCATCAGTCTCCTATAAAGAGGAAGATAATCCCTCATAAGGAGGGGGGCCGAAAAACTAAGATAAGGAAATTACTAAGAAAAAGCCACACCCTACGGCCATTGTTGAATTTCTCCGATCACCCTCCAACCTCACACCCCCCTTTGATCAGAAAAACCCTAACTGTGAAGATAGCAGGAAGTATTCCTTACTCATATCCATTTATAAACATTACACTTTTACTAGCACTCGCTAACTTGACCGTCGGAGTGACTTTGGCCGGCACCACCCCGGTGTCCCAAACGTCCTGTGGGTTACGTGTGTTCTCTCTTTGCAGGTTGTAGTGCCCCGTGTCCCCGAGCGATTTCTGAGGACTACACAGAGAAGAGTTCAGAGTCACTACATTTGGGTAGTTATTATGTATTCCTGCATAATGTAGTTAAATATGCATGCATCTACAGAGAATTTGTAATTATGTTTTGTAATTATGTACTGTAATTAATTATTTTATGATTTCTGTTTTGCATTTTCGAAGGATTGTGGTTAATAAATTGTTTTATAAACTGTTTGAAAGTCGCACTAAACGGCAGAGTGCGCATTTGAATGAAATGATATTTAGAAGTGTTTGTGGATTTTGTGTGAATTGAATTTTATTTGAAAACAGGTTTTGGAAAAGCAGAAAAACAGAGGGAACTCTGCCGAAATTTTTGTAAAAAGTTTATTTTTGATGGGCTCACTTGAAAAGATTTTTAAATTACAAATTATATGGTTTTCAGTTTATAAATAGAAATAAGAAAGTTTTGAAAACCCGGTAGCACTTCCTGGGTCGATCCAGCCGGGTCGAGTCAGGGGGTGTTACAAAATTTCAATTTTCACTCCATAGTCAGACAATTATAAAAATTTCAACTAAATTTTTATTTATAATCTTTTTACTGTTTTTAGACGGTCAACACTTATTTTTAACGGTCAAACTTAACTGGAGGGGAGGTCACTGTCAATTTATGTAAACTTTGATTTCAAATGTAATTGATCAAACCTCATGTAGGTTGAGTGTTATTTATTCAAAAATTATTATATGAGGTTAAAAACAATAATTTCCTAATTTCATATGATTAAAAATACAATTACCCCATATGAGATTTCCACCTAGGAGAAACGTTGGAGACCAGCTGGTCTCCATCGGAGATGAGATATCTATCAATCTCGTCTCCTTTAATCAAAACGAGGTCTTTATCGGTGGAGACTAGATCTGGTCCCGTTCGACGATGGAGATAATATCTCTATCCTCTCCTCCAGGTTGGTGGAGATCCCAGATGGGATCTCTACCAAACCTTTTTTATATTTATTTTTTTAAAAATTTCTTTTAAATGTTTTAATGGTTTAATGGGAAAGATACAATTTTACCCTTGCTACAGTAACTTAACGTTAAAGTTAAGGTTAGTCAACCGTTCGGTTAACGTTTTCGAGAGGATGTTTGTGCAATAAAAATAAAAGTTGTCAGTGAGTGAAATAATGCCTAAACTCATGGGTATTAGTGCAATTTACCCTTATTATTATTATTATTAGGGGAAATTACACTGAACCCCTAAGGTTTTTGCCTTGAAACTGGTAAACATGACAATTTCATTATTCTAAACATTGCCCCAATAAATATTGTTAATTAAAGTACTTTGAATCCAATTTTTTGAATTAAAGATGTAACAAACTACACTCAAATTGAGTGGTTTTGAACGCGCCAACACGTGTTAGTATGTTTTGTGCGATCTGCTTCACGCGTCCCTTTTATGTCTGTTCTCGAGGATTCCATGGCTGAAGTTCATTTTTTCAGCTCAATCAGAATCGGTGAGCATGGAGGACCTCAAGGAAAAGCCTCTATATGTTAATTTGAGCTCGAAGCGAGCCAGAGCTGACTCTGGTGAGAATATTAAAGGTGCGAGGATTTTTGTCAACTATAGTTTCAAAATGAAACTATTGAACATGGATAATCTTAGCAATTGGGCAAGGTTTCGGTCTTCTAAGGAGAAGCTGGTAATTGGGGAGTGAGACATCATGATAGAAGAATGCCCTAATGATATTACTATGAAGCTGTCTGATGAGCTCAAGTCCCAACTTTACAAGCCATGGTCAAATGCCCTGATTTTAAAAATCATGGGTTGTTTTTATACCTTGAGCTACATGCTTCCTAAGCTGAGGCAAAAATGGTCGTTGATTGGGCAGTGGTAGCTCAATGATCTGAGAAAGGTTACTTTGTAGCTCGGTTTCAAATGAAGGAAGATTTGGAGGCTATGTTGATTGGAGGGCCTTAGGTCATTACTAATTAATATCTAATGGTTCAACGATGAAAGCCCAACTTCTTACCAGGTGAGGAAGTTATCAAGTTCAAGCCAATTTGGATTAGGCTTTCCAAAATTTTATAGAATGGATGAATTCCGAACTTCTATGGCGTATTGGTGGGATGCTGGGGATGACATGTAAGATGGATCCTATAACTGAAAACTAGTCTAGAGGGAAGTTGCTCGATTGTGTGTTGAAGTGGATATTTCAAAGCCGTTGGTTGGTTGTTTAAATGTAGAGGATAGGCTGATAGAGGTTGAATATGAAAATCTAGGATTAATATATATATTTTTTTTGTGGTAAATATGAGCATAGCAAGGATAATTGTAAAGAGGGTGGGTCTGGTGTGCATGAAGATATGCAAAGTGATGAGGTAGAGAGTAGATTTCCTATGAAAGAGAATTCCCCTTTTAGTCTTTGGATGCTTGTGTCTTATAACAAAAGTAGAAGTAGATATGATGGTGGTGGAGTGGTTAATAAATTCAATGGAAATGCTTGCTCTTTTAGTAGAAGTAGTTCTAGTTTTAGATATTCTGATGTCTCGGGTGGTAAATATAGATCTTTGGGTAATCATAGTAGGAAGAATGAGACCGGTGTGATGGGTGGTCAGAGTAGTAAGAATAGGGCTGGTAGTGTTTCCGGTAAGGGGTGAAAATTTTCGTAATAATAGTGTAAAGAATGATGTAGTTAGTATGAAAAATTCAGAGATGCTGAATAAAGGGGGTAATTCGAGATTTGCTATTCTGGAGGAAATTTCAGAGGAAGTAGTTGTGATTTATGCTAAGAACAATGGGAAAGGGTTTAAGAGTGCTAAGGCTAATCTTAAGGAGGTTCTTAATGATGTGACTAATAAAGGGGGAAAGATAAAGGCCATGTTGGTAACAAGAAGTGTAACACTCCCTAACCCGACCCGTCTGGATCGACCCAAGAAGTGCTACCCGACTTTCAAAACTTTTCTAAACTTCACTTTATAATTCGAAAACCATTGAAAACTAAATAATTTATAATTTAAAATTCTTTCTAAACACAAATGTAATTGGCTTTCAAAATCGTTTCTAGTGAGCCCATCAAATAATTTGAAAAAAATTTTGCCAGAGTTTTCTCTGTTTTTCTGGCTTTCCAAAAATCCTGTTTTCCACAAAACTCAAATATGATAATAGCAAACACTTCAAAATTTTATTTCTCAATCACATGCGCACTTTACCGTATAGTGCGACTTTCCCAAACATTTTCAATAAAACCATACATAATTTCTATATTTACAAACATTATAAAACATAAACTATTATACAAATATTTACAAAACTCATATATTCTCATTTTACAAACTTCTGTATATGCATGCTTAAGTAATTAATTTACAAACAAAGTTTAAATAAAACTACCCAAGTAATGTGACTCTGAATCTTTTTCTGCAGCTCTCAACTTTTCAATTCTTTATTCACTGGAACCTTTTCTACCTACGCGTAATAAAATCAACGCACTAAGCAATAATGCTTAGTGGGTGTACACTAATCGAATTTACAAATTTAACATAATCTCATTTATAACATATATAAAACAAATACAAATCATAGTATATCAAATACACTTTTCGAAGCAGATCAAATTATTATATTAACAAAATGTATAATTAAACAAAACCTTTCTCATATAAAGTTAGCAATACTCTATCCAATAAGAACAATAAATAAACTGTTCAAATTTAAATATCAACATGAATCAATATATATTTTCATAAGTAAAATTTCAGATCAACTATATATCAAAATCCAATAATATTCAACTGATTTCAGTAAATCTTATAAAAGTATTCGAAATTTTTTTTCTATAAACTTCATTCATTTCTTTTCGATTCTGGCCCTTTGGTATACTCAACATAATTTCAGGACTGGAATATGGGTCTAAGTATCTGTAACATCGGTGTGACGTCCGGGGCTACTTTAGAGACACCCGCCAACAGTCATTAATATCGGTGTGATGCCCGGGGCTGCTTTATAGATGCTCGGGGCAATCACTAATATCGGTGTGACGCCCGGGGCAATCACTAATATCGGTGTGACGCCCGGGGCTGCTTTAGAGACACCCGCCAGCAATCACTAATATCAGTGCAGTACTGTTGAAATAACCCAGTTGGTATACCAATCTCCTATATCCGTTTTTTATGTTCAAGTATCATAAGGGCCGTTTCCATTTCTAATTCATATATATAAAATAAAACCTTCCTTCGCGTAATCGCATCAACTAAATTCAGAATCATTTTCAAAACATTGTTCATGAAATGATTAGTTCGAAAACTTACTTTATAAACGAAATTCGATTATATTAAAATGTTTTGAAAATTAAAATCATATAAACACATATACAATAACGTAATTTACAATTATTATTCCACTCAATTACCAAAATCATTTTCAACAAAATTCTCAAATGAAATAAACTCAATACAAATCGATATTAATATTACCCAAAATCATTATTTCCATCAATTATCAATTTCAATGAATCCAAAATCATAATCGTATATATTTCATAATTTAATAATCATAACATCGTAATCCAAAATCACTATCGATCAATAACTGGAAAACATAATATTCAAAACATATTTGAAAACAGATATTTAATTATGTCAATATATATTACGAAAATTAAAAATCATCAAAATTCTCAATTTTTAAACTTTAAAATTTCTATAGCACAATCAAATAAATTTCATAAAACAGAAATCCTCTCAATTATTCCAAAATCAATATCAAGCAAATATTTAGAAACCAAAGTATTCAAAACACAAATGGATATATATAGAAATCGAAAGTTAATTATAACAATATATTCTGGAAACTAAAATTTTCAAAATCAACAAAATCCACATACATAATATTTCAAAATCATTTTTAAAATTCATTCACAAATCAATTCAATTAAAAACTTACGAATTATTAAAAATTCAACTAATCAATTTGAATATGAAAACTAACACTTCAAATCAAAGTGTACACCAAACCTGAATCACACTTTCTTCATTCTCTTCTTCTCCTTCTTCTTCTTCCTCTTTTTCTTCTCTTTTTTTTTTCTCTCTCGTCTTCTCTCTCACGGCTTCTTCTTCTTGGCTTTCTCTGCCAATTTTTTTTTGATCTCCTTTGTTTTAAGTTTTTGGTTTGTCTGATTGCTTTGTTTGACTTTTCAAATCTTTTTTTTTTGTTTCCACACACACACACACACACACACACACACACACACACACACACACACACACATATATTATAAATATCTTCTTAATTACCAATTACTCCCTTGACCTTCTTAAAATCCTACAATGGCACAAATTTACTTTTAATCACATATGATTTATCAATCTTCCTTTAATTATCAAACTAACCCACCAATCACATTCTATCTTAATAATATTCCAAAAATATTCCACACTTATCCAATTAACAAATTGACTTCACCAATATTCAATTGGACCTATTATTCTCCAAATGCACCATGAAAATAATATTTCTAAGTGGGTTAAAATCACTATTCGTTTATACACTATATATAGAATATATATATATATATACATTTTTCACCAAGTTTAATCACATATTTAACTTTTGCATGCTCAATAATAATTAATAATAATCCAAGGATATTTATTATATTTACGAAAAATTAGGGGTGTTACAAGAACATTGCTAGTGGTGGGGGTAAGAGTAAGGGTTTTGTTGCTAATAAAGGGGAAGGTCTGTATAATAAATTCAAGAGTAGCAGTAAGGGTTCTTTAGGGAAGGGAAATCTATCGAAGGAGAGGGAAATCAATGAAAGATGATAAATGCAGGTTGATGGATGATGAATTAGAGGAACCTGATGCTTCGAAGCAGTTGCATAGAGATGATTTAGCCTTTAAGAAAGGATTGAAGATAAAAGAATTTGAAGTTGTAGATGTTTGTCAACAGGTCCCGTCACCACAGTATGGAGTCTGATAGCAGTGAAGATGTGCCTGTGAAGAAGATTGATGTTCAGTCTGCTATTTTTTAAGATGATGCCTTTATAGTAAAATATGTAATGGTGGTTTCCATTGAGTAGGAGTTTCCTATCTCAAGTCAGATTTCTTTCTTTCTTCTCTTTATGTTGTGTGTGTGGAATGTAAGGGGAGCTGGTAAAAAGAGTTTGATGAGAACTATTGTTGGCATGAAAAATATGGATAAATTCCATGTGTTTGTTGTGCTTGAACCCGGATTAGTAGGGGGAGTGCTTTAAAAGTGATTAAGAAGTTGAAGTTTTCTAATTATTTTCTGGTTGAGCCTGAGGGCTTTGCGAGTGGTTTATGGTTGTTATGGAATAGTGATAGGATTAAATTACAAGTTATTGCTAATTCTAAACATACAATCTCTGCTCTTATTGAAACTGATAAGTGTGCTTTCGGTGATTTATGAGTCCTAGTGCTAGTAATATACAAATTTGTGGAAGTATATTAGTGCCATTAAGAGTTGTTTTGAGAGGCCTTGGGTAACAATGTAATGCCCCTAATTTTTCATAATTATGAGAAGTATTATTATTAATTATTATTAAGCATGCAACAGTTAAGTATGTGATTTATATTGGTGGAAAGAATATATATATATATATATATATATATTCAGTATATGATTGAAAAATGAATAGTGATTTTGACGGAGTTAAATCCCATTAGAGATATTATTTTCATTGTGCATTTGGATGATAATGGGTCCAATTGAATATTGGTGAAGTCAATTTGGTAATTGGATAAGTGTGAAATATTTTTGGAATAATTATCGAGATGGAATGTGATTAATTGTAAATTGGACTGCCATTTTGTGATTTGTATAAGTCAATGGAGCAATTTGTAATTGAGAATATATTTATATAATATATGTATGTGTGTGTGAGTGGAGCACACACAATGAAAACCCAAGTCAAACAAAAATTGTATTTGCACAATAAAAATTTTGCACAGCAAAAACAAAAACCAGAGCAATTAGGCGTGAAAGAGAGAAGAAATAGAGAGAGAAAGTGAGAGATTTTAGAGAGAGAAAGTGCTAGAAGAAGAAGAAGGAGAAGGAAAGTGAAGTTGGTCAAGAAGAGTTTTGTGTAAAGAATAATATTTCAGGTTTGATGATACCATTTTCGTATTTTTCAGATTTTTCAGAATATTTCGGAATCGTTATATTATATTGCTTTTATTTTATTTGAGCTATATTGATTATGATATATTGTTTGAAATTGATTTTGGGATGTTTTGGATTACGTATATTTGAAATATATTCTGGATCCGTAATATTGTTTACGAAAAATATTCTGAATTGATTTTCGATATGTTTTGATTATAGTAATATTATGGAGAATATTATTAAAAGCGATTTCGTATATATTATTTTGCGATTTGTTTCGAAAAGTGATTTGGAGCATTTGGATTTACTTTGGATTTACGATATATAATTGCATGTGATTTTAAATGTGATTTGAAGCGATTTCTGGATTCAAAAAATATTTTCGGAAACAATTTTGTAATTTGCTTGTATATGTATATTGATGCGATTTGAATTTCAGAAATGTGTATACTGATTTGGATATGATTTCAGAATTTAAATTGACGATTCTATTCGGAATTAATTATATGATTTTCGAAAAGTGATTTGGCTCTGATATATGTAAAGATAGATATAGGATATAGGAGATTGACATGTCAATTGGGTTCTCTGAGTAGTACTACGCCTATATGTTATGTTTAAGGTATCACCTTTTGCAGGTTGGAAAATATGATCTGGGATACTGCAGCGGGTCCTACGTTGGTATCCATCTCTGTTCTGTATAGCCTGTAATCCAGTCCGAAAAGTATGTTTAGTACATCAGGAGCCTAAAATGGAAATAGAAATGAAATATAATTTGTTATATGATTTGATTTGGTATTAATAAGTTTGATACGATATTTTATTCCGATTTCGGAAGATGTTGTTGATAATTACTTTGATATGATATTTGTTATCGTTTTTCTAAGGGATATACATATATATCTGAAATATTTGATTTAATTGTGCCCCATATGTTGGTTTTATATGTTATTTGCGTTATTGAGATATTATATTATGTTTATACAATTGGATTTTGAGTACACCCACTAAGCGTTATGCTTAGCGTGTTGAGTTTCTCACACGCAGGTAAGAGAGTTCAGGAAGAAGATAAGGTTGGAAAGAGTTGAGTCTGCAGTGATTGAGTCCTGAGTCATATCGCTCCCACATTTTTGGTAGCTCACTATATCTTGATGTTTTATATGTATTATATCGGCATACATGGACAAGAATGTTTTTGTAAATATTTGAAACGGTATTTAGTTTTTATGTATGTCTGTAAATATTTGTAATATTTGGGCCATGAAATTTAATGCTTTTGAAGTTGAATATTTATAAGTATTTTGATACAATTTGTTTTGGTAAGTCACACTGGATATGGAAGGGTGCGCAATTTGATTTGAGATTATAGAAGTGTGGATTTTATGAATTGTGAAAACAGGTTTTGGAAAGTTAGAAAAACAGAGGAAACTCTGGTGAAATTTTCAGAAACTATTTTGGACTATTGATTTCGATTTATGTTTAAGTATATGATTTTAAGTTTTCGATAATTAATTTTAATGCTATCTGTATAAGAAGGTGCTTCTGCTAGTGTTTTCAATTTTTCCGTATCCGTTTATGTCTGTATCTGGTAGCGCTCCCCGATTCGGTCCGAGCGGATTCGGATCGGGGTGTGTTACAATTTTTGATATCAGAGTCAATGGTTTAGGCGTTCCTAGACCAGAGTGAAATGTTTTGTAAATGTAAAATGTTTTGTACATGTATGCATTTTAGAAAAGAAAATAGGAGAATGTGACTCTAATCTGCAGTATTCCTCTTCTGTCTTATATAGGATTATGGAAGGACATGATAGATCTGGTAGCCCCACTAGTGTAGTTAGGAAAGCATCTGGTGAGTCAGTAGGTCCAAGAGTGCCTGGACTAGAGGCTCAGAATCAGCCTGTAAATGTTCAACAGATGACTGAGATTCTGCGGACTGTGACTAGAGCTCCGCCACAGAGATCAGTGGTTGAAAGGTTGGTTAAATACCGACCTACGAATTTCAGGGGTAAGTGTGATGATGATGCTACAGCCGCTGAATACTGGTTTAAGCGGACAGAGCGCATATTACAGCAGATGCAATGTACCCTAGAGGAGAGTCTAGAGTGTGCCGTTTCCTTATTGCAAGAGGATGCTTACCATTGGTGGACTGCTATCATTCAGACAGTGCGGCCAGCGGAACGAACTTGGGAGTTTTTTCAGAGGGAGTTCCGGAAAAAGTATGTGGGTCGCATTTACATAGAGAACATGAAGAGAGATTTTATGAATCTGAAACAAAGACAGATGTCCGTTACTGAGTACGAACGGGAGTTTAACCGATTGAGTAAGTACACCTGTGACATGGTGTTGATAGAGGAGAGTAGGTGCAGGAGATTTGAGGACGATTTGAATAATTATATCCGTCTTCAGGTTGCTGCATTGGAGATAGTTTATTTTACTAGGCTTATATCTGCAGCCTTTAGTGTTGAAAGGGTACAAACAGATGAACAGGCCAGGAAGAGCTGGAGTCAGTAGCGGAGAGGTCAGGGACAGTCCAGCTCATCTCAGCCGCCCAGTAAAAGGTACAGGGGACCACAGAGTAGTGGCCCGAGGCAATCCCAGAGACCTCCAACATTCGCCAGACCAGGTCAGTTTATAGCAGCTGTGGCTAGTGCTCCTGGTTCTGTGATCATTGTGGAAAGAGTCATCTGGGTGAGTGCAGGAGAGTGACCGAAGCCTGTTTCCGATACAGTTCCCGTGACCATTTCCTAAGAGACTGTCCGAGGGCTCATGCTACGTCTAAGATGCCATCAATGAGGTCAGCTCCCACCGTTCCTAGGGGGAGGAGACCTAGTCAGGCAGGGACGGAGGTCAGTAGGCCCGGAGGGGCAATAGAGTCTTCAGGGCGTCAGGAGAGTCGGGCACCAGCTCGAGCCTATGTTATTAGGGCTCAGGAGGACAAGGATGCACCGGATGTGATTACTGGTATGGTTTCTATTTTTGACCTTACTGTAATTGCATTGATAGACCCTGGATCTACACATTCGTATATTTGTGATGCCATGATTAGAGATAGATATCTGAAAACTGAGTCTATTGAGTTTGATGTGATAGTGAGTAGTCCCTTAGGTCACAGTGTGATCGTGAATAGGGTTTTTAGAGATTGTCCTATCAGAATACAAGAGTATGAATTTCCAGGTGATTTGATGGAGTTGCCATTCCATAACTTCGATGTAATTGTGGGCATGGATTGGTTATCCAGACACTGGGTTATAATTGACTGTAGTCTAAAGTGAGTGACGCTTAGGACAACAAATGGTGCATAGGTATTAATGGTGGGCGATAGAAGGGATTATCTCTCTAATGATATTTCGACCATTACTGCTCTGAAATTGATCAGAAAGGGGTGTGAAGCCTATTTAGCACATGTGGTCGATTCACGGAAGGTTGATTTCAGTCTATAGAATATACGTACCGTATGTGATTTTTCAGATGTATTTTCAGAAGAACTTCCTGATCTACCACCGAGGAGAGAGGTGGAATTTGTAATTGATGTGATACCGGGAACTGCACCAGTATTAATTGCTCCATACAGAATGGCACCTGCAGAATTAAAAGAGCTGAAGTTGCAGTTGCAAGAGTTATTAGATAAGGGATTCATTCGACCTAGTGTTTCCCCATGAGGAGCACCGGTACTGTTTGTGAACAAGAAATATGGGTCGATGAGATTGTGTAGCACCCCCCGACCCGACCCGGCCGGACCGACCCGAGGAGCGCTACTCGGACTTTCAAAACTTTCTAAATGCATTTTATAAACCGAAAACCATATAAATTATAATTTAATAAATCGTTTCAAGTGAGCCCAAATCAATAAAAATAAACGTTTTACGAAAATTCGGCAGAGTACCGTTTGTTTTTTGGATTTTCCAAAACCTGCTTTTACACAAATCAATTCAAATGCAATTCTCAACAACACTTCTATAACATTTTCAAACAGTTGCGCACTCTGCCGTTTAGTGCGATTTATCAAAACCTTTTATCACAATTTATAAAATGAAACAAATCAGACTTTACTATTTACAAACATTTAAATAATAAAAGACAGAAATCATAAAATAATCAATTACAAAACATATTTACAAATTCCCTGTATATGCATGCTTTCAGATTATATATACACATAACAAAAATATAGCTACCCAACTGTACAAATCCCTGGGACTCTGTCCGCCACTCTTTGTCTCTTCAGTCCTTAGCCTCTTCCGGATCCCTGGTACCTACGCGTTAGAAACAAACTAACGCGCTAAGCATATAGCTTAGTGGGTGTACTATAAACTCAATTAAATAAATTACAATATAAATATCTTTTAAGAAGAAATAAATCACAATATATATATTCCATTTCTAATCCATTTCAAAACAATTAAATTTCAAAATCAAAGCATTAAACAATTCCGATCACTTTAATTTCAATAATGAAGTCAATAATGAATGCTATCAATAAAATTATTCGGTTCACTTTTCAATTTCAATCAATTCTGGCCCGCTAGAATACTAAACATAATAGGACTGGAATATGGGTCAAACTCCCAACCCCCAGGACGAATCCCGAGGAGGTACGTGTCTCCCAACTCTAGGACCGTGGGTACGGAACCTAGAGAGGTACATAACTCCCTATCCCAGGAACGAATCCTTGGGAAGGTACATTAACTCCCAACCCCCAGGACGAATCCTGAGGAGGTACGTATCTCCCAACCTCTGGACGAATCCAAGAGGAGGTACATAAGAATCAGTCATCAGTAGCAATCAGTATCGGCGCAGTACTGCTCAGTAACACCCAGCTGGTATACCAACCTCCTATATCCATTTCTATGTTTCCGTATCCTAGGGCCGTTACAATAAGCAAGGTTCACAATCAGTACTCAATAAGTATACATTTCGCACAAAATTTTTCAAGAATATCAACAATAATCATACAAAAGTATAAATCATGTATTTTTAACAAAATCGACACAATCGAAACACGATCAAAACACGATCTAACATAAAACCAGTTCCAAATCAACAATAGATGCATCAATCCTTAATTTTTTCATATAAAGCAAACACTTTTCATACAAAAATCGAAATCGAAAACTTTTAACGAAATCGAAAACGAAAGCAAAAACGAGAAACGAAATCGAAAACTAAAACGAAAAAGTAAACGAAATACTTCTCGAAACGATTACAAAAACGAGAGTACACCTGCCTCAAATCCGTGTTTTTCGTTGGTTCTACGATTTCGTCTTTTCTTTTCACCTACACTTCCTTTTCTCTTCTCTCTCCTTCTTCTTCTTCTTCTTTCTTTTTCTTTCTTCTTCTTTCTTTTTCTTCTCTTTTCTTTCTTTTCTCGGTCGCTTCTCTCTCCTCTTGCTGTTTCTGTTTTTCTCGCTTCTGCGAGAAGCTTCTTCTTTTTTTTATATTTTTTTCGCTACCGCGACCGCCGTCGCGACCTGTGGTCGCGCCACCAGGTCGCGATGCTCACTGGACCATTCGCACCGCCTTGGTCGCGAGCGCGCCTTGGTCGCGCGAGAGATCGCGTTGTTCTCTGCCAAATTTTGACAATTTCATCGCGAGCAAGCCATTGCGACCTGTGGTCGCGGTGACTGGTCGCGATGCTCACTGCCCAAAATTGCGTTTTTCACCGCGAGCGAGCTATCGCGACCTGTGGTAGCGGTGACCAGGTCGCGATGCTCTCTGGTCCAGTTTTCAATTTTTCATTTTTCACTATTTAATCTGGTCCGCTGGAAATCATAAAATTACATTTACACCCCCTCAAATAGTAAAATTTATTTTCACATATATAAAATTGATTACCCGAAATCCGGGATGTTACAGATTGTGTATCGATTACAGGCAACTGAATAAGCTCACAATAAAGAATAAATATCCGTTGCCTAGGATCGATGCCTTGTTTGATCAGTTGAGAGGAAGCCACTGTCTTCTCGAAGATTGATCTCAGATCAGGATATCAACAATTGAGAGGTGAAAGATTCTGATATTCAGAAAATAGCTTTCCGGACACGGTACGGACACTATAAATTTATGGTGATGCCATTTGGGTTGACTAATACACCAGCAGCCTTTATGGATCTGATGAACCGTATCTTCCGTCCGTATCTAGATCTGTGTATTGTAGTATTCATCGATGATATTCTGATATACTCTCAGACTGCAGCAGAACATGATCGGCATCTCCGAATAGTGTTACAGATTCTGAGAGAAAAGAAGTTGTATGCTAAGCTCAGCAAATGTGAATTCTGGCTAAATAAAATTGCTTTTCTGGGACATGTAATATCAGCAGATGGTATTAAAGCAGATCCCAAGAAAATTGAAGCAGTTATGAAGTGGAAGCCTCCTAGAAATGTTTCTGAGATTTGAAGTTTTCTGGGTTTGGCCGGATACTATAGACGGTTTGTAAAGGGGTTTTCATCCATAGCTACTCCTTTCACTAAACTGCTGCACAAGAATGTCAGGTCGAATGGAATGAGAAATGCTAGGCGGCTTTTGAGAAATTGAAAGCGATGCTGGTTAAAACACCAATTCTTGTACAGCCAGTATCAGGAAAAGACTTTGTGGTTTACAGCGATGCTTCACACAATGGCCTGGGATGTGTATTGATGCAGGATGGGAAGGTAGTTGCATATGCTTCCAGACAGTTAAAAATGCATGAACATAATTATCCGACGCATGATCTAGAATTTGCAGCCATAGTGTTTGCTCTGAAAATATGGCGGCATTATCTGTATGGAGAGAAATGCTATATTTACACTGATCACAAGAGTCTTAAGTATCTGCCTACCCAGAAAGAACTTAATTTGAGGCAGAGGCGATGGATGAAGTTGATTAAAGATTATGATTTTGTGATTGACTACCATCCAGGGAAAGCGAATGTTTTCGCTGATGCTCTGAGCAGGAAATCTTTGTATGCACTGAGAGCTATGAATGCTCAATTGAGACTGACATCAGATGATGCTATCCTGGCTGAGTTGAAACTCAAGCCAAATTTGATTCAGTAGATACAGGATCAGCAACAACATGATGAGAAACGTTTAGCCATCCGTGGTCAAGTCCAAGAGGGGAAGCAGATTGACTTTGTAATCAAGGATGATGGTATTCTGTACTTCAAGGACATAGTTTGTGTTCCAAATGATGATGAGTTGAGAAAGACCATTCTGACAGAGGCACACAGTAGTCCGTATTCGATGCACCCTGGTAGTACGAAAATGTATTGAGATCTGAGGACTCAGTATTGGTGGTCAGGTTTGAAAAGAGATGTGATTGAATTTGTGAACAGATGTATGACATGTCAGCGGGTAAAAGCGGAACACTAGGTTCCATTAGGTTTGTTACAGCCAATATCCATACCTGAATGGAAATGAGACCGTATTACCATGTATTTCGTTACCGGATTACCCCTCACACGAAGTAAACATGATTCGATTTGGGTAATTGTGGATTTACTGACAAAATCAGCACACTTCCTACCTGTCAGAATGGATTATTCTCTGGATAGGTTAGCAGAACTGTATATCAGAGAGATTGTTCGACTACATGGTGTACCAGCTTCAATAATTTCTAATAGAGATCCGAGGTTTATATCCAAATTCTGGAAGAAATTTCAGGAAGATTTGGGTACACGATTGAACTTCAGTACATCTTTCCATCCACAGACAGATGGACAATCAGAGCGAGTCATTCAGGTGCTTGAAGATATGCTTAGGAGCTGCATAATCAATTTTGAAGGGAGTTGGGTTGATCATCTTCCATTAATTGAATTTGCATACAACAACAGTTTTCAGACGAGCATAGTTATGGCACTATATGAGGCATTGTATGGCAGGAAATGCAGGACATCCTTATGCTAGACAGAGTTGGGTGAAGACAAGTTGGTTGGACCTGATGTGATTAGACAGACGGAAGAGAAAGTTAAGATTATAAAAGACAGATTGAAAGTTGCTTTCGATCGTCAGAAATCGTATGCGGATCTAAAACGAAGAGACATTGAGTATGTAGTCGGAGACAGGGTATTTTTGAAAGTATCGCCATGGAAGAATATACTGAGATTCGGAAAGAAAGGGAAGTTGAGTCCGAGGTTTATTGGTCCATACGAGATTATTGAACGTGTGAGACCAGTAGCTTATTGACTGGCTTTACCTTTGGAACTGGAAAAGATCCATGATGTATTTCATGTATCTATGTTGAGACGATAGAGATCTGACTCGTCGCACAGAGTACAGACTGAAGCCATTGAGATCTAACCTGATATGACATATGAGGAAGAACCAGTGGAGATTCTGGACAGAGAGATAAAAGAACTCCGGAATAAGAAAATACAGCTAGTGAAGATACTCTGGAGGAACCATAATGTGGAAGAAGCTACATGGGAGAGCAAAGAAGTGATGCGACAGCAATATCCACAACTATTTGAATGAGATAAAATTTCGCGGACGAAATTTCTTAAAGGGGGAAGAATTGTAACGCCCCTAATTTTTCATAATTATGAGAAGTATTATTATTAATTATTATTAAGCATGCAACAGTTAAGTATGTGATTTATATTGGTGGAAAATATATATATATATATATATATTCCGTATATGGTTGAAAAATGAATAGTGATTTTAACGGAGTTAAATCCCATTAAAGATATTATTTTCATTGTGAATTTGGATGATAATGAGTCCAATTGAATATTGGTGAAGTCAATTTGGTAATTGGATAAGTGTGGAATATTTTTGGAATAATTATCGAGATGGAATGTGATTAATTGTAAATTGGATTGCCATTTTGTGAGTTGTAGAAGTCAATAGAGCAATTTGTAATTGAGAAGATATTTATATATAATATATATATATATATATATATATATATATATATATGTATGTGTGTGTGTGTGTGTGTGTGTGTGTGTGTGTGTGTGTGGAGCACACATAATGAAAACCCAACTCAAACAAAAATTGTATTTGCACAACAAAAATTTTGCATAGCAAAAACACAAACCAGAGCAATTAGGCGTGAAACAGAGAAGAAATAGAGAGAGAAAGTGCTAGAAGAAGAAGAAGGAGAAGAAAGGTGAAGTTGGTCAAGAAGAGTTTTGTGTAAAGAATATCATTTCAGGTTTGGTGATACCGTTTTCGTATTTTTTAGATTTTTCAGAATATTTCGGAATCGTTATATTATATTGTTTTTATTTTATTTGAGCTATATTGATTATGATATATTGTTTGAAATTGATTTTGGGATGTTTTGGTTACGTATATTTGAAATATATTCTGGATCCGTAATATTGTTTACGAAAAATATTCTGAATTGATTTTCGATATGTTTTGATTATAGTAATATGGGATAATTGCAATAACTGCCCGTGTATATAGGCATAATTGTACAAAAATCTGAGAATAATTGATAATAATAATAACTCCCATTTGACCGGTGGACTAATCGTTGACCACAGTTAGTTACTAACGGTCAAAGGGGTAAAATTATCTTTTTAAAATTTTTTAAAAAAAAATCTGGAAAAAATGAGTAGAAGAAAGAAGAGGAAGAAGCCAAAAAAAAAAATTCTGGAAAAAAAAAAGAAAAGAAAAGAAGAAGAAGAAAGAAGAGGAAGCAAAAAATTCTGAAAAAAAAAAGAAAAGAAAAGAAGAAGATGAAGAAGAAAGAAGAGGAAGCAAAAAAAAAAACTTGAAAAAAGAAGAAGAAGAGGAGGAGGAGGAAGAAGAAAGAAGAGGAAGAACAAAAATATAAAAAATTTGGAAAAAAAAAAGAAAAGAAGAAAAAGAAGAAGAAGAAGAAAAAGAATAATAAAAAAATTTGGAAAAAAAAAAGCAAAGAAGAAGAAGAAGAAGAAAAAGAAGAAGAAAGAAGAGAAACAACCAAAAAAAAAAATAAGAGAAGAAGAATTAAAAAAAAAAATTTGAAAGAAAAAGAATAAAAAGAAGAAGAAGAAGATGGAGGAAAAGGGAAAAAAATGATGAAGAAAGAAAAAAAAATTTGGAAAAAGAAGAAGCAGATCTGATGAACAAAAAAATTTAAAAAAAAAATTGATTTTTTTTTTGGCAATCTGATCCATTGGATGAAGATATTTTTATTTCATCTAATGGATCAGATCTCATCTGATCCATTTTTTAAATTTTCTTTTTTTTTAAAATTTTTTTTTTCTAAAAAGATAATTTTACCCTTTTGACCGTTAGTGACTAACTGTGGTCAACGGTTAGTCAACCAGTCAAAGGGGAGTTATTGTTATTATCAATTATTCTCAGATTTTTGTGCAATTATGCCTATATACATGGGGAGTTATTGCAATTACCCCTAGTAATATTATGGAGAATATTATTAAAAGCGATTTTGTATATATTGTTTTGCGATTTGTTTCGAAAAGTGATTCAGAGCATTTGGATTTACTATGGATTTATGATATATAATTGCATGTGATTTTAAATGTAATTTGAAGTGATTTCTGGATTCAAAAAATATTTTCGGAAACGATTTTGTAATTTGCTTGTATATGTATATTGATGCGATTCGAATTCCGGAAATGTGTATACTGATTTGGATATGATTTCAGAATTTAAATTGACAATTCTGTTCGGAATTAATTATATGATTTTCGAAAAGTGATTTGGCTCTGATATATATAAACATAGATATGGAGATAGGAGATTGACATGTCAATTGAGTTCTCTGAGTAGTACTACGCCTATATGTTATGTTTGAGGTACCACCCTTTGCGGGTTGGGAAATCTGATCTGGGATACGCAGCGGGTCTTCCGTTGGTATCCAACTTTGTTCTGATATATCTGGGATACGCAGCAGGTCCTCCGTTGGTATCCATCTCTGTTCTATATAGCCCGTAATCCAGTCCGAAAAGTATGTTTAGTATATCAGGAGCCTAAAATGGAAATAGAAATGAAATATAATTTGTTATATGATTTGATTTGGTATTAATAAGTTTAATACGATATTTTATTCTGATTTCGGAAGATGTTGTTGATAATTGCTTTGATATGATATTTGTTATCGTTTTTCCAAGGGATATATATATATATATATATATATATATATATATCTAAAATATTTGATTTAATTGTCCCCCATATGTTGGTTTTATATGTTATTTGCGTTATTGAGATATTATATTATGTTTATACAATTGGATTTTGGGTACACCCACTAAGCGTTATGCTTAGCGTGTTGAGTTTCTCACACGCAGGTAAGAGAGTTCAGGAAGAAGATAAGGTTGTAAAGAGTTGAGTTTGCAGTGATTGAGTCCTGAGTCACATCGCTCCCGCATTTTTGGTAGCCCACTATATCTTGATGTTTTATATGTATTATATCGGCATGCGTGGACAAGAATGTTTTTGTAAATATTTGAAACGGTATTTAGTTTTTATGTATGTCTGTAAATATTTGTAATATTTGGGCCCATGGAATTTAATGCTTTTGAAGTTGAATATTTATAAGTATTTTGATACAATTTGTTTTGGTAAGTCACACCGGATATGGGAAGGGTGCGCAATTTGATTTGAGATTATAGAAGTGTGGATTTTATGAATTGTGAAAACAGGTTTTGGAAAGTCAGAAAAACAGAGGAAACTCTGGCGAAATTTTTAGAAACTATTTTGGACTATTGATTTCGATTTATGTTTAAGTATATGATTTTAAGTTTTCGATAGTATAATTTTAATGCTAACTGTATAAGAAGGTGCTTCTGCTAGTATTTTCAATTTTTTCGTATCCGTTTATATCTGTATCCGGTAGCGCTCTCCGATTCGGTCCTAGCGGATTCGGGTCGGGGTGTTACAAACAGTTATGAGAAAAGAGGTGGTAGGCCTGGATTCTCTAATATTGATTTTGGAAACTAGATTAATTCCAGTGATCTTATGGATATGAGTTTTATAGGTCAAAAGTTCACCTGGATGTTTAGGAGAGGTATTGGAGAGGAAGTTTGGGAGAGATTGAATCGTGCTTTGTGTTATTTGGAATGAAGATATTTGTTTGTTGAGGGTTTTATTAGGCATTTACCTAGAATTAATTCCGACTACTGCGTTTTGTAGTTACAAACACATAGTACTCAAATTCCTAACCCTTTTCTTAAACTCTTCAGATTTCAGACTACGTGGTTAAAACATGATAGGTTCAGGGAGGAGGGGGATGGTCTTGTGGTGGATAAAATTAGTAAATTCTATAATTCCCTTAGGGTGTGGAATAAAGAAGTTTTTGGTTGCATTTTTCGTAATAAAAGGAGGATTATGACCAGGATTCAGGGGGTGCAATGCAGGTTAAGCAGAGGGTTTAATTCTAGTCTTGTTACGCTTGAAAATAAGTTAAAAGAAGAGTATAACAATATTTTAGACTATGAGGAACTTTTTTGGTTACAAAAACCATAAATAAATGGTTAAAAGTAGGGGATTGTAACACAAAAATTTTCCACCTCTAAACTCTAGTTAGAAGAAGACTTAATAAATTAGAAGGGATCAATGATGAGAATGGGGTGTGGAAGTGTAACAATGAGGATATGAAAAAAATTGTAGTGGAGTACTTTTGGAAACTATTTGCTGCGAATTGTAATTTTTCTGATTATTCCTTGTTGCCTTTTTTGCTCTTTTTGTTTATCTGAGGAGGAGAAACAACTGTTGAATTTGAAAGTGTGTGAAGAGGAAGTTAAGTGCATCTTGTTTGGTATTGGGAGATTTAAAGCCCCTGGGCCTAATGGTTTCAAAAATTTATTCACAAATCAATTTACATTTAAAACTTACGAATTATTAAAAAATTCAACTGATCAGTTTGAATCCAAAAACTAACACTTCAAATCAAAGTATACACCAACCTGGATACCATTTTTACGCCTTTTCTCTTCTGGGTTTTCCTTTTTCCTTTTTCCTTTTTCTTCTCTTCCTTCTTTTCTTTCTCCTTTCTTCTTCTCTTCTTCTCTTATTTCTCTTTCCTTCTTTCTCTCTCTTCTTTCTCCTTTCTCTTTTCTTTTTCCCGGTCTCTCTTTCTCTCTTTCTATTTCTGCTTTGCTTCTTCGTGAAGCTTCTCACCGCCTTTATTTCTTTTATAAAAATTCGGTCATCGCGACCGCTCCTCGCGACCTGTGGTAGCGCCATCTGGTCGCATTGTTCACTGGAGTGATTTCACCGCCTTCATCACGATCAGCGATCGCGGTGTCCGGTCGCGATGTTGGTCGCGATGCTCACTGCCTAAAAATCAGTATTTTCACCGCGAGCTGCTTATCGCGATCCCTGATCGCGGTGAGTGGTCGCGATACTTACTACCTCAAATCATCATTTTTCACCGCGAGCTGCTCATCGCGATCCCTGGTCGCGGTGAATGGTCGCGGTACTCACTACCAACATTTTTCTTCTTTTTCATGCATTATTTCTGGACCGCTCCACCTGGTCCACCTGAAAACCTTAAAAATATACATACATTTAATTACATTTTCCTACCCCTCAAATCATAAATATCACATTCCCATACTCCATATTAATTAAATTACACTTTCATATTTATACGAAATTGAGGATGTTACAACATGCATAGCTAACATCACTTCTAAAGGGGAAAACCAACTTAACATAGGGTAAACACATGATATCTTAGATGTTGTTCAAAAATGTTCAATGCAAAACCTAAATGAGATCAAACTAATCAATCAAAATTGAAGATAAGATTGTAAAGAGTAGAAACGAAAATACTCTCTAAAATAACAAAGTATAAGCTCAAAAACTCACTGGGTAAGTCTTCACTATTTATCCTAGTCGATCGAACATGGCATGTTTTCACAAAAAGATAAACAAAGTGTAACACAATGCGGTGCAAAACATGGCGCAAAAAAATCTGAATGGTCCCAAATAAATTAAAACTCATTGAAAAAGCTAACAATTATGTTTCAACAGAAAGCGCACATATGACAAAAATAAAGGTTCAAGACTGTTCAGAGTCTAAACTAAACATACTAGACACTGACTAAACATACTAAACAAGGACTAGACGTATATGGCATTGTTATACCTAAGTCTTTCAAACGCTTAATGCGTATCAGGAAAGTCTAGGTTTCTAGCCGATATACGCTAACTAAACACAACAAAAACACTACATACTAAACACAATCAAAACACAAGATAAAAAATTAAATGAAAACAACTAAAAACCATCCCCAAACCTAAGATAAATATTGTCCCCAATGTTTTAAAACCTTATGCTCGAGAAAAAAATTTAGTGCAAAACAAAGAAATAAAAACTAAAAATAAAAACTAAAACCAATCTAACTAAAAAGAACAATATTTAAAACACAAAAGCAAAAACAACGTAAAATTAAAAATCAAAAAATGACCAACACTTCTAAATTATTCACATCCAACCAAACTTCCCCCGAACTTTAAAATTTTCAACACAAGACACAGCACTTCAAATAAGCTCATGGGCAAGGGTAAAAAAATAAAAAATAAAAATAAACAAAACCTAAAAAGAATATATACAATTTTACCTGGTTGCTCTTGTTTTCGCCCATCTGCCCTATAATTGATATCTCCTTATCAGCTTACTGCACCATCCTAACCAAATGACTGGAAAAGAAGATAACTCTCTCAGCCCTGCATACCTCGAATGAGAAGGTAGCTTCTTGCGGTCCAAGCACGGCGGTTGCTCAAAAGGAGGAGGCGGTTTGGGCTTTCCTTCTTCGATATCTACAAAAACAAATGTACTCTGGTAGCTATCTTCTTCTGCAGTGGCACTGTGAACTAGACATAGCTCAAGCGGCTCTAGAAAGATGGTTGCATCATCTCCATATGACAAGTTCTTGCTCCCTTCCATTTCCACTTGATCAACCCAAATCAGATGCTCAACTAGCTTTTCGATTTCTAAGGCAGTTTTATTGCATTGCTCTATCGGATATGGCTTGCGCTATTGCCATGTGGATTTCTGTAGCTAATTGGCTGATTTGAATCTTCAAGCTTTGGACGACTACTTGAATATGCTGAGCAACTTGATCATTCTTAGCTTCCAACTTCTTCAGGGCATTATCTTGGAAATCCATTCTTTCTTCCATCTTAGACATGAATTTAAAATCATGGCTTCCAATGCTAAATCATTTTCCTGTTGGTTGCTCCAACGAGAGTCGGAATGATTGCTACACTCTGAATTATATGTGATCTGGATTATATCTTATTTATTTATTTATTTCTTGTTTATTTTCTTTATTTGTTTAAATTTTAAAGTTTAGTTTTTGGCCAAAAACTTGTTACGCCTTTTTGCACCCGCAAGTGTACGGGGTCGGCACAAGTAATATACTGAGAGTAAGTTTATTGTCTTCACAGGGATATTTAGGTATTGAGTATTAAAATTAACTAAGCCTATATATATTTGGAAAACCGGAACGTTTGTATAAATAAAATTAAAGATGAAAATACAGAAACATAAAAACAATGTAAACGACCAATATGAGAGATTAGCTAGGGTATTTACATTTACCTAATCCATCCAATTGAATTTCATGAAAGCACATTATTACCATTTATTATCAATGTTGATGATCGTGTTTATCTAGATTATCCAAAATTCTCTCTCGGGATAAATCGGACCTATTACCACATACACTAATATCCTATTTCACGATGGATATCCAAGTGTATGAAAATGCATTAATGACAATAAACACATTATATGATCACACAAGTAAATTAGTATATCTCTATCTAATTCTACCTATGATGGACATTACATCGAGCACGTTGTGGGTGTCACCTCTCGGTTTATAACATACAACCATAAAATTAACTAAATGCAGGCCATTACATTTAGAAGCATTAAAGCAATAATACCACTCAACCAAATAATAATCAATCACAATAAATCAAACTATCAATTCATTCAACTATCAAGGAAAAGGATTCATCAAAACCCTAACTTATAAGTTTAAGTTATAATCAATAAATTACAATTAAACATGTTTAACAATGGTAAAAGAGATATACAAGAATGAAAATCAAAGAAGGAAAGGGATTAAAGAACTCCTGAAACGTATGAACTCTCATCCTCTTCCAATTGTGACTTCTTCTAGCTTTCACTTTCTCCCAAATCCAAGCTTGGTATTCAGAAGATGGCTAAAGGATCGAATCCGCACCATTTTTTCTCCAAGATGATCTTATTCTCTCCCTTTGCCTTTCCTTTTCTCTTTTGTTCTCCCCTTGGTCGAGTTTTTCACGTTCTTCCTTTTATACTCGAGCTGATTAAGGCAATTTATAGTTCGCCTGCTATTTATGCAAGTCACGAGTCAAGTCACGGGTCAAGTCGCGAGTGCCTTAGCTTGTTTCTGGAATTATAACGCCGCAACTTGTACAACTCGCGACCCATGTCGTGGGTTAAGTCGCGAGTCTACGCACTGATGCAAAAATGAGCATAACCTCCTCTAGAAAACTCAAAATCACGAACCGTAAAAGTTTTCGAAAGATAGACATCTATACCTTTCTAGAAATATAAGGTTTGCAACCCAGTTCGCCCGCTACTTGCGCAAGTCGCGAGTCAAGTCAGGGGTCAAGTCGTGAGTGCCTCGGCCTGTTTCTGGAATTATAACACTGCGACTTGTACAACTCGTGACCCAAGTCGTGGGTCAAGTCGTGAGTCTACGCACTAATGCGAAAATGAGCATAACTTCTTTTAGAAAACTCAAAATCACGAACTGTAAAAGTTTTCGAAAGATAAACATCTATACCTTTATAGAAATATAAGGCTTGTAACCCAGTTCGTTCTGTGGAATTTATGACGGGCTCCGAAACATGACAACTGTGCACTAACAATTCTTCAAATCTTCAATTTAATCCACCAAAGCTCTTCAATTAAATACAAAACCTTTTTACCCGCACACTAAAGTAAAACATCAAAAATAATCGATAATTACCTGGGAATAGAACAAAAATAGGTAAAGATAGGTAAAGATGGAGGTCCATTTTTGATCAATAAATTGAGCCAACAATGCCAAATTTCTCTATGAATTTGGGAGGACTACAGTAGGGGTTCTGCTTTGTTTCGAGGGGGTGGAGAGGAATGGAATGACTGGCTTTTCAAGAACTTGATGAATAATGAGTTGATTAATGGAGTGGCTGGTTGTGTAAGATTTTACTCTTTGGTTTATTTGGAAGTAGAAATGCTAGAGTATTTTTGAACCTGAATTCAGTATGCATCCATGGCCTCAAGTTATTATTTTCAAGCTATTAAAAGGTGGTTATTGGCTGCTGGTAAAGATGTGAAGAATGGTACTGCTAGGGGTGTTAATAGACTTATTTCTTAGTCTCATTCTCTTCAAGATTCGGTGAAGCTCAATGTGGATGGGAGTAGGGATGGCATTATTGGTTGTATAGCTACTGCTGGGGTGATTAGGGGTAGTAAATGCTAGTGGCTTGGAGGTTTTGTTATCAATAGAGATATGGGTTCTGTTATGGAAGCTAAATTATGGGGTGTTACTGAGGGTCTCAGTTTAGCTTAGAAAGCTGGTTTCAAGAATGTTATTGTGAAAATTGATTCCAAACACGTTGTTGATATGCTAAATTAGGAGATTAGGGTGTGTAACCCAATGTTTTGTTTGCTGCAGAGGTGCATATCTCTTATTAATGATGATTGGGATTGCACGATTGTTCATGTTTATAGAAAAGCTAATAGACTTGCTAATTGCTTAACTAAAATGGACATTTGATTGATATTAGTGTGAAGTTTTTCGAGAAGCCTCCCCCTTGAAGCTGGGATTTTTTTGTTGCTGATATTGCTGGATGCTCTGAACTAAGATGCTGCTTTAATTAGTTGTTTTTCTGTTTTGTCCTTGGCTGATTAAGCCCTCCTCTTTACCCAAAAAAAAAAAAAAAGTGGTTAATTCTTTTTTTAGATTGATCACTTTTGATCCTACGAATATCTAAGCCCTAATATTATATAAAAATATATAATATAAAATTGAAAACAAAATAATAACATAAAAATGAAAAAAAAAATACATTAGAATAATAATAATAAAAAATACAAGTTGAATTAAAAAAAAAAAAAAAAAAAGGGACCGCCTCACTTGCAGTGGACCTCCTTTAAGTAATGTCAGTGGGAAAGGCCACTGTAAAAAAAAATAAAAAAAAATAATTACTCAAACCCCACCAAATTTCAATTCAAACTCATCAAAACACCTTAAATCATCCTTCATACTCCATTACCTTGAATAATGTCAATGTCAATACGGAGGTGGCATCATCTGCCGATTTCATTGTTTGAGGCATGGGGTCGATGGATGCCTCAGACCTTTGGCTTGTGTGAGAGAGAGAGAGAGAGAGAGATTGTTGATATAAGTAAGAATGTTAATAGGGAAATGAGGACGAGAGAGGCTCCCTGCCCTCACCCTAAAAACCTTTTGCCATTCCTGCCCTCATCCCTTTTTAGGGGAAATGAGATGGGGGTGTATGGGGGTAGCCCCCACCCAATTCTCTATTTGACCCTGTTTTCTCTATTTTCCTTATTCCTCCATTCTCTATTTAACCCATTAAACTTGAAATTAAATAAATAAATAAATATATTATAATAAAATTCATTAACAAAATAATTTCATCAATATATTAAATCCACAAAAATAAATATTAATCATCATCATTCAAACATTTACAAAATAAAATTCTTAAATAGCAATTTCCTCTTGCATAACCCTAAAATAATTTATTTTAAACAATAATAACAATAATTAATTAATTAATATTAATTTAGGGGTGGGCGAAATGGGGATGGAGGACCTTCTTTTGCCCCGCACCCCTATTTAGATTTTGGTGGTGAAATTCACATGATCCTCATCCCCGGTTTCCCTCATAATGTTTCCCTAATAGGGATGGGGCATCATAATTTTTTAACATCTCTTGATAAGAGAGAAGCATTTGAGAGATGAGTAAATCTTTAATGCACCGGGTGCACCGATGAATGGTACACATGACCATCGAAGATATCACATGTGGATGCCATGTACGCAATTTTTATGACACATGTACAATTTTTTTCCACATTTTATATTTTCACCTGGTGCACTGAAGATTTACTCTTGAGAGATGGTTTATTTGAGATTAGTATTCTTTTAGGATGAATTGTAATGAAATATCTCAACGTTTGACCATATTGTAATGAAAGTTTTGTCATAATTACACGTCAGTATCCTAGCGTCAGTTGACCTAGTAAAAAATAATAGGTTTGACCATGTACTTATGTGTGAAATGATATAACTATCTATGATTAAAAAAATAAATGAAATAAAAAATGAAAAAACAAATTATCTGTTTAAAATGGATCTCCATCGTCTATCAAGATTAATGGACAGTGTAGATCCATTTTACTAAAAAAATAAAAATAAAAAGAATTTTTTTAAAAAAAATCAAGCAATTAAAAAAATAATTTATCTTTTTATGTATTTTTGTATTATTGGTTGCGGAGATCCAGATTGATGGACGATGAAGATCCATTTTAATTTAATTTTTAATTTTATTATTTTTAAAAAAAAGAAGATAAAATGATCATATTATCCTTATGTCTATTAGTTGAGCGTCAGTTCTAACAGTCAACCAGTTAGTCGAGGGTACTAACGTGTATTTAAAGCTGAACTCACAATTTGCTGTAATATGACCAAACGTCAGGGTACTTCATTGTATTCAAAATTTTTTTTTATATTTTTATTATAATTGGGAAAACTTTAATTTAGTCTTTATTTTTTTATAAAACATCACTTTTTTACTTACATTTCCTTTTTTGGTTCGTGTGGTCCCTTACATTTCCTAAATATATCAAATTGGTCATTCTGATCAATTTTTTGATGATCAACCATCACAAATTTTGCCCTTAAATAATTCAATTAATATAATTATTATTTACTTTCTACTTAAAATATAATAAAAATAATTAAATAGAAAAAATCAATAAGATGATATTAAAGTAAATTATAAAAACTTAAACATATAAAACCTGATAAAAAAAATTAAAATTAAGTTATTTTATTAGAAAAATTAATATTTAAAAAATTTAAGAATAAAATTAAAAAATAAAGAATTAAAAAAATTAAAAAATATATTTAAATTAAGTTATTTTATTAGAAAAATTAACGTTCAAAAAATTAAAGAATAAATTTAATTCTCAATTTAATTTATTTATGTTATTTTTTAGCAATTTTTAATTGCTTAAATTTTTTATTTTTATAAACGTTAATTTTTCTAATAACATAGTTTAATTTGAAT
Source organism: Xanthoceras sorbifolium (assembly GCA_003430845.1). Classification (NCBI taxonomy): domain Eukaryota; kingdom Viridiplantae; phylum Streptophyta; class Magnoliopsida; order Sapindales; family Sapindaceae; genus Xanthoceras; species Xanthoceras sorbifolium. The sequence continues at coordinate 14,674,896 of CM010612.1, forward strand.
ATTTTTTAATGAGTTTTATATTTTTAAATTTTTATAATTTAATTTTAATATTATTTTATTCATTTTTTATATTTATTATATTTTACTTATAAGGTAAAATTGTAATTCTATTAATTCTTTAAGGACAAAACTGTTAAATAGTGATGGTTGACCGTCAAATAGTTGGTCAAAGAACTGATCTATTTAATAAACGTGAGGGACCATGCGAAAAAAAAAAAGGAAAAGTAAGTAAAAACGTGATGTTTTATTAAATATTAGGGACTAAATTAAAATTTCTCCTTATAAATTTGTATAAATCAAATGTTGGAAAGACCAAAATGGCCCCCTAATTTTTCTTGTTAAGAAGACTTAAGAGGGGACTGAGTCGTAGAATAATTTTTGAAACACTTTTTCATACAGGTGCCAAACCTTAGGGAAATCAGTGTAATTTCCCTTTATTTTTATAATAATAATAATTATTTTGTTTTTACCTCGCAGGAGTTTAACAAGTTCCTCAAATCTGAAGTGATATTTGGGTTAGTAAAACCTAACAAATACCCGCCAAAATCCCAAAAGAGGTCGACAAAACCTCTTCTTTTGTGCACACATCTTGTTGAAATGAAGCAACCTCGGCTATTCAAAGGAGTCGCTATCGCAAAACCCAAGAAAAAGATTTCAAAAACCAGCAAATCCGGCTGCGACTCAGCAACTGGTAGTTGTCCACGCGCGACCATCAGGGTCACCAAACCGGAAATCCATTCGGTTCCAAGTCTGGAAAAAATGAAAATCATGCCTTCCGAGTTTTTCGAAATAGATGCTCTTGATCTCGCCCCGCGTTTGCTGGGCAAGTTACTGAGGAGAGACGATGTTGTTCTTCAGATTACGGAGGTAATAAATATTCTCACATTCTTGTTTGTTTGTTTGTTTGTTTAATGTGTAAATTGTAATAGAGGAAGAGGATGATCATTTTTGATAGGTTGAAGCTTATAGACCTAATGATTCAGCTTGTCATGCTAGATTTGGTATTACGCCAAGAACTGCCCCTGTTGTAAGTGTCCTTCATTCTTATTTTTTGTTGCTAAATTCAAAGATTTTTCCAACTTCGTTATCATATTTTACTTGCAATTGTTGTAACATGTAGTTCGGACAAGGAGGGCACGCATATGTTTATCTCTGTTACGGTCTACATACTATGCTCAATGTTGTTGCTGATAAGGAAGGAGTTGGGGCTGCCGTCCTCATCCGTTCTTGTGCTCCTGTCACTGGTAACTTTTCTTACTTAATAACCTATCTGATTAAAGTTCTGTTTTATTTTTTTGCCTGCACATTTTCTTTCAGTTACACTGTTTACCTACCGATCGAAACAAATGTATATTCAACATCACCCACTCTCCTTATCAAACAAATATTTGTGTTGGTTACCTATTTGTTGTTTTACAATGATATATTTGATTCATAATAAATGGTTCATATCAACTAATTTAATATAAGAGGCATGGAACTTGACATAACTCGTAAAGAATCGAAAGAAAGGAATGCATAGATTCAAGATCTTCATTACGGTTAACCTGTCTGATAATTCCTATTCTGATATGCTATGATTTGGTGAACACAGAGGCATAGTTACTATTAAAGAGCATTTTCTTGAATTGCAGGGTTGAAAACCATTCAGCAGCGTCGGGGTCAAATAACTGAGAAACCTATTCTTCTCACTGGCCCTGGGAAGGTCAGTCAGAAGTTCCTTTAACCATTTGATTTCACACTATTTCTTTCAAGTCTTGATATTTTTTATAGGTTATAAAATTAAGTGTCAACATTTTAGTTTAGTTATGATGGCCAAGCAAGCCATTCTATAGTTCAGTTTCTTCTTCCAAAAATTTGTAAGAATCCAGCTTAGGGAGACTTTTTCTTTTTTCTTTTTCCCATATAACTCCATTCTCGTTATCAGCATTCATACGCCACAATATTGTTGGAACAAAGTACAAGTAGGAAAGTGGACAATGAATGTTTGAAGAGAACCCTTCTGCTGTAATGAAAACATTGTTGCCATCAAAGATTTTTATTGCTCACATTTCACAAGTAAAAAGCCACACACATACTAAATGTAGAAAATCCCGATTCTCCCTAAAATCTATTTTTGACCTGACCGATTTTCAGTTGAAACCCCACAACCTCCAGCAATAAAATGAGGCAAAATCACATTTTTACGTGTCAATATCCATTACCCACAGGATATCATGCCATACCCAAAATAGTTACAAAGAAAATAATGTACCCTCACACTTTTGTTTGTCCTGCCTCTTCTGTCGTCGATGATGCAAGTTGAACTTGGCAAGTTGAAAGGAATGCTTGGGTTGTTTATCGGATGCCCTCAATTTTCCCTAACTTAACTTGGTTTGTTTGGACAGTGGAGATTGAAGACACTTTCTTAAGCTTTGTCTTTGCGAGATAGTAGGAAAGACGTGTTGAAAGGACATGATCTGTCATCCTTAAGGAGGCCGTGCATGCTTTCCTGTGATTTTTTGTTTCATTTTTAAGCTTTGAACATTTAAATGTCCAGATTGACCTTCTGCCGTTAACCGGTACCACAACGGTCAGGAAGTCTAGGGAAGCTTTATGAATAATTGAACATCCTTTTCTGCCTGCAATATGATAGAAGGTCAAGAGAGATTTTTGGAATTTGCCCGAATTAGTGAACATGAATAGACAAAAATGGTAAAAAAAAAAAAAAAAAAAAAAAAGACTCACGCTTTTGAAATTGGATATGTATTCCTCAAATAGAAGGAAGACAATCAGTTTTCTTATTGTTGACAAATACATGAACGTGTTTAAATTGCACAACTATAGTATAGTAATTTGTCTTATTGTCTATAGAAGGGAAACTAATTTCCGTGAATTGGCCTAAAAGCTTCCAATTTTTAACAACTGATAGTATCATTGTTTGGTAGAAGAGTGAGGCAAGATTTAAATTATGCACTTAACTTAGGTGTGACTAGTGTCAATATTTCAGTACCTGCTTTGTGTTATATTAATTTCCAGTTGACTTTGTTCGTGTAAAGCTTTTTGTTTTCTATATTTTCAATTGATGAGTTATAGGGGATTTGCTCAACTTCATGCTAATCTAATTTCCATTCTAGGTAGGTCAAGCTCTAGGAATTTCAACGGATTGGTCTAACCACGCTCTTTATACTCCTGGTAAGTTAAACATTCATGCATATCATTCTGTGATTCTTATTTCAGTGATATTGTTCTGAAACATAAAATGTGTTTGGCCCAGGTGGTTTAGAAGTCTTAGATGGTCCAGAGCCTGATAAGATATTGATTGGTCCGCGTGTTGGGATTGAATATGCTTTACCTGAGCATGTCAGTGCCTTGTGGAGATTTGCTATTGCAGGCACACCCTGGATAAGTGCTCCTAAAAACACACTGAGACCTTTATGATTTCGGATGTCTGGCAGCAATAAAGTTTATATGGGAGTTAAGATGGAACTTGAATTGTGATTAGATGAAAAGTTTATTGCCCCCAGAACAGAAAATGTAAATATAGACCGAAGTTAAATACTCTCTTCTTGCGTTAGAAGCAAGTGTTTCTGGGGCTATACTTTTCTCTTAAATTAAACTTAATTACATTATGATCATGCTTTATAATGTAAATGTTCTTATCCAAGCACAACAACTCAAAATCTCTGGTTCTCATGTCATGTCTCCGCTCTTTTGATTTGGTCAAGGACTGTAGTTGAAAGTTGAAACCCACCCAAGTTGCAGCCACCACTTGTACTATCTTAAGCATACTTGTATTCTGTAATTGGATTTCATTATAAGGCTATCATGTGACATTCGTCTGTAATTGGATTTCATTGTGTAAGGCTTTAATGTCGCCAATGTCACGTCTATAATAGCCTTGAAACAAATCAAATATATTTCAAAATTAGAATCAAACAGTATCAGCAATTCACAGGAATCATGTTGTTTTTTTAATTGCATTTGTACTTCTATGATCTTGTGCAATAAAGGAATAGTTAATATTCAAATTAAAATCGAACCTGATTAATTGGATCTTGGCTCTCAATATGCTTTTTACGTATTTCAAGTTTCATATTATTCTGTTTAACATTTGGAATTTCACAATTTCATCCCAAATTCCATTTCTAATGCATCTATGATAAATTACAACACTAAATGTAAACCACAATCTGTGGCTCCATTTGTTCATAACTCCAAACCAAAAACCCAAAATCCACAACTCACAAAGAAAATATTTAGATCCTACCTGTTATTACATAATAGATAATACCTTGTTCGTATATGTGAAAATTCCTTGTGTTAGTTTCAATCAAATTTCTGTGTAGGTATATCATTTGAGTATAAAAGGATTGAAAGAAAACAAACAAATAAGTTCCAATTAATACAGTCCTCTCTGCCCAATTGTTTTGGGGAGGATGTAGAAGCATTAAAAAGAAAAAGAAAAAAAAAAAAATATAGAGCCACAAAATCTGATTCTGCAAGCAAGCTAGCAGATTAGGGAAAAGGTATACAAGTAATTGAAATATCCGTGTGACAAATGTTACAACACTTTTAGCAGCTTAACTATGTAAAGCCTTAAGGAACAAATGGGCAGAGCTAAAGGTAGGCTAATTAACATGGTAGATGAAACGAAAATCCAGAACCTGACACTAAATTTCAGATTTTTAGCAGTCAAATATACAGTTAGACACCCATTACAGACCCCAAATGCCTTTCACATTTTCATCAAAACTTAGTAAACTTTAATTCTCTTCAAAATCTTAAAATGCTAATGTCGCACACTGATCTAGTTGTGATCCCTACAACAATCAACGCTGTTAACCCAAGCTGATAGGCATAACAAAGGAGAACATTCTTGATACACAAACAAAAAGGAAATTCAATTTGTACTAATTGAGATGCCAGTTCAACTTAGTTTTAGTTCACTCCACAAGTAAAAAGACATCCTGGACCAACAAGGAAAATCAAACAGCACAGAAACTGTCAGAAAAGAATACACTCATTTGCTTATAAGAATTACTGCCAGGCAAACTAGTGTTGGACTAAAATTCAGTGCTTCATGATTTCTATTGCTAAATTTTGCTTCAGCATCCCATTACTTTAATCTGTCAACATATTATACATGTAGGGTACCCTCATAGATCCTTGATTTCTTAACTTGTAGAATTTCCAAGTATAGACTACTTGTCATGAGACAAGTTAATTTAATAATTAAAATGTGACACGGATTTTAACATGTTAAATTATAGAAGGATATAAATCGCCATTAGTTTAAAATGACAATTGAAGCATGATATATAATGAAAGCAGCAGAATACTACAGAGAACTTCCCATAATTTTGTAAACACTTTTCAACTCTCTGAAGTCATCTGCATTCAGAACTTATTTTCACCATTCTCCGTTTCAAAGGATATCAAGTGTACAGGAAATTTTACTTAAAATTATTTCACATCTTCTTCCCACATGGTAAAACGCCTGCTAAGGATTTCGCAAAAGCTTCTACATAATTATGATAACCTTGAATAATGCTTCAACTCCCTATGCTCCCCAACAATTTGATGAGAGGAAGTATACGAAAAAGCATTTGTATTCATAAGTTCTGTAGTAAAAGCAATTAAATATCATCTACCAGTCGTAGAACCTATATACTAAAAATACATCCTCAAATTGCAATAAAGCTATACAGATAATAAAAGCAACCAACAAGCTTTTTCCATTAATGGGACAATAGGGGAAGAATAGAGCAATAAACAAATAAAAAAAATTCAAAAAAAGGTGAGAAGAAGAAGAAGAACAGGTGAAATATAAGAACATATAGCATGCTTTGCTTATCATTTAGCCAATACAGAACTACGTTACAGATATACAAGCTTGTGGATTGACAGCTTGCAAAAGCCATGCAATAACCAATAACCATAAGAAAACACCAACAAATCACTACCCTATCATATTCAAACGTGTACATTACTACATTTAGCACCCTGATTAAATGATACAAAATACCTTCAAGTCAACAGTAAATCTTCACGCAAGCCATCAGCAAAAGGGCAAACACCATCTGAAAAGGAAGACACGTTTGTCAGATGCCCAAAATAAAATTTAAAAAATAAAAAGTATTTAATAACCAGGATATAAGAGGAGAGCAAAGTTTTTGCCGATACCTAAAATGAACAAATGAAAAACAAACTGGTTGGTCGGGATGTCAGCAAGGTACCACATGAATGTTCAGCCGCATGGTGGCAAGCAATTAGAGAATAGAACCACTTAGTTCATGCCTTAAATTGTAAAAGCAGATCCTTGATCTCAAATGTATAGACAGCTTTCCTACACATTGGGGTGCAACCGACTGTAAAATTCAGTGAAGTCAAGCCGGAAGAGGAGAAATTTTAAGTCAACGTGTTGCTGCACAGGCAACTGAGCTACGAAACCGTCAAGCAGTGATGTATATTCTTTAGCTACTGCACCCAGTTCTTGTCCCATAGTTCTTAGAAATTCACCAGCACGTTGTGTTAGAGCCTTCCTGCCATCACTTAGCCATGACCCAGGCTCTGAAGATGTATGATTTGTCTGCCTCCGTGTTTTGCGCTCGTCTCGTGAGGATAAAGATGATTCCATGGTTCTGCATTAGAAGGATACGACGCATATAAAGAATATGCAATAATTAAACAAACAATATACTGTAACATATTATAAATACACTTTTGACTATGTAAGTAATTACCTAGCTTGCAACTCATGAATTCCTTCATATAATCGATCTGCATGACTTCTAAATCGCAATATGAGGTCAAACAAGTTGAAGAGAGACTTGTAAAGGGGTTGGGATCGCTCACCAAGGAGAGATTTTTCAAAAATAGAATGGAGGTACTTTTCATGTGCTGCAAGTAGATCATCAAGATCTCTGGCGACTTCCATTTCATTTGAAAAATTAGACCATGAAACCTCCAGCACTTCAAACATAATATAGTATTGCAAATTTGTAACAAAATGATTCATCTCGTTCCAAAGGACCTGGCATTGCCTCAACGTTGAAAGCAACTGCAGTTTAACAGCTTGTTGCAGTTTAGTGAATGAATGAGAAGTAATGCAGTTTGGTTTCATAGTCTTCCAAGCACCAATAAGTGCATGCTCCACCCGTCTGAGCTTCCACAGAAAATTAAAAATTCTTAAATATCTTGCCATAACTGACTCCGTAAACAATGTATCCAGTGGACAATTTGCATCATATTCCAAAGAGAATACATCCCAGCCCCTATCCCCAGTGCCATGAGGCATCAGCTTAACCCTCAACCTATCCAATATATCAGGATCATCATACTGAGCATTAGAAGACCGAATTGCACTTTCCAATAATCCAGCTAGCTTGAATGAGCTAATAGTGTTAGCCGGCTCAGAAAGTTCCGGCCCCACAATATCCATTAGATACTGAACAAAATCACCTTGCCCGAGAAGTAAATATCGCTTGATTGCAAGACAATGTTCTTTGAACTTATACCTCTTGTACATAACATCCAGTAAATGTTTATCAATTCTTTTTGCTGCTTCAACGACCAAGGACTCAAGTGCATTCGTTTCTCCGTATCCGAGACCTCCTCTTCTAGTTGTTGTTCCAGCTGCCGTTGCAGCCTCTGTCGCAGCATCAGCCCAGCCACGATCATCACAACAAACACGTAAAAAGTTGATAGATTTCCCTGTCCTCAAAATGCGCTGAGCAAGAGATTGTGAAATAAAAGAAGGAAGCATTCCTGCATGGAGCCGGTAACCTTCCCTCCAAAGTGACTCCGCTTTAACAGGTTGACTTACAACAAAGAATTCCGCAAATATATCTTCCAACTCCCCTTCCAAAACCCAACTCCTCACCATTTCAAAAAGTGGAGAACACACCCGCCTGAGTAAACGTGTCATGAACTCATGAACAAGTGGATCGCCGTGTTGAGCATGCAAATGAATAGCTCCGGCCATTGCTCCACCCCTCAAAATCCGACACTTATCAACCAATACAGCCATTAACCTCATTTTCACCATCGGCTCTGCAAACCAAACTGACAATCTTCTCAATGACAAATAATTTCCCGAGCTTGCACTCTCTGAAACCAATGGAATTGGATTCATTGCCTGCGCTTCAAGCACAGCCAACAACTTATAATACGCTGATAATTCATCTTGTAATGCAGAACAAAATGCCTGCCCAACAGTCCCGAAATCTTCAGCTGGAAACCCATCCATACTCTCTGAAATGTAGCCTTTAACCTTCCTAAACAGCCAACCCAATTCACAAAGCTTCTTTACCATAACATGAGTCGCTCTAGGGACCTTAACTAAATCCGGCAAAACATAACCATCAACAGTAGCATCAAATTTTACATGTTTCCCATCTATGCCTTGAGAACAATACAACACATCTCTCACCAAAACCTCTTCACTCACCTCATTTTCTTCCTTGACTAAATTGACGAACTCCTTAAAGGAGATTTCACGTAAATTTTCGGGATCTTTATTAAGCAATAAAACCCCATTACTTCTCCAACCCAGTTTTCTGCTCTCCTTCCCGTTAAAATGGTTAGTCAAATGGGAGTCATTTAGAGGTAAATTAGGCAACAAAGTGGAGGAATTGACAACAGCTTTAGAGGTTTTACGATCATCAGAAATGATTTTAAGCAAATAAAGAAGAGCCCATTTGTTATTAACGCTACCGGGACCAGTTTTGGAGGAAAACTTAGAGAAAAGATCAGAGAAAGTGAGGGCATCGGAGGAGTTACCTTGGGTAGCAAGGCGGCGCTTGATGGACTCGGCGATGGCAGAGGCGTCAGGAGCAATGGATGGGGTTAAACGACTGGAGAGAATACGGAGAGCGTAGCGGAGAGAGTTTTCAAAATTAGGGTTTTGAGGGTTTTGGGAGACCAACCGATGCACCAGCTCTTTCACTAGATCTATCACCTTCTTCTGCTCTTCCTCCTCCATTTCTTAGAGGATTGATTGCGTCGACGAAATCTTCTTCTTCTTCTGTTCTTTTTGATTTTATATGGGCGGGCAAATCTCTAAGAATTTTATGATTTTTGCTTTTTAAAATTTGATAATAATTGATCTTGCCAGTATTTTTTTATTTATAAATTTAGATAAATATGTACCCACCTTTTTCTATTCAAATAAGCACATCTGCATTTAACATTAGAAGTTTAAACTTAAAAAAAAAAAAAGACCTAATTTTGAGGTAACATTTTTGTATTTTATTTTGCTATTAAAGTATAATTGGAGATTATTTAAATCAATAGTGTATTATTTTATTATTAATTACTTTTAGTATTTTTTTTTAAATAATTTGGTAGATTTTGTAGGCGGGTGTGGCCTGTGGGTATAGAAAAACTCAGTGGGTGAAAATCTGTCGACTATGAGAGTTTATGGAAGAATGCAAATGTTAAAATGAAATGCCAGTGCAGATTTAAAAAAAACAGCTCCAACCCCATCCGTTGCTATCCCTAAAATTTTAAGTTTTATCTATGTTTCCTTGTTGTAGTATGGAAATGGCCTTCAGAGACTGCTGTAACAGGGAAAAAGGATTGCATCCTCGTTTGCAAATGGAAGTACTTTAGTCTTCCGATAATTTGCTATTGACTTGCCTTCTATTCCCAATCCAATTCCTATTCTCAAAAGCCCTCCATTGTTATCACTTCTCAATAACCAACACCCTCGCCATTTTTACTTCTTTCCATACCTGAACAATCTGCCATAAACCACCACTCAAATTCAAAGTCGAAATGACATCATTTTGAGATAAATTAATCCATTTTTTTATTTGTTTATAATAATAAGTGAAAATTTTAAAAAATGATCAAAATTTCTTTTTAACTACGTATTTATAAATAATCGTTAATAATTACATTGTCACATTTATTTTCACCCATAGCCACCAAATTACCTAAACACCCTCTATTCACTTACATCTTTCTTCCTTTTGCCATCATTTTCTTTCCTCCTTCAATTTTCTCTGGTAATTCCTTGGTCAAAAGTTTCTCTTGCAAAATCAAAGATTAACAATCATCATGGGACAAATTTGATCAAGCAAAACCATATTACATTATCTTCGTTTCTTCTTTACCTATTATTTTCTTTCCCCTCCATCTGTAAGGTCAATATTTAGTTGGTTTTGATTTCATGAGTAAAACATGTTTGTTTATAACCCATATATAATTTAGTTAGAGCATGAGTTGAGCGTATCGAAGATTTGAAGAGATCATATGAAGACAATAAGTTTTTGAGATTACTCAAAAGGGTAATTAAAGGTAAAATTCGAAGAGTCGAAAACTTTCTTATATCTTGAGATACGTTAAACTCGTATACACGCACATAACATGTCCACGTATTTGTATTTGAGCGCTTATATATTTGTTTCAATGTTCTATAAGTGAGGAGTCTTGTTTATTTTATTTTGGTCTAGTTTAAAAATTATTTTCAAACATTTTATGTTTTTGAAAATCTGATATTTGGATACTTTATGGTCTATAACTTTTTATCTACTTATCCAAATGGTATTTTATTTTCTGAGATGAAACAAGACATCTGTACTTTTTTATCGGTATAAAGAACAAATTTTTTTTTAGGTTTATTGGATATAATACAAAAGGATCGAAAATAGGGGAAAAATTGCACAAGCTGGCATCCACCGCCTGAGGTGGGAAGCCACTGCTAGGTTCACCGCCTCATGAGGTAAATCACTGCCTGAAACGGTGGCTTGCTGTTAGGTACGAACTGGTCAGCAGTTTTGCGCTTCTGGTTCCTGTTTTGAAGTTTGGTTGATTTTCTAATGTGTTTCTAATGAGTCCTAAATTATTTTGTGATATTTCTTATGGTTTTGAAAGTTGGAAAATTTCTTAAGCTTCAAGATTTCATCTTTTAAGTAATTTTCGTTTTTGTTTTATTCATTTTCAAAAATAACTCTCTTTCTCTTTAAACGATTTTGAAAACCTCATCTAGTCTATTTCCTATTCCTATTAGAATTACAGTTTTATATTAAAGTTACAAATAGTTTAGTAAAATTCATTATTCATAAACTCTCAATTTTTATTTTTCTCTCACATTGTTTATTACGTTATTACTCTGTTAATTTATTTTCTGTGAGAAGTTAGAGAGTTTTTAGGCTAGATTATTCTTTAATTTTAAGCTTCGTTATTTCTAGTCTATTCATAATATGTTGTGATCTTACATATTATTGTATTGTTCATTCATTCGTGAATACTTAGAGCGGGCCTCAATAATTTGAGGGATTTTGATTCTTCAACTTGATGAAAAAATCGTGAAGTCTTGCAGTACGGGAAGTCTGTGAGTAGGATAAGCAAAGTTTACTAGTAGAAGGTCCACGAGTAGGTATGATTGGGTTATAGTAAGTGTTATGTGATTGTGTGATCAATCAGCGTAAGTTGTAAATAATATATCAACTTGTGAAGTCGGTGTGTGATGTATTATGTTGCCTACGAGTTGGTCCCATAGTTTTTAACTATTGGGATTTTTCTATATAAAAGTTGTTGAGTTGATTTTTAATTAGATTTATAATTTTTAGTTCCACAAATTTGTTATTAAACGTATTCCCCCCTCCATTATCTAGGATTGCTATAACTACAAATCCAACTTTTTTTTCACCAACATCTTCATTCCCTTGTCTCACTATACATTTTTTTTTAACTTGTGATACGTGTCAAATGTAATGAGTTTTGTTTAGTTGGATCAATTGCTTAAGTGGTTTGTTAAAATCTTAAAAATAAAAAATTTATTTTTCCAAAATATCTCACAATTTATCATGTGTTTAGAAATCGTGAAATCACAATTCAGAAATAGTGAAATCATAGTTTAGAAATTTTAAAATCATCCTTAGAAAATTGTGAAATCATAGTTGAGAAATTTTGAAATTCTATTTTGAAAATGTTAAAAATTATAGTTCAAAAATTGTAAAATTATTTCTAAAAACATAAAATCATCTGGTGAAAATGTGAAATCATTTCTGGACTTGCCTCCTACATGAAATGTGCTGGAACTTAAAATTTCTCTCGTTTGTAAGGAAATGGCTTTAAAATGTAATTGCATTATATTACAGTGACCAAAATTTTGACGGTCAAATCTGACATTAAATATAAATTGACTATTTTTTTTATTAAATTATTAATCATCCAAATTTTTACATTTTACCTATTTGGATAGTCAAATATTTAAAGAAATTGATATGTATTATAAAAACTTATTTTTTTAAAAACACTTAAAACGGATTAAATAAAAAAATAAATATGATAAAATTCATTAAAAATTGAAAAAAAAATTAAAAGTAAAATCATTTATTAAAAATAAAATTTAAGATTGAAAACTTATAAAACTCAAAATTTAGTTAAAAAGATATTAAAATATTATATATGCATGTTTTAGAGTATATTATATAGTATATATACATTATAATAATAAAATTACATTATATATACATTTATTATTATATTATTATAAAAATAAAAATATAATAATAAAAATACAATATATATATGTATTAAATTATTAAATTTTGAGTTTTATAAGTATTCAATCTTGAATTTTTTTAATAAATGATATTACTTTTAATTTTTGTAATATTTTTATATTTTATTTTTATTTTTAATGAATTTTATTGTATATCCTTTTTAGTGTTTTTAAGAAATTTTAAATTTTTATAATATATATTAATTTCTTATTGGATTATCCAAATAGGTAAAGTTGTTAAAAAGTTAAAGGATAAAAGCGTCAATATAATTTAATAATTTAATAAATAAAAAAGTGTAAAATAGTTAATTTATACTTTATGTCAGATTTGATGGTTTGATCATAAGGACTAAATTGATGTATTTTGAAAAAGTTATGGACTATATAAGTTAAAAAAAATAAAAAAAAGTCAAAATGTGTTAAGGATCAAATTGATAATTATCCGAAGTACTTAGTTGCAGTTTAAGTAAAAGTACAATTTCATTGCAATATGACCAAATATCAGGGTATTTCATTATAATTTACCATATTATAAATGATTTCACGTTTTCAGAAATTTCACTCTTTTAGAAATGATTTCACAGTTTTTGAACTATGATTTTACAATTTCTTAACTATGATTTCACGATTTCTGAATTAAAATTTCACAATTTTCAAACTAAGATTTTCACATTGTCTGAACCGTCATAAATTGTAAAATCTTATGTTAAATGTTCAACCTAACGATATATTACTAGTTAGAAATGGTCAATATTAACAATATGATTAAACTGGGGGGAGGTGGTGAGTAGATTTATACAAAATATGTGAAATTAAAAACAAGTTATAAACACAATTAATAATTACCGGGAGAGAGATAGCGACACACGATATTTTTAAGTGGAATACCCCAAACAGGTACAATCACGAGACCAACACATTGGTCACTTAAGTTACAAGATTCACTAATTAATAGCGTGTTTACACCTTAAGACGATTCACCTAATCTCCTCTCATATGCAACCCAAACCTATATATCTGTAGGCTTTTTACTAGTAGCCCTTGACTGTATGCTAGCCATCGTAAGACTTCGATTTCTTGCCAAATTTGTCACCTAAAAATTGCAGATCTTACAATTACTTGCCACCACAAAACTTACCAAATAATTAAGGACATCTTTCAAGATTCAAGCTCTCAATCACCAAGAGAGATAGATCTATACATTATGCAAACAATATGAACAATCAAACAAATAGTATGACGCAACCAAAAATCACAATATGCAAATAAGTATGTTAAGCACACAATAAAAGAAAAAAAAAACTAGTTTGTAAAACTCTCTTTAACAAATAACGAAAGAGAATAAGAAGAATGAAGAACATGCCTATGAAAGAATAAAAACAATAATGCAAGACCACTACTTTGAGGGTGCGTTTGATGCGTGAGATTGTATTGGACTATTTTATGGGATATGATAGGATTGTATTAGATTTGATTTGATTGGATTGGACTAAATTAGTACCATGATATGTTTGGTGCAGTATAGATTGGACTAAAACTAGTATTGTCTCTTGTTTGGTGTTCTATGAGATTGGATAAAATCAAATTGAATTAAATTAAAATTATTTTAAATAAACCAAAAAAATAAAATTTTTAATTAAATTAGGTTAAAAATTTATTTTATAAAAAAATAAATTATTTAATTATTTTCTAAAAATTAATAAAACTATTTATAATTAATTTTAAATAAAAATAAAAATCAATTTTAAATAAAATAAAATAAATAAAATGATTAAATTAAATTTAGTTAAGAAATTATTTTTTGACTAAAATAAAATAGTTAAATTATTTTTTAAAAATAAATAAAACTATTTATTTTAAATGAATATGTAGATAAAATATTTCTAATTTATATAAACTATTAATTAAATATAAAAATTGTAGTTTATTTATATAAATTATTTAAATTTATTTAATAATATTATATTAAAAAAAAATTAATCCCAAGAGCATGGGATTATATAATGCCATGGTGATGAGTGGGTTTATATAATCCCTTTACAATGAGATTATTTTGAAATATTAGATTAAGTAATCCAATCACCAAACATAAGACTAGGACTAAATAATTCAATCCCACTCCTAATTCCATGGACCAAACATGACCAAAAAGATAATCAACTTGTTGAAAGTTAAAAGAAAAGCTTATATATATAGGACTCAAAACTTATTAGGTTTTGCCTAAAGAGAGGGTCTAATCTAAAGAAAATACTAAATACCATTCGGAATCCCAATTAAAAAGACTTTGTTTTAACAAGATTTATAATTATTTTCCAAAACCTAGACATCCTAATCTTGGAAGACTTGCAAAAAAAAAAATCAATTTTTAAAGTTGAAAACATGTGGGAAAAGGAAAATTGGAAAGGGAAGTTTAAAATTCAAAGTCAATCGAAAACACAAGACAAAGAAAAGTACCTAGCCCCGTCACCACTACTTATAGCGGTGCCTCACCCCTACCAGCGATGGTGGGGAACATTGGCAACCACCGTTCCCAGCGATGAAAGCCGAGGCTTTATCACTTTCAGTGGTGGGGAGCTGATCGGATTGTGCAGTGTTCTGCACAATCCTGCTTTTGACCTGATTTCGATATGTGTTTTTGCCCATCAAACGAACTTTTAATTTTTTTAAATAATATGCCATTGGAATCTTATGGATATCTACTTTCCACTTGTTTTGAAAATCACAAATTGAAGTATTGTGTAAAACATTTATGATTGTTTGAACACACAAAGGCCAGTTGTTGACTGCATATAAAAACTCCTAAAAAATCAAGCCAAACTTATCTTTTAAAAAATGACACTTCTAATGCATCCTTACACATATTAAACATATTAATAAAAATAATTCACATACATACAAGCATATGACATGATTAATGCATGAGTATTTTCTAGATTCTATTACGGATTGAAAAACTTGAATTTTAAAACGTGCTAACTTTTTCATCTTTAGATTCTTTGTCTTGAGTTTTGTTTTCGGTAGGTATTTTTCCTGAATATGACGATCTAAACAATCTAATACTTATATAAAAAGAATATTTTGCCCATAGAATCAAGCCACTATAAAATATAGACACTTACCTTCTGGAAAAATAATTTTTTTTTTCAAGATTTCAACAAAACCACTTAAACCTTTGAAATCTGGAGTAGTCAATAGGCTTTTCTTTCTGAAGAACGATGGTTTCTCTCTCTAAGTCCTGTCTTTTCTCTCTCTAAGGCAATAGTTTATCTCTCTTCAAATTTTGAGTGATAAGTATGCTCGGTTGAAAACCAGTCGTCCATGGCATTGTTTGAGTGAGACATCTTCTCCAGCATCATCAACAGACGCATTTATCTCTCAAGCTCAGTGGTTTCTCTCTCTCTCTAAGTCAAGCCCATTTCTTTCTCTGGATCGACCGTTCTACGTTTAAGGGGGGTGTATTCAATTTTGACTTTTAATTACTTTTACAGACTTTTTTCAAGTGATAGATTTTTATAGACTTTACCGACTTTTATTGACTTTTATAGAGTTTACAGAATTCTAACAAACTTTTATAAACTTTTATGAACTTTCATTTTAAAAGATTTTTATTGACATTAATAGATTTTTATTGACTTTGATAGAGTTGAAAGAAATTCTATAAATGACTTTTATAAACTTTTATAGACTTTTATTTTAAAACAAGTGCATATTATATCAAAATTTGTTGGATGGTGTATTAAAATCAAGTACATAATGTAAAAAAATATGATACATTCTTTAGATAAATAATACATACCCGTTGATGACTTGTCAACCAAAATAATAAGTTTTTTAAATAATTTAATTATTTATTAATATAATATCTTTAATCTAAAATAAAACAAATACCGCAACGAGAATTAAAACCTAAAAAACCCTAACAATTTCAAGCTTCATGAACCATATTTCTCCAAACCCAAATGATAAACAACGAGAAAAAGAATTTGATAAAAAGAAAACAATTAGGGAAAGAACAAAGTGAAATGAGAGATACATCCCTCTTTGTATTTATTATTTTTGTGGAATTGCACTAAATTTTGAGCAACAATAAGATATGAACTTTTGATTTTATTCTATCATGGTGATTTTTTTTTCTTTTTAATAAGCATGTATTTCGATGTCATATGGACATAAAATTCTTTGCTTTTTTATTTTTGTTTTTCTTCTGTTACTAATTGTTTGCATAAGTTCATATTATTCTGATTACGCATGTCAATGATGTATTGATTGTCTAAATTATATTTATTTTCTGACTCATTTGTTGTAAATTTATTATATCAATTGTTGCACTCTCCTTACTATAATTTACAATAAAAAGCTTCAATGGGATTTTACAAAAAAAAAAAAACCATAATTTGTATGTCCAGTCCAACCAAGTCGATCCTTTTAAGAAGAACTATTGCTATGTGGTCTAACAATTCGAAATTGAAACATTGTCAGATCGAATGAGTGTCATTTTCTATCTAGGCTGTTTCTTGATCCTTATATTTTCAAATCACTCAAGTTAATTTGTTTTTAGACTAGCTAATAATAATAAACATATAAATTTAGGTAAATTGAGGTAAAAATAGTGGAAGAGAAGGAGATACGAATTAAAACTTTTTTCCTACACATGTTTTTAATGCATCTAAATGGAATGTAAACCAATGTGCAAATGTTGATAACCAAACTTAAACTTATATCCTACTTACATTGTTAATTTTTTATTTAAAACCAAAAAATCAAAATCAACAAAACAAGAGAGCAGTATGAAAAAACTATAAGATCAAAATCAACAAATCAAGAACAACTATTTAAAAATAAAACAATAATATAAAAATAAGAAAACCGATTTGCTTACCCAGAACTTGAACCGTAGGGGGGTCTATAAAAATCTATCACTTAAAAAAAGTCTATAAAAGTCATTAAAAGTCAAAATTGAATACACACGCTGTACGTTATTGCTTCTCAAATTGAAAGTCTACAAAAGTTTGTGGGGTGAATGATCGGTCATTTATTTTCATATATTTACGACCCCTAAACCGTATCTTTTAATTGTATTCTTAAGTATTTTTGGTGCTTTTGATGTGTTTTCCTTGAGTGTGCAGGTTTAGGGACCTAAATGATGATTTTATATATTTTTGGGGAAAATGTGTAATTTCAGTAACATTATGGAAGGGCATCGATGAAAGCATGTGAAAGTTCTGGGGCAAAATTGTAAATTCAGAAAGTTCCACCATACTTAAGTGAAACGGTGCGTTTTGGCATAAGGGAATTTGACTTAAGTTGAACGACGCCGTTTTGGACCAAAGCTTTGGTCCAAAACGACGTCGTTTTGGCCAAAGAATTAAAACAAAACAAAATCAGCAGCGCCATGCACAGCCCTCCCTCGCGCGAGCGACCAGCTCCCTCGCGTTGAAGACGCCCAGCCCAGACCAGTGAGCACGGCGAGCACGATCGCGACCAGCCCCAGCTCGCGGTGCAGCTCGCGACGAAGAAGAGAACGCGTCCAGTGAGCAACGCGAGGAACCGAGCGCGACCCGTGCTCGCGTGGGAAGCTCGCGGTGCAGAAACGATGGCAGCAGCGAGTGTGGCGAGGAGGCAGCGCGACCTGTGCTTCCTCGCGAGGCTGCTCGCGTCCCAGCCTTTCCCAGCGACCAGTGAAGGCCGCGACCAAGCCACCGCGACCACAGGTCGCGGTACAAAGAAAAACGCAGCCCTAACGGGCTGCTATAAAATGAAAACGCAGCAGCAGCGTGGAAAAGGAGAGAGCTCGGGGCAGAGTCCAGGCAGCCTCCAAGCTGTTCCAAGGGTGATTTCAACCCTCCTTGCTCCTCCCAAACACATCCCAAGCATCACAAAATCATCACAACATCTCTAGATCGTGGGTGTTCATCGAAGAAGACGAAGATCGAAAGCGGAGAAGTTCAAGCCGGACCAAAGCGGAACTTCGAGTCTTGAGAGCTTCAATGGGTTGTATTTCATCTCATTTATCTTCCTTGATTGTTCATTTATGATTTTTGAGTTGTTAGAACTATTGTTAGGTGATTTTCGGAACCGTGAACGGATTTGGATATTTATTGTTTATGAATATATTTTATGTGATTTATCTCATGATATTATGTGCTTAATAATAATCAATATATTTTCCATTTCCGTGATTGGAACCGTGTGACCACCTCGCATTATCCTCCATTGAATCCGTCTCGTTTTATATTAATTGTTTTAGTTAATTTAATTTAGTTTAATTATTGAAAACCATGATTATGGGCTAAACTTGTGAGTTGGGGTTTTGATGGATCCTATTCTATGATGATTGAATGAATTGATTGTTTAATTTGTTGCGGTTGATTATTGTGTTGTTGAGTGGTTTTATTGTGCTTAATGCTTTTAAATGTGAAGGCCTACATTTAGATGATAATTTGGTTGTGTGTTATGTACCGAGAGGAGACGCCCACCACGTGCTCGATATAATGTCCACCACAAGTAGAATTGGATAGAGATATACTAATTTGCTTGTGTGATCACATAGGGTGTTTATTGTAATTAATGCATTTCCATGCACTTGGATATACCATCGAGAGATAGGATATCAGTGTGTGCGGAATAGGTCCGATTTACCTCGAGAGGGGACTTTGGATAAATTAGATAAACACGGTCATCTTCATGCATAATTAAACCTCAACAATGTGCTCTCATGAAATCCAATCGGATGGATTAGGTGAATTCAAATACCCTAACTAATCTCTCATATTGGTTGCTTGCTTTATTTTCATGTTTTTATATTTTTTATCATTCAATATCTTTCGATTATTCAAATAGAAATAGGCTTGGTTAATTTTAGTACTCAACGCCTAAATATCCCTGTGGAGACGATAATTTACTCATCATTTTATTACTTGTGCCGACCCCGTATACTTGCGGGTACAAAAAGTCGTATCAAGTTTTTGGCGCCGTTGCCGGGGATATTTTTAGTTGTGTTGATATTAATACCGATTAAGTCTATAGCTAATTTGGATTTGTATATATTTTATTTTTATTCTTATTAATTTTGATTATTTGTTTTTGTTTTCTATGGAGGACATGTATCCTTGGTATGAGGCGCCTGAGCTTACCGAGGAAGTGGCGACTAGAGACTATGAAGCACCTTTGGGTTGTTTCTTATGTAGGGGGCCGCATATGAGTACTGATTGTCAGGTGGGCAATCCGTTTGCTGAGAGCCGTTCTGAGCAAATGCAGTACGAGGGCGATGTACATTATCAGCAGAACGACCCCTACCTAAGCTCGTACAATCCTGGGTGGAGCAATCATTCCGAATCTCATTGAAGCAACCAGCAAGAATATCAGGAAATTGATCCAGCATTGGAAGACATGATTTTAAAATTCATGTCTAAGATGGATGAAAGAATGGATTCCCAAGATGAGGCCCTGAAGAAGCTGGAAGCTAAACTTGATCAAGTTGCTCAACATACTCAAGCAGCTACCCAACGCTTGGAGATTCAAATCGGCCAATTAGCTACAGAGATCCAATGGCAAGAGCACGAACCATATCCTATGGTGCAATGCAATGAAACGGCCGTGGAAATCGAAGAGCAAATTGAGCATCAGATTTGGGTTGATCAAGTAGAGACGGAAGGGAGCAAGAACTTGTTTTATGGAGATGAGGCATCTACCCTTCCAGAGCCGCTTGAGTTATGTCTAGTCCATAGTGCCACTGCGAAAGAAGAAAGCCACCAAGATACATATGTTTCTGTAGACCTCGGAGAAGGGAAGCCCAAACCGCCTCCGCCTTTTGAGCAGAACCCGCACTTGGGCCGTAAAGAGATACCTTCGCATTGGAGGTATGCAGTGCTGGGAGAGTCATCGTCTCTTCCAGTCATTTGGTTAGGATGGTGCGGTAAGCTAATGAGGAGATACCAATTATGGGGGAGGTGGGCGAAAGTTCAAGCGATGAGGTAAAATCTGTATATATTTTCTTTTATTTTATTTTGATTTTTTTAGTTTAAATTTTCTTGTGTTTCGTAACTCTCTCTCATGAACCTTTTGAAGTGTTGTGCCTTGAGTTGAAAATTTTGAAGTTCGGGGGAAGTTTGGTTGGATGTACATATTTTTGAAGTGTTTGATTTCTTTGATTTTGTTTGTTTGTTTTTGTGTGTCTATTTAGATTTGTTAGTTGTGGATATCTAGGGTTGTTAGTTGTGGATATTAGGACTGTTGTTCTGTGTTCATTTGTTTTATGCGTTTTTGTTTTTGTGTCGAGTTTGTTTGTTTTTAGTTTTTATTTCTTATTCTTAGTTTTTATTTCTTTATAAGCCCCTTTTCTTCATACGTAAGGTGTAAAACATTGAGGACAATGTTTATTTTAAGTTTGGGGGTATTGTTTGGTGTTTGTGTGTTTGTATCTTGTTGGTGTATATAGGCTGGAAACCTAGATTTTCCTCATACGCAATGCATTTGGAAGATTTAGGTATAACAATGCCACGTACACCAGTTTTCGAGTCTTTTATTGTATTTTCGTATTTTGTTGTGTTTGTGTTAGGATAGCGAAACCATATGCATGCTTTACAAATAATTGAGTAATAATATGTAAATACTTAGGTCATTTGAGTGTACAAAGTTGTTATTTGGAATAATGCCGGTAGTGTCTTTGCATCTAAACATATAGGTCTGACGTCTTTGCATTGTAATATGTGACAACTTTCAATCAATAGCTCTGATTAATAGTGGAGACTACCCTTAGTGAGATTTTGAGATTATTGCGTATTTATTCTGAGGGAATTCTTGTTTCTACTCTTAAACGCTTTCTTGAGCTTTATTGTCATTAGATTGATCTCTATAAGTTTGCATTGGATGTTAATGAACTGCATTATGAAAATCTTGTATATATGTTTCGAATGTTCGATTGAGTAGACTTTGGAGATATGATCCAGGCATTGTGTGTGAATTCCTAAATAGCTTGATTTCCTATCCGTAATTGTATGCTCCCTATCCCATTCACGGCCAAACACTATCATATTAGCCTTTTTATTGTATGACCTACATATCCAAAAATCCTAGCCGAAATTGTAAGACGTTACCTTTGACGCTTGGAAACTAGAGACAATTAAAAGAAAAAAATGTGTACGTGTTGAGTGAGAAAGAGGAGTGGAGTTAAAAATATGAAAAGGATGTGGAAATGTGCAGAAAAAGAGAATAGCCAATAAACAAAAATATATATATAAAAAGAGTCGGCTAAAATGAGAAAAAAAGGAGTGAAATGCACAAAGTAAAAATTGAAAAAGGGTTGAAAAAGAGGTTGAAGGAGAAAGGTGTAGAAGAGGAAGGGAAGAAAGTTGAGCAAATTTGGTAGTTGTGAGAGAAGTTGCACGAATTGAAAATTTTATGAAGTCTCTCAATAGGTTTCCAAGTGAGTTGAACCCGATTTCCGTTCTTTTTGAGCCAATCACCCTAAGCCCCATTACAACCATATAAAGACCTGTTGATCTCCTTAGGAAACTCAATTGTAATATTTGACATGTATGTGCATTGATTTTTCTGTTCTTAACATTTGATATCTTTCATGAGATCCTTTGCTTAATCTGTGCGTTCTTTCTAATTATTGATGCATACGACACATTTTGAAATTCTTTGCTCATAAATTCCAGTCGTATGCAGTTGAAAGTGTGATTGCCTAGGTTCTGAGTGCTATTGAGTGAAAACTTGCGAGCCTAGAGTCAAGGCGAATTACATCAGAGGTTATTAGCATGGAAGGTGTCACGATTATAAATGCATTGTACGTCAGTGTCCCGTATGATATAGGATGTATTAGACTTATTGACAGCATTTTGAATTTCTGATTTTGTGCTATTCTTATACCTTTGCATTTGTGTATATACTTATTTTGATGTTGAGCTATGTATGTGTTTAGCTTAGGACGTTTGTGGGTATCGTAGCTGGTAAACCCTCACGAGACTATAACTCGTCCACTAGGGCCACCTAGGGGTTTAAAGGCTTGTGGCACGTGCTAAGTACCATCGTTGCATCCTACGAAAATGGATATAGCTTAGTTCGTTTTTTTTTTATTTTATTTTAGTTTTAGTTTTAGTTATGTTTGTCTTTGTTTTTAATCGTGGTGTGTTTCGATTTGCTTGAGGACAAGCAAAAGATAAGTTTGGGGGTATTTGATCGGTCATTTATTTTCATATATTTACGACCCCTAAACCGTATCTTTTAATTGTATTCTTAAGTATTTTTGGTGCTTTTGATGTGTTTTCCTTGAGTGTGCAGGTTTAGGGACCTAAATGATGATTTTATATATTTTTGGAGAAAATGTGTAATTTCAGTAACATTATGGAAGGGCATCGATGAAAGCATGTGAAAGTTCTGGGGCAAAATCGTAAATTCAGAAAGTTCCACCATACTTAAGTGAAACGGTGCGTTTTGGCATAAGGGAATTTGACTTAAGTTGAACGACGCCGTTTTGGACCAAAGCTTTGGTCCAAAACGACGTCGTTTTGGCCAAAGAATTAAAACAAAACAAAATCAGCAGCGCCATGCACAGCCCTCCCTCGCGCGAGCGACCAGCTCCCTCGCGTTGAAGACGCCCAGCCCAGACCAGTGAGCACGGCGAGCACGACCGCGACCAGCCCCAGCTCGCGGTGCAGCTCGCGACGAAGAAGAGAACGCGTCCAGTGAGCAACGCGAGGAACCGAGCGCGACCCGTGCTCGCGTGGGAAGCTCGCGGTGCAGAAACGATGGCAGCAGCGAGTGTGGCGAGGAGGCAGCGCGACCTGTGCTTCCTCGCGAGGCTGCTCGCGTCCCAGCCTTTCCCAGTGACCAGTGAAGGCCGCGACCAAGCCACCGCGACCACAGGTCGCGGTGGTGGTCGCGGTACAAAGAAAAACGCAGCCCTAACGGGCTGCTATAAAATGAAAACGCAGCAGCAGCGTGGAAAAGGAGAGAGCTCGGGGCAGAGTCCAGGCAGCCTCCAAGCTGTTCCAAGGGTGATTTCAACCCTCCTTGCTCCTCCCAAACACATCCCAAGCATCACAAAATCATCACAACATCTCTAGATCGTGGGTGTTCATCGAAGAAGACGAAGATCGAAAGCGGAGAAGTTCAAGCCGGACCAAAGCGGAACTTCGAGTCTTGAGAGCTTCAATGGATTGTATTTCATCTCATTTATCTTCCTTGATTGTTCATTTATGATTTTTGAGTTGTTAGAACTATTGTTAGGTGATTTTCGGAACCGTGAACGGATTTGGATATTTATTGTTTATGAATATATTTTATGTGATTTATCTCATGATATTATGTGCTTAATAATAATCAATATATTTTCCATTTCCGTGATTGGAACCGTGTGACCACCTCGCATTATCCTCCATTGAATCCGTCTCGTTTTATATTAATTGTTTTAGTTAATTTAATTTAGTTTAATTATTGAAAACCATGATTATGGGCTAAACTTGTGAGTTGGGGTTTTGATGGATCCTATTCTATGATGATTGAATGAATTGATTGTTTAATTTGTTGCGGTTGATTATTGTGTTGTTGAGTGGTTTTATTGTGCTTAATGCTTTTAAATGTGAAGGCCTACATTTAGATGATAATTTGGTTGTGTGTTATGTACCGAGAGGAGACGCCCACCACGTGCTCGATATAATGTCCACCACAAGTAGAATTGGATAGAGATATACTAATTTGCTTGTGTGATCACATAGGGTGTTTATTGTAATTAATGCATTTCCATGCACTTGGATATACCATCGAGAGATAGGATATTAGTGTGTGCGGAATAGGTCCGATTTACCTCGAGAGGGGACTTTGGATAAATTAGATAAACACGGTCATCTTCATGCATAATTAAACCTTAACAATGTGCTCTCATGAAATCCAATCGGATGGATTAGGTGAATTCAAATACCCTAACTAATCTCTCATATTGGTTGCTTGCTTTATTTTCATGTTTTTATATTTTTTATCATTCAATATCTTTCGATTATTCAAATAGAAATAGGCTTGGTTAATTTTAGTACTCAACGCCTAAATATCCCTGTGGAGACGATAATTTACTCATCATTTTATTACTTGTGCCGACCCCGTATACTTGCGGGTACAAAAAGTCGTATCAGTGAATGGTGGAGAAATTGTGAGATTAAAGTATTTATAGTTTACAACAAAAGTCTATAAAAGTCTAGATTTTTTATAAGTTCATAAAAGTTATGAACTTTTTGAATACCCCCTAACTTTTTTATACTTAATAAAAGTCTACATTCAATACCCCATAACTTTTATGGACTTTAAAAAAGTCCATATTGAATACCTCAAAACTTTTGTGGACTTTTGAAAAGTATATAAAAATCCATATTGAATACCTATTGACTTTTATGGAGTCTTTAAAAATCCATATTGAATACACCTAAACTTTTAAAATCCACATAAGTCATTAAAAGTTATTAAAAGTTGATATTGAATACACCCCCCTAAGTGTTTGGAAAGTCAAATGAATGGGAGGGAAATGATATGTTTTTTCTTAGTGGCAATTGGATAAATTCCAATCTAACACGGTTTGTAACAATAAAAATCTGTACGTGGTTAAATTTTCTTAGTGGCAACTGGATAAATTCCAATCTAACGTGGTTTGTAACAATAAAAATCTGTACGTGGTTAAATTTTTTTTAAAAAACATTTTAGAGGATTAATTATGGATTTCTAAATGTTCAAATTTGTGGCTGAACTTATAATTTTCAATAATTGAATTAAATTCCTTTTTTTTTTAATCTTTTGTGTCATAGGATTTTGATATTTGTTTAAAAGACCGTTCTTCAAATAATAAAATAGAGCTATACACAGGGCCGACCTTGGGTTAGAGCGCTGAGGGCGACTACCCAAGGTACTAGGCCTAAAGAGGCCCAATTTTATTTTTATTTTTATATAAGGCTAATATATAAATCTTTTGCTTTGAAAGAGGTGAACAACAACGCTGCAAACCTTCATTCAATTAATCCTCAATTGCCCATCAAACAACACGCCAACACCCCTTATGCGGAAGCATTTCATTCTTCAAAATCTTCTTTTTTCTTTTCCAATTTTTAATGATGGTTTCCTTCTCCAAGTTGATGAAATTCATCGGATTAGGGTTCTAGATGCTCTCCCTTATTCCCTTTTCACCGTTTCAATTCTCGTATCTCTTAGCCTCTCACTACTTCTTCATTATCCTATTTTTCACTTTCTCATATTCTTACAAACTAAACATTGAAAAAAAAACATTGTGGTTTATAGTCTTGCAGTTGCATAGCCAGAAATTGGGGCTTAGAAACTAAAAGGTAATATTAATTTTAGTTTATTTGAGTACATCATTTTTTAATTTGAATTACATATGAGATTTTTGTTAATAGTTTATGTTTTATCTTTGGAAGGTGGAACCATGGAAGAACCATGGGTTGAATTTGCACTCTGCAACTGCAAGATTTAGACCTTCATTTATATGAGCATAAACTAGGTTTTGTTGCTCTTTGTTGCATCTAGTCTTCTACTGGTTGTGTTTGGTTCCTTGTCTCCTTAGGTTGTGTTTGGAAATTAGTTCTTTGGTTGTGTTTAGTACTTTTATTCACTAGCTGTCTTTTGATTGGTTCATTCATTGTGCATAGTACTTATGTACCTGAAAGTTGAAGCATGTTTCCTAGAAAGCAGAAATTGGGTTGTCAAAAAAGGAACAAAAGAAAAAAGATTGAACATTTGATGAAATCTCAAAAGGGAGCACTTTATAAGTTTTTCAAAGCTAGTTGTTCAATTCAAAATTCTGTGAATAATTTAGTTAATGAACCAAAGCAACCAGTTAATTAAGAAGAATCGAGAGAAAATGATATGACTGAATTGAATGAAGTGGTTGTTGATTTGAACGATAATTAAACTAAAACTTATATAACTGCAAATGAAAATGAAACTGGTTGAGACAAAGGTTGCAGCAAGAAATAATGGGGATTGAATGTGAATATCTATGATCTAGAACTTAGGATAACCTTGATAATAAAACAAAAAATCATGTGGTAGAAAAAGATCCTGTAAGAGAATATATTTGAAGTTTCCTAAGGATTGACTCTCTAGACATTTTTCATGTTCTTCTTATACAAGAAAATTGGCAAATGAAGAGAACCAATATAGAAAATGCCTTGTGTACTTAAAGGAAGTGGACAAAGTTTACTGTTTTTGTTATAAGTTATTCAGATCATCAAACCGCAAAAGTATATTAGCTAATGAGGGGTTCAATGATTGGAAACATTTAAGTGAAAGACTTAGACAACATGAGAACAATTTTAAGCATCTTAATAACATAAGAACCTGAATTGATTTGCAAATCAGATTGAAAAAGAATGAAACATTGATACAGAGATACAATTGCAAATTAGAAAAGAAAAAGAACTTTAGAAACAAGTTTTAGTGAGAATTATTTTATTGTAAGGTGTCTTGCATCTCGTGATTTGACTTTTCGTGGAGAGTATGAGAAAATATACCAAGATAAAAATGGTAACTTTTTAAGGCTGCTTGAATTAATTGTTGAGTTTGATTTGATTATGCATTAGCATTTTAAACGCATTCTTAATAAAGAGATTCATCATCACTATCTTAATCATAAAATTCAAAATGAGTTGATTGCTTTGTTAGGTTCTAAGGTTAAGAGCTCTATAATTTAGAAAATTACAAATGCAAAATATTTTTTTTGTGATGTTTAATTGTACCCCATATGCAAGTCACCAAGAGCAAATGAATTTAATCATTCAATGTGTAGATGTTTTAAACAGTTCGATGAAAGTTGAAGAGTATTTTCTGGAGTTTTTGAAAGTGGATGATACAACTGGTTTAAGGCTTTTTAATGAGTTATTAGCTGTGTTGAAGTCCCTAAAGCTTGATGGTGATAATGTAAGAGGACAATACTATGATAATGAGTCTAATATGAAAGGGAAACACCAAGATGTTCAAAAGAGGTTACTTGAAATTAATCATAGAGCTTTTTTTATGCCATATGCTTGTCATTATCTTAATTTAACAGTTTATAATATGACTAATTCATGTGTTAGAGTTAAAACATTTTTTGGTGTGGTGCAACGCATGTATACTTTGTTTGCTAGCTCTACAAGGAGATGAAATTTTTTTCAAGATTTTGTGCATCACTTAACTTTGAAATTCTTGTCAAGCAACTAGATGAGAAAGTCATGTTGATAGTGTTATAGCTATAATAACTTAAAATATTGATATAAAAGATGTTTTGTTTGAATTGACAAGAATTAGTGAAGATCCAAGAGCAAGCAGTGAAGTTGAAAGTTTAGCAACGCACGAACTTGGGAATTTTGAGTTTTTATTGGCAATGACTGTTTGGCATAATATTTTGAGAAAAATTAAGGAAGTTAGTGAAGTTTTACAATCTGAAGATATGCAAATTGATGTTGCAATTATGAATATTAAGTTGTGATTTCTTATTTTGAGAAGTACAGAGAACATGGATTCACATATGCTATGAAGAAGGCAAAAAAGATTGCATTTGATTTGAAAATTAATTCTATCTTTTCTAAAAGACGGCAGCCTCGTAGGAAAAAGCAAATTGATGAATTTGAACATTAAGACACCTCATTGTCTGCTGAAGAATCATTCAGGGTTAATTATTTGTTGGTTGTTGTTGATGCTGCTCTTTCTTCTTTGAAGAGCAGGTTTGAACAACTAACAGCATTTGAAGGTATTTTGGATTTTTGTTTGATCCTAAAAAGTTTATTATGATGGAGCAAAGCAGATTGCAAGAATGTTGTTCTAATTTTGAAGCTGCTTTAACACTTAACAGCAAATCAGACATTATTACAGATGACTTATTTATGAGTTACAAGTGTTGCCAATGTACTTACCTGTAGGAATAAAGACAGTCATTTAAGTTCTTGAGTTTGTGGAATCTTTAGAGTGTTTTCCGAACATTTCAATTACTTATAGAATTTTGTTAACTGTTGCATCCGCTGAAGGAGTTTTTCTAAATTTAAATTGTTGAAATCTTATTTGCGGTTGACTATGTCACAGGAAAGGGTTAATGAATAGACCATCTTATGCATCGAAAAGAATATGTTGGATAAGATGGACTTTGAAACTATTATAGATGATTTTGCTTCTCAATATGCTTCAAAATCTAAAGTCTTTTTGGGATTATTTCTACTTATTGTGTTCTTGATATCCAGGAGTTCCCTAATTTGAATATGCAGAGGATGAAAGAAGAATGTATAATGATGCAGTCAAAAGGATTATGAAAAATGTGACTTAGTCTATGCTTAGCTGAAAGATTATTAGCGAGCAAATAGCAAAATACTTTTTTCATCTAATTTGTTTGTTTTGTTAAGCTTTTGTAAGCTGCTTTTAGAACTTTGTTTTTTTTAATCTAGTTTTTGTAATGACTACTTTTAATTTTAATAAAATTAAAAGTGTGATGGCGTAGTCTCCATTGGGTTCCAGTCATTTCAAAAATATATCTAGTAAAATTTTTTATTTGGTAAAATTTATTTAAATATAATAAGTTAGGGTCTCATTTTCAGTTCTAGCCCCAAATCACTAAAAAGTCAAGGTCAGCCTTGGTTATACAAATATTTAGATGAAGAATGTTAAACAGAATTCAGGAATTAGATGTGCTAAGTTTGTGGAAAGGAGCATAAATCCGTATCCTATACTTTCTCTTCTATATCATGATGTGATCTCAATTCCTATATCTCAATTGGTGGTATAGTTTATTGTAGTTTATTACACCTGAATGATGTGTGTTGACACCATTTCTTACCAAAAATGGGGATTTATCTCTCCTTACTTTTATCCGTTTTTGATTGATTATTGGATGTTTTTCTTAAGTGTACAGGTAAACAGGGCCATTCGGAGAGTTCGGGAGATTTCAGAGCAAAACTACGTCGTTTTGGCCCGCTACTTGTGCCACTACTTGCATAAGTTGCGACAATATAATTTGGCAAATCCTGGCAGTTCCTTCTTGCTTTGATTAAATCCTTTTTGGTTTTCAATTTCATAGGTTATTTAAGTGTTAATTGGTTAGAAACTCATCACCAATATTTTAATCTTTTAGATAGAGATAGACTTAGTTAATTTTAATAGTCAATATCTTTAACATCCTCATGAGAACGATACGTGTACTCACTTTTTATTACTTGTACCGAACCCGTACACTTGCGGGTAACTAAAAAACGTAACAATGTGCGCTCAATAGAGCAGTACCATGCATGCAGGCCAGTATGCTAATAGGAGGTGGGCGTGGGGTTAGACTAAGTCAATTAGTTTGATTAGTGCTTTTGTTTCTTGCTTATTTTATGCTTTTCTTAGCTGTCCATTATGCTTAGTGGATGCATTAAGTTAGGTTTCATTCCCTTATTTTTAGGACTAGTTGTTGTTGTTTTATTTCATTGAAGACTTATTATAAATAGCCAAGTGTGGTTGAATAAAATTATCATCTGAATTACAATAGAAAATCTCCTCTATTTCTCTTTATATTTCTCTATTTTTCTTATTTATAAATTAAACTACATCAATTGGTATCAGAGTCGTTCGATCCTATGGACATTTTTTTTTGTAACGGTGTCTATGAAGTCATAACTAGTTATGAGTCCGCCTTCGTCCAAATCCAAAATACCCTCCAAACTATTAGGGATGAACTCCAATCTCTATCATTTTCTCAAACACAATTAGCCACCTATCTCCCGGTATTTTTCGATAATACATATGTATCAGCGGAGGTTTTTACTGATTTTGATAAATCATCGATATTTGATAACTATGTATTTGAGAAAATCTCATATAAAAGCAATTCATATTTTGTGGATTGTTTTTACGAGTCACACATTTCCCTCACCATGCAATCAACCTCCTCGACCCTACACATCATACCGAACCGCAATAACACCAAGCTGAAGTTATCCTTCACTACTTTCGGTGGTGATGACTAGCAGGGATGGATTTGTAACACCCCCTGACCCGACCCGACTAGATCGACCCAGGGAGCGTTACCTGGTTTTCAAAACTTTTCTTAACTCACTTTATAATTTAAAAACCATTATACACCAAATGAATTATATATATAAAATTTCTTTTAAAGTGAGCCCGTCTAAAATTTGTTTTGAAAAATTTTGCTAGAGTTTTCTCTATTTTTCTGATTTTCCAAAAAATTCCTGTTTTCAATAAAAATTCAAACAATATAATTTCAACACTTCAAAATCAAATTTTCAAACATGTGCGCACTCTGCCGTATAGTGCGACTTCCCAAACATTTTCATATAAAACAATTCATAATTAATATTTACAAACCTTTGAAAACGAAAACATAAACCATAAAACAATTCTTTACAAAACCAATATATCACACTTTTACAAATTTACAAACTTCTATATATGTATACGCAACTAAATGATATACAACCAAAATACAGATATATATATAGCTACCCAATAAGTATGGAGACTTTGAATTCTCAGTTTGCAGCTATCACCTCTTTAGTCTTTTTCTCCCTTTGTATCCCTGTTACCTACGCGTGATGAAATCAACGCGCTAAGTATATAGCTTAGTGGGTGTACACTAAACTTATTTATCGAAATCACAAAATAAATCTCAAAATAACTGTCATCATGCTATAATATAAAAACATTTCATTATGTAACTCAATTAATGAAATAATCATGTGAAATCCATTTCTAATTTCATTTATAAGCATTTCATTCAATTCATCTCATTCCTGGCCCTTTGGTATACTCAACATAATTTTCTGGACTGGAATATGGGCTGAAATAACTCCCTACCCTAGAACCGGCACTGGGGGCCTGAACCATCCTTAGGGAGGTACACGATATCAATATCGGTGTGACGTCCACCTCCGGAATTCGCTTAAACTGGTCTATGCCAGGTTTGCCCCGCGAGGGTCCAACGGTCACTAATAATAACGGTGCAGTACTGCTGAAATAACCCATCTGGCATACCAACCTCCTATATCCGTTTACTATGTCCAAGTATTCTTGGGCCGTTTCCATACATATTCACAATTCATAAAATTCATATCAAAATATTCCATTGTAATTTTCAAATTTGAATTAAGCTCAACAATATAATTTCCGAACGATATTTGAAATTCAAACAAGATTCTCAAACAATTTATTCTAATATAATCGTTATAAATCAAAAAGCGAACTAACTCAAAACATTCAAATAAATAACTATATAAATATATATCCATCAAAATATTCAAGAATCTCAATTTCGAATCAAAACACAAAAATAAAATTACAGAGTTTTCAAAAAGTAGTGTACACCAACTTGGATACCCGTTTTACTACTTTTCTTTTCTGAATTTTCCCTTTTTCTTTTTTCCTTTTCTCTTTTCCCTCCTTTTTTCTCCCTTTCTTCTTCTTCCTCTTCTTCTTCCCTTCTTTATCTTCTCTTATTCTCTTCTTCCTTTTTCTTTTCTCCCTTTCTCTTTCTTTTTCTTTCTCTTCTTTTTTTTTTCTTTTTCTTTCTCTCCTCTTGTTCTCTCTCTATTTTTCTAGTTTGCTTCCTCCTGAAGCTTCCACCGTCTCTTATTTTTTTATAAAAATTTGGCTATCGCGACCGCTCCTCGCGACCTGTGGTCCCGCCACCTGGTCGTGTTGCTCACTGGAGTGATTTCGCCGCTTTCATCGCGATCAACCATCGCGGTGACTGGTCGCATTGCTCACTATCCAAAATCAACATTTTCACAGCGAACTGCTCAGCGTGATCCCTGGTCGCGGTGCTTACTGCCTAAAATCACCATTTTCACCGCGAGCTACTCATCGTGATACCTGATCGCGATGCTCACTGCCTACATTTTCTTTTTCTTTCATGCATTCTTTCTGGACCGTTCCACCTGGTCCACCTGAAAACCTTAAAAATATACATATATTTAATTATATTTTTCACCCCTCTAATTATAAATATCATATTTACATATTCAAAATTCATTCAACCATACTTTTTATATTTATTTGAAATTAGGGATGTTACAGGATTTTCGAAGGTGCACAATATGTTGAATTCAAGCACATACGATCAATCAAATTTGGAGACCTTCTTATTGTGGCAAATCCAACGTGTTAGAACTCGCGACAGACTTATTTGGAATATATCCTTGTAGATAAGGATAATTTCGGGAGGATGGAATGATGTGTGCTCAATAAAGCAGTACTATGCATGCAGGCCAACATGCTAATGGGAGGCGGGCACCATGCAATTCATGTGTCGTGGGGTTAGATTAAGTCAATTAGTTTGATTAGTGCCTTTGTTATTTGCTTATTTTATGCTTTTCTTGGCTGTCCATTATGCTTAGTGGATGCATTAAGTTGGGTTTCATTCCCTTGTTTTTAGGACTAGTTATTGTTGCTTTATTTCATTATTAGGCTTATAAATAGCCAAGTGTGGTTGAATAAAATTATCATATGAATTACAATCGAAAATTTCCTCTATTTCTCTCTATATTTCTCTATTCTTCTTATTCCTAAATTAAACCATATCAATTGGTACTCCCACCATCGATGAGTACGATAACTTTTTTGTTTTTCAGCTTACCAAGGACCCGTATTGTTTGAGGATGATTGGTACCTGCCATTGCATTGAATGATATTTCCGGAATGGGTTTCAATTCAACTAGTGCGTCAAGGTTGTTCATAGTATTGTCTTCCTCTTCAGTAACCACATCTTTCATCATGAACAATTGGGGTTTCTCGCACCTGTGTCCTGGAACAAATTTCTCATCAATAATAGCAAAGTCCTCGCTCTCGATGATTGCGCGCCTCTTGGCTTGTAATCCGACTGAAAAGTAGCCGGCTGTTGAGTGTTACTAGCAGGGAATGAACGGCTTGGTGGTAGTCTAAGCAAACTAGGTCCGACCAAATTTTTTCAAGTATAGGCAACAGTTGGAGGAGTTCGATTGGCCTCGAACAATCGTGTTTACATCACTGACAAACTTCGCAAACCTGTATATATTTTTTTACGGCTTGTTTCAGACCCGGCCAAGTAAAAGAAGTTTTGAGCCGCTAGAGAGTTTTTTGATAACCAAAGTGTCCCCTAATTAGTGATGAGTGTGGACTCTGTTGTTGCCATTTTTGTATAGAATGAATCCGCTAATACTTCCGCTTGAAGCGTCTCAAACCAGTCAGCTTTAGGTAGGAAAATAGCTAGGAATTATAACTCTGCTCTTCGCAAGAGCGCATCCGCCCATTGATTCTCCTTGCCTTATTTGAACCAGATTTCATAATCATATCCCATGAGTTTTGGTAGTCAGCGTGGCTGAGTCGGAGTTGTGATACGCTGCTCCATTAAATATTTCAAGCTCTTCTAGTCTGTCTGAACAATAAACGGACAGCCCAAGAGATATGGTCGCCATTTTCTGACTGTTTGGATTATGGCCAACATCTCTTTTTCATATTTTGACAGAGACAATGTTAAACCTTTGAGTGCCGCACTAAAGAAAGCAATTGGACGTCCCTGTTGTGTTAAGATTGCCTCGATTTCGACTCCGCATGCATCACATTCCACAACAAATGGCTGCGAAAAATCTGGGAGTTTGAGGACTGGTGCCAATGTTAGGACTTGTTTTAATTGATTGAAAGTGGCAGCGGATTTTACAGTCTATTGGAAACCATCCTTGGTCAACAATTGGGTCAGTGGTGCGGCCATTCCCTCAAAGTCATTTATAAATTTTCTATAATAACCGGTGAGACCCAGGAAGCCACAGATACCTTTGGTGGTTATTGGAACTGGCCAGTCGAGTACTGCTCTGATTTTTTTCTTGGTCTACTACTACTCTTTCAAACGAAATGAGGTGCCCAAGGTAGTCGACCTGTAAAACCCCGAAGCGACATTTGGATTTTTTTAACAAATAAATTGTTAGCAGCTAAAATTCCAGGACTGTTTGAAGATGTTGGAGATGCTCTTCCCAAGTGTGACTGTAGATGAGAATATCGTCGAAAAACACAAGGACAAACTTCAGAAGGTGTGGTTGAAAGATGGCATTCATGAAGTTTTGGAAGGTCGATGGAGCATTTGTGAGCCCAAAGGGCATAACTAGGAACTCATAATGTCCCCTATGGGTGCGAAAGGCCGTCTTCAGTATATCCTCCTCTACGACCCTGATCGAATGATACCCAGACCAGAGATCCAGTTTGGAAAAATAATGTGCACCATGTAACTTATCTAATAATTCGTCGATCACTGGAATAGGATATTTATCCTTTACTGTGATATTGTTGAGTGCCCGATAGTTAACGCAAAATCGCCAAGAGCTATCGGCTTTCTTGACAAGTAATACTAGTGAAGAAATAGAACTGTGACTATGTCTAATTATGCCACTCGCAAGGAAGTCACGTACCAGTTTTTTAATTTCAGATTTTTGATAATGGGGATACCGGTAGGGTTGTACATTAACTAATCCTTGACCCGGCTACAAGCTAATGCAGTGGTTATGAAGGCAATGTGGTGGCAACTTTTCGGGTTCCTCAAAAACCTGGCTAAACTTGGCCAAAATAGAGACAAGGCCGGCTGGGTATTCTGTTGCTTCTTGAGTGGATTGAGTTGGAACCAAGTGTAGAAAGAATGCCATACCCATGAGGTGGAGCAGTTTCTTGTTTGTGAAGGGTGTTGGTTCAGTGTGTTTCACTCCTTGAAAAACTTGAGTACATCCATTGTGTTTAAAATACATGATCAAGTGCTTATAGTCCGTCTCGATTGGCCCTAAGGTTTCCAACCATTGGACCCCTAAAATGACCTGACATGCTGCCACCGGAAGCATATAAAAATCCACTTGAACCTTGTAACCTTGGATGATTAGAGATAATCCTAGACATCGGCCTGTGTATTGTAGCGTCTCCTTGTTCCCGATGGTAACCTGAAAAGTTTTGTCGTAGATGATGGGAAGGCCAAATTTTGTTGCTAGGTAAACTCCTCCCAAGTTGTTGGTCCCCTGAATTTGGTATACCACATGTGCCATTAGAGTGCCAATCCATCCAAATGGAATGAAACTAGCTGCACACGTTGGTTGGGCGCGATGTTTTTAAAGTCGAAATAATGTTCCGCTTTAAAAATTCAACCAGTCGAGTCATCACCTCTAAAGGTAAGGAAAGATAATTTTAGTTGGGTTTGATGACGTTCTGGAAAAAGTTGTATGTTTCTGTGAGAAAACGCCACAATTTAGAAGGGATAGACTTCTTGGTGAGGGTTGGTGGAAGCGTTGTGAACTTAAACAGTTTGTAACTGGGTGAGGACTGTTTGGAGGGTGGTATTGACTTGATGGAAGTTGGCGTTCAGGTCGGCAAAGTTCGATTCGTGTCGAGCTAAGATTTCGCTGACTTCGTTGCGAAACTCAGTGTTGCTCTTACCACGAGTCTCCATGGATCAACGTGCTCTAATACCACTGATAAAAAAAACTTTTTATAGAGGAAAAGAAATAGAAAGATTAGAAGAAAAGTGTTTATAATTGCTTGTTTTTATTTCATACTATAACTCCCCTTAGGCAAACAACTTTACAGAGCAAGTTACAATTAAACAAATTGGAAAACAACTACTAGAAATAAGGAAGCCACTAACTAAAAATAAGGAAAGTAATTAGTCACCCACTTTCCCCATTCACACTAAAACATAGTAACACACTTCTATTCAAACAAAACATAATAACTAGGACCTTGTCTCATGCCACACTACGCCATGATTTCACCTGGGGACCATATCTGTTGAGTCTTGAGTATGTACTAGAGATTAGCATTTTGGTCAGAGAGGTCAATTGTACATAATTTGTAGTATTGTTGTCTTTATATTTTTATTTTTTGTTTGTAAATTACTAAATTATTCTTCCAAGTGTAGAGAATGGTCCAGATGCATTGGAGATGCATTGGAAATGCATTGGAAGAGCTCAATGCAAATCTCTTCAATTTGAATTTCTTGAACCAAAATTTCGACCAGAAAACATGATGAGTATGACATGTTTACCCCTAAATTTTTTATATTCTAATAACTTTATCTATTTGCATAATGCAATAAAAATTAATATATGTTATAAATTTTTTAAAAAACACTTAAAAATAATTAAATAATAAAATAAATATAATAAGATTTATTAAAAGTTAAAAATAATTAAACAAATATAAAAAATTAAAAGTAACATTATTTATTAAAAATAAAATAAAATTTAAAATTAAATACTTATGAAACTTAAAATTTAACACAAGATCCTTTGCCTTGATGGTTGGAGGCATCAAAATCCTCCAAGCCACCAAGATTCAAATCATTGTGTAGACATATAAATATATATCCCCACCATTGCCCATAAAAAACTCAATTGTATGGATAGACCTCTCCCCCGTATTTGAAGTAGACCCCGCCCGTTGTTGAGAATAGTTGTCCGGGCCATTGGTCCCGGTAGTTCTCATCTCCCGTTGTTGTGAGTAGTTGTACGAACCGTACTTGTATGATTTAATCTCGGTTGGTCCTGGTCTAACCCGCAAAGGTGTCAAATTTAAAAAAAAAAACTTAAAATTTAGTTAAAAAAACTAAAATATTAAAAATATTATATGTACATATTTTAGAATATATTATATAATATATAAATATACACGTTTATTATTATTATTATATTTATTACTTTAAATAATTTAAAAAATAAAAAAATTTAGAAAAACTGGAAGCTAATCTGTAATATATATATATATATATATATATATATATATGATAAATATAAAAAAAATAAAAATAAAAATTGGAAAAAGCTGAGGAAGCAGTTTAACAAAATAATTTTATTTTCTCAAAGATGTAACTCTTGGAAATATGTTGAAATCACATGCAAGGTGAAGCCAATTCAAACGTTTGGACATTAATAAATGATAGATGATGACAATTCACAAATAAGTCATATGATTTAAATACAAGAATACTTCAACTTTTTGTGCATACTTATAAATATTAATTATACAAAAGACACATTACATAAATTTATATATGACATATGGACGTGGTGCTAGGTAGACCTAAAAGAGAAAAAAAAAATATTCATATAATGTGTGGATAAGGTTCGATCGAATATAAGCAAAAAGAATATAAAATGTCTGTTAGGGACAACTATAACAAATTTAATTGCTTATTATTTTTTTAAAAAAAACGTTAAAGTTTAGTAATTAGTTATTTATTGTAGAATCAAACCAAATTTAGAAATTAAATGTTTAGTTTAATAGTTTGTAGTAAAAAACAAAGAGGGGTTCTAGACGCAAGGTGGTCCAAATTAGGTATCGCCAACTTCATTTAATTATTTTGTTGCAAATGACACAATTCAACTATTATTGTACTGATAACACTAAAAACAAACGCGCTAAAGAAACAACAAATACGACAACCTTTTTTTAATTTTGAATAAATCTTTTGACCGTACTTATAATTTAATTTAAAATTCATAAATTAAATTAGAGATTTTTTCTTTTACAAATTCAATTTTTGTACATAAAATTTAGGTGACACTATTTTTATTTTATTTTATAAAAGAACAGTTAATAACTAATAAGTTGTTGTAAGTATCTATTAAAATAAAAGGACGAATTGCAATTGAGTACTCTAATATTTGGTTATATTACGATGAAATAGTTAGTTTAGTCTTAATTATACATAAGTATTCTACCATTAGTTGATTTAGTTAAAAATAATGGTTTGACCAAAATTTTAACCTAAAATAATAAAAATTCCCCTAATTAAAAAATAAAAAATAATATTAATTATTAAAATTTTTAAAAAAATTAATTTTTTTTAAATGGACATATCGATTTAAACTATGTTTTTAATTTAATCATGGACACCCATTGATAGAGCAGATCTGCATATTTTTTTTTTTTTTTTTTGTGTTCTTGATGGAGATCCAATCCACCACCAAGAACACTAAAAAAAAAATTTAACATAAAATTTTTTTTTAGCCTTTTTAATTGTTTGTTTAAAAAATGGATCTCTATTGTCCATAAATCTTGATGGACGCTGGAGATCTATTTTTAAGAAATTTTTTTTTTTAATTTTTATTTAATTCAATTTTTTTAACAAGAGTAATTATATAATTTCGCACATAAGTCAATTGTTATATTTGACTGGGTCAACTGACGGTAGGGTACTAACTTATAATTAAAACTAAACTCACGATTTTTATTAAAATATGGCCAAACGTCAGGATATTTCATTGCAATTTACCCTTTAAAAAAAGAAAGTGGTGGTACTTAGAGCATCTCCAATGCAAATATATATATATATATATATATATATATATATTTAGTATCTAAATAGTGTCACATCAGTATTTTTAAATAATATGAATATTTCTTGTCAAAAAAATTATAGAAATGCATATTCACTTCTCCAATGTGAATATCTAAATAGTAATTTTAAATCAATCACCACAAGTCATTTGTTACATTCTCTCTCCATTCAATATGATAATTAAATACATTGACAAAATGCTAAAATTTTATTGGTAGGAAAAGTTAAAAATCTTAGTCAGTATATCAAGGAGGATATCTACAATGAGAAACTCTACTTGATATTCTCTAACTTTTTTTTTTGCCAAATCATATCAATATTAAAGTTAGATAATTGCATTGGAGAACGTTTTCTTAATTTTTTCAATATAGATCCTATGTGGCACTTTATTTTCTCCAAATGCATAATAACATTGGAGATGCTCTTATAGACAATTAATGTGTGATTATTCATTTTATTTTTTAAAATTTGGATAATGAATGATTTTTCATTTAATGGATATGACTTGCGTGAAATAATTTTTTATTTTTTAAAAAGGGGAAATTGCACTCAAATCCCTGAGGTTTGAAGCAGTTGTAGATAG
Source organism: Xanthoceras sorbifolium (assembly GCA_003430845.1). Classification (NCBI taxonomy): domain Eukaryota; kingdom Viridiplantae; phylum Streptophyta; class Magnoliopsida; order Sapindales; family Sapindaceae; genus Xanthoceras; species Xanthoceras sorbifolium. The sequence continues at coordinate 14,714,280 of CM010612.1, forward strand.
AAGGGGGAAAAATGCTTATTATACAAATACACTTCCTGATATAAACAAACATCCATTAAGTATTAACAAAGGAGCACTGTTAGGGTGCGTTTGGTAATGCTGTATTGGATGAATTGAAATGTATTGAATTAGATTAGATTGGTTATAATATTGTCATGTATTTGACACACTACGAGATTGGACTATAAATGAATTTAATAATATTTGATTAAATTAATTTTTAAATTAAATAAACATATTAAAATTATAGTTAGTTTAAATAAAATAAAATAATTAATATTTTTAATTAAATTTTATAAATTATTATATATTTTTAAGTTACTTTTAATTCTTAAAAAAAAAAAATTAGAAAAAAAGTTATAACCAACAAACGTGGTAGTAGATCACAATCTGGTCTCCCTCGGAGCGACGGAGATGTTATGTCGTACGACATGTAGGTTTCTTGTCAATCTGGACCATGATTGGGTGATGTAGCACGGTCGTACTACATGAGGGTACATGTCGTGCGACAAGGTCTTCAAACTGGTACGTCGTCGTACCACACGAGTGCTTCGTGTCGTGCGACATAGTTTTCCAACTGGTATGTCGTCGTACTACACGAGTGCTTCGTGTCGTGCGACATAGTTTTCCAACTGGTATGTCGTCGTACTACACGAGTGCTTCATGTCGTGCGACATATTCTTCCAACTGGTACGTCTACATGAGGATGCTCCATGTCGTGCGGCTCGGTCTTCATGCTAAGCCTTTGTCGTACTACATGGGAATGTACCCTTCTTTTAGCTATGGGCTTTGTCTTTGGGCCATGTTTTGGGCCATACATATTTTGGCTACTACAGTTATTAAGGACAAGTGGATTTCACAAAACCTGTAATTGTGAGTTTGCTTGGCATTGTTAGGATTGATGTAACCAATCCCAACAATGCAAGAAACACAGGATGCTAACACAAAAATGGTGTTAAAAGAGTTTTGTTCTCCCTGAAGTCGTGGCTCATAGGCTCCTACAATTGAATTCGTCATTTGTGGAGACACACTACTACTGCTAATTCTTCTTCTTCTTGGTTGGAAATCCTCTTTGTGATTTCCAAGAAGTAATAAAGAAACAATAGGAGAAAGGAGTGTAGGATTGGTATGGGTTGCACGCGGGCTGTTCCAGCTTCCAACTTATTTGGAGAATGAATTAGGCTCATGTGTTAATGATCTACCAGTTGATTCAAGATTTGATGTTAATGATTTACTAATTGATTTAAGATACAGGTAATTCAATATATATTAAATTTTTTGAAATTTATTATTCTTTTTCGAAAATGGAAAATAATAAGAAAACGAAAAAAACAAAAAATATGTTTTTTATTCTATTGAACAAAAACTAAAAACGTCATTTTGATGTTTTTACTTATTTGAACTTTTGTTTTCTAAGTGACATGTAAAATAAGTATGGTTTATTTAATATATTTTTAATTGAAAAAATTAATTTAACTATATTCCCAATATATGTTCACTTTTACTATATCTTATAAATATTTATTTAAAACAATTTCACATAATTGATATTATAATATTACTATTGAATTTTTTTTAAGAATATTATTTTCAATTATTGCTGCCAGATGTATTTTCGGAACCTGAAAAATATGAAAACCGATTTCCTATTTTCAAATGAAAATTGATAATAAATAAAAACAAAAACATAAATGGTTACCAAATAACTCGTACACATCAACAAAATCTTTAGAAAAAACCCTATTATCGCTTCCCACCTTCTTTCTTTCCCCTTACCTTAAGCTTGCCCCAAGCCCCACATTCTCTCTCTATTTTTTTTTTTTAGTACATTGAAGGGCAAAAAGCCTAGAAAAAAGGTAAGAAACAAAAACTTGTCTAGATATAGCTAGATCATTGCCATCATCTAAGAAAACCTTTAAAACTTTAGGAGGAGGCTTCTTAAATACCATCTTCACCAGCTTTAAACCTTGGCCCATCGAAGCCAAACCAACGACAAGCCTGTTGCATTCACTGTAAACATGCTTAACAGAGCACTCCCTATCATTATCAACAATCTTCTTGCAGCTGTGAACAATGTTGTAAAGAGGATGATTCAGACTAACTTTCTTACACATAAGATCCACCATATCTCTCAAATGAGACTCCATCAGAACCTTATTGTACCTAGCATTCCAAAAACAAATTCACACCTTCGAACATATGCCCCAAACTATGGTTCTAACATACTCCCACACCTATGTTGAGAGAGAAACCTTCTCCCCAAACCACATTCTGTTAGCATCCCTAACCACATCACCTGTTACAATACAACCCACCTCTTTGCTCATACCATTATCGATATCAAGTTTAACCCAATTATTAGGAGCAGAGGACCAAGCTAGCATAAGTGTCTGCTTGAATCTTGACTTTAATAATTCATTATTAGCATGAACCCAATCCTTACAAAATCTTTTAATAAAAACATAAGGCCAACTAGAAAGCACAAATTAACATCAAACACTCTATTGCACCTTCGTTTCTAAATGAACCATAAAATAGTAGCAAAGGTAAGGTAATAAGGGGCATTATTGGCATCCCAAGTCTTGTTACACAGGATATGATTCAGCCAATTATTGATATCACTTTTAAATATCTTGGCATTACAACTACCATTGCAAACATCCTCCTATATGTCCATAAAAACAAGGCAATTCCTAGCTAAATGACTAATGTTTTCACAAACATCCATGCACCTAGGGCAGGAAGAAACATCACTTAAACTCCTTATACGTCTCTGCTCACTAGTTAAGATCTTCCCTTGTAACAACATCTAAGGAAAAATTTGGATCTTGGGAGGCATTCTTAGCTGCCATAAAAACTTCCAATTCCACACAGGATAATTCTCTTCATCAAACAGGATAGTATACGCAATTTTGACAGTGGATTCTCCACTTTGCGTTAGACCTTATATGCATCTGTCAGTGCCACTATTGTGTCTGCCAACATGGATGCTTACCATCCTATAAATAACACTCCAAGGAAGAGCTAGATCAAGTTTCTGAATATTCCAGACCACATTCTCCAAATAACAATTAACTTTTTCAGCCAGTTGATTAATGGTAAGGTCAACAGAAGCGTGAGGCTTAAGAATACCAAACCCAGGGACCCAACTATCAATCTGCAATAAAACAAGAGTGCTATTACCGATCATTTAATTAAGACCCAAAATCATCAACTTTGCCCCATGTATAATTCCTTTCTAAGTACTAGAACAACTATCCTTATTGGTACATGCAGCTTCACCAAGGAAATTGTTATGTAGGTATTTGGATTGCAGAATCAGCCCATAGAGGAGCATATCATTATGCATAACTCTCCATCCACCCTTGGCTAGTAAAGCCTGATTCATAAACTTCGTCTTTTTTTTATGTCCATACTCTTTCTCTTTTGAGAGACACATAGTATCCCACTTCATAAGGTAAGTAGAAATTTTCTTAGCAGTATCTCCCCACAAAAAAATTCTATTTAACTTATTGATTTTACTATATATACTATTAGCAACCTCACTGTTTGCATAGCATACACTGGTAAGGAGGTTGTAACTGATTTAATAAGAGTGGCTCTCCCAGCAAAGGACAAAATGACATTCTTCCAAGTTGAAAGCCGTTTAAAGACTTTCTCAACAATGTCATTATAAGTCTTATTGCTGATCCTGCCATGAATAAAAGGGACCCCAAAATATCTTCTTAAGTCTTTGGTGATAGGAGAATTACATATACCATAATCCCCTTAGCTATAGAAATCCTCATATTGCCAGAGTAGTATACTCTCGATTTTTAAAAGCTAACAATTTGCCCAGAAACCTTACAAAAACTATCCAAACAATTTTTCATAAACTCAACTTCCTAAATATTAGCATGCCCAAAAAGGATTAATCATCCGTAAAGAAAAGGTGAGAAACCTTAGGCTCTACTCTATAGACTTTAACGGTCTTCCACGCACCTTCCTTCATTCTCATGTTGATTAAGATAACAAAGAGGTACAAGGATGGAGGATCACCCTGTCTAATCTTTTTACTTGGAGTGAAAGAATCATTAATTTCCTCATTCAATACAATCTGAAACTGCACATTAGAAATACAACACATGATCAACTTGAAAAATCTACCATCAAAACCAGCATCTTTAAGCACCTTAATTATGAACTTCCACATCAACTTATTGTAAGCCTTCATAAGGTCTATCTTCCAAGAAGAAAAAACCATTATTACCCCTAGTCACCTTGAATTTATACAAGACCTATTGAGCCACGATAATGTTGTCTCAGATATATTTACCAGGTATAAAGACCACCTGTGTAACACCCCCTGACCCGACCCGACCCGGCTGGATCGACCCAGGAAGTGCTACCGGGTTTTCAGAACTTTCTTATTTCTATTTATAAACATTTCCAAATTCATTGTGAGCCCATAGAATAAGTTTTCAAAGTATTGAAAAACCATAGAGTTTATTATTTTGAAAATCATTTTTGAGTAAGCCCAATCAATAAAATTTTTTTATAAAATTTCGGCAGAGTTCCGTTTGTTTTTCGGATTTTCCAAAACCTGTTTTTCAAATAAAATCCCAAATCACAACAATGCACAAAACACTTCAATTATCATTTCAAACATTTGCGCACTCTGCCGTTTAGTGCGACTTTCCAACACAATTTATAAAATAAAACAATTCAGAATTTAATATTTACAAACATTTGAATAATACAGAAATCATAAAATAATTAATTACAAAACATATTACGAAACATAATTACAAATCCTCTGTATATGCATGCTTTCAGAATATATACATATAACAATAATATAGCTACCCAACTGTGATAACTCTGGGACTCTGTCAGCAAATCCCTCTCTATCTTCAGTTTTTAACTTCTTCGGGATCCCTGGTACCTACGCGTTAGAAACAAAACTAACGCGCTAAGCAAAACTGCCTAGTGGGTGTACACTTAAAATAAAAGGTAATAGAATATAAAACAGTATAGCTAAAACAAACAGTATATCGTAAATCTTAAATTCAGAAATATAAATAGACAGGAAACTTATAAACAGAAGTGTTCAGAAATATAATTGTATAACAGAAACATTTCTCAAATACTAAAACTTTTAGAAACATACAATATGTCAAAACTTTATGGAATTCAGTTCAATATCATTTTTTTTTTCCATAACACTTTCTATCCATAAATTCTAATTTGGCCCGTGATACACATAACAGGGTGTACAGGACTGGATTATGGGTTTTACAGTCGGGTTTCCCATTTCATATGAAATGGTATCCCTATATAAACAGTCGGTTTTCCATTTCACGAGGAAATGGTATCCGGGTATTTTTCACAGTCGGTTTCCCATTTCACGAGGAAATGGTATCCGGATAAACAGTCGGTTTCCCATTTCACGAGAAAATGGTATCCGAAATCAATGATCAGAGACAATAGGGTGCAGTATTGCTATCATTTCACCCAATTGACATGTCAATCTCCTATATCCAAATATCCCTATACATATATCAGGGCCTTTAAAACTCATAACAAAACGATTCTTTGGTTTCAGAGATCGACGAAAACTACTTTAAATCAAAATCCATAAATGAGAAAATCAAACAACAACTGGAAATTGGATTTTCGAAACACACAAGTTTATTCAACATTTCACAATAATAAAATAAGGCACAATCACTCAATAATATATAAACAAAATGCAAAACGAAGATATTCACAAATCAATACGAAGATATATATAATCCATAACAATATTTTTTAACATACTAAATCAAAACTTTTTACCAAAATACGTTCGAAATCGTGTGTACACTAACCTGGATACCGTTTCCCTTCGACGAATCGCGTTTCCATGGTTTCCTTTTTCCTTTTCCTTCCCTTTTCTCTTCCTCCTACACTTCCTTTTCTCTTTCCTTCTTCTTTTCTTCTTCTTCTTCATCTTCTTCTTCTTTCTCTTTCTTCTTCTTTCTCTTCTTTCTTCTTTCTCCTTTTTTTTTCTCGCTCTCTATCTCTCTTTTCTCTCCTCTGTGCTGTCTGTGGCTTCTCGCGGAAGCCAAATTTTTTTTTTTTATATTTTTCTGATGTCGCGACCGTCGTCGAGACCTGTGGTCGCGCCACCAGGTCGCGGTACTCACTGGAGCGTTTGCACCGCCTTCATCGCGAGCACACCTCGCGGTACCTAGGTCGCGCTGGTGGTCGCGTTGCTCACTGCCAGAAATTGACATTTTCATTGCGAGCAGTTCATCGCGACCTGTGGTCGCGGTGACTGGTTGCGATACTCACTGCCGAAAATCTCATTGTTCACCGCGAGCAAGCCATCGCGACCTGTGGTCGCGGTAACTAGGTCGCGATGCTCTCTGCTTCAGTTTTTCAATCTTCAAGCATCGGTTTCAACCGTTCAATCTGGTCCATCTGGAAATCATAAAAATAAACATACTTTTAATTACATTTACACCCCTTCCAATCACACAAATTTATTTTCACATGTATAAAATTAATTATCCGAAATCCGGGATGTTACAACCTGATTAGGACTTATCAAACTAGGGACAAGATTTCTCAACCTTTGAACTAAGACCTTGCTGATTACTTTATAAATAGTGTTAAAAAGGGTAATAGGCCTTTATTGGATCATGTCCATGGGGCTAGCAATCTTAGGGTTTAAAGTGATAAAAGTACGATTAATATTAGTTGAAAACTCTCCCCCTTAGAAAGCTGTTTGAGACAAAACTCACCAGTTCATCCTTACAAACATTTCAATAGTTTGAAAAAAAACTGCACGAAACCTATAAAGGCCTGGAGCCTTAAGACTCCCAATCCCCCACACACTTCTCTTCACCTCATCAACACTAACTCTGCTAACAAGCTATGTCCTACTAACATCACTAGTATCTCGAAACACTTTAGGGAGACAGTCATAATCAGCTCCCAAATCAGTCTTTAAATAAACCTTGTAAATAGTTAGTAGCAACTTTTTTTTGATACTCTCTTTATCATCTATCCAATTACCATCAACATTCCTAATCCCCTATAATTTATTATATATTCTCCTAACCATAATAGAGCGATGGAAAATTTTGGTATTCCTATCTCTTTCCTTAAGCCACAATTTTGTGATTTCTAAAACCAAAAAACCCTATGCTTCTTAAGGCTCTGGTTGTACTCTTTTATTAAAAATACTCAAGTCTCACAAGGTTAGGCCTATACTCTAAGACAACTTTGAACGCTATGAAGTCTAGTTAGAATTCTTCTTTTATTTTTAAAAATGCACCTAAACTTATCTATATTATAGCTTCTAAGAGCATTTGCTAAACCCTTAACTTTCTTACTCAAATTAGCACCCATTTTCCCCCAACTACCAGCAATAAGCTCATTAAAATTCTCATGTTATCCACACAACCACAAACCTAAAAGGTTTAAGACAAAAAATAGGAATATAAGCACTATGAAGCTGAATTAGTAAGGGATAATGATCAGAACCTACACTTAGGAGATGTCTCAAAAATCCCTTATTGTACCTCATTCTCCAGTCCATTGAATAAAAGGCTTCAAGCATAACTTAGATTTCCTCACCAACTCCCCGTTTAGACATCCAGGTATACCTTTATCCAACAAAACCTATATCAAAACTAACTCATTCATGTTAATCCAATCTATATACCCGGTTTTGGTAAAGCTAAATCCAATCCATCTTTAGTTGTCTACAAAGGTCGTTATTTATTTATTTTTTATATTATTATATCAATTAATTAATAAGTAATGTTAAATATTCCACTTTTTGTATCCCAACTTATGAGATGACAATTGAATTCACGTGACATGTAACAGGTGAATTAAATAATTATTAATGTGTATCTATTTACCAATTGTCATCTCATAGATTGAAATAAGTTAGATACATAAATGAGATATCTGTCTACTATGTCTAGCATCACTCTTAATAACTTTTTTTATTTTATTTTTTTTATTTTATGTTTTACTTTTTTAATTTAACAAAATGGCCTTTTTTTTTCTTTTTTTTTTTTACTTTTCTAAACTCAAACTTGCCCAACTTAACACAGTTAATCCTAGGGGTTGTCATTGTTGAATAAGCATATTTATTTATCCATCTAACTGTAATTACTTCAAACCTTAGGAGTGTGAGTGCAATTTTTTTCCTTAAAATAAACAGAGGTTAATAATGTTCACTATAGCGTGTAATTGAATATTAATTATTCCAATTTGAACATATCAGTTGATCCATCATTATACACTTGAAGACTATTTAAATTGGCTAAAAATATCATGTTTCTTAATTATTGGCTTGAATTTGATGCGAACCACAATTAGAAGATATCTTATATAATTGATTATCAAAGAAACTAATTAATTATTACATATAATTTTAATAAATAATAATTATAATAAAATATATTTATTAATTTTAATAAATATATATTTATAATTTAAGTGATTAGTGTAATTTTTAAAATTAATTTTATAATATCAAATTTCAACCCTTAATTCGACATAATTGGTAAAACAAATTTAAGTGAACATTAAATTTCTGTAAATATATATTTTTCTAATTTTTTTAATTCTAAAATATGGAAAAAGAAATTATTTTCTATGTGTCATGATTCCTCTCGAAACTCAAAATTTATTAGTCTATCTACATTATATGATCGAGAGTGCATACGCGGAGTTCATATAGTTAATGTGCATGAGAGGGTAGAGAACAATATTCCTACTAAGATAGTAAAAAGTCAACTGACGGTAAAACAAGAAAAACTCCAATTTTTTTTTTCAAACGTTGCGTGCGGGAAGAGGCGCTGGTCCACTCCACGAGGAAAAGAAAACATACGTCACATTTTTATTTTATTATATATATATTTTTTTCTATTAAAAAACAAAATTTATTTTATTTATTAAATAGGATAAATTACACTAAAGACCCTAAATTTATCTATACTTACTCGTATAATACTAATTTACCATTTATTACACTCAAATATTCTTGATCATGTTGACCACAGTCAACTTAACGGTAGACTTAACAGTTTAATAATAAATTGATCTTTTACACGTGAAATTGTTTTTTAAAAAAAATTGAAAAATCCACCTAATTAATAAAAACACGCCACGTTATTTTTAATTAACTTTTAAAAAAAAATTAAAAAATTAAAAATATTTTTAAAATGAAAATGGAAGAGATCTGAAATTTTTTTTCAGATTTCTTTCTTAACATTTAAAAAAAAAACACTAAAGAATACCTAACTCCATCATAGATGGAGTTTTCTCCATTTGCGATGGAGCGCCGACCATTGCGAAGATGGAGAGGCATTCCATCTGCACGATGGAGCTGCTCTCCATAGCCTATGGAGCGGCGCTCCATTGCCGTTGGAGCGGCACTCCATCGCCGTTGGAGCGGCACTCCATCTGTAGGTGGAGCGGTGCTCCATCTGCAGGTGTATTTTTCGTTGTGTTTTTTTTTTTTTTTTTTATTGTGATGTGGTCTTTTGGTTTTGGGTGGAGCTGCTCTCCATAGCCTATGGAGCGACGCTCCATCGTTGTTGGAGCAGCACTCCATTGCCGTTGGAGCGGCGCTCCATCTGTAGGTAGAGCAACGCTCCATCTGCAGGTGTATTTTTCGTTGTGTTTTTTTTTTATTTATTTATTGTGATGTGGTCTTTTGATTTTGGGTGGATAGTTGATGGATTAATTATTGAAAATAGATGGTTGGTGGCGATGAACATGTTGAATGAATTGAATGAAGAAGTTGATGGATTGAATGAGGAAGATGGTGAATTATTATTTTTTATTAATTACTATTTTTTATTATTATTTTTATATTTATTAACAATGGTATTTATGTTATTTTATAAAAAAAATTTGGTCAACGGTTAATTTTAACAAAGTCAACTAACATTATGGTATTTGAGTGTAATAAATAATAAATTAATATTATGTATATAATTATGAATAAACTCAGGGTATCTTAGTGCAATTCACCCTATTAAATAAGAAAACAAAACATAGAAAAACACCCGTTGGTTGATTGTGCCAAGCTTGGAGACAAGACAACGAAGAAATAATGACCACCATTGAAACAAACCAGAGTACCGGACACCTTTTACTCTTCTTGGTTTTTTATATCCGGGTATTCGCGTAAGTTCCGGGGTAAGTTGTTCTCGTTCTTGTTGCTGTCTTTGTTTTTTTTTTCCTTCTTCTCTAGATTCACGTTTGTTTTGTTTTGAAAAATTTGTACCAAACCTTGGATTTTAAATTGTAAATTGATGGATTCGGAGTCTCGGCAGGGTGGGTAGTTGTGTTTTTGATTTCTTTTTTTGTTGTTTATGTTGTCTGGTTTTGTTTGTTTTTGTTTTTCCCCTCTTGATTGACAATGTTTTTGAACTTGTTGTTGGAAACTCAAAATGGGGTTTGTTTTGTTTAATTTCGATGTTGCTTATGTCTTGATTTGATCGCTTTGACTGATTATTTTAATGGGAAAGGTAATTTTTGGCTTTAACCTAGTTTGACATGGTTTATTGAATTGAGAAAATATGATTTTCTGTTACTTTTTTTTCTCAAATTTCGGTTGTCTCGATGAATTTGTCTTAAAACGTAGTCTAACTTATTTAGCAAACTCAGCTTTTTCGAAATTTGGAAATGGGTTTTGTTTTGTTCGCGGTTCTTGTATCTTATTTTGATTGTTTTCAATTGTTGGTAAGCATAGAAAAGTTTTTTTTTTTTGCCTTTTCTTGGTTTGAATAATTTAGGCTCATATCTGATATAAATGGTCATTTTAATTGAAAACATGATGTGGGGCTTATATGTTTGCGTTAAAGGAGTATCTGGTATCAATTTGCCCCTGGCTCACCCCAAGAATAACAGCAAAAGAATTAGGCATGATTGTTTGTTTTGGTCTGCCATGTTTTGTTTATTTTTGCCGTTTATCTCAAGTTTCCGTCATATGCTGTTATTCTACATCTGGTATTGTCAATTGGTTGGTTGCTGCAGGAAGTTTTGCCCTTGATATGCTTTTTTTTTTTTTTTTTTAGTTCCTTCGTATTCTTCTTTTGGTAGGAGTTTATTTTCTTAGTTTTGAATGCAATGAATTGCTGCATACTGCTCTGTTCTGACAACCCACCTTTTTTTTCTTTTCTTTTTTCTGTTTTACAATTAACATGGAAATTTGAAGAGAAAAAAAAAGGGTAAAGGAGATTTTAATTGGAAATGCGCAAAGTGGAACTGCAATTTTGTGATTAAAACCCTAGAATAACCGTGAATAGTCTGAACCTGCTGGTTGATTAGAGTCCAATTCTTTGGTTCCAAATACTTCTTCATTACCATTTTTCCTTATTATCGGAGGAGGAATATATGTATGAATGATTGAATTCTCTTCAGGAAAGTAAAATATGCAGTCAGCCAATGAGAATCTTGTTCAGGTTCTACTGTGTGTGTATACTAGAAAACTACTAAAAGCTTTCTCAATACCACCTGCTAAAATCCTTAGCATTTACATTCTTAAGTCATTCAGAGTTGACATAACAAAATTTTATCCTTTTCCCTGATAAACACAATTTTCATGTCATGTTATGCTGTATTGCTGTTATCTCCTTCTCTTTTCTGCATGTAATACTAAATCTGAAAGTAGAGTTTGCTTCAGTAAATGTTGCTTTCTGTGTGTGACTTATTCATAGAATAATGATCATTATGTTCAACAGACGAACGGGAGTGAAGTTTTCTCAGGCCTAGACGAGCGTGCATAAATTTTTTCACTAAATTTAGAATTATAACCCAATCTGGAAGAGCAATGGCTCCTGGAGGGGGCACTTGCACAGAAGTTATTGAATCTAATTCGATAGTTTCAGACTACGATGCTACAGCAGAGAGTAATTGTACGTCTGTAAAGACTAGTATTGTTTTGGGCGGAAAACATGGAATTTGCTCAAACAATGGTGTGTATGAGCTCCTTGAATGCCCAGTCTGCGCAAATTTAATGTACCCACCAATTCACCAGGTCTGCTATTAATTCTTGTGTATTCTTTTTCTCTTTTTCATTTTGTCTTTAATTTGAATTGTGCATTCTCTACATTTTTTTTTTTTCAGATGTGATTTATCTTTCTGAATGGGCCAATGAAGTTCTTGAATTGCTTAGATTATAAACTTATGAAAAAGAGCAAGCAGATTTCTAAGTTTTTCTTGAATTTTTGTTAATTCAGATAGATTACTAATAAATTACCTTCCTATGTTGTGGTCAACAATGCTATGCTTATTTATTTATATATTTTTTCTTTGGGTGGGCAATGGGGGTGGGGCGGGGTGCGGAGAGAGGAGACACGGCAGTTTGGTAATCTGTGTTTCTGCTTGGATTGGAGCTAATGCCATTATAGGAATCAAGTAACAGAGTGTTGCAAGGAAATCGGCACATAGCTATATGTTTTACATTAGAGGGTAGCATTGAGAGATGTCATGAAAGATTGGTTGTTGTGGCAGATAGTTGCTTTAAAAGCATTGACTTGAAAATCTATATAAAGGGGTTTGAAAGGAGTTAGGATAAATATAGTTATTCTTGTATAACTAATGTGGTTAACAGTTGGTGATGGTTGTAGGTTATTGAATTTGCATGATTATTGACTCTAGTTTTTCAAAAGGAGTAAATAGTAGTAGGCAAAGAAGCCTTGCATATTACCTCTTGGTGTATGCATATTTTTTTTTTTCTCATCCTTCAATTTATTAGATATATTTCTATTGTAGCATCTCAAATCTGAGCAGATATTTCTCTGCGTATTCCTTTCCTCTCAGAACGAACTTGTTCAACATTCTGTCATGATATAAGTCAAATCCTTAACTGCTCCCTTTTCTTCTGAATTTTATTATAGTGCCCAAATGGACACACTTTATGCTCAAACTGCAAGAACAGAGTGCGCAACTGTTGCCCGACATGCCGCTATGATCTTGGAAACATCAGATGTTTAGCTTTAGAGAAAGTTGCAGAATCATTGGAGCTCCCTTGCAGATACCAGAATTTAGGCTGTCAAGATGTTTTTCCCTATTACAGCAAGCTTAAGCATGAGCAACACTGTCGATTTCGTCCATACAATTGCCCTTATGCTGGGTCCGAGTGCTCTGTCACAGGTGATATCCCTACCCTTGTTGCCCATCTCAAGGATGATCACAAAGTTGATATGCATGATGGGTGTACATTCAACCACCGCTATGTTAAATCTAATCCACATGAAGTCGAGAATGCCACATGGATGCTAACTGTAAGTTCTTTTATGATATGACACATGATAAAATTGGTCATTTAAGATGAGATAATGAATATGATTCTACTTATGTTTATTTCCAAACTAGTTTGCTCTTTCTTGTTTTTTATGTTGTTATTATTTTTTTTATAATTCCTTGGAGAAACCCTTGATGTAAAACTACAACCTACAGCTTGATTACAGCTTGATTTTGCTACCTGTGCAGGTGTTTAACTGCTTTGGAAGACAATTTTGCTTACATTTTGAGGCTTTCCAGCTTGGCATGGCACTGGTCTATATGGCCTTCTTACGGTTTATGGGTGATGACGACGAGGCAAAGAAATTCAGCTACAGTTTGGAAGTTGGTGCTAATGGACGTAAGTTAATATGGCAAGGAATCCCAAGGAGCATCCGTGACAGCCATAAGAAAGTCCGTGACAGCCAGGATGGACTTATTATTCAAAGAAACTTGGCTCTCTACTTTTCTGGTGGAGATAGACAAGAGCTGAAGTTGAGGGTTACTGGCCGTATATGGAAAGAAGAATGAGAGATGGATGGTTGCAGCTGTTACAGCTATTGTACAGTGCATATATTTATGTGATACCAGCATTGCTCCAAGTGTGAAGGATGATGCTTGAATTATTCTGATCGGATGTTTCTTTTTCACATGGGGTCTTACGATTTGAGCTAGGACATAAACAAACTCTCTTGTCAGCTCGTCACCGCTTGGTAGAGATTCTGGTTGAAAGTTTGTGTAGGAACTGAAATTAATAGTGTTTATTTTGGATCCGCAAACATCCCAGCAGCAAAATACACGTGTAGTTTACCAATTTGTCATCTTGTATAACTTGCCATCTTCTGTCTTGTTGCAGTCCTTATACATCTTTGCTAGAATTGCGATGGGAAGACACAAGATCAAATTCTACTTTTCTACCACCATTTTTTTTTTTTTCACTTGTAACAGGGTTGATGTACTGCAATTGTTTTGATCTTCACAATCATTGTTACTCTTTGAAGCCTTTTGCAGATTTTGACTTAAACAAAGAGTGGGAGGAAATACATTTGTATGAAGATGTATCTATAGGAGCAGGAAGGAAGTGCTGATTCATAGACTCACGTTCTCCTAAATGTTTGCAGGTTGAAAGTCATTACCATCTAAATAGTCAGCCACTGGTGTTTTGTGGTTGCTTTATAATGGGGCTTGGAATGAATTTTCTTGAAGATCAGACATTGGATAGTTTATTGCTCTACATGATAAAATTAATTCTTGATTGAGAGTTTAATTGCACATATTATTATTTAAGCAATGAATGAAAATAGTATTATCCTCTCTACCAGATGAAATGGAATCTCTATTTGCAGCTATGTTTTTTTTTTTATATTATTAGATTCCTTAAATTCCTTCATTATTTGAATTAGACCTGGCAACGGATTGAATTGAATCGAATGTGTTTAGAATTGTAAATGGGTCTACTTAAATTTTACTCAACTCACCAAACTCATTAGTTATTTTAATAGGTAACCTGTTATCATTAATTATTTTTAGTAGTTAATAATTTAATTTGATTAAAAAAGAAAAAAAAAATGAAATTTAAATAAATCTTCTTCATGCTTCCCCATACCATGTTGAGCATGAGTAAAATATTAAAATGGATAATATGAATATATAGATATAAAAAAAAAAAGCAGATTTGAAAAATTGTAAATTTTTGTACCTCTCATTCATCATGAAGATGAAACTATATTGTAGCATTTTGTTGACTTAGTAGCCACATGATTCAAATCGAAGACATGCACTTTGAGCTCTTATAAAAATAAAAAATTAAAGAGAAAACTACTACAAATTATGTACAAAAGAGGAGTCACTGCCACTTTGAATAATTCTACTACAAATCGTACAACCAACTCACCCATATTTTCAACCAACCCTTTGATATTTTGATCGGTTACTTAAACCAGTACATGAATCAAGAGAATATAACTGTAACCACTAATATGAAAACAAAGTCCCATATTCATAAAATAAATAAATAAATGAAAGCTACATAGTAAATAAATTTGATAATTTCTCATTCGCCATCATCCAAGCATCATTTCCTATTGAAAACGAAAAAGAAACAAAAAAATAAATCAAGTGGAGTTTACTATTAATTATAAAATAAAATTGAAATAAATAAGTAATATAAAAGTTTCTAAGAAAAGTAATTACCTTCGTGAATGTGAAATCACTTATTAGAGTTTTAGTGTCATTTTTTGAAGTGCAACTATAATCTTTACCGCAATAATTATACTTACATCTAGTGCGATCGCCATACTTGGTGAATTTTGTCCATACATCTGACGAACCCTTCCCTAATCTTCCCCTCTTAGTCTTAGTGATGTCACCATGCATCTACAAGAGTAACAAAAAAATATAGATTAGCAAACATATTCATATAAAATTAAAATCTGAAAATAATAATTAGAAACAATACGAGTGGAAAAAAGACGATACCGTAAGTAAATCATTTCCTTCTAATGGTTCTCTTAATTCACCACCTGGTAAACTTCTCATCCTTTTTTCCATTTCTCAATAATCAATGATTGAATATGAACGAATCTAAGTTTAAAACACAAAAAGAAAAAAAGAAAAAAAAACTGTCAAAGTTATTCCAACAAATAAAAAATACTTCCAAAAAAAAAATCAGTAATAAAACACTATTTTATTTGTTTTGCAATTCAAACAAAGAGTGGTTTAATATTGTTTGTGCATAATGATAAGACAAAAATACCACATGTTATAAACTTACACAGCAGCTTGCTTCTTGTGGAGCTGATAATTGTGTAAGAGTGTTCAGTTTAGTGTTTGATTAATCAGATAATTCTTATGTATCTATAGACCAAATTTTGAAATCAATACATAATAGCTAACTCTCTTCTGTTCCAACATAAAAATGTGAGATAACAATCTCTTTCATGGATCCCATTTTTGATAGCAAATGTAAGCTTTTACAAGTCAAATGTAAGCTTTCATGATCCATGTACAATTCACTCGTTGCAAGTCTAGCAAGGAAAAGTAATTTTAAAAAAAAGGACAAACAACTTCTCTCTGACAAATCATCAAAAACTGGTGATAAAGCTGTAACCTTTATTACTTTATTAATAAACATTAAAAATCAACAAATATATCAACAATAGCACCTGATATCACATACCCAGAATCTCAAATCCTCCCAATACCGTAAAAAATGCAATCTTCTGAGCAAAAAATTACAAAATTTCAAAACACTAAAAAACAAAAAAGGGGTCCAAGTTGTTAGCACATACCCACTTGACAGAAACGACCTTCTGGTGAAAAAATTGTTATGTGACGATTATATCCTCCTCCACTTCTTCTACTCGTTGTCTTCTGCTACTGTTTTTCACTTCTTTTTTTGGTTTTCTTTTTCGCCAAGCTTTGAGAGATCTTGACAGAGAGAGAGAACATAAAAGACGATCCTTGTGACTATGCTATGTTTTCAAGAAAAGAAACTAAAGTTGGTGACTGGTGAGACTTGATGAAGAGGAACAAATGAAGCTGAGAAATTTTAAGGTGCGGCGGCCGTAAGAGTGATTGAGTGAGTGTTGAGAATTGAGAAATTTTAGGGTTAGGCAGAGAAAGTTTTCTTCTTTGGTTTTGTAGAGTTAGCGAGAAATTTTTATTTTTTATATATGATAACAAAATGGGTTGGGTTCGCGGTTCATCATATAACCCAACCCAACCCGATTTTTATTTCGGGTTGTTAAAAATAACCGATATAGTTATTTTTAACAAAGTAATCGACCCAACCCGACTATTTTCGGATTGGATCGGATCGGGTTCACGGATTGGGTTAAAAATGCCCACCCCTACTTTGAACGTGATTTTCAAGGTCCAACCGACATCTCAACTTACGCTTTGTTCTTTCTAAGCTTTTAGCCTTTGTTTCTGATTTGTTTGTCTCCGTATTTTTCATTTGATCTTTCTTATTATCCGTACAATCCATCTGCACGTGTGATAAAAATCGACTTTAGTCATAATCAATTGGTTATTAAAAAGAAATATTAATCCAAAAAAACAAACAAATGTTACTGCTAAATGAATTGTTAATGAAAAAAAAAAATAGTCATCACATAAACAAACAAACAAAATTTCAATGGTATAATTAATTGATGATAAAAAAAAAATTTATCTCATAAACAAACGAACAAAAAAAATACATAAAAAGTTAAGACAAAAACTGAGAATACTGATTAAACAAACAACGAAATTAGATTTCATCTCAACTTTAGAGGAAAAAAACTAGAAAAAGAAAACAGTAAATAAATAAAATAATTTTATACTATTAATTTGGTTAGAAGGACCAAAATTATGAACTTTTAAAAAAAATAAAGACTAAATATACTAGTAAAGTAAGAATATTTAAAAATATGATAAATCACTATTTTAATATAATAAAATACAAATATTTAAAAATGTGACAAATTACGAAAAAAGTGAGACTAATGTAAAATCCAAATCCATATGTTCTAGTCATACTATAATTAATTATAATATGTTCAGTATTATTTTATAAAGATATTTTTCAAAAAATGAAATTGCAATAAGAACAAAAAAAAAAAAACCTTAAATTTGATAATATTATATACTAACTATACCTCTTGAAATTTTTATTATAAATATAAAATAATAATGTTATTGTTTTCACTATATATAAACAATGTAAACGCATTTAATAATAAATTTTTTTATTCGTTTGAAACAAATTGTAATTATGTAATCAAATATTATGTGATTTTTTTTCTGCTTAAATATATGTGTGTGTTTGATATTATATATTGAGAAACAAATTTAGATCAATTGTGTTGTGTAAACAAAGTTCTACTTTGTTTTTATTGAAATTAGTTGAGTATCATTATACAATAATATAGATAAAATCTTATAAATTTATAAAAATAAGTTTTAAAAACTTTAATTTTAAATATTTTGTCAAAAATACAGTCCGAGCCAACTCTCTCATATGCCTCTAATAAGTACGGACCGAGTCTTACATTTAAGACCGTGGCCACAATATATATATGAAAAAGTTATATATATATTATTTACACCTTAATGAAATTTAGTGAATTTTAATGAGATTTTTGGTATGAATATTAAAAAAAAAAGAGATACTTAGTAAAAACATTTCAAAAAATTTTGAGCTCAGAAACTATTTTTATTTTCAATTTTTTCTCAGTTTCCCCATTATTTTTTTTTAATATTTTAGCTTTAAGAAAAAGTAAGAAAAAATAGTTTCCAAACTCAAAAAAATTTTAAAATTGTTTCTATAAGAATATTTGACTTTTCTTAACATCTACACACAATATTTTATATGGATGGTTTGGGCATAAGATAATTTACACTATAAATTTCCCTATATATAATAATATACACATACTAAGAATATATATATATGAATGTATTTCAACGTAGTTGAGGTCCCCAGTTCGAATCCTCCCTTAATTCTACTTTTTGACTTAGGGGAGGGGGATTCGAACTAGAAACCTCAACTTTATTTAGATATGTAATTATCACCAGACTATAACTACGATCACAATATATGTATTTTTTTCTTTTTATTATTGTTATTATTATTATTATTGTGTATTGTTGAACTTAATTGAAGACAAAGTTGTAGCAAGTTATAAGGCAATGACATCAAACAAGTTGAGTCCGATGATGAAAAAGATATAGTTGTAACTTTATTCATGCAAAAATAGGAGGCGTTGAATGAACATAACAAACACAATACATGTAATCACATAAAATAGGAACAGTATGTGAAGACGTGCAAACGTGAGAGCACGAAGTAGGTTAGCTTTTAGCGGTTAAAGTGAGGAAACCGATTTTCCCGCGGAACTGAAAAACATGTACCAATGCCCCAAAACAATGACCCATTTTTACCAGTTTCAGACTTACCACATTCCCTTCTCTTTCTCTCTTCTTTCCTTTTCATTTTCTTCTTCTTCTTTTCTTTCCATTTTCACTTTTGTGTTTTTTCAAACATCTTCTCTCTTCTCAAGCCTCCCTCCCTCCCTCCCTCTCTCTCTCTCTCTCCCTTATATATCCCTCCGTCTACAATCTCATTCTTTTTGTCTATGCTCTTCCTGGTTTCATTGGATCACAAGCTTTGAGGTATGTATAGATTGATTATCAATGCATCATGTGTGATTGATAATGTATTACAACATTGATAATATATATAATAATGGGGTTTTGATTGCATTGCTTATTTGCTTGTTTTATGAGATGGTTCATGTGTTTTGCCATTCCATATCTATGTTGGGTTTGATCAATGAAAATGAATGAATATAAATAGGATGATATGATGGAAATGCAGGGGAATTGCTTGTAAAAGAAGACATAAGAGAGCATTGATTTACATGGGATTTTAATTGAGGTAGTTGCGCCAACAAGGTGAACTATGTTCTGTTGCGGAGGTGCAGAGGAGGAGCAATTAGGCCCGCCTGCTAACCAATACACATCCCCACCTAAAGGCGGTAATCCCACCCATAACGGAGGTAATTCTTTTTTCTTCAATTCATTTTGTTTTTAATAAAGATATATATATATATATATATATATATATATGCATGCCATATAGCGGATTGCATATCCTCTATAAATTTAGCATTTGTGAGATTGTGATAAGGGGGCCTAGTTAAGTTAGTGATGCAATGTTGGATTTGTTGTATAACAGGCAGCGAGAGAGGTGAGCCAAGGAGTTCCAATGTGGTGAAAAGTGGTGCCCCTCAAAAAGTTTTGCCCATTGAGATTCCACTTATGCCAATGGATGAGTTAAATAGGTTAACAAGTAACTTTGGTTCAAAGGCTTTGATTGGAGAAGGATCTTATGGCCGGGTTTTCTATGCAAAGTTAAATAGCGATCAGGCTGTAGCGATAAAGAAACTAGATACCGGTTCTTCACAAGAGCCAGACAATGATTTTGCAGCACAGGTCAACTGTTAACAACTTGCTTTTCTTTTGCTTCTTAATCTTTTTTATGGCCTTGATTTTGAGTTTTCATACAAGTTCTCATTTATTATGCAGCTATCAATAGTTTCAAGACTTAAACATGACCATTTTGTGGAGTTGATGGGGTATTGTTTGGAGGCAAATAACCGAATTTTGGTATATGAGTTTGCAACAATGGGGTCTCTACACGATGTATTACATGGTATGCCCACTTCCATCACTGAATTACATCACCTATATTCTTCCATTTTTTGTTCTTGTTAATTTTGATTTAAATTCCCTTGTACCAACCACCTGAGATTTTATACCTCACAGGCTTCTTGACTGTTAATGCTGTAGTCTTTCCAACAATAGTTCTTAATTTAGAGCCCATTGAATAATAACAAAGGTTGAGAAATTTCAGAGTAGACAAAAAAATAATTGATTCACTTATATAGCTCTTTTATGGTACAGGGAGGAAAGGCGTACAAGGGGCTGAACCTGGTCCAGTTTTAAACTGGAATCAGAGAGTTAAGGTTGCATATGGTGCAGCCAGAGGGCTTGAATATCTGCATGAAAAGGTTCAACCTCCCATTGTTCATCGAGATGTCAGATCGAGCAACGTCTTACTTTTTGATGACTTTATGGCTAAAATTGCTGATTTCAACTTGACGAATCAGTCCTCCGACACAGCAGCCCGACTGCATTCAACTAGAGTCTTGGGAACATTTGGCTACCATGCTCCAGAGTAAGCTTCCTTATGTACTATCTCTAGTCTTGAAATTTGTCACAGTTTTTAACAACTAATAATGTGGTTAAGTTATAATGTTTTTTGAATTTATTTATTTATCTTTTTCCCCTTTCCTTGATCTGAAAATTAATGTTTTCTGAGTAGGTATGCTATGACGGGACAAATAACACAAAAAAGTGATGTTTATAGTTTTGGAGTTGTTCTTCTAGAGCTGTTGACGGGAAGAAAGCCAGTAGATCATACAATGCCCAAAGGACAACAAAGTCTTGTTACTTGGGTATGTTTTCATGTGGCTACTTCTTACAATTTGCTTGGCAGTATTAGCATTTCTCTTTTGCCTATAACTCAAAATCATATAAATATTGCAGGCAACTCCAAGATTGAGTGAAGACAAAGTGAAGCAGTGTGTAGATCCTAAACTAAATAATGACTACCCACCAAAGGCAATTGCCAAGGTTATTAATTATCCCTTCTTTTTACTTATTTTCGGCACAATGCAATATTTTTAAACTTGAAAGTTCATGACGCTATTTTGTTGAAAGCATTTTTCTGATTTACATCTTTGCTTTGTTGTATTATTGTGAATTGTAAATGCCACAGCTAGCAGCAGTGGCAGCGCTTTGTGTCCAGTACGAGGCTGATTTTCGACCGAACATGACAATAGTTGTCAAAGCTCTTCAACCACTACTTAACTCAAAACCAGCAGGCCCAGAATCTAATGCATAAAATATATGTTGTCTTTCCTGAAAACGATCAAGCTTTTGACTCATGTAATATGAAAGTTTTTCTCATTTTTTTGTGATTTTAACTTTCATTACTCTGAAGTGAGTAATGAAGATGCTATGATCAAATATATTTTTAGAGGGATTCTCATTTATGTGATATTGTAATTCTTGAAATACCGATTTATGGTGTTAGCAAATTCAATACTTAATAGACTGTATAACAACCCTTTTTCTTTTTTTTTTTTAAATCATATGAAAAACAAGGATTATGTATCAGTTCGAAAACCTCTGAAAAGGTACTCGATTTTGGCTTATAATATTACGGGAAAGGGCATGTAATTGAAGAATGCAGGCTTGCACATCAAATGCACAACACAGGTGTTTAAAGAGTCCCATTTTCCGTGATTAGGTGGTTAAAGGAGAGTTCTTAGACTTGTAACTATTTTGAATTGGATACTGGCACTGCTGATTCAAACAAAGGGAGTTTCAATTTCAAGGTCTGACGTTGGTTGGTTTCATTAAAGAGTTATACAGGTGGGTGGTTTGGTTAAAGAGTGAAAATATTTTGTCTCTACACCCCAAGTTTAAAGTTTTTGAAAATTTAAATTGAATACGCCCACTTGGTATCCATTTTAACCATAAGAATGTCCACAAACTCTAGTTTGTAGATAGATATTATGTTCATGATTTTATAATAATAAAAAGAAGTAGCATATATCTTTGTGATAAATGGATTTCCAATACTAATAAACTGGAATTTTGTTTTTAATAAAAACTAGTTCTGGCAGCACGCGGAAGATCTATATTCATATTTCAAATTTGATTAAAAATAATTGTTATATGCTAAATAAAGTACAACAATTAGAAATACTCCGTGACTTTCGTAAACTCTAAAAAATTGAATATCTGATAACTTTTATAGACTTTTTTTAAAGTCGTTAAAATTCTAGATTGAATACCCATGACTTTTGTAAACTCATTAAAAATCTAGATTGAATACCCCATGACTTTTATATACTTTTTTAAAACCTATAAAAGTCTATATTGAATACACCATGACTTTTATATACTCTTCAAAAATCTTTATTGAATATACCCAAACTTTTTAATTTCATAAAAGTTTATGAAAGTATTTAAAAATCTAAATTGAATACACGCCTAATTGTAAAGTTGACTTTTGAAAAGAGCGAAGGCAAACAAACAAGTAATCTGGGCAGTGAGCCAGAACCACACTTAACAAAGCAGGAGGATAGTCCTCCATCTAGACAGAAAAAAGATTGAAGATACAAAGCCTATCTCAGCGATGCTGTGAGCTGCTTTGTTAGCTTGCCTAGGAACAAATGAAATTTTCTCAAAATCCAGAGGTTGAAAAACATTGAGAGTCTTCAATAACCAAGCCAATATCGGATAAAGGAACTGTGTGCGCATTTACTAGCTCTACCACAGTAGCTGCATCCGACTTAATTATTTGAGGAGAGAAACCAATCTTTCAGTTTTGAGATGCCATAATTTGCCCTTCAGAATTTCGGATTATAACACCCAAACCTGTGACATTCCTAAAACACAGAAATTCATGAAAATAATTTCTTAATGGTAAAACTGGAGAGAAATATAGTGTTAAGTATAATCAACCAAGGAGCCCATTTATCCCAAATTCCCAATAATGAAGCAATCTTATCCCACCATCTGAAATTGGGAACTATACTCTATAGACCAACATTGATTCACAAAGCCTCCAACTGAACTTCCTTTTTTTCTCAGGTTCATAAACATATAGTGCTTCTTTATCAATAGTTATAGCCATTTTTTCTTCTTCACTTTGTTATAAATATTTATTTATCTATTTAATAAAAAAGTTTATTCATATTAATATATTTATTTTAAATTAATTAAATTATTTAAATTTTTAATTTTTTGTTTAATGGGTGTCTTGAAGAGACATAATTGTTCAGTATTTTACAAGATTATAGAAAGCGCTAGGCGCTAGTAGAGCGGCGACCTACCACCTAGCACTTAGACCGCTTAAGTGGAGATTAAACAGTTTACCGAAAGTCGGCCGGCCGGAGGCAGATCAGATAATATTA
Source organism: Xanthoceras sorbifolium (assembly GCA_003430845.1). Taxonomy (NCBI): domain Eukaryota; kingdom Viridiplantae; phylum Streptophyta; class Magnoliopsida; order Sapindales; family Sapindaceae; genus Xanthoceras; species Xanthoceras sorbifolium. The sequence continues at coordinate 14,738,096 of CM010612.1, forward strand.
CTGGCGGCAACAACAACGGCGACGGGAAGGAATCTGGTTGACGAGAAGAAGAAGAAGAAGAAGAAGAGAAGAAGAAGAAGAAGAAGAAGAAGAAAAACGATGAAGAAAAAGAGTCAAAGACGCTGCCAGAAGAAGGAAAAAGAAGAAAAGAAAAAAAAAATGAAAGCACAACTCCCAAAATGACACCGTTTTGGGGTTTTAATTTAAACCCCTAAAACGGCATAAACCCCTAAAACGACATCATTTTGGGGGTTGTGTTTTTTTTTCAAAAAAAAAAAAAAACTTAAACCCCTAAAACTAGCGTCGTTTTGGGGGTTAGGTTTTGGGGATGGATCACTTACTTATAAAATAGTCAGACCCTCACTCGAAGTGCAGGTTCACTTTATTCTTCTGATCAAGCATTCAAAGCATTCTTCCAACTATTCATAGTCTACACAAGCAAATTCCGGCCACCGGCGGTTACTGTTCACTCACGACTTCGATCACCATACTTCCACACTTTCAACCATCCACGATCGAACCTACGTGTATAGGAAGTATCTCTACTCACCCACTCTACATTTTTTATACTACTTTCTTACAGTTTACTAACTTGAGCGTCGAAGTGTACTTGGCCGGCATCGCCTCGGTGACCAAGCATTCTATTGACCTCGTATTCTCTGGTTTTACAGGTTGTAGTACCTCGATTATCACCCTACCATTTTTGTGGTCTACTATAACACATATCAAATTCTTATTAAACTAACTAAATAGGTAAAATTGTTTAATTGTAAAAGGTTGGAGGGTAAAAGTGCCATTTTAATTCGATAAATGAATATAATAGGCAAAATGGTTAATTTACACTTTGTGTCACGATTGACCGTTAAAATTTTGATACGAGGGACTAGATTGATAAATTTTACAAAAAATTAGAAACCACGGAGTTGAAAGTAAAAACATATCAAAAAGTACTGTTTTCAAATAAGTTTGGGATCAAATTGATAATCACCAAACTTTTAGAGTTGCAGTAAAATGAAAATTAATAGATTCACAAATTCAGAGTTTAAAGAAGTAATTATACATAATTTACCTGAAATATTCTTATCTATATTCATGAACAATTTTTTTAAAAAACTAATAAAGACCTCCCCCGTTGGTAGTGTTTGATCATTAACTTTAATGGGTAACCAGGTCAAAAAGTACAAAGACTTATTTAAATACCCCTATTACCTTTAATTTAATAATATACAAATAATTACAAAAAGATATGCATCTCTACCATTCATCTCAAAGATGGACAGTTGAGAGCCGTCTTTTTTCTTTAATTTAATATTAAAAAGATATAAATTTTTAAAAAGATGAGATGAACGGTAAAAATAAATAAATATAAAAAGAGAGAGCAAATTACACATAAACTACCTCTGATTTGCCCTCTTACACATAGAAATAACTTTTCAAAAAAGTTGTACTAACCTCTCATGTTGACTGTGGTTGATTGTTAAAGTTAATAGAGAGAGGATAATTTGGTCATTTCTCCATATTTTTAATATTTTAATATTAAATATAAATAATTGAAAAATACAAAAAAAAAATTAAAGATGGAACTCCATTGTCTATTATTGGAAGATGGAGATCAGATTAAATAAATAAAATGAACTGAAAAAAATTAAAAAAGAATATAACTCAACCGTCCATTTCATAATCAGATTGAAAAAATTTTTTTAAAAAAATCTTATTTGGAGATTGAATCTCCACTTTCCTTTTTCAATTTTGTTTTTCAATCTAATCACCACAGTTAAAAAAAATATATTTTTTATTTTTATTTTTTTAAATGTATCTCAAGCGTCTATCTCAAAGATGGACGGTTGAGATTTATATATATTTTTATTATTTTTCTATTTATTTTTAAATAAAATTTAAGTAATGGCATATTAGTAAATTTTTTGAAATAGGACAAGGGTATTATGGTCTTTTCACCAATCAAGCAAAGCCAATAGTTAATATTAATGAATTTTACTAACGGCAGGGGAGGTTAGTGCAATTTTATTGAAAAGTTATTTATGTATACAATAAGGCAAACCTCAGTTAGCTTCCATGTTATTTGCTAAGAAAATATGATGGACCCGAGATCCATCTCTAGATCTCAATGGAGATCCATGGATGGGGAGGCTCCATCAATCCATTTATGGATCTCCGTTGAGATCTAGAGATGATCTTGAGCGAAGTTGTCTATTTAATGACTAATAAACTTTGGTTTTCTTCACACAACAATCAACCATGGTTTATGCCTTGAACACTCGAAGTCATGTTGCTTTGCTTATTCTTCTCCTTTTTATACATCTTCCTATTCTTGAGCTGCAATCACACCCAACAAAAATTAAAAGTCAAGCTCTTTACTTATGGCAATCAAATCCAACAAGAATCCCACCTCGCCAAGCCTAAGGGTGGGCACAAACCAACCGAACTAATAAAATCGAACCGAACCGAATCAAAAAAGTTGCATGGTTCGGTTTTAGTTGTTCATTCAATTCGATTTGGCTGCACATATGTATGAACCAATTATATTGGTTCAGTTCTTAGGTCAAATGTCAAGCATTCTCTTGTCTCTCTCTCACCTCTCATCCTCTCAATATCTGCCAAGCAACTGTCCAACACACCCTCATAGCTCATTTCACTCATTATCTGCCAAGCCACCGTCCAACATACCACAAATTGATCGTATCGTTGCTGTGAAATGTGAGATCGACCTCAGTAGACTCCCTCTGATGCTATATAAAGATTTTTAAAGCTTTTGTTTGTATTTTCTCCTTTTTCATTTTTTGGTAAAAAATAATAGTTTCAACGCGACGAAATAAAATGAGAGAGAGAGAGTTGACGAAAAAGAAATAGAAAGAATAAATGTAGATGAAAAGTTGCAAATGAAAGCGAAATGGAAGGGGTGAGAGGAAGGAGAAAAATTTTTAAAGGGAAAATTACAATTAAACCGTACTGTTTCTAAAATTACATCTTTAGAATATTTACTAATTAGTTGACCGTTAGAGTTAATATTTTGACCAAAGGTAAAAATCATTTTGATGCCCTATCTTTTTTTAAATTTTCACTTTTTGACCTGTTTTTGTTCTGTTAACTCTCATAGTCCCAAACATTTTAAAAATTTATTAACTTATTTCTTCTGTTAGTCAACAGTTAGTCAAATTTAACGGTTTTAGGGGTATTTTAGTATTTATAGACAAAAATAAAAATTCAAATTAAAACAATAAAGAAAAAATCAGAAAAAAATTTAATTCTAAAAATAAATGACAACAACTAAAAAAAAATTATGAGAATTTATTTAAATTATTTATTTATTTAATAATTGATATTGTTTTTAATTTTTTATTTACTAAAATTTAATTTTCATATATTGTAGACCACGAAAGTTGGCGGGACGAGGATCGGGGCACTACAACCTGCAAAATAAGAGTCGACGGGTCGACCAGAGCACTTGGACACCGGGGCTGTGCCGGCCAAAGATACTTCGAGATCAAGTTAGTATGATTATCGTAAATAGAGATGATATAATGAATAAGCAAGGAATTATACTTCCTGATCGTGAAAAATAGATGGCAGAGGTCGAATGGAGATGGTCGAAATCAGCCGATTGCCAGAGATCGTTCGTGGACGGTGGTCCTCGGGGATTGTGTTGTCGGAACGGTGAAAGACGATTGAGAGCTCAGAGTGCTTGAAAGTGTAAGTCCAAAGAATTTCGTAAACCCTCACTCAGGCTTATATTAGGGGTGATCTACCCATTGGTGGGTATATTATCATCCCCGATTTCTCGGCGCGGATCAAGGAAGATGTGACTGCTTCCTTTACCTGGTCTATTGGACTTTAAACTTAAAGTCTGATAAGGTTTGACTTGGTAGTCACGACAAAAGTTTGGTCTATGGTGTAGAGTGTGCAAGTGGTCGAACGACGACCCTCAATGGGTAGGAACCCTTATAAGATGGTCTAGCGACCCATCATATACCCTCATGGTTGAACGATAAGGGTATCTTGGTAGATGGGTCAAGACTCAAGGTAAGTCATGCTGAGACCAAGGTACTTGGTCGAGCGACATGGTCGAGCCATATGCGTGGTTGAGCTACTGTGTTGAACATTAAAATTTGGGCAACCACTTTGGCAGTAGGTGAGGTGGTCGAACGACCTTGTCCTTTGGTTGGACGACGTTTTCTTCACATGGGTTGCCTTATGGGTTCTTGTTGGTTTGACAAAGTATTGGGCCTATAAGTGTTATAGACATGATGTTGGATTAGGCTTCTACGTAGGCTTGAGTCCTTTTGGGCTTGGACTATTTTTGGTTACTACAGTTTGCTTCCAAACTTGTTGGTATTAGTCTGTAGGCTGATGGCAAGAAGTTTGCCCTGGTCATTCGATTGAGTCGAATACAGAATGATGGATCTATTGGTTGTATGTCTGAATGTCATGTGTAGTCTTTTGTTGGGATGAGTTCTAGAATTAAAGTCAACTTAGCTTCGCTATGGTTGTACGACCTTGTCGAGTGAATTTAGTGCAGGAGATGAGTGTTGGTGACCTTGTCATAAGGTTGCTAAGGCTTGCTATAGTCGAGCGACCAAATCGAGCAGGTGCTAGGCTCTTCAGTTGCCTTAACAGCTGGCGTTTGGGCAATCATTGCTCTTCGTTTGGGAAGGTAAGAGGAGCCTTGTGTCGTGTGCTGACGGTTGTGGGGAAGTGTGCCCAATAACAATATGACACATCAGCGAAGGGGGATCCTTCATTTTCCCGCTTCTCTCTCTTTCCTCCACTTTTCACTTTTGCTTCTTCATCTTCAAATTTTTTCAAGTTTTTCTCTCTATTTCCGGTGAAAAGCAGTCGATAGTTCTCCGTTTCCGGTGTCCATTCAAGCTGTTTTAGGTGATTTTTTGTGACTCTCGGTGTATATCTTGCGATTCTATGTTTACTGAGGTGAGTTTTGCAAACTTTTGCTTTCGTTTCTAGATTTTTTTGCTTTTGGTTTGGTGTGTGTTCTTGATTTCTTTATCCTTGAATTTGAGCAAAAAACAAAGAGACTTGCTTTTTTGATCCGTATTTAGGGAATAGAAATGTTGACATCTTGTTTGTGTTGATTCGACTAGTTATACGGTCGTTCGACCAAGTAGAACATAATACTTAACATAGGAGAGCAACCTATTAGTAGTGTGGTCGTGCGACCACGTAGTAGTTCACATACTTAGGTAGGGCACTCGTTAGGTCGTGCGACCAGGAAGTGTTAATATCTTCACTAGGATAACATCATAGTCGAGTGACCACGTATGGTTGGGCTGGTGCCTGATGTACTTATTTTATACCTCGTAAGTGCACGAATCAATATGTTAATATAGCTTCGGCAAGTACAAGGATCGATCCTACAAAGATTGACGATTTAATTACTATTCTAATTATAATTTAATTAAAACTGAAAATTAAAAGGTCTTTGAAACTGATTTGAATTCTAAAAAGTAATTTAAACTAAATTAAAACACTAAGAAAAAGAGTTTGAATTTGTGAAAATATGGGAAGAGAAACTAGGTTATCGACAATTCAAACATGTCCATTTATGCAAAAACTATAGTATGAAAGTATCTATTCAAGTTCAGGATTCGTTCTTAATTCATGTATGATCATCACCTTTCAGATTATTTAACCAAGTATTCCTAAATTGTTAATCACCGCTACCGTTAGGTCATGAATTCAGTAATTAACACAAGGAACCCATTAAGATCTAAGAACTTTAAGAATCAACACACAGTTTTATGATAAACATACAAATCATGCATCAATTATTCATTAGAGATATATAACTTATAAATAGCACGTAACAACAATTTTCCTACTTAACAGTTATATAACCTTAAATTGGCACGTAACAACGATTATCCCAATTCTCAAAATCTCAAATAATTATTATTTATAATCTAAACTAACACGTAATAACAATTATCCTAGTTCATCAACAATAGAAATATAAACAATAAACAATTAAATCATGAATAAAACAAAACCATGAATAGAATTAAAATAATAGTCTTTAACATGAGCAAATTAATATTCTTCACATCGATTCCCTAATTATGGATTAGTTACACATTATGGAGAAATAAACAAAAAAATGAGAATTAAGAAAGAAAAAACTCATGGTGATTATCCAAAAGTTTCTCAATTTTCTTGTTATTCTTCTTCTTGATTGCTTCTTGATCTATCATGGATGGAAGATGGCTTCAATGGAGTATGAAAGAATTTGTGTATGGTAAGGAAGGAGATTTGGTGGGGGAATGGTCCCCTTTGGTCCCCACTTTTCCGTCCTTTATTTATTATGACAAGAGATGGTTTTATAGGTTGAAAACGAGCTAAATATGAATTCGAGTCAAACTCTGATGACATCTATGCCCAAAATCTGCTACCATAATTTTCTGTTGCAGCTATAGGTCACAGTTTTGTTGAAGCAATTTTCTTAGCTGCTACTGAATGCTGCGCACGGGGTTTCTTGGTCACGGTTTATGCCTGACTGCGCACTGTTACGAAAATAAGCATAACTTCCTCTAGGAAACTTCAAATCACGAACCTTAATATTCATTGGAAAGTAGACATCTAAAGCTTTCTATACATATATTGATCGTAACCCAGTTCATTTTTTGGTATATTTGGCAGCCCTCGAAACATGACAGCTCGGCACCATAAATCTTCCAATTCTCCAATTTTGATACTTTTAGCTCCAAAACTCTTCCATTAAGCTTAATTCCTTAATTAGGGATAACAATCTACAAAATGCTCACAAAACACATTAACAACTAATTTCACTCAAAAACATCGCATAAATAATAGGAAATAGGGGCCTAAATATGTACAAAAATAGTGTGATCAAATACCCCCAAACCTATCTTTTGACAGTCCTCGAGCAAAATGGAAATATACAAAATAAAAATTAATCTATGCCACTTTCGTAGGGAAACACGATAGCACTTAGCATGTGCCACAAACCTTTAAACCCCTATGTGCCCTTAATAGGAGGAGTGATGTCTTCTAAAGGTTTACCAGCAATGATGCCCACAAACGTTCCCTATTTTGTAACAATGCAAAGAGAATGTAATATGAAATTTATGAAGGAACAACGACACATGTTCAATTCAATTTTCAGATGTTAATAACATATCGAAGTTGCTCATATTTTACAATTTATTAATATCTACACTTTTCCCCTAAATGTTAAAAACAAATGTGCCATGAGACCTAGAATCGAACCTTGACCCTAATTTTCACAGGAAAATACTCTCAATATCCTCGAATCTTAGGCGTACACTCTTAATCAATATATGCGAAGGGAAGTTATGTACAAGAAATTCAAAAATTTCATCGCATGTGTAAATTAAAATAGAAAGAGGTTCAGATATTTCAAAATTAGATTTCATGAATGAATTCAGAAGCTATAAACAGAATAATCACAATGCCTACTTATGCAAGTTAATCAGAATTACTGTAAGATCGATAGGGCTTTCTTAAAGGTTGTAATGGTGCCAAAGGTGATGTTTAACAATGAAGAGAATGAAATTCAAAAAACCTAGAATCATATTGAAAGATTTATAAATTTAGAAAACATACACATAACTCTTTTCTGCTTCTTTTCTTGGCATCCAAGCTTTCACACTAAGCTTTTGATTTCTTTTTTTTTTTCTTATGTTTTTATCTCTTTGTTTTGAGAGACTTCACTTAGCATTTACTATTTTTCTCAATTTTGAAGGATGCATTTATTTCTTTTTATTTTATCATTGAGGAGTTTCTTTCGCGTTTTTCGAACTTTTTTTTTTGTTTTTTTGAATCTACTCAATGTGATCCTAAGTTATAAGGTATGGCTTTTTAATATGGTGATGGGGTGATGAAACATGGTGATGAAAGAAAAAGTTTATTCGTGTTTGGCTTCAAATGGGGTCATGGAGCACAAAAATGGAACGGAATTTGGCCTTTTTCAAAGTTCAAACACACATAGTCTAAATCACTTCTTACAGATCACCCAATTCATTAACATAGCAAGCATGCAATTTATTCAGTTATGATAGTTCATAGAATCCAAAGCAAATCCTATAGAGATCGTTCTATTTCAAAGAATAAGCATGAAGAGTCTATAGAGTGAAAAACAACAAACTTTCTCAGAAATAACGTTAAAAGGCTTAATAACTCACAAGGGTGGTCTCCACTATTTATCCTAGAATCCCAAGCACATTGTTTCTACATAAAGTTCAAAACATGCAGAATATGATTTCTTACTCATTATAATTCATAAGATATCAAATTAACATCTAACAATTGAAAAATCACATGAATGTTGTTAAATTTGACAAACTCAAATTGTTTCAAGAACGCGTGGCATTATTACATTTCCAAGTAAATTTTCTCAAACTGCTAAATTTCAGATTTGACCTATGTCCAGTTTCCAGTAAATATGTTAAATCATATTTGGTGGATTTTGACGAAATTTTATATTCAGAAAATAGACATGAAAAAATACAACTTTCATTTAGACATAATCCCCAAATTATGTATAGAATATAGTAAAAACGGACGTTGAAAACAGATCACGTGCAGATTTACAAAAACGGGGCATCGCTTTTGACCTTTGGTAAAAGAAACAGTCATAACTTTTGAAGTATTGCCCAGACAATTACATTCTTTATATATTCGGAATCATCACGAAAAAATAAAGAACATATCATGGATGAAAAAATTTATTTCCTCACCAAATGGTACAATTGTAATTAAAATACTTGCTTTAAATATTTTCAAAACATGGCACTTTTTTCGCAGAGTTTGAACAAAAACGAAAAACAAAAACAAAAACGAATTCACACCCCCAAACCTAATCTAAACATTGTTCTCAATGTTTATGTGATATGAATGCTTGGACAATGAATATATAAAGTACGGAATGTATAAATTCTAAACACAAACAATAACAAGAAAAACTAACAACAAAAACTACAAAAAAATAAAAACTAGAATTAAAAAGAATTACCTAGGTGGGTTGCCTCCCACCAAGCACTTTATTTAACGTCTAGGCGAGATGTAAAGCAGGGTCTATCCCTTCGTCGATGGATCATCGTCCAAATATGGACTCAATAGATGCTCATATATTTTGGAATACAATCTCTTCTTGAACTTTCTCAATTTGGAAGCTTCAATCAGCAAAATTTGAATAACTTTGAATTTTTTACTTGAAAAGCAACACAAACTCACATTGTTAATAAAAAATTTCATACCTTATTTGAGATCTTTTTGGCAACACTTCTTAGCACGATGAAACTTTTTTTTCGTTTTCGCACACTTGTGGAGTGTTAAGATTATACTCAATAGCAAGAGTGTATTAGTGTATTTGACAATCGATCTCATATAAATAAAAGTGATTTCTGTTTTAACAAATCTTATAGTAATTATATAAAATTGTCAAAAGTAAATAATCATAAGGTCAAGAGGCTATGACAAACAAAAGAATTGTTCATACATCTGGATATGTATGAGGTAGACATAATTCTTTAGTTAGTCTCGAATAAACATTCACAAATTAAGATATAAGGTTGGGCACCTTTATCTTGTTAAAGTTGTAGATTCTTTTGTTAGCATTTGAGCGGGATCAAATGTGATATGATGGGTCTAAAATTATCGAAGTTTCTTTAGACAAAAGAATCTAGTGCACTGGGTGCATTGAATAGGATCACTATAGAAAACTTTATCCGTAACCGTCGGTGGATAAAAGTGTTCTACTAAGACAATCGGAGAGTCTATCTCAATCCTGAAATAAATGATAGACTTATGGTTGCATGCGTTATCACTTGAGCTGTCAATGAGTACGATTATATCACATAGTCTATCCTCGATGGTTTGGTGGTATTCACGTGTATATCGATAGAGGAAATTATTTATAGAAATGAACATCGTGACTGCATTTAGCAAATGTTAGTAGAATACCATCATAGGGATGTTTTGAGGTATTGAATATTTAAATCTTTACTGAAAGTTTTCAATATTGGATATTGAAACATGACTTCTGTACAAGTCAAAATATCTAAGTTCGAAAACATGGTCATATGAGTAAATATGGTAACTTAGAGAGCTATAGACGGTTTATGAGCTTTTGACGATTACTGGTATTTTTCACGAGGATACATTTTCTTCATTTAGGTTGTCTAGGGTACGAATTAGTACGCTCACTTATTCTATCTTTATTTAAGAGTTCAATTTTAGCTCTTTAGTGGAATGAACTAAAATTAATAGATCGGACCTAAGTGAATAATTTATTGATTGTGATTAGGTTGTGTCTATTGGAGCTTAAATTTAGATAGCTTGCCAAGATCCCCAATCCACAGGAACTTGAATGGATGACTAGTTATATACTACCGGATCATTTATTTGATCAATCTTATGGAATTGATTTTGAAATTTTTTCCAAAAGTTTTGAGAGGTGCGTTCTTGTGTTCGATCAAGACACGCGGTAACTCGTCAAAATACCTGGGATGGGTGGCCAAGGGTGTGTGATCCCTTGGGCGGCCCTAAGAGATGTTTTTAACATCCCATAAATATATTGATAATATAATTAACACATTTAATAAAAATGAGGCTGTTAAATTATATTAAATATATTTATTTAAAGGCATGTGGACTTGTTTCTTTTTGTAAGAATGAGTCTAGTTTACATGTTGACTTTTTGTGGAGGTCCAATGAGTTTAATAAAATGGAAAAACAAAATTTGGGTGGCAATGGCTAAATTATTTAGCCAATTATTTTGTTTTGTTTTATTATTTAATTAAATGGTAATTAGTAAATTATTTAATTAATTAATTATTTATTTAATTAAAAGTCAAAACACTTTTCTACTAGGAATTGGATTTCTAGTTTTTATGCTATTTGTAATAGTATGATAAGTATCAAAAACCTTATTTGATAAGGAGATAAATAAAAGGAGTTATTTATCAAATCAAATTAGAAATGTTTTGATATTTATCAAAAACTCTAAAGTTGACTATTAGCCACTTTTTGGAAGTTTTTGATAAGTCATTCTAATTCTTAATTATCATTTAATAATTATTGGATAATGGTTTCAAGAGATGAAATAGGATTGAACTCTTGGTTTGATGGTTTTTGGGTGAAACACAAAAACCTTCTTATGGGAGGATTCAGCCACCCTATATAAACCACCATGGAGAGTTCGGCCTACACTAATGCTTGGATGCAAGTTTTGAGTTTTTTTTGTGAGCTTTGAGAAGTCAAGGAAAAATTCACCATCTCTAGAAAAAAGTGTGAGAATTCGCCCGATAGAAAATAGAGAAAGAACAACGTGTTCTTTGTTTTCTCAAGAGGGTTTTGAGTGACTAACGAAAAAAAAAAAGTTTTTTGTTTCTCATCCTCAGGTAAACAATTCAAATAAAGGGAGCCCACACTTCAAGGTGATCTACATTCGTGAAGGATTGGAAGATCTAGTGGTTCATAATCGACGCAACATCAAGCCTCACGTAATTCAAAAGGTATGTTACCTTTTGTTATATATTTAATTAACTATGGATTAAGATCTCTTTTTGAAAAAAAAAATTTAAAACGTACCAATGCAAAAATATTTGTTTTTTTACGCCTTCTGATGCGCTGTACTCGCCGTTTTTCCTATATAGGGTTCTGGCACCTCCAGAGGATTCTTCACTTGCTTTTCGCGATTCATCTCATCGTGCGTGGGTAAACGAATGTTTTCATCAATGTTCGTCATCTGCGAGTACAACCTACGATAGCTTTTTTTTTTGTCATAGCTTTCGCTGATTTGTGACTGTAGCTGCAATTGCTTGCTGTGCTCACGGGATTCAGGTCGCATGTAACACCCCCTGACCCGACCCGGCTGGATCGACCCAGGGAGCGCTACCGGGTTTTCAAAACTTTTCTTAATTCTGTTTATAATCTGAAAACCAACTACTTTATATTTTAAAATCTTTTCTAGTGAGCACATCAACATTCAGTTTTAAAAATTTCGGCAGAGTTTCCTCTGTTTTTCTGATTTCCCAAAATCTGTTTTCAACAAACGTCCAAAACAATATATTTCAACACTTATATATCAAACTTTCAAACCAATGCGCACTCTGCCGTTTAGTGCGACTTTCCAAACAGTTTTAAAATAAAATAGTTCATAATTCATTATTTACAATCCTTTGAAAATGAAAAACAGAAATCATAAAACAATTAATTACAAAACATAAATATAGAACACATTTACATATTCTTGTATATGCATGCGTAATATACAGAAATATATGACTACCCAAAATGTGGTGACTCTGGATCTCTGTCTGCAACTCTCTCTTCAATCTTTTCCTTCCTCGGTATCTCTGTTACCTACGCGCGATAAACATCAACGGACTAAGCAATAATGCTTAGTGGGTGTACACTAAAATAAATTGCAATATAATATAAAACAAAAAATCTTAAATTCAGAAATTCAGAAATATATATATATATATATATAAAACAACCATTATATTTCAATTACTGAAATTATATAAAATAAAGTATTTCAAAAGTTTCTGGGTTTCAATTGTAATAACATTTCTTTATTTTTCCACATTATTTTCTGGCTTTCAGTTCTCAATTCTTTTCTAATCATTTTACTCAATTCATTCTCAATTCTGGCCCTTTGATATACTTAACATACTTCAGGACTGAAATATGGGTCGTTCGACCACAGTGGCTGTCTGTCGAACATAACTCCCACTCTAGGACCGGCACTTGGGGCCTGTTCCATCCAAAAGTGGTACGTATAACTCCCTACCCTAGGACCGAGTGTACGGTAACCTAGAGAGGTACATATCTCCCTATCTCAGGACGAATCCTTAGGAAGGTACGTGTCTTCCTACCCCAGGACGAATCCTTGAGGAGGTACGTGTCTCCCTACCCCAGGACGAATCCTTGGGGAGGTACATAATATCACATCAATATCAATAACGGTGCAGTACTGCTAAATGAACCCAGCTGGTATACCAACCTCCTATATCCGTATATATGTCCAAGTATTCTAGGGCCGTTTCAATACAACATTTTCACATAACAACTGTAATTCATAAATCGAATTTAAACTTAACTAATATAACAATTTAATCGATATTAGTAAAACATATATACATGATTTCATGAAAATTCAACGATTTATTCATACGATATTCTGAAACAATTTATTTCAACATATTCAAACAAATCAAAATACGATTAAAGCATAATACTCGAAATTCGATTAAAGAGAAATCGTTCAAATGGAGAAAAAACAATATGAACATATAGTTACTAAATTATCCAAGATTCATAAAGATTGCAAAAAAGTGTGTACACCAACTTGGATACCGTTTTTAGACAGTTTCTTTTTCTGGATTTCCTTTTTTTTTTCCTTTTCTTTTTTTCTCTTTCCTCTTCTCTTCTTCTTCTTCTTCTTTCTCTCTCTCTCTCTCTCTCTCTCTCTCTCTCTCTCTCTCTCTCTCTCTCTCTCTCTCTCTTTCTCTTTTTTTTCTTTCTCTTTTTCTTTCTTTTCCTTTCTCTCACGTTCTTTCTTTTTTTTCTAGTTACTTCCTCCAGAAGCTTCACCGCCCACTTATTTTTTTTTATAAAATTTCGGTCATCGCGACCTGTGGTTGCGCCACCTGGTCGCGTTACTCACTGGAGGAATTTCACCGCTTTCATCGCGATCAACCATCGCAGTACCTGGTCGCGACGTTGGTCGCCATGCTCACTGCCTAAATTCAATATTTTCGCCACGAGCTCCTCAGCGCGATCTGTGGTCGCGGTGACTAGTCGCGATGCTCACTGCCAAAAATCACCATTTTCACCGCGAGCTGCTCATCGCGTGCTCTGGCCGCGGTATTCACTGCCCAGTTTTCACCCTTCTCTTCATGCATCATTTTTGGACTGTTTCATCTGGTCCACTTGAAAACCTAAAAATTAATCCAATAAACACATTACATTATTTTAATGTAATTAACAACACTTCTGGGCATTTTTCATAATTAACGAAAATTACGGATGTTACAATTCTTCCCCTCTTAAGAAATTTTGTCCTCGAAATTTACCTCAGTTGAATAGTTGCGAATACTATTGTCTCATTGTTTCCTCGCTCTACCAAGTAGCCTCTTCTACTTTGTGATTTCTCCAGAGGACTTTTACCAGTGGAACTCTTTTGTTTCGTAGTTCTTTAATCTCTCGATCAAGGATTTGCACTGGTTCCTCTTCATATGTCAGGTTTGGTCGGATTTCAATACTTTCGGCCTAAACTCTGTGGGAAGGATCAGATCTGTATCTTCTCAGCATGGACACATGGAACACATTATGAATCTTTTCTAATTCTCGAGGTAAAGCAAGTCTGCAGGCTACTGGTCCCACACGTTCAATGATTTCATATGGGCCAATAAACCTAGGACTTAACTTACCTTTTCTACCAAATCTGAGCATTTTCTTCCACGGAGATACTTTTAGGAACACTTTCTCACCGACTTCATATTCTATCTCCTTTCTTTTCAGGTCTGCATATGATTTCTGTCGGTCAGAAGCAACTTTCAGTCTTTCCTTAATGATCTTTACCTTATCCTCAGTTTGTCGGATCAAATATGGGCCTACTAACCTGTTTTCACCCAATTCTGTCCAGCATACAGGTGTCCTGCATTTCCTTCCATACAGTGCTTCATATGGTGCCATAGCTATACTCGATTGATAACTGTTATTGTATGCGAATTCAATCAATGGGAGATGATCCGCCCAACTCTCTTCAAAATCAATTACACAATTCCTGAGCATATCTTCAAGCACCTGAATTACTCTTTCTGATTGTCCATCTGTCTGCAGATGGAAGGCTGTACTGAAATTCAGTCGAGTACCCAAAGCTTCTTGAAACTTCTTCCAGAATCTAGATGTAAACCTCGTGTCCCGATCTGATACTATTGATGCAGGCACTCCATGCAATCTGACTATTTCTTTTATATACAATTCTGCCAGTCGATCCAGTGAATAGTTAGTTCTGACAGGTAAAAAATGTGATGACTGTGTCAGTCGGTCTACTATAACCCATATTGCATCGTGTTTACTCTGGGTAAGTGGCAATCCTGTGACAAAGTCTATCGTGATACGATCCCATTTCCATTCAGGTATTGCTATTGACTGTAACAATCCTGAGGGAACCTGGTGTTCAGCTTTCACCTGTTGACAGGTCATACACTTATTCACGAAATCCACCACATCTTTCTTCATACCAGACCACCAATATTGAGTTTTCAAATCTCTGTACATTTTTGTGCTACCTGGGTGCATCGAATACGAACTACTGTGTGCCTCTGTCAGGATCATCTTTCTCAATTCTTCATCATCTGGAATGCAAATCCTGTCTCTGAAACACACAACACCACCATCATTTCTAATTGAGAAGTCCGGATGCTTCCCCTCTGGGATCTGTCTACATATCATATGAATTCTATCATCTTGTTTCTGTTTTTCTGCAATCTGCTGAATTAAACTTAGTCTACATCTCAATTTA
Source organism: Xanthoceras sorbifolium (assembly GCA_003430845.1). NCBI lineage: Eukaryota > Viridiplantae > Streptophyta > Magnoliopsida > Sapindales > Sapindaceae > Xanthoceras > Xanthoceras sorbifolium. The sequence goes on from CM010612.1 coordinate 14,753,643, forward strand.
GCTACCAATGCATTGTCTGGAATATAAATCTTGTCTCTAAAACACACAATACCATCAGTTCTGATTGAGAAGTCTGGATGCTTTCCTTCTGGAATCTGTCCACATATTATCTGAATTCTATCATCCTGCTTCTATTTTTCTGCAATCTGCTGAATTAAACTTGGTCTGCATCTTAGTTCAGCCACCAATGCATTGTCTGGATTCAGCTGTAGTTGCACATTCATAGCCTTCAGAGCGAATAGTGCTTTTCTGCTCAAAGCATCTGCTACCACATTTGCCTTTCCTGGATGGTATTCAATCACACAGTCATAATCTTTAATAAACTCCATCCATCGTCTCTGTCTCAGATTAAGCTCTCTTTGGGTAGGCAGATATTTCAGACTCTTGTGATCTGTGTATATGTAACATTTTTCACCATACAAGTAATGCCTCCATATTTTCAAGGCCAATACAATAGCTGCAAGCTCCAGATCATGTATTGGATAGTTCTGCTCATGAGTTTTCAGTTGTCTGGACGCATATGCAACTACCTTGCCTTTCTGCATCAATACGCAACTTAAACCCTGGTGTGAGGCATCACTATAGATCACAAAATCTTTACCTGAAACAGGCTGAATCAGGACTGAAGCCTCAACTAGCATCACCTTCAATCTATCAAAAGTTGCCTGGCATCTGTCAGTCCAGTCAAATCTGACATTTTTATGTAGTAGCTTGGTCAACGGACTTGCTATGGCTGAAAACCCCTTCACAAACCGTCGATAATAACCTGCCAAGTCTAAGAAACTTCTGACTTCTGTAATATTTCTGGGAGGCTTCCATTCCACAATTGCTTCTATCTTTTTAGGATTTGCCTTAATACCCTCTGTTGACACAATGTGACCCAAAAATGCAATTTCAGGCAACCAGAACTCACATTTGCTCAATTTACCATACAGTTGCTTCTCCATCAGAATCTGCAATACTACTCTGAGGTACCTGTCATGGTCCTCTGTCGTCTGTGAGTACACCAGGATATCATTAATAAATACCACCACAAACTGATCTAAGTATGGTCGGAATATCCGGTTCATCAGGTCCATAAAGGCTGCAGGTGCATTTGTCAGCCCAAATGGTATCACTACAAATTCATAATGTCCATACCTGGTTCTGAATGCAGTTTCGGAATATCTGAATCTTTTATTCTCAACTGATGATACCCCGATCTGAGATCTATATTTGAGAAGACACAGGCTTCTCTCAGCTGGTCAAATAGGTCATCAATTATAGGCAACAGATACTTATTCTTGACAGTGAGTTTATTCAGCTACCTATAATCGATACACAGTCTCAATGACCCATCTTTCTTTTTCTTAAACAGTACTGGAGCTCCCCATGGGGATACACTGGGTCTGATGAATCCCTTATCCAGCAATTCCTGTAACTGTATCTTCAGTTCTTTCAATTCTGCTGGTGCCATTCTGTAAGGAGCTATGGATACTGGAGACGTACCTGGTACCACATTAATCACAAACTCCACTTCTCTCTGAGGTGGCAAACCAGGAAGCTCCTTTGGAAATACATCTGCAAAATCACACACAGTGGGTATATTCTGGATCGTAGAATCAACTTTTCTGGAATCAACCACCTGAGCCAAATAAGCTTCACAACCTTTTCTGATCAGTTTACAGGTTGTAGTGGCTGAAATGACATTGGAGAGAAAATCCATCCTTTCACCCACCATTGTAATTTCTGCACCATCTGCTGTTCTGAGTGTCACTCATTTCAGTTCACAGTCGATCACTACTTTGTGCCTAGTTAACCAATCCATGCCTAAAATAACATGAAACTCATGGAATGGCAACTCCATCAAATCTCCTGAAAATTCATACTCTTGGATCCGAATAGGATAATTTCTATACATACGGTTCACAACTACACTTTGGCCTATCGAATTACTACTAACACATCATACTTAGTAGGTTCAGTTTTCAAACTTCGTTGTTTCAACATTGCATCACATACATATGAATGGGTAGAGCCTGGATCTATCAATGCAATAGCTGTAGTATCAAAAAAAGAAATAATACCAGCTATCACGTCAGGTGCATCCTTGTCTTCCCGAGCTCTAACACCATAGACTTGTGCAGGAGCTCGACTATCTGGTCTTGCCACTGATTCTGACACCCCTCTGTGGCTACCACCTTCAGTTCCTGCCTGACTGGGCCTCCTACCTCTAGAAGTAGTAGGGGCAGATCTCTCTGGTTGCTGTACAGTGATAGATCTAAGCTGTGGATAATCCCTCAGAAAATGGTCACGAGATCCACACCTCAAACAAGCTCCTGTAATCTTCCACCATTCCCCAGGGTGTCTCCTTCCACAATGCTCACACAATGCCGGGGCTGATCCCCTAACTGCACTCCTAGGGGTACTGGCTATCGAGGTTACAGACTGACCCGGCCTGGCTGTGGGTATGGGCCTCTGTGACTGCACCGGACCACTGGACTGCGATCCCTTAAATTTCTTACTGGATTACAATCCTTTAAATCTCTTACTCTGGGGCTGATATGAGCTTGATGGCCCTACTCCCCTTCTCTGTTGACCTCTGTCTCTTCTGGCCTGCTCTTCTTTCTTAATTCTTTCGACATTCAGAGCTGCAGAGACAAGTCTGGTGAAATCTTCAAACTCAAAGGCAGCAACCTGTAACACCCCTCAAATAATCAACATTCTATTCATATATTCAAAATTAATTATTTGGAAATTAGGGATGTTACACAACCTGTAGGCGGATATAGTCGTTCAGCCCATCCTCAAACCTTCTACACTTATCCGCCTCTGTGGCCACCATATCTCTATCATATTTACTCAATCTGACAAATTCTCTCTCATATTCTGTCACTGTCATCTGTCTCTGCTTCAGATTGGTAAATTCTCTCTTCATATTATCCAAATAAATGCAACCAACATACTTCCTTCGAAACTCCTTTTGAAACAATTCCCAAGTCCTGTCCTCTGGTCGCACTGACTGTATAATGGAGGTCCACCATTGGTAGGCATCCTCCTACAATAAGGATACTGCACACTCTAGTCTCTCTTCAGGTGTACAGTGCATCTGCTGTAAGATTCTGTCAGTCCTTTCAAACCAGTATTCTGCTACAGATGCATCCTCATCTTTTCTACCATGGAAATCAGTCGGTCGGTATTTAGCCAGTTGTTCTATGGCTGATCTTTGTGGCGCTGCTCTAGCCACATTCTGAAAGAATTCAGCCATTTGCTGCATAAATGCTGGCTGACCCTGAACTTCTGGTCCAGTCATTTTAGGACTAACTGATTCTCTAAATACTCCCCCAGCCACGCTGGCGGGACTCTCAGATCTATCTCCACTTCCTTTCATTTCTTTTATCCTATATAAGGCAGAAGAGAGTCCTGCATATTAGAGTCACACATTTCTATAGGTGTCCTTATTCAATGCATGCATATACAGACTATTACTCTTTTGGTCCAGGAACTCCTAAACCGCGCTCTAATACCACTTAAATATAACACCCCCTGACCCGACCCGGCTGGATCGACCCAGGGAGCGCTACGAAATTTTCAAAACTTTTCTTAATTCTGTTTATAATCTGAAAACCAAATACTTTATATTTTAAAATCTTTTCTAGTGAGCCCATCAACATTCAGTTTTAAAAATTTCGGCAGAGTTTCCTCTATTTTTCTGATTTCCCAAAACCTGTTTTCCCCAAACGTCCAAAACAATATAATTTCAACACTTCTATATCAAACTTTCAAACCAATGCGCACTCTGCCGTTTAGTGCGACTTTCCAAACAGTTTTAAAATAAAATAGTTCACAATTCATTATTTTCAATCCTTTTAAAATGAAAAACAGAAATCATAAAACAATTAATTACAAAACATAAATATAGAACACATTACATATTCTTGTATATACATGCGTAATATACAGAAATATATGACTACCCAAAATGTGGTGACTCTGGATCTCTGTCTGCAACTCTCTCTTCAATCTTTTCCTTCCTCGGTATCTCTGTTACCTACGCGCGATAAATATCAACGCGCTAAGCAATAATGCTTAGTGAGTGTACACTAAAATAAATTGCAATATAATATAAAACAATAAATCTTAAATTTAGAAATTCAGAAAGATATATATATATATATATATATAAAACAACCATTATATTTCAATTACTGAAACTATATAAAATAAAGTATTTCAAAAGTTTCTGGGTTTCAATTGTAATAACAATTATTTATTTTTCCACATCATTTTCTGGTTTTCAGTTCTCAATTCTTTTCTAATCATTTTACTCAATTCATTCTCAATTCTGGCCATTTGATATACTTAACATACTTCAGGATTGGAATATGGGTCGTTTGACCACAGTGACTGTCTATCGAACATAACTCCCACCCTAGGACCGGCACTTAGGGCTTATTTCATCCAAAGGTGGTACGTATAACTCCCTACCCTAGGACCGAGTGTACGGTAACCTAGATAGGTACATATCTCCCTATCCCAGGACAAATATTTAGGAAGGTACGTGTCTCCCTACCCCAGGACGAATCCTTGAGGAAGTATGTGTCTCCCTACCCCAGGACGAATCCTTGGGGAGGTACATAATATCACATCAATATCAATAACGGTGCAGTACTGCTAAATGAACCCAGCTGGTATACCAACCTCTTATATCCGTATATATGTCCAAGTATTCTAGGACCGTTTCAATACAACATTTTCACATAACAACTGTAATTCATAAATCTAATTTAAACTCAACTAATATAACAATTTAATCGATATTAATAAAACATATATACATGATTTCATGAAAATTCAACGATTTGTTCATACGATATTCTGAAACAATTTATTTTAACATATTCAAACAAATCAAAATACGATTAAAGTATAATACTCGAAATTCGATTAAAGCGAAATCATTCAAATGGAGAAAAAACAATATGAACATATAGTTACTAAATTATCCAAGATTTATAAAGATTTCAAAAATGTGTGTACACCAATCTGGATACCGTTTTCCGACAATTTCTTTTTCTGGATTTCCTTTTTTTTTTCCTTTTCTTTTTTTCTCTTTCCTCTTCTCTTCTTCTTCCTCTTCTTCTCTTCTTCTCTTCTTCTTCATCTTCTTCTTCTTCTTCTTCTTCTTCTTCTTCTTCTTCTTCTCTCTTCTTCTCTCTCTCTCTCTCTCTCTCTCTCTATCTCTTTCTCTTCTTTTTCTTTCTCTTTTTCTTTCTTTTCCCTTCTCTCACGTTCTCTCTTTCTTTTCTGGTTGCTTCCTCTAGAAGCTTCACCACCCACTTATTTTTTTTTTTATAAAATTTCAGTCATCGCGACCGCTCATCGTAACCTGTGGTCGCGCCACCTGGTCGCGTTGCTCACTGGAGGAATTTCACCGCTTTCATCGCAATCAACCATCGCGGTACCTAGTCGCGATGTTGGTTGCCATGCTCACTGCCCAAATTCAATATTTTCGCCGCGAGCTCCTTAGTGCGATCTGTGGTCATGGTGACTAGTCGCGGTGCTCACTACCAAAAATCACCATTTTTACCGCGAGCTGCTCATCGCGAGCCCTGGTCGTAGTGACTGGTCTCGGTACTCACTGCCAAGTTTTCACCCTTCTCTTCATGTATCATTTCTGGACCGTTTCATCTTGTCCACTTGAAAACCTAAAAATTAATCCAATAAACACATTACATTATTTTAATGTAATTAACAACACTTTTGGACATTTTTTGTAATTAACGAAAATTACGGATGTTACATCGCAGCTCTGCTTCACCTGCTGGAGATATATGCGACTCGAATCTGCGATTACTGGATTCAAGTTGCAGTTCTGATTCACTTGTAGAAGATAGATGCGACTCAAAACTGCGATCGCAGCTTTTCGATAGCAGATCTTGCCCTTTTTCCTCTTTTTGCTGTGCATGTTCTTCTGTTGTGTGATCTTCATTTGTACACTGAAGCAAAGGTTTAATGAAGAAATATCGTATGACTCTTTTTGCATCTCAGGAACTGATATAGGGATCATTTGAAGATCTTGTTCGAAGTGAATAAATTTGGTAGTAAGGCTCTGGCTTGGTAGAACGTATGTTACAGCAGAGTCTAAGGCGTCTTGCTCTTTCATTGTACACACTTCTAATCTTTCATCTTCACTGTCATAAATAGCCTCTGTTTGTTTACTACAAGGGTGAAACACAGTTGTTTCGGCTTCTTCTGTATGATATTGAGATACTTTAGGTGCTTGTGTTAGAAAGTATTCCGAAAGTACATCCACGTGAACCTGCATTCTCCTCATAATATCTTCAAGATCATTAGATCTCAACTCCATGTTAGCTTTCAATTTGATCATTATCTCTTCCAATGATGGGTTCATTGGTTGATCATATGAATAGCTTTCTACCTCTTGATTGCTCCAAATGTACTCTGAGTGACTCCCTCAATCCGGATTTTGACTTTAAGTATAATCGTCCATTGGCATTGAGTAGTCATAATAGTCTTTGGCTTGTTGGTTTCTCCATAAGTAATGCGATTGATTCCCCCAATTCGGATTATATTGACTTGGAGCATAATCCTCCCTCGGTATTGAGTAGTCATAATAGTCTTCTATTTGTTGGTTGCTCCATTGGTAATTCGAGTCAGTTTGTTAGGACATCCGATCAACTCTTTGACTGATTTGCTGAATTCTTTGAGTATGCTCTTGAGCTAAATTGTAAACGATCTCTTCCAATGATGGCTTTTTAGGCTCTCTTCGCATTGAGCAGTAGGATTTCATCCCATAGTTATACTCCATAATTTATTTATTTTTGTTTTTTTTTTGTACCTTGCAAGAAAAGCACAAAAACAAAATTAGAAAGAAAAAAAATTAAACTAAAATTAAAATAATAGTTAAATTAATCAATCCCTAGCAACGACGGCAAAAACTTGATGTACTTATTTTATACCTCGCAAGTGCACGAATCAATATGTTAATATAGCTTCGGCAAGTACAAGGATTGATCCCACAAAGATTGACGATTTAGTTACTATTCTAATTCTAATTTAATTAAAACTGAAAATTAAAAGGTCTTTGAAACTGATTTGAATTCTAAAAAGTAATTTAAAATAAATTAAAACACTAAGAAAAAGAGTTTGAATTTGTGAAAAAATGGGAAGAGAAACTAGGTCATCGACGATTCAAACATATCTACTCATGCATTAACTATAGTATGAAAGTATCTATTAAGGTTCAAGATTCGTTCTTAATTCATGGATGGTCATCACCTTTCAGATTATTTAACCAAGTATTCCTAAGTTGTTAATCACCGCTACCGTTAGGTCATGAATTCGGTAATTAACACAAGGAACCCATTAAGATCTAAGAACTTTAAGAATCAACACACAATTTTATGATAAACATACAAATCATGCATCAATTATTAATTAGAGATATATAACTTATAAATAGCATGTAACAACGATTGTCCTACTTAACAGTTATGTAATCTTAAATTGGCATGTAATAACGATTATCCCAATTCTCGAAATCTCAAATAATTATTATTTATAATCTAATGAAACTCAGAACTAGCACGTAATAACGATTATCCTAGTTCATCAACAATAGAAATATAAACAATAAACAATTAAACCTTGAATAAAATAAAACCATGAATAGAATAAAAATAATAGTCTTTAATATGAGCAAATTAATGTTCTTCACATCGATTCCCTAATTATGGATTAGTTACACATCATAGAAAAATAAACAATAAAAAGAGAATTAAGAAAGAAAGAACTCATGGTGATCATCCAAAAGCTTCTCAATCTTCTTGTTCTTCTTCTCCTTAATTGCTTCTTAATCTATGACGGATGGAAAATGGCTTCAATAGAGTATGGAAGAATTTGTATATGGTAGGGAAGGAGATTTGGTGGTGGAATGGTCCATTTTGGTGGCTTGGGAGCTCCCACTTTTCCGTCCTTTAGTTATGATGACAAGATATGGTTTTATAGGTTGAAAACTAGCTGACTAAGAATTCGAGTCAAACTCTGATGACATCTATGCCCAAAATCTACTATCATAATCTGCTGCTGCAGCTCTAGGTCGCAGTTTTGTTGAAGTAATTTTCTTAGCTGCTACTGAATGTTGCGCACGAGGTTTCTTGGTCGCGGTTTTTGGCCTGACTGCGCACTGTTACAAAAATGAGCATAACTTCTTCTAAAAAACTCCAAATCACAAACAGTAAAATTCATTGGAAAGTAGACATCTAAGCGTTCTATAAATATATTGCTCATAACCCAGTTCATTTTGTGGAATATTTGACAGCCCTCAAAACATGACAGCTTGGCACCATAAATCTTTTAATTATCCTATTTTGATACTTTTAACTCTTAAACTCTTCCATTAAGCTTAGTTCCTTAATTAGGGATAACAATCTACAAAATACTCACAAAACACATTAACAACCAATTTCACTCGAAAACATCGCATAAATAATAGGAAATAGGGGCCTAAAATATGTACAAACATAGTGTGATCAGTGCCTATGTGAGATAGGATAGTGATATGGTCGTGCGACCATGTATGGCTATAATGGTACCATCGCTAGGTAGGATAGCAGTATGGTCATACAACCATGTAGACTGGAATCTTGACTTGCCCCTTCTAACTTTAGCTAAGGTCGAACGGTCGAATTAGTTTATAGTCGAGCCAACACTTAATTGCTTTAGAATGAACTGCCTATATTCTATACTAACTGAGCCTTGTACTTTCCCTGTAGAGAAATGTCCAGTCGAGAGGACGCTAGTGGAGCTAATACGTCGGGTCGGATTATATTGGAGGAGGTAGAGCCCATGTGTGATAACTGGAGGGAGTTGAGAGGAGATATGGACGTTACCATAGCTGATAGGCGAAAGGAACCCGAAGTAGATGGAGTTTTGTAGTCTTTGTACGAAGCCCCATAGACAGTTGTGGTGGAGAAGTCTTTAGAAGCTGAGGTTGAGCGACCAAGGAGCAGGCGGGTCGAGCCTCTAGGAGATCCACCCTATGGCCTTAGTCGACCCTTAGGGTTTTTGGTAACTGACCCTCCTAGTAAGCTTGTTGAGGACAACATGTCCAGAATAAGGTTTTGCTGTGGAATACCGTCGGGGGTAGACCTTAGGGCCCTATTGAAAAAGGAAAGGTGGGATTGGGAGGTCTCAAGTTGGACCTGCTTCTAGCTTCGACTTCCAGTCCTAACTCTGACTCGTAGGTTGCTCGACTTCTTCGACATTGCGCCGAGCCAACTTATGCCCAATGCTTGGAGGATGCTGTTAGCTCTAAAGCTGTTTTGTGAGTTAGAGTCAATCGACTTCAAGCTTTAAGACCTCTTCTACACTTACTCGCTAAATGAGCACGACTCTGAGAAGAGTCGGTACTCCTTTGCTCTTAGGAAGAACTGAGAGTATCTAATTACTTACCTTACCACCAATGACAGAAATTAGAAGGATAGGTATTTCTTTGCTCGAGGTTTTCTGGTTGAGTGGCCATTAGAGGCGTCGCCTTTATGCTCAACATGGTTGAAAGCTAGTAGGTCGAGTCTTAGATTTAGTCGACTATCTTAATTTGGTTTATCCGTATGACTTTTATCGTTTGTGGCAGGGGGTAACATTAGTCGAGCCTAGACGGTTGAGAGCCTAACAAGCGTGAGGCGTACTGACAAGGTGTTTCGTACGACAAGAAGGATAGAAGTTGGAAGACCATCCTAGTCGAGGAGACGTTGAGGCTGAGCCGTCTGTGGGACTTACACTACAAGAAAATGGTATTTTCTAATAATTGAAAGTTATCGGTAATGACTAAGGACCGTCGGAAATACACATTTTCGATGGAAAAAGTTCGTCAGTCTTCGTCGGAAATGGTATGGTTGGAAATAATATTTTTGTGACGAACCGTCAGAAATATAGCTTTTCCGAGGGCAAAGAGTGGTCAGAAATGATGAAAATATACCTCAATAATGTTATGGCAACCAATTATTAAGAGAATATTTTTTACTGTATTTGTCATTGGAAATAGTTTGATCATTACTAAGGAACTTTTTGGTCAGAAATTAATATATATCACCGACGACTATGATGGTTATAAAAACTTGTATTTTCAAGGAGTTTCACTGTCAGAAATAATTTATTACTGAGAGATATTACGATTGGAAATAAAATATTACCAAGGAAGATTATAATCAGAAATAATATATTATCGACAAGATTCGCAGTAAAAAATATTGTATTACTAAGGAGCTTTACAGTAAAAAATTAGGTAAACTTGAGAAAAATGACCGTCAGAAATAATGTATCACCAAGAAGCATTAAAGTCGGAAATAATGTATTATTGATAAGATTAATAATTGGAAATATTATTTTATCGAGTGGCTTTATAGTTGAAAGTAATGTATCAACGAGAAAAATTATAGTCGGAAATATTGTATTCTCGAGGAGATTTGCAGTTGAAAATATTGTATTATTAATGAGCTTTGTTGTTGGAAAAAATACATTACTGAGAAACACTATGCTATTACCAAGATACATCACATTTTAAAATAATGTATTATCGATGATATTAATAAGAAGAAGCACAGCCTGCTTGTCAGGATGATATTTCAAGGCGTCTCCCAGTAGAATTTTCTTATCACAGACCACCAAACTGCAATTGTAACCAATCTTCAATTAGTCCATGTCAAATCGATATAAAATGTAACAACTGGTATGCAAGGCTAAACCATCACATTGATTATACAAGACATGTGTCTACAAACCCACAACCACTGTCGACTTAGTAATAGCATAGTATAAAATAAAAATAACAAAATCAACATGAGGTTTGCACTTTGGTGGATTTCTACCACTCATATGCGTAAAAAAGTACTTTAGTAGTTTATATGAATTTTTTTTTTTTTTTTGCTTTCACAAAACGTTTGTATAGGTAACACAAAACATCAAAGCAGTAGAACAAGGAAATCATGCTTCTAAAAATACCACAATAAGACCTCATCAAGTATACAAATAATTAAGATATATCTGAGACACTAAACGATGAATTAAGTCAATATAATTAATTCATGTTATCGTAAATACACTCCCAAAAACTTTTAAAAATAGAAAAGTAATCATCAATCCAACAATCACCTGATTAGCTATTCTACACCGATCCAAAATTCAAGAAGAACAATATACAAAAATATCGCATATAGAGAGGGACAGACTTACTGATATCAGTGCGGCACTAGTAGCAGCAACAACGAATCAAGACCTAAGGTTTAAGGGGGTTTTCTTCTGCTTGGTCTCTTTATAATTACTGAAAACACGAAACAAATTCATGAATCAAATTAATACAATTACATGGCCAACTCAAGAACAAAAAAGTAAATTTAAGTGAGAACAAAATTAAACATAAAAAAGAAAAATCACATTAAAGAGGCTAGAGAATTGAAAATATAGAGGAAAAAAAAAAGCGAAACGAAAGAGAGGAAAAAAATAAAATAAAAAAGAACTTGAGTCGGCGGCGGCAGATAGTGGAGAAAGAATGACTAGTAGAGGCTGAGGTGAGAGTGATTATAATTTTTATAGGGTTACAGTTGGTTTGTTTTTTTTAAACTTATACAGTAGTAGTGTCAATAAAATTTAGTTTGCATCCTCTTTTATTCTACCTACTTTTTGTGGTTGGAGTTTGAAGTCTAAGTGTGCGTATGTTTATATTTTATATATGTGAGTAGATTTATATGCATGGAAATAAATTTCTTATTATTACGAAGGTAGATATTTGAGCAGTTTTGTATAACCTATTTTCCACTAAATTTAATAATAATAATAATAATAATAATATTATTATTATTATTATTTTGATGTTTAAATATATAACTATTGTAGGTTAGTAATTTAGGTGGATAAAATATGGCTCGGTTGTAAGACGCTCATTCAGCCTGGCAACGTCTCAAGTTCGAGTCATCACCACCGCATATGGTATATTAAAAAAAAAAAAAACTTAGGTGGATAAAAATAATTTCTTTTAAGTATCAATTTAAAAAATAATTTTTTTATTCTGACACCCAATGTGTTTTGAAATTAAACGTTATATATTCTCATAAACACTTGGGAGAAATCTCCTCACACGTACTAATAATTGTGTATGGTGGGACTTGAATCTCACCTCAAGAGTATAGTAGGTAATATGCAAATTATTTCAATTATAAGTGGATTTTATCAAACTATAAATTATTATTTTATACTAATTTACACCATTTCAATTATATAATGTAACTTTCCATTCAACAACTTTTATTTGACATTACAAATGCGGATCAGAAAGTAACTCCCATTATACAAAAAAAGTCTTCCGATTTGATTCTCTATTACATAGGGGAATGGAAAAGTGCACTGTCCATTTCAACTATGAGTGAGTGAATGTAAATTTAACAGAGCTTTAAAACAATAACTTATCTTATAATTTATTTGACATGTATAGGTATAAATCACTTGTGATATCAGTTAAAATCATATGAGATGATAATTTGGACAAATTTTTTATAACGATACTATTTTAATTTCTTAGCTTTTTTTTTTCCATTATGATTTTTTTAAAAAGTGTTTTTTTTCTCTGAAATGCATTCATATGGTAGTAATATATCATCTTTTATTGCATGCACAAGTAATCTTACATGAAATTAACCTCTAAGTACTAAAATATCTAATGAAAAAAGATATAAAAATCATCAAAGTTTCTAATACACCATAAAAACTAATTTATACACATCATCAAAATTTTTTTTTATGTGTTGTATTATATAATTGTTTCAAATCATCAAATAGAATTTGCCTCGTTGAAATACTAATATGTAGCAAAAAATATATTAAAAATAAATTTTATATATTTGCTCGATGATAAAAAATTGTGGTCGGAAAACTTTAACCTTTTCTGAGGACAAGTTACTTGTGGTCGGAAATTTATAATATTTCCAAGGATCAAAATCATGGTCGAAAATATTTTCTTTTTTTCTAAGGACAAGTTACATCTTGTCAGAAATTTTATAACATTTTCGAGGACCAAGTGTCTTGGTCAGAAAAGATTCAAGTTTTCCGACGGCTATATACATATGGTCATAAATAGTTTTGGCACCAAAGTTTGGCGCCATTTTCATAGTATTTTCGACGACTTTCAACATCATTTTTAAGGGCATTTATTCCGTTGTAAAAAATAGATAGTTTTTTTACACTTTTTCGATGGTTACATTTTTACCGCTGGAAATACGACTTTTACCAACCATATTTGAACTCCGTTGAAAATTTTTCATCAGAAAAACCACTTTTTCTTGTAGTGTTATCAGAAATCAACGAATCAAGTAAACCCTATCCACTATTAAAGAACTTAATGGAATTTGTTAAGGTGAGGAAAAACATCGAACTTATTTTTGGGACGTTCGACTTCATTACCCCTGTTATTGACACCGAGCACGATTTTGCAGAGGATCTGATGGCAAGGTCGCTCAGATTGCCTGATGCTAATGAAGCCTTGAGAAGGCTAAAGGAAATGAAGAAAAAGGCTACAGCGAAGAAGGCTGCCCCTACTGCTATCGAGGTCGAGAAGATCAAGACTCATCCACCGCCTCCCTCCACTGGTCAAGTTAAGACTCGGGTCGAGCTACCGTCTGTCGGTCAAAAGAGATACAGAGAGGACTCAGCGAATGAAGGGGAGCCGTTGGTCGCCCTATCATTCCCTACTAATGCCTCAACCTACTCCAACTTTGGGGCTATCCTCCACAAGGTCGAACAGTTACTTTTTCCTAAAAGCATGAGCCACCTCTTTTAGGTTTGTCGTTCGACTTAGTTCTTTTATTCGACTGTTCTTTTTGATTTTTTATCTAAGAATGTTTGCCCCTTATGCAGACCTTGCAGAGCCAAATCCATATGAGGAAAGAGCTTACTTCGACCCAAAAGATGGTGAGAAACTTCAAGTCGAGCAATACTTCTCTTAAGGCTGAGGTCGAGAAGTCGAGGGGTCGATAAAGAGGCCAAGAAGACCGCTAACGAGACATCTGCTCAAACGACTACCCACATGCTTAAGAATGAGGAGTTGAAGGCTAGGGTCGAGTGACTACAAGTGGAGCTTGAGGCGGAGAAGGCTGAATACGAAGAAATATTCGAGCAGTCGAACGACCGAGTCTGCAATGCTATCATTAAGACTCGCCACAACCTGATGGTTCAAAACAAGGCCGACAAGGTGGAGGAGTAGAGGCCTCATGCTTGGATAGCTAACTATAAGGAGCTTGTAGGGGAGGTCGACCTTGAAGAGGATGTCCAGGTCGAGCCGGAACTGCAGGTTAAGCAAGCTGGAGAAAAAGCCCAAAGAGCTGAAGAGGTCGTTTGACCGAAGTCTGATGCTTGCCCTGTTGGTTCAAGTGTTATCTTAGCCTTAACCGGTCCATCATCTACCCAGTCGCACGTGGAAGAGGAAGAGAAAGAAGAAGAAGGACATGCCCCATATGGGTTGTAATTGTCGAACTACATTTTCTTTTTTTATTGAATGATTTAATAAATGTTTTTTGTCCATAGAGAGCTTTGAATGATCTAACTCTTTTGCCCAAGGAGGGCTTTTTTTTTTCAATAATTAACATTTCTATTGCATTTGACATGTAGAAGTTTGGTTATAGAAGTCAACTGGCTGTTCGACCAAGTTGAATCAATTAAGATCGAGCGACCTGTCGACAACATCAATGTGTGACTTTAATAATTGTATGTTACTTTTCATATTCAATTGATCGTTCAACCATGTCGAAACAGAGTGTCCCAATGCGGGTCTTTTTCAATTAAGGTCGAGTGACCTGTTGACAAGATATACAATTTCAACCTTGACATTGTAGGTCGAATATCGTTCGACCGTAGATCAGGTGAAATGTAAGTTGTAAAGTCGGTAATGAATTTCGTGAAATGCGTTCACTGACGAGCGATATGAAGGTTCGACCTTGTTGAGTTTTGAACTCGCAGTAAAATAAAGTTAGAAAATAAAATTGAGTTGTAAAAAATGAGAGTGAAAGGAGTCAGACGACACGATGTTCACCAGTATTGTTGGTCAAACGGGGTCATATAATATGATACTCCTCAATATTATTGCCCCCCAGTTTAAGTGTGGATCATTCGGTTTCACACTTGAACTGTGAGTGAGCTTGGTCTTGCGACCTGATGTACCTTAAAAGTAGGTAGATTACTCGAGCGACTAGCAAATGTATGAACTTGTACCTTGAGGGCAGGTATAGTAGTTGAGGGACTAGTTGATGGATGTTGGTTGATGTGTGACATGTTCCTTGAGTGCGGAATGGTCATGCAACATCAACCTACATAGACATGGTTAGGGTTGGCCGTTGGTGAAATGCCTAAGTTAGTCGAGGTTATTCGAAAGATAAAGATTGAATATAGTTGAAAACAAGAGTATTAGAAATGATATAGTTTTAGGTGAACAACGTTCCAACTGTTGTCAATTTCTCGGTCGTTCATACATCAAAGTTTGTATGCCCCCTGTCCGACTACCTTTATGATTTGGTATGGTCCTTCCCATGTAGGTCCGAGTTTGCCAGCTCATGGTTCTTTCATTCCTTGGAAGATTCGGCGTAGGACCCAATCTCTTACCTTGAAGGTTCTGATGCGAAGGTTTTTGTTGTAGTGTCGAGCGACCTTCTATTGGTAGATCACGAGTCAAAGAGCTGCCCTATCTCTTCTCTCATCGATGGTGTCAAGCTCTCTGTTCAACTCCTCGTTGTTCTGCTCTTCGTTGGAGTGGTCGAACTGATATGAAGGGAAGTCCATTTCAATGGGTACGAAGGCTTCTGAGCCATAAGCTAGGGAGAAGGGAGTATCACCAGTTGAGGTTCTAGCGGTCATACGGTAAGACCATAGAACTTTAGGTAGTTCGTCCGCCCATTTACCTTGCATTGGTTAATTCTCTTCTTCATAGTAGAGACGATGGTCTTGTTCGTTGAGATGATGGTCTTGTTCGTTGACTCAGCTTGACCGTTTGCTTGAGGATACCTGGGACTTAAATAGCTAAGCTTGATCTTCCATTTGTCGCTGAAGTCTCGGAAGTCGTACAAGATGAATTGTGATCCACTGTCCGTGATTATCTCCTTTAGTATGCCGAAGCAACATATTACATTTTTCCAGTAAAGCTCATGACTTCTTGGTCTTTGATATTCTGATAAGATTCGGCCTCGACCCATTTGGTGAAGTAGTCTGTCACGACAAGCATGAAGACTTTCCCTTCTGATTCGACTGGCATTTTTCCTACTATGTCCATCCCCCACTTCATGAACGGCCATGGTGAGGTGATGGGATGCAATTGTTCGAGCGGTAGATGCGACACTTGGGTGAACCGTTGACATAAGTCACACCTTTTAACGTAGTCGTGAGAGTCCGAACTCATGGTTGGCCAGTAGCATCCGGCTGTGAAGGATTTGTTAGTGAGGCTTCTACTAGTTGAGTAGTTGCCGCAATCACACTCATAGAGGTCCTTGAGTACGCATCGAGCCTCGGTCGAGTCTACGCAATGGAGGTATAGACCAGAATATGACCTCTTATAAAGTCATCCATCTATTATGGAAAATCGCGCGGCTTTGATTCTTATCTTCTGTGCTTCATTCCGATCGAATGGCAATGAGTTGTTGGCGAGGTAGTCGAATATGGGTGTCATCCATGTTAATTCAACTATGAGAGGGGTGACTTCTTCTGGCGAGGTAGTCGAATATGGGTGTCATCCATGTTAATTCGACTATGAGAGGGATGAAGACCATTGGGATCGATCTCTTAGAAGTTGTGTCGAGCGCCGACCCAAGGTTTGCCAAGAAGTCTGCATAGGAGTTTTTTGACCTTGGTACTTGATGGATGTCGAACGACTCGAATGAAGCTTAAAGTTGCTTCACGAGTGTGAGGTGGGACGACATCTTTATATCCTTGGCTTGATAAGTCTCTTATAGCTGTCTCACTATAAGTTCAGAGTCGCTTTGGACTTTGATTCGTGCAACTTTCATGTCCTTGGCCAAGTTTAGTTCGGCTATGAGAGCTTCATACCCGGCTTCGTTGTTGGTTGTTTTGAACCCATACCGGATGGATCGTTCGAACACATGTCCTTCGAGTGATGCTCACTGATTGTATCTGCTCGGGGTTAGCCTCAATACCCCTCTTGGTTACGAGGTAGCCAAGGGACTTTCCGGAGGACACTCCAAATGAGCACTTGGTGGGTTTGAGTTTCATGTTGTACTTGTCAATGACATCAAATGATTGTCGAAGGTAGTCTAGAAGTTGTTCTTGTAACATCCCTAATTTCGAATAAATATGAAAAGTATGATTGAATTAATTTTGAGTATGTGAATATGATATTTAATATTTGAGGGGTCGAAAATGTAATTAAATGTATATCTTTAGGTTTCCTAATGGACCAATTTGACTAGTCGAAAACAATACACGAAGAAAAGGGTGAAAACTTGGACAGTAAGCATCGAGACCAGCATCGCGGTAGCTGCTCGCGGTGAAAATAGAGAAATTGGACCAGTGAGCATCGTGACCAGGATCCCGACCAGCACTCGCGGTAACTGCTCGCGGTGAAAGTGGTAAATTTTTACCAGTGAGCAACGCAACCGAGCGACGCGAACCCCGCTCGCGGTACGTGGTACGTGGTCCCGATAGCTTAAAAAAATTTTTAAAAAAATAGCACCAAGTCGATTTTGAAGCGGTGGAGCTTCATAAAACAGAATTAAAAGAGAGCAAAAGCTCTCAAACAAGAACAGAACAGAGAAACGAGAGAGAAAGAAGAGAGAAGAGGATAGAGAAAGAAGAGAGAGAAAGAAGAAGAAGAAGAGAAAGGAAAGAAGAAGAAGAAGAAAAAGGAAAGAGGAGGAGAAGAAGGAAAAGAGAAGGAGGAATAGTTCAGGTTTGGTGCACACGTATTTTTTTTTTTCGAATTTTCAGTTTTTCAGAAATTTTCGGAATTGGCGAATTTTAGAGTTTTTGAATTAGTTGAATTATATGAATTATAGATTATAGTTCTGGTTCGGTGTACACGTGTTTTTGAATTTTTCCGTTTTCTAGAATATTTCGGATTGATTGAATTTGATTAAATTTGAGTTATTTGAATTATATTGATTATAGATTATAGTTCAGGTTCGATGTATACGAGTTTTCGAATTTTTTCAGTTTTCCAGAAATTTTCGAAATTATCGAATTTTATAGTTTTTGAATTATTTGAATTCTATTGAGTAGAATTGATAGTTTGAAACCGATTTCGGATTGATTTGAATTGCGAATTCTTGAAATAGTGTTATATCCGAAATTTTGATTGTGGATAATATTCGAAATTGATTTTTATGCGGTTTGATGCTAATATTGTTATGGAAATATATTGTTGAAAATAATTTTAATTATATAATATTTGTGAAATGTATCGGAAAATGATTTTGGGGCATTTTGATTCGATATGAAATTATAAAATACGTTTGAATATATTTTTGGATTGAATTGATGTGATTATTGATTTAGAAATATATTCGTATATTTCCGTTGTATTTTCAAATATATATATATATATATATATATATATATATATATATCGATATGAATTGAAATTGAATAAGTTGAATTCGATGATTTTGAAAGAAATGAAATATGTTGATATTGGATTTGAGAAAACATTTTGGCTCTGATGTATATAAACATAGATATGGATATAGGAGGTTGACATGTCAATTGAGTTTCTCTCTGAACAGTACTGTGCCAATATACTCATCCTTTGGATAGTACAGACCCAAAGTGCCGGTCCTAGGATTCTGAAATTTGTCATGGGACATTTACAGCGGGTGATTCCGTTGGTGTTCCATTCTGATCTGATGTTTGGTGGGTGGCCCCGTTTATGTGTCCAATGCCGAACAACCCGTAATCCAGTCCGATAACTTATGTTTTGTATGTTAGGAGCCCAATCTGAAAATGGATTTGTTATATGAAAACGTTTGAGAAATTATGAAAAATTTGTCTGTTGATTGATTTTGGATATTTGATTTGATATGAGCCCCATATATTGTTTATATATTTGTTATTTATAGTTTCAATAAACAGATTGAATTATTTGATATAGTATATTGTATATACAATTTTGTGTACATCCACTAAGCAATATGCTTAGCGTGTTAAGTTTTCTCGCACGCAGGTAACAAAGGTTCCAAAGGCGATAAAGATAAAGAAGAGTAGAGACTGCAAAACCAGAGTCTGGAATCACATCTTTCCTGCATATATTTTGGTAGTTCGTTTGTAATAAGTCTATATATTTTGATACTGCTTGTATATACAGAAACTGTTTGTAGATATTTAAGGAGCTTCCGCTATGTAAATATTTTATTATCTATTTATGTTATCTGAATATATATATATATATATATATATATATATATATATATATGTAACACCCCCTAACCCGACCCGACTGGATCGACCCAAGGAGCGTTACCGGGTTTTCAAAACTTTCTAAATTCACTTTATTTCTTTCAAACCATTGAAACTCGTATCAATTTATAATTTAAAAACATTTTTCTAGTGAGCCCATTGAAAACACAGTTTTAAAAATTCCGGCAGAGTTCCCTCTGTTTTTCGGATTTTCCAAAACCTATTTTCAAACAACTCAATTCAAATACATTCCTCAACAACACTTCAAATGCGCACTCTGCCGTTTAGTGCGACTTTCAAACAGTTTATAAAACAATTCATTTATTACAGACCTTCGTAAATGAAAAACAGAAAACATAAAATAATTAATCACAGCACATAATTACAAAACATAATTACAAAATTCTCTGTATATGCATGCATATATAATTACATTATACAGAAATATCTATATAATTAACTACCCCAAAAGATGGTGAGTATGACTCTGAATTCTCCTCTGCAGCTGGTGCCTCTTCAGTCTTTTCCGTCCTCGGTCTCTTTATTACCTACGCGTTAGAAACAAAACTAACGCGCTAAGCACTACTGCTTAGTGGGTGTACACTTAAAACAAATGGTAATATAATATAAAACAGTATATCTAAAACAATATATCGTAAATTCAGAAATTCAAAATATAAATAAACAATAAAGTTTAAAAACAGAATTTTCAGAAATATAAATGTATATACCAAACATTTTTCAGTTATTGAAACTAAGTAAACATACAGTATTTCAAAATTTCTAGAATTCAGTTCGATATCATTTCTTTATTTTCCATAACATTTGCTAACTATAAATTCTCAATATGGCCCGTGATACACATAACAGGGTGTACAGGACTGGATTACGGGTTTTTCAGTCGAGTTTCCCATCTCATATGAAATGGCCTCTATATAAACAGTCGGTTTCCTATTTCACGAGGAAATGGTATCCTGATATTTTCACAGTCGGTTTCCCATTTCACGAGGAAATGGTATCCGTAGTAAACAGTCGGTTTCCCATTTCATAAGGAAATGGTATCCGTATAATCCACAATTAGAGACATCATACATAACGGTGAAGTACTGCCATAAATTCACCCAATTGACATGTCAATCTCCTGTATCCCTATATCCCTATACATATATCAGGGCCGTTAAAACTCATAACAAATTACTTCTTTGGTTTCAGAATTTATCATTTTAAATCAAAATCCATAAATAGGAAAATCAAACAATAATTGTAAAGCAGGTTTTGAAAACATACATTTTTATTCAAATTTCCATAATAACAGAATATTGCACAAAAAGTCCAACAATATGCAAATATGCAATACGAGTATCTAAACCAATTCATACGAATATATATAAAATCCAGAACTATATTTCCAAACGTACTAAATCAAAACATTTATCAAAAATAAGTTCAGAAACGTGTGTACACCAACCTGGATACCGTTTTACCGATTCTCCGCCTTTTTCCTTCTGAATTTTCCTTTTTCTTGTATTTCCTTTCTTCCTCATCTTTCCTTTCTTTTCCTCTTTTCTTTCTTTTCTTTTCTTCTTCTTTCCCTTCTCTTCTTCTTCTTCTCTTCTTCCTCTTCTTCTTCTTCTTTTCTTTTCTTTTTTTCTTCTTCTTCTTTCGGTTTCTCCCTCTCTGCTCTCTTTTCTGTTCTGTTTCGTGGCTTCTCATAGAAGCCAATTTTTTTTTTATATCATTTCGGTCATCGCGACAGTCGTTGTGACCTGTGGTCGCGCCACCAGGTCGCGTTGCTCACTGGAGCAACTCTACCGCCTTCATCACGAGCACATCTCGCGGTGCTCTGGTCGCGCTGGTGGTCGCTATGCTCACTGCCCGAATTTTATTTTTTTCATCGCGAGCAGCTTATCGCGACCTGTGGTCGCGGTGACCAGGTCGCGGTACTCACTGTCCCAGTTTTTCACTTTTCATGCATCATTTCTGGACCGTTCCATCCGGTCCACCTGAAAACCATACAAATAAACATACATTTAATTAAATTTACACCCCTCAACTCACAAAAATTTTATATCCACATATTCCAAATTATTTATCCGAAATTTGGGATGTTACAATATATATATATATATATATATATATATATTATCTTGTGATAAATTGGTTAGTAAGTCGCACTATATTTGGAAGGGTGCGCAAAAATTGATTTGAGAATTTGGAAGTTGATTTTATGAATTTTAACTGTAAACAGGTTTTGGAAAGTCAGAAAAACAGAAGAAACTCTGGCAAGATTTTCGAAAATTTATTTAGACCACTTTCAAATGTTTTTAATATAGTTTTAAATTATGGTTATTGACAGTAAAAGTTAGAGTTTAGTATATAGTAGCGCTCCCTGATTCAGTCCAAGTGGATTTGGGTCAGGGGGTGTTACAGTTCTGCCACGAATGACTTCACTAGCATATCGTCCATATAGACCTCTATGGTTTGTCCAAACATCTTGGCGAACATTTTGTTGACCAACCGTTGGTAGATCGCCCCTATATTCTTGAGGTCGAAGGGCATAACCTTGTATCGGAAGATCCCTAGTTCCGTGATGAATGAAGTCTTCTCTTGGTCGTCCAAATGCATTAAGATTTGGTTGTAGTCTGAGAAGGCATCCATGAAGCTTAAAAGGTCATGACCAGTTGTGGCGTCTACCATCATATCAATGTGTGGTAGAGGGAAAAAGTCTTTGGGACATGTCTTGTTGAGATCTGTAAAGTCAATGCATACTCGCCATTTTCCATTTTTCTTCTTCACGACCATGACGTTGACTAGCCAGTCAGGGTAGTTTACCTCTCGGATGGATCCGATGTCGATTAACTTTTGAATCTCATCGTCGGTGATGATGCTGAGCTCGGCCCAAACTTTTGTCATTTCTATTTCACTAGAGGGTAGTTTGAGTCTACTTGTAGTCTGTGGACCATCACCTGTGGGTCAGTGCCTGTCATATCCGCGTGTGACCATGCGAATCTATCATGTCACTTAGACAAGAATTCAATGAGCTTGGCTTGAAGGACCGGTCTGAGTCAAGACCCTATATTTACCTTATGATCTGGGTAGTCTGGGTGTATGGAGACTTCGTTGCACTCTTCCATTTCTGGTTTGTCCTTGTTGACAGTAGGAGCCGAGTTCTGTAATTGCTAAAAGTCGCTCGACTTCAATTTTAGCTTGTTCTAGTAACAGTCGCGTGACATCTTCTTTTGCCCCCAGATCTTGCTGACTCCCTACTTAGTCTGGAAGCGGATCACCCGATGGTAGGTCGAGGAGATTGCCCTTATCTCGTGGATCCATAGGCAGCCCATGATGATGTTGTAGGACGACGGGCAGTCAAGTATCATGAACCTAGTGTTCAAGTTAACTCCCTCAATATAGACTGGTAGGATGATCTCCCCGATTATGCTCTTGTGTTCACCGCTGAAGCCTACCAAGACTGTGGAGCGACGGGTGATGTTTTCCTCGTCGATCTGCATTTCCTTCAGAGTGTCGAGGAATAATACGTTGGTCAAACTACCATTGTCAACCAGAATCCTTTTTATCAAGCCGTTAGCCACAATCAAGGAGATGACCAAGGCGTCATGGTGAGGATTAAGCAAATCCGTATGTTCGTCACTATTGAAGTTGACGGAACAATTGAAGCTGGGTCGACTGGTCAACGTGTCTTGGTTTTTAGATTCCCTGCTTGTCGAGCGTGTCATTTTGCCTCGGAGTAGGTTACACCACTCACCTCTGATCCCCCTTAGATTACGTTAATTGTTCTCTCGTGTTAAGGAGGTTCTGGGGGAGGGGTCGAACGATCGTTACGCTGCCTCTCATCGCGCTGCGCCAAGGTGTTGAGGTGCCTCCTCTTGATTAGCTCGGCTACTTCCAGTCGAAGGGTGATACAATCCTCAATTTTGTGGCCATGGTCGGCATGGAACTCACACCACTTAAAGTTATCCCTAAACTCGGGCAGACTCCTAATCTTTATTGGCCACCTTACCGAGCTACCCATGCCTTTAAGGATGACTATGACCTTGTCTGGCTTGATACTCAAGTTATAGTAGGGTAGCTTGTTCTTTGGTCGTTTGACTAGCCTTGATGGTCAATCTACAGGTCGACGTGTATCTCTGTTCATGTCTCTGGGAGATAAAGTAGGGTAGGATTCTGACCTTCTATCGGTCAAGCAACGTTCACCCTGCTGTCTACTGTCACTTCTGCTTGTCTTGACTGGTTGGTAGTTCACTTCGTCTTCCTCCCATTTGATCTGGGCCCAAGCTTTTGCTACTACGTCCCCCATGGTCTTGCATGGATTTTTCAATTCCTTCTAGAGATTGGAGTCATGTAACAGACCTTTCCAAAAGGCTGAGATCATCGTTGCTTAGATGGACACCTTCTCTTTGTTGAAGCGTCCTGCGTAGTCACGTAGACGCTCTCCTCGTCTCTGGCTGACAGTGTAGAGGTCGTCCGACTGCTTCTCCAGCTTTCTACTACTGGCGAATTGTTCTACAAAAGTGTCCATAAGCTGGGCAAAGGACCTGATGGAGACATTTAGGAGGTTGGTGTACCATTGTAAGGCTGGTCTTACCAAGCTCGACCCAAAGCCCTTACACATGCATGCCCCTTGAAGGTCGCGCGGGATCACCGCTGTTAACATTCTTTGGCGGTATTGCGCGATGTAATCATCTAGATCAGTCGTGCCGTCGTAATGTTTCATATTCGGAAAGCTGAACTTCATGGGCATTTTGACCAATGTGATCGCGTCGACGAATGGAGAGTCAGCAAAGCTATTCGCTGCACTTTTTTTTATTGGTGCGGGCATTCTAGGAATGCGTTGAATGAGAGCCTCCAACTCAGCGAACCTGCACGCTAAATTAGGGTAGCGAAAGTGAGGCTAGAACTTACCATTTCTGGGTTCAACGGGGTCGAATATGATGGACCCAATGGAGTTCCCTGCAGTAATGCGATTAGCTGAGCTGAGACGCCATTAGTTGCATTTGGAGTTGAAACATTCTGCACCTCTTGTGTTACCTTTGGTGGGTCATTACTCTGAGATGTCGTCGCTCTATTTCGAGGGTTCGACGTTGGTGGTGGAACCATGTTGACTGCTCATCCTCCTGCTTGAGAACCATGTTCTCCACCTGCATGGATGGGGTCAAGATCACTCATAGTCATACCTTGGTCCTCTGTTCGAACGACTGGGAAATATGGATTGGGAGCAACTTGGTCGAGCAGCGGTGCATGGGAAGTCGAGGCATTCCCGAGTGATCGAGCGACTACGAGGGATTGAACCTTATTTTGGAGCTCTTGGTTCTCCGCCCTCACTGGTTGGTTCTCCTCCTCTAAAGCTTGCAACCTCTGCATATTCTCTTGCATTTGAAAGGTGAGGAATTGGAACCGAGCCTCTATTACACCGTGGTCAAAACCGTTATACGATAGTATCGCGTAAAGATGTAGGACTCTAGCTTTGCTCGTTTGATTATCGTCGTGCCCCACGGAGGGCGCCAAATTGTAGACCATGAAAGTTAGTGGGACGAGGATTAGGGCACTACAACCTACAAAACAAGAGTTGACGGGTCGACCAGAGCACTTAGACACCGGGGTGGTACCGGTCAAAGACACTCTGACGATCATGTTAGTATGATTATCGTAAATATAAATGATATAATGAATAAGCAAGGAATTATACTTCCTGATAGTAAAAGAAGGTGGCAGAGGTCGAATGGAGATGGTCGGAATCAGCCGTGAAGGGCGATGGCCGGTTGCTAGAGATCGTTCGTGGACGGTGGTCCTTGGGGATTGTGTTGTCGGAATGGCAAAAGATGATTGAGAGCTTTGAGTGCTTAATAATGTTTGAGAGTGTAAGTCCAAAGAATTTCGTGAACCCTCACTCTGAGTGAGGGTTGGCTTATATATGAGGTGATCTACCCGTTAGTGAGTGGATCATCATCCCTGATTTCTCGACGCTCATCAAGGAAGATGTGATTGCCTCCTTAACCCGGTCTATCAGACTTTGAACTCAAAGTCTGATAAGGTTTGACTTGGTAGTCACGACCAATGGTTGGTCTATGGTGTGGAGTGTGTAAGTGGTCGAACGACGACCTCCCTGGGTAGGAACCCTTATAAGATGGTCGAGCAACCCATCATATACCCTCATGGTCGAATGACAAGGGTATCTTGGTGGCTAGGTCAAGATTCAATGTGAGTCATGCTGAGACCAAGGTACTTGGTCGAACGACATGGTCGAGCCATATGCATGGTCAAGCTACTGTATTGAACATTAGAATTCGGGCAACCACTTTGGCAATATGTGAGGTGGTCGAACAACCTTGTCCTTTGGTCGAACGACGTTTTCTTCATGTGGGCTACCTTATGGGTTCTTATTGGTTTGACAAGGTCTTGGGCCCATAAGTGTTATGGACATGATGTTGGATTGGGCTTCTATGCAGGCTTGAGTCATTTTGGGCTTGGACTATTTTTTGTCACTACATATATAAAACTTAGTTTTTATATTGTGATATTAATTTGAAGTGCTATTTTGAATTATTGAATTTTCATAAATTAGCTATTTATTGTAATAATTTTTAAATTTTTTTTTAATTTTGGTGTTAATTTATTATTATCATTATTTGTGTTTTGTTTTTCATATTTAAGGGCTTTTTGTTATAAATTTTAATTTTTAAAAAACAATTGGTGACACATGTTAGTTTCTTATTATAGTTTCTTATTAGATGTACAAGTTAAGATTAATTTGTTAAAATTTTAAAAAATAAAGGTAAAATCATATTTTCAATATAATCAATTAAAGTTACGGGTAAAATAGTTCATAAGCAAATTAATAAAAATTTTGTCAGATAGACTAAAGTGATGTATTTTTGAAACGTTGGGGACCACATGAGTTAAATGAGGAAAACGATGTCAAAAACTGATAATTCGAAAAAAGATAGGGACCAAAATGATTTTTGCTCTTATCAAAATGTTAACTCTAACGGTCAACCAGTTAGTCAAGGGTACTAAAGTATAATTTAAGGAAAAATACGGTTTCGTTGCAATTTTTCTACATGTCAAGGTTCTCCATTGCAATATATCAATTTTTTTTTTTTAAAAGAGAAAATGGTGAGAAATGGCATCATTCTCACCACTTTTGAGAATTAACACCTAATTAATGTTTCTTCTCAAAATAGCACCTATTTTGAAATTAACCCCAAAATACCTTTAATGAAGACTAGTCATCTCTTTCTCTTTTATCATTCCTCTATTAACTTTCTCACCATATCTCACGAATCCCTCTCTTTCTTACTCTCTCTTTTGTCGAGTTCACTTTTCTTTATCAATGAATCACTCTTTTTTTTTTCTCTTCTATATTGATCGAATCACTCATGAACCCTTCTCTATCTTGCTCCATTGTCCGTCATGAAAGCTGGAAAAAAAAATGAGTATAGCTTTTGTTAAGTAACCAAAGATTTGTGGAAATCTTTCGAGATGTAAAAATTTATAATTTTTCTTATGTTATGTTTGTTTGAGGTACGCATTTGTTTGTTGTGACATATTTTAGTTGTTTATCTGTATTTAAAGTTATAAACATTTGGAGACGAATGATACTTTAGTGTTGCTGATTTTATCTCCCTATTGTGGCTATTTTGCTCTCTCACGAACTACTAGTGTTCTAAAAATCGTTAGGCACTACCTAGGCAGAGGGGTAGCGCTTAGCAATTTTTCGGCTAGGCGCCCATTAATTGGTGCCTAGGCGGTTCCTCGACTAAGGTATATTATGAAAATTTCTATAAATTAGAGGGTTTAAAAAAAGAGAAAAATAAAATTAGGGGGTAAAAATAGAAAATATTTTAGACTATAAGGGTCAGAATGTAATTACCCATTATTTAATCAATAGCCACTTGCTATTGAAAAAAATAAAAAAAATGTAAGTGTCATCCTGTCTGTAGTCCTCAAAAATCGCTCGGGGACACGAGGCACTACAACCTGCAAAGATAGAACGCACATAACCCGTAGGACGTCTGGGACATCGGGGTGGTGCTGGTCAAAGTCACTCCGACGGTCAAGTTAGCGAGTGATAATAAGTAGATAATGATTGTAAGTTGAGATGAGTGAGTAATACTTCCTATTAACTTGGTGATTAAGATCTTCTTGATCGAAGGAGATGTGAGATCAACTAATTGGGCTACGATCGGAAGATGATCGGAGATGATGAACAATGGCCAGAGAATATTGTCTGAATATTGATGGTTCTAGGATGTGAGTTTTTCAGTCCTTTTTTTTTTTTTTGAGAACCATCCTTCATTTATAGGGGGTGATATTTTTTGCCCGTTGAGGGATTTCCTCATTTCCTTCTTCTTGCTGCCTCAAATCAAGGAAGTTTATGGATGCTTTCTTTGACTTAGCCGTTTAAATTTTAATCATGTTTTGTAGGACCGTCTTTATTAAAGTAGATTATGATTTGGTCCCCCATAGATTAAAGGGGATTCTTTTGCGACATATCGTTTTGACTATTTGTCCTGACATAATTATGATTTCATGTCGTGCGACATATTGATTGACCATTGATCCGAGACGACAATGATACCATGTCGTGCAACACGGGAGCTTTCCCGAATGTGGATGTTATGGAGTTACTTCTATGTTGCTACTTGGATTGATGTGAGGGCTGTCGAGTGTATGTCGTACGACATGAGGGTTCTCGAGGTGTGGCTATTATAGCTTCATATGATTGTCTTTATTTGGATCACCGCGTAGTGACCATAGTTGGGTTGTCGTGCGACTAAGGCAATAGGTCCATGTAGTTTGACCATTTTTGGCTCTGGGCCTGGTCTTGTGATATACTTTGGGCTTTTGGGTTGGATACTCGCTTGCATTTGGGCCTGACAGATTTTGACTACTACACTGTCCCACATCCAAACAGTCCCCATCTAGCATCTTCTTGTTTTTTTTCTTCTTTTTTCTTTTTTGTTTTTTGTAAAGCCCCATCTACATCTAGCATCTTCGACTTCGACCACTGGTTAGTAACGCCTTTCATTTCAAAAACAAAAAACAAAAAAAAAACTACATCTTCATCCGCCGCTCCATCGCCTCCTCCTTCAACCATCTCACTTATTTTTCTTCTTTTCGACCCTATCTCTAATCACAAAATCGTTTTCAGCCAAGACCCACTCTTTTTCGGTCATTTTCGATCAAGATCCGGTCTTTTCCGACCGTTTCCAGCCATTTTCAGTTAAGACCCAGTCTTTTTCCGTCATTTCCGGCCAAGACCCAGTCTTTACACACCGTTTCCGGTCAAGACACACTGCCGGCCGCAGAATATGGCCGATTTGGCCATATTCGCCTAGGAGGCCGGCCGCCTAGTGCCTAGGCGGTCGCGTTTTAGAACACTACGAACTACTTTTGCTCTCCCACGAACTATTTTGCTCCCAAGAACTAATTAGTTCGCGAGAATTATTTAGTTCTCACGAACTGATCAGTTCCCAAAAACTAATTAGTTCGCAAGAACTGAATACTTTGTGAGATAAGTTCTTCCCAGCGACATTAGTTCCCTAGGAAGAACTGATCGTTCTTCATCATGAACTGATCGATCTACAAATCAAAAACCCTAAATCATATCAATACTTTCTCATCAAAACAACCAAACCATTTCAAAGCAACCCAAAAACCCATTTTTCACAACCATAAATCACAAACCCAGGAAACCAATTTATTGCCACTAAAATTGATTTCATAATATAAAACACCCACCTCCAACCAAGTTGTCGATGCCGGTAGTTAAAACGATTGGTAGGAGTAGGCCGGCCGGTGGTGAAGGTGGATTGGCGATGGTGAACCGAATGTTTCTTTAGTTCTCTTTCACTCTCTCTCGTTTTGAAAATTTTTTAATAGATGACTATTTGTTCTGTTTTTTGTCTTTTATACCAATTTCAGGTACTATTTTCATTAAAAACAATGATCTAGTATCAATTTTTAAATTTCCGGCCCAATTGGTGCCAATAAAAAAAAAGAACTAATTTTAAAATTGATTTTAAAAGGGCGAAAGTTATTTAGTTCCTAACTTTTTCCGAATTATTACTTTTTTATCAATATTTCTTTTTTTAGCTCGCGTGGTCCCTAACTGTTTAAAAATCCATTAATTTAGTCCTCCTGTTAATCAAATTTAATGGTATTAGGGGTATTTCAGTCATCAGACATAAAAATAAAAATTAAGGTTAAAAACTAAATTATAAATTATAAAATAAAAATTAAATTAAAAAATAGAATAATAATAAGGGTGATTATCAATTTGGTCCCTAACTTTTGGGGAATTATCAATTTTTTAAATCAGTTTCGTTTATTGGTATTATTGGGCCCTAAATTTTCATAAATGTATCAATTTGATCCCTTTGACTAATTTTTTAACAGTCAAACTAACTAAAAATTTTAAAAAGACAGTTCTGTCATTGACTTTATTTAAATGAGTTAAAATTACAATTTTACCCTCAAATATTTAAAAATACTATTAATAATTAGAAGGGTAATATGGTCATTTATACTAATTTTTTGTAAATAAAATTTAAAAAATTTTCAAAATAAAATTTTAAAATTTTAAAAATTAAAATTTTGAAAAAAAATTTAAAAATTTAATTTTTTTTTCATAATGTCTCATTAAATTTTTTTTAAAATTATATTTTTTAAATTTTTAAAAACTTTTAAATTATATTTTAAAATGGGAGATCCATTTAAATTTTTTTTAAAAAAAATTTAAAAGTTTTATTTTTTTTAAAATGAATATAAAATGACCATATTACTCTTCTAATTAGTAATAATATTTTTAAATATTTGAGGGTAAAATTATAATTTTAACTTATTTAAATAGAGTCAAGAGTAAAACTATCTTTTTAATATTTTCATTTAGTTTGACTATTAAAAACTTGGTCAAAGGGACCAAATTGATATATTTATGAAAATTTAGGGCCCAATGATATCAATAAACGAAACTGCTTTAAAAAACTGATAATTCTCTAATCGTTAAGGACCAAATTAATAATCACTCTAATAATAATTGAAAAAAATAGAAAATTGAAAAAATAGTTTTTAAAAATAATTAAAAATTTATTTTATTTTTAAAATAATAATTTATAAATAATAATGCCTTATTTCTTGACATTTTTAAAACTTTTTCTATTTCTTAATACTTTAATAATTTATTTTATTTTTAATCTATTATAATTTATTTTATACATAAAATTATTTTTTATATTTTAATATTAATTTGAAGTATTATTTTGAATTATTCAATTTTCATAAATTAGTTATTATTTTACTCTCTTTTTTATTTTTTAAAGATTTTTAATTTTAATGTTAATTAATTAATTTAATTATTTTCAATATTTAAGGACTTTTCTTATAAATTTTGTGTATTTTATAATGTTAAGTTTTTTTGTTGACACATATTAGATTCTTATTAGATATACAAGTTAAAGTTAATTTGTTAAATTTTAAAAAATAAAGGGTAAAATCACATTTTTAACTTAAATATTTAAATTTAAGGATAAAATGGTCAATGTGTATATTATGTCATGTTTGAATGTCAAAAATTTGGTCAGAATGACTAAAATAATATATTTTTAAAAAGTTAGGAACCAAACGAGATAAAAACTTAAATATTGATCAACAAATAATATTTCAATAAAATATAGAAACTAAAATGAATTTCCCCATTTTAAAATGTTGTCTCGGTCAGAGGTGTCAAAAAGACGGACCCGGCTTAGCTCGGGCTGAAATTTTGGAGTCCATCAGACTCGAACCCGGATTAGGCCCAAATACTGTTCAGACCAGACTGGGGCAGACTTAAAAATTTCAAAACCGGATTAGGCTCAAGTGTTAAGCCCAGCCCATAAAATTAAGTTTTTTAAAAAGGCTGACCGAATCGAATTCGGGCCCTTTACAAAATACATTATATCTTTTTTGCTAAATAGGAATTGCCACCGCGCTAACAATAATACACACTCAAAAATCCTTTTAAGTTCCAACCAACCTAGCACATCCACTTGTAGTAAAGTGGTTAGTGCACCTCCCACCATGTGTATGTATGGGTAGTATTCTCCCGCTATGGGAATAGATATCCGGGCCGCGCATTTAATGGTTAATCTCGACAAGTTGTAATTGTTCTCTCTTAAAAAAAAAAAAAAAAAAAATTCCAACCAACCTGTGTATTATAAAATAATTTAGATGTTTCAATTTACAAATTATATTCTTCTTGTTGGATTTTGGCATTTGACCGGTCTAAACTCAAAAAATTGTCTAAATATTCAAGTCTTAATTGCATTAAATGAGTTCTCATTTCTCACGAGTTGAGAATTAAATATTAAACACATCTAATATTTAAGGCCTGATGCCCATAGATTTTTAAACAAAATAAGTTATTGAATTTTTAAAAATCATTATACTCTGACTCGTCATATTTAACCCAATATTTATATAATTAATTTTTAAAATATTAAAAATAAAAAAAAACTCTAATATCGTATCTCTTTAACTGATTTTTTATAGTTCAATTTTATAACTTAATTTTTTTTAATACAAATTTGTGTTTAAAATAAATTATAATTGCGTTGTAACTATTAAAGATATTGGATAGATTTTTAAATTGAATATTCTATTTTTTTTATATATTACAAATGCTGTAAAAAGTTAATAAATTTTATATCATTTCGATTATTTTTATATTTATATAAATTTAAGTGTTGTATAGTTTATTGAACTAAATGTTGTATGATTTATTGAACTTAAATATTGTATAACTTATATTTTATAAAATTTAAATATATGTGTATTAATATTTAATTTTATTTTATATTTAATTTTAATTGTATATCAAAATTTATTTAATTAGTGGTAAACGTAGAATATCTTATGTTAAGTGACAAATATCTCATTTTTCGACAAAATGACAACACCATGTCCCCGTCTAATTCTTAACCAATAACATGACGATACAATCACCGCAATAGCCAAGCCAACGCACAATTTCGTTTTGCTTGATTTTCTTAATTCCAATAAAATGTCGACATTTGTTATCTTTCAAATAAATGAAAAAATTCATCTTAATTGTCAAAATACTTTTAGTTGACAAGAAATTTAGATTTAAGATACACATTTAATGATTTTTGACTAAATTTAGATGGATTAGATAGATTTAATCATTTATTAATAACCTCTTTTATTTGAAAAATTGCTAATATATTTTAGAAGATTATAAGGACAGGTTATCAACAAATGTCATAGTGGTAGCTGTCATAGTCTTTCAACAAAGTTGAGATTCTAAAGACCTAACAATAATGATGACCTAACGACGGGTCCAGGGCCGACATTGACTTTTAGTGGTTAGGGCCAGAACTTAAAGTGAGGCAACTAAATGGGCTGGGTTATATATAGAATTTGGGCTCTCTTGACCTGCAGTTTCTGACATCTGGCGAGTCATATTTTCTAGGTCGAAGTTGTGGCCATTTCTGATATTTTAGATGTAGACCCAACATATTAGAATACTTCTAAATGCACCAAACCTTTTATTTAACACCACTCACTTTTGTTCATTGAAAAGAATATAGCTTATGTAGAAGAATCCTGTCAATTATGGGCCCCTTTAGGCCTAGTGAGTTGGGCAGTCACCCTCGGCACCCAGGCCCAATGCCGGCTCTGGATGGGTCTCCATCAATGACTATGGAGATTGGCACACGCTCTTAGTCAGCGAACCCATTGTTCCCCAACATCAACACCCCTCTATTACCAACTTTAAGGAAGATGTATTTAATTTAAACTTTTAAAGAATTTTATGAAATTAAAGGGTTTGGGTATTCAATAAATTTTTTTAAGGAGTTTATAATAGTTATGGAGTATTTAATCTAGACTTTTTAAGAGTCTAAGGTATTCAAAATTTCAATGACTTTCATAGACTTTTAAAAATGTTATACTTTTGTAGATAATTTTTCATAAATATACTCAAAATTTCTCTCTCACTCCTCTCTAAAACTTTTCAAGGCTTTCTGATAAACAATTTGTAAAATATTAGGAAAAGATTTTCTCATTCCATTAATCTCGAATAAGAAAGAATACAGGTATAAATAGTAGCAGACAGCTATACAACTCCCTCTAAACTAGGAAACTAAACTATAGCCTAAAAGATAAAGATTCTCCACTAATTTAGGAAATAAATTATGGAGGAGATGTGGTAACAGATTACCAAATCTCTTTATTTAGTCAACTACTTAAACTAGGAAACTAAATAAAAAAGGAAAAAGAAATTGAATCTCAACACTCCCCCTCAAGCTGGGTTGTAGATATTAATCATACCCAACTTGCAACAGAGGTCTTCAAACTGAACTCTCGGTAGATCTTTTGTAAGTATATCGGCTGTTTGGAGAGCTGTTGGAGTGTACAGAGCTTTACTGTACCTTATTCTATCTTCTCTTTAATGAAATGTCTATCTATCTCCACATATTTGGTCCTATCATGATGGACTAAATTCTTAGCAATGCTTATAACAACCTAGTTATCGTAGAACATTTTCATAGACCCTTCAACAGAAACTTTTAGATCAGTCATATCTCGATGTAGCCATAATCCTTCACATATGCCATGAGCTATAGCTCTAAATTCAGCTTCGGCACTACTTTTAGTTACCACCGATTGCTTCTTGCTTCTCCAAGTAACCAGATTTCCTCATACATAAGTGCAGTACCAAGAAGTTGATCTTTTATCTGTAACAGACCTTGCCTAATCTGCATTTGAAAAAAAATTATATCTCTTTGTGGATTTTTCGAAGAACAGACCCTTATCAGGTGTCATTTTTAGGTATCTCAGGATCTTTGTAACAACATTCATGTGTTCCTCGGTTGGATTGTTCATGAATTGATTAACAATACTCACTGGAAAACTAATGTCCAGCCTGGTATAAGAGAGATGGATGAGTTTTCTTACCAACCTTTGGTACCTTCCTTTATCCATCGGTGCATTTTCTATTTCACTACCTAATTTGGTAGTGTAATCCATATGTGTCTCAACTGGTTTACAGTCACTCATACCGGTTTCTTTGAGCAGGTTAAAAACATATTTACGTTGTGAACTGAAATTTCTTTCTTGGAACGAGCAACTTCCATACCAAAGAAGTATCTTAGGTTACCAAGATCTTTGACTTCAAATTCTTTAGTTAGGAACCCTTTGAGACAAGAAATTTCATCCTTATCATTTCCGGTTAGAATGATGTCATCTACATAGACAATGAGGATAGCTATTTTTCCTCCAGGTGAATGTTTGACCAACAAGGTGTGATCTATTTGATATTGCACATATCCACATAGTTTTACTGCCTTCGTAAATCTTTCAAACCATGCTCGAGGGGACTGTTTAAATCCATACAATGATAGACAATGAGGATAGCTATTTTTCCTCCAGGTGAATGCTTGACCAACAAGGTGTGATCTATTTGATATTGCACATATCCACATAGTTTTACTGCCTTCGTGAATCTTTCAAACCATAGCTCGAGGGGACTGTTTAAATCCATACAATGACCTCTTTAACTTATAGACCTTGTTGAAATTTTCTAGAGTCTCAAGTCCAGATGGCACTTCCATGTAGACTTCTTCCTCTAAGTCCCCATTTAGAAATGTATTCTTGATGTCCAGTTGATACAGTGACCAATCTTGATTTGCAGTAAAGGATAAAAGAACTCTCACTGTATTGAACTCTCACTGGTGTAAAAGTCTCCTAGTAGTCAATGTTATATGACTGAATAAACAGTAAACTAATAGAAGAACCTATTTGATATATTTATGATAATTTAGAGACTACAGATATTGATAGAGAAAAATTTAGTTTAAAAAACTGATAAAACGAAGAAAAAAAATTAGAGACGAAAATGAAATTTGCCCAAATATTATAACAAGTGTTACAATATAACAATGTTTTCCATATTTTTTTTTTAAAATGTAGTTAAACTATAGCTTGAAAGAGGTGAATAAAAGTTACTCTTATAATTTAAGAGTGAAATAATATATAATTATGATAATTTTTATTGTGCAATAAGATTTATACAAATGTTTTTTCAATTAACTCCTAATTAAGAATATATTAAATCAATAAAATTTTAAGTGCTGGTGAATGCTCACAAGAAGATTAAATTTGTATAGTTGTAAATTGTAATAGACGCATAAAAACCACTAATTATTTTTAGGATAAAAATTATTTTGGTCTTATATATATTTGAAATATTACTTTTTAACATATCATTCCTCTTTAGTGATATATTTTGGTGGAGTTCACAAATTTTATAGATTCCATATAGATTTTGTAAGAATTATGTACAGAGTTTGTTAGACTTTCCATAAATTTATATGGAATTGGACGAATTTTTAATGATTTGTCTTGAAAAAAAATAGTATTTGATTACTAATAGTGTGAAATCCATCAAATTCCATGTGAGTAAAGAAAAATTTGTCATGTGACTTTTTATTTATATTTTTTATTTTAAAATCCATCAAATTCTATCACATAAAAAAAATATATGCAATTGAATACACCTGATTTTGATAGATTATTCAAAAATCTAGATTAAATACACTTAGATTTCGATGGACCTTTTAAAAGTCTGGATTGAATACACCCATATTTTGATAGACTTTTTAAAAGTCTAAATGATTTTGATGGATTCTTTTCAAATTTAGATTGAATATACAAACATTTTGATGGACTTTTTAATTCTAGCAATTCTATATGGGTAAAATTTATTTAGGTCCCTAACTTATTTAGAATTATTACTTTTTGACCGATGTTTTATTTTTTTAGCTTGCGTGGTCCCTAACTTTTTAAAAATCCAGCAATTTAGTCCTTACATTATTCAACAGTTAATCAAATTTAATGGTCACAGGGTTATTTTAGTCTTTATACATAAAAATAAATAATTCATATTAAAAAATTTTAAACAAAAATTAAATTAAAAAATTAATAATTAACAAAAAAAAAACACTGAATCCATGACTAGAAAACTCGAGGAGGAGGTGTGCCCTCCTCCTCGACGGCTGGCGAGGAGGCCGCGCCTCCTCCCATCAGATCTGAGAGGAGGTTCATTGGGAGGTAGACACCCTCCTTCCAGATTTTGTTTTAATTTTAATTTTTTTTATAACAAGTAATTTTTTATTTTAATATTATTAAATTTTGATATATAATATTTATTTTTTATATTTTAATATTATTTTAAATTATTAAATTTGTATAAAATAATTTTTTTAAAGGTTTTTAATTTTAATATTAAGTTATTTTTAATTTTTTTTCATGTTTTTTAAAATATTTAAGGATTTTTTTTATAAATTTTATGTATTTATAATTTTAATTTTAAAAAAATAAATTTATGACACATATTAGATTCTTATTGAATGTTTAAATTAAGATTAGTATATTAAATTTTAAAAAATAAATGGTAAAATCATATTTCTAATCTAATAAATTAAATTTAAGAGCAAAATGGTCAATATACATATTCTGTCGTGTTTGACTATCAAAAATTTGGTCAGAATGACTAAACTGATGGATTTTTAAAAAGTTAAGGACCATGCGAGTCAAAATAAAAAATAAAAAAAAATCGGTTAAAAGTAACAATTCGAAATAAGTTAGGGACTGAAATGATTTTTACCCATTCTATATTAAGGCCCTGTTTGGCAGGGCTTTTACTTTGGACTTTTGGCTTCTTGGAAGGCTCTTCCTTTAAAAGCCATATATTTTGACTTTGACTAGAAGCGTTTTTAAAGCTTAAAAGCTCTTATACAGGAACATCCAAACCAGCCCAAAAGTAGCTTTTGGGCCCAAAAAGTCCAAAAACTGCTTTTATAAGCTTAGTCAAACAAGCCCTAAATACACCCCCTAAAATCCATTAGATTTTTAACTTTTCCAAAATCAATTAATTTAGTTTCTCTGATCAGATTTTTAATAGTCAAACCTAACACAATATGTACATTGACCATTTTGTCGTTAACTTTAATTAATTAGGTTAAAAATACTGATTTTACCTTTTAACTTTTTAAAATTTAATAAATTAACCTTTCAATAAGAATCTAATATATGTATAAAGTAAAAAAAAAAGATTATAATAAATTTTCTAAACTATAAAAAATAAAATAAAAAAAATGATAAATAGGTCTCCACCGTATAATTCAGAGATGGATGGTGGCGATTAAAAAAGAGAAATAAAAAAAAATCTCAGATGAGATCTCTCCTATCATTTTTAATTTCTCTTTTGTTTTCTTTTTAATTTTTTTTTTTATGTTTTCCTTTTTTAATCCCACCATTCATCTCTGAGATGGACGTTGAGGATACATTTATTAATTTTTTTTAATTTTTATAAACCCTAAAAATTATTATTAGATTTCATACTTTTTTATTTTAGTTATTTTTTATTTAATTTTACAATATTAATTAACATCTTATAACGATTGATCAACGGTAGGAGAGTTAATTGTTAATTTTTTAATAAGTTGTTTCTACTTATAAAAAGGTAAAATCCATTAATTTTTTATGTTTTTAATTTAAATAATAATTTTTTATAAGTAAAGACTGAAATATTATTAATATCATAAAAAATTGACTAACTATTTTGAAAAGTTGAAAAAAAACTTTTAGAAAGGGTAAAAGATGGATGAAAAAATAATATTTAAAAAAATTATGGAAAGCAAAATGATTTTCGCCATTAAAATAAATATTAGCGTAGAAAGCAAAATGGTAAAAAACGAAGAGCAGCCGTCCACGTGCGAGGTCAATGATATTGAGGACACGTGGCGTTGAAAGGATGGGGTATGAGACGATTACCCTAATTGTGATGTACAAGGATCCCTGCATGTGAGAAAAAGACCGCAACGCCAAAAACCCACGCGCCATGTTTTGGAAATCTGGTGGCAAACCCTCTGAAGTCTGATCTATAAATGGGATGCACCGTACGCACTGTCGTAATAGTACCGCACTACTTCAACCTGATCTCTCCACGTCATTTTTCCTAATTTACATGCATTATACAAGAGACATTTATGAGTTATTATAACATCATCGTGTCCTCATTATTCCACATCCTTTATTTACCAATATATCCTTGTTTATTTCAATTATGTGGAGTCAAATCTCTTTGAATAATTTTTTATATAGTCTTGTTACCTCATTAAAATAAAATAAAATAAAATAAAGCTCTCAATCATTAGATTGCTAAGTTGTTTGTTTTGCCATTTTGGTTGATTGCTTAATCTCTCTCTTATTATAAAATAAATCAAAATAAAGCTAAACAAATAAAATAATTAATAATAGAAGAATCAAGAAGAAGCAAACCAAATAAATACAAGTAAATAAGAGAGAGAATCAATTGGGAGAGAATATAGTTTTTTACTTATTTCTCAAATTCCACTTCTAGATACATTTCTTAACGAATGCGCGCGCGCGCACACACACATATATATATATATATATAAATATTAAGTAAAAAATTATAAAAAGAATTATTTTTAACCTGAAAAAATAAAATAATTATTTTTAACCTATTTTAAAATTGACAAATTATAATTTAGTCCTAATATATATAGGTTGGTAAAATCTCACTTCAACCCAAAATATTTTTTCCATAATTTATTTTATTAATTAAAAACCGTAATTGTTTTTTTAAAAAAATCCTAATTAAAAAGTAACTCTAAAGTCAGCCGCACACATTTTCTCCTCCCTCTCTCTCTGTCGCACCGATTACCCTCACCCTCACCCTCTTGCTGCCGTTCCGTTTCCTTCCAGCTCGCCGTTCCGTTTCCACCCTGCCGCCGGCATCTCCCTCTCTCTCCTTCGCTGCTACCCGGACTTCTCGCACATTACCCGGATTTCTAGCCTGTCGTCGTTTCGGTTTACCTAGCCGTTTCGATTTCCACGACGCTGCCGGCCTCTCTCTCTCTCATTGGCCGCACATTACCCGTATCTTTTCGCCGGTCGTTTTGTTTTGCACGATGCTGTCGGCCTATCCTTCTCTCCTTCGCTGCACGTTACCCGTACCTTGTCGCTCACCGTTTCGTTTTCTGCTTGGACACGATTTCGTTTAACTTCGAAAAGTCGCCGCCGCGAAACTATTGCAGTTTATTGGAGTATAATCTTCTAAACGATTCCGTTCAACTTCGTCAAAACGATTCAGGTATGTTATCGAAACGATTCAGTTGTGTCTGAAAACGATTCAATTTAAGTTTCGAAAGGATTCAGTTTCTGACTCACTCAATATGATTGTTCGAACTTCTCTAATGGTTATTTTTGGGGTTTTCTCAATTTTTTTCATTTTATTAATTCTTTGGTCAGTATAGCTTTCATGGAGGGAAGAACATTGATCATATAATCTTGAATTTTTTGCGGAGACCTGAGTGCCTGTAAGTTAACTTTGACATAATTTTGAAAAATTTTGTTGCTCCGTATGCCCCAACCATTGTGATTGCAGCAAAGCTATCTTCTTTCTTGTTTCTTTTTTCTTCTCTCACTTGAATTCAAAGCTCTTGGTTTACTTGATTCAAAGCGGTCTTCTATCTTTTTTTTTTTTTTACTTGAAATATTTTGTATTGTAATGTGTCCCAAGATGTTGTGGCCACTGGTGGGAAGTGTCAAATTTTGAGATGGGTAAATGGTAAGTGATTATACTTGGCTCATATTCTACCAATTTCTCTGTTTTTCTTTAAGCTGTGGTTCTTTGTGTCATTAATAGTTGTTTTATTTCATTAAGTGATTATACTTGGCTCATATTGTACCAATTTCAAAAAGAATACTTGATAAGCTATTCCAATTCAGAGAGGTGGAAGTTGTAATTTTTTGTTATTGTGTTCCTGCTTTGTTTCGA
Source organism: Xanthoceras sorbifolium (assembly GCA_003430845.1). Classification (NCBI taxonomy): domain Eukaryota; kingdom Viridiplantae; phylum Streptophyta; class Magnoliopsida; order Sapindales; family Sapindaceae; genus Xanthoceras; species Xanthoceras sorbifolium. The sequence goes on from CM010612.1 coordinate 14,793,967, forward strand.
ATATTTTGGGGATTGAAAATCTTCGAGAATCATGTATATTAAAATTTAGGTGATGTTTGGAATATAAACACAAAGGCATGAATCATTTTAACATGCTATCAAAAAGTTGATTTGTTTAACTGATTGTGTTTGAAGAGTTTTGATCTGCCCCATTTGTGTTTTTTATTGCTCTCTGCTGTCAATGCTATGTAACTCTAGTGGCTTGCATTCTTTTTAAGGCAAACTGTTGTGTTTTGGCAGTATCAATGTCAATATTTTCTGATAATTGACTACCAGGTTTTTTGTTGTCTCAATCCATAGTTTGGAATTTTTATTAGTTTATAAATTATAGATTCTTAGTTGTTGGTCAGCAATATACTTCATTTGATGTGTTTCAGTCTTTTAATTCATTTTGAACCCATTATTATAAATTTTTCCTTTATATTTTCTTGATTACCATAAGATTTGAGGCGTCATCTAAAGAGGGGTGTAAGAGGATGAAGTTATAAAAGACTTTTTGTGTCAGTTTTTCGTTAGTAAATTTCCCATGTGAGTTTTCTTAACTTTGTGAATTTTTAATCCTTTCGGTTTAAAGAACACTTTGATGGCTTTGAAAGAGAAGGAAAAAGAGCCAGAGGCACCGGAGCCGGAACCAGAACCTACTACTGAAGTTCTATTTCTTTGCAGTTATGAAGGTTGCGGGAAGACCTTTATTGATGCTGGTGCATTGAGAAAGCACTCTCACATCCATGGTGAGAGACAATATGTCTGTCACTATGAGGGATGTGGAAAGGTAACTCATATATATTTACATTGATTTGATTGTCATTAAGGGTTTATTTTATACTCTGCTATAAAATTATGAGAGTTCACTTTACTTTTGAAGTTTATGATATGCAATCATAGACAAATGTTGTGTTTTGACATGACATGCTTTTGTGCATTTAGAACAAAAAAGAGAATTTTTTGTTTTAGTTCTTACATAGTTAATTATTTTTTTTTATAAAAAATCAATTTTTGTGAACTAGGTAATTGATTTAGATTAATTAGATCATTAAAAGCATTTGATTTCTTTTCATTATTGTAGTTTACTTTTTAATATTTGCTAACCGGCCTCTTATATAATTAAAAAGGTTTATTGGATGGTATGTTCTCGGATAAAAATAAAACGAAATGAAACAAAATTAGCTGAATATATATCAGTGTAACTGCTGGTTGGTGTATGTCTGGCAACATAACTTTTGACTGCAAATGTCTACAGAATTCAATTGTATGTGAAAATATTTCAATTCTAGTAAGCTAAGTAATTGAGAGATACTATAATATTGCAATTTGCATTTACAAATGTTCATCTTTATAAGAAAACTATGTTATTTTACCTTCAACTTAGTTGTATGTTTGTCTGTCTTTCATATCAACTTCAATATCATTGCCTTCCAGTAGATGCCATTGTAAAATTGTTATTTTACTTCCCCAGTTGTCAACATTGCAGGTCCTTCTCCTTTGTTGTATTGACAATTACCATTGGATTTTATGCAAAATAAATTTGAGGAAGAAAGTGATTGTCATTTATGACTCCCTCCAGAAGCATAAAGATCCAAAACACTGCGTTTCACAAATAGAGCAATTGATAAAATGTTTACCATCAATGTTGAGGTGTGGAGGATTCTTTGAAAATACAGGTATCGCTCCTTGTAACGGACGGTATAAAGGTTGACGTCCTTCCGCCCGACAAACTACCACAACAGCCAGACGGGTAATAGAGTATATGAGTATTCGTGATTTATTATTTCCTTTATATCTGTATACATTTTCTAAGCTTATTAAAATTACAAGACCAGCTGTGGGGCTTTCGTGATGAAGTACCTGGAGAACATCATGACATTTAAAGAATTTAATTGGGATTTTGTTCAAGAAGATGTAAAAAAAATTCAGGAGGAGATTGCTATGGAGATATTTGCATGTAGTATACCCGTGGAGTGATGTGAGAAATTAACAATTTTTAGGTGAAAGATAAATGGTGGTAGATTTTGTTGGTATATACACTAATGGTGGTAGTGGTAGATTTTGTGGGAACAATATGAATTTTTTGGTGTTTTTTTTTTACGATTGACAAAGGTAGATTTTGTAAATTTCATTTTAATTTATAAGTTCAGCAATTTGTTCATTTTATTCATTTTGTTGGTGTATACACTAGTGGTGGTAGTGGTAGATTTTGTTCATTTTATTAACATGAATTTTTCTTATAAACATCACATATCGTAAAAAATTTTGACTCAACAATTCATATTTAGCCCAGTAGATATTGCTACAATAATCAGTTGTGCTATTGTTCAGTTTTGGTAAGACAATTAACCTGGAAAATAATCCAAATATTAGAAAAACAAAAATTACAAACATATTATGTAACCCATAACTCAGAAGAAAATTAAAAGTTAAACAAACTCATAACACGAAAATATGCAACGCATAACTGTTTATAAGCAGAAACAGAGTTAAATATTGTAGGAGTGTCCGATTAAATAAACTTGCAAAATAGTCAGAATAATTTCGCAAAATGTTTTAGTAAATCACTAAAGTTCATCTCTATTGTGCACTTACACCTGTACCAGTATTCGTGTTGTTGCTGGTTAGAGAATGATCAACAAATTGGCATGTTACGCGGTTATGTCCTAACTGCTAGCAAGCACCGCATTTCACTGAAAACAAATTGGCATTACATACCAACATTTTAGTAACATTTCACTGAAAACAATTATACCTTAAATACATTACACTAACCTACATTTCACTAACGTACAGTTCACTAACCTACATTTCACTGACATACATTTCACTCATATACATTTCACTAACCTACATTTCACTAATCTATATTTCACTAACCTACATTTCACTGACGTACATTTCACTAACGTACATTTCACTGACATACATTTCACTAGCCTACATTTCACTAACCTATATTTCACTGACCTACGTTTTACTAACATACATTTCACTAACGTATATTTCACTAACCTACATTTCACTCACACATATTTCACTAACGTACATTTCACTAACCTACATTTCACTTACATACATTTCACTCACATACATTTCACTCGCCTACATTTCACTAACTTACATTTCACTAACCTATATTTTACTAGCCTACATTTCACTAACATACATTTCATTAACCTAAAGTTCACTAACATACATTTCACTAACCTACATTTCACTAACCTAACCTATATTTCACTAATATATATTTCATTAACCTACATTTCACTAACAAATATTTCACTAAATAACGTTTCACTAATGTACATTTTACTAACCAACATTTCACTAACCTATATTTTACTAACATATGATCACTAACATATATTTCACTAATATACATTTTACTAACTAATGTTTCACTAATATATTCCATAACCATTAAAATTTTACAAAACTAAACCCTGGTATCATCCAAATTTTTTCAACCACAAAACAAACACAATATACAAATAAAATAACAAAATAAAAAAAGTTTTAAAAAATCTATAAAATACATTCTAAATAAAATATAAACAATTTCATAAAATTTACTTTTAAGTTTTGAATTGTTAAAGATAAATAAAGGTGATAAAAAGATAAATTGGTTTTGATTTTAATGAGAGAGATAAATTAAGAAAGAATATAATAATAAGAGATAAATTTTTTTAATAAAAGGTATAAAATTTATGATTTCTGTACGGCGGCTCAAGCCTCAAAGTAACTTTATTTTTTTTAGGTTAAATTGAATGGGTTTTATTGTAATTTTCAATGGATTTTTTTATAATATTCATTATCATGGGTTATTTTGTAATTATCCAGTAAATGGGTGGTTGAGAGTTGTTTATGTTATTTTTTTCTCCAATTGGCTAAAAACGATTATTTTTGCATCTGCGGTTAAAAACAATTTTCTCAATAATTTTTAGATTATTTTTAACAATTTTCACTATATATATATAAATGCACTCACCGCTTAAAACATTTATCCTAATCATGATCATCGCCAATAATTTTGCCACTTGTTCCATATGGTAATTGCATGCATTGACTCGTGTGGTGGAAATTCACACATATATATAACACTCCCCCTTAAATTTTCACCATTTTATTATATTTGAGATTTACTAGGAAAACTCAGTGGGATAAAAACCTTAACAAATTATATATAATGATCTTCTGAATCATCTTTAAAAAATATATAATGATCTTCTGGGTCATTAGTTAAAATAATGCCATAATCTTTTGGATCATAAATGATATTTCATGTGCTCAAACTGCCTCATTAAAAACCTTGCCGGTAAAACCTAGTGGGAAAAAAACTCGGTCGAAGAGAAAAAGAGTATAATGCACATATATTGATTTCTTCAAGAATTTATTTCCCCTGATTGGACGCTCCCCCTTATTTTACGAATTGCAAGATATAATAACACATTAATCACATTAAGATATGGTATTTCAAGACTAAATATCCCGTTTGATCTATGCTCACTCTCCAAGTCGAGACAATATTCAATAGTTTTTTAAGAGCTCTTCAGGAGTTCTAATTAAATCCATATTATCAATATATACTGTTACAATTGTAAATCCGGATTTTGATTTCTTTATAAAAACATATAGACATAGAGGGTTATTAATATATCTCTCTTTTATCATATATTTATTAAGACGGTTATACTACATTCGTTCAGATTGTTCTAATCCATATAGGGATCTTTGTAACCTTACTGAATACAAATTACGAGATCTCGAATTATATGATTATAGCATTTTAAATCCTTCAGGGACTTGTGTTACTTTAGGGATTTGTGCCACTTCAGGGACTGTCTTTTCAGGACTTGTCACTTCCTGGACTTGTTACTTTAGGGACTTGTCTCTTCAAGGACTTCTTACTCTACTGGGGTTGATTAAGTGAAAATAGATTTATTTGTAACTCGAGCTTATTTATATTAGAATTTGGATAATTTACTTTCCTCTTCCAGGAAACTGTATCTTTTGAAATAAACAGTGTGTTATGCTTTTGGCATGCAACAGACAATTCATTTACTGTTATTTGTTTATATTCATATTCTTGCATAAAGAAAAACGCATATTATACAAATATAATTAAGAAAAATAAACTAAGAATATGATTACGCAAAATATTTTTAATAAAAGTTATATATATATATATATATATATATCACAGGATTACAAAAAAAAGAAGACAATAAAAATGATTTTTAATCGGTATGAACATTTCCATAACTAATTAAATAGTCAATATTTCCTTTCGGGTCTTCAAAGAAATCTGAAACATCAAGATGAGTAATATTAACATAATCAGAATCATCAATAAAATTTGTCTCAACTTTCTTTCCTTTTCTTCTTCCTTTAATGATGTCTGATAAAGATCAATTAAGTGTTTTGGTGCTCGACATGTGCATAACCAGTGATCATCACTACCATACCTAAAACAAACCCCATATGTGTATGTGAGTGTTGTATAAGTGTGTGAATTTCCGCCGCACATGTCAATACATGCAATCACTAAATGGGACAATTGGCAAAATTATTGGTGATGATCATGATTAGGATAAATGTTTTTATATATATATATATATATGTGTGTGTGTGTGTGCATTTATTAAGAAATGTTTGTAGAAGTGGAATTTTAGAAATAAGTAAAAAGCTATCTTCTCTCACAATTGCTGCTCTATCTTATTTGCTCGTGTTTATTTGGCTTGAGCTGCTTCTTGATTATTCTATTATCAATTATTTTGTTTGTTTAGTTTTATTTTGATTTATTTTATAATATCTCTCTTTTTTTTTTGTTTTGTAGTTATATAGTGAAATATTTTGGGACAAATTTTCGTTAATGACCTTAGGATTTATATCCAACCAAGTTTGTTCAGTCTTATTCATTAACATTAACCTTAAAATTCTTTTCCCTAAAAATTGAATAAATATATTCTATTTAATCTCCAACATATAGATTTACATTATAAGGTATAAAGGAGAGAATTATAATAAGATAGAACAAGAAAAATTTAGATTGAAAATCCATTCATTTTCTGAAGATACAAAATCTAGAAAGAAATATATGAACTAAAACTCATAATTGATTGTATCCTTAAATTTATAGTTTGACTCTTACATTAAGATATAAGCTACATTTTCAAATTAATGCAAAGGTAATATATCCTATAACCCATTTCATTTGAGAAATAACCCCTTATTTGTAAGTCTCTTTTGAATTGTACAACTATAATATTAATAACAAGTTTGTAGGGATCTATCAAGATCAATCACTACACGCGCGATTTGGATATCTGCTCCTACAATTGGGAGATATCTACTCTCATAATACAGAAAGAAAACTCCCCACATATACTGGTAAATGTATATGGACAGACTTGAACCCCTACTATTAAGGTGAATGGTAAGGTGCATTAACCAATTGAACTATGAGTAGATGTACCAATTATTTATTAGTCAATTTGTCTTTAGAATATAATATTTGATAAAGTATAATTTTGTTTTGGGTTTGAATGGTGGTTGGATTTAAAAGAAAGATAAAACTGGTTTTGGAGTGATTTGGAGTAGTTTGGTGTTTGAAAAATTGATAGTGTTTGAATTGTGTTCGAAAGATTGGTGGTGTTTGAAATGAAGATTGATGGCGTTTTGAAATTTTTTTTTTATTGGTTTGATTTTTTTTGTTGGTAATGGGTTTTGGGGTTGAATTGTAACACCCCTGACTCAAATCGCTTGGACCGAATCAGGGAGCGCTACTATATATCGAAATCTAACTTTTACTTTTCTATATCCATAATTGAAAACAATATTAAAAACATTTGAAACTGGTCCAAAGAAATTTTCGAAAATCTTGTCAGAGTTTCCTCTATTTTTCTGACTTTCCAAAATCTGTTTATAATTAGAATTCATAAAAATCAACATATTTAAATTCTCAAATCATTTTTGCGCATCCTTCCAAATATTGTGCGACTTGCCAAATCAATTTATCACAATATAATTTATAAATATTCAAATAATATAAACATATAATCAAATATTTATATATCGGAAGTTCTTCAAATATGTACAAACATTTTTTGTATATGCATGCTGTATCAAAACATATATACTTATTACAAAAGAACTACCAAATATATAGGAACGATGTTACTCTGGACTCTGCTTCTGCATTCTCTACTCTTATTTGTCTTTGTCTCCCTTGGAACCTCTTTTACCTATGTGTGAGAAAACTCAACACGTTAAGCAGATTGCTTAGTGGGTGTACACAAAATTGTATATCCAAATATACTATTTCAAATAAGTTTATCTATTTTCGATAAAAATATAAATAACATATAAATAATTCATATATGGGACTCATGTCAAATCAAATCATATACTTCAACAAATACAGTATTCAAAATCAATCAACAGACAAAATCTTCATAATTTCTCAAATGCTTTCATATAACAAATCAGTTTTCATACTGGGCTCCTGACATACATAACATAATTTATCGGACTGGATTACGGGTTGTTCGGCATAGGACACAAACGGGCTACCCACCGAACATCAGATCAAAGTTGGACACCAACGATGTTACTCGCTGTAAATGTCCCATATCAGATTTCCGACCCTAGGACCGGCACTTGGGGCTTATACTATCCAAAGGGTGGCACAGACAGATCAAAGCTCCCTACCCTAGGACCGGCACTTGGGGCCTGCACTATCCATATGGTGGTGCATCAGAATATATCGGCATAGTACTGTTCAGAACCCAATTGACATGTCAACCTCCTATATCCATATCTATGTTCATACACATCGGAGTCATTTCGCAAAACGATTTCTCAAATCCATTTCAAATCATTCAAATTCCATATTGAAATTTCGATTCTGAAATACAATTTCACAAATCATTTTCTTATACTCAAATTTAACTTTTAAATATTTCAAATCAATAAACATATTTCTGAAATCCAAATTTCATTAATAATCATATAAAATAAATATACAAAATCATATATGAGTATCTTTCCCAAATCAATAATCACATTAAATCAATCCAAAAATATATTCAAATATATTTTTGAAACCAATATTCACATCAAATCAATTTAAAATCATATTCAAACCAATATTAAATCAAAATGACCCAAAATCATTTTTCGATACAGTTCACAAACATAATATAATCAAAATCACCTTAAACTAAACGTATTAAAATCAATTCATAGTATTATTCACAATCAATATTTCAGATATAAACTATATTATAATTCAAATCATTCCAAAATCAATTTCAAACCATAATCAATATAATTCAAATAACTCAACATTAATAAAATTCAATCAATCCGAAATATTCTGGAAAACTGAAAATTCGAAAATGAGTGTACACCGAACCTGGATACCCTTTTCTTCCTCCTCTTTTCTTCTTCTTCTTCTTCTTCTTCTTCTTCTTTCCTTTCTCTCTTCTTCGAGCTCTCAATTCTGTTTCTGTTTTGCTTGTGTGTAACACCTCCTGACCCGACCCGTCTAGATCGACCCAAGGAGCGTTATCGGGTTTTAAAATACTTTCTAAATTCACGTTATACATTTCAAACCATTGAAAATCATATCAATTTGTAATTTAAAACTGTTTGTCTTGTGAGCCCATCTAAAATACAGTTTTAAAAATTTCGGCACAGTTTCCTCTGTTTTTCTGATTTCCCAAAACCTGTTTCAAATAAAATTCAAATATAATCCACAACACTTTAAATATCATTTCATTCAAATGCGCACTCTGCCGTTTAGTGCGACTTTCAAACAGTTTTTAAAATAAAATAATTCATAATTCATTATTTACAACCTTTAAAAATAATAACAGAAATCATAAAATTATTTACAAAACATATATATAAAATCATTGAATTTACAGACTTCTGTATATACATGATTACTGAATATAACATACAAACTATATAACTACCCAATCAATGTGGTGACTCTGAATTCTTCTAGCTGCAGGTACCTCCTCTCTACTCTTTCTCTGCCTCGGTATCCCTATGACCTACGCGCGATAAAAATCGACACGCTAAGCATATAGCTTAGTGGGTGTACACTAAACTCATTTATAAAAATCATAAATAATTGGCATACTATAAATCTCAATGTACTTAAATAAAATAATACCGTATTCAATTCAATTATGAATTTAAATCATATGAAATCAATGTAATAAAAACAACTAAATCAATTTAATAATTCGTACTAAATGAAATTCTCACTTTCTTTTACAATCAATTTCACTTACTAAAATAAACGTATAAATAAAATCAATTTCTAACCTCACTTATAAACATATCATTCAATTCACTTCAATTCTGGTACTCTGGAATACTCAACATAAACCATGACTGGAATATGGGTCGTTCGACCATAGTGGCTGTCTGTCGAACATAACTCCCACCCTAGGACGAATCCTAAGAGTGATACGTATCTCCCTACTCTAGGACCGAGGGTTCGGACCCTAGAGAGGTACATAACTCCCTATCCTAGGAACGAATCCTTAGGAAGGTACGTGTCTCCCTACCCCATGATGAATCCGTGAGGAGGTACGTGTCTCCCTATCCCTGGACGAATCCATGGGGAGGTACATAATAAATCATCAATAGCAATATCAATATCGGTGCAGTATTGCTCACTGAACCCAGTTGCTATACTAACCTCCGATATCCATTTCTATGTCTACATATCCTAGGGCCGTTTCGATATAATATTTTACATAACGATTCACAAATCGAATTTAAACTTAACTAAAGTAAAAACTCGATCAATATGCGGACAACATATATATATATATATATATATAAAATTTCATAAAAATCATTCAACGATTTGTTTGATTTCCACATAATCAACAATCCAAATACGATAGATACGATTCAATCAAAATTATTCAATAGAAAAACAATAAAAATATATATTTACGAAATTATCCAAAATCTCAAATTCAAATCAAAACACATAAAAACTTAAAAAAAAAAATATGTGTACACCAACCTGGATACCGTTCCTACACTTTTTCCTTCTGGGTTTTCCTTTTTCTTTCCTCTTCTCTTCCTTTCTCTTTCCTTCTTTTCCTTTTTCTTCTCTTCTTTTTCTTCTTCTTCTTCTTCTTCTTCTTCTTCTCCTCCTTCTTCTTCCTCTTCCTCTTCTCTTCTTCTTCTTCTTTTTCTCTCTTTTTCTTTCATTCTTTTCTCTCTTTTTCTTTCTTCTCCCGTTTTCTTCTTCTTTTCTGTTTTTGGCTTCCTCGAGAAGCTTTCTTTTTTTTTTTATACAAATTCGGTCATCGCGACCTGTGGTCGCGCCACCTGGTCGCGGTACTCACTGGAAGACTTCCACCGCTTTTATCGCGAGCACCCATCACGGTATCATGGTCGCGTTGCTCACTGCCCGAATTTGATATTTTTCACCGCGAGCTAGTCAGCGCGATCTGTGGTCGCGGTGCTCACTGCCAGAAACTCCATTTTTCACCGCGAGCAGCTCATCGCGATCTCTGATCGCGATGAGGGGTCGTGGTACACACTGCCACTTTTTCTTCACTTCATGTAATCTTTCTGGACCGCTCCATCTAGTCCATCTGGAAACTATAAAAATAAATATACATTTAATTACATTTTACACCCCTCGAATCACAAAATTTATATATCCACATATTCAAAATTAATTATTCGAAATTAGGGATGTTGAAATTCTTCCCCTTTTAAGAAATTTCGTCCTCAAAATTTACCTCAATTGAACAGTTGCGGATACTGTTGTCTCATGGTTTCCTCGCTCTCCCAGGTAGCTTCTTTTACATTGTGATTTATCCAGAGGACTTTCACCTGTGGAACTCTTTTATTTTATAGTTCTTTAATCTCCCGATCAAGAATTTGCACTGGTTCCTCTTCATATGTCAGGTCTGGTCGGATTTCAATAGTTTCGGCCTGAATTCTGTGAGAAGGATCATATTTGTATCTCTTCAACATAGACACGTGGAACACATTATGAATCTTTTCTAATTCTGGAGGTGAAGCTAGTCGATAGGCTACTGGTCCCACACGTTCAATGATTTCGTATGGCCCAATAAACCTAGGACTCAACTTACCTTTTCTGCCAAATCTGAGCACTTTCTTCCATGAAAATACTTTCAGAAACACTTTCTCACCGACTTCATATTCTATTTCTTTTCTTTTCAAATATGCATATGATTTCTGTCGGTCAGAAACAACTTTCAATCTGTCATTGATAATCTTCACCTTCTCCTCAGTTTGTCGAATCAAGTCTGGGCCTACTAACCTATCCTCTCCTAACTCTGTCCAGCATACTGGTATCCTGCATTTCCTTCCATACAGTGCCTCATAAGGTGCCATAGCTATGCTCGACTGGTAACTGTTGTTGTAGGCGAATTCAATCAATGGAAGATGATCCGCCCAACTCCCTTCAAAATCAATTACACAACTCCTGAGCATATCTTCTAGCACCTGAATTACCCTTTCTGATTGTCCGTCTGTTTGCGGATGGAAGGCTGTACTGAAACTCAGTTGAGTACCCAAGGCTTCTTGAAACTTCTTCCAGAATCTGGATGTAAACCTCGGATCTCTATCTGATATTATGGATGCAGGCACTCCATACAATCTGACTATTTCTCTGATATACAATTATGCCAGTCGATCTAGGGAATAGTCAGTTCTGATAGGTAGAAAGTGTGTTAACTTCGTCAATCGGTCCACTATAACCCATACTGCATCGTGTTTACTCCGGGTGAGTGGTAATCCTGTGACAAAGTCCATAGTGATGCGATCCCATTTCCATTCAGGTATTGCTATTGGCTGTAACAATCCTGATGGAACCTGGTGTTCAGCTTTCACCTGTTGACAAGTCATGCATCTATTCACAAATTCCACCACATTTTTCTTCATTCCAGACCACCAATACTGAGTTTTCAAGTCTCTGTACATTTTTGTGCTACCTGGGTGCATCGAATACGAACTACTGTGTGCCTCTGTCAGGATCGTCTTTCTCAATTGTTCATCATCTGGAATACAAATCTTGTCTCTGAAACACACAATACCATCATTTCTGATTGAAAAGTCCGAATGCTTTCCTTCTGGAATCTGTCCACATATTATCTGGAGTCTAGCATCCTACTTCTGTTTGTCTGCAATCTGCTGAATCAAACTGGGTCTGCATCTCAATTCAGCTACTAATGCATTATCTGGATTCAGCTGTAATTGTACATTCATAGCCTTCAGAGCAAACAGTGCTTTTTTACTCAGAGCATCTGCGACCACATTCGCCTTTCCTGGATGATAGTCGATTACACAGTCATAGTCTTTAATCAACTCCATCCAACGTCTCTGTCTCAAATTAAGCTCTCTCTGGGTAGGCAGATATTTCAAACTCTTGTGATCTGTGTATATATAACATTTCTCACCATACAAGTAATGCCTCCAGATTTTCAAAGCAAATACGATGGCTGCAAGTTCCAGATCATGTATCGGATAGTTCTGCTCATGCGTTTTCAGCTGTCTGGACACATATACAACCACCTTGCCTTCCTGCATCAGTACACAACCTAAACCCTGATGTGAGGCATCATTATAGATCACAAAGTCTTTACCTGAAATAGGCTGAATCAGGACTGAAGCTTCAACTAGCATCGCCTTCAATCTGTCAAAAGCTGCCTGGCATCTGTCAGTCCAGTCAAATCTGACATTTTTATGTAGTAGCTTGGTCAACGGACTTGCTATGGATGAGAATCTCTTCACAAACCGTCGATAATAACCTGCCAAGCCTAGAAAACTTCTGACCTCTGTAACATTTCTGGGAGGCTTCCATTCCACAATCATTTCAATCTTTTTAGGATCTGCCTTTATACCCTCTGCTGACACAATGTGACTCAGAAATGCAATCTCAGGCAACCAGAATTCACATTTGCTCAATTTGCCAAACAGCTGCTTCTCTCTCAGAATCTGCAATACTATTTTGAGGTGCCTGTCATGGTCCTCTGCCGTATGTGAGTATACTAGAATATCATCAATAAATACCACCATAAACTGATCCAAGTATGGTCGGAATATCCTGTTCATCAGATCCATAAAGGCTACAGGTGCATTTGTCAGCCCAAATGGCATTACTACAAATTCATAGTGTCCATACCTGGTTCTGAATGCAGTTTTTAGAATATCTGAATCTTTTATTCTCAACTGATGATACCCCGATCTGAGATTTATCTTTGAGAAGACACAGGCTCCTCTCAGTTGATCAAATAAGTCATCGATTCTAGACAACGGGTACTTATTCTTGACAATAAGTTTGTTCAGCTGCCTGTAATCGATGCATAATCTCAAGGACCCGTCTTTCTTTTTCACAAACAGCACTAGAGCTCCCCAGGGGGATACACTGGGTCTGATAAAGCCCTTATCCAACAATTCCTTCAACTATATCTTCAGTTCTTTCATTTCTGCTGGTGCCATTCTGTAAGGAGCTATCGATACTGGAGACGTACCTAGTACCACATCAATCACAAACTCCACTTACTCTCTGAGGTGAAAAACCAGGAAGTTTCTCTGGAAACACATCTACAAACTCACGTACTGTGGGTATATTCTAGATCGCAGAATCAACCTTTTGAGAATCAACCACCTAAGCCAAATATGCTTTACAACCCTTTCTGATCAGTTTACAGGCTGTAGTGGCTGAAATGCCATTGGAGAGAAAATTCCTCCTTTCACCCACCATTGTGATTTCTGCACCATCTGCTGTTATGAGAGTCACTCATTTCAGTTCACAGTCAATTATTACTTTATACCGAGTTAACCAATCCATGCCTAGTATCACATCAAACTCATGGAATGGCAACTCCATTAAATCTCCTGGGAATTCACATTTCTGTATCCGAATCGGACAATTTCTATACACACGGTTCACACCTACACTTTGGCCTATCGAATTACTGACTAACACATCATATTGAGTAGGCTCAATTTTCAGATTTCGGTGTTTCAACAATGCATCACATATATACGAATGTGTAGAGCCTGGATCTATCAATGCAATAGCTGTAATATCAAAGATAGAAATAATACCAGCTATCACGTCAGGTGCATCCTTGTCTTCCTGAGCTCTAACACCATAAACTCGTACAGGAGCTCGACTATCGGGTCTTGCCACTAATTCTGACACTCCTCTATAGCTACCACCTTCAGGTACTGCCTGACTGGGCCTCCTACCTCTGGAAGTAGTAGGGGCTGATCTCTCTGGTTGCTGAGATCTAATCTGTGGACAATCCCTCAGAAAATGGTCACGAGATCCACACCTCAAGCAGGCTTCTGTAATCTTCCAGCATTCTCTAGGATGTCTTCTTCCACAATGCTCACACAATGCAGGGGCTGGTCCCCTAACTGCACTCCTAGGGGTACTGGCTACAGAAGTTGCAGACTGACCCGACCTGGCTATGGGTATAGGCCTCTGTGACTGCACTGGACCACTAGACTGCGGTCCCTTAAACTTCTTACTCTGGGGCTGATATGAGCTGGATGGCCCTGCCCCTCTTCTTTGCTGACCTCTATCTCTTCTGGCCTGCTCTTCCTTCTTAATTCTTTCTACAGTCAGAGCTGCCGAGACGAGTTTGGTAAAATCTTCGAATTCAAAGGCAGCAACCTGTAACATTCCTCAAATAATCAATATTCTATTAATAGATTCACAATTCATTATGTAAAAATTAGGAATGTCACACAACTTGTAGGCGGATATAGTCGTTCAGTCCATCTTCAAACCTTCTGCATTTATCCGCCTCTATCGCCACCATATCTCGCGCATATTTACTCAACCTGACGAATTCTCTTTCATATTCAGTCACTATCATCTGCCTTTACTTCAGGTTGATAAATTCCCTCTTCATATTGTCCAAATAGATGCGACCAACATATTTTCTCCTAAACGCCTTCTAAAACAACTCCCACGTTCTGTCCTCTGGTCATACTGACTGTATAATGGAGGTCCACCATTGATAGGCATCCTTCTGCAATAGAGATACTGCACACTCCAGTCTCTCTTCAGGTGTGCAGTGTATCTGCTCTAATATTCTGTAAGTCCTCTCAAACCAGTATTCTGCTGCAGATGCATCCTCATCCTTTCTGCCATGGAAATCTGTGGGTCTATATTTAGCCAGTCGTTCTAAGGCTGATCTTCGTGGCGCTACTCTAGCCACATTCTGAAAGAACTCAGCCATCTGCTGCATAAATGCTGGCTGTACAGGGTCCTGCCACTCTCGGACTTACTGATTCCCTAGATGCTCCCCCAGCCACGCTGGTAGGACTCTCAGGTCTATCACCACTTCCTTCCATTTCTTTTATCTTATATAAGACAGAAGCGAGGTCTTCAGATTAGAGTCACACATTCTTATTGGTACCTTTATACAATGCATGCATATACAGACTCTTTTGGTCCAGAAACGCCTAAACCGCACTCTGATACCACTAAAAATGTAACACCCCCTGACCTGACCCGTCTGGATCGACCCAGGGAGCGTTACCGGGTTTTCAAATACTTTCTAAATTCACGTTATACATTTCAAACCATTGAAAATCATATCAATTTGTAATTTAAAACTGTTTGTCTAGTGAGCCCATCTAAAATACAGTTTTAAAAATTTCGGCAGAGTTTCCTCTATTTTTCTGATTTCTCAAAACCTGTTTCAAATAAAATTCAAATATAATCCACAACACTTCAAATATCATTTCATTCAAATGCGCACTCTACCGTTTAGTGCGACTTTCAAACAGTTTTTAAAATAAAATAATTCATAATTCATTATTTACAAACCTTTAAAAATAATAACAGAAATCATAAAATTATTTACAAAACATATATATAAAATCATCGAATTTATAAACTTCTGTATATGCATGATTACTGAATATAACATACAAACTATATAACTACCCAATCAATGTGGTGACTCTGAATTCTTCTAGCTGCAGGTACCTCCACTCTATTCTTTCTCTGCCTCGGTATCCCTGTGACCTACGCGCGATAAAAACCGACACGCTAAGCATATAGCTTAGTGGGTGCACATTAAACTCATTTATAAAAATCATAATATAATTGGCATACTATAAATCTCAATGTACTTAAATAAAACAATACCGTATTCAATTCAATTATGAATTTAAATCATATGAAATCAATGTAATAAAAACAACTAAATCAATTTAATAATTCGTACTAAATGAAATTCTCACTTTCTTTTATAATCAATTTCACTTACTAAAATAAACGTATAAATAAAATCAATTTCTAACATCACTTATAAACATATCATTCAATTCACTTCAATTCTGGCCCTCTGGAATACTCAACATAAACCATGACTGGAATATGGGTTGTTCGATCACAGTGGCTGTCTGTCGAACATAACTCCCACCCTAGGACGAATCCTAAGAGTGGTACGTATCTCCCTACTCTAGGATCGAGGGTTCGGACCCTAGAGAGGTACATAACTCCCTATCCTAGGAACGAATCCTTAGGAAGGTACGTGTTTCCCTACCCCAGGACGAATCCATGAGGAGGTACGTGTCTCCCTACCCCTGGACAAATCCATGGGGAGATACATAATAAATCATCAATAGCAATATCAATGTCGGTGCAGTACTGCTCACTGAACTCAGTTGCTATACCAACCTCTGATATCCATTTCTATGTCTACGTATCCTAGGGCCGTTTCGATACAATATTTCACATAACGATTCACAAATCGAATTTAAACTTAACTAAAATAAAAACTCGATCAATATGCGGACATCATATATATATATATATATATATAATTTCATAAAAATCATTCAGCGATTTGTTTGATTTCCACATAATCAACAATCCAAATACGATAGATACGATTCAATCAAAATTATTCAATAGAAACATATATTTACGAAATTATCCAAAATCTCAAATTCAAATCAAAACACATAAAAACTTAAAAAAAAAAATATGTGTACACCAACCTGGATACCGTTCCTACACTTTTTCGTTCGGAGTTTCCCTTTTTCCCTTTTTCCTTTTTCTTTTCTCTTCTCTTCCTTTTTCTTTCCTTCTTTTCCTTTTTCTTCTCTTCTTCCTTCTCTTCTCTTCTTCTTCTTCTTCTCTTCTTCTTCTTCTTCTTCTCCTTCTTCTTCCTTTTCTTCCTCTTCTTCTTCTCCTCTTCTTCTTCTTTTTCTCTATTTTTCTTTCATTCTTTTCTCTCTTTTTCTTTCTTCTCCCGTTTTCTTCTTCTTTTCTGTTTTTGGCTTCCTCAAGAAGCTTTCTTTGTTTTTTTATACAAATTCGGTCATCGCGACCTGTGGTCGCGCCACCTGGTCGCGGTACTCACTGGAAGACTTCCACCGCTTTTATCGCAAGCACCCATCACGGTATCATGGTCGCGCTGGTGTCGCGTTGCTCACTGTCCGAATTTGATATTTTTCACCGCGAGCTAGTCAGCGCAATCTGTGGTCGCGGTGCTCACTGCCAGAAACTCCATTTTTCACCACGAGCAGCTCATCGCGATCTCTGGTCACGGTACACACTGCCACTTTTCTTCACTTCATGCAATCTTTCTGGACCGCTCCATCTGGTCCATCTGGAAACCATAAAAATAAACATACATTTAATTACATTTTACACCCCTCGAATCACAAAATTTATGTATCCACATATTCAAAATTAATTATTCAAAATTAGGGATGTTACATTGTGAGCTTCTGCTCACTTTTTATTTCTGTTTTGACACCGCTTCAATTTACTCGGTGCTCTATTTGTTTTCATTATTTTGGACCATCGCGATTGTGTATCGCGAGCGGTGATCGCGTCGCTCGGTCTCGATACTCACTGGTGGAAAATTTGCCCCTTCATCGCGAGCAGCTACCGCGTACTATGGTCGCGATGCTCACTAGTCCAATTTAGCCACTTTCATCGCGAGCAGCTACTGCGATCTCTGGTCGCGAGGTTGTCGCGATGCTCACTGTCCACTTTTTATCCCTTCTCTTCACACATTGTTTTGAACCATTCCAATTGGTCCACTTGAAAAAAAAAATACAATTATATTTTCCACCCCTTCAAATCATAAATATCACATTTATATACTCCATATTAATTAAACTATACTGTTCATATTTATGCGAAATTAGGAATGTTACATGAATAGTGGCTGGATTTAGAAAGATAAAGAAAAAATGGGTTTTGGAGTGATTTGGTGTTTGAATTGGTGCTTGAAAGAAGATTGATGTTGTTTGAAATAGTGTATGATTTTTGAAGATTAAATGGTGAACTGATGAGTTCGCGGGCACGAACACGAACCCTTTACTGACAACTAATGCTTTAATATCAAAATCATACTTATTTCGGTCTACTTTCATAGCCGAATACGCAGTCATTACTAATTGCTCGTACGTCAAATCCCTACGGACTTTAACCACCTTTATATCAAAATCGACGTTTTGAAATTCATTGCCCGATTTTTCCTCCCACTGTCCATTATATGATATCAAAAGTATGACACGATCCATGTCACTGAAAAAACAAACAATCTTCAATTAGATATTAAAATGCTTGAAAAATGCACAATTGTTCGCGACAGAGAATGATTAGTTCGTGACAAGTCAAAAATAGTTCGTGGGAGAACAAAATAGTTAGTGAGGGACATAGATAGATTGTTCATAACAGGTTAAAAATTGTTCGTGGGAGAGTAAAATAATTCATGAGAGACATATATATGGATTAGTTTGTGGGAGACTTAAAATTAGTTCGTGACAGATAAAAAATAGCTAGTGGGAGAGCAAAATAGTACGTGATAGACTTAGATATGGATTAGTTCGTGGGAAGCCTAAAATTTTGTTCGTGATAGTCAAAAATAATTCGTGGGACACCAAAAAGTTCGTAATAGACATAGATATAGATTAGTTCGTGGAAAGCTTAAAATTAGTTTGTGATAGGTTAAAAATAGTTCGGGGAAGAACAAAATAGTTCGTGAGAGACATATATATGTATTAGTTCGTGGGAGGCTGAAAATTAGTTCGTGACAGGTCAAAAATAGTTTAATGGGAGAGCAAAAATAGTTCGTGATAGACATATATATATGGATTAGTTCGTGTGAGACTTAAAATTAGTTCATGGGAGACTTAAAATTAGTTCGTGATAGGTCAAAAAGAGTTCGTGATAGATTTAGATATGAATTAATACGTGAGAGGCTTAAAATTAGTTCGTGGGAGACTTAAAATTAATTTGTGATAGGCCAAAAATAGATTGTGGAAGGCCAAAATGGTTCGTAATTGGCATAAATATGGATTAGTTCATGGGAGGCTTAAAATTAGTTTGTGAGAGTCCAAAATAGTTTGTGAGAGGGATAAAAATCATCACAACCAAAATACCCTTCGTCTACAACTTTAAATACAGAGAAATCAATTCAAATATGAATACAAATTGCAAACTTATACCCACCTCAAACAAACATAACATAAAATAAATTATAAGAGAATATAACATAATTAAAATTTCCACCTCAAACAAGCATAAAGTAGTTATCCTTCCCCGATTGAACTGATTCTTGAGCAAGAATGGGTTCGTGATAAAGAGAGTGAGTTCGTGAGTGATAGAGTCAAGTTACAACAATATTTTCAACGAGAAATTCGAGCGAAAGCAAGACCAAAGAGTGAGAGTGGGTTTGTGATAACGAGATTTGGTTTTGAAAAGTTACCAGAGAAAGATAAGAGAAAAGAGAAAAGAGAAAAGGAAAAAAAAAGAATAACCATGAACGATAAGTAAACTTTCATTAAGGGTATTTTAGGGTTTATATCAAAATAGATGCTATTTTAAGAAGAAATAATAATTAGGTGTTATTTCTGAAAGTATTTGTTCAAATGGTGTCATTTTGAACCATTATCTCTAAATTTATCGATAGTAAAGATTTTATAATTATTACATTATATAAAATTATTTTTTTTTCCTTCTAAACTTTAATATGTTACAAGACAAATATAACAAGATGAATTCTTGTTAATTCTCACGCTCTTGAAATATTAATCAAAGATCACCGGCTAATGTGGTTCGGTGGTAAATGCACTCATTCAGCCTAACAATGATTTAGGTTCGAGTCGCTATTATCGCAAGTGGTATGTAAAAAAAAAAAAAAAAAAAAAAAAAAGGAAATATCAATCCAAGCATAACATATAGTAGATGATTTTATTGATAATATATTGCCATGGATTTTCTAAATTTTCATATAGTAACCTGACCTGGTTAAAATGGTAATATAGGTAACAAACAATGATGTTAAAATCTTCCATTGCAAATTTGTTAAGTTGTAACCGTGCTCTCTCAAATCCTCTCCGTTCTCTCTACAAATATAAGCGCAGCTTCCAAATCTCATCGTCATCAACCAAACCAAACAAAAACCCCTCCCCTCTCTCTCCCTCCCTCTATCTCTCCCTCTATCTACCATCTCCAATTCTCTTCTCTGCAATTACGTACGATTAGATTCAACACCTCCCAAAAAAGAAGAAAAAAACCAACCCATTTCGATCCGAAACCACCTCTCACTTCAAACCCGATCTCAAACAACCATTTTCTCCGATTCAATTGCGACCGATTTATTGTAATTTGATTCCGGCAAACGATTTCGATCGTTTTTTCAATCGTAAAAGCATTGGATGCATGAGCGGAAATGACAATTTCGGTGAATGAATTGATGAGTTGAAATTGAACAAAAAGGAGCAAATAAAAAAAATGCCAGGATTAGCGCAGAGAATTGAGCAATATAGTAATGCGTACTCGGTTTCGGCGAATGGGTTCTGGTCAAAACATAGAGATGATGTTAGCTACAATCAGCTACAGAAGGTACTGGATTGTTTGGTTTCATTTATTTTGAGTGATTCTTATTATTTGTTTTTTAATTGAAAAATGGATTGGATCAGTGTTTTTCAATTGGGCTGTCTGTGAATTGAAATGGTTAGATTCAATTTGGATTGGATCTTGTGTTACAAGTTATTTGATGAATGTCGTTTTGGTGTTTTATGTGTGCAGTTATAGAGAGAGGTCTTGTTGTGATTGAATTTGAGTCTTTTGATTCTTAGATCCAGTTTATGTATTTATATGCTCTTTACAGTGTAGTATTTTGTGTTATCTTGTTATATATGGTGCACTAATGGAAGTAGAGATTGGAGAACTTTTTGAAAACCCTATCTACTTATATGGGATATGTGATATTCCATTGGTAGTTGATGGTAATGAAAATATCTCTCTGCCATTTCCCTATGTTTGTTGTTAATGCAATGCCATTTCCATGTGCTGTCTAGTTGCTGAAGAATTCTGATTATGTGATAGCATGTTTGACTTAGTTTACGTCATTCTTTAAAAAAAAAAAAAAAAAATTCAAAGAAGTGCTAGTTCTTTAGACAATTTAATGGCTTCAGCAATGATAGAATTATCTAGTATTGGAAAAATTTTACTCATGGTTTTAGTTATTTTTGAACATATGATGAAATGGTTTGATAGTGCCTAACACAGTTCTATGTACTCGTGACTTAGTTCTGGAGTGAGCTGTCGCCACAAGCTCGGCAGGAGCTCCTTAGAATTGATAAGCAGGCCCTTTTTGAACAAGCTCGTAAGAACATGTATTGTTCCAGATGCAATGGGCTACTGCTTGAAGGCTTTTTGCAGATTGTCATGTATGGAAAGTCATTGCAGCAGGATGGAGCGGTTGGGCACCTTCCTGGCAATGCCCCTGTGGCCTCAAAAATTCAAAATGACAGTGGATCAACTATGACAATTGGGTGTCAAGATGACATTCAAGATCCATCTGTTCATCCTTGGGGTGGTCTGACTACAACACGTGATGGGTCGTTGACACTTCTGGACTGCTATTTGTACTCAAAGTCTCTGAAAGGGCTTCAAAATGTTAGTTCTAAACTGTCAAATGTGAATTTCTTTTTTTTTTTATCTATGTGTGTTTGTGGGCACACGTATTGTTAGTTTGCATGTATGCTTGCATGGTTTTGTTCTATTAGCTAATTTTTTTCTCTAATCAGGTATTCGATAGTGCACGTGCAAGGGAAAGGGAGCGGGAACTGCTTTATCCTGATGCTTGTGGCGGGGGAGGGCGGGGTTGGATAAGCCAAGGGATGGCAAGTTTTGGTAGAGGACATGGGACAAGAGAAACATGCGCATTGCACACTGCCAGGCTTTCTTGTGATACATTAGTGGATTTCTGGTCTGCTCTTGGAGAAGAAACTCGGCTATCTCTTTTAAGGATGAAGGAAGAGGATTTTATTGAGAGGCTCATGTTCAGGTGTGTTTTCAGCTACTTGTTTATTACGTAGTATTCAGTTCAAAATTCAGTGGAAGAATCTATGAGAACTGATGGGTAGTTGAAGTACTGGTTTTACCAAGATGAATGCTGATTTTTGGAAGCTGTAATCCTGTTAAAGCTGATAAAGAAGAGACCATAAACTATGACCTCATCAAATACATTCATTTCACATTGTGTGCCTCAGAAGGATTCAACTATTATGCTATGCTGTTTACTCTGATAATTCAGATGTCTTCTTGTTACAATTATGTGAAGCTAATATAGTTATCAAGCATCAAATGTTTGTAGCTGGAAACATTCAGCTGAATTGGAAGACGGTTGGCAGTTTATTAGATGGGCAACCTCATTATTGAACATTATGAGATAGACATGCAGTGAGAGAGTGAATGACTGCACGCTTCAAATCAGATACAAAGATTGTGGAGTTCTGTGCTCTAGGTGTCAAAATTTGTTTGGTGTTATTGTATGCACTCAGTTGGATAGCTGAAATTAATCAACATAAAAGGACTGATATATTCTGATTGCAATAAGATATATGAAAGCTACACGATGTGGCATACCAAATGTCTTTAATGAAGGAAAAAATAGTTCTCCATTTATCTTGACATAATTTGTGTTTTCTTGACTCTTGACTGATATAATCCCATTGAGATACGAAGTTATAGAACAGCTGTCTTAATGTCTGTTAATGAAGATAACGTATGTTTTCCGTTCATCTTGACAGAATCCATTTCCTATTGTCTACTTTTTGTCCTAGTCCTGAAGCTTGGTGTTGGTACCACATTGTGCACGACCCGTGCTGATGTCCTCAGAGTTTTACTCACTAGAAGATATATGAAGTACTGCTTGGATATAGGTTTGTTAATTTTGGAGTTTTATTTAGCCATGAAGCAGAAAGCTTTTGGCTTTCTAAAGTGCCACCTCTGACTTTTTTAGAAAGCACAAATAGCTAAGTAACCTGCAAGAACATAAGGGGTAGTTCCCTAGAGGACGGTTGCTCATCAGAGCATGGCCAATATTAAAGGCTTTAATGAAACAGGATGTGGTGGATGATGAGGGAGGAGTGAAGGTTAGCCCACATTTATTTTATTTTACAGGAGAGTGGTTTGATAAATATTGAGGCTCTTTAAAAGCTTGAACTCAAATGGAAGTTACAAGTTTATTGCCCAGATAATTTTTATTGTTAGCGAGGATTATCTCCTTGTTATTCCATTGTTCCTAATACAGAGCTACACTTAGGAATATTTAGATAGATTTTTTATTTAATAGTTTTCAATATATTTTTATCATATAATAGACTATGTCTAGGGGAAAACTGCTAAAGGTTGATGAAGTAAATGTTACCTTATCTCTAACTCAATAAAAATTCACTATATTCTGTAATTTTGGAAATCAGGGAGTTGTGAGGAAACATTGTGGAGAAAGTTAGAGAGCATTACTTTGCAAAATATATGACTAATGTAAGAACTAGTGCTAGGAAAAGTAAGTTCAGAGTTCTTAGTTCAGATGGAAGACATGCTTCGATTATTTTGAAGCTAACGGGTTGTTCCTTTTTGCTCATTCCTTGGAACTCTCTTGTATCAATCATCAAAATCACGCAATTTAATCATTGTTTCAGTTGATTCCTTATGATTCTAATATTAGGGTGGGCTGGAATGTTGTTCACCAAGAAAATACTTTGTCATAATACAAGGGAGAATCCCAAACTCCCTTGAGTTTTACATTTTTTCAAGAGCAACCCTTTAGTTTCGAATTTAGGTGACCCCCCCCCCCCCCCCCCAAATCACCAAAAACCACATTGTAATTTCAAAATTTAGTAAAAGAGCCCTTTGGCTGTGTATGAAGAACCCCCCTAACAAGGCGGTTTGATCTAATCTGTAATTAGAGTGTTGTTTATTAAAAAAAGGTCAAACTTTAGGGAATTTTGCAATTCTCCCTAGACACAAGAGTGGTAGCGTCTAGGATTATTGAGAACAATAAATGTCACCATAGACATAAGTAGGTTATATTAAAACATTTAGGTATATTTTGACTAGCACCAAAAGGTGGTATTGGTAACCTACGAAAATACAATGATTATATTGTTAAGAAATGTGCAATTGACAGCTTTATTGAGGAGAAAGATTGAAACTTAAAATTGTAAAGTGCTATTTGAAAACGTGATATTCATTATACTGGAGTTGCATAAACATAATCAATTACAAACTTTTCCATTCACATTGCAACACTTGCTTTGACATCCAATATGATAGTTGGTCCATGATGGATGTCTAGCAACCGAATTTCATGCGCTGCTTGTTATTGTTAACTGGTTGTTTACTAACTCTTTTTTCTTTTTCTTTTTCTTTTTCTTGCTTCTTCTTTGTATTCTTCCAGAAGAACTTTGTGCTATAAATGATAGTTTTTGGATTTTATGCTGTAGTTACCTGCCAAGTGTGTAAGTTCTCATTGTAAATCATGTTAAGTTTTAGGGTACTAAAGCTTTAATAGTTCCAGTTTACGGCAGCTAGTTTTGTTGTCTCTTGAGATTTACTTTCATAGAATCTCGTTGCATGGAATTTCTTTACATAGGTGTCATATCTTTTCGTACTCTTACATGTGCTATTTATGCTTCTGCTACATATAACATAAGGTTGTCAAGCTATATTGCTCTACTATTTCTGAGAAATTGATGTTCATGTCACAGGTTTGACAGCAAGAGGTTTTGCAGAGACTGCAGAAGGAATGTGATCCGTGAGTTCAAGGAACTAAAGGAATTGAAGCGTATGCGGAGAGAAACTCGCTGCACTAGTTGGTTTTGTGTTGCTGATACAGCCTTTCAATATGAGGTCTTTCACCCATTTCTTTATTCCTCTGAACTCTAGTCTAATGCCGTGTGGTTTCTTGTGACTTCCTAATCATTTGGACAAGAAGTGGCCATTATTATAATTTTGATATGGAAATTAATTTCAGTCTTCAAGTATCTTCCAACATTACTTTTGTAACTGATTTGATTAAAATCTTCTAAGCTAAGCATTATTAATTCATTACAATTTAAGTGTGACAAGTTGAGGACCTTCTTTTACAAGCAATAGGACAAGTTTGTAGAGAATAAATAGATTGTTTTCCTCTTGATCAACAGGTCATATTTTAGAAAGTGTCTTTGCAAATGATGTACAGAGTTGACTGCAAAATCTAATATTGTTCGACTTCTCAGGTATCTGATGACACAGTAGAAGCTGACTGGTGCCAAACTTTTGCTGACACAGTTGGAACATACCATCACTTTGAATGGGCAGTGGGAACTGGCGAGGGAAAATCTGACATTCTTGAATTTGAAAATGTTGGCATGAATGGAAGCGTTCAAGTCAACGGTTTGGATCTTAGTGGTCTGAGTGCATGTTTTATTACCCTCAGGGCTTGGAAATTAGATGGCCGCTGCACTGAGCTTTCTGTGAAAGCTCATGCTTTGAAGGGCCAACAATGTGTGCATTGCAGGCTTGTAGTTGGGGATGGTTTTGTCACAATTACTAGAGGGGAAAGTATTAGAAGGTTTTTTGAGCATGCGGAGGAGGCCGAGGAGGAAGAGGTAATTAAGTTCATTCAATTCTGATTGCTTACTTTTGCTCTTCAATTAAAGTCATGGTACTCAATGAATATTTACATAATACATATCTATTAAGGTAGAATTCTCTATTACATCATTCTTATATATATCTACATTTTCAGGATGATGATTCCATGGACAAGGACGGGAATGAACTGGATGGAGAATGCTCCCGTCCTCAAAAACATGCGAAGAGTCCTGAACTTGCTCGAGAGTTTCTTATAGATGCTGCAACCGTTATTTTTAAGGAGCAGGCATGTTTGATCTTTTTAGCTTTTTGATTTGCAATAATCTTGCCATCGTTTTCAACTACTTGCAATAGATCATTGAAATTTACATTTTCTGGTTCATTGTATTTGGATAATGCAGTAGGTACTGGAAAGAATAAGGCTGTTATTCAGTTTTTAAATTTTAAATTGTGTATATTTGAGGCTATTACCAATTGTTTAATTAAAGTCACGTCAACATAAAATGCAGTTGTTTTTATCTTAATGATTTTGTGGCATCACTTACCGTATAACGATACCTTTGTTCCATTATGCAGTGTTTTGTATGCATAATTTGTCTTTCATTGATCTTTATTCATACATCATTCCGTTATTCACTTCATATCTGTTATTGACAATACTTGAAAACAATACTAAATGATTCTGCTACACCTCCGCAAGGAGGTATTAAGTTCTAAGGAAAGTAGGGAGGTATAGATAATTGGATGCAATGCGGCTTAAGGAAAATTAGTTGAATAAACTTGGACTATGTACCTGGGTATAGCTAGCAGCTAAAGGGTTGTAGGCATGACTTTTTGGCAGGGAAAACAATTTAAGTTCATATATTGGAGTTATCTGTTTTCTGTGTCTTACTATATTGTTGATTTTATGGAATCTTTAGTGATGCGGTCTGCTCAGCACCCATAAAGATGTTGGGCACCATGTTGTAGATTTTTTCTCAGAATTTGCATATGTAAATGTAATTCTAGTGTTCTGCTACATACTCATTATGATATACTTTTTCAGGTTGAAAAGGCCTTTAGAGAAGGAACAGCACGTCAAAATGCACACAGCATTTTTGTTTGTCTTGCACTAAAACTGCTGGAAGAACGTGTTCATGTTGCATGCAAGGAGATCATTACATTAGAAAAGCAGGTCTCATTACTTGTGACATTTTATGATAAGATTTACTTTCGAGGTATTGAAAATTTGGAGCTATCTCCTGTTTGCAAAAAAATATTTCTAATTATTTTATAATTTGTCTTCTACAGATGAAACTTCTTGAAGAGGAAGAGAAGGAAAAGCGTGAAGAAGAAGAACGCAAAGAAAGAAGAAGAATGAAAGAAAGAGAGAAAAAGCTTCGAAGAAAGGAAAGGTTGAAAGGAAAAGAAAGAGATAAAGAAAAAAAACCTTCTCCCTTGGATGATAGCCCTATTCTTCCTGATGTCTCAAAGGAAGAATCATCAGCAAGTGTTAATGAAGAGCCAAGTAATGCCATTAGCTGCAGGGACTCCATGAGTGAAACAGGTGATAATAGCCCTATTCTGTTTAGGACTGGATCTCCTGATATTCAAGAGGAACATTTCTCAAATGGGTGTACCGCATCAAGAATTGAAAAGTACTGTGATGATAGTCCTGATGGAGAAGTTTCGAATGTTAAAGATGGGAATGATTCTTTTCAGATGGAACAATCAAAATTTTCTCGTCGGAGATTGAAATTTCGAAAAGAACAATTTGATTCATCATTGAAGTGGTCTGATAGGCGCCGATTTACAGTTGCTTCAGAAACTGGTTCCGTGGCCAATAAATCTGAGTCCAGATATCACAGTGATAATTTTGAGACTTCTGCCAAGGGTATCAATGGATTGAATAGGCCCTTGTGGATAAACACTTCGAAGTCCAGTACCCGAAGTGCCAATGTGAAGATCAATGAGAAGATTCATTGTTCCAACAGCAGGATGAATGACAGATATGATTTCCATTCTTGTAGCTGTAATCAACAGAATGAATACAGAACAAAGGTTGAACCACATGTTTCTGCAACAAGAATAGGTAGAGAGCCCAAATCTGTCAGTAAGTCAGAAACTGCATTGGATATGTCGAAGCAATTCTATCGTGGTAACAAGTATAATCAGATGGAATACATTCGCGATGGTTCTGGGAGACCAAAAACCAAAACCATGAATGGAAACAATGCTTCCAGCCGAGATTCTCTTTATTCCAAGAAAGTTTGGGAGCCAATGGAATCACAGAAGAAGTATCCAAGAAGCAATTCAGATTCTGATGTTACTTTGAGGTCAACTACTTTTATAGGTGAAGGAGTTGAGCACGATAGTGTCAAGTCATCTGGTGAAACGTGTTCTAGCGAGGCTAGTGGAAATTCAGGTGAAATTGATCACGAGGATGATAATGCGAAGAAAGCAAGAAACTCTAGCCATTTAACTGATGGAGCCTGCCAGAATGGGATCCATGTGGAAGCAAAGAGCACTTTCTGTGCAGCAGAAGTTTCTTATGATGATGCTGTGTTATGTCATACTAGAAACTCTATCTTGAGTGGGATTTCTGATCCCGTCATGAGTAGCACATCCAATTCTGATAACTGCTCATCATGCCTAAGCGAAGGAGACAGCAATACAATCTCTTCAAATCATGGAAATCTAGAATCCTCATCCACATCAGATTCAGAAGATGCGAGTCAACAATCAGAAGGAAGAGATACTTCAGTATGCACTCAAAATGGTTTCTCTGAGTGTCAGATGGAGAAGAAACAGAGTACAAATGGGGGAGAGGCTATGGTGAGTAGGCCTTTGGTTGGACTTCTACCAGATAGTATGGGAAGTAAATTTCAAGGAAATTTGACGACAAAAACTGCTCCAAATCCAAATATAGGAATATCTAATGTTAGTATGGGTTCTCAACATCAAGGCCTATATCCGCCGCTGCATAACCAGAATATACAATTTCCAGTGTTTCAACCTCCTTCAACAATGGGTTACTACCATCAAAATCCAGTTTCTTGGTCAGCTGCTCCAGCAAATGGATTGATGCCTTTGGCCCCCAATAACTATTTATATGCCAGCCCTCTTGGGTACGGTTTAAATGGAAATTCACGCGTGTGTATGCAGTATGGTGCTCTGCAGCATGTAGCTACTCCCCTTTTTAATCCTGGCACAGTACCAGTTTATCAGCCTGTTGCTAAAGCCAATGGCATCAACACAGAGGAGCAAACTCATATTTCTAAACAAAGTGCAGCACAAGATGCATTTTGTGATGCTTATACAGAGAGGGTTGTTCCTGCCCGGCCACATCCAACTGATGCGCCAGCAAAAGGGGGTGGTGGGCCAAATGATAATTCTGCTAAACAGCATACAGGTAATGATAGCTTTTCCTTGTTCCACTTTGGTGGACCTGTAGCTCTTTCGACAGGATGTAAATTAAGTCCTGTGCCTTCAAAAGATGAGATTGTTGGGAATTTTTCGTCACAATTTTCAGCAGATCATGTCGAGAATGATCATGCTTGCAATAAGAAAGAGACCACTATTGAAGAATACAACTTGTTTGCAACAAGTAACGGCATAAGTTTTTCATTCTTCTAGTATATTAGTAAGAAGGTGTGTGGTGGCTGTTTGAGAATTCAGTCCCTATCTTCTTGTTTGGTGATATGAAGTTTGAGAGTACTTAGCAATTTGGTACACAATAATCTTTTTTTCAGAAATATCCCAAATTTAGTTTATAGTTTCCTTAGTTGATTGTTATCCAATTTGTCTAATTGCTTTATTTAATTTAGAAAATGAGAGGTTGGGAGATTGCTGTAAGGTTTGAAAGTTCTGTATGAGGTCAGTTTTTTTGTTAATGAAGCATCAGTTGGTATGACTTTCCCCTATTTTGTTTTGTTTTGTTTTTTTCTTTTTCCTTGGCTTCCACTTCAATTAACTTGCTGTAATCGTAGTTATTCCATTTTGAACTCTTTTATAATGGGATTTTGAACTCTGGAAACTTCTTTGTTTTATGATAAACATTTATTATTCCTTAAATCCAGGGAAAATTACAGGGTAATTGATTTAAAGCATTGTGCTAAATTTTGTAGATGTGCATTATGTGGCTTATTATTGGTTGCTGCCACCCATCTACTTCAACTTCTAGATATCTATGTTTTTAAGGGTACCTTACTACCTTTGATGGAAATGGTTCTGCCGGCAACATCCCTTTTCATTTATATGGGACTCGCAAAATACAAGGATACTTGTTTCACGATAAAACTTGGCCGGATCAGGCAGGTTACAACTTGCAAGCAATGAGAGTGTTAGGTTGTAACCAATTAGCTGTTTGAAGGCATATTTGGCATGAAAAGAGAAATGGCCCATTTGTATAGAGGGTAGTTCTCCACTTTCAGGACTTGCAAAGCATACGGAGAAGCTAATCATTCTTACCTTTTTTTTGGTGTACGACGTTATTATTCATAAAGGATTCATAAACTTGTTTCCAATCATTGGTTTCCGCATATCCACTTATAGGTTAAGTGTTTAGTGTACTACTCCATTCACGTTAGTGGTGGGATTTAAATTTCACCACGTGCATTTATTAGTATGTTTAAAGAGTTTTTTTCTCATATTGTGGGAGTAAATATCTTCCAGTTATGGAAGTAGATATCCAGTTTGTTAGTAACCACTGAACTTAAAAATTTAAGCTGGAAGGAAAAAAGACTAACTCTAAGTATGTAGTGATTGGACTTAGACCTGTCCGGACAGATTTGTAAAGACCTAATGAAATTATAAAATTTTATTTTTAACACATGCAATTATTTTCATAATTTTAACCAAACATGAAAATTTTCTTTTACCTTATAGCTAAACAATTACATTAATACTCTGCTTATCTTTTTCATCAACCTTTTTTTTTCCTATTCTGTTATATCTATCTGCATCAAACGTCTAGAATACTTTTTAAGAAATTTTTTAATGATTTCATTTTGAATCTGTGTAAAACATGAATACACATGAAGATTTGGTGAATAAAAATCATTATGAACCTAAAGGGAAAATGGTTATGTAAGGTTACATTTGGTATATGAGAATGGACTGGACTGGACTAAATTTTAATCCCACGTTTGGTGCTTCATTGGACTAGAAAAAGTGGGACTAATTATCCCGGGCCCACAAAAAAATTGCTGTGTTCCTTACTATCTTAACTCGTCGAAATCTTAGGTCTAATTTAGTCCCCTCCCTATCAATCATTCCCATTGTCCTCTCCATCTCCTCTCAGACGAAGGCGCCCAACTATTGTGTAAACCCGACTCATCATCTTCTTCTTCTTCGACATCCAAATCGGTCGGCGACCATAGCCTCCCCAAAAGGGTATTTTTTTTTTCTTCCTTTTCTTTTCCAATCTCTATATTTAATTCATTTCAACGATCGTATCAATCGCTTCATTTGTGATGTGTGTTTCACTTAACTGTTCCTTTTACTGCTTCTAAATCGGTTGTTGTTTTATTTATTGAACACTTGTTTTATTTTTTGTATTATATACCCATTTGCTTTCTCTTTCCCAAATCTTCATTTTCTGGGTGGTTTCTGGGTGCTTTATACTGTTTTTGATCTTGAAGTTTCAATAATGACCTCACTAAAAGGATATTTTTTTTTTCCAAATTTTAGACAGGATTTTATTAAGTAAAAGCTTTTTTTTTCAAGTACTGAGTCTATTGACGGTCATAAATCTTAGAGAATATGTTTCTTCCTTTTTAGCTTTTATTTTTTTCACGAGCAGAAGACAGTAGTCTCAGTCCAATCAAGGTCAATTTTTTGCTGATCCAAAAGACAAATCAAATTTCCAATTGTTTCTTTTCCTCAGTAATCATGCTCTTTTTAAACATGTAATTGATTATTCGCTGGTGGAAGCTGCAATAGTCTATAGTAAAATTGTCTTTCTTGTACTATAGTTAATTGTCTTTTATGTAACTTTAGTTTTTCATTTTGGTAAAATTGAATCTTCAGTAATTGCTACATCCAACATGTGACCATCATACAAGAAAATGTTGATTGGTTGCATGGAATTGTTCAAATATTTTATATCACAAAGTGAGGATTTATACCTGGTTTGACTCTTGTAGATAATGTATCGTGGTATCATATAGATTTGGAATAAAGTAATTGATGGTCCATTAGATTTTTTTTTTATTTTTGGATAATTAATTGAGGGAATTTAGGGAATCAGTTGCTTTTATTTAAAGTGTTCTGTTCTTGCTGCCTGCTGGATAAATCATCATCTCTTCATTGATAAATAAATAGTTATTCAATTTAGATGGAGGTGATGATGTTAATGAGGATGCTTCTTCTATTTCAATCAACAAGGAGAGCAACTACTTTAAGTCAACTCAAGGCAAAAGGAAAAGGAGATCCAGTGATGATGGTGCTCTTGTGTTTGTTCTGAAGGAACTATTTGAAGTTAGTGCAAAAAAGATGAAAATAGTTGCAAAAGCTTTCTCCAAAGGGAATGAAGATAGATCCGACATTGCTAAAGAACTGAAGAACATGGGACTTTCACCTTTTGAATAAATTAGGGTATTAAAGTTTATTTTGGAGAAGCCACAAAATATTTCCTCGTTCATGTCACTTGATGGTGAGATGAAACAGGCTTACGTCGACTCTCTCCTGAGTGAAAATATGTAGAGTAATTTCCTCTATACCTGTGTGTCTTTTGCATCTCACTTTTTGTAAACAACCACTTGTTATGGTTAAGCTTCATTCTTGTTAATCTAGAAGTTCTTCTACTACTTTTTTAATGTATCAAAACAGATGATATTATTTATATATATAATTAATGTGTATTTTGAAAAAGATAAAGTGAATAATCATCGAACTTGTATCATTTGCTTTATTCCTGAATTGTCTTGTAATTATTTCTTTTATGCAGTCTTATTTGGTTTACTTATAGGAAAGAGAACAAGGTTAAAAATTGTTAAAATTGTTGTTTCTATCTTTGGAGGTTTTAGAATTATCAGCATATTATATTATTACTTGTTTAGTTTATATACTATTTGAATAATATGAACAAAGTGATATTTGAAAGTTAAGGAGAAAGTTACATAATTAAAGAAAAAAAAATCTATCAATAATGTTTTATATTTACAATTTTATAAAATTAAAAAAATAGTTTCTTCAAAAAATAAATATTTCAAAAATTAGTCCGAAACAGCACCAAATACGGGTCTGGACTATTTTAATAGTTCAGCTCTTAGTTCGATACAGTACTAAATATAGGTCAGGACTTAGTCTCAGTCCAAACCAAGCCAGTCCAGTTCTGTCTAATCTCAGGATTTAATCCAGTTTAAGCCAGTCTTGTCTGCCAAACGAACCCTAAAGGTTTAGAAGAAGTTGTGAAAATTTCATTCAAAGGTCAAATCTCTTCTTTTAGTTGAAAATATGTAATAATCTTAACTCTTGACTTGGATGCATTATTTCATTTGTTACATCATTTAGTTGATGAATTTTGGGTATATGTATACATGATTTATGATAATTCGGTGCAAAAATGTTGGATTTGTCGAAGTTAGGCTTTCATGTTATAGGCATGTGTATTTCACATTTGTTTGTATTTTATGTTGTATGCAAATGTGAACACACGTGTATTTTATATTTGCATAAAATGTGAAATACAAACAAACGTGAAATACATATATTTGTCTTCAAAAAGTATGAAAAGTATTTTATTTTTTTTTATTTGAAGGTATTTAAGTCTTTGCATAATTCATGTGGTTAAAAGTAAAATTTTATAATTTTAAAAGGCTAAAAATATAAATTTCCTCTAACTGTACAATTTAATTTATTACTATT
This sequence comes from Xanthoceras sorbifolium, assembly GCA_003430845.1. Classification (NCBI taxonomy): domain Eukaryota; kingdom Viridiplantae; phylum Streptophyta; class Magnoliopsida; order Sapindales; family Sapindaceae; genus Xanthoceras; species Xanthoceras sorbifolium. The sequence goes on from CM010612.1 coordinate 14,827,736, forward strand.
TTTTAAAAAATTATCTTTTGGTTTTCAACAATTTATCATTAATCATGACGAACTTATTTCAACTTCAGCATACAATTCTCTCTCTCTCTCTCCCCTCTAGGTTTTCTCTAGAAAGCTCAAGAGTGTGGGTGTAAGAGGTGCTTTCACGATTAGTGTGTGATTTCCCCACTGTTATGGTGGTTTTTTCTTCGATTTTCTTCTATTATTCTTTTATTTGATGTGCTTGAGTGTGTGAGGGTGCTGATTTGTAGTTGGGTTTCATGGATCCAGAGGAAATCTCACGACTCTATGAGAAGTTATCACTAGCCGAGGAAGGAGTACCGAAGGTGCGGATCAATTCTTTCACGAACCTGGGATGGGTAATGTATCACATAGCTTGGTGGGAAAGATTATTTCGAACAAAAAGTGAACAGAAAGGCTTTCAAAGCCACGATTGCCAAGATCTGGCGAACTACGAAGGAGATGGATGTTGAATCGATCGGGATGAACATGTACATTTTTCGATTCAAATGCGTATGGGACATGAAAAGAGTTCTTGAAGGAGGCCCATTCAAGAAGTTGATGGTATGGGTAAGCTTTCTGAATCAGATTTTAAATTGTTTTCGATTTGGGTGCAATTGTATAATCTGCCTTTAGCTTGGCTGAACAAAGAAGTTGGTGTTTATTTGGGAGGTATGGTTGGAGCTGTGAAAGAAATTGATACATGAGAGAATGAACAATGTCTTGGGAGGTTCATTAGGGCTTGGGTTTTGATTGATGACACCAAACCATTGTTGAGGGGTCTTAGAGTGTGAATGGGGGATGATGGAAAGGTGTGTTCAATAGTCATTTGTTGTGAGGGGTTGCTGAATTTCTGTTATTTTTGTGGAAACATAGGTCACTTGTTGAGGGAGTGTCATAACAATGATAAGGGGTTGTTAAATGGTCCAGATCTGAAGTTTAGAGCCTGGTTGCGAGCTCCTGTTATTGATTATTCGAAAGGACGTGGTGGAAGATATGAGCGATTAGGGATAAAAACAGATAATGAAGACCAGAAGGCTAGTCATGATAATAGGGAAGATGATAACAATCATACAGAGAGTTCAGTTGAGGGTGATAGTATCTTGGAGGGTGGTATTATTTCTAAAAATACTATTATTGGTGATAGGGAGCTGGGTAAGGAAAAACAATGGGTTCAGGGTGAAAGAGATGTGATTGTAAATGAAGGTGATAATAGTTTAAATATTGGTGGTGATGTTGGAGGAGGGGTTAATGTCATTTCGGAATGTGAAACCATTATCGACAACAATTAGGCTGGTAGTGGTTTGGGAATTGGTAAGTCTCTGGATACGAGTCAGAAAGGTTTGGCAATAAGTTCTTGAAAGCTGTCTTCTTTTCATACTAAGGGAAAGATGGTGGAATATGATGAATTTTGTACTCCTAAGCAACGTAAATGGAAGAGGTTGGCTATGGAGAAGGCTAGGACACGAGGAATGAGGTTATTCTGAGAGGTAACAGGAGAGAGTTGAGCAGTGATTTGGAGGATGGAAATAAGGCTAAGAGATGCAAGAATGAGGGTTTGAACTTAGAGATATCAGCGGTGGCTGGTTCCCAGCTGCCGATAGTCATAAAACGCTTATGCTGGAATGTCCAAGGGTTGGAGAACTCTCGGACATTCAGAGCCTTGCATAGTCTCATATGTAAAGAAAATCTCATGTTGGTTTTTTTAATTGAATCAAGACTTGATGTTAGTAGGATAAGTAGCATTCATTTGAGATTGGGTTTTACTGGAGGGTTTGGTATTAACAAAGATGATTTAGATGAGGGTTTGATGCTCCTTTGGAAGGATGGTTTAGGTATTACGATTTATATAGACTCTATTGTTATACTAAGGGTTATATAGACTCTATTGTTAAAGATGAAAATGGTACTCAGTGAAGATTCACTGGTTTTTATGGTGAACCGAGGCAGGCGCTTAGATTTCACTCGTGGATGTTACTTAGGAGGTTAGGTGACATGTGTTCTCTTCTCTGAATTCTAGGTGGAGATTTTAATGAGGTTTTAAGGGATGAGGAGAAGGTTGGTGGCTTCTTTAGAAGTAATGCAGCCATAACTACTTTTAGAGATGCTATTAACAATTGTAGGCTCATTGACATGGGGTACAGGGGTTTCAGGTTTACTTAGAGCAATAGAAAATTTGGTGGGGACTTGATTAAGGAGAGAACTGACAGAGACCTATGTTGTATCGGTTGAAGGCAGCTTTTCCTGAATGCTACGATGAAGCATTTGGATTTTATAAGGTCTGACCAAAAACCTCTTTTGTTCAATGAGATTTGTAAAAGATCTCAGGCTAGAAAGAGCAGTAAATAAGAATTCAGGTTTCATTTCGAGGATGTTTGGGCTCATGAGGAGGAATGTAGAGGGGTGATTAAAAGGGCTTGGCATGGCAGTCTAAATGGTTGAATTATTCCTAATTTGCTTAATAGTGTGGCATCGGTGATGCCTAATTGTAGGTTTGGAATCAACGTAAGAAGGTTCAACTGAACATGGAGATTTTTGAGCTTCGAAGTCGGCTTCATAATAAGTTTGCTATTGGTGGGGGCAATAGTGTTGACTGGTTTAGGGTGAGAAAAATGGAGTGGAAATTGGATAAAGATCTTGAGAAGATCGAAGATTATTGGAGGTAACGGTCTAGAGCTTTATGGTTGAAAGGGGGTAATAAAAATCTTAAGTTTTTTCACTCTAAGGCAACAATGAGAAGAAAAAAGAATAGGATAAATGGTTTGATAGATGAAAAAGAAGTTTGGAAGGAGAAAAGTGAAGACAAACTAGTAGTGTGTGATTTTTTTGGTAAGCTGTTTAGTTCCTCTTCCCTGGCTGATAACGTGATTGGAGAGGTTTTGGAGGCTGTTTTTAAAAAGGTTACTGTGGATATGAAAATGGAGCTGATGGCTAAGTTCACCATGAGTGAGGTGCAGATTGTGTTGAAGAGTATGGCCCCTTTAAAGGCCCCAGGACCAAATGGGCTTTTTGCAGCGTTTTATTAAATATTTTGGGAAATTATGGAAGACAACATGGGTAGGGTTGTTCTTTCGGTTCTTAATGAAGGAGCTTCTATGGATTCTTTTAGAGAAGGATTGGTGGTCTTGATTCCAAAGGTAAAAAATCCAGTTAGAGTTTGAGATTTTAGACCAATTAGTTTATGTAGTATTATGTATAAACTAATTGCTAAAATGTTGGCTAATAGAATTAGGGGAATCTTGGATCCAATCATTTAGCCCAATCAAAGTGCGTTTGTGCCTACGCAATTGATTACGGATAATGTAGTGGTAGGTTTCGAATGTCTACATTCTTTGAGAAATAGAAGATTGGGAAAGGTAGATCAAATTGCCCTAAAACTTGATGTGAACAAAGCTTATGATAGGGTAAAATGGAGCTTTATTAAAGGGATGATGATCAAATTGGGATTTGATGTTAGATGGGTCAATATGGTAATGCAGTGTGTGCAATCAACTTTTTACTCATTTTCAATTAATGGTGAGGTAAAAGGCAGAATGTTACCAAAGAGAGGTCTAAGGCAAAGGTGCCCTCTCTCCCCATACTTATTTTTGTTATGTGCTGAGGGGTTATCAGCTTTATTGCTTCAAGTAGAAAGAGGAGGTCGGTTGCATGGAATTAAAGTAGCTAAATCAGCTTCTTCTATTTCGCATTTATTGTTCGCAGACAACAACTTGATATTTGCTAAGGCAACGATTGATAAATGTAGATGCATTAAAGAAATTCTGCATCTGTATGGAAAAGCATCTGGGCAGTCAGTCAATTTCGAGAAGTCAGCGTTGTCCTTTAGCCCTAACACTCCTGTAAATATGAAGAACGAAGTTAGTATTTTACTTAACATTGATATTGTTTTTTGCCATGACAAGTATCCTGACCTTCCCTCAACGATAAGTCAAAATAGAAGGCGGCTCTTCAGTACGATCAAAGATATGGTGTGGTAAAAGTTACAAGGCTAGAGACGTAAGCTTTTTTCTTTTAGTGGTAGAGAAATTCTGATAAAAGCAGTGGCACAAACAGTGCCAACATACACAATGAGCTGTTTCAGGTTGCCAGGATCTTTGACGGTTGAAATTCAAAAGCTGTATGCTGACTTTTGGTGGGGCTTCAACAAAAAAAAAAAAAAAAAAAAAAAAAAGCTCATTGGGTGGCCTAGTCGAAATTGTGCAATCCAAAGGAAGAGGAGACATAGGGTTCAGAACTGTTGAAGCATCAAGCAATGCTCTCCAAACAGGGGTAGAGATTGGTTAGTAATTCTAAGTCTATCATGACCAAGGTTTTAAAGGCAAGGTATTATCCTAAAACTTCTTTCTTGAATTGTGTTTTAGGAAGTAGGCCTTCATTTATGTGGAGAATTTTTTTTAGGGCGGGATTGTTTTGTTGAAAGGGTTAAGGTGGAGGATTAGAGATGGGCAGAATGTGTCATTTTATGATGATAATAGGGTGCCTAGAGGGGTGCTTTAAGGGTTTTTTCTCCAAGGGTCTAACCTATTGGGGCTATTGTCTCTAGTTTGATTTTAGAGCCTTGTTTGTGGAATGAGATTCTGGTTAAGTAGAATTTTTCTTGTGAAAAGTTTGATATTATTTTAGGGATCCCTCTCAGTTCTTTTCCTAGTGTGGACTCGGTTTTATGACACTTTGATAATAGGTAAATTTTTTCTATTAAAAGTGCTTATAAGGTAACTCTGGGGCTTATTAGCAAGGATGTTGCTTCTTGCTCTAGAGGTCCTAATCATTTTTGGAAGAAGTTGTGGTCCCTCAAAGTTCCTAGCAAAATAAAAATCTTTTGTTGGAAAGCTTGTAAAGAAGTGATGCCTACTCTAGCTCTGCTGCATAGATATTGTAGGATCTCATATTTGCTCTCTTTGTTTGAATGGTCATGAGTTTGTTGATCATATGGTGTGGGGTTATAGCAGGGTGAAAGAGGTTTGGAAGGATTGTCCTTTGTTTTGTAAGTTGAAGGAGCTTAAAGTGTTGGATTTTCGAGATAGGGTAGAATAGTTGCTGTCAGCTAGAGATGAGTCTTGTGCCATTCAACCTTTGATTCTGGCGTGGCTCTTAAGAGGAACAGAAATTTGCTTGTTTTTGGGAAGAAGGTCTCTTTTAGTGGTAATTTGTGGCAGAAAGCTAGCGGTCTCTTTCTAAAATTCAAAGAAGTAGTGGATAGAAGATCTCCTTGCAGCAGGCCTGTTAGTCATTTTTCTGGTTGGGTACCCCTTCTAGATGCTGGCTTCAAATTAAACGTTGATACAGCCTTGAATGTTGCTAGGAAAAGGTTTGGCTTGGGTGTGATTGTGAGATACTCTAGTGGGAGGCCTTGTTTAGCTGCTGCTATCTCGGGTTATGGTGGTTTGGATGTGGAAGTTGTTGAGGCCAAAGCTTTGAGGGAAGGCATCAATCTAGCTACTAATTTTGGTTTTCTTCCTTTGGTTATAGAGTCAGATGCCTCCAATGTAGTTTCTTTGTGTAACAATTCTCTTTAGTCCAAAGCACAGCAGGATATCAATTTGCTTTGTTGTGGGTCTGGGTTGGGTCCTATTTCTTTTGTCCCTCATTGTTGTAACAAGGTGGCACATAGTATTGCCAAGAAAACCTTGTCTGGTGTTTGGAAGTCTTCATTCCCATATTAACTCGCTGAGCTGATTTTAGGTGATGTCCCTGGTTGCTTATAGCCCTTTGTGGTTCCTTATGAAGTTTCTCTTTTTTTTTATTAAAAAAAAAAAGGCTTATTTCAACTTCTATTATTCTAAGGCTTTAGCAAGCAATTTGATCTCAGTTTATATTGATTTTCCCAGGGAATATCCACTAGAGAAGAGGACAAGAATAACAATATGATTTTCATGTATTTACATAGAAATTAGGAGGCACGTTTTGTTTCAGGTCCAAGAATGCAACAACATAAGGGGCTTACTGGCAGAGAAGAGAAGAAAACAGCTGTGTAACGGTTGAAAGAGTTAAAGTTGATAATTACTCTTTGACGGACATTATACTACATATATTACTAAATATAGTATGATAAGCAATGTAAGGATCTGAGTTTTATCAATCCAATCCATAAACAACAATTTGTGGAAGTCTATCATTTATAAGAGAGAGAGAGAGTGAGAGAGAGAGAGAGATCCATTTAACAACGTCAAGTTTAGCATAAGTATGAAACTAATCTAAGTTTTAGGCCTTGCAAAATTTCAAAACAGTAACATATAAACCAGGCTCATCCACAAATTGAGCTATCTCAAAAGAATGATTGATAGCAACTTTCTGTAAAGACATTTCATCAGGCAGGTCAGAAATTATAACATCTGGGAACTGTTCGCGTTGCTGCTCCAAAACTTCCCTCCCTTGGGGGTGGCTAATAACTACTCTTGCACCTGCATAGTACTCAAACAATAAGCTTGTGATTGAAGGCACATGATAAAAAAAATTTTACTTGTTTTGGTTAAAATAAAAGCAATTCGAGATATAAATTTCACATAGGATATAAAATATGACACTGTAAATCAAGCTTCAGAAGAGTATGTTGGAGGGTTAATGATATATAATGTTTATTGAGTTCTTAATTTGGTCAACTATTAAATCAAATGATAAATTATTTAACATCCAAATCCCCTCCAATAAGTACCTGGCAAACAACAATTAGCAAGTGCCCCAAAAACCTGGTCAAGTGTGAATGGCAAAGCAGGCAGAAAATAGAGAAACACCACATCCAAAGGCGCCCACTTTTCTGGTACATATATCAGTTCCCCTTGCCAACACTTAACCTTGTCATATTTCTCTTTGATGCCAGCTAACACAAAAATGGAATCGTGGACAACAAGCAAAAGGTCGAAAGGAAACGAATCAACCACTCGATCTACAAAACCTTCAGAACCAATTGAAACCAAAACCCTAGAAGTCTTGTTAATCTCTCCAGCAGAAACAATGCGGTCAATCTTTTTCATATGCTCTAAGGAGTTTGACTCATCTGAGTCAAGAAATGACCAATCTTTCTCATTTAAATCCTCAAAGTTGATTACAGATACCACTCCTTCATTTGAAGGAACTGCAGCACCAATAGATGTCTGATGACTACGTAATGAGAAAGCTGGGAGTGACCATGAAAGAGAGAGGTCACGCCCATAATGGTTAAGAAAAGAGCAAATGTACTGAGTTTTTGATCGATGACAAGGTGAAGACTGTTGAACTGGTGATGGGAAAAGGAGAGAGGAATTTAAAACGAGAGAATTCATGGAATGAAAAGAGTGTTCCCTTATGAGGATAATTTACTGTTTAAGATTGTGCTAATTTCAGCAGTTTGTGGATACTAGATAATGAAAAATGAACCGAATACTTGTGCTACTTCACTTTTGAAAAATCTAGACTGTTTATCCTTGTATTCTTATCTTCTCTGTATAATACGTTGTAGATTAGTCATATCCTTTTATCCTATACCCCTGTCAACAAGAAAACATTATTGTCAAATAAAAATGATAAAAAGAACAAATGGAGCCAAAAACAGGTTCAATAACACTTATATCATCAGCCATGTGTCACGACTCATGCATATTGTCAAACACTTTGGCTGCAATCTCCCTTCTCCATAGAGGCTTGGAAAGTTTTGAAGTGACCTAGAAATATGTGGAGTCTTGTAGAATTGCACATGTGTAAATAGCCACGGATAGAGAGTGGCATCATTTTTTAGGAATATGTTTGGCATCTTTCATACTAGCTGTAAGATCAAATGTCATATGTACATATCATCACCGTTCATTTGAAACATGGCACTATAACAAGTTGAAGTCTTCATTTGGCCAAACCATTTAGAGAACATGTAGTATTGTGATATATATTTAAGGTTTTATTCTCTCCATATCATGTGTGCTCTCATCTTCTTTAACACGAGCTGCTCTTTGGTGAATTTAGGCTTATTTAGGTTGAGAAGCCAATTTATGAATCTAAGGCTGCACAATTCAAGCTTCAAGAGCTAGGTTTGTGAGAGTTGATAGTGGAGTCTAGTTTCGCAAGAAACTGGAGTTAAAGAAGAAAGGAGCATACCCAATGTGAAGAGAATAGAGCTTTACTATACATCAAACTATTACGACTATTCTGGATAATTAACCAAATGAAGGCTTCACCTAGTGAGGATATGTACATGTGACATTCGATCTTACCGTTTGTATTACATATGGCAAGCATATGTTTTAAATAATGCCAAATATATGCCACTTCATACATGTGCAATTCTCAAGGCTCCACACATATCTAATACACTCAGAATCTTCCAAACCTCTATAGAAAAAGGGAGATTGCAACTAAGATGTCGACAATATGTTTGAGTCGTGACACATAGGTACATCAAACATCCCAGATACTATACTGTAGTTAACTTTATTTTTTTATTTATTTTTCATATGATACTGCAGTTAACTTCATTACTAGATAGTAAGAAAGAAAGCATCTATATATGAAATATACAAAGATAAAACCAAACACTTAGTAGTGCAAGAAAACAAATATATTAGCTCAGTTCCATACAATATTAGCTAAATTCCTCACCAAAAGATTATGCTCTTCCTCTACTGCAAATCTTCACCTAAATATTTGCAATTTACAGAACAACATCTCCGAGAAAATTAAGGAAATTAAAGAAGCAAAAAAAAAAAGTGAACAATCTTAGACATTATTCAGCTAAGACAGACATCCGAGCCAAAAACCTAAACAATTCTTGAAAAAGACCCATTACCATGGCAGACACCTTTACAATTCAGCATTCACTTATCATAACTTAAACCCAACAAGCTGACCTACCTATAAAACTAACAACAGAATTAAAAACACAACCACTTAAGTTTATATCCAGTTAAATGTTTTGGGAGTGTTACTATCCAAAATGGAAAGTAGCAGATTTTAGTAAACACCAGCATTACCCCTCAAAACCTAAACCCATGCTAATTTGCATCAAACATTTATCATTTAGGAGCTGGAAATGAAAACCCAAAAAACCAGTTATGCCATCAAATTTAAGTGGATTAGGTTAACTAAAGTTTTTCATATAGTCAGAACCAAAAAGAACAACCACCATTTCAGAAACAAACAACTGACCTTGTTTTCTATTCCACTGTTTTGTCAACAGATAAACAGAAGTTGGAACTCAAATGAAATCAAAATTAGTATTAGTCGGTATAAAGTTGAAGATAGAAACGCAAACGAAAGAAATTCAAGAAAACTAGAAGAATGAATGCGAAGAGAAAAAAGATAAAAAGCTAACCTCGGTAGCTGGAACCTCTGAGTTCCTTGACTATTGACTGATGGATCTCTATTTTCTGCTAGTAAACCGTTAAATGGGCTTTTGGCCCATTTTAGTTCTACTTCTAAACGTTATTTTTTTAGTGGATATAATTTGTTGTTTCTCGGAGTTTGTGAGGTGAAGCCCTATTTCTTTCTTCGAATCCAAAATTTGTAGTTAAACAAAATATATAACTAAAAATAAATTATAAAGAAAGTAGAGGTGGTGATATTACTACCATTAAATATAATTTACATACCCATTTTATGAAAATACTCGTATTTAAAAATTTAAAAATTAAACTATTACTATAACCACTTATTATAACATTAATAGTGTTCTTATTAAAATTAATTAACTTATTTTTTACAATTTATTTATAAATCCTCATAAATTATTAATACACCAAATTTAATCTTTACATCATTATATTAGTTAAAAATTACATAAACATCTATTATATGTCTTTTCATACTTCATATATTTTTTTTTTTTAAAAAAAATTATGAATAAAAATCAATCTACGCCTCACCAGTTTTTCTTTATTTTTTTTGTTGAAAATTATACGTCACTTTTTTGTTTATTGATAAAATTCGTAACCAATATAAAAGAAAAACAAAAAAAAAATCATTTTCAAATTCATAAAATTACATACGTTGATCAAAGTTTTTTAAGATTTTTTTTTTCATTACTTTATTATATGATAATGATGTATCTCATGAAAAACTTTAATATTTGCAATAGAATTAAAGTTTAATTAGGGTGTAATAAACGGATATACATAGTATTTGATTTATTTTATTAAAATAGTTTGTTTTTATTAATCATTTTCTTTATAATTAAATTTTTGGAGGAAACTCATTTTTGTGCTGAACAGCTGCTTCAAAGAAACATCATATAGTAAACCAAACGAAGATTTTATTGAGCAAAATACAAACACAGATTAAGCATTCCTCTGAAAGTTCAGTACACATGTACAATAACAATATCTAAAAAATGAAAACATAAAAGTGGAGAAGAAGTGATCTAAGGTTAAAAAAAAACACACACAAAAATAATATTACATATCACATCATTTAATTTTTTGAATTAGTATATTCATCACACAAATGATCAATTAAACCTTGATTTGTGTATGTCGAGCTAGGAATTCTTACAATCGAGTACGGAAAAAAGAGCTCAACAACAAGGCCTAGCATCTCAAAATACCTCTGCTTCTTTTGGCCAATATTTCAATGAGTTTAGATGATCCGGAAATGATCTCCTGGACTACTAATTCACTGTTGTAATTTATATTCTATTTTTCCTTAATTTTAGTGTTTTAGTGGTATTTTATTTTATTATTATGAAGTTTGTATGAATTTTTTTATGTTTTTATTAATATTGTATTTTACTTTAATTTATCTTTTTTAAATTAGTATTTTTTAAATAAATAATTAATTTTAGTTTATTATAAATGTTAAAATAAATAATTATTATTTTAAAATAAATATAAATTATATAATAATAAGGGATACAATTGGAACCAAATTGATTGAATAAGGGTATAAACAAAATTTATTAAATATAAAAAGGATATAATGGATATAAAGTTTATTGAATAGGGTATAATGATAATCAATCAAAACTTTTGAATTGTTTAAAAAAGTAAAAAATATTATGAAGTTTTAGAGTTTTGTTAATAGTGTTACACTAAATATGAAGTTATACTATTCAGAACTTTATATTTTGAAGTTTTAGAGTTTCCGTTTGAAATTCCGTTGGAGCACAAATTTACTCCATTTTGAAGATTTGAAGTTCCATTGGAGATAGTCTTACTAGAATACATTTTACATGCTGCCTGTGAAGTTCCCATATGCTTACCATTCTCTATTTTTTTTAATAAAAGGAGTGCTCACAAAACCTTGTCATCGTACCATATTGTACATCTTTCTTTAAATCACGTTACAATGAATAGTCAATCACATTTATTCTTATGTCCTAAAAATATAGTGCCATGGCACTATGGCATTGGCTGAAAAACAAGTGACCAACAACCAAGCACGGTTGCACTACAACTATGAAGTTATGGCACTAGGGATTAGTGTTATTCTGGAATATTTTTATACTAGTCCACACTATAGATGTCCGCTTTAGAATTTTCCAGGGCTCCAAAAGTGTCTTTCAACATTTTTTTAGAACTCTAAATATACGACAAGCTAAAAGCATTTTGTTGCGGAATTGAGCCAATACAAATAATTACCCTTATGACATGCTAACAAAATTAATAGTTCATAATTAGGAGGTCTATAGAAGGAGTTATGAACAATAAAGTGACAAATGGTAAATTTTAGGAATACAAATGTTCCAAAACACAAAAGTTAAACTCCTAAAAGATGTTTGAATTAAAGAAAAAAACAACACATAATAAATGCATTACATATTGATCAATAAATCAAATCTTGTAATAACTCATGTAATGTATGAGTGTGAGCGGGTGCTTAAATTAAGTTCTTTCAAGAATTGAAAACTTGTATAGAACACTTACCTTGTGAATTGTGATCCATTATTTGAAAATTTTAAAATGCTTGTTAAGTTGATTGAATCCAAGATATAAACAAGACCTATATGGCCTAAGCAACTAATGAAAAAAATACAAGAAATGAGTGTTCTGTTATGAAATTAAACTAACATAAATAATTACGTTTATATTCTTTCCTTTTGGCTATTCCGTAACAAAAACATCAAACTTCACCAATACATTAAGGGCTAATTACACTAATACCCCTATATTTTGGCCATTTACACTCGCTAATAACTTTTACTTTTATTGCACAAATGTTCCTAGGAAAACGTTGACCAGATGATTGACTAACATTACATTTAACGTTTTGGACAAAAAGACCATTCTATCCTTAATATCTTATTCTATTTAATATTTTACTATGCTTAATAATTATTTAAAATTTAATTATATAAAAAAAATTATCTTCTTTATAGCTGTTCAAATAATTTTTTTCATCAGATCTTCTTCTTCACAACTTTTTTAATCATAAATCAATTTCAAACACAACTTTTTTCCAATTAAAATCCGAGAACAACCAAAATCAATTCAAACAAAAAAAAAACACAAAATTTTTTTTCCATCAAATCTTCTTCTTCACAACAACCAAATCTTATTCTTCAATCAAAATTTTACCTATCAGAGAAGAGCATCCCACATAAAAGCAATCAATACAAAATAAAACATTCCATTTTTTTTTTTGAAACAATAGCACTCTTTGAAACTGATTCAAATCCCCTACTACTCTTCCAAGTGATTTTTGTTGTACTTGTCACTCTTTCAAAAATAGAAAACACAATTAAAAAGCTAAATCAAAGCCAAACTCATATCAAATCTCAAGTCAATCCAGCTAACTAACCCCAATTCAGATCCAAAAAATCCACAATTCTCTTAAAAACTCACTACAACTGAAGTCTACACATATACACAGACACAAAACACAAGCAGAAGTAGATTTTTTTGTAACCAAAAGAAAGGAAAATGAACAAAATGAACACAAACACAAGCAAATTGCGATTCCAGAATTGAACATTGAATGTTAGTTCCAACATCTTCAATTGACCAAATCTAGTAACCAAAAGAAAGGAAAAATGATAGTGAACTAGAAAGATTTAGAGAAAATAATTTGGGATCAATTGAGAACCCAATCTAGTAACCCCATTCCGGTTAACGGGTCGAGTACCCGACCTTTACCCAAACTCATGGTCTAGCTCATCTTCATCGCCTTCGCTGCCACCGCCCTTCTCCACACCAAGATGTCGAAATCGACGACAGCCTTCAACACAACATCCGACTCTGACTGCTTTCAAATCGATGGCTGCCTTCATCTCTCTCAAAACCCAAATCACTCAAATGGTCTGATTCCAATGGAGGATATTGAGACCTAAAGGAGGGGGGGGGTTTGCGGCGACAACAGATGGAGAAGTGGGAGGAGGATGGTTGAGTGATGCGTCGAATGAGAAAGAGAGATGGTCGGGTGATGCAGTTGCAAAAGAGGGAGAGAGATGGTCAGTGCATCTCCATTGGAGATCCAATGAGGTGCGATTTCTAAATTTTTTTCTTTTTTAATAAATAAAATATATATTTTTATTATTTTTATATATTTATAAATAAAAGAAAATTTTACCCTTATAACAGTAACTTCATGTTAAAGTTAATATTTGTCAACCGTCTTATCAACGTTTTTTAGGGGATGTTTGTGCAATAAAAGCAAAACTTGTCAACAAATACAATATTGCCAAAACACAAGGATATTAGTGCAATTAGCCCTACATTTAAAAAGATAAATCCTTTGAATACTAAAATTTTAAAATAAATACATTGAATACATTTGAAAATTATGCCCATTGGACAAATATTAAAATATTAAAAATGATCTAAAATTAACAATGTAGATGTTTAAATTTTTTTCTTTTTATCTCAATACATCCATCCTTGTATTTTTATTTGAAAAAATAACATTGAACTTACCTGAGATTTGTTGAATTACACTAAAAATCAAAGTTTGCAAAAACTCACACTAAACTCCCCTAGTGTTAAGTTTGACCGTTAAAAAGTAGAATTAACAGTTAAAAAAAAATAAAAAGTAGAAAAAGAAGTGAGAGATCCATGGTGGATCTACGGGATCGCGAACAAAAGGATGTTCAAGTCTACTTTTTAACGATCTAACTTAACTTTGATTTTGATTGTAATTCAACAAATCTCAAGTAGGTTCAATGTTATTTGTTCATTTTTATTTTATTATGTTAATTTTAATTAATGATTAACGAACAGAGGAACCATTTTAATGCATTTGTGAAAACATGAAGACCAAAGATATTAATATGGAAAGTCATATAAAACGTGACATTCTATAAATAACTTAGGGATTGAATTATAAATTTTCTTTTTCTTAAATCCTAATATTGAAAATTGAGAAGGTGAAATCTTAAAAGAAATAAATCAATAAAGCAATCACTTTCGAACTTTTCTAACTTATAATTAATTGGTGAGGGAAACAAACTAATTTCATAAAAATATTATAAAGACTCCAACTTTTTATATTATGTAACAAATTTTATTTGTCAATTAACATGCTAAAAAACAAAAACAAATTATAATACTAGAAATTCAAACTTTGTACCCAATTTTGTATCTTAAGAGGTCGTTTGTGTTTTTATCTGATAATTGAATAGTCCTGAATTTTTCTAAAAACTAAACAAAAACTGAAACCTGAAACTTGAATAACATTTTTTTTCCCTTCTAACTATTGAATAAAAATGTTGATTATTTATTTTTTTTAAAACAAAAACATCTAAATAAAGATAAATTTAAAAATATATTAATATAAAATGATAATTATGGAAGAAAATATTGTAATTATGAAAGAAAATATTGTAATTATTCAATGAATAGGTGTTAAGTGATAAGTCATAATTTTTAATTTTTTATGTTAAGTTATTTTTTAGCATTTTTAAGTTGTTTGACCACTTAAAAAAAATAACTTAATGTGTCCAATTGAGAACTATTAATTGTTAAGTGGAAAAAACAAATGACCCCTAAGTGATATAAATTATTTTAGAGTAAATAATGTCTATCTCCCCTGAGGTTTGATCAATTACAAGCGGAGTCAACTTTTGGGCTTATTTACAAAGACCTCCCCCCGTTAGTCAATTTTTGGGTTTTTCTATAAAGACTTTCCATGATCAATTGTTACATTTGATCGAATTTTATTAAAGGCAGGGGAGATATTTGTCAATAAACGATAAGATTGACTCCGCTTGTAGTTGTTAAAACCTCATAGGAGGTCGATGCAATTAGTTCATTATTTTATATTAACATGTGACAAGTGAGATGATAATGCAATTATATATAATTAGATCTCAATACAATACAACTGACACCTTACTTGGTATATTTAAAATATAAAATTTGGATCTTTAGTATCACTCGAAATAACAATTCCAAATGGAAAATAACCAAAAAAAAAAAAAATGTTAAACATGTTTGCCTATTATTTACCAATTTAAGGAGAGGGCCCTAAATTTCAACTAAATTAATAAAAAGGAAAAAAAGAAGAAGCTAATTTTCATTGTTTTTCCAGTATCAAATATTGACAATAGATATAACCGTTCATAGTTGTTATTATTTATTTTTCTAATTTTTTGCCTAAATGGTTCACACATTGTTTAAAAATTACTTGATGAAATAACGCATAAATTGACAGGCCCGTAACCTACTATCTCCCATTAGGTAGCCTGTCGACACTCCACAGTAGCTTTCCAGTCAAGGCTTGCCCCGTTGGAAGGCTTCTGTGAAAGGTAAGCCTTTTCTTTTAACTGAAAATCTGAGTAGAAATTTTTTTTTTTATATATATATATAACTATTTTATAAAAATTTTGGTAGAGTCTCCTTTGTTTTTCTGAGATTACCAAATCTTGGAGATCTGCATAAAAACTTGAACACTTCTATAAAATTTCACATCTCAACTACTGTGGACCTCCAGTCCATCTCAAATCACAACTCAAACAGTTGAAATATCAAAATAAATAGTTATCAAAGATAAATAAATCAAATCTTTAAATAAAATACGTATACACTTAAAACAATATTAAAATACAAATTTAATAATTTAAAACATTATATATGCTTGTAAAACGATCACAGCATCTTCTGATTGGTCCCGCTAGTCTTCGACGTCCCTGCAATATCTGCACCTGTACCTGTACCTGAGAGGTTGATTTAAAAACATAAAAATATAATGAGCTAAACGAGCTCAGTGAGTGTTATCATTTTACTAAACAATCCTAACATTTCTGAATTAACCTCCCGAAAACTTTACTGAAAAGGATAGAATCTTATTTTCTGAAATCTATACTTAAATAACTAATAATTTGTTTCCAATAAAAACTGTACTGAAATTTCGTTTATAAAAATTATTCTGAAATATATATATATTAAAATCTTTCTCATAAAACTATACTGAAATCTATTTTCTGGAAACTGTTCTGAAATTTATACAAAAAACTATTCTGAAATCGAATTTCTGAAAACTGGAAAACTAAGAATATATACATATACTTTTACTTTACTAAAAACTGAAAAGCTAAAATTATATATTTTCTGAAATCTGATAAGCTGAAATAATATTCTTTTATATTTCTGAAACTGAAAAGCTAATATAATATTCTTTTCTGAACACTGGAAAGCTAAAAGAATATACTTTAATGAAAATACTTTTCTGATAACTTCTCTGATAAAACGTTTCTAATAATAATATAGTTTTTTGATAATACTCTTCTGATAAAATATTTTTCTGATAAAATGCTTTTCTGATAATAAACTTTCTAAAAACTTATTCTGTTAAGATCTATCTCCTGAAAACAATGTACTGAAATCAATAATAATCTGCTTTCTGAATACTGTACTGAAATCTGTTTTTTTGAAAATCTAGTCAAGCCTAACATACAAAAGCTCTTAATTTAATATTCTGTACTGAAAATCTGAAAAATATTTATGGCTTGGCTTCTGTATGTGAAAATTCCCAATGGACCCCTAAGCTGAGATGAACTCATAGGTCGACTAACTGGCGCCGTACCATATGAGTGGGTCACAGGGCGACTAACTGGCGCCGTCCACTGTGACATCTGATATAAGTCACGAGGCGACTAACTGATGCGCTCAACGTGACATCTGATAAAAGACATCTCACTGTTTATGTACGGAATGCTGCGTCGCATACATATAGCGAGACAACACCCCAATGTGTGGGCCACTGACAGACTCGACAAACTCAACCCTCCTGGAGTTAGCGGATTGTCCCCCCTTAACTTGCCACACACAATTGGGATGTACCGGCCGGGTCTAACTGCTGATAACTGATCTGATAATCTGATAATCCATGAGTTTGAAAACTATTTTCTTTATTTTGAAAACTAGCTTTTAATAAAAACTATGGAATATGCAGAAAACATATTTATTAAATGAATATAATTTCTAAATCTCTGAGATATAAAAATACTTTAATTAAAATACACTTGAGCATAAATTCTATTTAAATTATAAAACATATATACAAGTAAATGCACGTATATATAAAGTTATAAACAATGAAAATAAATTGGAAAACATACTAAAGTATATTTTAACTAAAGATATGACGTTTCACCAACTTGAATAAAAATATTAACTCGCTAAGCTTTAGATAAAACATATTACTAAAATAAAATATATTTTGCTTTAAAATAATTTTACACTCACTGGTTTCTGGTTTTCCTCTAAGCTTGGCGCTCTGGTTCCTTCGTCTCAATACCTTTCTTGTCTTTCCATAACATTTCTTTTTCTCCCCTACTACGGAGATTTCTCCCTAAAGTAATATATTTCCAATTAAATCGTTAATATAAACACCATCAATTTATACAAAACTCAATTAACACATTTAACACTTTATTCTTCAATTTCTTCTATTCTCATAAAATCAATTACATTTAATTTGCTAAAAATCATGTCTCTACAATTATATATTCCTTGAGATATTCAATTTCTCTTAAATTGAACCTCATACATCATAATCCAACATATTCAGTTTATTTTCTAAGCATCAATTTATATCACAACCATACAGATACAATTTCTAATACTTAATTTCACATAAATTGAAATCTCTACACTATTAACTTCGATTTCTACACAAATTCTCATTCTAATCTTCATCAATTTAACATAAATGAATTTCTTTTACTTAACAACATCAAATTCAACCTCATTAAACTGATTATAATTTCAATTTCAATTTTAATTTCAAAAATTCCAAAATTAGTGATTCAATTTTGTTCTAAACAAGTTCTACAACTCTTATTAACTACCAAACACAACATCACAATAAAACCCATAATTTTCTTTCTTCCATAAACCCAATTTCACTTTATATTCAACAATCAAACTTTCAACACAATTCAATACTCAATCAATCTCAAAAATCAATGCAATTTCATCAAATATCAACTAGAAATTCTACAACACAATCAATTTCATTAAAATTCAAACAAATTAAACAATCCCAAGGCAACCTACTTCATTTTTCCACTTAAAACCACTAAATCAGCACTAAAAAAATAAAACTTTATAACAATTTAACCAACAACTAAAAATCAACCACATCAACTTCATCAATCACTTACCCAAATCATCTTCTTCTTCTTCTTCCAGCTGAACCGAATTTCCTCCTCATCTTTCTCTTTTCTTTTCCTTTTTCTTTTCTTCTTCCTTCCCTCTTTCTCTCGGTTCCGCTGTCTTCTTCTTCCTTCTCCTTCAGCTGCTGTCACTTCATCTTTCTTTCTCTCTTCTTTCTTTCTTCCTTCTTCTTTCTTCTTTTTCCTTTCTTCTCCCGCTGCTCACTTCTTCTCTTATCTTTCTCTCTTCCCTGTTCTATTTTTTTTTCTGGTCTGTTCTTCTTCTTCCTCTCCTCTTCTTCTTCTCTCCTTTGGCCGATCTGTTCTTCTTCTTCCTCTCATCTTCTTCTTCGGCTACACCTTCTTCTTCTTCTTTTCTTTTCGGCCGAAGCTTATCTCTTTCTTCCTTCTCAATTTTTCTGGATTCTTCCTCTCGTCTCTCTATGTTTTTCTTCTTTCAATTTCTGTTTTCTGATTGTATTATATATATATATATATATATATATATATATATATATATATAAAAACTTTAATAATCACAACTTACCCCTTAATCTCTCAATTTCATAATGTGACCACAACATACAATTTAATCACATGATCTTGGTCAACAATCTTTTAATTTACAATTTAATCCATAACAATCCATTTACTCTTTTCCATAAAAATTCATTTCAATTTACTTTTCCATCAATTAATTAAATTAAAATCTCATATCATAAAAATATATTTTAATTTCCAATAAATATTCTTTATACTCCAATTTATGGAAACCTTTACTATGTTCTCCAAACCTTATAATTGGATTTCGTATATACTTTACGAAATCGTACTAATCGTCCAATAAATTATATTATAGTACCGTACAATCAATTCTGAAAAGATATATCACAATACCTGTATGTGTACAGTACAATTTATCGGGAGGGTGTATTACATAAATTGTTATTGACAATAATACATCAAGGCATACGTTATTAATGGCTTATTTGGTAGGGCTTTTCGAAGCCTATTTTTACCTTTTTGAATCCAAAAACTCTTTTAGGAGTGTTTGGATTTTCTAAGAGAAGAGCTTTTAAGCTTTAAAAACTCTTCTAAGTAAAGAAAAAATATATAGTTTTTGTAGGAAGAGCTTCTAAAAATGCAAAAGCGCAAAGTAAAAGTTTGCCAAACAAAGCACATGTTAAGAGACCAATAATAAGTAATTAAAAATTTATAAATTTCAAAAGAAGATTGCTGAAGCCAATGATTAGATTGTTTAAGGCCGATGCCAACAGCAACAACCTTGTTTGGGACGTTCACTTGACGAATCTTCATATCATGAAATTATTTTAACAAATAAGATCATTGTTCAACAAGTTGGTTGATGTTTGATAATAATGAGATTGATACTTCACCAAAAATCACTCGTATTGCTTGCAGTTGAATAGTCTCCCTCTATTGCAGGGTTCATGACTAGAGCTACAAAAGCTGCTTTGAATTTGGTATTATGATGTCGAAGAATGCATACTACTCAAACATTTTCAAATATGTTATAACATAAGTCATTAGAGCAAAGAATCTATGAAATAAGATAAAATAACACACATCTACAACTAAAGAATTGTTGCGAAGCCATGAAGAAAAAGTTAAAAATTGTTCAATTGAAAGTTGACAATAGTCATATGAACTCAAGCCCTTAAATAATAAATTGTAAGAGGTATAAAATAAACAAATATAGTAAGATCTCTCTATAGTGATACTCTATATAAAAATAATCTCCATGTAGTCATAAAAAATTATAGTTCCAATTTAGGCCAATTATAAATAAGAATAAACTCCACATTGTAATAAGTTACAATTTTTTTAGATTTCGTCTTAAGCAACTTGCCTCCACATAATAATAATTATCTGTATATTGTAAAAAATATATATTATGTTATGTTAAAGGTTTAAGATGACATAAAATATTTTTCTAAAGTTGTTTAGGACAATAATTTATTCTTTAGAGTTGTTACCACATCTTTCAACAATAACTTACCAGTATGGACACCTTCTTGTTGAAGCCAATAATTTTTGTAACTACAACTCTATTAAATTATAACATTTTCATAGTAATAAAATTAGCCTGGTCTCAACATTATAACTATAGAGGGGTTTTACTGTACAAGTAAGTGATAAGTATTTACTAAAAATAGCTACCAAAAAACTGTCCCGATAATTTATTACCTCATTAATTATTGTTAAAAGGAAAATTTATTTTCTATTTACGGGGAAATGATAAAATGAATATTTTTATTTTACTAAATTGTGGGTAGGAATTAATTTATATTTTACAATACTTGCTATCCCTTCTTCATATATATATTCCCTTTTTTCTCATTAATTTTAACTAACAATGGACTACTAGAGTAATATTTTTTATGCATTATATGATTACTAAAGAAGTTAATATGCAAAATTCGTATAACAAAGTGATATTTCGTAATAAGTTAGAAACTAAATTATAAATTCCCTTTTTCTTAAATTATAACTTAAATATTGAGAAGGTGAAATCATTTTAGTATTACTCAAAATAAAAATTGAAAAAAATAAAAACAATTAATATGATTGCCTATTGTTTTACAACATTGAGGAGAGTTACCCAAATTTCAATTAAATTAAAAAAAACTAATATAATTTGTTTTTACAATATCAGTTATTGACAATGGACATAACAATTCATAGTTGTTATTATTTATTTTTTTCAATGTTTTTCCTAAATGGCTCATACACATATTTATGGTTTCACATTAAATCCATAGAAAAAAATCAAAACAATTACTTGATGAAAATTGCAATATATAAATTATAATTGAAAAATATACATCAAGGCATAAACTTATAAATCTTGCGACCAATTACATCAGTAATTAAAATTTCAGATATCTCAGAAGGAGGTTCGTCAAGCCACTGTTTAGGGTTTTTAAGGCAAATGCCAATAGTAGCAACCTCATTTGCTCCTGAATTGATATCAATATTCACTTCACGTATCTTCACACTGCGAAATTGGTTTAACAAATAAGAACAATGATCAACAAGTTGGTAGATTTTTGATGATAATGGGATTGATACTTCACCAAAAAGCAATCGCATTGCAGGCGAATAGTCTCCCTCTATCTCAAGGTAATCAACTCCTGGCTTTATAGCCATAACAAGGCCATGCTTTAATCCAGTCAATTCTGCACCTACAAGGTTGTTGCAATTCATGACTGGAACTGCACAAGCTGCTTTGAATTTGGCATTCTGATCGCGAAGAATGCATCCAGCTCCGGCTTTTTTAGATCCGTTGACATATCCGGCAAAATTGATTCGCCATGACTGATCAGAGGGGGGAGTCCATGAAATAAAATGATATAACTCAGAGTTATTGGGATTTGACAAATTAGGTGAAGCCATGAAGAAACAATCTCAGAGAAAGTTAAAAAATATTGGATCGAAAGGTAACCCTAGTCGGGAAGGGGGAAAATTGAGTTTCTAGCAGGTTGACAATAATTTTATGAACTCAAACCCTTAAATAATAAAATGTAAGGGATAGGTTAAACAAATATGAGTAAATTATTATTACTTACTAAAATAGTTGCCCAAAATTGACCGAGAGAATTTATACCAACATTCTTAAAAAGTAGATTTATTTTCTATTTGTGGAAAAATTATATAATGAATATATACTCTCATTTACTAAAGTATGAGCACCAAAGAAAGCTAAGAAGTAAAAGTCGTATAAAAATGTGACATTTTGTATTAATTTAGGGATTAAATTGTAAATTATTTTTTTTAAAAAAATAATCTAACCTTAAATATTGAGAAGGTGAAATTTTAAAAGAAATTGATCAATAAAAAATCAATTTTAACCTTTTCTCAACTTATAATTCAGGACGAATTACAATGAATTACCCTGACGTTTGGTCATATTGTAATAAAATCGTGAGTTTATCCTTAATTACACGTTAATACTCTACCGTCAGTTGACCCAGTCAAACATAACAGTTTGACTTTGACTTATGTGCGAAATGACATAACTACATCTAGTTAAAAAATTAAATTAAACAAAAATTGAAAAAAATAAAAAAATTATTTTTTAAAAAATAATCTCCATCATCCATTAATCTTGATGGACAGTGGAGATACATATAAAATAAATAATTTCTTTAAAAAAAATCAAACAATTAAAAAAATAATAAACTATTTTAAGTTAAAAAACTTTTGGTGTTCTTGGTAGTGGAGATCCAGATGGATCTCCACCGTCCATCAACATTGATGGACGATGAAAATCCAATATGGATCTCTACCAAGAACACCAAGACTTAAAAAAAAAAAAAAATTTTTTGCAGATCTACAGCTCTACTCCATCGCAGAACGCGAACGTTCTGCGATGGAGCTGCTCCATCAATGGGAGCAAATTTGCTCCCATTAATGGTGCAGATCTGCGTTTTCTTTGTTTTTTTTTCTCTTAGTGTTCTTGGATCTCCATTGTCCATCAATGTTGATGGCCAAGAACACTAAGAAAATAATTTTATTTTTTTAATTTTATTTTAATTTTTTTATCAATATAATCTCTACCATCCATCAAGATTGATTGACTGCGGAGATTCATTTAATCTTTTTAAAATTTTTAATAATTTTTTTATTTTTTGAAAAAATAAATTAAGGTAAAAATGATCAAATTACCCCTTGACTATTGTTTGACCGTCAACTCTAACGGTCAACCAGTTAATCAAGGGTACTAATATGTAATTAAGGCTAAACTTATGACTTCATTGCAATATGGGCAAAAGTTAGGATATTCCATTGCAATTCGCCTTATAATTAATTATTAAGGGAAAATAAATTAGTTTCATAAAAAAAATACTATAAAGACTACCAATTTTTATGATATATAAAAATTTGTCAATCACCATGTTAACAAAAAATTAAGTAACAAAAAAAAATATTAATGTTAGGGATCCAACTTTATATATATTTTTTTATCCCAAGTGATATAAGTTTTATTATATTGAAATGTGACAAGAAAGATATTATTGTAATCAATATATATTCACATTTCAGTGTAATATAACTTACACCTCATTTTGTATATAAAATTGAAATAATAAGTTTGAATATTTTGTATTACTCAAAATAAACATTCGAAATGGAAAAATAATAATAATAATAAGAATAATTTGCTTTCCTATTTTACTAATTTGAGGAGAGTCCCCATATTTTCAACTAAATTCACGAAAAGAAGAGGAAAGACAATAAAAATGAAATAATGTCAAATAATCTATAAATAGGTAAAAGACAAACCTTTTAAGGTAAAAAATTGAGAAAGTATAGATACTTATTAAACTATTAGCCATCTAAAATTAGCTACAAATATTTATTATCTAATAATCGTTCACTGGTAAGGAGAGATTTTTTAGTTTCTATTTTGGAAACAAGAAATTTCCTCCTTGAACCCTCTAATTTGTTATAATTTCGAAACTACACACCCCTAAACTCATTTCCTTTCTTGTCAATATTTGTTAGTGATTTGCAGAAAATGCCCTTACAAACTTTGCTAGAATGTCTTCCTCCTTAATATACTATGATATAGGCAAATCTATATATACAAATTTTGGGAAATCTTCTTCATGTATATTTCTCACGCAACATTTTTGCTAATCAACTGGAAAATGCATTATTTTCTCTTCTATTGTTTTTAAACAAAATGAATTATTTTCTTCTATTCTACTGTGATATGTAATTTTTAAGAGTTGTGAAAAAATGGAACTTATGTTTCATATTTTCCAGATTCGCATGAATGTTACATGTTACGAGCAAAATATTTAATTGGCATGTTAACATACTTTTAGATTGGCGTGTGGATATAAAATTAACTTGGTGTGTGAATGTGAGTTCATTTATTTAGTTGACTTGATTCTGTTAACAAAACGCTGTTTGTTTGTATTCTTAGTTAGTTTGGTTTAGTGCTTGAAATGGACTTCCTGAAGATGTAAATATTTCATGAAAATGTGACAAGTT